>BSBK01001371.1:325000-1727500 GCA_027943335.1 Chamaecyparis obtusa
CTTTGACTTTCTTTTCATTTTCTATTTGGGAAAGGTTACCCAACCCTAGGTATGGCCTAGCTATTCCTTCTTTGTGGACCTTGGTGTTTATCTCCTAGCATAGGGGAGTGGGCCTTTTTGGTATCCATGTGGTTGGGTGGTAAATCTTTTTATCAAGGCACCTTTTACGGATGCAGTGCTTAAGGATTCATACTTGCATAGTGTTCTAGTTTTGAAGAATGAAAACTTGTATTTATCTTTCATGATGTAAAATTATTGTTACCTCCCAAGAGGAGATGATTGTATGATGAAAAGATGTATGATGAAAAGAAAGGGATAATTATTGTCATCTTTTAAGTTTGTGTTCCAAATACATCATTTTGAAATACATCAATGATGTATGATGAAAAGGGAAAGGGAAAGCACAAACTTTATGTATATGATGTATGATGAAAAGAAAGGGATTTTGTAAGATTTCAAGTAAAGTAGTATGTTTCTCATTATTGATGAATAAAGGAAAAGATAGTAAAATAAATGTAATATTTGCAATCCATCAAGTTTTTAGATGATTCTATTACATGGTATTAATGCTTTAAATGTTATATTGTTCTTAAAGGATACTTAGGAAGATAGATGGATTTAAACGGCAAATTGAAATGAAAGAACTTTGTATTCCTTTAATCAAGAATCTACAAATGTTGTGATGTAGTTTGCTTAAGAAGTAAATCATGTTGCTAGTACACTAAATGGACTTAAATGAATTATGCATTAAATTTAAGGGAACCTTGGAGGAATCTAAGTTAACTATGTTTTGTTTATGTAATTCTTTTAAAAGTTTCAAAAAATTTCATAAATCATTACTTAGGTTTTCTTTTACAAAGAGAATATTTGTTCTCTTCCCCGGTTCCCTTGCGGGGCATGACAAAATCAGTGTCCTATTCATGGAGAAAGAAAAAGAGAAGCAAGTGATGAGGAACCCTTTGTTTGTTGAATCAATCAACATTCTGAACAACTTGCTATTTCAAACAAGAAAGTGTCTAAGGTCATTCAATTGATGATGTCAATACAATATTGACAAACTTCAAAGCAAAATTTTCTAGCTTGGAAGAATCTGCATCCCAATTTGTAGAAGGAAAATATATGAAGAAAAGATTGAGTGTACTAACTAAAAACTTTACACTTGACCTTAGTTCATTAAAGATTGGTCAAGCATCCTTGAAGGAGTTCTCAGCTAAGGGAAGGAAGATCATTGCTGATTGTATGAACCAAGATAAGTTGATTGGTGATCACTACAAGAAAATCTAGGAGGTAGAAGCAATGATAGACAATGTAAGGAAATCAGTGGAAGATCCCTCCACCGATGTGAATATGTGCAATAATGTGTACCAGGGGCAGATAGACAAAAATAAAAAATGCTGAAAAGGAGATGTCTTAAATAAGGGCAAGGCAAACACGACTCAGGAATGCTCCTGCGCCCTCTCTAGATATACTAAATCAAAACATCAAGGAGATCGATACCACTATGGTGACATATGATCAAGGTCTGAGTATAAACGTGTAGAAGATGGAGAAGCTATAATATGCCTTATGCACCCATCTATAGATTGTCAATGCACTAATAGCATTTTGGAAACAAGAGATCCAAAATTTGTAGATAGTATATACGGATGTCCTAACATTGTAAGTACTTGTAGATACATTTTTTTGAGCACCTTTGTCATTAATGTCAAAGGGGGAGTATTTTATGTAGAATATGGAGTATCATATATGTTGTATAGAAAAAGTATAGTACAGAGTATAAAGGGAGATATAAGTTAGAAAGAATTTTGTATAAGGGTACAACTAGTAACTTCACCATATTCCTTTGTTGCCATTAACGACAAAGGGGAAATTGTTGGCAAGTTGACTATGCTATTGTATATGACTAGATATAGTGGTGTCATGATGGAAAAAAATTCATATAGAGTTTTGGAGTCAGCACACATTATCATAAGGTTAGAATATGGCTAAGTATAGAATAATGGACAGTTAGCAGAGCACCAGTAGATCAGAGCATCAGCGCACGTGCATATGACTGAGTTATGGTATGCATCCTTGAAGTTAAGATGGTAAGTTTTTATTCATGATAAGTCTAAGAGTGCATGATTAGATGAGACAGTGTGACGAATATACAGACAGTTGAAGAGGTACAGCCAGTGAACGCCAGAACATAACATAGTATGCAACTGACTACTACTATTTTGATTAGCGGTTATAATATTTTTTTGCAAAGGATATGTGCTTATTGTAATTAGGTTGTAGACATATAAATATCTTTGTTTATAAACACGCTTGATCCAATTCACTTGGAAGCATTGTATGTGATCAGTTATAGGCCGACCTAGTTAATTGTTTTGGTAGCACATATAAATATTAGATGCACCTTTGTAATAAAGCATTGAATTTGGTATAGAGATAAGATAAGTAGAGAAGAAGTATGTAAAGAGCAGTTAAAATTTATTAGAACTTTGCAAGAGGTCAAAGCATCAGCGCATCAAAGGAACTGATTAGACAAGTAGTGTCACAACACTAGTTCATCCAGCAAATATAGTGTGTATCTAAGATCAGAAGGTTCTAGCCTTCACCACTTGAGCAGTGAGCTCTAGGACAGTCTGTCCCCACCCCTAATAGGGTTATTGTAAAAGACTCCTAATAGAGTCTGACCCTTGACAAGGTCACTGTACTAAAAGCATTGTAAAGAACAACTCCTAACAGGGTTGCAGATCTTCTAACAAGGACCATAAGACACTAGAGTAGTTCTTAGTGGGTGTCAATTCCCACTAGGGTTTTTACCTATTTGGGTTTCCCCATAACCATATTGGTGTTATGTGTTGTGATTTTTTTATCTTGTTTACATTAAATTTTATTTTAGTACTTAAGCAAGCAAGTTAAGTTTCAAGAGTAAAGTAAAAAGATTAAATTTAGTGAACACTGATCCACCCCCCCACCCCCCCTCTCAGTGTTCCCATTCCTAACAACTATTGTTAAAATAATTATGAGATACTTGAAAAACACTGAGAAATATGGTTTATGGTACAAGAAAGAGGGAAATTTTGAACTACAATTTTACACCGATGTAGATTAGGCTTTAAACGTTGATGACCGAAAGAGCAGTACTGGTGGAGCATTATTTTTGGGAAAAAGATTAGTAACTTGGATAAGAAAGAAACATGCATGTATTTCTCAATCCACTATCAAAGCAGAATATGTAGTTTTTGTTTCTAATTTCTCAAACATTGCATGGATAAAACAACTATTGGAAGGGATGAATGAAGAGATCACCAACCCAGTGATTATATATTGTGATAATACAAGTTCTATAAATATTTCTAAGAATCCAGTGATGCATGCAAAGATAAAGCATAAATCTATAAAGTATCACTATTTGAGGGAATGTTAGGAATGAATACTGAATATATCCTATGTGGGAGTATTCCCAGCCATTCTGTAGTAGTTTTTGTTGCATTCATGACTATGATTGTCGTTGATGTCAACACAGTGATCTACTTAAGATTAGCAAAGAAACAGACAGTGTTTGTATTAGCACACGTGGGATATTGAAGATCAAGATATGTGGAGTTGAGGACTTAATCTATGATGTTTCCTAAGATCGTGGTTAAGAGAACATTTGAAAATTCATTTATTCATGATAGTTATGTGTAATTAAGTTGAAGCAGTATTCAAGCAGTGTTCCTAAGAAACAGTTTGTGGAAATCGGATGGTATCTCCTAATCGGGATATAATATGAGCATGCGAGGTTTCACAGATGATGAAGACATGATTATTGTGACATGGACATGATAGCAATGTCAGAGGTCACATGAGTGAAGAATTATCTTTATTGGAAGCCAACAGTTTTATGTAATTGTGAAATATTGTGTAATGTGTGGAAGATTTTATTTTGTAATTAGTATGCCAACTCATTTGTAATCATTTGAGTGTGGTATAAAGGAAGGAATATTTTCCTTATTTTAATGTAAGTATTGGTAGTAGTTTTTGAAAGTGAATTGCGGATTTGAGCAATACTTGTTGTAAGAGGATATGTGAAGTACAAAGATTTGGTATTGAGATATGATGAAGCAGTTGGTGTGGTCAGGAGAAGTGATAAGTTGTTGAGATCAGTAATCTTTTAGTGTTGTTCTATTGAGTAATACAGAGATCAGTTGGACAGTGTGTTTAGTGATCTTTCCCTTGAAGCTATGTGGACAGTGGGTCCTTCTGTCTTCCATAACTCCTAACAGGGTTAGAATCTTGTAACTAGGATTCAAAATCTCCTAACAGAGATTCATATGTACTGAATGTATTTCATAAGGATCTTAACATAGTTCATCCTCTCATAAGGAACTTTCATATTAGTGCATCTTTTGTGGGCATCATTCCCACCGGGGTTTACTCTTTGATCAAGAGGTTCCCTAGTTAACATATCTTGTGTTATTGTGTTGTTGTGTATGTATATCTTTCTATGGTTGGGTACATTGCTTACATGGTTGAAATCTATTAAAAGTGTTAAAATTTGTATTTATCTGATAACTGATTTACCCCCCCCCCCCCCCCCCCCCCCCTCAGTTATCTTGGTGGAATTTACTTTCTAACAATTGGTATCAAAGAAGCAGGTCCTTGAATGAAAAGTTTAACTTAAGGAGATCCATGGTGAGTCATTTCAGGAAAGAAAGCCCTAAATTTGAAGGAGTAAATTTTGATAGTTGGAAAGAAAAGATGACACATTTGCTTTGTTTAGGACCAGGATATTGGTTAATCACAAAGAGCAAGAAGACTATCATTGATGAAGATAAAATTGAAGAATGTACTAATGAGGAAAGAGATCTATTCATGTGTAACATACTTGCTAGACAAGCACTCTTGTCAGCCCTTCCGAAAAATGAGTACTGTCAGGTAAAATATCTAAAAACATCTCATAAAATTTGGTTAGCTTTACAATCTACTTTTGAAGGTGATGAACATGAAAAGAAAGTCAGATTGCATAATTGATATGTTCCTTTGAAGATATAAGAATGATGGAAGATGAATCTATTAGAAGCTATATTGGTAGAATGTCAGAAATTGTTGCAGGTATAAAATCATGTGAAGGAATCAAGACAAATAATGAAGTGATATGGAAAATTCTAAGGACATTGACTCGTGCATTTAAGTAGACAACACAAATGATTGAGCAAGTTATAACATGTACTGATAATTTCACCAGAGAAACCCCTCTTGGAAGACTCGAAGCAGCAGAGATGAACTTGAGACAATCTAGAGATTTACCTAGAATGGAGACAACATTTAGTGCACTCAGTATTCACCCTACTTTGTCAAGACACCTTATGAATTATAGTTTGGACATGCACCATCAGTTAAGTATTTTAGAATTTTTGGAAGTAAATGTTATATTAAGAGAGATGATGACATTGGAAAGTTTGACCCTAGAAGTGATCAAGGTATATTTCTTGGTTATTCATTGAAAAGCAAAGCATATAGATGTTTCAATAAAATAACTAAAACTATTGTTGAGAGCGCAAATGTTAAAGTTGATGAAAAGTTCAAAATTGAGGAAAGAATGCTTGATTATGAATCAGATGAAGGAACTCATCCTAGAACTAATCCAAAAAATGTTGAATTATTCTATGAAACTAACAGTGATTTTCAAAATGAAAGTTACATTGATGAAATCATAGAAGAACCTACAGGTGAAGAAAGAACTAAGACAATGACACCTAATAGGAATCTAACAAGAAATCATCCTATTGAGAAGATTATTGGAAGGATAGATAGAGGAGTTTTGACATGAAATAAGGTACAAGAACAATTGTGTTTAATTTGTCAAATTGAACCTAAATATACTAGTGAAGCTTGTGAAGATGAAAATTGGGTTAAAGCTATGAAGGAATAACTAGATCAAATTGAAGAGAACAAGGCTTGGGAGTTGGTCCCTAGACCTAAAGATAAGAATGTTATAGGAACTAAATGGGTATTCAGGACAAGATGAATGAACAAAGAGAAGTTGTAAGGAATAAAGAAAGATTGGTATGTAAAGGATACTTGCAGTAAGAAGGAATTGATTATGAAGAAACTTTTGCATTTGTAGAAAGAATTGAAGCAGTAAGAATATTTTTGGCTTATGCAGCCTATTAGAAATTTAAGGTATATTAGATGGATGTGAAGTCGGCATTTCTGAATGGAGAGTTAGAAGAAGTTTACATTGAGTAGCCTGAAGGTTTTCCCTTAACTCGTGAAGGAGACATGGTATGTAAACTGAACAAAGCTTTATATAGACTTAAACAAGCACCTAGAACTTGGTATGCAAGACTGGATGAGTATTTGATAAAATTAGGATTTAATAAAGGCACAGCAGACAGTAACTTGTATATGAAAGAAATTGAAAATGGTTTATTGGTTGTAGTTATTTTTGTTGATGATATTATCTTTGGAGGAGAAGATGAAGCCAGTGATAAATTTGCAGATGAAATGAAGACTGAATTTGAAATGCTCGTATGATTGGTGAGATGAAATATTTTTTAGGATTGCAGATAACACAAAATAGTGATGGTATCTTCTTATGTCAAACAAAGTACTTGAATGACTTATTGAAGAGATTTGGAATGGAGAACTATAAGCCAATTGGAACACCTATGGTAACCAGACACAAGTTATCTAGCACAAATGAAACTCCTATAGTTGAACAAAAGAAGTACAGATCTATGATTGGAGGATTGCAATATTTAACTCATACAAGACCAGACATATCACATGCGGTTGGAATTGTTGCAAGATTTCAAGCTGATCCTAGAGAATCACATTATGCAGTAGTGAAAAGGATATTGAGGTACCTAAGAGGCACAATTGAATATGGACTGTGGTATGAAAAATTTGATGACTTTACCCTATGTGCATATACATATGTAGATTGGGGCGGTAGTGTTGATGAAAAAAAGAGTACAAGTGGTGGAGCATTTTTCCTTGGAGGAAGATTGGTTTCTTAGCTAAGCAAGAAATAAAATTGCATTTCACAGAGCACAACAAAAGTAGAATATGTAGTAGCAGCAAACAATTGTAACCAGATAATATGGATGAAACAAATGTTGAAGGATATTAGAATAAAATTTGATGAGCTTGTTGTTATACACTGTGATAACACCAGTATAGTTAGTATGTCTAAGAATCTTGTACTACATTCTAAGACAAAGCATATAGAAATAAAGTATTGTGTAGTGAGAGAGAAAGTTGCAGAGAAAGAAGTCAGACTTGAGTACATAAGCACAAAGCAGAAGATTGCAGATATATTTAAAAAGCCTTTTCCTAAAGATACATTTTAGTATCTGAGAGGTATGCTTGGGGTTATGCCCCAGCCTACTTTTGAGAAGTGATGCAGATTGTTGCATTAGTACAGTGGTATATGAGCCCTATCTTTTTTTGGACTAGATTTTGGTACTTCCTCTATGGGGGATTATGTGTTTCTGAGCTGAGTCATGAGGACTCTAGTGAAAGTATTTTCTGAAAAGTGTCTTTTGAAATTGAAGTTATTGTTGACATAGTGATGTAGCATTTGTCATTGATGTCAATGGGGGAGAAGGAAACATGAAAAACCATCTATTGAAGAGAATTCGAGGGAGAAGGATACAAGAAATATAAAATGGAAAACTAAAAAAATTGAGTAGGAAAATGAAGCAAGATTTGATTGATGAAGAGGATTTGAAAATATTGCAAAGCAATAGTGTTGCAGTGTTGGTATTCATCGAACTTGGATGTTTTTTCATCTATGTTGCCATCAATGTCAATGGGGGAGATTGTTAGGAATAAATGCTAAATATATCCTATGGGGGAGTATTCACAACCATTCTATAGCAGTTGTTATTACATTCATGACTGTGATTGTCATTGATGTCAACATAGTGATCTACTAAAGATTAGCAGAGAAGCGGACAATGTTTGTATTAGTGCATGTGGGATATTGAAGATCAAGCTATGTAGATTTGAGGACTTAATCTATGATGTTTCCTAAGATCGTGGTTAAGAGCACATACACAAATTTATTTAGTCATGACAGTTATGTGTAATTCAGTGGAAGCAGTATTCAGGCAGTGTTCTTGAGAAGCAGTTTGTGGAAATCGGATGATATCTTCTAATCGGGATAGAGTATGAGCATGAGAGGTTGAAAAGATGATGAAGACATGATTATTGTGACATGGACATGATAGTAAGGTCATAGGTCACATGAGTGAAGAATTATCTTTATTGGAAGTCGACAGTTTTATGTAATTGTGAAATATTGTGTAATGTGTGGAAGATTTTATTTTGTAATTGGTATGCCAACTCATTTGTAATTATTTGAGTGTGGTATAAAGGAAGGAATATTTTTCTTATTGTAATGTAAGTATTGGTAGTATTTTGTGAAAGTGAATTGCGGATTTGAGCAATACTTGTTGTAAGAGGATATGTGAAGTACAGAGATCTGGTATTGAGATCTGATGAAGCAGTTGGTGTGGTTTGGCACAAGAAAAGGAGAAGTGATAAGTTGTTGAGATCAGTAATCTTTTGGTATTATTCTATTGAGTAATACAGAGATCAGTTGGACAGTGTGTTCAGTGATCTTGCCCTTGAAGTTGTTTGGATAGTGGGTCCTTCTATCTTCCATAACTCCTAACAGGGTTAGAATCTTGTAACTGGGATTCAAAATCTCCTAACAGAGATTCACATGTACTAAATGTATTTCATAAGGCTCCTAACAAAGTCCATCCTCTCACAAATAACTTTCATATTAGTGCATCTTTTGTGGGCATCATTCCCACCGGGGTTTACTCTTTGATCAAGAGGTTCCCTAGTTAACATATCTTGTGTTATTGTGTTGTTGTGTATGTATATCTTTCTATGGTTGTTGAGTACATTAATTACATGGTTAAAATATATTAAAAGTGATAAAAGTTATATTTATTTGATAACTGATTCACCCCCCCAGTTATCTTGTGGACTTTACTTTCTAACAGGGAACAAGTACAAGACAAGAAAGTGAAATTGGAGTTTGTGAAATTAAAAGAACAACTTGTAGATATATTTACCAAACCCTTACCTAAGGATACATTTGAGTAATTGAGGACTAAAATAGGGGTCCATCCCCTATCTGTCTGTCACTAAGGTGATCAATACATTGCATCAACTTGTACCTTATCAGAATATCATATGACATTGATGCATATTGCTCACACTTTAGGTTTCCTAAGGTTGTGAATGCTAGGATGGAGAACAAAAGAACACTGCATATCGGTACATGAAGGTACTTGATCTGAACCAAACACCTGAGATAATATTTTGGCTACTATAGAGCTATTTATTCTTTTGGCATTGTTGTCAAAGGGAGAGAAGAATCAATGAAATATTATAAGGGAGAGAGAATCAATGAGAAGAAGAAGATCAAATCTATAGGGAGAGTCTGCATGGAGTGATAATGTTGTGTAGTGATTAAACATATTAAATGTACAAGCTAGGGAGAGCTTACCGAGCTACAACATTTGTTTATATAGTTGTAGAACAGATGTTTGGTATTCTATGGCATATTTCATATTGTGTTGTCATCCCAAAGGGATAGATTGATAACCTACAACTGATTGAATATCTTGATGGAATGAATGGACAAGTGAAAGATAGTGATTGATTGTCACCAAGCTACTAAAGTGATATGTAAGATAATTAAATCAGTCAATATATTGTCATTGATGTCAACTAGTTTTGACTATACTTATCATAATGGTTACAAACATCTAAAGAAGGAAAATGGTAAAGGAATGAGATATCTACATGAAGATGAGATGGATATGAAAGATATGGATATGGTATACATTGGGAAACTTATTGTTAAGTCTATGGCATCATGTTGTTGACTTGATTGTATTACATGATTATATTATGTATTGAAGATTAGAGCTAAACAAGTTTATGTGGTCGGTAAATGAAGATTTATATATACACCGAGCTAGTGTAGTGTATACTGAGTATAGTATTAACTGAGAAGGTAATCACTGACATATTCTATATTCAATGAGTGAAAGAAATAAATAAAGTTTTATAACAACTGACTGAATTGGTGAGTTGGACAATTGTTAAAGTTTGTTATGATGATCCAACGACTGAAAAAATTAAAGATTGATCTGATGAAGAAGATTGAAACGTATTAATGACACAGCTGTCGAGGAAGGCCAAAGAGGCAAAATGAATTATGGAGATTAAGAGGCAAAATCTAATAGATGAAAAGAAAATGGTTTATGTTGTCTATTTAAAGAGACATGAGATTCATTGTTGAGTCTAGGATTATTGATACTGCAAGAGAATTCATGTGAAAGGACTATTTTCATGCACCACTAATCAAACTAGTTAAAGATAGAACCGAGTTGAACTACAAACATTACCAAGCATCAGGGAAGCATACACTGAGTGAAATGAAGTTGGAGGATATGAAGGATTGAATTATTTATTGATCAGAGGAGGTATGTTGATCTTAGCTTAGATCTAAAAATCTGTAAATCTTAGTTGTAATTGAATCAGATCATTACTGTATCATTTTAACCATTTTTACAACAAAATCTCTTAATCGAGTGGGACTTCACAGTCTTTTTGTATTTTAATATGACATTCAATGAATGTTGATTTTTTTCTTGTTGACCCCATAGTGAATTCTGGTTAAGGGAGAACTGTTAGTGATAAATCCTCTAACCAGGTCACACCTTACAATGTGTCTTGTAACCTTTAACAGGGTTGGCTCCTAATTGAGCTCACTTCAGAAGAGTGAATTATTTTGGGTTACTGGTACTAGGTGGTTTTTCCCCTAATAGGGTTTCCACATTAAAGATCTATGTGTTATGTGTGAATGATATCTTGAATTGTTATTTGTCTTTACACATTTCATAACTAGATAGATCGGTAAACATAGTAGTTAATTTACTGTCAATTGGTACATGAAGAGAAATATATTGTTGATATATTTTTGAGTTGATTATTTGATTGAAAAGTTTGAATATATACATCTTGGAGATTTGGGACTATAGGATAACTGTACTTAACTAATTCACCCCCCTCTCAGTTATCTAACAACCATGTGTAACTCTCATTTACAACTCATTTATGTGTTCAACTCAAATGGTATTACAAAAAAATGTGCGAAAAGCTAGTTATAAACTAGTGTCCATCTTATCTCTCATAAAATATTATCTATGATGCATCAATATACACACAAACACATGTAACTCCATTTGACATCTCATTTATGTTTTCAACACATTTTTACATTTCCTATTTCAGGAGATCCAACTTCTGAAGGCCATAACTTTTAAACTGGGTGTATGATCAATGAACTATTTGAAGCACAGGAAAACATAACAATCTATAACCAAGTATTTATCATTATGTTGTTTACCCACATTTTTAGGTCATTTCAAAGCCTTTAAAGCTTCCAAAATTGAATTCATAATTTTCTTGCCAATTTTCAAAAATAAAAACTTTAATATCATCAAAAGTGGACATATCTTGCAATAGAAATTTATCGACATGGTTATCTAATCCAACTGAACCTTCGGGGAAAGAATAGGAAAAAATTCTGCTCAAATAAAAACTTACAAAAAATAGTAACCATATTGAAATGTAAGGTTGAGACATTTTTCTAACAATCCCCCAATTCTTGATTATGTTGCAAGAGAAAAGGGAGTATCTACACTACAATTTAATTTATAGGGGCCATAAGGCCCATAGACTTTGAACACCATATAAACTTCTCTGTACTCACAACCTTAGTTAATGAATCTACAACATTCCTCAAAGTCTCTACCTTAACTAGCTTAATCATACCATCCTCAACTATTTCTCTAACAAAATGATAGTGAACATCAATGTGTTTGGTCCTAGTATGAAAAGTCGAGTACTTTTATAGGAAGATCACAATATGACTATCACATAAAATTGTTACTACTCTTTATTTTATTCCAATATTTGAATATAGTCTCTTAAGCCAAATGACTTTTTTACAAGGATGAGTAGCTTTCATGTACTTAAGTTTAGTAGTTGACAAAGCAACCACATCCTATCACTTACTCATCCAACTAATTACACCACTAAATAGTGTAAATACATAATAAGTAAAATATCTTATTCTATCAACATCACTTGTCCAATATTAATCTACATAATCACAAATATCAAGGGAAATTTTGTCTCCTATCATATTACCTTGATAAGAAAATATATTTTGAGGTACCCTTTAAATATTTGTAGACTCTTTTAACTACATCTTAATGAATTCTACTAGGATTGGACATGTATCTAGAAATAAATTACACTATTTGGGAAAGGTTTGGTCTACTACATACTATAGCATACATCAAAATTTAGACTACACTTTTTTAAGGTACTCTTATCATCTCTTTGATCTCTGATTGGAATGTAGGATAATCTAAAACAATCAATATTATTCCAATTATAAAAGGGACACATAATGGTGTGCAATCCTACATGTTGAACCTATGTAAAATTGAGTTCACATACTTACTCTAGCCTAGCCATGACTTTCTATTTGCTCTATCTCTTCTAATTTCCATCTCAAGAATGTTTTTAGTTGCACCAGAACTTTCATTTCAAATTTAGTAGCAAGTTGAGACTAGTTCTAAAGTCATACATTATGATATCATCAACATATAATGTAATGTACAAGAAATGACCACCATCAAGTTTATAATAAACACAATGATATAATTCAAATATATAGATGGAGTTGATAGTCTATGTGCTACACACTACATATTATTAGGCCAACCTAGGAAATGTTATTCTATACTGTGTTGGATATATAAAGGAGGATATCCTTTAGAGATTTAAAAAGAGTATTGAATGAAGGTGTATGAAGCATTTTGAGGTGTGAAGGATTGAATGTGTAGATAAGAAGAGATTAAATTAGTGACATATATATATATATATAAACAAAAAATTATTATCAACATTTTAGAGAATGTTCTTCAAGCTAGTTCATTCCTTGTAATTATTATGTCTTGATCTAAGGTTGGTACCTTAGTTTAAAAATATTTGTGTATCTTGTTTTAACATTGGTTCCTTAGCTAGGGTTGGTGCTTTAGCCTAAAATATCTTTTCAAGCATAGTGTTCTCCTTGACTTCTGGTCTTAACCCTTGTAATCAATTATTCATATAGTTAGTTCAATTAGCATCATTTGTTTTTTCATGTAAAAATATGGTGCTAATTTGTTTATGTTTTCATTGCAACATATTTTATTGGAATTAGTTGGATAAATAATTAATAAGAATTTGTGGAAGAAAGGGTTTCATTTTTAGTGCACGTTGATTCATCTGCGCCCCCCCCCCCCCTCCCAGATTCCAAAGGTGTGCTCAACAATTGGTATCAAAGTGAGGTTCCTAAAAAATTAGTCCAACAATTGAGGTATATCTAGGATTTGAACTCAATGTTTGAATTTGAGAATGAATTAGAAGCCATGGTGACAAATAAATAGGATATTAATGTTTGTTATTGCTAATGCATTGGGGAGATTTTTGGATGCATTTAGTATGTTTAATCACTACATTATCATGTTGAGTGATGTTGGAATTACTATTGTTGTCATTTTTGTTTTGTCACTGATGTCAACATATGTTTCTATGAAGAGAACATACTGGTTATTATAGTGTACGAACACTGTATGGATGATTTAGAATGTGCGAACACAGTTGTGTGTACAGGAAGGTGTTATGATCCCATATCTAAGATCACATGATGCAATATTTCATAATGGCTGAGTTACAAAATATTTAGTGAAGACTGGTTACTTGACTGTGGCAGTGGAAGTTGACAGAGTTAGTCTCTGAGTTTTGAGTATATATTACAAGCGATGAGGATTCAGTGCATGCAAGCTTAAGGGATGACAGATAATGTACTAAAGAATGTTCACTAATCTTATCAAGGTACGAAAATAAGGATGATGTCATTTGTGGCATGTATTCTGGAGAAGACCTATTTGGAAGCTGACTTCAAAGTTGTAGTGTGTATCATGTATGGAGAGCATGGATTATGGATGTTGGTCCTTAATTATTGAATTGTAACTTTTGTATACTTGTTTTGGATACCATGTGTATCTTAGCAAGGATTTATGTAATTATTTGTATATTAGGAAAGCCTAATTAGCTGACCTGATCATTTATTTTTTAATAGGGTATATATGTAAGATCTTTTCTTTTGAAAAGATATATTAGAATTTATGTGATCAATGTAAAAGAGGATTGTGGAAGTTGTGAGCTTGTATCTTTTGCATGTAGAGCAGAGGATAACTTATATACTTCATTGGAACTGATCAAGCAAAGACAGTTTCTATCAGACAGTTCAAAGATTGTGTATCTCTTTACATACACTTGTGTTGCAAATAGTGAGTTTTGAAGGTGGACATAACCTTCTTTGGATAGTGAGCCTATGTATTTTCTTGACTCCTAACAGGGTTTGTCCTCTAACAAGGACTATGTACTATAATGTTTTAATCAGCTCCTAACAAGGCTAGATATTCTAACAAGGATACTATACTCTTAGTACATCATTAGTGGGTGTTAATTCTCATCGGGGTTTTACCTTTAACAGGGTTTCCTCGACAAAAAATATTGTGTTATTGTGTTGGCATTCATTGTGTTCATTTGATTTGGTATTGTTGCGATTCAAAGTTCAAAGTTTAATAAATAATATGTCATACAACTAATTCACCTCCACACCCCCCGCCCCCCCCCACCCTCTCAGTCATATTGGTGGACTATTATTCCTAGCAATTGGTATCAAAACTACTGGTCCTTAGAGAGAAATCTTAACAACTTGAGGTGATCTTGGAGATGGCATTCTATAGGAAGAATAGTCAAAAATTTGATCCTGAAAACTTTGATAGTTGGAAGAACAAGATGTGAACTCATTTGCTATGTTTGGACATTGACAACTAGATGATTACAAAGAATGAGGTAACCATGAAGACTGAGAATGAATTAGATAAAGCTACTAACAATGAAAAGAAGACATTTTCTTATAACATGGTTGCAAGGGAAGTACTGATCAGTGCACTTTGTGAAGGAGAATTTACTGAGGTGAAAGATTTGGATTCAACACACAAAATTTGGGTAAGATTAGAAGCATTTTATGAATGAGATAAGTTTACTAAGCAAGCAAAATTATAGAACTGGAAAACAAGGATGGAGAAACTACAAATGAAAGAAGATGAAAACACTAGGGCTTATGTACAAAGAGTTACAGAGGTTGTGCTTGGAATCATAAATTCCAGGGGCAGTGATGAAGAGTAAGAAGTCATTGCGAAGATCCTTAGATCATTGACACCTGATTATGAGACCAAAGTTTAGGCTATAGAAGTGATTATATCTTTGACTGCAAACTTTAGTAGAGAAATGTTGATTGCAAATTTAACTACCTTTGAAGCTACAAAATTGGGAGATTCTTTACCTAAGGTTGAAACAACATTCAAGGCATCTACGCACAAGGAGACAATATCTAGAATTGCGAGCTCTAGTAGTGGTAATATAAAGGAAGATCTTGGTGAGTATGCTAATGAATGGGAACATATACAAGAAGAAGAAAGAAAGCTAGATGAACTTGTTGCCTTGATTTCTAGAAGAGAAAAGAGAGGTAAGGGTAAATTTGAAGGAAAGTTACCTTTAAAATATTTTTCATGCAATAAGATAGGTCACTTTGCATCTAGATGTCCTACAAGAGTTCCTAAGCACAAACCTAAGTTTTTCAAGCCTAAGTACTCAAAGGAAAGGGAATGTTACTATGCTAATGAAGGTATCTCTGATGATGATGATTGTGATTATGAAGAGATTGGATTTATTTCTATTAAAGATGAAAAGCCAGTAGATGAAGAAAAATATTTAGTATCACATGTTGACAAGAAATCTGAATGGGTTATAGATAGTGGTTGCTCACATCATATGACTGGAGACAAACACAAGTTTGTTAAACTAAATAAGTATGATGGTGTTGTAAGATTTGGTGACAATATTCCTAAACCTATCATAGGAGTAGGATCTATTTCTTTGGATGGAAGGACTAATACTGACAATGTACTTATTGTTGATGGACTTAAGCATAATTTGTTGAGTGTTGGAAAACTGATGGACAAAGGATATCAATTAAATTTCATTGATGGAAAATTTTTTATCAGAATAAAGACAGGAAACTTGATTGCAACTAGTACTAAAACCAAAGGTAATGTATTTGAGTTAAACACATCTGAATCTTCTTGTTTTGTTGAAAAGATAGATGATAGTTGGCTATGGCACAAAAAGGTTTTGTTACATCAATTTTGATAATATTGTGAAGATAAGCTTGGCTAATGTAGTAAGAGACTTACCAAAAATTGTAAAACCATCTAACACTATGTGTAGAGAATGTGTTATGGGAAAGCGGACTAGAAGCCGTTATAAAAGTAAATCATATACAACAAAAGGAAAGTTGGATCTAGTACATACATACCTATGTGGACCTACAAGGACAAGATCATACTATGGTGAAAGGTACTTTACACTTTTTGTTGATGACTTTTCTAGAATGATGTGGATCACTTACTTGAAAGAAAAATCATAAGCATTTGAAAAATTCAAGATATTCAAAGCAAAAGTAGAGAATGAATCAGGCTTAAAGATAAAATGTATGAGATTAGAAAGAGGTGGAGAGTTTACTTTAGATCTATTCAATTCATATTGTGAAGAGCATGGAATACATAGGTAGACTTCTGCTCCTAGAACTACACAACAAAATGGGATAGCAGAGCGAAGGAACAGAACAATATTGGATACTGCTAGGACAATGTTTCTAGAAGGAAAGGTATCTCATGTTCATTGGAGAGAAGTTGTTGGGACAGCAGTATACACATTGAACAAAATTCAAATTAGAGAAGGTACAAGTACGACTCCTTATGTATTGTGGTTTAATCATACTCCTATTGTAAAATATTTCATAATATTTGGTAGTAAATGCTATATCAAAAGTGATGATGAAATAGGGAAATTTGATGCTAGAAGTGATGAAGGAATTTTTCTTGGTTTTTCTACTAAAAGAAAGGCTTACAAATGCTTTTTAACCTAAGATTAAGGAAGATGATTGAAAGTAACAATGTGAAGATAGATGAAAAGTTTTAGATACAAGAGAGAATGTATGACTGTAATCAAAATATAGAGATCAAGGAGGCTGCTACTACAGAAGAAGAAGAACATGTTGAGATTGAATGTGAAAATGAGATTTGTGATGATGACACAAATGAAGCTACTAAGATTCCTAAGAATCTGGGGTATGTTAAGAAAAAACATCTTGAAAATCAAATTATTGGTAATTCAAGTCAAGGAATAATGACTAGATCAAAGACAAGGGAAGAAATTTGTTTGATTTCTCAAGTTGAACCAAAGACTACTAATGAAGCTTGTAGAGATGAGTTTTGGATCAAAGCTATGAAGGAAGAGATAGATCAAATAAAGAAAAATAACACTTGGGAACTGGTTCCTAGACCTCGAGACAAAAATGTAATAGGAACTAAGTGGTTTTTCATAAACAAAGTGAATGAAGAAGGAATTGTTGTAAGAAACAAAGCAAGATTAGTATGCAAAGGTTATTCACAACAAAAAGGCATAGATTTTGAAGAGACATTTTCTCTTGTTGCTAGGATAGAAGTTGTGAGATTATTTCTAGCTTATGTTGCACATAAGGACTTCAAGGTATATCAGATGGATGTGAAATCTTCATTTTTTAATGGAGATCTTGAAGAAGAAGTATATATAGAACAGCCTAATTGATTTCCTCTATCCGAAGATGAAGACATGGTATGCAAGTTGAAGAAAGCACTATATGGACTAAAGAAAGCACCAAGGGCTTGGTATGCAAGGTTAGACAAGTACTTACTTCTCCTTGGATTCAGAAAAGGTAATGTTGACAGTAACTTGTATTTAAGAACTAGTCAAGATGGAATTTTGATAATAGAAGTTTTTGTTGATGATATTATCTTTGAAGGCAATGATGAAATGTGTAAGAAATTTTCTAAAGAAATGGAGAATGAATTTGAGATGTCCATGATAGGTGAAATTAAATTCACTACAAATAAATCAAAGCAAGAATGACATTTTTATCTATCAGACTAAGTATCTTACAGAAATGTTGAAAACATTTGGAATGGAAGTCTATAAACCACTAGTTGGGACACCCATAGTAACTGGTCATAAACTAAAAAATAATGGTGAGACAAAGAGTATTTTTTAGACCAAGTATAGATTAGTGGTTAGTGGATTACAATATCTAACTCACTCCATATCAAATATTGCTAATGCTATTGGAATTGTGGCTAGATATCAGGTAGATCCTAAAGAAACACACCTAGCTACTGTAAAAAGGATATTTAGATATCTGAAAGGAACAATGGAATATGGTTTATGGTATGATAAAAGTGATGACTTTGAACTACATGATTATACTAATACTGATTGGGCAGGGAATATTAATGACATGAAGAGCACTAGTGGAGGTGCATTTTTCCTTGGGAAAAAGTTGGTTTCATGGCTAAGTAAAAGGCAAGATTGTATAGCTCAATCTACTGTTGAATCTGAGTATGTTGTTGCTGCAATTAACTACACTCAAATTGTTTGGATGAAACAAATGTTGAAAGATATTGGAATAACTTGTGTTGAACCATTGGTTATCCATTGTGATAACACTAGTACAGTAAAAATGTCAAAGAATCTTGTGATGCACTCTAAAACTAAGAATATTTCTATTAAGTGTCACTTCTTGATAGACAAGGTAGTAGAAAAGGAAATAAGGTTAGAATAAATTAGCAAAAAAGAACAGATATCAGACATCTTTACAAAGCCGTTGCCAAAAGATGCCTTTGAGTATCTCAGAGGTATGCTTGGGGTGAAGGCCCCTCCTAGTGAGAACTAAATGATGCAGGGATGCATTAGTCCAAAGATTTTTAGAGCTCCATCTTATTCTGGACTTGATGTATAGATCTACTCCTTAGGGGAGTGATCATTGAAGACAGTTGTTGTACATAGTTAATGACTTATGGCACCCTTTTCTATTGTTGTAAAAGGGGGGGGAGAGACTACGTAAAAATCCTATGGGAAAAAAATCATGAGATGAAGATATTGAGAAAATACTTTTGGGTTGATGGATTTTCCCATATGTTGCCATTAATGCCAAAGGGGAAGATTGTTGGGTATTGCTAATGCATTGGGGAGATTATTGGATGCATTTAATATGTTTAATGAGTGTTATCCTATTGAGTGATGTTGGAATTGCTGCTATTGTCATTTGTGTTTTTTCATTGATGTCAACATATATTTCTATGAAGAGAACATACCAGTTATTACAGTGTACGAACACTATACAGATGATTCAAAATGTGCAAACACGGTTGTGTGTACATGAAGGTGTTATGATCTCATATCTAAGATCGCATGATGTAATATTGCATAATGGCTGCATTACATAAGATTTAGTGAAGACTAGTTACTAGACTATGGCAATGGAAGTTGACAGAGTTAGTCTCTGAGTTTTGAGTATATCTTACAGGCAATGAGGATTCAATGTATGCGATCTTAAGGGATGACAGATAATGTATAGAAGAATGTTCGCTGATCTTATCAAGGTATGGAAAGAAGGATGACATCGGTTGTGGAATGTGTTCTAGAGAAGACCTATTTGGAAGTCGACTTCAGAGTTGTAGCTTGTATCATGTATGGCGAGCATGGATTATGGATGTTACTCATTAATTGTTGAATTGTAATTGTTGTATACTTGTTTTAGATATCGTGCATATCTTAGCAAGGAGTTATGTAATTATTTGTATATTAGGAAAGCTTAATTAGCCAACCTAATCATTTATTTTATAATAGGGTATACATGTAAGATATTTTCTTTTGAAAAGATATAGTAGAATGTATGTGATGTAAAAGAGGATTGTGGAAGATGCGAGCTTGTATCTGTTGGATGTAGAGTAGAGGATAACTTATATACTTCATTGGAAATGATCTAGAAAATATAGTTTCTATCAGACAGTTCAAAGATTGTGTATCTCTTTACATACACTTGTGTTGTGAACAATGAGTTTTGAAGGTGGACATAACCTTCTTTGGGCAGTGAGCCTCCTTATTTTCTTGACTCCTAATAGGCTATGTCCTCCAACAAGGACTATGTACAGTAATGTTTTAATCAGCTCCTAACATGGCTAGATCTTCTAACAAGGATACTATACTCTTAGTACATCATTAGTGGGTGTTAATTCCCACTGGGGTTTTAACTTCAATGGGGTTTCCTCGACAAAAAATATTATGTTATTGTGTTGGCATTCATTGTGTTCATTTGATTTGGTACTATTGCTGCTATTCAAAGTTTAAAGTTTAATAATATGTCATACAACTGATTCATCCCCCCCCCCTCTCAGTTGTATTGGTGGTCTATTATTCCTAACAATTAATGCATTTGTGGATCTCAAAGAAGAACTAGGATGTGCACTTGATGAAATAGATATATTTTAAGGAAAATGAAAGAAAGTTGAAGAAATGGTTATCTTACTGAAGAAGAAAATTGAACAAGGAAACATGTTCAGTAACATCCTTGAAGCATAGTTGAAGATCAAATCCAGTTAGCGAAATAAACTTGAAGAAGTTTTCATGTTAAGAAAGGAATTGGAAATAGTCAAAGACTAAAGTAAAGATTTCTTTACACTTGAAGAAATTGTGCCGGTAAGAAAGAAGTTGGAAGCTACAAAGGTACAAATTGAGAAGATCCTAAAACATAAAAGTGATAGTCATCTAGTGGATGAAATTCTTGACCTTAAAAAGACCTCAAAAGATAAAGGTAGACTTGGATTTAGCAAAGGAAAAATCTCTACTACTCTGAACAAAGATGAAAAAGGAAAGGAAAAGATCAATGAAAAATTCAAGATGGATTGTGAAGGTGGAAAAAAATTCATCCTAGTTTGGAGCAAGAAGAATATCAGAAGACATGTCCCTACTCTTTCTCAAACCAAGTAACATCAAATCACAAACTTTTCATGGTCAATATTATGCTTGCAATAATTTTAGTCACAAAGAAAACAAAGAGAGAAGTAGAATGATGAGAAATAGATTTTTGAATAGGAACATGATGCAAGGTAGGGATGCAAGAGGGGCCAAAGGATGGTGCACCCTAATGATCCAAGCCCGCTCAACACATGCAAAAGCAAATAAACACAACAGTGAGAGAGAATGCAGAAACTTTCATATATTATCATCAATTGAATCATACATGCTGGGCTGTAAGGCCTTCCCGGTTATGGCCAGTTATTACAATGAATCTCAGACGTCCTCAAACATGTGAGGATCCATCACAAATCTCCAATATAATGTCTATTATCTTCTATCCAAAATTGACTCCCAAACTACAACCAAACAACTACATTTATACAAGAAGCTACCAAACTGAGTCGGCCTTCAGATCCATAATTATCGAAAGTAACGATCAGATCTAGGACCACACACTTCCCAGTGATGGATACAAACATTAAATCTATGATCCAATATAAATGCACAAGTCGTCCACAACAGGAAACAAAACTAAACCCGTTAGTAAGCATGATAACTGAGTAGCAGACAGACAATGTCGAGCACCAGTAAAATAATCGACCGCCCAGGAGAGAACCGACCAAATTTGGTAACCAAAGGAAACTGACCAACTCCGTCAAAGCAAAAACCGAGCAACACAGACAAACTCCAAATTATTTTTGGTGACACGGGATTGCCAAGGACCTGAGATGCTCCTGCATTAGACACTTGGGGTTATTTTGAAAATGCCTAGTTCGAGTTGGATCCAACTCAGACTATGAAATCCACGAATCGCCTTCCATCAATCTATTCTTCCATTTTACCAGGTATTCCATATAATGTCTTCCTCTTGTGCTCTTGCCAACTCTTTCCTTCAAAATCTGTTCAACTTCATCATTCTGCTTCTTAGGATATTCTGTCGATACTGTCACTTCTTCATCAGATTCATGATACTTATACAAATTAGCAATGTTGAAAATAGGTGATATGTCCATGTCATCAAGTAACTCAATCTCATATGCATTTCCACTGTCAAATTTCCTCAAAATCTTGCAAGGTCCAAACTTCTTCATCTTCAGCTTTCCATATGTTCCAACAGGAAATCGACCTTTCTTCAAATGAACCATCACTTCATCACCAACATCAAAAGTCTTATGTCTTCTTGATCTATCAGCTCTGTCTTTGTATTTTTGATTACTGTCTTCCAGCTTCAGCTTCACATCTTCATGCAATGTTTTCATGTGCTCAGAAAACTTTACTCCTTCAGCACTTTTCTTATTCTCATCAGCAATGTCTCTCAAATCAGATATTCCTCTCGGTTGTGTGTCATTCAAAATCTCAAATGGTGTCTTTCTAGTACTCCTATTCATTGAATTATTGTATGCAAACTCTGCTTGTGCTAACACAGAATCCCAATTACTCGGTGTGTCTCCAACTAAACATCTCAAAAGATTTCCCAAACTTCTGTTCACAACTTCAGTCTATCCATCGGTTTGTGGGTGAAATGTAGAACTATATTTCAACTTAGTGCCAACTTTCTTCCAAAGTTTTTTCCAAAAATATCCAACAAATTTACTATCTCGGTCAGAGATAATACTCCTCAGTAATCCATGCAATCTAACAATTTTCTTAAAGAAAAGATCTACTACATGTACTGCATCTGATGTTTTTCTACATGGTATAAAATGTGTCATCTTAGAAAATCTATCCACAACAACAAATATTGAATCATTACCTCTTACTGTGTTCGGTAAGCCAAGAACAAAGTCCATACTGATGTCAATCCAAGGTTTCTCAGGAACAGCAATCGGTGTATACAATCCAGTATTCTAACTTACTCCTTTTGCAACTTGACAAATTCCACAACTTTTCACAAATTTATGAACATCTCTATACAAAAGCGGCCGATAATACTTCTCCTTAAGCAAATTCCATGTTTTATCAATGCCAAAATGTCCAGCCAAACCACTACTATGTTTCTCCTTTATCAAATTAGATCTCATTACTCCTCTCGGTATACACAATTGAATACCTTTAAACAACATACCTTCCTGAATAAAATATTCATCCCATTTAGTATCTTGTTGATCTTGAATAGGTGCTCTGCACTTTCTCCATGGCTCAGAAAAATCAGGGTCATTTTCATACAAACCTTTCATCTCATCAAAACCAAGAACTTCAATTTTCATCTCGGTCATCAAAGATCTTCTTCTACTCAATGCATCAGCAACTCAGTTAGTGACTCCACTCTTATGCTTTATCACAAATGTGTAACTCTGCAAATACTCAACCCATTTCATATGTCTCTGATTCAACTTATTCTCACTACCCAAATATTGTAAAGCCTTATGATCAGTATACAACACAAATTCACTCGGTATCAAATAATGTCTCCATTTCTTCAGTGCTTGAACAATAGCATAGAATTCTTGATCATACACATAATATTTCCTTCTAGCATCATTCAACTTTTCACTAAAGAAAGCAACAGGTTTACCTTCTTGACTCAACACAGCTCCAATTGCACTTCCACTTGCATCACATTCTACTTGAAATACTTTACTGAAATCAGGTAATGCCAAAATAGGTAATTCAGCAACCTTCTACTTTAGAGTCTCAAAAATTATGTTAGCTCCATGTGTCCACTTGAATTGTCTTTTGTCTCCTCTCATAGTCTCAGTCATAGCATTACAAATTGAACTGAAATTCCTTATGAACTTTTGGTAAAAACTTGCCAAACCATGAAATGATCTTACCTCACTAGCATTCACAGTTGTAGGCCAATTCAAAATAGCTTCAACCTTTTCAGGATACATCTTCAAACCATCAACCGAGATAACAAATCCCAAATACATAATTTCTTCTTTAATGAATGAACACTTTTTCAAATTTATCAGCAACTTTTCCTCTTTCAACCTCTGCAAAACTTGTCTGACATGCAACAAATGTTCTTCTCTGGTCTTACTGAATATCAGAATATCATCAAGATATACAATCACAAATTTACCCAAGAATTTCTTCAAAACTTCATTCATCAACCTCATAAAAGTACTCAGTGCATTAGTTAAACCAAAAGGCATAACCAACCACTCATACAAACCTTATTTTGTCTTGAAAGCAGTCTTCCATTCATCACCCTCTCCGATTCTGATCTGATGATATCCACTTTTCAAATCAATCTTTGTGAAATATTTTTCTCCAGTCAAACTGTCCATTATATCATCCATCCTCGATATAGGAAACCTATACTTCACTGTTATCTTATTGATTGCTTTGGAATCAGTACACATTCTCCATTCTTCTTTGGTGCCAATACAACAGGTACTGCACAAGGACTCAAACTTTCTCTGATCAAACCTTTCTCCAACAATTCTTGAATCTATCAGTTCAATTCCTGATTCTCGGTAGGTGTCAACCGATCAAGTGCCTTATTCGGTAAACTAGCTCCAGGGATTATATCCATACAATGATCAATGCTTCTTTTCGGTGGCAAACCATTAGGTACATTTTCAGAAATGATATCACTGTACTCAGTGAGTAACTTATCAATCTCCTCAGGGACATTATCCTCTATTTTCTTACTCGGTTTATTAGGAATCACAACAAAACATACATCATTCTTCTTCAATGAGTTAACAAACTTTCTTCCTTCCATCAAGAAAACTGTCACAGATGTGCAAACATTACTAACAAGTTCTTCCATCAATGGTAACAAAAAAAATTTCTTTCCATTAGCCACAATAGTATACTTATGCAATCTCCCATCATATATAGCATGTCTATCATATTGCCAAGGTCTACCCAACAAAATATGACAACAGTCCATAGGCATGATATCACACAACACCTTATCATCGTATTTTCCAATCTTCAAATTCACGTAACATTATTCACTTACCAGGAGTGTATGCTCATCTTTGATCCATGAAATATGATAGGGCCTTGGATGTACCAACCTTTCCAACTACAATTTTGTGACCATCTCTTCAGATGCTAAGTTCTCTGAGCTACCACTGTAAATGATTCCCTTCCAAACTTTGTCTGAAACTCTACATCTGGTCTTGAACAAACTTTTCCTTACCGGATCTTCCTTCTTGCTTTCATTCCACAGTGCTCTCCTTACCATCAAGTTATTTTCTTTCTCAGGTTCATTTGATGACTCTTCTTGCACCAAAGCATTCCTACTACTACCAGTCTTCTTACTAGCTTGTGTACATTCAAAAGATCTATGTCCTTCTTCTCCACAATTATAACAAGTTCCTCAAAAACTTCCTCTGCCATAGCCACCTCGATAGTTATTGCCTCTACCTCTAGAACTTTCACATTTCCACTCAGTCTTGTCTTTGTCCAGATTTGTCTTTTCTGGTTCAGATCTACCATTCTCACCATTAGATCTACCTCTTCCTCTAGGGAATCTACCACCATGACCTCTCTGTCTTTGCTCATGTCTTTTGTTCAATTTCTCCTTGGCCTTCAAAGCAAATTGATAAGCCTCTTCAATGTTCTCCAACTTGACCATGCTAATTTCCTCTTGGATGGAAACTCTCAAACCATTCAGGTATCTGTCGATTCTTTCCACATCATCTTCATCATGTCCAAATCTGATATCCAATATATAGAATTCCTCAGTATACTCTTTTACCGAGCTATCTTTCTGCCTCAAACTTTGCATTCGTTGAACTAGGTTAATCTGATAATCACAAGGTAAGAACTTTCCTTTCAACTTATTGACCATTTTACTCCATACCTTGATTTTGTCTTTTCCTTTCCTCTTCTGATCCAATTGCAGATGTTCCCACCATAAGGATGCATGACTTTTCAACTTTGTGCTTGCAATCTTCACCTTCTTATCCTTAGGAATGTTTTCATATTCAAAATACTTTTCCATTTCGGTGATCCAGTCCACCAATTCATCATAATCTAGCTTTCCACCATACTCAGGAGGATTGAAATGTGGTGTTGACTTCAGACTTGTCAAAGCCTTCAAAAATATTTCTTTTCCTTGATCCATAATAGGTGCAGGTTTTGCATTCGTCTGTTCTTCTTCAATTTCATCATCACTAACATCTTCAAGATGTCTACCTCTTCTCCGGGCTGTCTCAACTGCTTCTAGCCTAGCAGCAATCTGCCTTAGCATATCAGCCAATCCTAGATCTACATCTCACCTCCCATGAACCATCTTGAAAACCCTCTACAATTGCAGGTCAGATCGTAATCTGCTACCCCACAACAATTCAACTAGGGCTTCAAGAGGAACCTACAAACCTAGATCCGCAGAACTAGATCAAGATCTCACCTCGCTCTGATACCACCTAATGCAAGGCAAGGATGAAAGAGGGGCCAAAGGATGATGCACCCTAATGATCCAAGCCTTCTCAACACATGCGGAAGCAAATAAACACAACAGTGAGAGAGAGAATGCAGAAACTTTCATATATTATCATCAATTGAATCATACATGCTAGGTTGTAAGGCCTTCCCGGTTATGGCTAGTTATTACAATGAATCTCAGACATCCTCAAACATGTGAGGATTTGTCACAAATCTCCAATCTAATGTTTACTATCTTCTATCCAAAATTGACTCCCAAACTACAACCAAACAACTACATTTATACAAGAAGCTACCGAACTGAGTCGGCCTTCAGATCCATAATTATCGGAAGTAATGGTCAGATCTAGGACCACACGCTTCCCAATGATGGATACAAACATTAAATCTATGATCCAATATAAATGCACAAGTCAGCCACAACAAGAAACAAAACTAAACCCGTTGGTAAGCATGATAACCGAGTAGCAGACAGACAATGCCAAGCGCCAGTGAAATAACCGACCACCCAAGAGAGAACCGACCACACTCGGTAACCAAAGGAAACTGACCAACTCGGTCAAAGCAGAAACCGAGCAACACAGACAAACTCCAAATTATTTTTGGTGACACGGGATTGCCAAGGACCCGAGATGCTCCTGCATCAGAACAATGGCAGAAATGTACAATATTTCAATGATTTTTTTTTACAACAAATATGGGCACTATGTTGTTGAGTGCATATCTAATAGCATAAGGAATAGGAGAGATTCACAACAAGATCCTACATGTTTTAATTATAATAAATCAATGCATATCACAAGGTTTTAGAAAGAAAAGGTTAAAAATGCCTCTATTTTGGAGAAAAAAGAAATTAATATCAATGAAGAACAAGACAATATATGGAGGACATTGGGAAAGAAGACTGATTAAAATGTCAAAGATGAACTTCAAGATGTGTTTGTACCTTCTGGTCATGCAGATGTTTCACTTGAAAATGAGACGGTCAACTTAGTCTAAGGGGGAGGTTTTGAATGTGAATTGTATGTTCCCCCTACTAGATTGTTGTAGGATAATCTTGAGCATGATAGTTTGTATGAAGTTTTTTAGGTCTCTATAGAGACTTGAGAAGGTTGTAGTGGTCGGTGAAAATTATTACAGCTACAAAAGATAAGAAATTGGAGGCAGAACATGGTGAAACAATATTAAAGCCTTTTGGAAGCCGAAGTCAATCAGATGAGGATGGTAATGTTATAGAATATATGAGTGATATTTTGAAGAATATGGTTACTACTAAATCAAAAGGATGTTTTATCAAAATAACTCAAATTCTACTGGTGTGAAATATCAAATTGTAGAAGGGAAGAAAATTGTGTAAGGTTTTGATCAAAGAACCCTACATCAATTTACAAAATCTTGTTTTTGGTTTCAAAAGTTGAGGCACTGTGAAGAGTTTGTACATGTGCTAGAAGGTACAAAGGTTTAATAGATAGTGCAAAGGAAATAGGCAACATAGTTTGACATCTCATGGAAAAGTTCATTGGGGCTATCTAAAATTCACTTGGTTGTGTTTTTCTAACTCTAGTTTGGTAATGTGCTATTGCATTTTCCAACTAGACAAAATTAAAAAAATTTACATTGAATTTTCTATCTAGCTTATCTAAATTGAGTTCTTGTCAAAAGTTTTCATGTGATTTCAATTCAAGATCATCATCTCCAAGCCTTTCCATGTACAAACATGTAATGCATTCATTAAAACCCAAATATATTAATTTTTTTTAATATTATGAGGCAACAAGAAAAATAGTAGTATACATGCCTTCCGTGCCATTTTTGGCTATGTGGTCAATTTTCACCATCCGTGAGATTTCAATACTTACATTTTGTGAGCATATATTTGAAAATTATTGAAATCTCATTCTTGATTCTTGGTCATAAATAAATATCAATGGGTTATGGTCACACCCTTCCCTATGTTGTTTGGTTAAAATTTTAAGTTCAATTTTTCTCTTAAAGATTGTGATAAAATCACTAAAAGGGGGAGAAGGAAGTGAATAAATTAAAATAAAATATAATTTGAGATTTGCTTCTTGATATTTTAAAAATTAAAATCGTGCAATACAAATTCACAACTTATAATCAGGTTATGAGTTTCGAAGTGAAGGTATGAAAGGTGAAAAGTGAATATGGAGATGAGATATGCATGGTCAAAAATAAATCTGAAGGATGTGAGTTGTATGTTCATAAATCATAAATCATAAATCATAACCAAATTATGAGTTTCAAAAAGTGAAAATGGAAAGCAAAATGGTTGCATAAGAATGGGAATTTATGGAGGTGAAAATCAATTATACTCTTCAACAAGCCAATAGAAAGTTGTAGCTCAAGAGGCACCTCATCAAGTATGTAGATAAAAAATCTACATAGGACAATTTTTGTGAAGGTTTCACCTTGAAAAGAATATCTAAATCCATTAAAGGAACGATGACATGCATGCATAATGTGGAAGTAGAGCCAAGAATTGAAATTGTTTGATAGAAAGTCCGGATAGATAAAATATCAAGAAATGAATGATTGTGATGATGTGAACAAGAAACTTAGTGTGAAAATAAAGGAACACGTTGTCAATGACTTTGCGAGCTCTAATGCACACCAATATTTCCCTGCTCCATATGCCACTTGAGATTTCCATGTGCTCAAAGTCCTCTATGCTTCTATAATCAATATTTTAAAACCCTTTTGGATTGTCACAATTGGACCCCATATTGTGTGATTATTGTCACTGCCAGTTATAATTCCACATGCTCGTCATTCAACCTAAACACTCTCATTATGACTGAAACCATTCAGATTTGTCTTTTATAGAAGCCATTTTTCTAAGTTTGGAGTAGTGATAAATATAGCATTGACATTTATGAGCTAGGAGATCCCATTTTAACAATTTATTCCAAGATTCTCTTGGCCTGAACTTAGCTAAACATGCATGCAACATATGGAGTAAAGGTAAGCAACTCAACTGTTTAACAAAATGCCATAAAGATCTGTGTTGATATAAAATGTAGAAGCATTAAAAAAAGACACAATAACAGTGTGAATAGAAGCCTCAAATAAAAACCACAGTAACAGTGTGAATAGAAGCCTCAAATAAAAACCATGCCTCAGACAAAGGTTGTGGCCTGCATAAGATGCCATGATTCCAGAATCTACAGTAAACCATTTTTTTTGAGAAGGGAGGCTTGGATGCATACCCAATGTAGAACCAAAAACAAAGCATCGAAACTATTTAACATGATGCTCCATGTAATGCAAGAATAGAAGAAGCAATTGAATTGATTTTTTAAAATACATCAAAAAAATATTATTTCATGGAATGGATAAGATAAGATAATTTATTAATGTCTAACAAGAGACCACAAACGGGCCTAAGGGACTGAGAGTACAGACAGGGGCCAAAAGGCAGCAGGACCACCAAACAGTGTCCGAAAAAAACAAAATAGAACAGAACCAACAAAGCAAGAAACAAGGGAAAAAGAGTAGAATAACCAAACAGGAAGAATACGAAGCCACACAGCTGAAATAACCAGCTGGAAGAAAAGTAGAATAACCAAGCAGAGGGAATGATTACAAGATTTGCATTGAATGGATTTGAAAAAGGTGAAACGATCTTTTGAAGAACTACAATCTGCATGTGTAAAGTCACCTTCCACAACCTTAGCCAACAAGGAATAAACATCCATCAAAGCATAATGAAGGATTTTTCTCAGATATTTATGCATGCACTGTGAAGAACATACAACACACTCGATGTTTTCCAAAATGTCTCAAATCAGTGTCTTCTCATGGGTATATACTAATGAGCTCATTTATGTCTTGTGTTTTATACTTTTTAGAATATTTTTAGAAATTTCCTAGACTAAGATAAGGTTTCAATGCCTTGTTTTTATGTTCTATGCTGAGCTTTAGATGACATTCTTAAGACTGTTGATCATGACTATAACGTATCCTTAAATCTTTTTGGTTGGATAGATGAGCTTAATTGCATACCTATATTGCTATGTGGGATATTCATGGTAATTATGCATGTTAATGAATTGATGTTTATTCTGATGTAATATGTATATGTCTATGTTTTTGTGCATTCTAACGATGTCATGCAAAAGGAACAAGTTGCCAGTCCAAGATCTTCAAGCAAGAAGGTTCCACCAAAGCAGTCGGTTGAAGACAAAATCCAAGGGATAAAGAATTCAACAACCATCCTTAAACAGACATAATGATTCATAATGGAACCTTAATTTCATTCTTGAAGAAGAGTAGATTTAGGGGTAATTGGTTATGCTAGATTTTCTTTATGTAACAAGAAACAAACTTTATTGTTTCTATTTCGAAGCATGACTGCCTATTTCATGTTGCAATAAATCAACACCCTCCTACTAGCATGAGAATAAGTTCATTGATAGATAAGATTAGTTGTAGTTTCCCTTATAAATAAGGCGGAGTACCAAGGCATAGGTACTCCTTCAAGGAGTTAGGAACACAACCATTGTATCTTTTACATTTCAGTTATAGTAAAGAAGTTTTCTGTTTTTTAGTGTGTAACAACATTTGCGATCAATAAAATAATATTTTAAGTTTACAACAGATAGTTGAGTTTGTAGGGAACTCACTAAAGGGTTCTACTTAGTGAGTGTTTTGATTGTAAAAATTAGTAGTAGTTCTACATGCAATAGTTAGTCACTTTCTTGACGTTTGATTGTTTCCTAAAATCACTAGGAAATATTTCTTGTGACTATTCCTGCAGCCAAAGTAGGCAGAGTAGTTCTTGCTTGTTGTTAATACATTTTATTTTAGTTATTTTCTTGGATGCAATCTAGATGGTAGTTGTGAGTGTTTTAGTTGTTTCTTTCCATGCATTCTACTTCCAGCATTATTTTATTTTCAATTGTAGAAGCACGGCTACAAATTGAATTCCTAGTGCATACATTTTGCAGACCCATTTCAAGTAATATGTCCCTAGGTTGACATGAAATGAATCTTTGAGATGACTAAGATAGCTATTTGGCATGGATGTCTAATCCCTGAGTTAAAGTTTTATAGCATAGTTATTTGAGAAGTTGAAGGAGACTAACATATACTCCGAATGACTTATGGTGTGTCAATATGGGAGCTTGGAAAAAGGTTAAGAGCATTAAATAAAACATGAATAACAATCAAATATTTTCCATGTAGTGTTTGTAAGTGTTGCAATGATATGCATGCAAATGGTGGTATTCCAGACATAACAGTTGAAGCATTTGACATAACTCCTCAATGAAATGTCTATCATTGAATAGAGTGATTGTTGGTTATAGCAACATAAATTGTGTTAGTTGAAAAGGTTTTGAAAACTTTCAAATAAAAAGTAGTTAATAGTTGTAAATCCAAATCCATCAACCTTTTCTCTGTCCTCTTCTATGCGCACTAAAATGGGAACTTTCAAATAAGTTTATGAACAACTATCAAATCACAATGAATAAGGTCACCACCAAAGAGATTTCAATTCAATGAATGCAATGGATGCAAGGCTTGTCGAAAGTGGAATTGGTGAAATGGATTAAAAAACTACCAATAAGATGCAAAATGTGGGGGGCATGGATTACTCAAGAACTATTTGATAGAATGTCTCAAGAAGAAATTCACTCAGTAAACTTCAATGCTTCCAAAATGTAGAACTAGAGACAACCGAGTTATCCGCAAGGAGACGCCATCTCAGAGAATGAAATGAAATGGTTATGTGTTTGCACAAAGCTAATCTTTTTTGTAAAAAAAATTAGAAACATTCAAGAAAATTTAATGGTGGGTGTAAAGAACATTCACCAACTTTTCCAACATCCTCAGTGGCTAGATGAAAGAAAATTCTTGGAACAGGTTATAGATATGCATGTTGGTTGAAAGACTGTCAAAAATTACAATTGGAAATACCCTTGTCGACATGTATGCAAAATGTGGAAACAAACACAATGCACTTGAACTTTTTAACATAATACTGCAAAGAAAAGTGTCTCATGGACTTTGGTGATCGGGGATTACATAAAATATTGGATTTCAAAATTTTCAATCAGATGCATTGGCAAAGACACTTGTATCCACATTTTTTGGTTTGCCAACCTCCTAAACGATCTCATTAGGAAAATTGTTGTTTGACATGATAACATGTAAAGCATGACAAGATGGATGTCGATCCTTTGAATTGCCCAAATTTTATTGAAGACTATTTTCAATCTTAAAGGAAAACCTACTAAAGAAATGCTTAATTGTTTCTAAATATTATAATTTGGAACAAGTTTCAAAAGTAAAATGGGAAATAAAAGAGCTTGCAATGCAACACAATGGGTAGGAAAAATATATATTGATTTATAAGTTAGAGAATTCAAATAAATAAAGAAAAGAGGCTTTCTCATGGAGGGTGTGTATGGCCATTTTGTCAATTATTTAAGCCATAAGTAAAAATGGGGAATGTCGTGTTTTATTAGCGATGATGATGGATTTGACACCTTTTAATAAAGGGAAAATATCATTATGCTTAACTCCTAATGGAAAATATAATATCAATCAGTAGCATACCAATATACATGAGTTTGTTGCAACAAGCAAATTTTTTCACCATGATGAAGGATCAAGCAAGATTATCTATTAATTTTGAAGCCTGGGTGTATCATGAAATGATTACTAGTACAAATAAAGCAAATGAAGATGGAGAAGTACCTCAGCATAACTTATGTCTTGGTTTTCATCAAAGTTACAAATTTGAACTTGTCTTTTTGTAAAAGTGACTTGAGTCACTTATTGTAACTAAAGTAAGTTTTGGGGCTTTATGCTTGTAAAAGTTAGGTAAATCCTACATTTTTCTTCAAAAAGGTGGTTATTTGAAGTAATCACTCAGGTAGTTACTAGAAGTCCTTTAGGTATTTGTCCTAAGTGGTTTCCTGAGTAGTTATTCAAAGTGGTTACAAGTTGGTTACCAAAGAGAGCCTATTAATACAAGGATTTTGCATTGTGATGAGGGAACTCTTATAGATGGGAAACTCTGGAGAAATTCAAAGAGAAATTTTAAATTAATTTTAGTTTTGCATTTTGTATAGAAGGGTTTGAGTTGTACAATCTCATAAACATGATAAAGAAGACATTTGTTTGTATGCTATGAATGTTCCTTTGTGTTATCATCGCTAACTTTTCATATGTTAAGTTGGTAACCTTTGTGCATGTGTAAGACATTGATATTTGTGCATTTGGTATAATGATACATAATCATGCCTTTCTATCTTGGTTTGAATGTGATAAAGTGGTCTATCTCTTTGTATGTTGAGATTTGTGATTCTTCTTTCATCATCACTACATGGATAAACATATTTATTTATATACTCATGTGTGCTTGTTAACCATTATAGAATCCTATTTGGTCTTCCTATGTCTTCTTATAGGATTTTTGTTGTTCATTCTCATTTAGTTTTATGTTTTCCCATTTATGTCCTTTTAGGTTAAAAGTACACAAAAATCTTAAATAATCCAATCATATGATGGAGTTTCCCCTCTCAAATGTAGAGGAAGATTGTTATTCCATAGCAATATCTCCAATTGTTGGAATATTTGTCACTTATCTTCACGCAAACAAGGTCAATTTAAGTGAAATAACTACCATGCCAAATCTATTTACCAACATATTTTTGGTGACTTTGTTGGGGATTCAAAATGCTAATGCACTTTATTCATCATAAATTAAAAAACACCTTTTGAAGAAGTTTGGCAACTCTATCTGAAAGTATGAATTCAGAGCAATGGTTTGTACAAAGGAATAGTGGAAAGTGATAGTGAAAGTGATAATGAATACTTTTTGTATCAAAAGAAGAAGATTAATTAGGAACCCATACAATTTCAATTCCTGAAGAGCTTCTACAGTGGCATGCAATTTCCTTCTCATAAGGTTCATTTTGTATTGTTCCAAGTTTTGCAAAGGATTGAATAAAGAGATGGACTAGAAATTCATTTTCTTTCCTAAGATTAGGAACTTTTATCAATAAAAGTTTGCACATGTGAAGATGAAGAACATTTGGGATCAATAATGAAAAACAATAATAATCCCTCTCCTACACTTTTTTCTCAAAGAAAGAAGATTCTAAATTATCCTAAACAAGTCAACTTCCTTAAGGATTTGTATGGTGGTATGAAGCTTGTTCCTAAAAAGATTCATCCTTGCTTACTTTAGACCCTACAAAGTATTGAAGAGAAAGATAGAAGAGAAGACCAGTTTCTTTCTCATTCACTTGAATTGGTGACAAGCAAAAAAGATGAAAATAAAAGTGATCATTTTCTTGCCCCTTATTGCTCCATAGAATTAGATTCTTGACAATCCCAAACAAATTTAGTTCTCGAAAAGATTCTATGGAGATAGGCAACTTTCTCTTGAAAAGGTGCATCCTTCTTTGCTTCAAAAATTGCAAGAGATTGAACTAAATGAAAGAGGAAATAATCATTTTCTTGATGATGAACAGGTTTTTGATGAGACATCTTGTAGTCCAAGTTTTTTAAAAATATTCATTAAAATCTACATGTGTTAAAGAAGATGAAGGTATATTTGCTCGTAAAAGTACATGTCAAGGAAAAGATCAAAAGGAATCAAGGGAGATAAAAGAATAAGTTTGCTTTGGAGCTTTTCATAAGCATTACAAAGATTGCTAGAGTAAAGAAGAAATATTCCATCAACCTAAAAACAAGGAGCTTGGAGAAGAGACATCAAAGGTTTTCTATACATGCTTGCAACCACAACTTGAAGATGATGGTGAATAAATAATGTTAGGATATGAATCTCATGTGGTTTTAATTCCAAGGTGTTGTCTCAATTCTTTAGATGATGTTTTTTTTATGTGGAGAAGATATTCGCATTCACCCATCGTTAATTATTGAAGATGATAGCTCCTTTGACAAAATCAAAGCTTCAAAGTCTATTGCACAATCTTGTACCACTATCATTGATGGAGAGGAAACCGCAAATGAACCTTTGCAAACATCTTCTTATCCTTTGAAAATGGAAACCTTCACTTTTGAAGATATCAATGAACTTTCATTGAGATGTGTAGTTGATCAAATATTTAAACATCAATTACAAGTAGAAGAAGATGAATCATATCTTCCCCAAACTTTCATGTAGCCATAATGTGAAGCTTTCAGATTTCATGAAGGGTATCATGGAGAAGAATTAGTGGGTGCAAAAAATATGGATGATCATATGGATATTGTACATATTAAAAATAAAATATATGAAGATATGTCAACAAATGTCCTTGTCTTGATGGAAGTGCAAATAATGTCTTGTGAGGATTCAAGGTTCTAAATAATCCTTTTTTTAATCTAAAGCTCAAGTCACCCTTGTGTTAGGTTTTATGATTCCATTTTCTATTTCTCTTCATGATGAATTTGAAAAAGAGTAATATGCGAATGCATATGATAATTATTATGATTAGAAAGAAATGATGAGGATAGAGGATATCCTTAATAACTTTTCCAAAAATGAAGAAATGAATGAGGTAATAGGAGATATAATGGAGTCCAATGAAGTTAAAATTCGTGGTGTATGCAATATAGGTTGGTGTTTGAAGGCTTCAGATGATGATTCCCTCTATGGCAAAGGTTTGTACCTCAATCCTTTATATTCAAATGAATGTGTTTCAAACATTGATGCTAAAAATGCTTACACAACCAAATTTGGAAACGCAAATGGTTTGATTCTATGTATCTCTAGCAATATCTCTTGATGCTCAACATCTTCAAGTCTTTGATTGATTATGGTGGCTCATATTCCTATATTTCTTTATCTTCATACATTATTTTGTCTCTTCAAGTTCTTCACCTTAAAACCTTTTCATTAACATGATTATTGAACTTGAGTTGTGGCTTACATCTTCATTCTTCCTTCAATCTCGAACACCATCATGCTTTTCTTGCCTAGAATCTTGAAGTAAAAGTCTTCGCTTGATCCTTCTCATGTTGGATCCTTTGATCTTAGCATAGTTGAGTATCTCCAATCTTCCTTGCAAAACAAGAGAAAAAACCCCATATTAAGCTCACAAAATGGTAAGTGTAAACAACACTAAGATATTCTTATAATAAGAATTCATATGATATTAACTTGATATAAAGTTGCACTTGTAAAGAAAATTGTCAATTATAATTTTTTTAATTCTGATTTTAAATCCTCCAAAGTCCTAACAATCTTTCTCATCCAACATAATCGCGACAAACCTCTACACTTGATCAAAATGGTTGAGAGAAATTTTGGATTTGTTCTCATGACCTGATTATCATTCTCACCAATTTGATCTAAGAAACTTGTCAACTTGTGAGGTGAATTGTTTGAGATTAAATGTTGGGCATAATTTATGGGGTCCAAGTACCAACTTGTACTTGGGGAGGTCAAATTTTGACATGTCTGAGTACAAGGATGTACATGGGGAGGCCAGATTCCAACCTCTCCAAGTACAAGCACATTCAAATTTTCATTTTCTTATATACTCTCGAAGACTTCCCCTTAATCAAAGTAGGACAATTTTGCTTGAGATTTCAATCTAAAGTTTGTGATTATCATATGAATTTTTACACATTAAAGATCGTTGATCATACTTGTCATGATTTGGAATGAATTTACAAGCTTTGATCATACTTATCATGGTTTGGAATGCCCACCCTTATGCTAGAAATTGATATGAAGTCAAAGTGTAGTCTCTCCTTAAGGGCAAAAATTTGGAGGTCAAAGTACTCCATGTACTTGGGGTGGCCAGATTTTGACCTCTCCAAGTACAAACTCACTCAAGCTACCTTTCATTTGAATCCATGTTTCCTTGCCTCCAAAAAACATCACTTCACCTTCAACTCCTTCAATGTGATGATTTTTTTATGTTGATTTCACCTTTGAAACTTAAGACTTGTTCATGTCTTTTCTCCTTGATTACAGATCTAATTTTGGTGTTTTTCATGGAAAAGTTAATCTTCAACCTTCTTGAATCATATTTATGTTGGTGAGGAACCTTTATTTCTACCTTGAAACCCTCATATTTCAATGCAAGAAGTCACATGGAGCTCAAGTTTGGTTAGGATTAGAGGGAAAATTTGGGGGGGTCCAAGACCCACCTTGTACTTAGGGAGGTTGGATTTTGACCTATCCAATTATAACACTATACATTGGGAGGTTGGATTTTGACCTCCCCAAGTACCCCAAGTTGTGGATTTTCCAGAACATGTGCTTGCCTTATGTAATTTCATGAATTCACCCTTTCTTTTTCAAGACTTTCTTTCTCATTCATTTTCCAAAAGATTTCAAAACTTTATGTTTTCATGTTCGAACTTTGCCTTACGGTTGCATCTTGTCTTACATTCTCATGTTGACTTCACACCAAATAGTTGTCTTCATCTTCATCTTGATTTCAACTCTCTAGATTTCCACTTTCTCCTAATGATGAGAACCTAGACTCCAAACTAGAGTTGTCATTGCTACATTAGACTCTAGACTTGCTTGGACAAACTCAATCCTATTGTAGCACTTGACTAAGTGTTGGACACTTTTCTCATGACAACATTTTTCTCTATGGCATGACTCTCAAGTGGGCATGATCTACCTTTAGACCTGATCAAACTAAGCCTATGGACTGGAGACTTCAAGAATGCTACCAAACTAGGACAAACTCAATCCTATTGTAGCACTTGACTAAGTGTTGGACACTTTTCTCATGACTCCATTTTTCTCTATGGCATGACTCTCAAGTGGGCATGATCTACCTTTAGACCTGATCAAACTAAGCCTATGGACTTGGAGACTTCAAGAACATAGTAATTTTTAGTGGCTAATATTCGCTAATTGGCTAATTTTGGAAATTTCATAATCTAAATTTGGCTAATAACTCAAGATTTAAGGCAACCTAAATCGCCACATTTTTACAAAATTTTGATTTAGAAAAATTTAAATCACAAAATAATTTATTTTATAAAAAACTTGAACTCAAAAATTCGCCACAATATTCAATACATTATTAGATTTGATTCGCCAAAATTTTATAATTTATTGTAGAAATTTAAATTAATTCCCATATAATAAATCATGATTATTAGTTACTTTAGGGATCTATCACCAACTTTTAGTTTCCATTACTGACTTAAATTATAATCTAGTGACCCTCATTATATTCTATGAGGTAAAAATGTTACTATTTGGTTTGTAATGCTTATGGGAGCTAAAATTTCTTTCGAATTGTTGATCTCAATATAAATCAATGGCCTTGAAGAAATTTTGGGCCCCATTAGTATTTTAAAATATCAATACATTTGTCTCACACAATACAATGAGGTTATTAGATTATATTTTAAATAAATGGTAGCAAGTAATTATTACAGAGTCTATTCCTTAAACCCATCAAAGATTTCCACATTAAGCCTAATAATTTTCTATAATAAATCTATTTTTCTTAAATAGAAGTATTCACCATGGTGATTTATTTATTTATTTTTATTGTTTGAGATTCGCCAATATTTTCTACAAAAAAATTGTTATTCAAAAATAATTGCCAATAAGAATACTTTTTTTTTTCAAAAAAATTGAGAGATTCGCCAATAGAAATTTTTTTAAAAATTCAAGAAAATGAAAGATTCACCAAGATTTTATATCTTTTTTAAGAGGGGGGTTTCTTAAAGATTACTATGTTCAAAAATGCTACCAAACTAGGACAAACTACAATAACTACTCTACTCTTAAGCAAAAGAGGGTGTCCCCCCTTTTCCAAGGGGCGGTGAGGAGAAATGTCACAACAATACTTTGTTAGTACATGATTGACAAGCTTGAGCTATACAAACAAAATTTGTTGATGTAAAGTTTATAAACACTAATGTATGATTTCATCTATGAAATTCTTTGATTGAGCTTATTTGTGTTAATTCCTTTCATAGGGTTAAATTGTCAAATTTCACTTGAGCCTTGAAGAAGCTACCATGAGAACTCTCTCCTTGCTTCTATTATGACCAAAATTTGGCTCCTCTTCTACATGAGGTCTTTCCATTCATATATTATCTGTGAGGGCAACTAAAATAGATTCCAACTTATTTATTTTATACATCATCATCTACCTTCTTGAATATCATATCAACATCATCCTTCTTTCACTATAATTCTTCTCAACTCTACCCAAATCCTAGAGCTAAGCTCACCTTTGTAAGGTTCAAGGTTATTGCTTCCACTCATTTTGGCGGTTGACTTGGTAATTTGCACTCCCGTCCAATCCAACTTAGATTTGATAACGCTTGGCTCATAAAGAATTAAAGTTATAACTCAAATCTCTCACAAATTTATACATTATTATTTCTTCCCCAATTAGTCCATACATGTTAGTTTTACATAATAATTGACATGATAATTCTACAACCCATGTAAAGTAAAATAAATCAAATTCATCGAATCATCTTAATCATTCACTTACGCTTCCAAAATATAACATAAGAATTGGTAAGTCCCTAGTGTGTTCCAAATTATATCATAATTAAAGATATCTTAGAAATCAACTTTGTTTGGATGTAATACAACATACACTTACCAATTACACTTCCAAAATATAACATAAGAGTTGGTAAGTCCCCACTATAGTTCAAATTATATCACAATCAAAGTATCTTCGAAATCAACTTTGTTGGGATTTAATACAAAATACACTTATCAATTGTTTAAGAAAAACCATTATCTTCCTCAATTAAACTATAAAATTCTTGGATTCATATACTTACACTTCAAATAATCCTACGGGCTTGTGCCCGCTATGGCCAATGGAAATTGGCTTTCATTCTATGGTTTCATGTGGCTACTTTTCTCGAACGAGGGTCAAGTTTTCTGCTCCTTTTTCCTGGAGATGCTCGGCAACCCTTTCTCTACTGTTTTCCTCTGACTAGTGTGCCTCTGTGGGTGGCTGTGTTGGGCTACTCGAGAGTTTTTTCTTTGGTTCTGGAGAGAATTTGGCTTCGCTATTTTGGTCATTGGGGTGTATTTGTTGGTTGTACAAGTATGGAACATTGGGCCTTTGTTCCATTTCGGGTTTTGGATGATGCGGGGGTCTCCCCCCTCCATTTTGGCAATTGTTGTCATAATGACAGTTGTAGAGTTTATTGAGGAAGTTGTGAATGCATTGTTTTGTGGCAGCGAACCTTTATGGTTTTGATCGCTCTGACTAAATGGGAGCCCTTCCTCATGGATAGCATTGTTCTGCTTTGGCCAATTTATTCCCACAGACAGGGATGTGGTGGCCCTTGAGTCTTAGAGAGTTGAAATTGTGATTGGTTCTAAAGCTTGAAGGAACAATGAATGTTGGTTGTTTTGTATTCGAGTCGGTTGGACGGTGGCGGTTCTGGTTGTTGTGGGGTCTCCTTCAGTCAATGTGTGGGGGGTTTTTGGATGGGAAGTTTTCCTACTCCCACTCCCCTCCATGGATTCTATCTCTTGTATGGGGTTTCTATGGGGCTTTGGCTCTTGTAGTTGGTGGTTCGCTTTATAAGTGAGATATGAATAGAGTGTTGGTACTGCTACTTTGCCCATAAAAATTGTAATCTACATGAAGTCTTGAGTGTGACTGTGGTTTTAGTGGATTGGCATTTATCTCTTTGGACGCCTTCCTTGAGATTGGTGGTTTTGGTTTGAGTTTTGATGGAAGAACTGTTGACATTTTCAGTTTTCTTTTTTTCCTTTTGTTTGAACTATCCATTTTAGCCGATAAGGACAATGGTCTCGTTCTCTCTTGTGGCCAGTCATTTGCTAATAGTTTTCAAGGGTTTGTTCCGACCGATCTATGGCTTTTGGCTGAGGATTGCTACTAGTTTTGGGGCTGCTCCTATCTGTGATATGGTGGGGGTGTTTTGTTGGCCATGATGTGGGCTTGGCACATACAGGTTACTCCTTTCTCTTTCACAACTTCTATGGAGGTGGTTACATCCCCTATGGAGGTGGAGACTTATTTTATGATTATGGAGGTGTGCTCTCCTTTCTATTGGTCTCTTCCTTTTCTGCTCTTATAGAGTTGGACTCATTTTCTATTCAGGTGAGAAGGGGTTTCATAGATGGGAGGTGGATTTTCAGCTGGGATGATGACGTTCTTTCCTACGGTTTGAACACCATTTTGTTACCCAATGTGAAGGTTTGGGGAGCTTTCAAAACTCCTTTATTAGATCGCCCTACTATGTGGGTTATTGGTTGTGTTGTTAATGACCTTTTTTGGCCTTTGTGTCGTAAGTGGCCACTTGTGGCCTCTTATTCTCCAAACAACCTTTATTGACTTGTTCCTTTGATGATAGTGTGCCATTTGTAGCCTTGATTTGTTACAAGCAGCATCTTAGTTATGTGTTGGTTGATTTCTGGACAGCCCTTGTGCTATGGTGGTGTAAGGGGTCAGCCCCCTTGCTAGATTACTTAATAAAAAACAATGTAAAACAATATAAGATCATCTTTCTATCTAAATTAGGACTATTATTTTGAATAAAAAATATTAAAAACATAAAATTATAATCTAAAATCTATTTGAAATTTTATTATTTTAATAAAAAAAATGATTATAAAAATAAAAACAATGAAATGTAATTTCTACATTATATTTATTTTTTAAAAATAAAATGATTCACTTGTAAGTTGTTAAGACCTTTTCAATAGATTAGTCATTTTTTATAAAAAAAACTGGATATGCAATGGGGTGAGAATATAGGGTGTAGTTAATTAATTATATTTGTAATGATTATATATATATATATATAATTAAAATGTACTTTTAAAATTTTAAAATTACTAATATAAATAAAAGTATACCACATGAAACAATGATTATAGAATCATGGAACAAATGATTGAGCAATGGGTCATGGAAGTACAATTGAAAATGATAGGGAACATTGCAGATCAAGTGTTGGAGGAAGATGTCATTAACTTTTCCAAGGACCAAGGCCTTTCCTCAGAAAATAATATTACTAAACAGGTTTCAGCACCTACAGAAGAGGATGACATTCTCAAAGTGAGACTCTATGATCTAATGGCTTCAATAAAGCCAAAGGGGTCTCCTAATTTTTCTAAATCCTCCATTAACTTTCATGCAATGGCATCCCCGGATACCTTCTCATCCAACTCCAATTCGGGTTGCAGGAAATCCTCTAGGCTTAGAGTAAAAGAGAAAAAAGTCTCTAACAAAACATCTCCTCCCGAATTAGGCAAGTCTTCAAAGAGAAACAAAATTAAAGGTGGTATTATCTCTCTCAAACCTTTAAAGCATAATCCTCAATCAAAAGGTTTGGAAAACTCCTCCTCTCTGGACAAATTGAATTTTCAAATGGAGGAAGAGATCTCCCCAAGACTTCAGGCAGTCTATGACATGTTGGGAACCCCTGCTTTAGAGAGATTGTTGGCCAACAATAATTCAGCCTTTGTTGAAAGACTCCTAGATGAGGATTTTGTGGAAGAAGAGGAGAGAATGACAGATATAGTATCTTTAGGGGAAGGGAATGATTCTTTAGAGGAAACAGGTGTTGATATCCCCAACTCAAATCCTGCTAAGGAAACCAACACTCTTGGTCTCCAAAAATCCTCTCAGAGCAGTGTTACTGATTACGGTTTGGTGAAGAAAAATGGTAGGGGCAAAAAATCCACTATCACTCTCAGACAAGAAGTGGGGGAAGAATTTGATCAGACCAAAATCACAGCCTATTTAAATGTAGATAAGGGGAAGCTCCTTCCCAAGGTCCAATGAGAATCATCTCATCGAATGTTAGGGGTCTCAATGCCCCTAACAAGCAGTGTTTGGTCAAATGTTGTATCCTCACAACCAAAGCTGAGGTTGTATTAATTCAGGAATATAAGCTCAACAAGGATCAATCAGCAATATTCACAAAATCTTTAGGCGACTGGTAAGCCTCGGGAGTGGAAGCAATTGGGTCCTCTAGAGGTCTAGTAATCTTATGGAATTCAAGACTTCATTCTTTCATTCCATTGGATAACAGCTCTAACTGGATTGGTGGGAATATTTCAAGCTCACGCTCTAATCTCAACATACATATAGTGAACGTTTATGGTCCCATCTCTAATAAAAGGAAATTGGAAGTTTGGGAGGAAATCTCAAAATATTTTGAAAACTAGCAGGCAGGGTTTTTTATAGTGGGGGGGGGGGGCGACTTCAATGCTATTTCTCATCCTTCGGACAAGCTAGGTGGCTCTCAAAGAGTTTCCCAATCCCAAACAAATTTCAAAGATTGGCAACAAAGAGAAAATTTAATGAAAATAGATCTGGAGGGTGGCTTGTTTACTTGGTCCAACAGAAGAATGGGCATCTGCAGTATCTCGGAAAAACTGGACAGATTCTTCTTCAAAGGTGATATTACAATTTTTCCCTTTGACCTAAAAGCTTCCATTTCTCCTACTTCTGGTTCTGATCACTTTCCAATTCTATTAAATATTCTTGAAAGTAACAAACCCCAAGGGTGTCCCTTCAAATTTGAAAACATGTGGTTAAAAGAGAAGAATTTCACCAACTTGGTTGCTGAATGGTGGTTGGATTTCAAAGTGGAAGGATCTAAGTTATTATGTTTTGTGGCCAGACTAAAGTATATTAAGCAAAATCTATTAATATGGAACATAACACACTTTAAGAATATTTTCAAATCCAAGGAGGAGATTGAGCAAAAATTAGCAAGCTTGAACCAATCCATTATGCAGTTCAGGATGGATCATGACAGATTTGCAGAAGAGAAAGTTCTGCTAAGAGAATTGGAAGACATCCTTTCCAAAGAGGAAATCTTCTGGCGCCAAAAATCGAGAGAATGTTGGTTGGCAAAAGGAGATAAGAACACAAAATTTTTTCATGCCAATACCAAGAATCGCAAAAATGTGAATAAGATCATGCAGGTAAAAGATTCTACAGGTGCTCTCTTGGAGGATCAACTAGATATCCAAAAGGAAATTGTGAGTTATTATTCAAAATTGTTGAATAACTCGGATAGCTCTCCACTCAAATGTCAACAAGAATTATTGGCCAATGTTCCTAAGCTAATCTCGAAGGGAGATAACCAAATGCTCTCAAAACCATTCTCGGAAAGTGAAATTCAAAACACCATATCTCAGATGGCACCTAACAAAGCTCCAGGCCTGGATGGCTTTCCACCTAGTTTCTTTCTTCATTGTTGGGACATCATTGGTAAAGATTTTACAGAAGCATTGGAGGCTGCAAGAAGCTCAAGTAGATTTCTAACAGAAATTAACAATACTTTCCTTGCTTTAATTCTTAAAAAAGAACAGGCTTCTTGTATGGATGAATTTTGTCCTATTGCTCTTTGTAATACTATTTATAAGATTCTTTCTAAAGCCTTAGCAAATAGAATGAAATCAATTCTCCCCAAGATCATAGGGAAAGAGCAGGCTGGGTTTATTCTAAGTAGATCAATTTTTTATGGGATTATCATAGCTCATGAAGCAATCCACTCTATTCAACATAATAAACAGCCTAGCATGATCATTAAATTAGACATCAAAAAAGCCTATGACAAGGTGGATTGGAGATTTTTAACTAAATGTATGGAAAGCTTTTGACTTTTTTAAGGCATGAATCAATCTGATTTTTCATTGTATCTATACTCCTAAATTCTCTGTTTTAGTGAATGGTTCTCCTCAGGGTTTTTTTTAAGGCTCCAATGGCATAAGACAAGGGGACCCCCTTTCTCCCTTCTTATTCATCATCATGGCTGAAGCTTTGGGGCATGGTCTGATCAAATTACAAGAGCAGAATTTTCTCAAAGGTGTTCAAATCACTTCCTCTATTAGAGCAATCACTCATCAACAGTTTGTTGATGACATTCTCCTTTTGGGAAAAGGATGCATTCAAGAGGCCAAGTAGATCAATCTATTGTTAGATACTTATGCCAAAGCTTCGGGACAAGTGGCCAATAAAGAAAAATCAGTCATTTATTTTTTCCACACAAAAAAGAAACTTCAACAGCAGATTGAAAAGGTTTTGGCTTTCAAATCAGGGTCCCTCCCGTGTTCATATTTGAGCATACCTATAGATAAAACCTTGAGATCCTCCAAAATTTGGAAACCTATTAATGAGAGGATAGACAGAAAAATGGACAACTGGAAATCCAAATGGCTCTCTTGGGCTGGTAGATTAGTCATGATAAAAGCAACACTGTCAGCAGTTCCCATTTACTTAATGTCCTGCCTTTCTCTATCTACGGATGGATACATAGATATGGTTAAGAGATTAAGAAAATTCTTTTGGCAAGGGAATGATACAAACAAGAAATTCACACTTATTTCTTGGGATAAGATTTGCAAATCCCAAACAAATGGAGGAATAGGCATTAAGAACCATTTATGGCAAAATCAAACTCTTGAAGCCAAGCTCTATTGGAAAACCATGAAGAATCAAGACTTAAAGTGGGTAAGAATCTTAAGAGGTAAATACCTTGGGAATTACTCTGAAGAAGAGATGTTTCACCTCCAATCTCTCCCAAGAGGCTCAAGAATTTGGAACTTCATAATCAAATCTAGGCAGGTTATTGACAACAATGTCACCTGGAACATAAAATAGGGTAATGCAGCTAGATTCTAGAAGGATTCTTGGGGTGGGCTCCCAACTATTAACTCGTTGCTAGGTCCTAATGAGTTAAGTCAAATTTGTTCAGTTGTCTGGGGTCCATTTCTTAGAGATTACATCATCCCTTCTTCAACATACTCATTGGATGGTTCATGGAAATGGAAGGATTTCACATAATTGAACCTAAATCTCACATAACTGAGCAAGTTTAAAAGCGTGGTCAAGGATAGAGTCTTCTTTTTTAAACAATGATCAAATGAGATCATTTGGAATGGAGCTAAATCAGGAATTTATAATATCAAGGATGGATATAATATTCTATCGGAATGCTCTAGTTCCAATAGACCGAAAATTCCTCTACAATTATGTTGGCACAGTGCTTGTCTCCCGAAAGCAGGTCTATTCACTTGGGCAACCTCCCAGGCCAAAATTCTAACTACAGATAAATTTATCAGAATGGGATGCCACGGCCCTTCCAGATGTTCCTTATGCTATGGCAGTGAAGAGGATGTTAATCACTTACTATTAACTTGCCCCTTTGCTACGGAATGCTGGCATTGGCTATGTTCAAAACTAGGTTGGGTGTCAACTCTCCCAAAGGATCTTCTTCAATTATTACTATCTTGGCCCAAACTACATGGAAACAGTTTATGTGGTAACCTTTGGATTTTATCCCCATCTATCCTATTGTGGAAATTATGGAAGGAAAGGAACAGAAGATTATTTCAAGATAAATCTATGGAATTAGAGTCCATTCTCAACAAAATTGAAGCAGGGATTGTAGAAGTGATGAACTCCCGCCTCCAAATCCAATCAGCTCAACATAAAATTTACACTAGTTGGGATGATCAAATGTTTAAAAGTTGGTTTGGACTCGAGACCCCCTTATCCTTGGGCAAAGGCTGCAAAATTAATCAAGCTCTGAGAGCATCTTGTGTGTGGAGGCCTCCTGCTTCGCGCTGGTTCAAACTAAATTTCGATGGAGCTTCTAAAGGCAATCTAGGCCCATCAAGAGCAGGCTGCATCATTCAATCTTCAGAAGGTATAATTATAACTAAATTAGCCAAACCATTGGAGAATGACACCAACAACATGGCTGAATTTAAAGCCCTTCTTTTTGGTTTTGCTTTAGCAAATGAGATAGGAATAAAGAAATTGGAGATTGAAAGGGACTCCATGATAACAATTAATGCTGCTAGAACAGGGTCAACACAAAATTGGCATCTTCAAGCTTTTCTGGACGTTATTCTACAGTCTATTAGCAAATTTGAATCAATAACAATCAATCACATCTTTCGTGAAGGAATTCTTTGGCAGATGAATTGGCGTGAATTGGCAGATCTGGCATCTAGAGGGATACACCAGAAGAACATTTTCTTGAATACTTCACCCCAACAGCTATGAGAATTTAAAGTTTCTTCCATCCGGTTAGTCAAGTACTAATTGCCAGTCTGAAGTTAGCATGCTTTTTTGGAGAATAGGAATCCCACTTTTGAAGATCCGGTTACAAGTGGTTATTTTGTTTGATCTTTTATGCTAGCTAGGTCTCTTTCTGAGAGCCTTAGATACTGATTAACTTATGTAAGTTTTAATTATAATATTATATATACTACTCGGCCTCGGCCCCTTATCGATCAAAAAAAAAAAAAGTATACCACATGAAAGCTTAAATTTATAATTGTCAATATTTTGGAAGGAATTCATACAAAGACATATGTTATGATTTTGATATTATTTTTTTAAAGAAGATTTTGAGTATATATATTGTAATTATTTCTATATTATTAATAAAATATACATAAGATTTTCATTCATAAAAATAAAATAAAACAATCACAAAAATAATATGATATTTTTGTGATATTGCTATCAAGATTAGACTATGTAGCTTTTGAGTTAAACACAGTTTTTGAGTCGAACACATTGACCCACATGTTTCATGAGTAGTGGCTCACAAGAACCCATCTCTCATGAGAATGAAAGGAACACTTAGCACTCAATGCATCTAGCTGATGCTCACAGAGGTGAAGCACGAGGACTTTCCGAGAGGTCACCCATTGATGTTTCACCTCTATGAACCTCACCTAAATACAATGAGAGCTAACTGTTCCATGCATTCTCATGAGCAATGGATTCTTGTGAACCAGACTTGTGAAACATGGATCAATGTATTTGAATCAAAAACTACAAACTACACAATTAGATCCTGATAGCAATATTACAATTTGACTTGCTGTAGAAAATATCTCCAACTTATCAATGAATTTTTTTTCAAAAATAAAATCATTCTTCAAATAACATAAATATAATTCTTAAATAAAGATTAAATTTTATTTATCAAAATGACAAATAAACTAAATAACTCCTTGAAAATAATTCTATACTTATCTGTTTTACTTTAATAAAATTCAATTTAAACTCATCAAAGCTCAATTTAAGCCCAATCAGTTGGAGGACAAATTAACCCAAAATGAACACTACCCACTGGAAAAAGAATTAAAAGCTCAGTAGATAAGACCAACAGATGAACCATATTTCACAATGCGGCACTACACAAAAACTTCATGTTTCTTTCCAGTGTTTAAAGGTTCAATGTCACTTGGCCGTGCGAACAAAATCTGAGCATCACTTACTATTAACAAAAAAATTCTGAAGCTCAACATTGCGAGCAAACATACTACTCAAATGTTCAAAATTCCTTGGCAAATTTCTGAAGAGAAGGCTGATATGCTTTTGCACAGCATATTTATAACAGCAAAACAACAACTTTTATATTGAGAGATATTACCAGCAAACTTAGTCTTTGTTTCTGAAGAACTTCAAAGTTGCGGCTCCTGCAATGGCCTTGACCATCTCTAAATCATATTCAATGCCAAAGCATTTCCCTGATTCTAAAACTTCATTACGCAGCAAGTCTTCCAGTTTAAATGGCATCAGCTGACAGCTTTCATCGGCGCCAAGAACTTCTGAAACAGTGAGCATTTTGAGGCAGGCATCCCCTGTCACCTTCATGAGATGAAGACCTGAGCTGCTTTCTGGCTGCTCTTCATCTGGAGATTTTGAAGGGAATAATATTTTCACCAGATTAATTTTCAAAGAATCGGGTGAGCCGTCTTTCATGTTGTCAATTGCTTGCCTAAAATGCTGCAATCTGTTCTCCCAACCTTCTACAAAATCAAGTGAAAACTGCGGTGGTGACTCGGCTGGCCTAACTGATGCCTCAAAACTCTTCCCGCTTCCCCTGCTAGAAGAACCCCAACTAGAAGAACCCTGATGACTTCTTGGATGATATAGCTCAAGAGAGTCTTCAATTGGAAAAAATTCAGAAAGGAGACTCTCGTCTTCTTTAAAGATTTGGAGGTTTTTATTCTGGAGCATATCGTTGACTATATCAGCATTAAATCTTAGGATGCACCCAAACTTCAGCATCTCACACAGACCTCCAACAAGATGTGGATGTTCTGATAATAGGCCCTTTGAAATTACCTCAGCAAATTTAGTTGCCATGGACACCTTTGCCTTTTGGTTTTGAGAATCAAATTTCTGTATCAAGATTCTCTTTCTATCCTTCTCCCAACGCACAGGAGAATGTGCAGCCACATTAATGTGCTCTGTCTCATTACCTTCAGTTATGACTGTCAAAGTGTACATAACTGCAAAGGGTTGAACGGCTTCAAAAGCTGAAGACTCCAAAAGATCTCTCACAATTTGATGTCTTTTATCTGCCGATAATTTGAAAATCGGATTTGCAAGATATCCAAGGATAATCATATACAAACCTTTTCCAAACAAACCCTTTCCTGCTTGAAGCCTGTGCAAAGAGATATCTCTTGAAACAGACAACTCCTTTTTCTCTACTGCTTGTGATATTTTTCGAGCTCCAAGAGATTCATACATTGAGAACAATGAGTCCAATGGTATTTCAGGATCTGAAGGGTTAGGATACCATACAAATTTGATCTTTGCAGAAGATTTTTTGAACAACTCATTCAATGTAAGATCATCGGGAATAAAAGTCTCATTAGGCGCGCATAATTGAATATGTGCATCGCTTGTGTGAGTTGGGAACTTTAGACCTTGTTTTCCTAACTTTCCTTTTATACCTGAATGTGGTTTACTCCACTGCTCTAAAATATTTCTCCAAACTAAACAACATTCCCGCTCAGTTACTATATGATTACTCATTATCCAGTACCGCCATAAATTGCAGTAGTCCTCAATCCTAGGATGTGGAGACACACCAAGATAGCTAGAGAAAAAGGGAAGTAGAGTCTTTTCATAAAACCTTTCCAGGATCTGTAGCCTGCCATGGAAGAGGCAATTGTCATCATGCACTACACACATTTTTGAATCCTTCCACTCACCTGCAAGCCCATCACTATGTGGAATCCAAATTTTGAGAGGGTTCAATTCGCTAGGCCGCCAACGGAAACGGTGAAGATATCTGTAGAGCCTTGTTATGACTTTCAAATCTGTGTGCATTTGAACTATTTTAGCAACTGTTTCACATCCCTTTCCAAACTCAACCACCACACCAATCCCTTGGAGGACACTCTCAAATTCATTCATGTTTCTCTTGTAGAAACTACAATCTATAAAAGGAAGGTCATTTAAATTTACACCAGCCGATGACCATTCAGTATTGTACATAAACGATAAATTTGGAGACTCGTACCCTCGGTGGGTTCTTAGCCATTTTCCTTCCATGATACTACATTGGAATCGTTTAGGCAGGGACTCAGTCAAAGATTGAATCCACTCTAAAAGCAAAATAGCTTGATCTCCTGTGAAAGGAGAGAAAACTGCAGGCAATGGAGCATTGGGGGGTTTTAGCTCGGGAATGTCCACTGCTCCAAGCCCATTTCTCATTAACAACTCAAGCTCCTCTTTCGTTTCCCCCCTCAGTCCACTTGCATTTGCTTTCATGTAAGCAGGTGACAGTGCAACAATCCCTTCTCCAACCCATGGATGGTTTCCTAATAGCTTGTGCCACTTGCCCATAGATGCAGGCACAAGTTTGGCATTGCAACTACGTACTGTGTGTCCCAAATCAGTAACTACAGGCAATTCCTTGCACAAAGTGATCATCTGTATTGAATCCATATAACCATTGACAGACGAGAAATGCAAAAACTGAGCCACACGGATTATAAATTCCTTACTTCTAGATGCCTTAACATCTTCCAAGAGCTGCTTACTAAAACTTGAAATAGAAAGATAGGTGATCTTAGCATATCGATCTAGCCACTCCTTCAATTGTGACTGTTCATAAGAGCTTAAGCTCTTCATGGCCATCTGTGTTGCTTTTGGCATGAATTTGTAACATTGAGCACTTCCCAGCACTTTATTCGACCTTGTCAACCATGCAATATCTCTTTCTTCCGAGGAAATGTATATTTTGTTTCCGTCAGAAAGAGCCATTGTCAAACTTGCCCATCCCACACCACAGGAGCCATTGTCAAACTTAAAAAGTGGAAAATGCTGGAGAGAGCTTGGAATTCCTCTGTGCCAACAATCAGCAATAAAGCAAAGGAGTTGCACATATAAATTCTCGGAAAGCTCTGCAATCCAACCAAGGGTACTTTGAATACATGTGGAGTACCATTCCTCTTGCACATAGTCCACTCCCAAGAAATCCAGACAACTTGATTTATCCAGGCACGAGTGTATTATGAATACTCCATCAGACCACAAAGCAATGGGCTTTTCCAACCCTTCGTCAGTAGCTTTTTCTAATATTTTTCTAAAGCCCGGAAGTATTTTGCGAGCTTGATTTGGCTTGCAATAGGCTTTTTCAGGTTCACATAAGACGACTTCTTCTGTCCTAAGCTTGGCTTGGATGCCTTCCCGAATTCCTCTCAGCTGCAGATGAGAGGGGATATCAATGGGGAGATATCTGTAGCAATATGATCTTGCAGAGGCTGGAGCCCCTCTCACACTCTTCATAAGGAAGAGAAAAGCTGCACAAAATGCTGAGGGAATACAGTCAAGAATCCCTTTATTCCACTTGTTATCCCAAAGAATGCTTTCCCTTGAGGATGCCAACAAAAAATCTGCTTGAATTATGAAGGGGAAACTGGTGACTATTTCTGTGGGAAGAAATGCATAAATACCAGCACCTACCCTATTGCCTGTGGTAACTCGATCTTCACGGGGAAAAGCAAGTGTTATAACCCAATGGTCAATGTCTCTTGTCTTCTCTACCTGATTGTTCATTCTCACTGGAAATCTTTGCCTCCACATGTAATAACTGCATTCCCCATTCAATTTCCCATTTTCCTGTGCCGATAGATGGAGAATAAATGATTCACTTCCTTCATCCTTTGTGTTCTGAAATGCTATTTCCTGGGACACAGAGACTGCATTCACCCGGGGGTTTTGGTTTTGGCTATCTTCACGGACAGAGAGTCTTTTAATTTTGGACATAAACAAAATGACTTCTGGATGAATGTTTGCAAGCTGTTCCTTCACACCTTCCACCTTCTCAGGGCGTAGAGGGAGAACTATAACAGTATTGGGAAGCTCACCTTGGCATTGGCTACTATATATGCTTTTGAGATCTTCAATATTTGGCTTGTCGGTCCACTCTGGGACTATATACCCAATTTTAACCCCAGATGGAGGGATTTCATTGAACCTAATTTTGTATCCATTGCTGAAAATATAAGGCTGATTCGTCACCAAGAAAACACTCTTGAATCCAATTCCTGAAATTTAAAAGAAAATAAGAATTCTTTCAGATGGATTACAAAACCAAAATATAAATCTTCACTACTCATTCAAACAAACCAAGATAGAACCTCAGTTTAAAATTACATATCATCTAGTATCTGAATTACATTGGGTAATATAAAAATATATAAATAATAGAATATATGATGAAAGGTGGCTCATATAATATGCAATATCTGTTTAAAAAGAATGATCAGAATAATTACGGTGACTTTTCTAAAATAAAATTAAAGAAAATCAGAAAAGAACAAGCTCTGCCTTCCCAATTTCTCATGGAGAACTATAATGTGGAGAAAAAACCCTTGCCGAATGTATCTAATAATACTTGCAAAAGCCTTTTCAAAGCAACATTTAAGGAGGATTATAGAAGGGTGGAATCTAATGAAAGTTGGTGTTTGGGTGAAACATTAACGAGTGATTGGCCAACATTTTTAAAGAAAGGGAAACATTCTTCAAAATCTAGAGAAACACTTAAAATAAGGGAGAACAACTCAGAAGAAGGTTCCATGGATTAGATTCAATGCTTCCTAGAGCATTTGAGTTTAAAACCACCATCATTGAATCAGCCCCCTCCGGTCTATGGGTTGCCTATTTACGTCTGTTGCTTTCGGCTCCTTCGCTGATTGTATGTTTATGATGGATATTTCTTGCTTCATTATATTTCCCATAAAATTATTCAAAATTAAAAAATTTCAATATTTAATAAATATATTTGATCTTTCAAAATATTTATTCTAATTTTTATTTATATTTGAATAATAAATTAGTTTTTAAAATTAAATAGTGCAGATGAAAACAACTCGTTTTATTTACTAATATATCTATTTTAAAAATAGTTAATCAAGTTTTCTAGGTATAAATTAAAAAATTTAATTCGTAACCAAAAACATAGAGCCTTACAATCACAACCACCAACATAAAATAAAGGATAAAATATCTTCTTCACAATAATAGGTTGCTACAAAATGCACTGTTGCCCAAATTTCAAAAAATGGAAAACAAAATAGATTTTCATGAAATTCTCACCATCTGTTCTTCATGATCTGCATATTTTGTCTTTGGTGCATTTTGTAGGGAGCTTAATCGCTACCCTAAATTGAATTCTAGGTATACACATTACAATTGGGAAAACACTATTTAACAAAGTAAGACAAGAGAAATGCTATTTTATTCTACCCTATGATTCCCGGGCAAGGAAATAGATTCAACCCTAGGTTTTAGAATTTTCAAAACTAAAAACTGTATGGTTTCTCCTGCGTAGTTTCTCATTATAGAAGTTTCACTTAAGAGGCAAGGTTACATTGTTGAACAACTAACAGCATGTGTAAGACCTCATTTCATAGTTGTCATTGCAGAAGTTTCACTTAAGAGGCAAGGTTACATTGTTGAGCAACTAACAGCATGTGTAAGATCCCATTTGTTAGCTTGTGGTGACTAATCAAGAAAGTACTATCCAGGAAAGTACTGTACACTTTTCATTTGTCGTGGGGTTAACTCGTCAAGCATTTTTGAGTTGACACGTCAAACATTTCCCTAGGTTGACTCATCAAGCCTTTTCTTAGGTTGACTCGTCAAGTATTTTAGGGTTAACTTGTTAACCGACATAAGCCTTGTTATATTGGCTTAGGGTTAGGGATTTCATTATGATGTATGATTTTAGTACTTGCGGCAGAATTGAGTTGTAAGGGATTACAGATTGTAATCAAGTTGTAATCACTGGATAATAATAATATTGGACTCGTTGTTGGTGGACGTAGCCCAAGGATTGGGTGAACCATGTTAAATCTTTGTGTCTTGTGTTCTCTTCTATGTGGTTTATTGTTTTCTGATATTGGTTATATTTGCATGTAATTATTATTTCTGCCTTGTTAATCCTAACACCATTTTCACTACAGACTAGAAAATATGCTTGGTCCAGAACATGTATTGTCATTTGAAGAATCTCTCATCCACAACTAAATTGCATGGAACTACTTTACATGCCATTTACCATCCCTAATTACAACGATTTGGGAAACTGCAAACTTGGTCCATGAAGAAACACAAGAAAACTATATTTCAATCCACAACCTGTAACAAGTAGTCATTTGGAACCATATGAACAGATAGTTTTTGTAACTTTATAATCTGATGATTACATGAACTACTATCAGAGAACAAGCACTGCATATTTACATTCAAAGAACCCTCTTATCAGAGGCCAATGCAGAGTCAGCATGCCCTTGATCAGCCCATACCAGGGTAATTTTTTTATTTTGGTGTTTTTGAAGTTAACTGTCGATTATGAGCTTAAAAAGGGTTCAAATAAATTTGTTGATGTTTTTCAAATGGTGTATCAGATCAGAAGCACCTACTAACTCCCCTTCTTTGACCAGTTCAGGTACCCTAACTAGAAAGATTACTTTGGAATGGAATCCCGCATAGATGAATGCAGATATCAAAATGATTTCATCTACTTTAGTTGAAGTCCTGCTGGGAGTCATAGTAGTTGAACGTCGATGCTTAAAAAAAACTCACACAATCGAATCTAGAAACTAATTGCAACTGAACTCTAGTTTTTAAAAATAGGCCTCCTATGATTGCAACAAGACAAATTTTAGACAGAAAACAGAGCATTTTGAAGGCAAGAGAACGGGTACCTTTCTCTCCAATGTAGCCGCCCTTTCTTTTACCCTTTTTGGTGGAGCGACCAACACTGCAGAGGGATTCAATGTTTCGAGGAGTAAACCCCTTCTCATTGTTGAACACCAACAGAGTAGCAGGGGCACCCACACCAGTCACATCTCTGCTCGTTACCACAAATTCCAACGATGGCTCAACATCAGGGGCATACTCATTGTCTTCTGCATTCTGCAAAATCAGAACCACCCAAACCTTAATTTTCCAGACAAATAAATGGTAATGTCAATTAAAAACAGAAACAATTTGAATTATATCACCCAGAAAGCTACCTGTATGAGTTCCATGAGAAAATGGACATCCTTGGTGTAGAGTTCTGCCGATAGATGTTTAACAGCATGATGAAGATCTTCTGTAAGAGGGTTTTCTTCCCCACCTATTGAAAATTTAGTTCTTCTTATCTCTTCAATATGCTCTCTGGGAGTCGCCATTGTTAAGTGCAGAATTCAAAGACCTATTAAACCTGAATTAGGCTTATTTGTGCACAAGGATATGTATATATGTCCTGCAATCGATGTCATGTCGCTCCAATCGATGTCATGTCCCTTCGGCTAACACCCAAGTCTATAAATGTATATCACATGCCTTATTTTTTTGTTACAGATTAAGAAAGAAAATTCAAAGATTCAAAATCAGGTTAGAATCTTCGACAACTGCCACAAACAATGTCTTAAATGCTTAATGAATTCTCCCGTCTGTACTTAGCATATTGGGTAGAAGATGATTAATATTGTTAGAATAGAATGAAAGAGAATTTGCGTGTAGTGATTTTTCTTTTCTCCCGCCGAATTTTTCAAAGTGTCATTTTCCATATTAATTAATTGAAACACAGACGTTGCCCTCGATTTCTGCCGATTTTCCTACATTGGGAGTTACGTCTACCGGCGCACTGTTATAAAACCCTCCCCGTCCCTCAACACAATTATGATGATGTACTTTAAGCAGAAATCATCCATCGATGACAGAGATAATGGTTTTCAAGGTACGGAACTGTAAAAGCTTTCCCTGTCAAACCTTTTTCTATTTAGCAGGTTTTTTTCTAATTTGTGTTGTCTGACTTCACTTACAGTATGAGTACTGAAAGACGAGCATATTGATCTAACAGAAGTTTGGAGCATGAAGACAATGAAGAGGCACAACATCAAAGGTTCAACTTTATAAAAGGTACAATTAGGGAGAGGAGTCAAAAGGTGTTCATCCTAAGTTTAGGGGTACTTTCAATTTTATAAAAGGTATAATTAGGGGAAAGGAGTCAAAATGTGTTCACCGAAGATGTTGAGTTGGCAACCTTAAATCAAAATTTTGGCGCATGACTTAACCATTTGTCACGTCGTCAAACTATCTATGTCTGATGTGTCCATTTTCACCTCTTCAGACGATTGATGAATTTGTGTGCAAGCCCACCACTAAAACATGCACACCCTAATGTCCTTTGTGGAGAGGGTGGCAACATGTCATTCGAACACATGGCCACCCAATCCACCAACATCATCACCATTGTTTCCCATCATCACCTTCAACTTGAACGGGTAGTCACATTTACTACATGTCACCTCTCTTTATTTCCACCTGTTGAGTTGCTTATTTTGATGTCTTTTGAATTCAATACCCCTGACTCCTCGCAGCTTGAGCCATCTTTCCTTCCATTCTATCCCACCCTTTCTGAAATTCTCGTTGGTTTTGGGACCGAAAGATGTTCAAGCGTAGCCCCTGTAAAAAATTTGACAATGTAAGATAATTGAAAATCCAATGGTCAAATTAAAAGATATGACCCTCATAATTTGTAACTTTAGTAGGAAAAATTAAAAAAATTGAAATACTTCAATGAGCACCAAAAACCCATTTTGGGCATATTCTTGGCATATTCCAACATAGGGAAAAAGGATATAAAAGTGGTTAGCCTAAAAAGGGGAAGCTACATTTTCCTAAATATTTTGGGGTATTTAAACTTCTCAATACAAAGAAGACAAATGAGGGTTACAAGAGACAATTCTGAATGTTCATATGGTGGCTCTAGGTTGCAGATTATTGTAATGAGAATGCCTATGCGGCTATAGCACGTTATTTTTTGAATGTTGTAATTTCATTTCATGGTGATAATATAAAGCAAGCGTTTCTTTCTTGAATTTTCTATTTACTTGTCTACTTTTGTTGTGTGTTTAGGTTTGTAACGGGAGTACCCTTCCTAAAGTGGTATCAGAGGAGAATTTTCTAAATGTGTAAGTAGATCATCAAATGTGAGGAAATTTGCACCAAGATTGTGATTGTGGGTCTGAGAGATAAATGAGGAGAAATGACACCATGAAGGAACTATGGTGGAATAATTGTTGGTGTGATAGAAGAGGGTTTTAAAGCCCTCCAGAGACAAGTGCAAGCACTGCAAGAGGAGCTACACAATGGAGTTAATATTAGGGCAAGAGATGAAAGTGAGGATGAATTTGAATAAGAAGGGAAGTTTGATGAAGAGAAAGAAGCGGTCAAAATTCCTGATGAGGCCAGGTTTTTTAGGGCCATTTCCAAGATTGGAAAGATGCCAAAGATTGAAGTTTTCACAATTTTTGAAAATCCTAATATAGAAGAGTTGATCAATTAGATCAATAATATTGAAGAGTATTTTGAATATGAAGAAGAAGAAGATTTTGAGAGGGTCAATTTTGCAAGGACTAAGTTGAAAGGTAATGGTAACATTTGGTAGATATAAGCTTAGATTGAGAGGAATTGAAGAGGAAAGGAGAAAATAACAAGATGGGATTGAATGGTGGAAATTTTGAAGAGGCAATTCATTCCTATTGACTATGACCTTGATTTTTTGAAAAAGAAATGCAAGGGGTGAAGCAAGCACATGAATCTATCAAAGAAAATAAGAAAATATATATATATATATATATATATATATAGAAGAGTTCTATCAATACCTAATTAGAACAAACCATTATGAGGCTAATAAGGATAAAGTTGTCCATTACACAAATGGTTGAAGTTGAGTATTCAAGAAGAGTTGATAATGGTAAGAATGTTTACCATTGAAGATGCATATAAATTTACTTTGAAGTAGAAGAGAAACTAAACAAGAGGTTTGAGAGCAAGAAAAATGGAAGAGGTCATGGTGGAAAGACTAGTGGACACTCTTATAAAAGTCGAAATGAAGACCAAAAGAAGAATGGTGACTCTAGTAGCAGTCATAATCATAGGGAAATAATTCTTATTATCCTCATGATCAAAATAATAGAGATCAAAGAGGAAGAGGAAGAGGATAAAGACTAGGACGAGGAGGTTTCCATGGAGCATGTACCCAATGAAGAGAAGAAGGCATACAACTTATGAGTGTCCCCAACACCAAGGGAGGAAAAATAAGAGAATGAAGGGCAATGCACAAGTTGCATATGTAGATGAGGATGTTGAATCTTCACATTTTACAAATGTTGATTCTTTACATTCTAAAGGTTCTTAGTCTTCACATTCTGATGATGTTAAAAGAAGATGACCAGGTTCTTGTTAGCAGATGAGCCTTGCTAAATAATGAGAGGGAACCAAGACAAAGGAACAATTTATCTCACATAAGATGTAAGTGTAATAGTAAAGTTTTAAACGTTATTATAGATGGTGGTAGTACTGATAACATCATTTCAAATGGAATGTTTAGTAAATTGAAGTTAGAGAGGAGACATCTATATCCCTACTAGATTGCTTGGTTACATAAGGACCACAAGGCTTTGGTCAATGAACAATGTCTAGTAAAGTTCAAAATTAGAAACTATCACGATGAAGTATTATGTGATATTATGGCTATGTATATTTGTCATATGTTGTTAGGGAGTCCATGGTAATTTCATTGTCATGCAATACATGATGGTTGTGCAAGTACATATTCTTTGAAATAGGATGAAGTTTGACACAAGCCAAAGCCATTAAAGAAATAGAGGACAATGCATGTAGTAATTCAAGAATATGCTTAGTTGATGGAAGGAAGTTTTGACGCAAGGGAAAAGATCAGAGGGGCCAAATGATGGCACACCCTACAGATCCACCCTGCTCAACAACACACTGAAGCAACAACAACACAGTGAGAGAGAGAAAGCAGGATCAATGAGATATTATCTTTATTCAAATTGATTCATACATGTCAGGCTGTAAGGCCTTCCCAGTTACGGCCAGATATTACAATGAATTATAGAAGTCCTCAAACATGTGAGGATCTGCCAACAATTGTGATTCTACTATCTTCTATCTTCTATCTAAACTGACTCCTAAACTTTAACCAAATAACTATACTTATACAAGAGACTACCGAACTGAGTCGGCCTTCAGATCCACAATCCACAAAAGGAATGGTCAAATCTGGGACCACATGCTGCCTAATGATGGATACCAACATTAAATCTATGACCCATTATCAATGCACAAGTTGACCTCAACAGAAACTCAAAATAAACTACTCGGTAAGCAAGGATGACCGAGCAACAGACAAGCATCACCGAGCGCCAGTGAAACAACCGACTGCCCAAGAGATAACCGACCACACTCGATAACCAAGGGAAACTGACCAACTACCGACCAACTTGGTCAAAGCAGGAACTGAGCAACACAAACAAACTTCAAAATCTTTTTGGTGACACGGGATTGCCAAGGACCCAAGATGCTCCTACATCAGACACCTGGGATTATTTTGAAATTATTCTTCGAATCATTTAGCAAGTATGATCTAAGCTACATCCAACTCAAATTGTGAAATCCATGAATTGTCTTCAATCGGTCTATTCTTCCACTTTACCAGATATTCCATATATTGTTTACCTCTTGTTCTTTTGCTAACTCTTTGCTCCAAAATATGTTCAACTTCTTCATTCTGCTTCTTAGGATATTCCATCAGTACTGTCATGTCTTCATCAAGTTCATAATACTCATACAAATCAATAATGTTGAAAATCGATGATATGTCCATGTCATCAGGTAACTCAATCTCATATGCATTTCTACTGTCAAATTTCTTCAAAATCTTGCAAGGTCCAAACTTCTTCATCTTCATCTTCCCATATGTTCCAGCAGGAAATCGACCTTTCTTCAAATGAACCATCACTTCATCACCAACATCAAAAGTCTTATGTCTCCTTGATCTATCAGCTATGTCCTTGTATTTCTAATTACTCTCTTCCAGCTTGATTTTCACATCTTCATGCAATGTCTTCATGTACTCAGCAAATTTCACTCCTTCAGCACTTATCTTACTTTCATTAGCAATGTCCTTCAAATCAGATATACCTCTCAGTTGTATGTCATTCACAATCTCAAATGGTTTTTTTCCAGTACTCCTATTCACTGAATTATTGTATGCAAACTCTGCTTGTGCCAACATAGAATCCCAATTACTAGGTGTGTCTCCAACTAAACATCTCAAAAGATTTCTCAAACTTCTTTTTACAACTTTTGTCTATCCATCGGTTTGTGGGTGAAATGTAGAACTATATTTCAACTCAGTGTCAAACTTCTTCCAAGATTTTTCCAAAAGTATCCAACAAATTTACTATCTTGGTCAGAGATAATACTCCTCAGTAATCCATGCAATCTGACAATTTCCTTAAAGAAAAGATCTGCTACATGTACTGCATTTGATGTCTTTCTACAAGGTATAAAATGTGTCATCTTTGAAAATCTATCTACCACAACAAATATAGAATCATTGCCCCTTATTGTCTTTGTTAAGCCAAGAACAAAATCAATACTGATGTCAGTCCAAGGTTCCTCAAGTACAACAATCGGTGTATACAATCCAATATTCTGACTTGCTCCTTTTGCAACTTGACAAATTCCACAACTTTTCACAAATTTCTAAACATCTTTATACAACTGAGGCCAAAAGTATTTCTCCTTAAGCAAGTTCAGAGTTTTATCAATACCAAAATTTCCAACCAAACCACTGCTATGTTTCTCCTTTATCAAATTAGTTCTCATTTGTCCTCTCGATATACACAACTGAATACCTTTAAACAACATACCTTCTTGAATGAAGTATTCTTCCCATTTTGTACTCGGTTGATCTTGAATAGGTGCTCTGCACTTTCTCCATGGCTCAAAAAGATCAGGATCAGTTTCATACAAATCTCTCATCTCATCAAAACCAAGAACTTCAATTTTCATCTCGGTCATCAAATATCTTCTTCTACTCAATGCATCAGCAACTCGGTTAGTGACTCCACTTTTATGTTTGATCACAAATATATAACTCTGCAAATACTCAACCCATTTCATATGTCTCTGATTCAACTTATTCTGACTACCCAAATATTGTAAAGCCTTATGATCAGTATACAACACAAATTCACTCAGTATCAAATAATGTCTCCATTTCTTCAGTGCTTGAACAATAGCATAGAATTCTTGATCATACACAGAATATTTCCTTCTAGCATCATTCAACTTTTCACTAAAGAAAGCAACAGGTTTACCTTCTTGACTCAACACAACTCCAATTGCACTACCACTTGCAGATCACATTCCACTTGAAATACCTTATTGAAATCAGGCAATGCCAAAATAGGCAATTCAAAAACCTTCTGCTTTAAAGTCTCAAAACTTTTATTAGCTCCATGTGTCCACTTGAATTCTCTTTTATCTCCTCTCATAGTCTCAGTCATAGCATTACAAATTAAACTGAAATTCCTTATGAACTTTTGGCAAAAACTTGTCAAACCATGAAATGATCTTACCTCACTAGCATTCACAGGTGTAGGCCAATTCAGAATATCTTCAACCTTTTCAGGATCCATCTTCAAACCATCAGCTGAAATTACAAATCCCAAATACACAATCTCCTCTTTCATGAATGAACACTTTTTCAGATTTATTAGCAACTTTTCTTCTCTCAATCTCTGCAAAACTTGTCTAACTTTAAACAAATGTTCTTCTCTGGTCTTACCAAATATCAGAATATCATCAAGATAAACGATGACAAATTTACCCAATAATTTCTTCAAAACTTCATTCAGTAACCTCATAAAAGTACTCGGTGCATTAGTTAAACCAAAAGGCATAACCAACCACTCATACAAACCTTCTTTTGTCTTGAAAGTAGTCTTCCATTCATCACCTTCTCTGATTCTGATCTGATGATACCCACTTTTCAAATCAAATTTTGTAAAATATTGTGCTCCAATCAAACTGTCCATTATGTCATCCATTCTCGATATAGGAAACCTATACTTCACTGTTATCTTATTGATTGCTCTAGAATTAGTACACATTCGCCATTCTCCATTCTTATTAAGTGTCAATACCAGAGGTACTTTACAAGGACTCAAAATTTCTTCGATCAAACCTTTCTCCAGCAACTCTTGTATCTATCTGTTCAATTCCTGATTCTCAGTAGGTGTCAACTGATGAGGTGCCTTATTCGGTAAACTAGCTCTAGGGATTAGATCTATGAAATGATCAATAATTCTCTTCGGTGGCAAACCATCAGGTACATTATCAAAAATGATATCACTGTACTCGGTGAGTAACTTATCAATCTCCTCAAGGACACTATCCTCTGTTTTCTTACTCGATTTGTTAGGAATCACAACAAAACATACATCATTCTTCTTCAAATCCTTAACAAACTTTCTTCCTTCCATAAAGCAAACTTTCACAGATGTGCAAACATTAATAACAGGTTCTTCCATCAAAGGTAACAAGATTTGTTTTCTTCCATCAGCCACAATAGTATACTTATGTAATCTCCCATTATATATAGCATGTTTATCATATTGCCAAGGTCTACCCAACAAAATATGACAATAATCCATAAGCATGATATCACACAACACCTTATCATAGTACTTTCCAATTTTTAAATTCACATAACATTGTTCACTTACCAAGAGTGTATTCTCATCTTTGATCCATGAAATCTGATAGGGCTTCAGATATTCCAACCTTTCCAACTGCAACTTTGTGACCATCTCCTTAGATTCCAAATTCTCCAAGTTACCACTGTCAATGATTACCTTCCACACTTTGTCAAAAACTCTACATCTGGTCTTGAGCAAACTTTTCCTTACCAGATCTTCCTTTCTGCCTTCATTCCACAGTTCTCTTCTTACCATCAAGTTATTTTCTTTCTCTGGTTCATTCGGTGACTCTTCTTGCACTAAAGCATTTCTACTGCTGCCAGCCTTTTTACTAGCATGTGTACATTCAAAAGATCGATGTCCTTCTTCTCCACAATTGTAACAAGTTCCTTGGAAATTACCTTTGTTATAACCACCTCGGTAGTTACTGCCTCTACCTCTAGATGAACTTTCACCTTTCCACTTGGTCTTGCCTTTGTCCAGATTTGTCTTTTCAGGTTCAAATCTACCATTTTCGCCATTAGATCTACCTCTTCCTCTAGGGAATCTACCACCTCAACCTCTTTGTCTCTATTCATGTCTTTTTTTCAATTTCTCCTCAGCCTTCAATGCAATTTGATAAGCCTCTTCAATGTTCTCCAACTTGACCAAACTGATTTCCTCTTGGATGGAAACTCTCAAACCATTCAGGTATCTAGCAATTCTTTCCACGTCATCCTCATCATGTCCAAATCTGATATCTAATCTATAGAATTCCTTAGTATACTCTTTTACCAAGCTATCTTTCTATCTTAGACTTTGCATTTGCCTAACTAGGTTAATCTGGTAATCACAAGGTAAGAACTTTCCTTTCAATTTGTTCACCATCTTATTCCATACCTGGATTTTATCTTTGCCTTTATTTTTCCGATCCAATTGTAGATGTTCCCACCACAAGGATGCATGACCTTTCAACTTTGTGCCTACAATTTTCACCTTCTTTTCCTTAGATACATTTTCATACTCAAAATATTTTTCCATTTCAGTGATCCAGTCTATCAATTCATCAGAATCCAATTTCCCACTATATTCAAGAGGATTGAAATGTGGTGTCGACTTCAAACTTGTCAAAGCCTTCAAGAATCTTTCCTCACCTTGATCCATCATAGGTGTAGGTTCTACATTTTCTTGATCTTCCTCAATTTCATCATCACTAACATCTTCAAGATGTCTGCCTCTTCTTTGGGTTGTCTCAACAACTTCTAATCTAGTAGCAAGTTGTCTCAACATGCCTGCCAATCCTGGATTTGCTTCTTGCCTCCCATGAACCATCTTGGAAACCCTCTACAATTGCAGGTCAGATCGCAATCTGCCACCCTATAACAAATCAACTAGGGCTTCACAAGAAGGAACCTACAAACCTAGATCCGCAGACCTAGGTCCAGATCTCACCTTGCTCTGATACCACCTGATGCAAGGGCAAAGATCAGAGGTGCCAAATGATGGCACACCCTACAGATCTAGCCTACTCAATAACACGCGGAAGCAACAACAACACAGTGAGAGAGAGAAAGCAGGATCAATGAGATATTATCTTTATTCAAATTGATTCATACATGTTCGGCTGTAAGGCCTTCCTTGTTACAACCAAATATTACAATGAATTATAGAAGTCCTCAAACATGTGAGGATCTACCAACAATCATGATTCTAATATCTTCTATCTTCTATCTAAACTGACTCCTAAACTTTAACCAAACAACTATACTTATACAAGAGACTACCGAACTGAGTCAGCCTTCAGATCCACAATCCACAGAAGGAATGGTCAAATTTGGGACCACACACTTCCCAATGATGGATACCAACATTAAATTTGTGACCCATAATCAATGCAAAAGTCGGCCTCAACAAAAACTCAAAATAAACTACTCGATAAGCAAGGATGGCCAAGCAACAGACAAGCATCACCAAGCGCCAGTGAAACAACCAACCACACTCGGTAACCAAGGGAAACCAACCAACTACCAACCAACTCGATCAAAGCAGGAACCAAGCAACATAGACAAACGTCAAAATCTTTTTGGTGACACAGGATTGCCAAGGACCCGAGATGCTCCTACATCAAGTTTCTAGAAAGCATAAAATATGAGCATGTGTATTTTTCTTTGATTTCAAAAGCTGACATAAAAGAAGTACAATATATACCTATGGAAGTTGCAAAGTTTTTGGATGAGTTTCATGATATTGTATCTAATAATGTACTTGACGAAGTACCACTAGTAAGGAATATTAGTGATCAAATGGACTTGATTCTTGGAGCCAATTTTCCAAATAAGGCAACCCATAAAATGACTCCAACAAAGAGTGAAGAGTTCAATAGACAATTATAAGAGTTGTTGTATAAATGATTGATTTGAGAGAGTTTAAGCCCATGTGTGGTTCCCACAGTAGTCACACCAAATAAAAATGGAGAATGAATAATGTGTATAGACTCACAAACTATCAATTTAATGTTATTATCAAGTATAGGTTTCCCTTGCTAAGCAAGGATGGCATTATGGATTGTGTAAGAGGATCTGAGTGCATATAGACATGAATAGCGAATATCACCAATTTTGAATTAGAGAAGGAAATGAATGGAAAATTACCTTCAAAACCAAGGAGGGTGTGTATGAGTGGTTATTCATGCCTTTCGAGCAAACCAATGCATCAAGCACATTCATGCAATTTATAAATGAGGTACTACAGGAGTTTTTGGGTAAGTTTGTTATTGTTTAATTGGATGATATTTGGGATTTGTTGTATGTTGACCTAACCAATGATTGAAATAATGGAATAATATCTGTTGTAATTGTAAACCTACAACAAAAGCCCAATGTGGTGTGTATCGAGTCATGTACAGTTATTTTCATTTTTTTGTTAAGCTTTATTCAAAAATATATATAAATATCAACTTTAAGATAAAAATTAAGAATATTTATTGTACATGTTCTTACCATTACTAATATAAAAAAACATCAACTTAAAATTATTTTATTAATTTCATTTGTTGCATGCTATGACATATACTTCTCTATGTTTCTTTGTATTGTTTTCAGGTTTAGTTCATCAATTAAGTTAATCCATCTGAAGCTTAACATGGCGAGCAAATAAACATTCCTTCTAAACTTATGAAGAGGTGATGCAAGAGCATCTTAGGTTCTTGGCAATCCTGTATCACCAAAAACATGTTAGAGTTGTTAGATGTGCTCGGTAGCTTCTTTTGGGCCCTTGGTGAAGTATTCTTGTTTCCCCTGACGCTGCTCGATTGCTACTTGGTTCGGTTGTTCACTGAGTCTATTTCGGTTGCTTGATATTCTTGCTCACCAAGTGGTTTATTTTGGATTTATATTGAGGCCGACTTGTGCATTTAATTTTCGTTGCAGAGTTAATGGTTGCATCGATCATTGGGAAGCGTGTGTACCTAGATCTGGGTCGTCTCTTTCTCTGATGGTGGATCTATTTGGATCTTAAGGGCCACCTGTTCAGTGGCCTCTTGTATGAATAGATTGGTATGTTGTAGATCTTAGGCAGTTTTTAGAAAGATGTAGATCTAGAAGACAAAATCAAGAGATTGGATCCTCACATGTATGAGGATTGTTTGTATTTAAATTCTGATTGTATTGGTCATAAATGGGAAGGCCTTACAACCTGACATGTGTGAAGTTTATCATGAATAATAAATGAATTTTTTGCATTCTATCTCTCCCTATCTGTTGTTGTCACTTCCGAGTGTTGTTTCCACAAGGAGGTTGGCAATTGGGTGTGCCTTTGGCCTCATATTTGTCCTCTCTTGTGTTAGGTGGTATCAGAGCGAGGTTAGATATGGTTCCTTCTTGTAATCCCTAGTTAATGTCTTATTGTGGGGTGGCAAATTGTGATCTGACCTACAATTGCAAAGGGTTTCAAGATGGCTCATGGGAGGCAAGATGTAGATCTAGGCTTAGTTGATATGCTAAGACAGATTGCTGCTAGGTTAGAAGTTGTTGAAATAGCCCAAAGCAGAGGAAGACATCTTGATGATGTTAGTGATGAAGAAGTCAAAAATGAATAGGGTGAAGCATAACCTACACCTATGATGGATCGAGGTGAAGAAAGACTTTTGAAAGCATTAACAAACTTGAAGGCTACATTGCATTTCAATCCTCCTGAATACAGTGGAAGGTTGGATTCAAATGAGTTGATGGATTGGATAGCCGAGAGGGAAAAGTATTTTGAATATGAAAATGTTTTAGAGGAAAAGAAGATGAAAATTGTAAGTAAAAAATTGAAGAGTCATGCATCCTTATGATGGGAGCATCTACAATTGGAGAGAAAGAGGAAAGGCAAAGAAAAAATTAAAGTATGGAATAAGATAGTAAATAAATTGAAAGGCAAGTTTCTACCTTGTGATTATCAAATTAACCTAGTTAGAAGAATGCAAAGTTTGAAGAAGAGATATAGCTCGGTAAAAGATTATACTAAGGAATTCTATAGGTTAGACATCAGATCTGGACATATTGAGGATGAGGTAAAAAGAATTGCTCAATGCTTGAATGGGTTAAGAATTTCTATTCAAGAGGAAATCAGTTTGGTTAAGTTGGAAAGTATTGAAGAAGCTTATCAATTTGCCTTGAAAGCTGAGGAGAAATTGAATAAAAGGCATGAGAAAAGAAAAAGAGGAAGAGGTGGTAGATTCCCTATAGGAAGAGGTAGATCTTATAGTGAAAATAATAGATTTGATCAAGAAAAAACAATTTAGGACAAAGGCAAGACCGAGTGGAAAGGTGAAAGTTATTCTAGAGGAAGAGGCAGTAATTACCAAGGTGGCTATGGAAAAAGTGGATTTTGAGGAACTTGTTACAATTATGGAGGAGAAGGAAATAGATCATTTGAGTGTACACATGCAAGCAAGAAAGTCAATAGCAGTAGAAATTCCTTGGTGCAAGAAGACTCACCGAATGAACCAGAGGAATAAAAAACTTGATGGTCAGAAGAGAATTATGGAGTGAAAGTAATAAGGAAGATCCGGTAATGAAAATTTTGTTCAAAACTAGATGCAGAGTTGATGATAAAGTGTGGAAGGTAATCATTGATAGTGGAAGCTTGGAGAACCTGGCATTTGAGGAAAGGGTTGCAAAATTGCAGTTGGAAAGGTTGAAACACCCAAAGTCCTATCAAATTTCATGGATCAAGGATGAGCATACACTATTGGTAAGTGAATCTGTTGGTAAGTATTATGATAAGGTGTTATAATGATATTATGCCTATGGATTGTTGTCATATTTTTTTGGGTATACCTTGGCAACATGATAAACATGTTATATATGATGAGAGATTGCATAAATATACTATTTGGGCTTATGAAAGAAGACAAATCTTGTTACCTTTGATTGAAGAATTTTTTGGTGAAGTTTTTACATCTGTGAAAGTTTGTTTGATGGAAGGAAGAAAGTTTGTTAAATATTTGAAGAAGAATGATGTATGTTTTGTTGTGATTCCTAACAAACGGAGTGAGAAGATAGTGGATAGTGTCCTTGAAGAGGTTGATAAACTACTCATCAAGTACAAAGAGATCATTTCTGATAATATACCTGATGGTTTACCACCGAAGAGAAGTATTGATCATTTTATGGATCTAATTCCTAGAGCTAGTTTACCGAATAAAGCACCACATCGGTTGACACCTACCAAGAATGAGGAACTTAACCAACAAATCCAAGAGTTGTTGCAAAAAGGTTTGATCTGAGAAAGTTTGATTCCATGTGCAATATCAACTATATTAGCACCTAAGAAGAATGGAGAGTGGAAAATGTGTACTGATTCCAGATCAATCAACAAGATAACAGTGAAATATCAATTTCCTATGCCAAGAATGGATGACATAATGGATAGTTTGAGTGGAGCAAAGTATTTTACCAAAATTAATTTGAAGAGCGGATATCATCAAATCATAATATGAGAAGGTGATGAATGGAAGACTAATTTCAAGACAAGAGAAGGTTTGTATGCCTGGTTGGTTGTGCCTTTTGGTTTAACTAATGCATTGAGTACTTTTATGAGGCTGATGACTAAGGTTTTCAAGAAATTATTGGGTAAATTTGTGATTGTATACCTGGATGACATTCTGATATTCAGTAAGACCAGAGAAGAACATTTTTTGCGCATTAAATAGGCATTGTAGAGATTGAAAGAAAAAAAGTTACTGATTAATTTGAAAAAGTGTTCTTACATGAAAGAGGAGATTGTATATTTGGGATTTGTGATTTCAGTTGATGGTTTGAAGATGGATCCTGAGAAGGTTGAAGCTATTTTGAATTGGCCTACACCTAAAAGTGCTAGTGAGGTAAGATCATTTCATGGTTTAGCAAGTTATTACCAGAAGTTCATTAGGAATTTCAGTGCAATTTGTAATGTTATGACTGAGACTATGAGAGGAGATAAAAGAGAATTCAAGTGGACACATGGAGCTAATAAAATTTTTAAGACTTTGAAGCAAAAGGTTGTTGAATTGCCCATGTTAGCTTTACCTGATTTCAATAAGGTATTTCAAGTTGAATGTGATGCACGTGGCAGTGCAATAGGAGTTGTTTTGAGTCAAGAAGGTAAATCTGTTACTTTCTTTAGTGAGAAATCGAATGATGCTAAAATGAAATATTATATGTATGACCAAGAGTTCTTTGTTATTATTCAAGCCCTAAAGAAATGGAGACATTAATTGATATCGAGTGAATTTGTGTTATATACTGATCATAAGGCTTTACAGTATTTAGGTAGTCAGAATAAGTTGAATCAGAGACATATGAAATGGGTTGAGTATTTGCAGAGTTATACATTTATGATAAAACATAAGAGTGGAGTCACTAATCGAGTTGATGATGCATTGAGTAGAAGATCTTTGATGATTGAAATGAGAATTGAAGTTCTTGTCTTTGATGATATGAAGGATTTGTATGAAACTAACCCTGATTTTTCTGAGCAGTGGAGAAAGTGCAGAGCACCTATTCAAGATCAACCGAGTACTAAATGAGAAGACTATTTCATTCAAGAAGGTATGTTGTTTGAAGGTATTTAGTTGTGTATACCGAGAGGATCATTGAGAACTAATTTGATAAAAGAGAAACATAGTATTGGTTTGGATGGACATTTTGTCATTGGTAAAACATTGAATTTTCTTAAGGAGAGATAATTTTGGCCATACCTGTATAAGGATATTCAGAAATTTGTGAGAAGTTGTGGAGTTTGTCAAGTTGCAAAGGGAGTAAGTCAGAATATTCGATTGTATACACTGATTTTTGTTCCTGAGAAATCTTGGAGTGATATCAGTATGGATTTTGTTCTTGGATTATCGAGGACCTCAAGAGGTAATGATTCTATATTTGTTGTTGTCGATAGATTTTATAAGATGGCACATTTCATACCATGTAGAAAAAAATCAGATGCAGTGCATGTAGCAGATCTTTTCTTTAAGGAGATTGTCAGATTGCATGGATTACCGAAGAGTATCATCTCTGACCGAGACAGTAAGTTTGTTGGTTATTTCTGGAAGACTCCATGGAAAAATTTGGGCACCAAGTTGAAGTATAGTTCTACATTTCATCCATAGACTGATGTACAAATAGAGTTTGTAAATATAAGTTTCAATAATCTGTTGAGATGCTTAGTTGGAGACAAACTAATTAATTTGGATTCTGTGTTGGCACAAAAAGAATTTGCATACAATAATTTAGAAAATAAGAGTACTGGAAAAACACCTTTTGATATTGTTAATGGTACACAACCGAGACGTATATCAGTTTTGAAGAACATTACTGGAGAAGAGAATAAAAGTGATGAAGGAGAAGAATTTTCTAGGTTCATGAAGACATTGCATGAGGAAGTGAAACATAAATTGGAACATAGTAATCAGAAATACAAAGACATAGCAGATAGATCAAGAAGAAATAAGATTTTTGCAGTTGGAGATGAAGTAATGGTTCATTTGAAGAAAGGCAGATTTCCTATTGGAACCTATGGAAAATTGAAGATGAATAAATTTGGTCCCTGCAAGATATTGAGAAAGTTTGACAATGGAAATGCTTATGAGATTGAGTTACCCAATGACATGGATGTATCACCTATATTCAAAATTATAGATTTGTATGAGTATCATGAATCTGATGAAGAAATGATAGTACCGAATGATTATCCTAAGAAGCGGATAGAAGAAGTTTAGCATATTTTGGAACAAAGAATTAGCAGAAGCACAAGAGGAAAAGATTACATGGAATATCTGGTAAAGTGGAAGAACAAACCAATGGAAGACAGATCATGGATTTCACAATCTGAGTTGAATTCAACTAGGGTTGTACCTGCTACATGATTTAGAAAATCATTTCATAACAACCCCAGGTGTCTGATGTAGGAGCATCTTGGGTTCTTGGCAATCCTATATCACCAAAAATATGTTAGAGTTGTTAGATGTGCTCGGTAGCTTCTTTTGGGCCCTCGGTGAAGTATTCTTATTTCCATCGACGAGGCTCGGTTTGGTTGTTCATTGAGTTGGTTCAGTTGTTCATCGAGTTGATTCGATTGTTCACCGATTCGGTTTTAATTGCTTGGTATTCTTTCTCACCGAGTGGTTTATTTTGGATTTCTATTGAGGCCGACTTGTGCATTTAATTTTGGTCATGGAGTTAATTGTTGCATCAATCATTGGGAAGCCTGTGGACCTAGATCTGAGTCATCCCTTTCTCTGATGGTGGATCTATTTGGATCTTAAGGATGACCTATTCAGTGGCCTCTTGTATAAATAGATTAGTATGTTGTAGATCTTAGGCAATTTTTATTAAGATATAGATCTAGAAGACATGATCAAGAGATTGGATCCTCGCATATATGAGGACTATTTGTATTTAAATTATGATTGTATTGGTCATAACCGGGAAGGCCTTACAAGCCAAAATGTATGAAGTTTATCATGAATAATAAATGAGTTTTCTACATTCTCTCTCTCCTTGTTTTTTGTTGTCGCTTCTAAGTGTTATTTTCGCAAGGAGGTTAGCAGTTGGGTGTGCCTTTGGTGCCATATACGTCCTCTCTTGTGTCAAGAGGAGGAGGCTTATATGTCTTTACATGGAGCTAACTATGTAGCCAACAAATTCCCCCAGGCCCCCACCATGCATAGCGGCCTCCCATCACACTCTCATACATCCATGCCCCCATAGTGTCGTACTGTCATTGGCATTTTAGTCAGCTCCCATCCCAATGACTTAGCATGATGTACGAAACTACAACAGAGTACTATCTATCTTCGTCACCTCCAACTCACCCACAATCTTTAGTGGTTTCTTCCAATTGATATGTTGTAGGTAGCATTTAATTCTACGTGCAAAATTCTACCTGCAGCAGATGTTAATAAAAGTAAAAAAATTTTACCTCTTACAATTTATAGAAACAAAAATTCCATTCTTCTCTGAACAAATTTTTTTCGACGGCTAATTATTTCGGGTTGGAAAGAGCTCACTCGCCCATTAGAAAAGTAGGGCTTCATTTGCGTAGAAAAGGGCTTTTTTCTTAGAGTTTGTTGAAACATCACCTCTTGGATGTGCATGCTTATTTCATCGTCCATGTTACTGTTATTTCATCAGAATCACCAAAATCAATAGAATCACTAAAATCAACCACCTTAGCTAAAATTTTGTTAAGCAACTAGTTTGGTCCTTAATGTCTCTATCTGGGTCTTTACGATTGATCTTTTAGGCCTGCATTCTAATTGAATAAGGTACATGGAATCCTCTTTTTTCTGTATTAAAAATCAAAGAATTTTTTTTAAATGATTAAAATAAAATCTATTAAATCTTACATTTTTTATTGATTTTTGGCTAGGGGTATTCAAAGATGGAAGCCGCTGGATGGCTATTTGACCAACTTAAAAGTTCATCTAAAAGACAAAAAACACAGGGCAAACCAGGTTGGTATATTGCAACTGCTTTACTCTTGTTTTCATAATTTGATATTAAAAGACAGATAAATATTGGAAACATATTAATTGTAAAAACCCATCTACAAAAACATTTGAACTCAACTCATCCAAATCCAAGCTTTGAAGCCTCTATGTGATTAAAACAATATTATCAACAATAACTCCCAAAAATGAAAGAATTGTTTGCGCTTTGTCAAAGAAACACCCACATTTCAAAATGAATATTCTTTACATTAAACTCAATTTAAATTAAACATTTAATTTTGATGCTTATTTATTTCATTAAAAGGGGTATTTCTATCTTTTAAATCTTATAATAGATTAATATTCAAGTAGTTATTTTAATGTCTTTTATTTTGAGATTTGAAAAGTATATTAAGTGACTCTTAATAAAATAAGAATATTATAAGATTGAAGATTATAAGAATTAAATATAATTTTATTTAATAGGTGTAAAATCATTCACTTTTAAATTTATGATTTGTTGAGGAATTGGAGAAAAATGCTTCGCTCCACTCTGAAACTTGGCGGATGCTGACGTCCTCGGCCTCTCAGCCGGTCTAACAACATTCAATGTGCCCCCCTTTTAAATTACCCCTACTCTTTTTCATGGCAACAAATTCTCCTGGCGTGGATCCTAGAGGAGGAGGCAAATCCTTCAAGCAGGCGCTTAGTGAAGAGGTCGTTATCCCACAAGAAGCCAAATTTGTGATCGATGGCGACCAGATTGTGAAATGAGGAGATGGAACCAACGTTGGATGTGAGGGTTCTACTCCTACTACTGTGTGTTTTATCAAACCTAATGCACAGATGTCTATTGCTATTGAGAAAGAAAAAGAATCTCTTAGAAATTATGTTGTTTTTCTTGCCGCCCAAGACCTCAACAAACTACCATCTAGGACATTTCTTAATGATTGGCTTTACAATGTCTAGGGTAAGAAGTTTGGCTACCATTTCTCCTATCTTCGGATGATCCAGAGAGGTCTCTTCCTTATCTTCCTCAAGAACCCTAACTCCCAGCAGGAAATCATTGCCTAATGATTTTGGCAAATTGGCACTGCTAACTTTAGGGCTCTCCCCTGGTCACCCGATGCAGCCCACAATGAAGTTTTGGCCTTATCGAGCCCCCATTGGATTACCCTAAGTAGTGTTCTGCCATTTCTGTGGATCATTATCCCACAATCCCTAGAACCCTTCGGCATGGTCCTTAGGGTGGATAAAATAAATGTCCTCCTACCCCATACTGATGCCAAGATTTTAATCACAATCAACCTGGGGATTAACCTCCCCAGAGAGATTATTTTTGACCTAGGTACCCGATCCCATTTTTGCCCCATCTCCTTTCTAGGAGGTCTTAATTCATGTTTCCTATGTAGAAGGGAAGGCCAATTGAGACATGAGTGCCCCCTGTTGAACAAGAAGAAATATGATCCGAGAGCTAAAGGTGGAAAAAAAGTTGAATAAAAAAATAATAAAGGTAGAAATGAATCTTTCGCTCCCAGACCGAAAATCGTTAAAAACCTTGGTATCTCCATCCCTATGGCTTTCGAAGCTCTTGTGAACTCCCTTGAAACACTCAAAAAAGCCTTTAATGATGAGGCCAACCGCAATCCCCCATCTGGCCCTAGTATCAAAGAAGTTCTTGAACCACTAGTTGTAGAATGCCTAGACTTTGGGTTGAAACTGAAAGACTCTGGCTCCAAAAAATGGAAGTTGAATGTACAACAGATTGTCCTTAATAGAATAAAGAAAATTTCAGCCCTCAAAAGGAGAAAACCCAATATTTCATCTAGCAACATCAGTGACATTGCTCCCATGTCATCAAACCAGCATATAGAGAAACCTCGAGTGGAGTGCCCTTCTAGTGCTCTGGATGCCATCAGAGAGGCATATGATAAAGAAGATAGACTCGATAATTTCTCTCTCACTATGATACCCACCCCCCGGTCCTAGAGATAGCCTCTCGAAGGATGTCCCTCTTGCTTGAGAAGAGTCTGCCTGGCTCCAAGGCTAACCCTGTACCCAAATCTTGCAATTCGGGTGATGATTTGGAAGGGGAGATTGAGGGGATGGAGTTGGCCGTAGTTGAAGCAGTAGAGGATGAGCCCCCAAACTTTAAATTTAAAGCCAAAAATAAAGGTAGGAAGCCCCTATCCAGGGAGCTAGACTTGGATAACAAGGCTGGAGGTGAAGGTTCTCCTGATGCAGGAGGCTATCCCCTGGTCAAAAGGAAGAGAGGTAGACCTCCTAGTCACTTATCCAGCATCAAACCCTCAAAAATTCAAAAGAGTACTCTCCCTAATTTCTTTAAGAGCTTCCAAGATCCCATTGAACAAGACTCTTAGCATGACTATGGATTTTAAACTTGCAACGTGGAATGTGAGGGGTCTTGAATCCCCAGACAAGAAGTATGTGGTGAAGAGATTCATCAAAATGCAAAAAGGATTTGACTTCCTTCTGATCCAGGAGATAAAATCAGTAGGATTCTCCCTAGAGGTAGCCTTAAAATGTATATGGCAGGAAGCCAGGAGTGTTTTCACCCATCACCAACAGGTAAAGGGGGGAGTGTCATCCTGATCCACCTTAGATGGGCCAACAAAATCTCTGACTAGGGATGCTCCCCATGTGATAGAGTTGTATGGGTGAGCTTTATGCATGAAAATGTAGAGTTTGGGCTCTACTCTATCTATGCACCGAATGATCATTATGACAAAATTCGGTTATGGGAATGGATGTGCAATTTGAAGGACATTCTGTGGGTAGTTGCAGGGGATTTCAACATGGTTGAATTACCTCAAGATAAAGGAGGGGATTCTAGGATGGAATGGAAAGGCAATGAGAAATTATTCTGGACCAAAATAACTAGTAAGCTTAGGTTGTTTGATCCCTTAGAAGGTCAAAAGAAAGAGCATAATAGCATCTGGCATACTTGGTCTAGCTACCAGAAGGGTAATAGGAGGATTTACTGCAGGCTAGATAGGGTGTATGCTAATAAGGATTTCTTCAGCTTCAGGAAGGAGGTCGATGTGAAAGTGTTAGGGTGGTGCCTTACTCCCTCTCAGACCATCATCCTATTGTTAGCTTATTATTTTAGTTGGGGAGTTGCCTAACCCCCAGGAAAGGAGGTCAATCTTTTTCCCTTAACACTTCATTGTTGAAAAGTAGAGTCATCAGGGATGCCACCCTCCTGATTAGGTGGTTTAACCATGGTGTGGCTAGGCAGCAGAGTGTCATCCATTGTTGGAACCAGTGCACCATTAGTTGGAGGAAAATATTCCAAGTTGTAGGGAAGAAGTGGGCTAAAGACTTTAGAAGAGTTGAATTAGAACTACAGAAAGAGTTATACCAAGCAGAGTGGAGAAGCCAGTTGAACCCTACAGATGAAGAAGCAAGTAGTAGTCTAGCTTGGGCTAGGGACTCACTTAGGAAAATGTAGCAACATAAGATCAATGGAGCAAGAAACAGGGCAAGGGCCAACTGGATCAAGGAAGGAGATAGGGGCTCCAAATTATTCTTCCAACTCCTAAAAGCTAAGGAGGTTAAGAATAAGATAAGCTACATTTGTCAGGATGGAGTAACCCTCTCAACTCAAGAAGGCATTTTGCAAACCTTCATTGATTACTACTCCAAACTAGTCACCTCAGAGGACTCAGGAGATGAGATGAAGGAGAGGAGGAACATGATTAGAGACATCATCCCTCCCTCTCTCAAGGAAGATGATGCAAGATCTTTGAGTAAGCCTATTTTAGTAGAGAAAATTAATGAGGCCATTAGGCAGATGAGAAATGACAAAGCCTCGGGCCCTAATGGTCTACCTATTGAATTTTACAAGAGTAACATAGACTAGATTGGACAAGATCTGTTGCAGGTATACAATGAGGCCATAGAAATAGGCTCCATGGGGATACAAATTAACACTAGGTGTATCAAGCTTATTCCAAAAGAAGGAGATAAAACCTTGATCAAGAATTGGAGACCCATTACCCTGTTGACTGTGTCATACAAAATACTGGCCAAGGTGTTGGCTAGTAGGTTGGTAGATATCCTTCCCAAAGTTATCAGCCCCACCCAAACTAGGTTTGTGAAAGGTAGATATATATTGGAGAACCTCATTACTTGTTGGGAGACTATGGAATGGGCAAGATGCTCTGGACAACAAGTCAGCATGCTCCTGATGGACTATGAGGAGGCCTATGATAGGATTGAGTGGCAGTTTATTATTACAATGTTGGAAGCTATGGGCTTCCCTACAAAATTCAACAGAATGGTTATGACCTTAATGAAAGGGGCTAACGCGGTAGTAGAAGTGAATGGAGACAGGTTTGAACCATTTTCATTAACCAGGTCTATAAGAAAAGGATGCCCACTGGCTCCAACCCTATTCTTTATTGCAGCAAATTCCCTATTTTATATTTTAAGAGATAACTCCATCTCTCCAAAGGTTAGAGGAGTTAGCTTGCCCAACGATGAGGAACTTATTAATATCTAGTTCGCTGATGACACCTCCCTCATAGTAGAGATGAGTGAATCTAATTTCAAGTGCCTTATGAACAAGTAGGACATTTTATTTCTAGCCTCTGGAAACAAAGTGTCCATACCTAAGTCTCCCCTTCTTGGTTGGGAGGACTCTCCGCCTGGATGGTGTAACCAATTTGGATTTTCCTGGGGAGGTCCTCTTCATCAAGTTAGATATCTTGGCATTCCGTTCTTTGTCAAACCTGATCTCAAATGCATGTGGAACTAGGTGAAGAATAAGATAGAGGTGAAGTTGAAGAAGTGGAACAATAGATTCCTTTCGTTGGCAGGAAGAATTCAGGAGTGCCAAAAGATACAGGCTGCATTCCCCATATAGTATTTCTTAGCCTGGCTATTTAACCAAGGATAGATTAATTTTCTTCATAAAGCAATCAGGAATTATCTATGGTCATATGGAAAAGGAAATAAAAAATATCATGCTGTGAGGTGGGACTGGTGCACAAGATCTACTGAACAAGGAGGCCTAGGGCTGAAATATCTCAGATGAAAGGGTAATGCTCTGGCAGTTAAGTGGGTAGCTAAAGCCTCTCAAGGTAATGAACCATGGAAGATTCTAGTGAGGCACAACATTAGCATAGGCACTCCAACTCGGGCTAGACAATGGAAGAATCTATCGCTCATTGACCTCATGACAGGGAAATTCAGGGTCACTGTTGCAGGATTTGATGTTTTTCAATCTATTTGGAAAGGTTGGGAAGGAATAAGGGACAAAATTATAGGGAACAACCTTCTTGATTAGGATTAAAATATCTGTGGGGAATGGTCCATCTGGTGGAACCTTTTTAAAGGTGATAAGCCTTTAGCTCAGTTGCAGAGCTGCTCAACAAAGAAATGGAATGCAGTGGGTATGAACTAATTTTTTGATATCATTGAGAATGAGAACCTAGTTTCATGGGAAGTACTTGCCTCTAAATATGACCTACAACCTACACCACTATTAGAGATGCATGCTCATCTCTTAATCTCCCCAGGGACACAACTGTAGACTTAGACAAGATGTACCTCATCAAATGGATGGATGGAACCCCACTGTAGAATACCAAAGTCAAGGCAATTTATAGACTACTTGCAAATACAAAGGCTATCTTTGACCACCTTAACACCAAATGGAACCTGAGACTGGACCCCACCACCTAGAGTAAATACCTTTGCAAGATTTGGCACACCCCTGTGGAATCCAAGATACTATGTTTTATGTGATGTTTCCTTCGGCATAGGCTTCCCATTAAGAACCCCTCCAGGGAACCAAATCTTTTCTCCTTTTGCACTAAACTAGAAACCATCCACCATATATTCTTTGACTGTCAATTTGCCTCTGCCATGTGGAACCTATTTGGCTTGAAGCTCAATTGCAATTTTCAAGTTGAGAATATCATTTCCACTTCTATGTTGGGTCTGAATAAAATTTACAATCATTTCTGGGCTTCTCTTTCTTTTTATATACTTTGGCATATTTGGAAGTTAAGGAATGATAATATCTTCAATAGTAGGGGTAGAACTCTCACAGAGTCTCTATGGAGGCTCGTCACTCTTAATGTTTCCTCGCAGGTTACTATGGTGATGCAAGTGAAAGAACATCAAGCCTTGAAATTTGTTCGTGAGGTTAGAGAGGTACTGGACATAGATTAGGTCAAGTACAACATGACTACCAGGGCCGATGTTGAATTTGACTTTGACGTCACTATTGGGAAGATGCTACAACAAATCAAGGATCAAAGGAAGGAATAAAAAAGACAGGCTGATATAGGAGAGAGAGTTGATCAAGGTGTACAAGATTAGCAAGAAGGGGAAGGGTCTAATCAGGATGCCACCACAATAGTTAAGTAGGTGACCACCATGACAGATGTGCAGGAGACCACCATGACAGTTGTGCAGGAGACCACCAGTAGTGAGTCGGCTGGCTCAAGCCTAGACATACAAGAGAAGGACACAGGTGTCACTAGTCAGTCATCTAGGGAAAATTTGGTGTATGTATTGCCTGTGGCAATGCTACCTCCACTACCATAAGAGGCATATTTCTCCAACGCCTACAATATCATCTTACACGATGACCTGTGCCTCAAGTGGGCAGACCATCAGCGGCCATGGACGACTTGGTTTCCCAGATAGACCTATTTTCTATTAGTTTTTTTGGTTAATTGATACTTTAAAGGTTTTTGTATGACATGATAGCTCCTATTTGTGTATCCCTTCGTATATTTGGGACAATGTATTTTTTGTAAAATTAAATTGATGTAAACTCTCGTTTCATGTTAATATATATTATGGTTAATAGAATTATATATATATATATATATATATATATATATATATATATATATATATATATATATATATATATATATATATATATATATATATATATATAATTATTTAAAAATAAATAATATATCTTTTATTTTATATGAAATCATATAAAAGATAGAATGAGTACTTTAAAACTAAAATTATAGATAAATATTATTTCAATTTGTCAAGATTTCATTGAAAATTCAAAGATAATAAAATAAATTATAATAATTCAACTTTTTTTTCAAAATATTCTCTTATACATTTGGTCAGTTTTTAATATTAATTTACTTTATGTCTAAAAAAAATCCATAAAATTAAATTCTCAAATGTTATTATATTGTATATTAAATTATATTGAATTATGTTGCCCAGATCCCAATCCAGCCATGCAGGCAACTCACCACATTGGCTGGCTCTACCATACAAATAAACCAAATTAATTCCTATGCCAAATATGTGTTGGTTTGAATGAAGAAATTAGTAGCCTCTATTTTACAACTAAGAAATATTTTATATAAATTTATTCAATAATCAAATACAATACAACATGGTCCCATGCATAAACTGCTTAATTTTGTATGCATTTTAATTTATTTTACGATGCATAGAATTTAAAGGGAAGGCAATAAATAATTTAAAAATTAAAAATTAAGAGAGAATGTTCCTATACCATTTGAGAAGAATGTTCCATCACTAAAATTAGCTATAATTAATAATAAGTTATAACAACTAAGTAAAAAATTTAGGACCACAATTCAATATAATATAACAAAAACAATCACAACCTAAGACTATGCAATTATAGACTACTATGTTAAGTACACAACCTTTATTAGTGCCAACATAATAGAGTCGTAACATGAAATGATTATTAATGGGACTCTTGTTACAACAGGTGTGGTCAATGATAACTGATAGCATGCAAGACGACCCACCTAGAGCTACATGTTTTATTGTTTACATAAATGATGCAATTTTTTAAAAGATGCTTAATTAGTTCAAATATTAAGTAGTTAAAAGTATTAGATTTTTATTTTAATGATTCAAGTATAAATTTTTAAGATTAGAATGCCACATAGTATCATTAAAATAACAAAAAACTATAAAATTTTAATCATAGCATCATATCTATTATCAACATCAAAATATTAAAATACTAAATTGAGTTCAAGTTACTTAATATTTGTATGAACTAAATAAATATAAAATTTCAATGTTTGGATAAGAGTTGCTTTGGTTTTAAAAAACTTAGGTTTATGCTCAAATGTTGAAGAATATCAATAATTACACTTAAGAGATTGTAATAGAAAAAACATAGAAATAAAATGATCTCAGACAAATTAGATTACATAAAACTTAAACAAAGCTAAAATTAAGGTTTCACCTAAAAGCCATAGTCTTAAAATTTTCAAAGTTTTCCCCTAAAGATTTATTTTTCCATCTTTAATTGTCATATAACTAAGTATTGTATTGTTATTAGAAGATATCTAAAATAAAAAAAAATCTCAAAATCATAGTTTCTTTTCTAAGACGCTACTATTGTCTAATCATATAGCTAAGCCTTGCATTGTAATTTAGTCATTTTTCCAAAATCTGAAAATCCTAAAAACATAGTCTCCTTCCTAAGTCATTACTATAGTCATCTCATTATAGTCCACCTTGCATTATCTTTTATCAAATCATATGCAAACAAAAACATGGAACACAATATCTTACATCCACTTGTAATAATGTATCAAAAAAGCTTTGAACTTTGTATCTGTCATTTTATATTGTCAAGTATTTATTGATATTTCTATAATTTCTATATTGTTAAATTGGTTTTTATTTACTTTATTTCTATGATTTTTGCAACATGCCCTGGAATTATATTCTAATATTATTTTTAAAGTCAAAAGAAAGTGTGAACACCTTGTAAAAAGAATTATACTATGGAGTGATTAGAAAAAATAATATATTTATTCCTACATATTTGAATAGGATAGAGGATCATTAATTGTTTTAATATTTCTTAGAATGGGTAAAAAGAATAAATGGGAATCACTCATCGAACTAGGTGTACAAGATATTCCAAACCAAGGAAATTATTTCTCAAGTGATAATCTTGCATGGACACCTATTGGAGATGGTTGTGAAATGGACTTATGTGTTGCAATCCCTTTTGAAAGGCTCCCTCACTTTATCAAAAAGGAAGGTTTTTTGGATAGTACAAAGACATACTTTGTACGCAAGACGCATAGAGAGTCCAACTCAGACAACCCTACTAGCCACACTACAAAGACATACTCAAGGTTTGCATGTATTTAATACAATAATTGAACATGTCATATTTTATAATTTCTATTTATCATGTCAATTAATATATTTTTTCATGTATACACAGTTATTGGTGTGCTTTTGGCCCCGAGGACAATAGAAAAAAACCTCAAAACATGGAAAGGCTATAAAGATTTCCCAAAAAAGGGGTTGTCAAGCCCATTTTCTAGTAAGGGTTATGTATGGTAGACCAAATGTTGCTATAATTACATATAATGAGTTTACCCATTATGATGCTAATGGTGAGTTTTGTCATCTAGAAAGGATGACCTTGTTGGTGATCCAAGGAATAATTTTGCACCAAGGTTATCAAATGAATGTAAATCTTATATTGAGTCTTTATTACTAATGGGTGTCAGAATTGACACAATATGTGAAAAACTCTACTTAGATTATGGTCTAACTAAGTTGATGAAAAAAAGGGACACATATTTGTTGAGAAAAGATGTATTGAATGCATGGAAAAGAGTGTGATTCCTTCGATCTCAGAAAAATGAAGATGATGCAAAAAGTGTAAGATTGTGGAAAGTAGAGGAGAAAGATAATTTTTTCTACTATAAGAGGCCAAACAACATGGAAGATGTTCCATTTTTTGTAGGCATCCAAACATCGTGGATGCGAGAAATGATGGTGAAACATTCACATAACTCACTCATTGCAATGAATTCCACATTCTCTACAAATAAATATGGTGTAAGTAAAACATTGCTACCCATATCTATGGATCATAAATTTATCATTAATACTTATAATCTATATACTTCTTCATAAATATATTGTTTTTATTGATATGGTTTATTCATCTGTAGTATGAGTTATATACCTTGCTTGTATTGGACGAGCAAGAGGCTGGTGTTCTTGTTGCGTGGGCAATATCCTCAAGAAATAAAGTTGAGGATATAAATGAATGACTAAGTGAAGTTTACAAAAGAGGAAAAGAGTCCAAAGAAGACTGGAATGTTAATGCATTTATGACAGATGATGCTAGTGTTGAGATTGAGGCAATCAGGTTTTATTGCTTAATATTTAGTTTATAAAAGTATATATTTTTATTTTGTTTGAATACTAAAAAATAATTTTGTTCTAGTACTACTTATGAAGTTTTATAATGTAACTTGTAGATCATCCTTTGATTGTTAAATACTTTTGTGCATTTGGCATGTGCGTAGGGCATGGTTGAAGAATGTGTATAGGTAAGTTACTTTTTATGTAGAATACATCAATATTACATGTTTGAACATCATATCTTGATATTATACTTTATAATTTAGGCATGTGAGAAATAAGGACATTGTAACAAATATGTTCAATAGATTAGGTTAGATTATATATGCAATGAGTGATGAGGAAGACATTACTACTCACCTAATAAAAAATTTCATGGAGGAATTCAAAGAGGAGAAGACATTTATTGATTATTTTCAGAAAACCTGGTGTCATCATGAGAGTTGTATTGGTAAGATCATGTGATTATTTATTACAATTTATATGCATTTACATCATGTTAGCTATTTTTGTGTGACATCATTATATTCATTTGTATAGCAATGTGGGCCAAGAATTTCTGAAACTTCTCTCAATCAAATCAAGAGACCAATGCTTCAATAGAATCATACCATTGCCACATCAAGAGTCACTATTTGAGTGATCTTTCTAATAAATGCACAAGGAGAATAGATTGGCCTATCCATGTACTTCTTCATAGGGTAGAGCCATTCTATAAAAATAAAAGATTTTTGCAGTTATCTAGGTTTCTAATAAACTTGAAAAAAGAATGATATTATATAATTGCACTAGAAAGATAAAAAACAATACCAGATACAAATTGTTGTCCATATGATCACCTCCATAATGTGTATAAGATAAGAAGCCAAATGATTCCAACAAAATGGTATGTTGTCAGAAAATTTGGACCTGATTTGCATGTGTGTGATTGTCAGTGGGCAAAAAAAGGAAACACATGCAAACATGTATTAAAGATTTTAGATCTTCTAAAGAGAAACAAAACAAATGAGAAAGATCAAGTTGTAGGTAAGTTTTATTTGAGATATAAGTTTAGTTTTCAAAATTTTAATGATCATTATCTTTAGTCTCAAAAGTAACTACTTTAATTATATTAAGTTACAGAAGGTGTTACTCTATTGTCTAATGGTGACCACAATGATAGAGGGAGTCTTAATCATGAAAACATCACCACTGGTAATGTCCACATTGTCTTTACAATTAAACATTAAATTTTTATGGTTCTCAAAATTCATTATTTCTTATTTCAAATATAGATAGTTGTGTTCAATTTGAAGACCAGGATGTTCTTGGACTTGTCATCGTTGAAGACCAAAAATCAAGTAAATTTCTATATCACCATTTTAAAATGAAATATTTATTCTTTTAATTTATTTTTGACTTACTCATATTTATTTATAATCCAAATGGCATATTTGATGCTTCAAATGAAAACTTTCACATCCATTGATTATTTGAGTTCATTGCTCCAAAATTTACCAACTAGAGCAAGTTAAAAAAAATATTTTAGTGAATGTGTTAAGAGATTTAGAAAAGATACCGAGACACCTCTCGCTTCCTCTTCCAAATTTCAAGCAATTCCTGGCTCAGAGAATATTCCTATGAGATGAATATCACCAAGGTTCAGTCCAAGAAAAATGCACAAACGCCATTCTACTCATCATTTAGGTGTAATGCCATTTCTCAAAACTTAATTAAAAGAGTTGATCATGAAACTTTTCAATTCTCCTCTATGGGATGTAGAAAGAAAAAGAAAAAGAAGGGCATTAATCACTCATGGATGGCAATACAAAAAGAAATTCTTATTATCATGCAACAAAAAAGTGAGTACGTTTATTCAAAAATATTTTAGTAATTTATAGAAGTATGACTTTTTATTATTTCATATATTAACCATATATTGTTATAAGTTTGGATGATCAAGAAAGTACTCCACAACATCAATTACCTTTTTCTTTTTATCTAAACGAAACAATAACATATGAAATACACCTCATAGATGACCTATCTTTTAACTATTGAATTTCTTCATAATTTTTTTTATAGAAAATTACTTAATCATGTCTCTAACAAATTTTTGATACTTATTCAAATAAACTAGATATAATTTGTGGAGATCAAGCATTGGTGCTCAATGTTACCCCTACACAAACATTTCAACAGACCATTTCAGGTAATGAAAAATTTAAAAATTTATATATTATCTACATAATGTGTTTTTACACTTGAACATGTTATCTAAGTTGATCACAGTTAAATGTGCATGTTATTGCAGTTTTAAATGATCATAAAAGAAATAGACATATGTTACCCTTTTGTATGGATCTTAATCAAATATCAACGACAATGGATGGAATGCAAATTAGACATGGTAAGAAAATTAGAAAAATTTTTTTATTGTGAACCTATAATTTGTATTTGTTTCATCTAAGTTGATGTCTCAAATTCATGTGTTATTATAGATTTAAATGATAATGAAGAACATATGTTTCCCTATTCTGTTGATATCAACCATACACTAATGGATGATGCAATGCAAACTGGAGATGGTAAGAAAATTACAAAGTGCACTTGAATCAATTTTGAGTTCAATTTGTATATTGATTTTATCTAAGTTGATTTGATAAATATACATGTTATTATAGCCTTAATTGATCACCAAAATAGTCAATGACTATATTTTGATCTTAATCAAGACGCATCAACAATAGTAAATGTAATGCAAACTAGAGATGGTAAGATATAATATGAAATTCAATCAATTTTGAGTCTTTCTTTTGTAAATTAATTTTATAACTAGCTCATTATGTTTGCAGGTGTAGGTGATACTATAATGGGGGGTCATGGTCAATAGCTTTTTAGATAATCATTATACTATATTATTGTAATGGGTTATCTTTTTGAGTGCTTTAACTCTATTTAGAAATTGGCTCTTGGAGGTAGTAGCTTGTAGATGACAATATATGTATATTATACTTTTGAGTTGGACAAGTATTGGATGTGTGCAAAATTGGCTAATTTTATTGTAATCACCTAAAAATGGACAAGATTAAATCATGTGAGCAACCAAGGCAAAATCAAAGCAATTAAATCAAATCAAAGTAAAATTGCAACTAAGCCATAATCCAAATTTAATTGGAAATCAAAAGCCATAAAATTAATTTAAACCAAATAAATCATGATAAATCAATAAATTGTGTAATTAATCTAATTAATTGCATAGTTCATTTAAATCAAATCAACACATTCAAGGGGTACACATGGCTAAACATATTAATAAAATTCAATTAATTAAATCCTATTTTCCCTCAACCATCAAATGGGAGGAAAATGCATCAACCAATAGGATTTGAGAACCAAGCTCACATGGATCAAGCTCACACCAAATCTCCATCACACATAAGGAGAAATAATCTTGTCCACCCATTTTGTCCTCTTGTCCCAAGCTTTGAAGACAAAATATTTAAATGGTCTCCAAAGGTGGAACCATGGACCTAAGCCTAACCCAACCATGATCAAATCAACTCCACCCCCTACCCTTGCCAAAATCTATAAAAGAAAGGCTAAAATCAGGCATTTATCATCCACAATTATTTGAATAGCATCAAACCTCTTACAATTTTAAGCTAGAAAGGCAAATCTAGGAACTAATTAGACTAATTTCTTTTGGAATTAATTATTTTAGCTTTGTTTATCATAATTTCTCATATTAGGATTGTCACTAATGGAAGCTTGCTAAGATGTTTTCATTAGCATCCCTAAGTAGAGAGCCATAGAGTGTTCATTTGTCATTTATCTTGCTTATTTAGATTTCTAGTTGTGGTAATTTAATTCTTATTTTGAGTTATTTGACAAAACTAACCCTATGAAGGTACTTATCTTAGTACACAAAATGGTGCCCACCGTGGCCCAATAGGCCTCACTAATTTTTAAATTTGGAGAAATTAAATTTTTCTAGTATATCTTTCTATTGTTCTCTGTTTTGCAAGTTTTTCAACACTTTTACCAGTTTCTGCAGCGCGTACACCTCTTCTTGCAGCACGTATGAGGTTTGAATTAGCACTTCCATGGAAAATTTGTGTGCCTTTGCACAGACTTTCAACACTTTTAATCCTTCTATCTTCTTGTCTATCTTTCTTTCAGCGTATGTGCCTTGACTCCGGAGTGTGTTCAAGTTGTTCTGCAGCATGCCTGATATTTCCTCTGAACACCTTTTCTATTTAGAATAACGTGTTTAAATTATGTTTCAACACTTTTAAATAATTTAGTAGCACTTTCAATTAGTTTTGTTGCGCTTTTGATTAAATTGTAAATTTCTAGACTCTAACATTTGGAAAATGATTTGTCTGTGTTTGCAGGATGACTGGCCATAAAAAAGTAAAAAAGCCATAGACCAGATTCAATAGTGAAGGAAAAGCATTGGCTAAAAGGATCAAAGAGGAGAACATAGAAAATATCAAGCTGGTTTTGGAGAACTCACAACAAGAAACTGAGGTATATGAAAAATATTTGAAGATTGTAGAAGTATACAAATCTAAATTTGCCTCATTAAATTGGATTTACTCACCTTAATCAATCTGGTTCAAATTTGATAAATTTCAATTTTATTCTTTTTTTTCTTCATTTTGCTTGTTTGTGTTGACTAACTTGTTGGAGGAGAGGCAAAAAGGAAGGAATGATCACCACTAGCTGAGTCTAAATCATGGAAAAATCATCAAAAATGCCCCTAGCCTTTGGTAGCTTTGATTGAAGGTAAGCCTAAACTTGGTCAATTTTTCTTTAAATTGTGGCCTTGTGATTTTTGTTCAAATCTAGTAAGTAAATAGCTTAAAGAATAAAATCAAGCACTAAATCAAACAACCCCTTGTTTGTGGAAAAGAGTAGAAATACTCAATTCCCATCAGTTAGTGGGTTTTGGAAATTGAACATTGTTAATAATGTTTGGGAAGCAAGAATAGATAGGGATATGCTCTTCAACTTTTGGTGAATCAAACTCCCAAAACCTATCTATTAATTCCATTTTATCACTTTCAATATGAACATGCTAGATCTTTAGTGGGCTCGCCTCCCGAGATTTGCCTTAATGAGGCCGGTGAGAGGGACATCCCAAAGTGGGATACATTTGCCTTTTCCTCAAATATCCAACCCACTATAAAATGAAAAGCATGCATCCTTAATGGGGTGTGTGACAAAAGGATATTAAGCTTTCGAACTTCCTCGAGAAGTCCTTCGAGATTGCGCGAAACTCCGACATACCAGTGGTGGGAAGCCTCCTAATTTTGGGGGATGAAAACTTAATGTCCATTTTGAATGGAATATTGATTAAATACCTTATTACATTAGCAAAGCTTACCTTGTAAATCCATGTTTACGAACCAACTTGTGAACAAGGTAGATTGCTTGAAGTGCTTTTTGTGAAAAACCTATGATAACGTCTTTACAAATTCAAACACTTTTTGTGTAGAAGGTTAAAAATAATAAGTGTATTTGTGATTGCTTTGTTTTAAAAATACGTACAACAAGTAAGAGATATCCATTTTGAAAATTCATCTTATATTTTTAATCTCTTCATAAAACCAAACAATTACTAAGCTTGGGGAAAACAATTCTAAATCAAACATTTGTTGAATGTCGGTTTCTACATGATCTCATAGACTCAAATTATCTTTACAATAAGATGGCACTTGCATTGAAAACTAGGTCTCCGAATTTGAATCTCAAAACTCTTTCGTAAATCACAACCAAGGGGATAGTCTCCCAAATCTTTTTGAAAAGAGAATTGATCCAATGGATAGAAACTCTGCATTTCACGATTACATCCATGGAGGACATGATGAAAATCAAGGAAACATTAACCATGCCAATCAAGGGAATACATAAACACTTGAAGACAAAGCCAATATGGAGGCCCAAGACATTGAATTCCTTGAAGTTATGGATAAACTAATAGAAAGAGATAGGGAAAGGTATTTCCTTAATTTAGCCCAAGAAGGGGTCAAACTTCCACATGATTACGATGTTGACCAACTCAAGAAAGATAAGGAAGATGACAATCCAGTAGGTGCAATGAATAAACAATTAAAAATGTTTCAAGCATAGATTGACCTAATGAAGAAGGTAGCCGAACGTAAGCCATTTTCTATTGAGGCCTTGTTCCCATTTCTTTTTGATAAGAGCTTGATTATGGCACCTTTCCCAATAAATGTGGTCTTTCCAAAATATGACTAATATACGGGTAAATTAGACCCACAAGACCACCTTAGAGATTTTTGTGCTCTAAGTATCAAATTCATGCATGACACAACCTATTTAATAAGGCTTTTTCCAAGAAGTGTAGGAGGCCAAGCCATGGAATGGTTCTCAAAACTTCCACAAGGGATTAAGACATTTGAGACATCAACCTCCAAATTTGTGACTCACTATTCCTACAACATTGAACACAAGATCACCATGCTTAATCTATGCAACACTAAACAAAGAGATGGTGAATCTTTCCTAGGGTTTCTTCAAAGGTAGAGAACGATCTTCACAAGATATCCATGAAGCATACCCGAAAAGGAAAAGATAGAGATATTTATGAATAACCTAACTGTGGAGATGAATTATAGGCTCCAACTTCAATGTCCCCCTACTTTTGAAAAGCTTATTGAAAATAGGATCAAAATTCAAGAAGTGTTGGTTAAAAGAGGGGAAATCAAGTTATTCAAAGATAATAAACCCTATACCAACACTAATAACAATCATAACTTATCTAATTATAACAATAATAAAGGAGCCAACAATCACAATGATAAACCAAGACTATGGTTGAAGAACAACAATAAAAATCTTGTGAACGATAGAGTTGTGGAAGCCCACAACTTAAAGGCTACTCCCTTTAACTTATCAAGCGTGTCAAATCCAACATATAATGTTAACCAAATGACCAAGGCTCCTTACAATAATAACAACACTAATTACACCAACACAAATGCCAACAACAACAACAATCCCTTTAATAATTTCAATGTCAATAAACCGAAACCATTATTTTCCACATATCAGAAAAGAAAATTCACCTTTTTAGGTGAACCTTTGGAAAATGCATTAAGGACTTTGGTGGCTAATAAAATCATTACCTTACCCGAATCGAGGCCATATGAACCCCAAGTCAAGCCTAATTGGTGGAATGATTCTCATCATTGTGAATACCATTGCAACAAAGGACATAAAATGAATGAGTGCATGAAATTAAAACATCTTGTCCAAGACCTAATTAATGATGGAACAATAAAAGTGGAAGGGCCTCAAAATAACGAAGACCATATGAATTTCAAAAACCCTTTCTTAAATCATGAAAAAGGGGAATCATCAAATACCAATCATAACAACAAAAGAGGTAATGATAATGTTAACTTCGCACATACTTATGATAATACCATCAATAATTTAAGTGGTGAGGAAAATACCATAAATGTGATAGTGGTAAAAGAGAAGCCAAGGGAAGCAACATCTAATGTTGTAACTAGGGGGAAAGCATCAAAGATGACTTTATTAGGAGGTGCCCCAAGAATTGTCTTAACAAAAAAAACCTCATCTTCATCTTCAAAGCAATATAATTTGGTAGACTAATTGCAAAGAACCCCTACTCAAATCTCCATCCTAGAATTACTCAAGCTTTCACCAACTCATAAGGAGATTCTAGAAAAAGCCCTAGTGGAGACCAATGTGCCTTTGAATTTGGAGGCGGATATATTCCAAAACATGGTAGGCCATCTTGTTGCACCCCATTGTCTATCTTTTTCAAAACAAGATTATATGTCTTTAAACCACCCACAAAATCTACATTTGCATATAGAGGTCCTAATCCACAAGCATAGAGTGAAAAGAGTCCTCATTGATGGGGGGCTGACTTGAATAGTTGTACCTTAAACTTGGTTAAAGCCTTAGGATTTTTTGAGGAGGCTATTGACCCAAAGAAAAAGATAACCATAAAAGCCTACGATGATGACGAAAGAGCTTCCAAAGGTGTCATATTCCTTCCCATCCACACTAGTCCATTGCAAAAGGAGACCATTTGCCAAGTACTTGACCTAAAATTGACTTACAATATTCTATTAGGAAGGCCATGGATCCACGAAATGTAGTTCGTACCTTCAACCTACCATCAATGCCTCAAATTCACTTACATGGGACAAGAAGTCATGGTAAGCGGGGATTCAAACCCATTCCAATATTGTAATAGCATGAAGCCTATTAATGACTCCTTAGTTCCACATAATGCAGAAGGATCTATTTCCCAAAGAATAGAACAAGGAAAAAGTTCAAAAGATCTTCCATCTTTGAAAGGAAAAGAAAAGGAAGAAAAAGAAAGTGTTGTTGTTGAAAATTACCAAGTGCCCACTAACCTAACTACATCGACTAAAGGAAAAGAAAATGTTAGTGAGGAAAGTGCTCACGAGGAACAAAAAGAAGACCAATCAAGATCTATCCAAATTTACACCATGGATGTCCATTATCAAAAGATGGACCACATGATGAATAATTTTGAAAAGCAATGTCAAATCAAACAAAAGGGTGTAGGTGAATATTCATTATCTATGAGGGATCTACCCTTATCTCCAAAATCCCATGGAAGACCATCCAATCTACCTCATAAATACAATGACCATTTTGTGAGGGCAAACACTTCTTCATCCATGGATGAGGAAGATAATGAAATCTTAAATTGGCTCTATAAAGATGAGGAATCAAGTGCACATGAAAAATGCATTTCAAAGCATAAGCATTCCCACTCATCAATATGGAAAAGGATTTCAAATAATGTAGAAGATGGAATATAAAGGACAAGGGCCTTTAGGTACAAGAAATGAAGGACTAATAGAACCTATTGAAATATCATGGAGAGATAGTAAAGAAAAGACTAGATTAGGGTACCTAGAACAAGGGTACACTGGAGTATCAAAGTCCATAAGATCATCAAAGTCCATAAGATCACCAAAGTCCATCAAAAGTATAACAAGTATCAAATCATAAACAACATCATCTGATAAAAAGAATAATGAGAGTCCAAATATCTCGAGATAAATTATGAATCATCATAATGTACATCAACAAATGGATAATCATATAAAACTCAACTGCCAAAACCACCGGCACCATCAAGACCACGATCAGCATCTAGATCCCTACTCGAGCTAGCCTATAAACCATGCTGACTCATAGCAACCATGAAGGTCTGCATCATTAAACTGAGCTGGGACACCTGTTGTCTCATCTCTGACATCTCTGACTGCAAAGATCAAACATCTAAGACCATTGCTGGTGCAAGAGGAGCATGTACTAGTACCTTTGGAGGAGCCTGAGCAGGTGGAGCCTGTGGTGGAGCCATAAAAGAGAATGGAACAAAAGAAGATGGAATAGAAGTAGATAACTAAAGAAGATGGCATGGAAGAAGAAGAAGGAGCCTATGCATGAGGAGCCTATGGAGGTGGAGGTGTTGGAGGACCATGTGTCTGATCTAACAAAATCTGTGCATCCTGGGCATCCACATCAGCAATGAACTATGCACCAACCTGCCTGAATACCCTAACTCTATGTAGGCCCCATCTAGCCAATCTATCCACACCCACCTGATGTAGGGCTTTGTTAGGTCCACCTCTAACTCTCACCTAACCACCCCTCATTTGTACTCTACCTCTAGGAGGAATAAGCACAACAATAATAATAGGTATCACAATCCTACCTCCTTTGTCACCCTGTTGTCCCCAATGACCTCATCTTTGACCTCCACCACCATCACCATCCCCACCCCCACCATCATCATCAGAATCCTCCTTGATCCCTAGCACTCACTCAGCTAGATCTATGAATCTAGGAAATGGGTTCAGAGTGAACCATGTTGCGTAGTCATTGGTCATGCCCGCATCTACAATGTGATCCCTCATATCCCACGCAAGGTGGGGAAGCTGTAAAACATCATCACAAGTTGAGCGGTAGTCAATCTGAGGACCCCACAAGGACCTCTCCACCTATATTCAGGCATATAGAGCCAATCCCTATGGCATACCCTAGATGCATCTGAACTGGCACAATACTCTCATAAAGCAGAATCTCTCAATAATCAAGGGCGTATGCCCTATCATACAATGAGGAATGCACATAAAAGACAACTCTGAATCATCCTCCAGCCATGCCTCACAATCAATGTATGGTCACCAAATGACCTAATCAATATCATCAATGATACGCCGCTAATAGTCCAATTTTCCCAAACAGACCTGCACCACCATACCCTCGTACATCCAATTGAAGGGCCAACCTAGATCCCGATGTCGAATTGAGATAAGTCGAGTGACAGGGATGTGCTCCTATGTCCATAGCTGTAAAAGGACCACCCCAACAGAGAGAGTGACCCTGCACCGATAAACCACATCGTGTAGCTCATGATATAACTGAGCAAGCACACAAGAACCCGAATCAAATCTACAAGGCTATGCAATTATATCCTCCACAATACAGCCCCAACCGACAGCAAAACCATGACCTCGCTAATCAAGTACAAGGAACCCACCAACGAGTGAACCCAAAACTACATGAAGAATTGGAAAGGATGGAAACTGTGCCCACTAAATAGACTCATCTCCAATGGTAGGATCAACAAAAACCCTCCTGCATGATGTCCCATCGTACACCTAATTGTAGTAAACAAGCTCCCCATGAGTAGGGATGTGCAACAAACGATATACATCCTCAGGAGTAATAGTCATCTCCCTCATCGGTAAATGAAAGGTATTATGGTTAGAGTGTCAACACTCTACCACAGCTATAAGTAAACCCTGATTCACATGGAATTGAGGAAGGGAGAGGAGGAATGACAAACCGCATCTGCCAATAACTCAGTGCTCAGGACCGCTCAAGCCTTTGATCATGCTAAATGGCAATGGGTAGAGGCCACAGACATCGAGTTTTTTAAGCTCGGCCTGCAAAAGTAAGTTTAAACACATCAGTACTCAAAAAACATCAAATATTAGATCATCTTAAGTCAATCAAACATTTAAACCTATCAAACCACAATCAATTTTATGATTCTATTAAGAGAGGATGAAAAATTTATCATCATCCACCATCTAAATCAAGATTGACAATCAAACATTCAATATGACATGACTATAACTGACATCATACGACTCGCTATCAACCAGACTTGATACCTAAGCTAATCGACTGATTGACGACACCAAACATATCAGAAAATTGACTCAGAAGTTTGCAAATTTGACCAAAAAGGGTACACGCGCTATTTTACTACTCAAAAGCACTGAAAATCAAAAGTGCAGTTTAAACTAGTAAAAGCACTACAGAAATTATCAAATGCGCTACAACAATGTGTATGCGCTACAGAACTTAGTATGTGCTACAGGAAACCCTTGTATGCATTGCTAAAGTAATCAAAAGCGCATTGAGAATAATATGCACTACAGGAAAGAGCGATTGTGATTTATGCCCTAGTTCTATCATTGGTACGCGCTACTAAAACTTGCAGATGCACTGTAAGAAGTTTGTACACACTATTATATTTGAAAAAGAAGACAAATCTAGTTTTTCCTAGAAAAATCCAAAAAAATTCAAATTAAATGCAATAAATTAACAAAGCAGGTTGTCGGAGTACTCATCGGAGGTCCAGAGCCTGGCAGACACTAGTAACGGTGGCCTCGCTTGAATTTATGCTCACGAATCGGGATCACCATCGTCAAAAAGACTCAGAGAGGGTCAGAGAAAAAAGTAAAAAGGGGAGGTAAAAATGAATAGTAAAAAGACCTTTTACCCCTTTATATAGCCTAGTTTGACCTAAAAGGGGCATCTTTGACCAGAATATGACCAGGGACCCAAATTTAATCACTTGTTTAGCCAAATTAGGGGCATTTGTCATCATATCAACACAAATACATAATTGGAAATGAAATTGAAAGTCATTATTAATTGAACTCATTCAACGCAAATTGATAAAAAATGCGAAATATTTTATCAGACTCAAATTTCATTTCATTTTCAAGGGGGCTCGCACTTGGATAATCAAGATCGATATCATAATCAGTGAATCATGGGCATGACCATCAAATCAAAGCGTAGCCTTTTATTAAATTTTTTTTCGCTTATCAATCGAAAGGAGCATCAAACATCAAATCATATCAAATCAAACATCATAATAGGTAACTTATCATTAGAATGACCATCAAGGACCTAAAATCAATCAGCACCACATCAGTTTTATCATCAAAATCCACATCTTCTATCAAGCATTGAATTAGACATCAAAGCTAATCAAGACTTGGCATCAAAATGGTCAAGACATTCTTTGAACCGATACGCTTCGTGCATCGATTCAAAGAGGGGCATTTGTAATCACCTGAAAATGGACAAGATTAAATCATGTGAGCAACCAAGGCAAAATCAAAGCAATTAAATCAAATCAAGCTAAAATCAAAGTAAAATTGCAATTAAGCCATAATCCAAATTTAATTGGAAATCAAAAGCCATAAAATCAATTTAAATCAAATAAATCAATAAATTGTGCAATTAATCTAATTAATTGCATAGTTCATTTAAATCAAATCAACCCATTCAAGGGGTACACATGGCTAAACATATTAATAAAATTCAATTAATTAAATCCTATTTTCCCTCAACCACCAAATGGGAGGAAAATGCATCAACCAATAGGATTTAAGAACCAAGCTCTAATGGATCAAGCTCACATCGAATCTCCATCACATATAAGGAGAAAGAATCTTGTCCACCAATTTTGTCCTCTTGTCCCAAACTTTGAGGATAAAATATTTAAATGGTATCCAAAGGTGGAACCACAGACCTAAGCCTAACCCAACCATGATCAAATTAACTCCACCCCCTACCCTTGCCAAAATCTATAAAAGCAAGGCTAAAATCAGGCATTTATCATCCATAATTATTTGAATAGCATCAAACCTCTTGCAATTTTAAGCTAGAAAGACAAATCTAGAAGCTAATTAGACTAATTTCTTTTAGAAATTGTTTTAGCTTTGTTTATCATATTTTCTCATATTAGAACTGTCACTAATGGAAGCTTGCTGAGAGCTTTTCATTAGCACCCCTAATTAGATAGTCATAGAGTGCTCATTTGTCATTTATCTTGCTTATTTAGATTGCTAGTTGTGGTAATTTAATTCTTATTTTGAGTTATTTGACAAAACTAACCCTATGAAGGTACTTATCTTAGTACACATTTATAATGAGATTTTAATCCTTTTATGAGATAATCAAGTAATTTCCTTTGGGTCACGTAATTTTTATAGAATGGTTGAATTTATTTTTGACATTTCACATGTCATGTGTTATGTAAAGGTTTAATAATTTGTATGATAATAAAGTATTATTTCCTTAAATTTATGTAGAGGGTAGGTCAACATATGCTAGCCTCCATTCATTAGTATAACTAACATAAACGTTAATTGAAATTAACATGTTTAACCAAGCAAAAAAATTCTATCTATAACTCATTACAACATAATCATAAACACACGATAACCAATTTTAGCTAGATAAGTAAAATTCAAAGAGTATCAACTACCTTAACATATTTAGAATTTCATTTCACCAATACATAATTAATTTGTTTACTCTACTTCAAATTATTCAAATCTTTTATCATTTTTAATACTCCAAAGAATCTACAATTACATTAATAATAAAAAAGAAACATCAAATATATTTATTTCAAATTAAGTATTAAAACAATCATAAATTAATTAATATTTTTTTAACTACACTTAAAATCTATCCATCCATCTAAAAGAGAAATTTTTTTAACACCAAAAAAAAAGATTAATGTTTAAGAGTAAAAAGGTTTTATTTGTTTTTAATTCTATACTAGCTAAAATCAATAAATTCAAAACATACTAAATTGTATATTAAATTCTTATAAAATAATTTACTATAATAGTTTAATAAATAGAATTCAACTAAATTACATTAATAAAATAATGCTCGAAGTTGGCATATTAACTTAAACATATTTTGATCAACCTTTTAGATAACTGTTATCTTATTTATTTATATTAATTAAATAAAATTAAACTTAAAGTACTAACTTATAATTTACTAAATCCAATTATATTCTTATATATTCAATTTTCCTTTATCACATCTAAATCAATTTTTTAACATAAACAACCGATATTTGACATCTGCGAAGGTACTCCGCCTGGCTCCCCAGTGATTATCAAACCCCCATTGGGTGGACTCAAGGATCCTTTGGTCTCTGACAAGGATCAACATCAGCATACTGGAGTGATTCCTCATGAAGACAGCCATAAGACAAAGGTTAGAGCGCCCTTCAATCCAAAGGAATCAAAGCAGATTTGGCAAGCCAAGCATTCAAAGCCATTTCCTAATTCCAATTCGGTTACTCTGCCAGAGCATTTGTTGCAGGATCAAATTGATTTGCTACGGAACACAACCCTTATTGGTAAGCTTTCGAAGACCTCTTTGTTACTTTTAGATATTAAGGCTTGGGCCTCTCAAGCATGGAAAGGGTTGAAGGAAATTTTCTTTTTAGATTCAGTCTCGAATTTCTTTGTTGCTCTCTTCGAATCTACTAATCTTAGGGATTCCATTCATAAAAACAAGGCTTGGTTCTGTCAAGGTTTAGGAGTATTCACCATGATTTGGACTCCTAACTTTAAACCTAAGACTAAGGCTAGCCTATTTTTTCCCTATTAGGTGGCTTTTCCTTTACTGCCACTAGAATATAGGGATGTGGACATTGTGGAGATCCTTATTAATAAAGTAGGCATATTCATTAAGCATGATCTTATCCCATTTGAGTTCCCTCATTATGATTCAAGAGTTTGTGTACTCTTAGATGCCTCCAAAGCAATGTTGGATTAGATAAACATTCATTCCAAATGGGGGACTTGGTCTCAACGCATTGTTGTACAAAATGAGGAAATTATTCGAAAATCACAAAATCATTTGGGTCATTTTACTTTCCAATGTAATCCTCATTTTCATTCTGGGATGGTTGTCTGCCCAGATCATTGTAGTGACCCTGCTAGATGCACAAAGTCGGGTCTTTCTCACGACGGGTGGGATTTATAACTCAAAGATATCACACTATATTGCTCCCGTCCATCTCCAAGCCTTTTGCAGATTGTTATCCATTTTTATAAAGTGTTCACCTTTTTCCTTTGCTCATTAAGATACCTGTTCATGATCAAGTATTATTCTCCCAGTCAACAACATCTTTGTCTTCCAGATATCAGTGACAACATAAGTGATCAGGCAGATCAATCTAGACTAGATGTTACTTCACTTGTTCATCTCTTAATGCTCCAAGATCACCCAGTTCATATTACAGATATGAATTCAGTTTTCCATGTCAATGTTGTTATTGAACTTAAGGCTCGGGCCTTTAATGATATTATGATTTTAGATCTTGCTATGTCAATTATCAATGAAACCAACCCCAAGGAAAGTTCATGGCTCTCTACTAATCCACATCCCTCTGCTCATAATTGTGATAATGAAGTTGGCCTCTCTCAGGATAATAGGGTCATGGCTTTCTTTGATGAAGGCAAGAATGGCCAACAGTTATGTAATTTTGACGCCTATTCTCTTCATCCTAAAGTTGACCAAATTACAATTGCAAATAAGGAGTTCATAGCTCCCCAAGGCTTTGAGAATCTCTTAGATGATTTTTCGGAGGAGCTTCAGGAAACAGATCAAAATACCCCTTCTTCAATCTTTCCCCTTCAATAATAGGATTAAAGTGCATACTAGGGATTGGGAAAATGATAATATATTGACAAATCTTGACACAAAACAGGTTGAACTTTCCGCCCCCATCGGAGGATTTGATCACAATGTGATACTATCTATTGAGCAATCCCCTTCTCAAATTACCATATGTAGCAAGACCCCCCAAAAAAGAGGGTGAAAAAATTAAAGCAGAAATAGCAACTGGCATTCAATCCACTTTGGATGGGAAATTCACACCATTTAAATGTATGACGAGGAGAACCAAGGGCTCTCCTTGTCAACAATGAAGATCGCTTCTTGGAATGTCAGAGGCTTAAATGCCTCTGACAAAAGAGGTAGAATCAAGTTAGAACTTGCTTCTATGGCAGTAGATATTATTATGCTACAGGAAACAAAGTTATCTCAAGAGAATTATGAAAAAACCATTAACAAGTGGGCCTAGTGGAAATCAGTTCATAGATAAGGAAATGGAGCCTTAGGAGGCCTTGCAGTCTTATGGGATCCTAAAGTAATCCAATGTCAGCTCGTAGATCAGCAAGATAACTGGTAATTATTAAATATTACAAGGTTTGACCTTTCCTTCATTTTGCTTAACATTTATGGTCCCACATCAACACAGGACAAGTTAAGACTATGGCAGCAATTGACACATATAATTCAGTCTCAAAATAACTCTCTCACCCTATTGGGGGTGACTTCAATGCTATACTAAAACAATCAGAAAAATAAGGCAGAATTTGCCCTCCCTTGAAGACTGTACAAGAATTTTCTAACTTTCTACAAGCTAATAATCTACTGGATATTGAACCTAATAATGGCTCCTTTACATGGACCAATAAGAGAGCTAACTTCTCTCAAATAGCAGTCAGATTGCATAGGTTTCTTGTTTCTCAGGATTGGAATCTTTCAAATATTACCTTTCAGTCTCAAATTATGGCATGCCCAGGCTCAGACCATTTTCCCATTACCATTCAATTAATCTTGCCTTCAGTATCTCAGGGTTTTCAGCATCAGCTGTCCTTTAAATTTGAAAGGATGTGGCTCCGTCATCCTCAATTTTTGAATTTTCTCAAACAATGGTGGGTTAATGCTCCATTATGTGTTGGCTCCAAAATGCATCAGTTTTCTTCTAAAATGAAGAGTGTTAAAAAATAGATTAAAAAATGGAATGAGATAGTTTTCAAAAATATCTTTCAAGAAAAAGAGCTAGTTAAGAACCAGTTGCTGGAAATTTTGGAACACACAATCAAGAATGGTATGGATAATGATAATTTTGTCAAACAAAATAAGCTTCAACAAGAATGGGAAGAACTTTGCCAAAGAGAAGAGATTTATTGGCGTCAAAAGTCTCGGGAGTTGCGGCTAAAAGAGGGTGATAAGAACACTAAATATTTTCATGCCTCTGCTAAGAATAAGACAACAGCTAATCGCATCTTTAACATCAATAATATAGAAACTAGTCAACCAATTACAAATTCCCAGGGGATTCAAGAGGAAGTGGTCAAATTCTTCAAAGGTCTATTAGCTCCTCACGTCTTACCAGTTGTTCAAGATGCACAATCTCAAGATATTATCAATGCTATTCCTTCTCTTGTTTCAGAATTAGACAAGTTAATATGAATGGCTCCATTCACATTGCACGAGCTTTGGAAGGTAGTTTTCTCATTGCCGCCGAATAAAGCACCTAGGCCAGATGGTTACACAACATTATTCTTTCAAGCATGTTGGGAATTCTTAGGCTGAGAATTGCTTGGGGTAATTGAAGAATCTAGGAAAAGTAAGGCAATGCTAAAGTACTTTAATACGACCAATATAGCTATTATTGCCAAGGCTAAGTCTCCAAAGACATTTTCCGAGTTCGGGCCAATTTAATTATGTAATACCATTTACAAAATTGTTACTAAGGCTATTTATTTGAGAATGCAATATCTGATCCCCAAGCTAGTCTCTCATGAATAAGGTGGTCTTGTACCAGGTAGGGAGACCATGGAAGGAGCACTTGTTGCTTATGAGGCCCTAGATTCAATAAACTCATCCAATTCGCCAAACTTTATCATTAAATTAGACATGATGAAGGCCTATGACAGAGTTTGTTGGGATTTCCTCCTTTAAGTTCTTCACAAATTCAGATTTTCAAAAAGTTGGTGTAAATGGATCAAAGCTTGCATCTCGGGGGCATGGTTTTCAGTTATCATAAATGGGGTCCCTGCTGGCTTCGTCTCTTCGACGCAAGGGGTAAGACAAGGAGATCCACTCTCTCCAGTTTTGTTTATTCTGATGGCAAAAGCTTTCAGCAGATTCATACACCACTAGCATGTCCTCGGGCACTGGCAAGGTACGAAAATAGGGAATTCAGTCATATCAATTACCCATTCATTATTTGCTGATGATACCCTACTTTTTGGGTCATCAAATGTTGTAGAAGCCAAGCAGGTCAAACATGTTTTAGATACATATACTGTTGTCTCAAGGCAAAAAATCAATGAGAATAAATAAATTTTTTATCTCTTTAATACAAACCATGAGATTTCCACAATGATTGTCAATATTTTGGGTTTCTCACAAGATCTCATTCCTTCTATGTATCTGGGTATTCCTTTCTTTATGGGTGCTAACAAAGCAAGCTATTGGTCTCCAATTATTGAGTGAATCAAATCTAGAATTGTGGCTTGGAAAGATAGATGGCTATCTCTTTCAGGTAAAATTTTGCTTGTCAAAACAGTCTTGTTAGCAATCCCAAATTATTACCTCTCAGTTTTAAAAGCCTCCTCTTTAGTAGTGCAAATTATTCATAAGCTGATTTGGGATTTCTTATGGAGTGGCAACATTAATGGAGGGAAGAAAATACCTCTTATCTCCCTTCAAGATATGGCTCAAGTGAAATCCTTAGGTGGTGCTGGAATTCATGATCTTGTACAAAAGAATAAAGCCTTTGGTGCCAAATTAGTTTGGCAAATGTATTCTAAACCGCAGAATAAATGGTGTCAAATAATGCAATATAAGTACTTGGATAATGCCTTCCCTTCAAGAGTATTCACAATTCGAGACCCTCCAAGTGGCTCAGCTTTATGGGACTTTATGATGGCTTCCAGAGACATTGTGACTAACTACATTTCATGGGAGGTTAACTCGGGCACCCAAGTTAAGTTCTGGAGAGACTCTTGGAATGGATCCCCTCCTCTTTTCAACTTAGATCCGATGGACATCCTGATAACATCATTAGAAAATTCATGGGGTAAATATCTGATTAATTTTGTATCTGCAATTTGTATATTTTCCAAAAAAGTGATTTGGAAGGACCCGAGTGAGCTTCTAATTTCTCCTATGGATCAAGACAGACTTCGCCAAATTCTCTCATCTCTTGTGGTTTATATCTCGGGGAAGGAGGACAGAGTAATTTGGGCCCTTGGGAAAAATGGCTCGTATTCAATTAACGAAGGCTACAGGCTCATCCAACAGAAAGTAACAAATAAAATACCTTCTCGAGCTTTTTCCTTTTGCTGGAACCAATTCACACTACCGAAGGCTGGATGTTTTGTGTGGATTGCTTTGCGAAAGAGAGCACTTACAAGTGACAGACTTACGAAATTTCACATATCACAGTCTTTCAATTGTCGACTTTGTGATCAGGAACTTGAAGATGGAGACCATCTTTTTTTGAATTGTCCATTTGCTCAGCAATGCTGGACTTTTGTTATTGGGAAACTTCAGTATTCCACACCTCTCCCAAACAAATTGTGGGACCTCTTCCAATCTTGGCCAGAGCTGTATTCCAATTCCTTTTTCTCACACCTTTGGACCTGCATCCCAACGCTTATTGTTTGGGCTCTCTGGTGGGAGCGTAACAAAAGGATCTTTCGACAAAGTCCTTCAAACATTGAAAATGTCCTTTCCAGCATCGAAAAGTCCATATCTGAAGTTGTGAATTCTAATCATACTAAACACAAGTGTAACCCAGTTTTGACTCAATGGGACACAAATATCCTACGTTATTGGAAACACTTATATGTCCCCACTGGTTGGTATCAAAAGGCAAATACTCTTGTTGCATCAGACAGAGATAAGGTACATTGGACCCCCCCACCGACTAATTTTGTTAAACTTAACTTTGATGGTGCGTCCAGGGGCAATCCAAGAATTTCGGGAGCAGGAGCCTACATTCGGGATCATAATGGTGACGTCCTTGCAATTAGATCTGATCCCCTGCCGTAAGGATCAAACAACATAGCAAAAGATTATGCCCTTTTCTTTGGTCTTGTATTGGCCAAACATGGTGGGTATCGGTTTATGCAAGTGGAAGGTGATTTCATGGTTATCATCTTTGCATGTATTAAGAGGGTTTCACACAATTGGAGGTTGTCTTATATCCTCCAACAAATCTGGCAACTCCTAGACTCCTTTGATGAAGTTCTCATCTCACACACCCCGAGCGAAGGAAATGCACTTGCCGATTATCTATCAAATATGGGTTGTGATGGTTGTTCTCTCATTGATATTTGATCCGACTCATGTTATAAATAATAATGAAAATCTTCAAAAAGTGATTGCTGAAGATATACAAGCTTGCTGAAATTAAGCATAAGCTAAGCAGTACTTTTTGTCAGCAAAGATCAATCACTGTTGTGTAAGATCAACAACAATCACCCCACAATTTTGATTTTAGCGGCTCGAATTTTTCGTTCCCATGGTCAGGGTAACTACTGGAAGGACATCCCAAATGACGCAATCTACTAAACGCCATGTGATTTTGGCATGCCATTTATACGACATAATACACGTCATATAGTTTATGCACAGAAATGAACACGTTTCATCCCTGTGTTTATTGCTAGCTTGTATGATCACTCTATTGGGACGCAACTTGATCTGTCTTCGCATGTGCAAGAGGATTCACAATTACTATTTATTTATCACCCATGTTGTATGGAGCACCGATTTTATTTATCTCCAGCAATTGTTGCCTTCTGCCTTGTTTATCTACATTATGGATTTTTCATTTACGAAGTGCCCAAGATGCATATCCTGTAACTTGATTCATGAAGACCTTCTACCGAGGAATTTCAGAGTGTTCCTTCAACCAGAGGTTTCAGAGCGTCCTCTTCCAGCATATGTTGATGACAATCTGTTAGATGCAGTCTTCATCAGTCATTCTTCAGTAATCCATAGGGCCATCGAGAGAGTAATAGGTGAGAATGTTCTTGCTCCTCAAGCCCCTCAAATTCTCTTTTCGTCGCAAATGGCTTCAATATTTCTGTCCAATTCCCTTGATGTGATGCAATTGGTGGATTTACTGCTATTAATAGTGAATAAGGTTATCCACCCACAATTTATTGGGGAAAATAAGCTTATGAGGGACATTCAAAAGTATGACTTGTGGAATGGGGATGCTTTTGTGGGTGGTATGTTTCCCCGTTATCTGAAGTTGTTGGCTTCTCATGAGCACATGACGATCCTCACCTGTGCTAAAAAAGCCCTCAAATGTCATAGTTACAAGATTTTCAAGAATACATTGCAAATTGTGTCTCTGGTCCTTGGACGCAAACTTGAGGTCTCCTTCAGAAGTTTAATGAATGCGTTATTGAACCTGCTCGATACTCCCAACTTGCCTGTCCATCCCCCGCAGGTTCAACAAAATCCTACCACTGTAATGGAGGTTCCACATTCTTTGTCCCCTGTTCTGGATCTTAACTTTCCTGCCACAGTGTGTATCCAAGCCACAACCTCTTAGCCACTGCCAGAAGCTACATTGCTCTGAGTTGCACACCAATGGCAATCTAATAATGAGGGCTGGGATTCATTGGTTGGTCCAGTTCCTCCTGTTGGCTAGGAAGAGGCTCATCTCCCTTTCTGTGAGAATTATGAGGATATGGAGGAATAAGTTTATAGTGGTTCTGCATGATGTTGATATTGTTAATTTTCAACTGCTCGTATGATAGTGCCAACATGCCATTACCGTCTCTCCTGCTAGGCAAATTTTGATTGACCGGTGTATGCTGACTATATCAGTTTCTCAGGTGGTTTTCTGTTGTGGTCCTGATGGTGCACAATATCGTTACTCAGCTTCTCAGATAAACCGCCTTAATCATTTTATTTTTTCTCAGACCCCTAACAAGGGGATTTTGTATGGTTTTTTTGGGTACTTCTTTGTAATGGACTTATGATTGTAATTATCTTAATAAGGGGTTTTTGGGGTTGCTTTCTACAGTCCTCAATGGATTCATGGTTTTGTGAAAACCAAATGTATAGAACTTTATTATATTATTGCATGTATATGACAATGATCCCGGGGTTTCTTCCTGATTCTTCCACGGAGGAGTCTTTTGAGTCAATTAATAAAAATATATTTATGGTGGCTTGACCACTTTTGATTAAAAAAAAAGAAAAAAAAGAAACATAATGTTGAAAGAGAATATCATATTTATTGTCACATTTATAAAAAAATAAATAATATGTTTAAAATCAATATTTAATTGAAATGTTTTCTCCTTCATCATATCTTTAAGAGAACCATTCCAAATCAAAACATTATAATTTCATATTAAAATATAATAATAAAAGAGAGAAACATAATATTAAAAGAGAATATCATATTTATGATCATATTTATAAAAATTTAAAAAATATGTTTAAAATCAATATTTAATATCATATCTTTGAGGAAATCTTTCCATTTCAAAACATAATAATTTCATATTAAAATATCATAATAAAAAGGATAAATATAATGTTCAAAGAGAATCCCTAATGATTATCTTATTTATAAAAATAAAATAATACATTTAAAATTAATATTTTATTAAAATATACTCATAACAATAAATTATCTATTTATACTCTCAAACTCTTACACAATTGATGTATAGTCACACAAAATATAAATACATTTTTATCTCAAATTATAATTCTATCGAATAAAATGTCAAGAATATCAATTGCATATTATTATAAAAAAAAGTCAAATTTTGTCTTAATAAATACAAATCAAGCAAACTGTCATGACATCAGTGACGGTCCGCTGCAGTTTCGTATGCCGCGCTAAGTCATTGGGATCGGCGCTGACTGAAACGGCGACGGCAGTACGGAAATAGGTAGGCAACTTTTTATGTTATGTAACATGCTTTATATTGAGAGACATTGACAGTAAATTTAGTCTTTCGCTGTGAAGAACTTCAAAGTGGCTGCTCCTGCAATGGCCTTGAGCATCTCTAAATCACATTCATCAACACCACCACCAGAAGAACAAGAGGGAGGTTTCTCGCTTGTTAAACCTCTGCCAAAGCATTTCCCCAATTCTAAAACTTCATCACCCTGTAAATTCTCCAGCTTAAATGGCACCATTTTACAACTTTCATTGGCGCCGAGAACTTCTGAAACAATCAGCATTTTGAGGCAGGCATCCCCCATCACTTTCATAAGATGAAGGTCTGAACTGCTTTCTGGCTGCTCTTTATCTGCTGATTCAGAAGGGAATAACATTTTCGCCAGCTTAATTTTCAAAGCATTGGGTGTGCAGTCTTTCATATTGTCAATTGCTTGCCTGAAAATTTGCAATATATTCTCCCATCCTTCTGCAAAATCAGGTGAAAATTGCACTGGTGAGTAAGCTGCCCTAAAATCAGGTGAAAATTGCGCTGGTGAGTTAGCTGGCCTAACTGATGTCCCAACACTCTTCCTGCTTCCCCTGCTAGATGAACCCCAACTAGAAGAACTCTGATATCTTCCTGGTTGATATAGCTCAAGAGAGTCTTCAAGTGGAAAAAATTCTGAAAGGAAACTCTCGTCTTCTTTAAAGATTTGGAAGTTTTTATACTGGAGCATATCATTGACTATATCAGCATTAAATCCTAGGATGCACCCAAACTTCAGCATCTCAAACAAACCTGAAACAAGATGTGGATGTTCTGATAATAGACCATTTGAAACCACCTCAGCAAATTTAGTTGCCAACGACACCTTTGCCTTTTGGTTTTGTGAATCAGATTTCTGTATCAAGATCCTCTTTTTATCCTTTTCCCAACGCACAGGAGAGTGTGCAGCCACTTTAATGTGCTCTGTCTTATCATCTTCACTTGTTATTGTCAAAGTGTACATAACTCCAAATGGTTGAGCGGTTTCATAAGCTGAAGATTCCAAAAGAGCTCTCACAATTTGATGCCTTTTATCTGCTGACAATTTGAAGGATGGATATGCAAGATATCCAAGGATAATTATATACAAACCTTTTTTGAACAGACCCTCTCCCGCTTGAAGCTTGCGCAAAGCGACGTCACTTGAAACAGACACCTCTTTTTTTCCTACCGCTTGTGATATTTTTCGAGCTCCAAGATACTCATACATTGAGAACAATGAGTCCAATGGTATTTTGGGATCGGAAGGGTTAGGATGCCATGCAAATTTGATCTTTGTAGAAGCTTTTCTGAATAACTCTTTCAATGAAAGGTCGTCAGGAATAAATGTTTCATTAGGTGAACATAATTGGATATGTCCACTGCTTCTGTGAGCTGGGAACTTTAGAACTTGATTTCCTAACTTTGCTTTTATAGCTGAAGGGTATTGACTCCAGTGTTCTAGAACATTCCTCCAAACTGAACAGCATCCAGGTTCAGTTACTACATGATTACTCCTAATCCAGTCCAGCCACAAATTGCAGTAGTCGTCAATCTTGGGATGTAGAGAGACACCAAGATTGGTAGAGAAAAAGGGAAGTACTGTGTCTTCATAATACCTATCTAGGATTTGTAGCCTACCGTAGAAGAGGCCATTGTCATCATGTACTACACACATATTTGGATCCTTCCACTCACCTGTAAGCCCGTCGCCGCGTGGAATCCAAATTTTGAGAGAGTTTGAGTAACTCGGCCACCAATGGAATTGATAAAGATATTTGTAAAGCCTTTTGATGACTTTGAAATCTCTGTGTGTCTGGACTATCCTGGCAACTTCTTCACATCCCATTCCAAACTCAACAACCACCCCAATCCGTTGGAGGACACTCTTGAATTCTTTCATATCCCTCCTATAGAAACTACAATCTAAAAATGAAAGGTCGTTTAACTTAACACCAGCCGATGACCATTCAGTATTGTACAAGAAAGATTTATTTGGAGACTCATACCCTCGGTAGGTTCTTAGCCATTTTCCTTCCATGATACTACTTTGGAATCTGATGGGCAGGGACTCATAGCCTGCAGTCAAATAGTGAATCCACTCCAAAAGCAGAACAACTTGATCTTCTCTGATGAGAGAGGATACTGTAGGCAACGGAGCATTCGGGGGTTTTAGCCTGGGAATGTCCACTGCTCCAAGCTGATTTCTCATGAACGCCTCAAGTTCGTCTTCCCTTTCCCCTCTTAGTCCACTGGCATTAGCTTTCATGTAAGCTGGTGATAGTGTAACAATCCCTTCTGCGGCCCATGGATTGTCTCCTAATAGCTCGTGCCACTTACCCATAGATGCAGGCACAAGTTTTGCTTTGCAATTACTTACTATATATCCCGAATCACTGACTACAGGCAACTCCTTGCACAAGGTGAGCATCTGTATTGAATCCATATAACCATTGACAGACGAAAAATGAAAAAACTGAGCCACGCGGATTATGAATTCCTTACTTCTAGATGCCTTAGCTTCTTCTAAAAGCTGGTTACCAAAACTTGAAACAGAAAGTTCAGTGATCTTAGCATATCGATCTAGCCATTCCCGCAATCTTGACTGTTCATAATAGCTCAAACTCTTCATGGCCATCTGTGTTGCATTTGGCATGAATTTGTAATGTGGAGCACTGCCCAGAACTTTATTCCACCTCGTCAACCATGCAATAACTCTTTCTTCCGAGGAAAAGTATATTTTGCTCCCCTTAGAAGATATACCTGACAAACTTGCCCACCCCACACCACAGGAGCCATTGTCAAACTTAAAAAGAGGAAAATGCTGGAGCGAGCTTGAAATTCCTCTGTTCCAATGTTCAGCAATAAAGCAAAGGAGTTGCACATATAAATCCTCAGAGAGATCTGCCAGCCAACCAGCGGTACTTCGAATACATGTGGAGTACCAGTCCTCGGACACATAGTCCACTCCCAAGAAATCCAGAGAACTTGAGTAGTCAAGGCATGAGTGTATTATGAATACTCCAGTAGACCACAGAGCACTGGGCTTTTCCAGGCCTTCTTCGATTGCTTTTTCTAATATGTTTCTGAAGTCTGGAAGTATTCTACGAGCTTGAATGGGCATGCAATAGGCATTTTCAGGTTCACATAACATGACTTCTTCTGTCTTGAGCTTGGCTTGGATTTCTTCCCTAATTCGTCTTAGCTGCAGATAAGAGGGAATATTAATGGGGAGGTACCTGAAGCAATATGACCTCGCAGAGGGAGGAGCCCCTCTCACACTCTTCACAAGAGATAGAAAAGCTTCACAAAATGCTGAGGGAATGCAGTCAAGAATCCCTTTATTCCACTTGTTGTCCCAAAGAATACTTTCCCTCGAGGATGCCAATAAAAAATCTGCTTGAATGATGAAGGGCAATCCAGTGACTATTTCTGTGGGAAGAAAGGCATAAATACCTGCACCTACCCTGTTGCCTGTGGTAACTCGATCTTCTCGGGGAAAAGCAAGTGTTATCACCCAACTGTCAATGTCTCTTCTCTCCTCTACCCGATTGTTCGTATTCACTGGAAATCTTTGCCTCCACATGTAATAACTGCATTCTCCATTCGATTTCCCATTTTCCTCTGCAGATAGATGGAGAATAAATGATTCACGTCCCTCATTCTTCACATTTTGAAATGCTATTTCCTGAGACACAGAGACTGCATTCACCCGGGGATTTTGATTTTGGCCATCTTCACGGACAGAGAGTCTTTTAATTTTGGACATAAACAAAATGACTTCTGGATGAATGTTAGCAAGCTGGTCCTTCACCCCTTCCACCTTCTCTGCACGTAGAGGAAGAACTATAACAGTATTGGGAAGCTCACCTTGGCATTGGCTATTATATATGCCTTTGAGATCTTCAATAGTTGGTTTGTCGATCCACTCTGGGACTATATACCCAATCTTGATCCCAGATGGAGGGATTTCATTGAATCTAATTTTATATCCGTTGCTGAAAATATAAGGCTGATTTGTGACCAAGAAAACGCTCTTGAATCCAATTCCTGAAATTTTAAAGAAAAATAATATATCCTTTAGATTACAAAACAATATATAAAACTTCACCATTCATTCAAACTAACCAAGATGCAACCTCACTTTAAAATCACATAACAGAAACATTCTGTAGCATCTGAATTGCGTTATTTTACAGTTCATGAAATTGTTTAACTAATTGAATATATAACAGAAGTTTGGTTTTCTTAAAGCAAAATAGCTGTCTGAGAATTCTATGATTGTAGAAGAGCTAGTCATGCAATGTCAAAATGTTCGCACACAAGAAACAAATATCTTTTTGGAGGCCAAAGGAACAAGCTTTGTCTTCCCAACCTCTAATGAGACTTGTGAAGAACTATAATCTGGGGAAAAGCCTCTGTTAGATGTAATTAATGATACTTGCAAGGTCCTTTTGAAAACAACATTGAAGGAGGATTGTAGGTGGTGGAATCTAAGGAAAACAGGTGTTTGGTTAAAACCTAAGATTCTAGTGATTTCAACCTCACAAATGAGTTGTTGAGTGTCCAAAATTTAAAAAAAAAAAACATTACTGGCTTCTTTCAAACTCTTGGATCCTTCAAAATCAAGAGAAACATTCACACAAGGGAGAACGACTTGGAAGGTCTTTTGATCCACTCATAAGGTTCAGTGCTCCTAGAACATTTGAGTTCAAACCACCTTCATTCATTCAGCCTCCTTTGGTCCATGGGTTGTATATTTTAGATCTGTTGGTTTCAGCTCCTTCACTAATTGTATGTTATTGTATTGCAGCCTTTTTGCTGTATTTTTTTTTTAAAGCTGTTCTTTGTTGTTTTGTTGGCCTTAATCATTTTATCTATCTCATTCTATAGATAAAGGTTTGGTTCCTTTCAAAAACCAATCTTTTACTGTTAATCTAAATTAACATAATTTTCAAGTATATAAAATAATTCACAATTAAAATTTCTCAAAAATTTTAAATAAATACATTTTAAAATTTCAATTTTAATTTTTTTTTACATTTAACTAAATTAATTTTAAAAAATTCATACTGGAGAGTATAACGCATTTTATTTTCTATATATCTATTTAAAAAATAAGTTAATCAATTCTTCTAGATATGGCTTAAATTTAATTCATAACAGAAAAATACAGCCTTATAATCAGCACCACCACCATAAAAGAATGAAAAAAAGTATCAGCTTCATCATAATAACAGATCGCACAAGAGATGCAAGAGATTGAAGTTCTTGATTCGATTCCTTACAAACGAAAATTGGAGAAATGCTATATAACAATTTCACTGAAGAAAAAAGATATTTTATCCTAAGCTATCATTCGCTGGCTAAGAAATAGATCTAACCCTAGGTTTTAGGGTATCAAGAACTAAAAACTGTATGGTCCTCCTTTCAGAAAACTTCATTGCAGAAGTTTTACTAATAGCATGTGTAAGATCCCATTTCTGCTAGACACTAGGAAATATGGTGACTACAGGACATGTGTTGTCATCTGAAGGATCTCAACCATCTACAACTAAATTGGAGCAACTGTAACTACTTTATATTCCCCTTACCATCCATTACTACGACGATAATGAAACCTGCAAACTTAGTATATGAATAAGACTTTGTTATCCATTATGTTAAATACAAGAAACTGGGATTTCATTTCCACAACCTGTAACTATGTAATCATGTCGAACCATATGAACAGCTAGTTTTTGTAAGTTTAACCTGATAATTACAAGTTAATTATATTTCAAAGAACCCATAGTATACACAAGCACCATTATGAAGCAAAAGTCTATTTGCTAAAACTAAAAGCTTTAAAAGTAGACCTTCCTTCCTATAATCGCAGCAAAACAAATATTATAAAACACTAAATAATGGATTTTAAGGGCAAGAGCAGGTACCTTTCTCTCCAATGTAACCTCCCTGTCTTTTACCCTTTTTGGTGGAACGTCCAACACTGCAGAGGGATTCAATGTTTCGAGGAGTGAAGCCCTTCTCATTGTTGAACACCAACAGAGTAGCAGGGGCACCCACACCTGTCACATCTCTGCTCGTTACCACAAATTCCAGTGATGGTTCAACATCAGCTGCATACTCATTGTCTTCTGCATTCTGCCAAATCACAAACAACCAAACTTCAATATTGCAGACATAAAAATAAGGCAATGTCAATAAAAGCAGAAACAACTTGAATTTTATCACCCAGAAAGCTACCTGTATGAGTTCCATGAGAAAATGTACATCCTTGGTATAAAGTTCTGCTGAGAGATGCCTAACAGCATGATGAAGATCTTCTGTAAGTGGGTTTTCTTCTCCTCCTATGGAAAATTTGTTTCTTCTTATCTCTTCAATATGCTCTTTGGGACTGGGAGTCGCCATTGCTAAGTGCAGAATTCAAAAGTCCTATCAAACCCAACAAATTAGGCGAAGGTGTTATTACAGAATTTAAACTCCTATTAAATCCAACAAATTGGACAAATATATTGTTACAGTATTCAACTTCTATTGCAGAATTCAAACTCCTATTAAACCCAACAAATTAGACAAATGAATTAAAACTCCTTTTACAGAATTCGAACTCCTATTAAACCCAACAAATTAGACAAACATGTTATTACAGAATTCAAACTCCTTTACAGAATTCGAACTACTGTAAAACCCAACAAATTATGCAAATGTAATATATGCATAAGAATACGTATATATGTTCTACAACTGAAGCACTCTACCAAATTTAACATTATGAAAATCAAAATAAAAGCAATGCCAACCAAAAAACACAATCAAAGCACCTTAAAATGCATCTCAGAAATTATATGCCTTACTTAATTTCTAAAGAGGTTAAGAAACAAAATTCGATTATACAAAGATTCAAATGATATGATATAACACCTACAAGGTACAACCTCGAAAAACTATGTCAAATTCTCAAAGAATTCTGCATGTCTATCTTAGCTTGTTAGGAATTTATAAACAAAATCCGTCAATAGTATAATTCAGCTCTCTTGATTCTTTCCTTCCCTCGCAAGTAACGAGAGAAAGAGTGTGTACGTCGTATGACTTTTCTAAGTGCATTCGTAGTGTTAACCTTAATTTATGTCACACATTCTCTGAAATTTTGTGGAAAGTGAAAGAAAAAGAATTCCTTAGTACAAATTTGTAAGGAAATGGCATCATAAGTGCCTTGACAAGACAAGAGTTGTTCTGTTAAGGCACAAGGCACTTAGGATGCCTCTATAGCCATTTCTAATTTGTAATAGACAATCCATGAGTTACTATTGCCAATTCATTTAATTGGTTTGTCATGCCAATGGATGTATAGGCTATAGAATTAACACATCAATGCATTACTAACATTGTTGAGTTAAAATACTTTATTTACTTTAAATAAAAGAACAAAAACAGAAGGGTAAAGAAAGGATTTGTTTGATTTTTTCTTTTATTGTAAGTAACTAGTATATCTATATTTTTAAAAATTTATGTAAAATAAATTGAGAGATATCATTATCGATAAAACTTAATCTTCATTATATAATTCAATCTAAACATTTAAACACTTAATAAAAACTATTAGAACAATTTTATAAGAATATAATCATATAGTGAACAATTAGTTTGTGAATGCACAATGCCAACATATGCTTAGAATGTCTCATTGCTAAGAGCAGTATTTAGATAGGATTTTAAAATAACATTGACAATTTAAGAGTTGTATGCTATATAAAATTGGCTTGGGAGCACCTAGATTCTTATAACAAATTGAATGGACAGATAGAGGGAATATATATTTTAGCTAAGGAAGACTTAAAACATGTTTCAATATTTGAAGAATTAATCAATGCTTCAAATACTTTTAGGGCATGGAAAAATATTATAGACAAGCCAAATAGATTTTGTTGATAAACAAACATTTACAAACGTTGTTGTTTTCTTGCACTGGATATATAAGACCTATAATTAAGGAAATCCATCATCATGGATAAGTTAAGGAAAGTTACTAAAGATTTGTGTGCCTAGATCTCTACCCCTGTACATAATGAAGAAATAGAATCCAAGACTAAAAAACAATTTAGAATGTTAGAACATACCACCAATATAAAGTGCTCATTCTATGTCTGTACATATAAACACTAGACAAAATAAATTAAGTTTTTTTTATTAAACAAAGATATTTAAATTCAAGAAAGCAATAAAATTCAAAGCATCCCTAAATCAAAGTAGGATTTTTTATATCAACAATTACATTTTAAATTAATTTGTTCATGAACAAAGCTTTCAATAGTTTCTTTGTGAATTCGCACGACCCTGCAACATTTCATTCCAAAATCAAGTAAGGAGGTGATCTCATTGATGGATTTGATTTTAGGAATATAGAGCAAGTGCATGTCAGAGTGGGTAGGTTTCACTCTCAGAGATATTCTTCTGTTATCTGTTGAGATTATTTTTGTTGGGACAAATGCTTATTCTTGATATAGGGTTTACTTGTGTATAGAGTAGAATAATCTCTTAAGACGTTTTCACAATGTTTATTCGTTGTCTTCTTTCAATATGTGAAGGTAGGCTATTGAACACCATTGTGTGAGAAATTTGGAGACTGGATGAGATGAAAGGCTAAGAGATTTATTTGTGTTAGTGATTTGTAGAATATCAGACAATCTCAATTTTGTTTACCTTAAAATGAGTGAATGAAATTTTGTAATTTACTATTGAATCTCCATTCTATTTAACAATAAAATAAGTAAACGATTTTTTACAATATACTGTGAACTCTCCATTTTTATACTACAAAAGTTATGACCCTAATTATCATATTCTAAGTTAACATAATTTTTTTTTATCATAGTAAGTGGTTAGAGGAGCAAGGATGGATCATGGTCTTTATCATTTGACTCTTGTTTTCATCTTGTCTTGATAATATTGTTGGGAAAAGTAAGTTTCTTGTAAGTTAAATTAGGATTCCAATTGGCATAATTTAAACAGCATGTACAAGTTACAGGCCATCTAACACTTTTGTACACCCGCCATGCTCATCCTTTGATCCACCATCTTTAACTATGCCCCAAGCTATACCTCTCAGAATTAAAACTCAATAATGCTTGGACATCTTTTAAATTTGTCTTGACATCACATTAGAGCCCAAAGCATGTCATATAAAATTTTCTCTAACCAAAATAATAAAATTATATGTAACCTAATGATTGTTGGTGCCTTGTTGAATGATTGTGTATTATTAAATTTTTAAAAGATACCTAACTTGATAATTATCTTAGTGGTAACAAATCTAAAGAAATGAGTATTCCTAACAAGAATTATGTAATATTCCTATGGTTCCATGACTAGAATGCTAAAAAGATTTATGTTGGTTCACGTGGCTTTTGAATCATGATGCATTATGAAGACGATTAGATTACATCTTTATGCATACCAAGCATTGATATTAAGAAACTTCTTAACCATGGTAAATAATTATAGGCCCACATTTTATGAGTATTAGATGAATCTGAATAAGGAACTTGTTGATGTGCTAGGTATAGATGAATCAAGGTATCATGATCTTTTGATTTTTGTCTGTTTTGAACTAGCTTGGTTGGACTTATGGTATTTATCAATTAAATTGTATCAATATTTAGAGTTAAGTTTCTTTATGAAGCGATAACATGCCTTAATTAAATAAAAACATTATTTGATATTGTTTTCATTTATTAAATTTGTAGAGAGGGGACACGCCACCTTGATGAAGCTTTTTGGATTTTTGCACCATTAGAAATATTTTGAGACTCAATTTTTTACATATTATATGGATAACACTGACAATAAGGGATGGGAAGAACAGAGGAGAACTATAGTTGCAATTACAACATTTGTAGAAGTTTGTATGCATTAAGTATGATGCATTTAGATCAATCTACAAGAACACATTCCAAATATAAGGGATAAAGAAATTTTTTGTTTATGATCCTTTCTCTTGTTCCCATCTCTCACTAGTGTCATTGTAGTTCTTGTGGTGTGAAATCAACTAGTTGCTCCATGATCATCTTCATTTGCCGCTTCACCAAACCATAAACCTCCATGTGCAAGTCATCTCAGTTGCAATGTATAGGACATCTTGTGGCTCTATCTTTCTAGAATGGTGATTTCATCTTTGGGTAAGTAGTTTAGTTTTCTTTCACTTACAAAATTAGATCTTTGTTTCATTGATTTTTTTGGGCTAATTTTAGTGGCGGATCATTACATTTGTAGCCTCTAGTATTTAGTGATGTAGGATTTTAAAGTAGTCCAACATTCTTCCATTTGGGTTCTTCAGATTTGGCTCACATTTAGAATAGGTGTGCAAATGCAACCTTTTTTGTATTATTATTGGATCTTGGGAAAGGGAAATAAAGTTGCTTGTAAATCAATGAATTACATCTTTATTGCACTGTAATTGGTTCTAGGAAAATATATTTGGTTTCAAAATAAAGGATTACAAATTTTGTGCACGAGAATTGGATCTTTGGGAAAATATGAATTGTTACCTAGATCTATATTTGCTTCCACATCTTTCATTTTTCTTCGGTTTTAAGAAAGCCCTAGGCCCTTAAATCACTAGTACAATTGGCACCTATTTTCAATGATAAATTGGTCGAATTATCTACCAAACTTGGTTGAATGATGGACGAATGGTCTTGTCGCTATTTTTCTAGTCAAATTTTTGACATATTAGTGTTGTCATAGAATGTTCGACACCAATCTTGGTCGAAACTGACAATAACAATTGGGGGGTATATGCGTCGAACATTCGACCAACCCAAGTCAAAATATTTGGCTCGTTCGACTGGGCTGCCAAAACCATGATGGTAGATTCCAACCAAAATGAGTAGAAATTTTGACAAATGTTGGTCAAAATATTTGGCCCGTCCGACCAGGATGCCAAACCCACGACGCCACATTTTGACACAGAAAGGTCGATATTTTGACGAGGGTTGGTAAGAGTTTCAACTTAGGTTAGTCAAAATTTTGACCAAATAAGGAATGTTAAAAAAAATCAAATAAAGATAAATATCCAGAGTAATCACCAACGAGCTCCTCATCGATGATTAGTCTAGATATTTATCTTCAGGTATTCACACTTGTTTTGCTGCTTGTTGCCAGCGGGTCCCTGCTCGTTCTATTTTCTGACTGAGCAATCAAATTTGGGGAAGAATCAATGTGGGAAAAGAGAAAGAGAGAAAAAATGGTGCAGTATAATTTCAAGAAGATTTCGGTGCTGCACTCGAGGAAAGATTTTGTGGACATAATCTTATCAAGAACACAGTGGCAGACACCAACGATGGTGTACAAGGGCTATGCAATCTCCCGCCTCCACCAGTTTTACATGCGCAAGGTAAAATTCACTCAACAAAATTTTCATGACAAGCTTTCCACTATAGTAGACGATTTCCCCTGCCAAGATGATGTGCATCCATTTTATGGAGATCTGCTAAATTTTTTATATGATAAAGATCACTACAAGTTGGCAATTGGCCATATCAATATTGCTTGCAATATCATTGCCAAAGTGGCCAAAGACTATGTTAGGCTAATAAAATATGGGGATTCTCTTTACCATTGCAAATCTTTGAAGGTTGCTGCACTTGGACGAATATGTACCATTGTTAAGAGAATTGGACCAAGTTTGGCTTACCTCGGACAGGTGAGGCAGCATATGGCAAAGTTCTCGTCTATTGACCCAAATACCAGGACTATTTTGATCTGTGGGTACCCTAATGTTGGCAAGAGTTCTTTTATTAATAAGATTACTAGGGTGGATGTGGATGTGCAACCTTATGCTTTTACTACTAAGTCTCTATTTGTCAGGCATACTGATTATAAGTACTTGAGGTATCAGGTTATTGATACGTTCCTTGGTATTTTGGACCACCCCTTGGAGGACAGGAACACCATCGAGATGCTTAGTATTATTGCCTTGGCTCATTTGAAGGTTGTTGTTTTGTTTTTCCTTGATGTTTCATAGTTCTGTGGTTATAGTATTGCGCAACAAGCAACTCTGTTTCATAGCATAAACCCTATGTTTGCCAATAAGCCTCTTATTGTAGTTTGTAATAAGATTGATTTGCAAATCTTTTAAGGTTACTACACTTGGACGGATGTGTACCATTGTTAAGAGAATTGGACCGAGTTTGGCTTACCTTGAATAGGTGAGGCAACATATGGCAAGGTTGTTGTCTATTGACCCAAATACCAGGACTATTTTGATCTGTGGGTACCCTAATGTTGGCAAGAGTTCTTTTATTAATAAGATTACTAGGGTGGATGTGGATGTGCAACCTTATGCTTTTACTACTAAGTCTCTGTTTGTCGAGCATACTGATTATAAGTACTTGAGGTATCAGGTTATTGATACGTCCCTAGTATTTTGGATCACCCTTTGGACCTCTATCTGTAGCTTTGTCTAATTCTATGGACTGCTAGGTCAAATCTTCCTTTGTGCTTGCAGTCTACAGAATATTATCATGCATTTAATCTTATAAAATCATCAATTCTTAAGCATTAAGCATAGTAATAGGTCAATCTTCATTTTCTTCATTGTGGGGGACAATGAAGATTTGTCTGATAAATAGCAAGTATTCTTTAGTATCTTATAATAATATGCTGAAAATTCTTAATCTGTTTAAACAATTCTTATAGATTTGAATTACAGCATATTGGCTGACAAACAAAGTAGGTTCAGTTTTAAGATAAAGTATGTTCAGATAAAGAATAGAATTTACAATTAATACCCAATTGTCTAATTCAATAGTCTACTCTTAAAGCATATAAAGTAGGTTCAATTACTTCAGATAAAGTATGTTTAATCTGGTTTAATACTTTATTAACTATGTCTACTCCAACCTTAATTGTTTAAGATCAATTCATCATATCAGATATAGTATGTTTAAGAATTGTTGGGACTTGGTCCTTTGGATGTGCCCAAGTTTTGAACACCCAAAGCATTTAAAAATTACAAAAATTAGATCATAGAATTTCAAACAATAGCATCTCAAACCATACGATTTCAAGCCTTGTAATTTTCAAACTCTAAAAGAACATTCAATTGAGATCTGAAAATCTCAGAGATAGAAGAGAACAACGTAAAAATAAAAAAAATAAAAATTCACTGAAACCATGAGAAGTGACTTACCTCAAGGGTCTGTAAAAATTGTAGCATTTTGTTTTTTTGAATGAGATGAGCCAAAACCAATCTCATTACAGCTGTTGTTTCAATCTATTCAATACTGTAAGCAGAATCAGTAGACAACTTGCAGCAAGATTCTACACCAAAAATTATGAAACCTATCACAACAACTATTTCTAAAGTAATGCAAACCAAAACAAATCATGTACCTGAATATCCTTAGCTTTGAAAACTCTTTGTAAGAATGTGGTAAATAGAGAACATAAGGACAAATATATGGTACCTAAAAGGATAAAAACTCCAAAATGTGTGACAATCCTATTGGAGGCTGCATTGTTGGATAGGACAATGCATAATTAGGAGTTTTTATAGTCATTGAGACAAGATGAAAAAGGTAGCAAATGACAATCTTCTACATTGGCTAAAGGTACATAACATCGATGATATAATGATGTGCTTGCCTAAAGATGATAGTTATGAATGAAGAATAGAAGATATGAACTGATTTAACACTTCACCTACTCAAAACACAAACCAATGAAATAATTCAGATTAGGCATAGAGAGGTTGACACATTCAATAAGAGAATACTTACACAAAATGAAGCCAAATCATGCCAGACAATGACAATGAGAAGTTGACTATTGGCCCTTCTACTTTATTATTTGATAGTTGCCTGACAATGACACATTTAAAATGCACTTATGAGCAAAGACCTAGAATGAATGAAATTGATTAAATAATGAAGGTATGTTAGTTTGAGCTTCACTTGGTTTTGAGAATACTTTAATATTCTCTACTTAACAAGGCCAACCACGTGAAAGTGGAAGCTCATCTAGCCTCACTCCCCCTCCCCCTAACATCAATCTAAATTCCCCATTAAAATCTAATTACACACTTCATTCATCCATTTATGAACTATAACATTCAATCAATACAATCACATAACATTCATTAATACACAACACTAATCAAGAATTCATTAACACATAACAATATTCATTAACATGACATATAATTCAATATTAATACACAACATTCATAGATAGTTACTTAAAACAACGTTCTTTCATTATCCAACAAAGTTAATCAAACACATTTTATCAAAGAGAATTTTTAAGAAATCATTTCTTTTTTGGGTTTTTCTTAGATTTCTTAAGGTAAAGGCTAAGAGGAGCATCAACATCTTCCTCCTCTTGTGGTTGTGATCTCAAATTATGATGCTTCCTCATGTCTCGAGGAGCACGAAGTTGTTGCACTAAAGGGGGGTCTGCTGCAATAACAAGTAAACGGGTTAAATTTGCATACGTTTTTTTACTGTTACATGTATTTCATTAACCAGTAGAACATAACTTGCATTTTTCTTTACCTGACAATGCCACATCATCATGTACAATAACATTTTGATCTCCTACCACCTCAACATGCTCAACATTCTCTAAAATATTCAAAAATAGGTTACACGGCCAATTGCAATTAAAGATGTTAAATTCTATTAATAATTACATAATTTATTTCTAATAGCAAATTAATACCTCCACCACTATGATGCACACCATGGCCTTCGTCACGCCCAAGTTCTGTGATAGTATTTGAAGGTTGTAGTGAAATATCATGCACATTGTTATCATGAAATAGTCAATTTATGTTCAAAATTAACTATTCAATTTGATTTACTTTTCATTTGACCAATTTACCTGTGTCTCATCTGGTGCAACAGATTCTTCGTTATGGCTTTTGGATTCTTGGCGTAGGTGTGCAACCATGACTTTATAACCTTCCTTCAAGGCTATTCTTTTGTCTTCATCCATGGGCTCTACATTAAATTTTGTGCCCTATATTTTTTGTTTAATATCGTCACTTTTACATGTATGATTTGATTAAACAGAATTGTTTGCAACCTTATATATAAAAATTTGATATAAAATTTCAATGCTGCTACTTACAAGTCGAGAGTGAAGTTTTATATAGCTACCAGAGCCAAGTTTGTGTTGGCCAACCTTTTTTAATCTCTCTTGCATAGCTTTTGATGTGTCTTGTAGTCTATGAAAAGTTTGAAACATGTTAGATTATATATTTACAAAGATCAATAATTAGTGCATGATTACATTCTACTTAATACTATCATGACATACCTTCTTTTGTCATCTTCTGGTTGAATTCCACTACCCTTTAGCCTTTTCTCTTTTGCCTTCCATTATTTCATTCCACTCCGTCGATGGAATCATAGGAGGATGCTCGTACTTTGGGTTATCCATTAGAGCCCTTCTATATTGGTCCCTCACAGTCTTTATATGTTTCGATGCTTTTTTAAGAATCATGACATTGTCAAAAAATTTATTTCCAAAGAGGTCCTCTAAAGATTTAATGAGCTGATTTTTTAAGTCAACATCCTATTCATTCCACCTTTTTTGAAAAAACAAAATTGTTAAATATCATAACTTTAATATAGTACAATAAATGGAAGATAAGAAAAAAATTGTACCGATATTATGAAGCTATGTACCTTTTACGTATGGTGGGCCAAAATAGCTTCAATGTCATTTCAAAAAGATGATCATAAAAAACATCATTTCCTACAAAAATATCATGGGATTATCAGTCCAAAATGAGTTATGTATAAGTAAACTATTATTACACTGTAAATAATAACAATTTTAAAGCACCTAGAAGCTTTGGTACTTTTAATGAAAACATATTTGTCTTGTTCAACAACAATGTCCCCGCAAACGAACCAGTACTAGTAACACGGGCTGATTTTAGAAATGGTTGATCTTCACTAATACTGGTCTGATCTATTCTTGTACTAGGTGTAGGTGTATCTATTAGTGCACAAAATAGGTCCATGCAGTGTATAAAATTCACACAAGAAAAATAATCAATGCATGATTAGCACATAACAAAATATAGAAAAATAAGGTTTTACCAGTTGTAGCTTGTACAAAGGAAGATGTTTGCAAGTACCTTGTTGCGGACAATGCAGCCATCGATAGCGGAATGTTGATCGAAGGAGGCATCTGCACTTCATCATGAGCTGAAGAATACATTGTTAGCAAAGACATTTGCAATGGATAAAGATTAAATGGGGTACTCGAAGCATCCCAAACATAAGTTGAGTCAATAATGCATACAAAGGTTAAATGAATGGTTAAAGGTTTAAGGATTATTTACATGAAGATTGTGCGGCGCTACAACCCTCACCATATTGACCACGATTCACAGGTGTCAAAAAATCCTGTAAGAAGTGTATGCACCCAAAAATGGTCGCCTAGACTTTGGGCCCCATTTATTTGATTTATCAACCCTGAATCAGTTTTATCAATAATCAATATTTTCAAAATTATCAATTTCTTGATCAAATCTTAGTTTCGATCATATATTGGATTTTTTATCCTATGGGCTAACCATTTATCCTAAGTTTTTATTTACTTAAAAGGAATATTTCCTCCCCTTTTAATTAAATAAAGAGCCCCCACTTTCCTCTTATCCTAAGTTGCACAAATAAAGTATTATTCCTATTTTATAAAAAGGAGAAAAACACCTTTTGTCTCATATGGACATAAAGTCAGCTCCTATTTTCCTATTGGAAGATATTGTGCACACGGATTGCTCCTCTTTTAAGCTCCACCGCTGATTAAGACCTTTTGCCTCTTAATCTCCATGGTCCACTCCTTTGCATTTCTTATAAAAGGAGAGCTCTCTCCCTCATTCTAAGACACTTGTTTTATGCTAACTCTATACTGCAGAAATTCTTTAGAGCTTTTTGGAGATCATTGTTGCATTGCATTTTAGAGTTCTTCATTTGCTTCATAATTTAGTTTCCATTCTTGCATAGTAGTTCATGTTTATGCTTTCATAGCTTAGATTTCACTTTCAAGCTTTAGAATAACTCATCTAGCTTAATAGGAAGGGTTGTAACACATTGTTATTTCCATTTCATAGCTTAGTTTGTACTTCCATTTTCATAGCATAGCTTGCACATTTGCATCCTCATTCTTAGTTTGCATTTGCATTGCATTTCTATTTGATTCTTTGGGGATATTGGCACTCTTTCCCTTGTCCTCATTCGAATCTCTCATTGTATGGTTGACTAGCAAGGTCACAAGCTCAATAGCTCTAGCTGAAAGAAAATCCATAATCTTGCAACTCCATGCATAAAGAGCTATGGATCGATTTGTGAGGGCTCATTCTTGAGTTTCCTTACATGTAAGGATCCATAGAAGTGCACTACTTTTGTGTGTACATTTTTGGTGCCCACCATGGGGCAGAGTAGACTAGCTTTGTCCCTTCTTTTTTTTGCATTTTTGTTATTTTTTATCAATTTTTTGGCAAGTTATTAGCTTAATTTTTGGATATTTTGCGCTCTCTAGTTTTCTATCTCAGAATATCGTGTGATATACCTTATAATACCAGTGTGACACTTCGCATCCCAGAAGAATCGCACACCCATATTAAGGTTTATCACCTGGTGTCATGCGAAGTATCGCCCGCCTATTGTGAAGTATATCACCCAGACTGAGGTATATCACCCGAATACAGGAAACTGTGTCGTGCAATACTGGTGAAGTCTGAGGTATATTGCCTGATACAATAGAGAGTTGGATTCTAAGTTTTATCAGCCGAATTTGATCACATTTAGCTTGCTGACTTACTTTGATGCATTTAAATAGGGTTAATTTACATTTCTTAGTCTAAATTGATCAGATCTTTACATTGCTTTCACTTAGATTTTGGTTTTCCTAACCCTAGTTGTCTAACAAGTTGTGGTTGTAGGTGCTTTGCTTGAAAGAAAATTGCTATAAATCGCATGTCAAAGAGGGCTACTAACATTTTTGCAGGGCTGCCCAAAGCACAAACAAAAGAAAATTTATTTATTTTTTTTAAAAAGTGTTTGTGATTTATTTCAAGTGTGGCATTTACTAATTGTATTAGGAACGTTAATACCTTGTGAAAGAGATTTTGAGGTGGTAGGAGAAGTATGCTCTTCACCTTTAGGTGAACCAGAAAATCCTGACCCATCTTAAGGTTTTTGGAAGCAAGGGGGTAATTAAATTTTGTTTGGTGTGTTTGGGAGAAGTTTTTGAGATAGGGGAGTATGCTCTTCACCCTTGTGGTGAACCAAAAACCTTGAACCTCAAAAATTATCCATTCTTTGTTTAGTTTAGGATCCTTTAGCGGGCTTGCTCTTGAGCAATCAAGAGGAACGACCCAAGTGGGGACAACCTTGTCATCATTTTCCTTGGTGGCGAGTGATTCCAACTCACTATAATCTCAAGGCTATCGAGGACACAAAACCTTGGTAGACATAACACTTGTCTTCGCTTGATGTGAGTAACTCGTGCGATTGTGACCATGGGGAAAGCATTGAGAAAGAATGCTTAAGGTACTTTTGAGGCCGCGAGGTCCCAGTCCTCTATGAGGAGCAAGAGGGGTGTTATGAACGAAAGCCCTTATTAAGAACCTTTAGATAGAAGCCACCTTATTTAGCCGCTTATCTTCTTAGTGCAAGGATCGATCCAAGTGGAACAACCCAAATCACCTTAAGATACTCACCATATGTGTTCCTTTGGTTGTGTCTTTGACACTTCCATGACAAAGCCAACATCTATCATGGGTAACTACTTTGTGTGAGGCAAGGGGACACCAAGTTGTGGGCTAAGTTGGTAAGTATTGAGCCTTGACTTTTTAGGATAGATTTGCTTGAATTGTCTTCGGTTGTGTGATACCAGTGTAAATGTTCTCAATATACAAACGATCGGTAGCATTCATAGGGTGCAATTTTATTTTTGATATCACAAGTGTTTGTCTTGGCGAGGTTGCTTTTGCCCTTGTTTCAAGTGTTTTGAGACATATTTGATCCCTCACTATTTGCAAACTTGCCAAAATTCTACTGATACTATGATTGAGATCGAAAACATCAACCCTCAGATGAAATTTTTTGACCAAATAGACCCAAAAATGCAAATTTTACATAGTTCTGGTCAAGAGTTAAACAATTTTGCAACAGTATCGCCTGCTTTGAGAAGAAACATCGCGCGATAGTTTTCCCATACTAGACTATCGCCCGACCTGCCTGGTGTTTATCGCCCGAATATTGTGAGGTCTATCACCTGGTATAGGGTGAAGTATCGCCTAGTTATAGGTGTATCACCCTGTTAACCTAGGGTATATCACCTGGGTAGTTTCTACCGTGCTTTCAATTTGGTCAGTTTTAATTGATGTTAGTCAAGATAGGCCTTTGAATAGGTTTCTTACTCTGTCGTTAGAGATCTATCTTGGCTCTAAATCTCTGGTTTTTACCCTCTAGGAATAGCATCAATTGGTTTACAAGGCCACTTCGGAAATAGTTGTCAGGATAGAAGGTTATTCTTGGTGAGAAAGCTTATCTCTAGAATTATTAGCTACATTCTTGAAGAATTTTAGTGCTCTTATTGTCCAACTCACTTTCATTTAAATCTCAATTTCAATTATATTTTGGCCTAGTCCAACCTCCTAATTCAAAAGTGCAAGGGTAGTCACCCTTTGATTTGAAGCACCTCTTTGACAGTGTTGGTAAAGTCCCTTTGATATTTCTATCTTTTCATTTCTCTTTGGACAATAGAGAACTTTGATTATCCTAGTTTGGTGTTGACACTTTGAGAGGTCATCTTATCATTAAGAGTCTCTTTCTTTCATGTCAGTTACAACAAGGTACCAAGTCAATCAAGGGAAGTGACCCCCTGTTGTCTTTAGCCAGTTACCACTAGTTAAGACTCGTCAACAGCACAAGGGAAAATAACCCCTTTTTGACCAATCTCCTAAAAGTGAATCTGAGGTTTGTTTTAATCCAAAAGGCAATCCTAGTGAAGTGAGCACCTCTTTAGCACCACTTTCATCAAGTATGGACATGAGTTACACTTTCACTCGACAACAAAGAGAAGCCATGAATCAAACTCTTGAGGATATCTTCCAATAGCATAGGAGAGAGTACGGTGGTTCTTCTCATGCTAGTCCACCCGGGTCACCTCCCAACAACACAAGATATTTAGATGCTCACCAACAAGTTGAGAGACATTATAGGAAAACTCACTCAGATTCAGGGTCACAACACGAGGACCAGAACAATGAATCTAGTGACCATCACATCAACGCGGCCAACGCAATAAGGCATTCAAGACAATCTTCTCCACTTAAAGATACCTCTCGATATGAAAATACAAGGTTGAAAAGCATTGAAAGGGAGAAGCAAGCCTATCTAAATGAACAAGCCGCCAAAAAGGAGAAATTTAGACAACTAGAAGAAGATGAACGTGCATTATTGGACATAAGCAAAAGAGCTGCCCAAGAAGAAGATAGGCTCTATGCACAACAACTCCAAAATTGATTCAATGGGAGGGGTGCCAATAGTGGGACCAACTCACCCCCATCTACCCCCTCACCAAGTCCTAGAAGAAGGTCAAGGATGCCCTCACGATCCCCAAGTCCTAGAGGAAGAAGGACTTCAAGATATGATCATCATAGGAGATGATCGCCTCATAGAAATTCAAAGCAACCCTCTCAACAAGCACATCATGGCTCACAACATGGAGGAAGCTATACCAACTTTGATAAAATGGATTTTATGACTATGCAACAAGAACCATCCTTTCAAGCATATGTAGAAAGGTATGTGGAACAAAACAAGGATCAGTTCCTAGAAAGTATCATCAACAAAGGTGCTAAGGTCCCATACAATTTTGATGTGGACCGAAAGGTAAAGAAGCAAGATCCATCAACTAATGAGGTAATCAAACAACTTCAAAGGGATATAAAAAGGATGAGGGCCCCTAAGAGCACCTTTAATTTGGATTCCATATGTCCCAACCCAATCGACAAGAGTGTGGTGTTGGTTGAGTTTCCTAAGAAGGTGGAGTTTCCTACCTATGACAAATATGATGGCGTTGGTGATCCCCATGACCATGTTAGACAATTTTATATAATGAGTTTTTCTTTTCACCATGAAGACTCCTATTTAATGAGATTATTTCCAAGGAGCCTCAAGGGTCAAGCCATGGAGTGGTTTACTAACCTTACTCCTCCAGTTAAGACATTTAAAGAGCTTGTGGAAAGATTTGTTCAACATTTTGCTTATAATCTATAAAGGTCGGTCACAATGCTTGATTTGTGCAAACTCAAACAAAATCAAGGGGAACCTTTTGTCACCTTCCTACAAAGATGGAGACGTTTGTGCTTGAAATATCCAAGGACAATTCCTGAGGAGGAAATAATAGACATCATTGTGAGCAAATTGGTACCGGAGTTAAGATATGAAGTAAGGAAGATCCCATTTAATTCTTTTGATACCATGGTAGAAGTGGCATGTCGCATAGAGGATGTCCTAAAAGAACAAGGAATTTTGGCTAAATCAGCTAATAACAACAATGGCCAAAACAACAACAATAATGGTAATAAGGACAAAAAGAACTCTTATTGGAATAAGAATAAGTAAGTGGTCAATGATGGGGTTGTTGACTCATCACAACCTAAGAATGAAGGAGTTCTTAATCTCTCTCATGCAATTCAAGCTATGAAGCTGCAAACATCTTCGAGACAACCAGAGAATAAACCCAAGTATCAAGGGAGACCTAAAAAGGAAAAGAGACAATTTACTAAACTTGGGGACTCCTATGCAGACATTTTCAAGACATTAATTGCTCACAATTTGGCACACCCTTAGGATCCTGCCAAACACCGCATACCAATCCTAAACCTCATTGGTGGGATGAGAAGGCCTTTTGTGTCTTTCACAATGGAATTGGACATGATATAGAAAATTGTTTTAGACTTAAACATCTTGTTCAAGACCTTATTGAGAGCAACAAATTACAAGTTGATGGTTTAACCACTAATGCGGATCACAAAGCTTTTAAAGAACCCTTGCCCAAATATGAGAAAGGAGAGAATTCTACAACAAGAATGGCAAGGCTACTATCAACTACACTTACACAAATGCTGAAAATATTATTAACATGCTTGAAGTGGCTGATGATAATGTCAACATGATGAGAGGGAAAGACCCTTATAGATATGATGTGGATTCAACTCCTATGCCTGATGAAGGACCCATTGTGGTACTAAGAGGTCCTCACTCACGAAGGATGTCCCAACCCCTCAACGCTATCACTAGAAGCCAGTCTCAAGCTCCCATTGTTATTAGAGGTCCTAATTCTAGTAAGTCTAAGCAGCCAGTGTCAAAGGGTGTTCTTCCAAAATCTGTTGTTGGTCCTGAGTTGAATTATAATCTTGTTGACCAATTACAACGTACACCAGCGCAGATTTCAATCTTTGAGCTTTTGGAACTGTCCCCTAAGCATAAGCGTGTCCTTGAGGATGCCTTGTGAATGGCTAATGTCCCTAATGATATAGATGTAGATTAATTTCAGAATATGGTCAACCACTTGGCTAGCCCTCACTACCTTACATTCTTAGAGGAAGATGACAAGTCATTAAGCCACCCACACAATTTGGCCCTTCATATAGAGGTTATGATCCACAAGACCCATGTCAGGCATGTGTTGATAGATGGGGGTGTTGGGCTTAATATTTGTTCTTTGAGCTTATTGAAGGCCTTGGGTTATTCAGAAGAAGTCATTGACACAAGAAAGAAAATAACTATCAAGGCTTATGATGAAGTAGAATGTAGTTCTAAAGGATTGGCCGTTCTTCCTATTCGAATTGGTCCTGTAGAGAAAGGCATTTTGTTCTAGATTGTTGATGCTGGTCCTTTGGCTTACAATATTTTGTTAGGTAGACCATGGATACATGAGATGCAAGTGGTCCCGTCTACCTATCACCAGTGTGTAAAATTCCCTTACAATGGAATAGAAGTCTGCATACCTGGAGACAGCACACTGTCAGTCAACACAATTTCAGCAGGGTCTCACATTCCTTTGAATAGGGAGGCTAACACTTTTGATATTGCATTTGAACAATGCAAGAATAAATTCAAGACCATAGATCTTGGTATGGGGGATTACAAATTGGATTCATTCACAAAATTGCCAATTTCCCCTAGGTCTTATGGCAAACCTTCTCAAGAAATGAAGCCCTCGTCTTCGGCCATGACTTTGTTCGATAAGTTTGTGGAATCCTCAGTTCCGATTCAAGAAGAAAAAGAAGAGGTTGCCATTAGGGATTGGATTTATCGAGAAGAGAAATACCTACATAATGATAATTTTGTACCTTCCCCTAGAACTTATGGGAGAGGGTATACATTGGTCAAGAATATGGGTTATCCAGGACAGGGTCCCCTTAGTCATAGGCTGGATGCTAGGGTTGAACCTCTTAACCATGCCCTTTTTGGATGAAGGAATAAGTCAACGGTTGGCTTAGGTTTTGAAAATAAGAAACAAAAAAGTGTCCCTGTCTCAGCTACGACGGACAGTGACGATGACTCAGACTACACACCTAATCTCTCTAATCAACAAGAAATGTCTGATGATTGGGTGCCTTCAACAAATCTCCTTTGGGGAGATTCATAAGATTTGACAATTGACAGTATGAATGCTAGATTGACAATGGAAAGTGTTGCTATCCTAGTTGCGCCAGATAGTAACAATGCTAGTGCTAGAGAAAGGGAAACCTTTCCTAACCTTGAGGCTTCTACATCACGAGGCCCAAATAATGATTCAGAGATAGATTCACATGAGTTTGAATGGGACTCACTTTCAGATGCAACAATTGATTTGGACATGGATGTTGTCCATACTTATAGTACTCAACCCGATGTGACCAACGAGCCTAGTGTAGGACTGGAGGATTGGACTCCTCGAATTGCCTTAGTGGACGACACTTCGTTTGATAGGACAAATCCTGACTCAGGTATCTTAGGAGGGGACTGGATGAATCCCGATCGTATGGTCACCAGAGATAACACCTTCCATATAAACAATGTTGAACCCATCATTGACCTACCCCTTGTTCACTATGACCTAATCGACTGGTCTCAGTGCCACCAAGAGCCTAGACTCCTCACTTTTTAGAATGATTACGAAATTGCCTGCTATCTGAATTCTCTTGAACCCGTGGCTTCTTCCACCATTGAACCGACAATGAGTATGATGGAGCCTGATATTAAGTACCTCAGTCTAAAAATAAAAGAAAAATAAAAAAAGAAAAATAGGTCTGATGGCGAAAACCACCTTGTGGCGGTATCAGAACCAAAAATAGTAAAAATAAATGATGTATTCGAGGGTGAAAACCTCTTTGAGGTGCCTAAGGATGGGGTACTTAATAACTTTCCAAGTTACTTCCAAGATAGGTCATCAGTTCTTATTGAGCCTACGCAACCAGTGAATTTGAATATAGAAGAGGCTCCCCAAATAGTGCACCTAGCTCAGTCTCTATCAGTTGGAGAAAAAGCGGCATATACAAAATTTTTGCAAAAGAAGAAAATCAACTTTTCTTGGACATATTCTGATATGCTAGGGCTTGACACTGATCTTATTATGCATCATCTATCTATAGCTCCAGGAATAAAACCGGTTAAACAAAAGTTGAGGAAAATGCATCCTCACATAGCTCTTCTTGTTAAAGCTAAATTAGAAAAGCTCTTACGTGCAGGATTCATTCAAGCTATCGACTATGCTGAATGGATCTCCAATATTGTTCCAGTTTCAAAACATGATGGGTCCATTCACATTTGCACAGACTTCAGAGACCTCAACAAAGCATGCCCAAAGGATGACTTTCCACTCCCTAACATAGACATGATAGTGGACATGACCACGAGCTATGAGATATACTCTTTAATAGATGGTTTTTCTGGATATAACCAAATAAAAATAGCTCCCACAGATCAAGAGAAAAAAACTTTCACATGTGCATGGGGAACCTATTGTTGGAACGTCATGCCATTTGGCCTAAAGAATGCAGGAGCAACATATCAGCGAGCTATGACCACAATTTTTCATGATATGATGCATAAGAACATGGAAGATTATGTGGATGATACCCTGGCTAAATCTAGAAAATGGGACACACACCTCGACGATCTGGAAGTAATTCTAGATTGCATGGCACAATTTCAGCTTAGATTGAATCCAAAAAAGTGTGCATTTGGAGTTGCCTCAGGTAAACTCCTAGGATTCATAATTTCAGCAAAAGAAATAGAGGTTGATCCCGAAAAGGTCCAAGCTATATTAGATATGCCACCTCCAAGAAATATTAGTCAAATGAGAAGTCTTCAGGGATGTCTTCAGTCGATCAGGAGGTTTATTTCTCAACTTGCAGATAGAGCACAAAATTTTAATAAGACATTGCATAGGGGTGCTTCTTGCGTGTGGAATGAGGAATGCCAAAAGAGCCTAGATCAAATTAAACAATACTTGGCTAATCCTCCAATTTTGATGCCGCCTATTCCTGGGAAACCATTGATTTTATACATTTCAACAACAAAGTCTTCCTTAGGGGCATTGTTGGCTCAATTAGATGATACTGGGAAAGAAAGGGCTATTTACTACATTAGTTGTACTCTAGTATCTTATGAGATCAATTATAATAGCATTGAAAAGTCTTGTCTGGCAGTAGTGTTTGCTTCCCAAAAGTTGTGACACTATATGCTCGCTCATACTATACATTTGGTTGCAAAAATTGATCCTCTTAAGTACTTGCTTAGTAAGGCTGCTCTCATGGGTAGGCTTGCCAAATGGATGATGGTTTTATCTGAATTTGATATAGAGTACATTGAAAGAAAGGCCATAAAAGGGAAAGCTATTGCTGATCAATTAGCTGATTTCCTAGTTAAGGATAGTATGCCTATTCAGGTAGAGTTCCCAGATGAACACATACTGTATATGACTACTCGCACTTGGAAAATGTTCTTTGATGGTTCCCATATGCAAAATGGATCAGGTGCTGGAGTATTATTTGTTTCTCCACATGGGTGCAACATTCCAAAGTCTTACAAACTTTTATTCCCATGTACAAATAATATTGCAGAATATGAAGCTTTGACCAATGGATTGAAAATGGCTATAGAATGGAACATAATAGAATTACATGTCTTTGGGGATTCATAGCTAATTATCAACCAAGTCAATGAGGAGTATCAAACCAAGGATGATAAATTGGTACCTTACAAAAAGATGGTTGAATCATTGAGACGTTACTTTACATTTGTGACATTTCAACAGATCCCTAGGACAGAGAACAAAGCTGCAGATGCTATGGCCACATTAGCTTCACTCTTTCAGTTGGAACAACATGAATCAAGATTTGAATTCCTAGTGGAAGAGCTACACCATCCCATATTTGACTCATCTGAAAGCCATGTCATTTGTACCCTTGTCACACATGAATCTTCCTGATATGGTGCTATCTATTCATATCTCCATGATGGTATCATCCCTGACACGTTCAACTATTCTGAATGTCGAAACCTTGTCCGTAATGCCTCTCGCCACACCCTTATCTCTGGTGATTTATATAGGAGGGGTTTAGATGGGACACTCCTTAGGTGCTTGGAAAATGAGGAATCTGACCAAGCGTTAGCCGACATCCATGAGGGCATTTGTGGTGGACATTCCAATGGTCTTGCCATGGCCCGAAGGTTGCTTAGGGCGGGGTATTATTGGCCCATGATGCAGATAGACGCAGTAGCCTTTGCTAAGTCTTGTGAAAAATGTCAGAAACATGGAAACCTGATTCATGCTCCAGGTAGGGAGCTGATCCCTTCCATTTCTCATTGGCCATTTCAATGCTGGGCCTTTGATCTAGTTGGGTAGATTCACCCCAACTCATCAGGTGGACATAAGTTCATTATTACTGCTACTGACTACTTCACAAAATGGGTGGAAGCCGTGCCACTTTCTGTAGCTTCAGGGAAGACTATCTCTTTGTTCATCTTGAATCATATTATTTGTTGATTTGGAGTACCTTTTGAGATTATCACTGATAATGGAGGTCAATTCAAGAATAAGGACCTAAAGCATTTATGCAAAAAGTTTAAAATCAAGCAACATTGGTCCTCCATTTACTTTCCACAGGGAAATGGCCAGGCAGAGGCTTCCAATAAAACCATCCTTAAGATTCTTCATAGGACAGTGCACAAGAATGCTAGGGATTGGCACTTGCAAATCAATCCAGCACTATGGGCTTACAGAACTAGCATTCGTACACCTACAGGAGCTACTCCTTTTGCTCTTACCTATGGCACTGAAGCGGTATTGCCCTTAGAAGTAGAGATACCTTCACTTAGAGTCTCACTCAAAGGATTGATAATAGATGAGGATTACCGCGCCATGAGGTTACAGGAACTTGAACTTCTAGATGAGAAGCGTAAGGCTTCATTTGATCATATGAGAGTGTATCAGAAGCGTATGTCCAAAGCATTCAACAAGAAGGTTCACCCTAGGGAATTTCAGATAGGTGATCTTGTTTTGAGAGAGAACCCTAAGAATCAATAGAACATAGAATAAAAGGGCAAGTTTGAACCTAATTGGCTTGGACCATACATTATTACAGCTACTTTTGGTACCGGTGCATATTTACTATCAGATCCCAATGGAGAATAGCTCCCTGATCCCATCAACATTTTGCACCTAAAGAAGTTCTATCCTTGATGCCTGTTTCTATCTAGGGGCATCCTTTGTATATACTTTATGATCCTGAAAAAATACCAAAAAAATTCATATATGATGCTGAAAAAATCCTAAAAGCATAAAAAGTCCTGAAAAAATACAAAAAAATCAAAAAATGCAAAAAATTCAAAAAAATAGAAAAAGTGCCTTGGTGAAAACCTGGAAACAGGCGCCTTGGTAGCACAAATCCAAAAAAATGAAAAAAGAGAAAAATTGCAATAAAAATCCAAGTGGTGAAAACCTGGAAACAGGCCCTACTTGAGGCCTTTGCATTCCTATTTGTTAGCATACGTCCTCAACACTGAGCCACTTTCCATCATGCCTTGACCTTATTTGACTTGGTCTAGAATTGGTCTTTATCTTTGTCTAGGGGGCATAACTATTAGCATAGGTCCTTTAGGTGCATTTGTCTCTTGGGGTATTCCACAACAGGTGTTTTTCAACACCTCCTTAAATAGTGTTTTTCAACACTACCCTTGCGTTGAGTGTTTCTTAACACTTATCAGATGTCTTACCCAATAGTCCAAGTGTAATGTGATATTTCTCACTAAGCAGATGTGATACTCAGAGTTTGACTCTATGAACAACACACACACACTTAAACAATCAACTCGTTGAGATATGTTGACTTTATTTTTCTTTGTGTGTTGTCTATGAGGATTTCTTTGATGAGTGGTCTCTCCCTGAGAAGTTTTCGATGACGCATAGCTAAAAGACTGAGGGTATGAGAACATGTTTTATTTCTTTATCTACTTATGGGTATAGTTTGTTGATCCTAATTGTCATGAGCATTTATGTTGGTCCTACTTGACACTATGGATTGACAAGATATTATCCTTGACTGTTTTATGTGAGTGCATGCTTCTAGTTATCCTAACTTTCATGTGTCTTGATACAAGCATAATCTCGCCATATCAAACTTAGGTAATCTCACTGCACTAGTCATCTTGACCTATATGTCTTTGATGCCTAGGTGGGATTTCCACATTTCTATCTGATAGAGATCATATTCATATCCACATAGTTATGCTAGTGTGCATTGTATGATCTTGCGACGCTACCAATAATGGTCGATGATGATAATTAGATGTCTATAAGCATTGTGACCTTGCAAGTCAACCACTTTCATAGTAGCTTGCATTTTTAGGTTCATATTAGTCTAGTTTTGCATTTCTGCATATGGGGAGAGCTCTCCTTTTTCATCTTACGTGGACCTGTCAGTCGACTGTGCTCACCTTTCCTTCTTCTTGATCATGTCTTTCACTCCTTATCTTTTTCATCTCGAACCTGTTCCTGTTCATCACAAGGGATTAATCATATCATCATATCTATATCACAACTATCATTTTTGAAAACATGAGTCTATATCCTATACATGGGAATCAAACATACATCTATGAGAGAGAACATACATGAACATATACATAAACACTTTGAGAAAAATGACAAGACAAGATACATAAACTGATACATCCATCACAAGTGAGACATAAACACATGATATATCAAAAATCCAGTAATCTCATATACAAATCAATGACATGATACAATATACAATATGGGCTCCCAAAATCTGGATCAATGTCTCAAGATATGTCTAAATATCTATCAACCTCGGACCTAAACCTAGGACTCGCTACCACCCTCGTGAGGAGCTCGTGGTGGTGGAGGAGGCATGGCTCTCCTATCAAGTACCATATCTAATGCCCCTTCCCTCTGAGAGTATGATGATGCTCTCTGATCCTTTAGGATGGCCTAAAGGTAGAGTCCGTGATAGTATGCTGCTCTCATCATCTCCTGTCGAATCTCGAAAGCATTTGCTTGTGCCACCACCTCGCGACGTACTATCTCTGCCCTAAGATCAGCTATCTATTGATCTCTCTCTACCCTTAGATCTACTATTTGTTGATCCCTCACTACTATCGTGACCCTCAGCTGCTGAATCTCTACCTCTAGAGTCTAAATGTGAGCCCTCAAACCATCCCTTGTAGCTGGATCTACCTGTATCTATGGTGGTACCTATCCCCATGCCAGCTCCTAAGAAGGCCTCTATACCTCCTCACTCCTTGAGCCCTGACCTCGTGGCCGTTTCCAGCCACCAGCTCTGGATCCCTCCCCCACCTCTCTGGCCTAGCCTCCTCCTCTACCCTCATCATCACCTCCGTCTCCTCCTCCCGGGGCAACCTGTGCTACATCTGGTACGATAAACTGAGGGAATGGCACCCTGTGTCTCTCAGCCCTATGTGCTGCATCTGCTCCTACGTCTGCCACCTTCAGGAGATACTCCCAAGGCTCCCTCCTGATAGCAGTTATGTCCTGCACTACCTGCTGGTAATCCAGTATCGACAGCCACCCATGACCCTCCTCATCTTGGGCCTATGCATATGTAGTAGTCTCCATGGAAACTTGCTACTGGTGCCCAAACTACCTCCAAACCTGAGTGATGCAGAATCTCTCAACAATCTTTGAGTGTCGACCTACTAGTGGCCGAGTACACAGCATGTAACTTAGCTCATCCTCTGCATCACTCCATCCCTCAGCATCCCTGTATGGCCTCCATGTGATAGAGGTCATCTCATCTAGTATCCGCCTGTAGTATGTCACATCCCCAGTATGGGCATGTGATATGTATCCTATGTACCTATATATATATGGGTACCTCCACTCCCTAGGCTGGACTCTGGGGCGTATCACAACAATATGCTCCCAAGCCCACACCTGTGCTAGGATGGCACTGCAAGCCCATGTCTGACCATCCCTATAGATGATCTCGTGCAACTCATGATACATTTCTGCTAGTATGGCTGGACCCCATGCCATGCACCGAGGTTTGCCTACCAAGTCTATTAGTAACCTGGCCCATCCGAGTGGGAGTCCCTTCTAACTGTGATCAGTCATCAGGATCTGTGAAATGATAGATGCCACAATACATGGCACTGAAAAATCTCGGCCAAAGTCATCTAGCAACCGCTCCCAGCTGACGTGCTGATCAAGGATAGTCACATCCTGGAACATCTCCTAGATCAACCGTCACCCCTCAGTCGCATCATGATCATAATATACCTATGCCATCACATGAATCATATCAATTTCTATGGAAACATTACATTTATGATTATCTCTCAAAACATGATTATACTCATCAGCTCGCCATGGCATGGAACTCGTAATATCCTGTAGATATCCTCCAGTGTGATCGATGCCTCTCCGGTAGGCAGGTGGAAGGTGTTGTGCTCACTATGCCATCTCTCGGCAAGAGCAGTCAACAACCCATGATCGACCCTGATATATGGGAATCTCAATAGATATCTGAATCTCATAGCTCTGATGTCAGCATTGCCCGGATCATCTAGATCTCAGACACACCTCAACCCAGTCACCTTCGGCACTCTAATGATCAGTGCCAGAAAGACCTCCTGCAAGCCATTAAACCAAGCCAGTTGTTAGAACATATCATAATGGATCAGTATCACACATCTTTAAAAACGTAAACTTGTCTAGACCCATGTCATTTTTGCTCACAAAAACTTAAAAATTTTAAATTTTGCCCTTGGGCGATACTATTTTTTTGGGACAAGTATCGTGCAATACTTCTCTCTATAGCAGGGCGATATACCTTTGGTCATGCGATACTTCACCTGGTATCGTGCGATAGTTCTCCCGGTATTGTGCAATACTGGTGTCTATTCGCGTGCGATACTTTGGGGTCTTACGAGGTATCGCGCGATATTTATCCCCAAGGGGCGCGATACTTTTAAAGTATCACGCGATATTTCACCTAAAACTCAAAATTTAAAAATTTAAAAATTTAAAAACGTGCTTGAAATGTATTAAATGACTCAAAAAATGTGCATTTTTCGAAAACATACTGGGGCAGGATAGTGTGGTGGCTGGTTGTGCAACCGGGCGCGCTTGAATCAGTACCTATGGATGGGAATCGCTACTTGCTAGGCCATTCTCTCTCTCTAAGCTCTCGAAATTCTCAAATTAATCAAAGTCAAATGATTTTGAAAATGACATTTTTTACCTCTTTTATAGCATTTTGACTTTTTGACCAATTTTTAAAACATCTCAGAATTGAGCGAAAATTGCACCCCTAGCTAATTTCAATGTCCTAGATCCATTTTCGGACTTGAAATTGAAATCTAAGGTTATCTTGATTGTCAAAATCATATTTCAAAATTTTCCCTTTCTTCTAAGCAGTTGACTGACTTTTTGAGGTATAACCCAATTTTCGATGGACTTTCTTCCTTCCATGTCTCTCAAATTTTCTAGTCTTTCATTCGTGTTATTTCTAGTCTTCTATTTCTATTCTTCTACTTCCTCACTGGGGCATGTTTCATTGCGTAATGGTTATCCTGTTATCAGTTACCTTCAATTATGATTGATTATGATTTGATCATCTTTATCGATTTGCTGTTCTCCTCTACCTGATTTCGATTTTGATTCCGAGGGGGCAGTATCTATGGGATTCTCATCCCTGATTCTCTTGATTCAGACATCTTTTGTGAGCTTTTGCTCAAATTTGAGATTCTTATCTCTTACTTTGAATGTGATCTCGAATCGACCTCATGTTCAAAGGCCTTTGTTTATGTTTGTTCGGGTGTGATCCCGAATCGACCTCACATCTGAGTTGTTTTGTGATCCCAAATTGATCTCACATTTCAACTTCATTCTTTGACTACATGTGTTCCCAAATCGATCACACATTAGTCAAAGAGGGGAAAATGTATGCACCCAAAAATGGTCGCCTAGACTTTGGGCCCCATTTATTTGATTTATCAACCCTGAATCAGTTTTATCAATAATCAATATTTTCAACATTATCAATTTCTTGATCAAATCTTAGTTTCGATCATATATTGGATTTTTTATCCTATGGGCTAACCATTTATCCTAAGTTTTTATTTACTTAAAAGGAATATTTCCTCCCCTTTTAATTAAATAAAGAGCCCCCACTTTCCTCTTATCCTAAGTTGCACAAATAAAGTATTATTCCTATTTTATAAAAAGGAGAAAAACACCTTTTGTCTCATATGGACATAAAATCAGCTCCTATTTTCCTATTGGAAGATATTGTGCACATGGATTGCTCCTCTTTTAAGCTCCACCGCTGATTAAGACCTTTTGCCTCTTAATCTCCATGGTCCACTCCTTTGCATTTCTTATAAAAGGAGAGCTCTCTCCCTCATTCTAAGACACTTGTTTTATGCTAACTCTATACTGCAGAAATTCTTTAGAGCTTTTTGGAGATCATTGTTGCATTGCATTTTAGAGTTCTTCATTTGCTTCATAATTTAGTTTCCATTCTTGCATAGTAGTTCATGTTTATGCTTTCATAGCTTAGATTTCACTTTCAAGCTTTAGAATAACTCATCTAGCTTAATAGGAAGGGTTGTAACACATTGTTATTTCCATTTCATAGCTTAGTTTGTACTTCCATTTTCATAGCATAGCTTGCACATTTGCATCCTCATTCTTAGTTTGCATTTGCATTGCATTTCTATTTGATTCTTTGGGGATATTGGCACTCTTGCCCTTGTCCTCATTCGAATCTCTCATTGTATAGTTGACTAGCAAGGTCACAAGCTCAATAGCTCTAGCTGAGAGCAAATCCATAATCTTGCAACTCCATGCATAAAGAGCTATGGATCGATTTGTGAGGGCTCATTCTTGAGTTTCCTTGCATGTAAGGATCCATAGAAGTGCACTACTTTTGTGTGTACAAGAAGAACACTTCATATTTTAGATCTTGATCCATAAGATAGTATAAAATATAAACATCTATTGAGCTTTAATTATTGCTTAAGATTAATTACTGCTTACATTAATACAATTGACTCTACGTATCAATTCTTCTTTGAGTTCCTCTGTCTCCTCAATTTTGTTTGGTTCCATTACAAAGTTAATAATTTCTTTACTATATTTATTTTTTATTTGAGTAGCCATGAATAAAGGGTTAGAGCTAGATGCAATGTCATCTATAAATGTCATCTCAATTTCAGATCGCAATTGATCTGCTGTCATTTTTGCTTTTCCCTATCAATAAGTATCAAGTTGTGACATCAATATCAGTAAAATTCTATCAAAATAACTCCAAAGCTATAAAGAAAAGAACATAATAATATGACATCTATTTCTATATAATTTGTAGAATTACACTAATTAAGGCTTACCTTTGATGAAGAAGTTGTACTGTGAGGAACATCCCCACTTGTATCTTGAGCTGGATTCATGTCGCCCTGTGACAAAGATTACTAATTCTTAGCAATTAGCAGCAAAATGAAAGTAATAAACTTACCAAAAAAATTATTAATAAAACAGTAGATTGTACATTGTAGTCAATATTAATTGGAGGCAATTGGTTTAAATTTTATACTTACTAGTCCCATGAGAGGGAATTTTTTTGTATCTACATGTACACGATTCAAATTGTAATCTATCAGAAGCTCTTCCCTTGCACTTATTGAGTTTATCGCACATACAAATACATGATTTCCCTCATGGGCCTCGTATATACAATTTGGCCACTTATTAGTTGACACAGGTCAAGAACTATTTATAAAACCTACAATATTCCCTGTTTCTTTTGGACTTCCATCAACATACATAGCGAGCCTTTTAGTTTGATCATTTACTTTGCATTGTATATAATTTGCTGACAATGCATACCTACGCATACTTTTTTTATATTGCACAATCTCCATCCAATTATTGTAATTTTAACAAGGTCCTACATACTCCATCAATTCAACAACTTGATTATAACTGACCTTTATGTCATCCATGGAAAATAATCCCAAACCATCTAATGAAGATGGAGCTATGTGATACATCCTTTCGTTAAAAAAAATATTAGTGTTAACTAGAGGTAGTTCCTTGGGTACCCATTCTTTCTGAAGATGTGTGTACCTTAAGGGAACCTTCCTATCGCCTTTGGTCTCATTATCATAAGAACATGATCCTCCCTTAGCAAGGAAAAATTGTATTCGTTTATTGAATTTTCTTCTAATCTTTTGACCTCTAGTTGATCTTCCTATTTTAGACCTACTAGATGTCTCACTTTTGTCTTCTATTCCCACATTTTCCTCACTTGAGGAAGATAGATAAGACAAATACCTATTTGGTGATACATGCAATCCATCAAATGAGAGACATAGTAGGATCTATATATTTTGCTGACTAAAGAGAAGGAAACTAAATAATAAATTATACCCATTGATCCATGTCAAAGGCATTAAATTTTTTGCATATGTAAATCATTTATCTTAAGTTAGCCAAAAATTACATGATATGTAAGCTACAAATTACATAGAAGAAAAAATTTACATGATGCAAAATATACTCCATGACATTAGAGTTCAACACATAATAACTTAATTATACAAACATACAAATCAAACAAATTTCTATGAATAAATCAATACCTCATATGTGACATTGATCATACCTTGACATACATTTCATTGATCATCCTCCTCATCCATGTCATCATCACGACTATCATCATCATCACCACCATCACCATCACCATCATCATCATCATCATCATCATCATCATCATCATCATCACCATCATCACCATCATTGTTAGCATCATTGGAATCATTATCATTTTCTTCTTCTTCTTTGTGTAACAATCATTCGGGATCATCATTTACTTCATCTTCTGACTCTTCAGTATCTTCTTCTTCCATCACATTATACTTTACCAACCTTCCTCTTGGATCATGTCTAACAACAAATGACCAACCTAGTTTATGTGGAACGGAAAAGTAAAACACTGGCTCACATTGGCTTAGAAGAACATAGGGCTCATCTCCAATTGGCTCAAATGACCTTGTATTAATCATTTTAAATCCACTATCATGTTCAATAACAGTCCTATTAGGATCATTTTGATTCAACCATAGCCTATACCATTTGATGAGAAATAAAACTAATTTGAATGAATTAAAGTCACACTCAAGTATATCATCCAAAATGTCGTAGTATCAATTTTCAGATTGTTGAGGATGTATGTCATTTCTAGATGAAATATTAGTGACTTCGAAGACTGCACTTATCCCATAATCACAAGTTTTCTTCGTGTCATCTAACTTTTTTATGCAAAATTTATGGCCATGGTAGTACATAGCTTTGTGGTGTTTGATCTACAATTATTCAAATATGTCAAGATTATTTGCATCGATCCATGAGTTGATATTAAACTTATGGGTCATGGTTAGTAAACTTATACGTACCTTTTTACCTCTTAAACCATATGCTAGATCAAGTATCATTGACGCAACATTGAGATCTCCTTTACGATGAGCTTCTTTAACCAATGATGCAACATCATCCCATGTTAATGAGCGACCATTTTCTTGAGATTTTTGAATCCATATCGTCATCCAATCAAGATTGTTTGCATTATACAAATGTAGTGCATCCCACTCACGACCAACTGTAAAGAAAACAAATAGACCACTTAGAAAAAACTTATATTGAAGATCTATAAGAATTAATAAACTACAATAACATCGTATAATTACCTCTCACTTTCCTCAATCTACATGTCCCCATCAAGTAATCCCCTTCGAATTTGTTAATAGAGTTGGGATCCCAAATTTGATCTACATGGATATTTGCTGCAAACTTGGGAAGATATTCACTAATGTACACCATGGTCTGGTATACCATATATCCCTCCACCATAGAACCCTCAGGACGTGCTCTTTGTCAAACCAAGCCCTTCATAAATTTCAAGTGCCTCTCAACCATCCACATAGACCTAGTTTGTATAAGTTAACACAATTCAATCTCCTCAACTTGATGTATGAGGTAGTGTTCTTCAGCATTGAAAAAAATTGGAGGTAGACACTTTTGCATTTCACACATAAGTTGGAGAATTTTTCTCTTCTAATATTTTATATCATTTTTATCAATTTCTTTAGATGATAACCACCTAAAAGAGATTCAACTCGCAAGAACATATAAACAAGATTTTAGAAAAAAAAAATACAATAAATTACATAAAAAGTAAAGCAAGTCATAAATATAATATATGTACAAGTCTAAAAAATAACACTTCTAACCTCATGTATTCTCCAAGATCGTATATAACTTATTTAACACTATTCTCAAACTGGTGTGGGAGGGATAGAGGTAGGACGTACTTCAATGATTAAAAAATGATCTTTTCAAAATATTGTAAAATAATACAATAAAAAGTAGATGCAATTTTACAAATATATTATAAATAGAGAACATGACTTACCTTGACGAAGGTATGTCAATCATGTGTTTTCAATCCTGGCCCAAAATCACCTTTCTTTGATACAAGACTGCTTATATTTGCAGCAAATCCTATTGGAATTTTTTTTTTTATGACTTCTTTTAATGCATCACTTTGTTGCTCAATTAATAACCAAGGAAGGGCACTCGTATTTATCTGGTCTTCATTGCTATTTGATTCAATGAAAGTTTTCATTGCATGATTAGATTCATGAATGCCATTACAAATTTTGGCAATTTTTTCTTTGTCACGCTTTCCATCCAATATTTTCCATAGTGTCTCTATTACATTTTTTCCAATATGCATAACATCAAACAAATGCACAATTGGAAGATCTTTGTAGTATGACAACCTACTAAATAAACTAGAATAACTTTTTATTCCTCTAGGAAGTTGGTCATTGATGCCTTGACGACCTTCACAAGCATCAATAACATCATTAGTAAATAAAAGATAATATCAAAATATAAATTTCAAACAAAAATCATCAGATGGAATGACATTAGCTTGATGATTTAGTCTATTATATTCCAACTTCCATAGACGAGGTGTCATTCTTCATGGCCTTGATGTTGTCTCTTTTTTTCCATTAAAAAGATATTTTTTGATAGTTCAATACTTATGATTATTGTGGAGAAAGTGCCTAAACTCATCGAACACCTGCTTTCCTAAACTTCTTGAATGACATGATTTCATTTTCGGACCACAAAATGGACATGCGAATTTACCATTTGTCTAAAGACCTAAAATATACTGTACAATTGGATCATGTACAATTATCATGTGCAACTTAAACATATGACAATAATGTGTAAGCACTATAACATACCAAAAATACGTGACCTTAACAATATATAACATACCGCAAAAATGAGTTAGCCCAGAGGTGTCATGTATTGTCCATACAAGCATTGCATGGAATTGAAATTGTCTTTGTCCTATTGGTCTAGAGATGTCATACATAGTGACCCCATTCCATAACTTCAATAACTCATCAATAATGGGCTCAATATACACATGCATATCTTTAACTTGGTACTTACCTAGTTGAATGAACAAAAATATTACATAATTATTATGACCATCTTGATGCAGTGTTTATAAATTAATTTACATAACTATTAAATGAAAAAATACCTGGTACAAGCATTGACAACATAATGTGCTCCCTCTTTATGGACATCCAAGGAGGAATGTTATTGTTAATAACAAAAATAGGCCACTCTGAGTAAACATATCTCATATCTCCAAATGGATTGACACCGTCCGCTGCCAATGAAAGCTTGAGATTATGAGGTTCTTCTTGAAAGTGTGGCCATGTTGTTTCTATGTCTTTAAATGAAGAACCATTTGCAGGCATTTGCATAATGTCATCTTGACTTCTATTGCATGCATGGTAATCCATAAATTTTGCCAAGCTAGTGTACCTGAATAATCGTTGAAGACGTGGAATAATGGGAATGTACCGAAGAGTCTTGTGAGGCACCTTTTTTGTTATTTGATCTGACCGATATCTACTAATATGACAATCAGGGCATTCTATTGCAAATTCATGTTATTTATGATATAGAACGTGATCATTTAGAAATGCATGTATTGTTTGATACTTCATTCCAATTTGATTCATAATGGTAGATAATTCTCAGTATGAACAAGGCAAAATTTTTGATGGTGGTAACAAAAACTCACCTATCAACCTACAACAACAAATATGAATTGTTAATATAATGAATCATAATGGTATATTTCTAACATTGAGGATGACAAAAATGGCATACCTTAGCATACGTGACATTGCTACATTGGATAAACCATTCATAACCTTCAAGTTCACCAACAACACTATAGCGGAGAGAAGAGATGTTTGGGATCCTTGATATAGGGGCTCGTATGCCTTCTCAAGTATAGGTATATCAAGATCATCTTCATCATCATTATCAGATGCGCTAGTACCATCATCATGATCATCTTGATCAGCTACACCAATACCATCTTCTTCAATCGTGTCCTCTGGCACATTATCAGCTACGCCAATACCATCATCTTCCATTGTGTTCTCTGCCACAGGATCATCTTCTTCCATGGGAGCGTTATCCTCAGCTTGGATATTCACACCTCCATGTTCCTCCAATTGGAACTCCACATTCACTAATCGATGAAAATCATGCCCCCCTTCAATGTGACCATGTTGCCTACAATGACTCTAGGCTGTTGTGATTAGAATTCTTTGATTCTTTAAGCCCTTACACTTTTTGCAAGGATAATTAAATTGATCAACTTTTCTTTGGAACTGAAACCATAATCTAGCAATTGTCTTATTATTTTGTTCTGGGTTCATATTGTCAGGTGTGGACTTTCTTCACATGCAATTATTCGGGCTATAAATATACAAAATGTAAACATACAAGCAATAGTAGTATCTTGTATATAATCCAAAAAATTAAGATATTATAAGATTATACAAGATTTACAAATACAGACACAAATCATGCTCACTAGACCATGAAATATTCAAATCACTCAGGGACTCTTAAATAGAAAATGTAATCAATGTAGGAGTTATTGTTGGATGATTGAGAGACATGTCTAGCAATTTTAGCGGAGAACAAAAAGAATGAAAACCTTTAAATTTGAACTCTCCTTTCAAAAAGTATTCTATCAAAATGCAGAGGAGATAACGACACAATCCCTACCTCAATGAGCTTCAATTTGATAAGGAGAGGAAAATCCAAGTTTCCAAAACCAAGCTCGAAGATCAAAGGCCCAAGTCCTGATACCTACTCTCTTATAACAGTTAATGGGCTCATTTATTAAATACCATAAGCCCTAGTGATTGGTGAAGAGAATAAAAAATTTATTTTGTAAGCTATGGTTGAACATCTGTACTATGAACATCTTTATGTTATGGTGGCACAACTTGAATCCAAAATAATCAAGCTTCAAGAAAAATATTGTCCAATTTCATGTCCTTAACATCTTTATTATAAAAAGATGGCTTGGTCTATCACTGTTTATTCTCATAGAAGTAAAAATGTTTAATTAGGATTCTCATAAAAGTAAAAATGTTTAATTTTCTCTAATTGGCATTAATTGGAACAAGGTATGGATATCCATCAAAGCATAATACAAGGGGGGATTTTCATCAAATATTATAGTTGGAAATGCTCTATTAGACATGTATGCAAAATGTAAAAGCATAGACAAGGCACAAGAAGTATTTGAGAGAATGACTCAGAGAAATGTGTTCTCATGGACTATAATGATTGCAGGATATGCTAAAAATGGATGTGTTGAAAGGGTTGTAGAAACTTTCAAGAAAATGTAACTGGCATGTGTAAAACCTAATTTCACAACCTTTGTTGGCATTCTATCTCCCTTTGCTAAAATGGGAGCTTTGGAATAGGGTATGGACATCCATCAAAGGATAATGGAAGGAGGTTTTCTGTCAGACATTATGGTTGGAAATGCTTTGGTAGACATGTATGCCAAATGTGGAAGAATAGACAAGGCCCGTGAGTTGTTTAATAGAATGCCTCAACGAAATGTAGTTTCATGGACTGCAATGGTTGCAGGATATGCACAAAATGGATTCCTTGAAAAGGCTTTAGAAACTTTCAAACAAATGCAATTGGCAGATGTAAACCCGAATTCTGCAACCCTTTCCAGCATCCTCCCTGCCTATGCCAAAATGGGAGTTTTGGAACAGGGTGTGGACATCCATCAAAGCATAAAAGATAAAGAAATTTTGTTAGATGTTGTAGTTGCAACTACCCTGGTAGACATGTATGCAAAATGTGGAACTATAGACAAGGCACATGAACTCTTTGACAAAATGCATCAAAGACATGTGGTATCATGGAATGCCATGATTACGGGCTATGTAAAAAATGGATTTTTTGAAAAGGCTTTAGAAATTTTCAAGAAAATGAAAATGGTAGGTGTAAAGCTAAATTCCACAACCTTTGCCAGCATCCTGATGAAGGGTGCTCCCCTTAATGCCACAAACACATAACAAAAATAGAGAAACAACAACAATAATATGCAAGAACAGAAAATTGGCTTCTTATTATCTCCACAAATGTGGAATTACAAACTTTCAGAATTACAATATGCAAAGCCACATGGGCATTCCCTTACAATATTCTATAGGACAAAGCCTCGAATCAATACCCAGATCTACTACCTAGAACTATTCTGAACTGCCTAAGACAATAATACAGCCTTCCTTATATAGACAATTTTCCACCGCCTGGGAAGGTTCCAGAATTTTAGCCAATAAGGCCGACCAAACTTAGAATTATTTTATTTTACATTTTATTACATCATAGTCGGCTCAAGATAACCTTTGAAACCCGAACATAAATTTTGAAGAAAATTATTTTCCGCCATTTCAAGTGGCCCAACTTTCGAAGACCATAAGTCATCACCAGTTGACTCGATCGGCTATTATAACCCCATTTCAGAAATGCCACGAAGCACTCTATAGGCTTGAATTGCGCAAGTGCCCGTCACCCAAATTTTTGACCTCATCTGGGGCCTCTAAAGCCTTCAAAACTGAGTTCAAAGTTTCTGTACCCTGCTGCCAATACCAAAAATCTTCAATATCTTCCAATATACACTTGATCTGGCAATAAAACTTTACTGGCAGACTTATATGACCAAAATGAACCTCCAAGAAAGAAATCAGATCATTCCGAGCACATACAAAAATTACCAAAAATAGTAATTTTTCATAAATAGCAGCTCTGCACAAAATAGCCCTTATTGAATATAAAAATAGAAATATTTTTTTTTTTGGGTGATGCAAGATTGCTCTTACACCCAGGATGCTCCTGCATCACATCCTCCCTACCTGTGCCAAAATGGGAGCTTTGGAACAGGGTATGTGTTAACTTATAGTGTTAATCTGATTGATTATTGTTATGGTTTTTGAATAAGGTAAAAATAGGTTTTGAATGGAACCCGAAACCATTTACATCATAGAAAAAAGATAAAGCATTAAAGTTTTCCAAAATGATACACTTGCTGGAAAGAACAGAGCAGGACCTAAAAAAACACTAGAAACGATAACAAAAGAAAAGAAAACAGATCTAGCAACACTCCCAGCAGCACCCAGCAATGAACAGGACAAAACTAATTGCTTATCATTTTGTCCACCTTCATCTTCAACTCCTCCATCTTCTGGATTTATTTTTTTAGGTCCTTCAACTCCTTCAGCTTCTCAGGGATCTTCCTCTGAGTACGCCCTCTGGTTCTAGTACCTGTATGTGTGAATTTTGTACCTAACTGTAGACACAACACTTCAGTAAAACATTAGAGGTTAGCAGAAATCAAAATCATACAAGTAATTGAAACTAAACTAACCAAGCGATTTACTGCCTTCTAGTAGGTGCGAGTATGTATTCTCAGATTGGACCGAGATCAGTGACCTTGATGACACCTAAACGAAGGATTTGAATGCAAAAGATATGAAAACTATATGAATGCAACTAATCTATATTTTTTATATTTTTGTGCAATAAGAATGAAAAATTTGGATATGAAACTATTCTAGAATGAAATTGATCTATGAATATGCAAAGTAAGCTAACAATGATATGAAATATGAAACTAGAATAAATTGAAAACAAGATTGATCTCACAAAAGTTGTTGATTCACAAGAAGGTTCAATTCTTCAGATGTCAATTCACCAAAGTAAGTATGCAAATTCTATGGATTCTGTGGATGATTTGTGAAGAGCTGAGCCTTGATTTTATAGAAATTTAGGGCTTTGAGGATGCATTGAAAAAAAGCCATAAATCACTCTTGATAAACTCAAATTGATTTTTGAGTTAACAAGAAATTAAGAATAAATAATTCATAAAATCATGCAAAAGCAGTTTTTATCTCAAAATAGAGCTTTAGTTTTTTTTTTTGTTTTTTTCAACTCATCATCAGATGTTGAGTTTCAATTTTAAAATTGATTGTTAATTTCTAGTTGCCTACTTTTCTGTTTGTGCATGATTTCATATAAATTATTTAAAAAATAAAGTGATTTATTCTCCACTTAATTGATTTTGAATTAAAACAATTGATTTATGGGTTAATCAATTATTAAATCAAACTTTATTCCAATTAAATCATTAAATTTGACAACTTTGATTTTAAATCAATTAAATAAATATTTAATTGATTGTTTGTAGGAATTTTGATTTATTGTCAAAATAAAAACAATATTAATTAGGAATAAATATAATTAAATTTAATTAAATAATTAAGTGGCAGAATTAAATTAATTAATTAAATATTCATCATATTCAATTAATCAACTTTAGGATAAATATGATTTATCGCCAAATAATTATTAAATTAAAGATAATTATGATAATTAGGAATATTACTAGGAATATTCCCCGATGTAGATTTAAGATAAAATCAGTTAGGATTTCGATGATATGCCGATGTGCCTTAGGTTAGGACTTTGATGTCGATTTCGTTTGAATTGAAGATGTAAGAGGTTAATGAACCTATAGCCCATGTTTGGGGTATTACATTTTGCCCCTCTTTGAATTATTGTGCGAAGCGCAGTGGTTCAAAGACAGTCTGTGTATGATGTTGAAACTGATGTTTGAAATTGAAATTGATATGAAACATAAATTGTGATATGAGATTTGAAGATATTAGGTCTTGAATGACCAAAGATAATGTTAACTATAACAACAATGAACCGATGATCGTGAAAAAGTGTCAAAACGCTTGATTCTGAACCTTATGATTGCGAAGAAGTGAGTGACCGATTCCAGACCTGATTGTCGATAAGAATCACATTGGTATCACATCTGAACCCTTCAGTTATGAAGAACCAAGGAAATAACACTAATGAACTAATGGTTATGAAAAACTGATACAATTTACAAGATTAAGAGAATACCAGATTGATATGGATCTCGATGAATCTGATATGCCCCAAGCGATGATTGATTTGCCCCGAGCGATGAGGTTTTTTGATGAATCAGCAACTAGACATGGTTGTTGTCTCAATTGCTGAGGAAAGATATGATTTCCATAAAGATATGATTTCAAATTAGATTATAGACTTTGAATGATGTGCAATACCATGCCCCCTTCGGGATTAAAATTGAAATCTGACAAGAAAATTCAGCATTATAGGGTTCAAAAGCATGTTAATTGATTTGAGAAGTGGTTATACACGTTTGAGAATGCATCCTGCATCGTTTGCAGGTCCAGAAGACCAAGTTTGACTAGGTTTGACCATGAGTTGACCATGTTGAAATTTTGATAGTTTGACGTAAGATAATCAGTTAAGTTGAATATTGGATTTTTGTGATAATTGAAGGTCGATTATGCAAGTAGTCGACAATATAAATGATCTCAGATTTCAATTTTGATCCCGAAAAAGGATTCTACTTGCTATTTTGTTGGATGGACCTTCATGTGAGATTCAACTCTTGTTAGATTTGAAGATGCGATTTGAAGAATCATTTAAGCATTGAAGTTTAGCCAACCATTATGAGATCATGCAAACATGCAAAATGCAAAGAGACATGCAAAATGAAATGCAACCTAAGACCTAGGACCTAGTCACTGATCATGTATCGGTCATTCTCATCATTGAATTTTTAGATAACTGGATAAATCAATACAATGCCCACTAGTTATGAAACCATAGACATATGAATATTGATTGTATATGCAAGAATCAATACAACACCCACTGATTAGGCAACCATGGACACATGAATATTGATTTTATTTTCAGAATGTCGGATTAGATATAAGCACCAAGGCACAAATGCCAAGATGACTTGAATATCATGTCCATTTTGATATAGTAATTTGTATAAGCATCAAAACATAAACGTCGTGATGACCTGAATACACCTTGTGTTTCAAACACATCAAGCAACCAAGACGTCATTCAAAATCCAATGTGAATTACCCGTAGAGACCCTTTATCGTTCACATCCTTAGGTAAGATCGCATTTCACAGTAGGAGAAAGAACTCACTCAAAAAGACAATAGTTAGATCAAACTTCCTTGAATTTTTTGGGTATCAATGGTCGAGGTACACATGGCCATCCAATTTGAGATAGAGGCTCTTATAGTCGGACACCATTTCCATCTAGAATTTCCAAAGTTGTTAGATTTTCACATACAAGAAGAAAATAAAGAAAAGATTATGCCCCCAGTCATCACTCTCTAAATCTTGTAAAGGACATCATCGAAGATCTCGAAGGAACAAAATATGCAAAAATCTCAATGTGAATCAGTAAGCATACAAGGAGATAAAAACATGTAAAAAGCATAGATTGTTTTCCGTTTGATGTTTGGTGTTTGATTGCATTGTTGTAGATGCAAAATCCTTTTTGAAGACAAGACAGACTAACTGACTCGGATGAAGCTTTAAAGGACTTTGACTGGATATAATATGTCTAAGATACACTGGACACCATAGGATATGACATTGATTTCCCCCAAGTGTTAAGCATTGATAGGATACAGATGCTTGAGCAGATTGGTGTACAGACTGACTTATTGAAAATAGGAATGCGGAAACAAACCAGGAGATATGTACAAACTAAAGCAAGACTAAAAACTAAGAAAGACCAAGATTGTGCTGATAGATGGAGCATTTTGAAACAAGTGGTGCCCGTTTGCCGAGTTTTCACCATCTTGGCAGAGATTCTATTTTTGCTACCAAGGCGCCTGTTTCCAGGTTTTCACCAAGGCACTTTTTCTTTTTTCTCATTTTTTTGTATTTTTCAATTTTTCCATTTTTTTTGTACTTTTGATATTTTTTTCTTTTTTTGTGAATCATCAAGGCGCCTATTGCTAGGTTTTCACCAAGATGTTCATTTTTTCAGGACTTTTTCCAATTTTTAAGATTTTTTCAAGACATTTTACCATAGACTGAATGTCTTAGGCGTAGAATTTCTTCATATGGAGAACGTTGATTGGTTCTCAGAGCTGTTCTCCTTCAATTATTGAGAGTTGATATGCACCAGAGCCAAAAGTAGCAGTGATAACAAAGGGACCCAGCCAATTGGGTTCAAACTTCCCCTTGCGCTCTCTATGTGATTGATTTTTAAGATTCTCTCTTAATACTAGATCGCCAACCTAAAATTCTTTGTGTTTGACTTTCTTGTTGTAGCCTCTAGACATTCTCTTATGATAGACTCTGAGTTGATCATATGCTACTTGTCTGTGCTCATCTAGTAGTTCAAGTTCTTGCAACCTAGACACTCTATAGTCATCATCCGTTACTAGACCATGCATTCTGATTCTTAGTGATGGATTTAAACCTCAATAGGAAGTACCGCTCCAGTATGTAAAAAGGATGCCCCTAGAAAGAATGGGCATTGAACTCCCAAGCAAGATCACATCGTGTAGTCCCAATGTCTAGCAAGGTGGAGAATAAGAGGGATTAGCAAGCTAGTGGAAGAGATGGAAGACAAGAGAATGAAGGAGAATGAAGGGAAGAAATCCTCAAGGGAAAACTCCCCAAGGGTACCCAAGCTAGGGAAAAATTGTTATGTAAAGTACATTTGGACAAGAAATGAAAGACCAGCATAGGATAAGTCACAAAAGCGTAATGCCAAAGAAGGAAAGGATGTAGTCCAAAGGAGTAGACATGTCAAGAGGTTTCAAAGCATCGTGTTCTCTTTTTTTTTAGATCAAGACCAAAGGGGAAAAGGATAGCGATAGGTGAAAATGAATGGAGGAAGATAGACATGAAGGATAAACAAGAAGGGAATGAAAGCAAGATTGTTGTAAGATAGCTCACAAGATAGCCAAATGTTCGTGTATAGATCAACATTATCAAGATCAAAGAGAGAAGATGGAATGGATGAAATATGTAAAAGAACTACGCATGATGCTTGATTGCCAGGTTTTCATCATGGTACTTATCCAAGGTGCCACAAGGGAGTGGTTTTCACCATAGGATGAATTTATTTCTCTTTACTTTTTCTACCAAGGTGCCTATTTCCAAGTTTTCACCAAGGCACATGGAGGGCCTTTTCATCAGCAGTTTTAGGAAACGTGATGATAGTTTGATGAAAAGGCCTTTTCATGTCTTCACCAAGGCACGAAATGGGAAATAGGTTAAAAGCTTCAGTACCAAGCCTATGGTTACCTCTATGGAAATGGGTTCCCTCCAGGGGTAAGGCCATTATCTCAGCCATAAGAGTAAGAGTAAGGGGGAAAGATTTACCCCATAAATTTACTTTACGTCTAACCCAACCATCAGTGAGCAAGGAAGTCACATGTTTGTCATAGTTGTGGAGCTTCTTGATATACTGAGAGACCCCTCCCTTTTTCAGCTTCTTCCAGATTTTCCTATCTTGCCTCCATTTGTCACAGTCAGTTGGCTCCTCTCTTCTCAGACTGCCTCCCATTTTGTGTTTTCTACTACTATCCTAGCTCGGCTCCTTGCATCTAATCTTCTTCTTACTGCAATGTTTTCTTATGTTTTCATAATTATTTGAATTAACCCAGGCTTTGTAGATCATTAAAATCAGAATAATTATCCCACACTTCGCATTACATGTAGCCTTCCTCAAGTATTGTTTCATCCTTGTCATCATAACATTAAGTGATATGCTCTTCATTGTGATTAATTTTATCAAATGTGATTAGACTCATGATCTCAGAATTTAGATTTCCTTTCCCTCTCCAAGATTTGATGATGTCACTTTGGGTACCTTCGTTAGGCAGCCTATCTGCCGACTTATTACCTTCATGGTAAATATGGGTGATGTGGCACTCTTCAAAGGTGATGAGCAACATTTTGATTTTATTTATTATATGGGCTATAGTCTAGGAACACTTTGCATTCCCTTTAATACAATTGACAATATTGAGGGAGTCACCTTCAAGCCAAAGTTTTGAGCAACCCATATCTTTGGCCAGAATAACCACATAAAGCACCACCTCATCCTCCGCCACATGGTTAGTTTGAGTCCCTAACGAAACCGCTATAGCCCCAAGGCAATTTCCAGCCTAGTCTCTTATGAGGCCTCCCCCTCCAACTCTTCCAGGGTTTCCTCTAGCAGAACCATCAAAATTCCCTTTTGATAACCCCAAGGAGGAGCAGACCACATAACATTGTCTCTAGGATTTGGGTCATTTCTGCTCTTCAAATTCTCCCAAGAAATGGATATATCCTTCTTAAGGCTAGGATTCCAAGAGTTGCAATCCTTTCTACCACTACTTCTATAGTTCTCCATTAGACTTCTGGTAACAGAGTTAGCTATTAGGAGGGGAGTAGCTTTTTTATCTCTAAAAATTTTTTTGTTCCTCTCCTTCCATAGCTACCATGTAAAATGAGGAAAGACAAGTTTCCAGAGGTTCTTAGCATTTTTATCATAAAAAGGGCTCTGCCATTGCTGGAAAAAGTCCTGGATATTTTGAGGTTTGACCCACTTTAGATTCAGAGATAGAATAATGGTGTCCCAAACTTCTCTAGCAAAGGGGTAGTATATCATCAAGTGGTTGCACGACTCAGCTTCCTCACAGCACATGATACATCTATTGGGCATTTGGAAGCCTCTTTTTATAAGGTTATCCATAGTAAGGATTTTATTCTAAACAAGCAGCCAAAAAAACATGTTAATTTTAGGGGTAAGATCTTTATTCCATACCTGAGCACAGAAAGGTGGATCTCCAGAGGGAATGAGAAGAGCTAAAGTAGAAGCAACCGAGACTTTTCCAGAGATAGTAGGCCCCCATATCAATTCATCACACTCATTATCTCTAATAAACTAGTTATTTAGCTGTTTAGTAACCTCTATAAGTCTGATGTCCCTTAACCCTAAGTCAATCCATTCTTCATTTATCCAATAGTCACTCACAAGGACCCCAATAGAATCTTTGCATTCCTGAATCATAGAGCTCCACTCCTTAATCTCTATGAGGGGTTTGTCTAGGATCCATTTATCATCCCAGAAGAGGATTTTCCTTCCATTTCCCAGCTTCCATCTAGCCCCTTTACTGATGAGTTTCCTACCCTTACTTATACTATTCCAAATAAATGATCCCTGGATGTCATTAAAGGAGTGGAGGGTGCCTTCTAAAGAAGTGAGATGGTATTTACTTTTTATTATTGTGTTCCATTCTTTCCCTTCTTCAAAGATCCTCCAACATTGTTTAGCTAGAAGAGCCTTATTGTTAATAGAGATATTTTTGATGCCCAGACCCCCCAACTTCTTTGGCTTACAAACCTTCTCCCAGGCCACCAAGATAAGTTTCTTCTTCTTTTCCACACTAGTCCAAAGGAATTTTTTTTGAATTTTTTCAATAAGGTCCTTATACTTCAGAGGAATTTTGAAAAGACTAAGAGCATAAACCGGGAGATTTTGAAGAGTGGCCTTTAACAATTGAACTTTTCTAGCTTGGATAAGAATCGCCCCTTTCCAACCCAGTAGTTTATTGTGGAATCTATCAAGAATTTCATTCCAGAAGTTAGCCTCTGATTTTGAACACATCGACAACCCTAAATAGGGGGCAGGAAGCCTTCCTATCTTACAACCAAGGATGGAAGAGATTTTGTTCATTCTAGCTTCGGGAGTGTTAAATAAATATAGAAAGCTTTTATCCCAATTTATGAGTTGACCAGTTGCATTTGAATAAACATTTAGAGCTTTTTTGATGTTCCTCGCCTCTTTAACTATAGATTCCCCCATGAGAATCGTGTCATCAACAAATTGTTCATGAGAATATTTTCTCTCTGCTGAAGAAGGTTGTAGACCAAAGATCAACCCTTGATTAACTTGGTTTTTAATGTATCTCCCAAGAATTTCAACTATAATAGCGAAGAGGATTGGGGATATAGGGTCTCCTTGTCTCAACCCCCTAGAAGGTCTAAAGAAGGGAGAAGAGCCACCATTCACAATCATAGAAGAAGACACCGTAGTTACCAGTTGCATGATAAGTTTAATTACTCCTTCATAAAAACCAAAAGCCTGAAGAATTTTGGAGAGCAGCTCCCAATCCACTCTATCATAGGCTTTGGATAAATCAAGCTTCATTAAGGAAGCCCTGTTTCCCTGATTTCTCTAGAGAGTGAATATTATCGTGAACCACCATGATAGAATCCAGGATTTGTCTCTTTGGGACAAAGCCATTCTGTAGATGCGAGATGAGGTGAGGGAGAATCTGTAATATTCTAGAAGTAAGGATCTTTGACATAATCTTATACAGAGAATTACAAAGGCTGATAGGTCTAAAGCAGTCCGATGCATTAGCTCCCTGCCTTTTCAGAATAAGGGCTATAAATGTAGAATTGAGTTCTTTGAGAATAGATTTAGCTCCATAAAATTCTTTCACTGCTACGCACACATCTTTCCCAATGATATTCCATAATGTTTGGAAGAAGAACATTTGGACTATGTTTGGAAGAAGATTATTGTTATGGTTAATTGACTATATATATATATATATATATATATATATATATATATATATATATCATATGTATCATAGTTGACTGAGAATTACCGGGGCTCACATTATATATATTATGCAGTCATTGTTAAGATCGACTTAGTTGATTGCTTGATCACATGATAACTAGTAATTAATGATTATTGTAACACATTGTTAATGTGTTACGATAACCACTAACTAGTGGTTATTCGTATCACAATGTAAGATAATGAAACGATGTTAGTCAAACGCCAATGAAATGATGCCAACCGTGTCTATTCATATTGGTATTAATAACCATTGTGTGGGCTAGGAAAGACTTACCAGCGCCATATAATTGATAGGAAATAATCAATGATATCCTAGCTCATATAAATAGATGCCCTAGCTCATGGGTAATCAATGATACTCCAAGAAAGTAATAATAGTGGTAATATGAAAAGCACAAGCCAAGGGCATATGCCATGTAAAACAATGGTGGACACTAGTTAGCATAGCAAAGAAGAAATGTGTCGCCAATGATGCCATGAGGATCACAGGTTCTAAAAGAAGTAAGCAATATAACCAGAGAATCCAATGAACACACATTAACATGATGCCCTAGTTCACTAACACAACAAGTGTGATAAAATCAAAGATGCAGATCAGGCTCATGGGTTGTAGTAATAGAAAATAAACATTACATGATGCCCTATCTCATAATAAAATAGTAAGAATATAGATGTAAATGCCATAATCAAATCATCCCTACCTCAATGATCAAGCTTCAATTTGATAAGGAGAGGAAAAGCCAAGTTTCCAAAACCAAGCTTGAAGATCAAAGGCCCAAGTCTAGATAAAAACTACAACCCGTATACACAGTGCCAAATCAAATCATCCAAAGAAATGAACTCAATTCCATGGACACAACAAAGCATGGTGCACTGCAACCCTTGAAAAAATTCGCCGTGTTTATTTGAAATGAAAAATGAAATCTTGTTTTTTTAAGTTATGCCTATGTTAGTCAAACTTTCGACGTACATGGTATTGGTCGAACTTTGACTAACACGGGCATGCATTAAAAAAAATGAAATTTTTCCTTCTATAATCTGACCAACCAAAACCTTTTTATTTCATGGTCAAAAATTTTGGTGGAAAAACAAGGTCAAATGTACTAGTGAATGGGTTGTGATTGTCTTACGGTTGATATGTGATCTCACAAACTTTGTAACAATTAAAGTTATGAGTAAGATCTTTTGTCTGAATGATATTGGAAACTTGCCAAATGGCATAAGGAATATTTTCATCATCAGAAGTTACATGTAGTAATGGTAATCTCTAGAGAGATTATTTATGTCCACATTTTTCTAGCTTGTAGGTTCTTGGAATAGAAAGAAGAAAGGGTGATTAGATCCCTCAAAATCCCATTAGTATAACCATAGCAACATGCCCACCTATTATTACTTCTTTCTTATAAATAATAATTTGTTGTTAGTTAGGATATATTGTACTAAATTAAATAGTGAATAAGATGTTAAGATTTTCCTCGTTCAACATCTCCTTAAGGGCCCAACAAATTATGAATTAAATCATGGTTACCTACATTTAGTTAATAAATGCATAAATTATGTGCTTCCATAACTTTTGACTTTAATTCATTTGTGCAAGCTTCCAAGTGTACATTATTATAATATTTTTTAGTGTTCAATCTATCTTACCTTGCTCTCCCATTCTCAAACTATGCACCAAGTATTGTCTCTATTTTTTTGGTCATTTTGCCTTATAGGTGTCTAAAAGGCTCTTAATTTTGATCTCAATAGTAGAGGATTTTGTATCTTTGATTGGGATGAAAAGGAGTTTTATGTGCAAAATTTAGGTTTTACATTCTCACTTCAATGTCTAATTTTTTAGAAAACCAAGGAAGATTTGCTTTCTATCAACAATTTTGTTCTTCAACTTACTTTTGTGGACTAACAACCTGCTTTGTGAAAGGAGCTTATCTATCTTTATATCCCTTAACCTTTTATGATTTTTGCATCTAGGACATGTCGGATATTTGGTCTCTATTTTTGGGTTCATGCTTAAACCTATAGAGAAAATAGTTATTTTACACAATTATTTGCATACATTTTCTATTTTTTTATTGTCTTAGTTTGGTGCATCTACCTAAGTTGGCCATTTTGAGATTCTACTATTGAGAACATTTAGATAAAATCATAATTGTGGATTTGTTGAAGCAGTGCTCATGGATTTTGTCCAAATAATATTCTTGATCATTTGTGAACAATATTATTGTAGGTCCTCATTTCTTTAGACTTTAATAAAAATTAGTTCTAATCAAGTTGAAATTTTCTTTCTCAATCAATTTATAGATAAAACTAATGACAATTAAAGCCTATAATTTCATTTAAGAACATACAAATTTCTCAGAAAAGCAAGAGCTTGTAATATTTGAGTCAAATTTAATCCATAACTTGCAGTAGCTATACTAGAATCTCTTTGATGGATGCTTGGGTGAGTGCTGGATTTTCTTTCATATCAATCTTCCCAAATATATTTGAATACAATTAGAATTTTATATAATGATTTTGTTGTCCTTCCTTTTTTTCCAGAAGAAATTGGTTCCTACCAAGATTCACATGAAATGGATTTCTAAAGATGCTTCAAGAAATTTGATATTTTTGAAGAGGAAGAAAAGGTTGAAAAAGAAGGTTGAAGAGTTGAGTATTATTTGTGGAGTGGATGCTTGCATGGTCTTCTTTGGACCTAAGGTAGATCATCAAATATCTCAAGAGTAGCATCACGATGTGTGGATTGATATGTCCAAAGATATATAGGTCATTGAGAGATACAAAAGAATTTCCAAGGAAGAATGCAACAAGAAAAAGCTTGATAATTTTAGTTTCTTACAAGAGAAGATAAATAAACTCAATCTTGAATTGAACACAAAGAGGAAGGAGAATGATAATCTTGAGATGGGCATGAGGTATCTTTGTTGGGATAATTATTTGAATTATCTCAGTGTTGAGAAGCTTAGGGACCTGATTAAGTATATATAGATGCTAAGCTATAATCTTTTGGCGATAGAATAAATTTTCTTATAAGAACAGGGAATGAGATTTCTCATATTGTTGGTGGTGAAAGAAATGTAGTTCCTATTATGAAATATGTTGTTGGGAAGCCATTAATGGAACCATATCATTCTCTAGCTTCTCAAAAAATACCTCATAATTGTGTAATGTTGCAAAGGTTATCTAGATTTGACTAGGTATTAATTATGGACATCATGTGAGACATGTGTTTTTATTTTTAATTATTTATTATTGTTCTTTAGTCCACATGGAAAATAATGTTAGCCCTTATATTTTTGGTCCTACGTAGGCTTAATCATATAAAGTATTTCCTTCTCTTTCAGAGTTGAAGAAGCCATGAATGTTTGTTTGTGCTAAAGGTAAGTCATATATGTGGCATTATCCTGTTAGGTCAATTTTACTCTTTGTTCTAGATTATTTAAGCACTATTGATGTGCTTGGTTGCTCCATATTAGTCCTAAATATTGTCTATTGATTTGCAGGTGGATAGACCATGTATAGGAGGTGATCTCATTGATGGATCTGATTTTATGAATATAGAATTGGTGCATGTCAGAGAGAGTAGGTTTCTCTCTCAAATATTTTCTTTTGTTAACTGTTGAGATTATTTTTGTTGGGACTAATGCTTACTCTTGATAAAGGGCTTGCTTATGTATAGAGTAGAATAGTCTCTTAGGATGTTTTCATAGTATTTATTCATTGTCTTCTTTCAATGTGTGAAGGTAGGCTATTGAACACCATTGTGTGAGAAATTTGGAGACTGGATGAGATAAAAGGCTAGGATATTTATCTGCGTTAGCGATTCACAAAATATCAAACAATCTAAATTTTGTTTACCTTAAAATATCAAACAATCTCAATAACAATAAAATAAGTAAACAAAATTTTGCAATATACTATAAACTCTCCATTTTTATATTGCAAATGTTACAACCCTAATTATCATATTGTAAGTTAACATAAAATCTTTGCATGAAATGATAACTTCAATGAACATTTTTTAGAGAAATAAAATTGTTTCCAAGTATTTGAGGGTGATCACTAAGGTGCTTGTTTATCTTTAATTAATGTCTAAATGTGTAGTTTTTGAAGTACTGGAAGGCTTTTTATCTCGTTTAGACCACATGTGAAGTTTGATTAAATTAAAAAACACATAGCAGCTGCAACTTCTCTAATGTAGGGATTTTATGGTTGTTTATTCATCTACAATATGTTTTTTCTTCTCAAATGAATTTGTTTTGACTCACCGATTTTGAATTTGAGTTTATCTGCCACAATGGAAGAAATAGTTTGTTAGGTTAAATACCCATCATTTTTTCTTCATATTCAGTCCACCAATGGGCTAGAAAGTGTAATTAAGGAAGTACGTGTTCAATATTTGAAAGATGTGATTTTTTTCTAGAATCAATTGTATATTTTTATAGGGCCACTTTGTCAAAAATATACATAGTTATTCTAGAAATAATCTTTTGATTTCAAAAATAATTTCTCAATTGATTTTAGAAAAAAAATCATACAATAATATACATGATTATTTTTGGAAGTGATTTTCTTTTATTTAATACTACACATTAGAAAACTTATGCCAACTATTGTCAACAAATTTTCCTACTTGCTTTCTAATGTTTGTATATTCTCTCTTTGAAGAAAAAAGGCTTCTAGAATGGATTGTCTGTATTAGTTAATGAAGATGAGATGAATTATGGAATTTTTTAATAGAATTAATAACTTGCAAGGGTTATGTTAGTGGAGACATGCTATCCATCCCTTTTAAGGAAAATTTATACTACCTTTAACTGACTTAACTTCAATCCACCATTGATAACTCAGTTAAAAAGGTATGTTAAAATCCTTATAGATGTAAAATCTTGAATGGTAGGCACATGGATTGTTAGTGATTGGATGACATGTTTCTTTTTTTACCATTGATCAACATAGAATTTGTTTAAATAACTACTTGAAGTTTCCATTATTTCCTCCAACTTTTTGACTACATGTTTATTATGTCAAAGAATTTTGAATTTTTCACTTAAAAAGAGACACATTTATATTATTTACGTCACAATTGCATGAAATTAAGATTGGGTCTTTGGTTAAATAGATAGATGCATAGTTACTACAATTTAATATGATATAGTTATATCCATATTCATTTACTCATGAACACTTCTTTGAAAATTTGAATGGTGTCACCATCCATATGTCATTACCCATACCCCATCTATCTAAGTATGGACAAATATATTTTCACATTTTCATCTTCAAAAAGATAACTAACATTTAGTTTAGCGCATATTGTATAATTAATTATGTAATATTAACATATATCTAAACTTGACCTACAATTTCCAATTGGCATATCCCTTGAACCTCCTCCAACTACAAGTGCTAGTTAAATACTAAATGCAAGTTGTACTTCAGTATTTTGATCTATGTTTATTATCATAACATCATTGTCATTGTTGAATAACCTATAATTATAAATAGAAATTCCTTGGTAGAACAAAAGGTCATTAGATATGTATCTCATCAGTTTACTTACTAGTACTCTTGATGTCATAACATCATTACACTAAATTTGTACTCACATGTCAAAGGAATTGCAAGGAGTAAATAACATTGTCCTTTCTCCATGTTCTCCAACTTTCCTTCCTCCAAAATAAAATCCTCTTGTTTGCACAAATTATTAAGGCTAAAACCTATTACTTTGAGTCAGTGATTAGTCAACAATTTGTTTCTTTGTTTCTATTGTAAGCAAACAACTTGCAAAAGATTGCATAACATAGTATTATTATACGATTTTCAATTGTATAACATAGTACCCTAATTAGATTTTCATACTCTGGTCTTTAGTAAAAGTGGGTGTAATTACATGTAACATCTCTAAAATCTTGACACTACAAGTTAATATTCTCTCTATTTTGATAGTCAATAAAAATATAATAATGTTGGCATGTGTAAAGCCAAATTTTACAACCTTTTCTAGCATCCTCCATGATAGGCATGCATGCAAAACATGGAAGCACCAACAACACCCATGTAACTAGGCTCTTCCTTTGGAAGGCTTTTGCAAGTAAGCTCATCCATATAGCCACATGGAACCACACTATGTGAACAAATTTCTACTTTTAAATAAATAAATTTAATAATGAAAATTTTTAGACAAAATGGGGCTTTTTAATAACTATAAAGACTATAAATTCAAAATTATGTCTAAATACATTAGACTATCATGTTCGAAAGCTGATCTAAAATTTTAAAAAATTTCAAATGTGAAAAGTAAAATGTTAATTTTTTAAGTGATTGCCATAAATTTTAGGGGATTTTTTTTTTAAATTTTTTTTGAAGATATTTATGCATTTTAACTAGGCTTAACACACATCTAAATATGCATTTTTTGGGTGTATTAGGAATTTTTTGGGTGTATCAGCAATTACTTCTTGATAGAATTTGCAGCTTCTTGCTTCAGTGATGTGCTACATGTTCATCCTTATTCCTATTTTCTAGCACATTCCTAGTTTTGGAGGCTTCTTCAGTCCTTCAAACTAGTCTTCGTCTCTTTTTGGAGTAGAGTTTTTCCCATGTGGTTTTCTCTATTTCTCCTCTTTTCATAGAATGTATTTTGTACTTGGGTACCTGATGAGGCCTTTTGTTGTCGGGACCCATTTACTTTCAGTAGTTCTTTCTAGGTTTTTAGCTTCTCCCAAAGTTCATCTTAAGGGGGCGTGTTAAGGTAATAAAGTGTTTACTTATTAATTAAATCATATTGATTTAATTACTAAGTCACATATTATCACTTTCTACTTAAGTTATACTTTAGGCATATAATAATTAATAACTTTATTAATTATTATTGTGTAACCTAGATTTTACCCTTTTAGGGTTTCGATCTCTTTTTATAAAGATTGATCTCCTATGTTTTGATAATAGATTGTAACATAGATTATTCATTATTGAATTGCAACTTTTGTTTTTCCACATCAATGATTTCTCCTCTCTCGTGGATCCATGTGTTCAGGCCTCTCTAGCTTCTTTCTTCTCTTTGTTTTTTTGACAGGTGTTCTTGGGAGTTGTGGGTTGTTTACTCATCAACTCCAACATGGTAGACCATATGTTGTTATAATTACATATAATAATTTTACCCATTATGATGCTAATGGTGAGTTTTGTCATGGAAAGGATGACCTTGTCAAGGTGATCCAAGGAGCAATTTTGCACCAAGGTTATCAAATAAATGCAAATATTATATTGAGTCTTTATTACTAATGGGTGTCAAATTGACACAATATATAAAAAACACTACTTAGATCGTGGTCTAACTAAGTTGATGAATCAAAGGGACACATGTTTGTTGAGAAAAGATGTATTGAATGCATAGAAAAGAGTGCAATCCCTTCGATCTTAGAAAAATGAAGATGATGCAAAAAGTGTAAGCTCGTGGCATGCAAAGGAGAAAGATAATTTTTTCTACTATAAGAGGCCAAACAACATGGAAGATGTTCCATTTTTTGTAGGTATCCAAACACCTTGGATGCAAGAAATGATGGTGAAACATTCACATAATTCACTCATTGCAATGAATTCCACATTCTCTACAAATAAATATGGTGTAAGTAAAATATTGCTACCCATATCTATGGATCATAAATTTATCATTAATACTTCTAATCTCTATGCTTCTTCATAAATATATTATATTTATTGATATGGTTTATTCATCTACAGTATGAGTTATATACCTTGCTTGTATTCGACGACCAAGAGGTTGGTGTTCTTGTTGCGTGGGCAATATCCTCAAGAAATAAAGTTGAGGATATAAATGAATGGCTAAGTGAAGTTTACAAAAGAGGAAAAGAGTCCAAAGAAGACTGGCATATTAATGCAATCATGACAGATGATGCTAGTGCTACTCGAATGAGGGAATCAAGTTTTTATTGTTTAATATTTAGTTTATAAAAGTATATTTTTTTATTTTATTTGAATACTAAAAAATAATTTTGTTCTAATACTACTTATGAAGTTTTATAATGTAACTTGTAGATTATCCTTTGATTTTCAAATACTTTTATGTATTTGGCATGTGCGTAAGGTATGGTTGAATAATGTGTATAGGCAAGTCACTTTTTATGTAGATTGCATCAATATTACATGTTTGAACATCATATCTTGATATCATGCTTTATAATTTAGGCATGTGAGAAATAAGGATATTGCAACAAATATGTTCAATAGATTGGGTCAGATTATGTATGCAATGAGTGATGAGGAATATATTACTACTCACCTAATAAAAAAAAATTATGGAGGAATTCAAAGAGGAGAAGACATTTATTGATTATTTTCAAAAAACTTGGTGTTAGCATGAGAGTCGTATTAGTAAGATCATGTGATTATTCATTACAATTTATATGCATTTACATCATGTTAGCTATTTTTGTATGACATCATTACATTCGTTTGTATAGCAATGTGGGCCAAGAATTTTTGAAACTTCTCTCATTCAAATCAAGAGACCAATGCTTCAATAGAATCATACCATTGCCACATCAAGAGTCACTATTTAAGTGATATTTCTAAGAAATGCACAAGGAGAATGGATTGGCTTATCCATGTACTTCTTCATAGGGTAGAACCATTCTATAAAAATAAAAGATTTTTGCAATTATCTAGGTTTCTAACAAACTTAAAAAAAGAACGATATTATATAACTACACTAGAAAGATGAAAAATAATACCAAATACAAATTTTTATCCATATGATCACCTCCATAATGTGGATAAGATAAGAAGCCAAACAAGTCCAACAAAATGGTATGTTGTCAGAAAATTTGGACCTGATTTGCATGTGTGTGATTGTTAGTGGGCAAAAAAAGGAGACACATGCAAACATGTATTGAAGATTTTAGATCGTCTAAAGAGAAACAAAAAAAATGAGCAAGATCAAGTTGTAGGTAAGTTTTATTTGAGATAGAAGTTTAGTTTTCAAAATTCTAATGATTATTATCTAAATAGTCTCAAAAGTAACTAATTTAATTATATTAAGTTACAGAAGGTGTTAGTCTATTGTCTAACAGTGACCACGATCATAGAGGGAGTCTTAATCATGAAAACATCACCACTGGTAATGTCTACATTGTCTTTACAATTAAACATTAAATTTTTATGGTTCTCAAAATTCATTATTTCTTATTTCAAACATAGATAGTTGTGTTCAATTTGAAGACCAAGATGTTCTTGGACTTATCATCGTTGAAGACCAAAAATTAGGTAAATTTCTATATCACCGTTTTAAAATGAAATGTTTTTTTCTTTTAGATTTGCTTTTACTTACTCATATTTATTTCTAATCCAGATGACATATTTGATGCTTCAAATGAAAAATTTCAAAATTCCATTGATTATTTGAGTTCATTGCTCCAACATTTACTAACTAGAGTGAGTGCAAAAACATTTTAGTGAATGAGTTAAGAGATTTAGAAAAGATATTGAGACACCTCTCGCTTCCTCTTCCAAATTTCAAGCAATTCCTGGCTTAGAGAACATTCCTATGAGATGAATATCACCATGGTTCAGTCCAAGAAAAATGCACAAACGTCATTCTACTCATCAAAGGCATAATACCATTTCTCAAAACTTAAGTGAAAGTGTTGAGCATGAAAATTTTCAATTCCCCTCTACAGAATGTAGAAAGAAAAAGGAAAAGAAGGGCATTAATTGCTCATGCATAGCAATACAAAAAGAAAGTCTTATTATCATGCAATAGAAAAGTGAGTACGTTTATTAAAAAATATTTTAGTAATTTATAGAAGTATGACTTGTTATTCTTTCATATATTAACCATATGTTGTTACAGGTTTGGATGATCAAGAAAGTACTCCACAACATCAATTACCTTTTTCTTTTGATCTAAACCAAACAATAATAGATGAAATACACCTCATAGATGGTATCTTTTAACTATTGAATTTCTTCATAATTTTTTATAGAAAATTACTTAATCATGTCTCTAACAAATTTTTGATACTTATTCAAACAAACTAGATACAATTTGTGGAGATCAAGCATTGGTGCTCAATGTTACCCCTACACAAACATTTCAACAAACCATTTCAGGTAATGAAAAATTTAAATATTTAAATATTATCTACATAATGTGTTTTTCCACTTGAACATGTTATCTAAGTTGATCATAGTTAAATGTGCATGTTATTGCAGTTTTAAAAGATAAAAAACAAATGAAGAACATATGTTACCCTTTTTCTATGGATCTTAACCAAACATAAACAACAATGGATGGAATGCAAATTGGATATGGTAAGAAAATCAGAAAATAAATTTTATTGTGAACCTTTAATTTGTATTTGGTTCATCTAAGTTGACGTCTCAAATTCATGTGTTATTATAGATTTAAACGATAATGAAGAATATATGTTTCCCTATTTTGTTGATATCAACCATACACTAATGGATGATGCAATGCAAACTGGAGATGGTAAGAAAATTACAAAGTGCACTTCAATCAATTTTGAGTATTCATTTTGTATATTGGTTTTATCTAAATTGATTTGATAAATGTACATGTTATTGCAGCCTTAATTGATCACCAAAATAGTCAGGGACTATATTTTGATCTTAATCAAGAAACATCAACAATAGTAAATGTAATGCGAAGTAGAGATGGTAAGATATAATATGAAATTCAATCAATTTTGAGTCTTTCTTTTGTAAATTAATTTTATAACTAGCTCATTATGTTTGCAGGTGTAGGTGATACTATAATGGGGGGTCATGGTCAATAGCTTTTCAGATAATCATTATGCTATATTATTGTAATGGGTTATCTTTTTGAGTGCTTTAACTCTATTTAGAAATTGGCTCTGAGAGGTAGTAGCTTGTAGATGACAATATATGTATTTTATACTTTTGAGTTGGACACGTATTGGATGTGTGCAAAATTGGCTAATTTCATTATGAGATTTTAATCCTTTTATGAGATAATCAAGTAATTTCCTTTGGGTCATGTAATTTTTATAGGATGGTTGAATTTATTTTTAACATTTCACATGCCATGTGTTGTGTAAAGATTTAATGATTTGTATGATAATATAGTATTATTTCCTTAAATTTATGTAGAGGGTAGGTCAACATATTCTAGCCTCCATTCATTAGTATTACTAACATAAATGTTAATTGAAATTAACATGTTTAACCTAGCAAAAAAATTATATCTATAATAACTTATTACAACATAATCATAAACACATGATAACCAATTTTAGCTAGATAAGTAAAATTCAAAGAGTATCAACTACCTTAGCATATTTAGATTTTCATTTCACGAATTCAAATTATTCAAATCTTTTATTATTTTAATACTGCAAAGAATCTACAATTACATTAATAAAAAAAAAACATCTAAATATATTTATTTGAAATTAATTAATTATTATTTTTTAACTATACTTAATCTATCCATCCATCTAAAAAGAGAATTTTTTTTAAACCCAGAAAAAGAAATTAATGCCTAAGAGTAAACAGGTTTTATTTGTTTTTAATTCTATACTAGCTAAAATCAATAAATTCAAAACATAGAACAAAATATGAAAGATTTTATAATAATAAGGGACGAGCGCTCTGCAACTTGGAAACCGAGTTTAATTCCCGCACCTCCTTCTCTACCCTCATGAGTCAAGTTGGGCCACCATTTATGGCCTCCACTTCCCCAGGGTACGGAGGCGGTCGACAACATAGAAGCATCCAATGCCCTGCCAAAGGTGATCTTGTAAATGGTCCTCTCAATAAAACCAACCTAGACCCTATTTCGGCTGCTATTCTTTCCCTCCCCGTTGAAGAACATCGTGGTAACGACGTCCTCGAGGATGCCCTAGGTAAAACCAAACAAGATTCTGGCTCTCCATCCACTGCTAGCAATGCTCAAGATGGAGGAGAAGGCAACCCGACGAGGCCGAAGTCATTCAAACAAGCGATTGAGAACCAGAGAGCCCTCCTAGAAGGCACCCACTTCATCTCCGCCACTACCCAAATCTCAGAAGGAAGCGTTGGAGATGGAGGTAAGGTTCCTTCTGCTCCAAAGCTCATTATTAAGCCTAATCCGCAAATGGATATTGCTATTGCTCAGGAGAAGAGTAGTCTTAGGGATAGTGCAATTTTCTTTGCTATTGTGGATGCTTCCAAAGTTCCGTCGAGAAATTTCTTAAATGACTGGTTGTATAAAATTTGGGGTTAGAAACTAGGTTATCATTTTACATACTGTCGCATGTTGCAAAAGGGTTTGTTTTTATTATTTTTTGTTGATGTGAAATCCCAAAGAGCCGTAGTCGACATGCAATTTTGGAGAGTCAGCCAATTTGAATTTAGGGCCATTCCCTAGTCCCTCAACGCCTCACACAGTGAAGTGTTTTCTCTCTCAAGCCCTAGGTGGGTAGTTATTAAGAATCTCCCTCCCTTCCTACTTAACCTCATTTTGCAGGTGCTCGAACCCGTGGGTCGTGTCCTTAGGGTTCATAGGTCTAACGTTCTAATCCCACATACAGATGTTAGAGTTCTCATCTCCCTCAAACCTGGCATTGATTTTCTAGATGTGCTTCATTTTGACCTTTGTGATAAACCCATTGTCTACCCGGTTACCTTCCTTTGTGGTCTCAATAGCTGCTACCTTTGCAGGAAGGAAGGCCATAGGAAACATGATTGCCCAATTCTTATTAGAGAGAACCCTCCCAGTGCTCCCAGCATTGTAACCACCTCTGCTCCCCTTGCTCCTCGACCACCAAATTCCTCTGGCACCATCCCTTCCCCCGCTTGTCCTCCTCCCTTTCTCTCCCTGCCTCTTCCTTCGTCTGCTACCCAGCTGGAGCCCAATTCGTCCTCTGTTGCCTGGATTAGAGACTCGAATTCTATCTCAGACAGCCTCGACCATCTCAAGAATCATTTTAAGGAGCAACGCCCTCCCCCATCCCAACCTGCTTTATCCCCCAAGAAAATGCAAGAGCTTGCTAATCCCTTTGGTCTTGATTTTGGTTTGGAACCCACCCCTACCCCTCCCAGGCCTAAGCATAGAACTCAAAATGTGCAACAGATTGCTCTAGAGAGAATCCATCTTAAAGCATCCAAAATTCCCTTTGCTCCTAAACCTAAGTGGAAAGTGTATTCTATCCTCGCTCAAGATCAGGATTCTGTTGAAGCTCCTGCCACCCTTGATGTTTCAATTGACAAGGTGGGCAGCCCAATAGATTTCTCAGTGCCTGTTGAGTTCTCCTCAGAATCAGGGCCGGTTAACCACCCTGGCGCCAATGGAAAAGATGAGTTTAACCCTCCTCTAGCCTTGCCATATAAACTCAATGGCTTCTCTATTGTGGTTATCCCGGTGCCTCCCCCCTCCCTCCCCCACCTAATAATTGGAGTGTTGAGCCTGAGAAGATGGATGTTGTTGAGATGCCCACCTTTCCAGGTGAGCCAAAAGGGCGTTAAGAGGAGAAACAATAGAGTGCTAACCTTGAGGAAGGTGAGCTCATCAGGGACCAATTGTTCATCTTCTCTGCTAGTGTTGAGAAGAAATTTAAGAAGAGTAGTAAGAATGGGGATAAAGTTCCTTTAGAGCCAGCAGAAGGGAATAGTGGAAAAAAGAAGAGAGGCAGGCCCCCCCTCCTGAGTGGCAACCCTAAACCCTCTAAAATTAAAGGAGTGATATCCCAAAGTGTTTTAAAGGATTTCAAACTCCCATGGATTCTAAACCATAGTATGAATTATGATGATCAACTGTGCATCATGGAATGTCAGGGGATTGGAATCCTCTAACAAGAAATATGTTTTGAAAAGATTCCTCTGTATGTTTTAAGATATTGATGTTCTTCTACTCCAAGAAGTCAAAGAGGTTGGTTTCACTCTAGATGTTTCCCTTAGGTGTATCTGTAAGGATGCCTCCTCCTTATCTACCAAGCACCAGAGGGATAGGGGAGGGTCATCCATTCTTGTAGGTCCAAGATGGAGAGACTCTATCCACAAATGGGGCTACTCTCCCTGCAACACAACAATTTGGGTCACCTTTAAGATGGATGATGTCCTCTTTGGGGTGTGTTCAGTTTATGCTCCCAATGATCACCACTCTAGGATTGAACTGTGGAAGTGCATCTCAGAGTTAGACAACATTCCTTGGATCCTAGCTGGAGACTTTAATATGGTGGAGAGACCCCAAGACAAAGAAGGAGGCCTGATATTTGAGTGGAAAGTTAATGAGTTGATCTTTTGGAATAGGATGATCTCTAAACTTAACCTCTTTGACCCCCTAGCTGGGAAGAGGAGAGAGTCCAAGGGAGTTTGGTTTACTTGGTCCAACTTTCAAAGGGGAGAGAGAAGGATCTACTCTAGATTGGACAGGATCTATTTGAATAGGCAGTTCTTTAGCTGTCCTCCCCCTGGATGGAAATTGTGTCAAGGTGACCCCTTTCACCCTCTCTGATCACCACCCCATCTTCTCCTCCATCCAAATGCTCTCTAGCCAAGATAACTCTCATTGTAGGAAGTCTGGATTTTCTCTCAACTCCTCCCTCCTCTAGGATAGAGATGTTCAAGAAGCCATTAAAAGTATTGCTTGGTATAATGAGGAGGTTTCCCATCACAACTCTGAGGTGGATAGATGGAATCAAATTTCTGAATCTTGGCAGAACATGCTGAAGTGTGTTGGGAGGAAGAAGGCCAAGGATGCTAGAAGGGAGGAATTCAGATTAGTGGAAGAGCTCCAGGAAGTGGAGATCCAGATTCAGATGAACCCCTCTTCCCTTGCCTTGTTGGATAAGGTCATTCACTATAGAGACTCCCTCAAGAACCTCCAACTCGTCAAGACTAGGGGTGCTAAGATCAGAGCCAGAGTCAATTGGCTCAAACTGGGTGATAAAGGTTCCAAGTTTTTCTTCCAAACCCTTAAGAAGAGGGAAGCAAGGAATAAGATCACCTATATTAGGGATCAAGGAGTCTCCATCACTTCTCAGGAAGGCATTGTTAATACCTTCGCTGCCTTCTACAAAAACCTCTTTACCTTAGAAGATGATGAGTCCAGGGCCATTGCTAGATAGAAGATTATCAACTTGATCCCTAAGAAGGTCTTCGAGACAGAAGCAAATTTTCTGGAAAAGGAGATCTCTAGAGAGGAGATCAAAGAATCCATTCTGAGCATGGCCAATGATAAGGCCCCTGGCCCTGATGGGCTCACAGTTGAATTCTATAAAAAGAACATTGATTGGATCTGCTCCAGCCTTCATAAAGTCTATATAGAGGCCATAGCTGTTGGTACCCTTGGACCAACCTTAAATGTTGGCTTCATTAAACTGATCCCAAAAGATGGAGACAGATTACTGATGAAGAATTGGAGGCCTATCACCTTGCTCAATATGGGGTACAAGATTTTGGCTAAAACTGCTGCCCTTAGGATTGCCAAAATCCTCCCTACAGTTGTTAACCAAACCCAAATGGGTTTTGTCAAGGGCAGATACATTTTGGAAAATTTGGTAACCTGCTGGGAGGCTTTCGATTGGGCCAAACATTCAGGACAATAGAGTGCCATGTTGCTCATTGACTATGAGAAAGCATATGACCATATTGAGTGGAGTTTTATTTTGGCCATGGTGGATAGACTAGGCTTCCCCCCTTACTTCTGTAAACTAGTTTCTACCTTGCTGTTTGGAGCCAGAGCAACAGTTGAAGTGAATGGGGTAAGGTCATAATTTTTTAAACTTTCTAGATCTATCACGCAAGGGTGCCCTCTTGCCCCTTCCCTCTTTGTCCTTGCTGCAGATTCCCTTCACTACTTGCTAAGAGATGACACTCTATCACCTAGGTTGAGAGGGATTCAGATTCCTAATGGCTTTGAAGTCTCTAACATTCAGTTTGTTGATGACACAACCATTCTCATGATTTTGGAGGAGGATAATATGGCTGTTCTCATGGTCAAACTTGACCTCTTCTGTCTGGCCTCAGGAAGTAAGATTTCTATTACCAAATCCATTATGCTAGGATGGACTCATTCCCCCCATGTTGGTGGAGCAAATTTGGGATTGAATGGGGAGGCCCTAATCATGTGGTTAGATACTTGGGGATTCCATTTGCTGTGGATCCTAACCTTAATAATATGTGGTGCTGGATTAAGGATAAAATTTCCATGAAATTGAGTAAATGGGACACCAACCTTCTCTCATTCCAGGGGAGGGTGCAAGTTTGTCAGAAGATACTCTCATCCTACCTTGTTTATTATTCCTCAGCTTGGCTGTTCAACTTGAATCAGTTTAGTTTCATCCAGAAGATAGTAAGGAATTTCCTATGGATAGATGGAAGAGGCAACAAGAAACACCATGCAGTTTCCTGGGAGTGGTGCACCAAAGATAAAGCCTGGGGTGGACTTGGTTTAAAAGACCTCAAAACCCAAGGTATAACTCTGTCCTCTAAATGGATTACTAGGGCCTCCTCAGGAGATGAACCTTGGAAAATCCTAATCAAGAATAACCTGGCTAGAGCTAGACCGAGTAAGTCTAAGGTTTGGATTAATATTGAACTCTCTGACCTGTTGACACTTGATTGCAACATTCAAGTCCAAGGGTCGAATGTGTTTAAAGCCATATGGAAAAGCTGGAAGTATGTAAAGGGGTTCCTTAGCAATGATGGGCCATTTGAAAGCCAAGGGGTTGTGTGCAGTCATAAATCTTTATGGTGGAACCTGAGACATAAAAATAAGCCTCTAGCTTTAATCCAAGGGTGCTCTGCTAGGAAATGGGTAGAGAAAGGCATCGCCAAATTTTTAGATGTTTTGAAGGAGGGAAATATAATCCCTTGGGAAGAGCTAGTTGCTTCCTTTGGCATTCCAAGCTCTCAGAGCAGAACTTATGGTATTCTTTCCTCAGCGCTGAACACCCTGGGACCGATATACAAATGCTACAATCCTGACAGTTGTGCTTTTCAACTGAAATGGCCAGATAACTCCTTGCTGCCTCTTATCAAATCTAGATACATCTACTATCTCCTCACCCAATCCACAGACCCTGCCCTCCATGCTAATCTAAAATGGCACCTTGACCTCCTTGCTTCTGATTGGAATAAACATTTTAGCTCACTGTGGACCAGACCCATTGAGCCCAAGATTCCCTGTTTCCTTTGGATACTCCTCCTACATAAGCTCCCTTTTAAGAAATTGGGGGGGGGGGGGGGTGGGGGGGGGGAATCAAATCTTTGTAGTGCATGCAAGCTCCCTGAGTCAGTTTTTCATGTTTTCTTTGAGTGTCTCTTTGTTGTTGAAGTCTGGAATCTGTTTGGTCTCTCATATAATAGTCACTTTACTAATTGGAATATTATCTCTGGAAGCATCAACAATAGTAAATCTTGCAATATCTTTTGGTCTATCCTTTCTTTTGTTATTCTGTGGATTATATGGAAGGCTCACAATAATGATGTTTTGGTTGGAAAGAGCAGGAATCTTATTGAGTCTCTAAGGAGACTCATTTTATCATGATGTTTCACTACAGGTCACAATGGTCATCAAGTTGAAGGAGAGAAAATTTCTTCAGATCCTGAGGGAAGGCTCAACCACCATTGAGAAGAAAGGGATCGCTCATGGATACACATCCATGAAACCTGGGGCTTTATTTGATGAGAAGCTTGCTGAAATCATTGATTAAGTCAAGAATAAGAACCAAGACATCCCTGCAGCAGGAAGGGTGGCTAGCTCAGAGACTCCTCCTCCACTCAGAGCCTATGAAATCATAGGATACAACTTGGTTTCCCCGGACTCCAATGAATCTGATTCAGAGCACGAAGATGCTTCTAGTTGATCTTCTAGTTGTTATGGTTTTGTTTATACAGTACTATGTTGGAACTTGTCATTTTGAGCAATACTTTCGTATGTAGAACTTTTATATTATGATGGTTGTGAAACTCTCGATACTCTGATGTAAAACTCATTTTGATCCAATGATATGCAATAGAAAAAATAAAATTCAAAACATACTAAATTGTATATTAATTTCTTAGTAAAATAATGTTCCAAGTTGGCATATTAACTTAAACCTATTTTAATCAACCATTTATGTAGATGTTATCGTATTTATTTATATTAATTAAATAAAATTAAACTTAAAGTACTAACTTGTAATTTACTAAGTCCAATTATATTCCTATATATTCAATTTTCCATAATGTTGAAAGAGAATATCATATTTATAAAATATAAAAAATACGTGCACTAAGTCATTGGGATGGGAGCGGAGCCGGCTATGCAGCCGACAAATTCCCTCCACTACCATGCATAGCCCGCTCCATCCTTGTGGAGGGCATACCATCATCCACTGCCATTGTCAGTAATTTACTGTGCACTAGTGGCTCGTAATTATATTAAATAAATCATTTGTCAGGAGTAAACTAAAACGTATATCTTACCAAGGGGGACACTTCATTTTTTTTTTAAACTTCTCTTTCTAGTTACGTATGCGTTTCTGGATTTGATTGTGTGTAGTTTTTGGATCAATGTTTCAGATCACACTCGGTGATCCATCATCGGGAGAAAGAGAGAGTGTAAGAATTGTAAGAAAAGTTGATCACATACGTAATTAAAATGGATTGTGGAAATCTGATATCATTAATTCTCTTTCTAGGTTTATCCATTAGAAATGGAATTAAATTATTTTATAATTAGAAATAGAATTAAATTATTTTATGATTAGAAATAGAGTTAAATTATTTTATAACTAGAAATGGAATTAAATTATTTTATAATTTGAAATGGAATTAAATTATTTTATAATTAGAAATAGAATTAAATTACTTTATTATTAGAAATGAAATGAAATTATTTTATAATTAAAATTAGTTGTGCAACACAATTTATCAATTTTTCTTCATATATTGTAAAAAATATAGTAGTTTAAACACAATAGTTTATTAATAAAAAATATAATAATTTTAATTAAAATTAATTTTCATTCAAATAAATTTATTTAAATATTTATTAATTAGTCGCGCTTATTTAGATTAATATTTTTTAACAATTGGTTAGTATAAAAAGATAAAATGATATATGGAAGGATTGTATTAATTTTTAAATGATTATATTAACTAGATAAATTTTTAAATAAGAATATATACTAGGAAGATATGGAAATAGAAAAATAGCGAAATAAAGCAAAGCGATTTAGGGTTTTCTTTGCAGCATTTTTTAGTGAGGTCGTGGTGGCGACTTCCGACAGAAAAGATTGAGACGACAAGCGACAACTGGACGTCTCTGGTTGCTATGGTGATACAAGTGTAGTCCTTCCTAACTTCTCCTTTAATGCGGTTAAAATGAACGGTTCTTCTTCTGCCGCTCTCTGTCGTTCGGCAGAGGCCGTACCCCCTACTCCCTCTGCCACCACACTGAAGGACGCAAGTCTTAATGGCGGCCCTGTTAGCAACCCTAACCCTACTATTAAACCCAAGCCCTTCTATGAAGCGGTCGCCAACACTACTAGTGTCATGGATGCAAAGGCAAAGTTTAGCATTTCTAGAGCCCATGATGTTGCCATTCCTAGTAAGAGCTCTACAACTTCTTCGACCCCTTTCTCTGTCGCTCCTAACACTGAGATGCTTGCTGAGATAGTTAAAGAGAAGAATAGGTTAAAGAATACTGCAATTTTCTTCTCGGCTGTTGAATTGGATAAATGCCCTCCTAGGAAGTTTTTGGATGACTGGTTTCACAATTTTTGGAATCTTAAAATGGGTTTTCACATTTCATTTTGTCGGCAAATACATAAAGGTTTATTTGTAATTTTCTTTGCTAAAGGTGAATCGCAAGCAGAAGTCCTAAAAAAACAATATTGGACTGTTGGATCCACATCATTTTGTGCTTTTTCTTGGTCTCCTGAGGTTGTTCATGAGGAGGTCCTTGCCCTCTCTGCTCCTCGATAAATTCTGGTTAAAAATGTTCCCCCTTTCTTATGGAGGTTTTTGCCTCAATTACTTGAACCCTTGGATAAAACTATCCAAATGGATGATACCGTTAGGTTGGTGCCACATATGGATGCTAGGGTCCTTATCTCTCTGCAACCAAGAAAAGAAATCCACTCTGATATTTTCATTAACATCATGGAGGAAATTTTTGTGTTCCCTATCAAAATTTTGGGAGGCTTAAATGCCTATTTTTTATGTCAAAAAGAAGGGCATCTTAGAAAAGATTGCCCTATAATCAAGAAGAATTTGAAACCGGCTAAAAATTCTCCTCCCGCTAACCCAACCAACCCTGTTGTAGCTCCTTCCACTAGCAAGAACACCTAGGTGGAGGTGCCCTCTAAAACCTTACCTAATTTGGATTCTGCCTCTCCTGCTTTCCCTGCCTTTCAAGCTCCTTTCTCCTTTTTGGACATGTCTATAGACACCGCGAACACGAACGACGACTTCCAAATTGTTACTAAGAAATGAAGAAGAAAGGCCACTAACAATGAAAACATGAATGGTGCTACACCTCAACTAGCTAAACACTTGAACCCCTCCTATTCGAATAACCCTCCTTCCCAAAATACTCATGTTGTTTCTCTTGTGTTAGAGATTATATGTGCTAACCCTCCTAGTTCCCATGTTCTTGATATTGTGTGCTTCAACAACTCCAGCAGGCATACTACCTCAGGACCATCTCGAAAGACCCCAATCAAAGTTTTTAAAGAATTAGGTGATGATTGCTCCCTTGAGATTATCCCTGTTGCTAATAATTTCCCTGGTACACCCTCCATGGAAGTGAACTCTCAATCAGAGAATGATGATGATTCTAAAATTGACACCCTTGCTTCAAAGTGGAGGGGGAGGCCCTTAGGATCCAAAAATAAATCCTCTGGTAAGAAAAATGGGGATATCTCTAGTAGACTTATGCCCTCAACTGATGAGGTTGATGTAGCGTGCTCTACCCCCTCTATTGTCTCCTCATGAATTGCATTTCCTGGAATGTGAGGGGTCTTGAGTCCCCAGATAGGAAATTTGTTATTAAGCATTTCCTTGATACCTATAAATCTATAGATTTTCTTATGCTACAAGAAATCAAAGCTGTCGGTTTCATGCTTGAAACTAATCTTAATTTTATCTGGAATAATGTGATCAAATTTTGTACTGAGCATACTAGAGGCAGGGGTGGAATTTCTCTTCTTATCAATCCCAAATGGGGGAGTTATGTCACGGGTAATGGCACCTCACCCTGCCAAAGAGCTGTTTGGACCACTATCAATCATAACAATTGTATTTTTGGCATCTGTTATGTCTATGCCCCTAATGACTCTAAGGAGAGACAATGAAAAGACAATGAAAAGCCTCACTGGAATAAGATGATAGACTCTAAGCTTCTCTTTGACCCCTTAGCTAGCAATAAGGCTACTAACCCATGGATATGGTATACCTGGTGTAACTTCCAGCAAGGCCCCTCGCAGATCTACTCAAGACTTGACCAATTTTATGGGAACAAGAACTACTTCTCCTTCCTCCCTGACAACCAGAATAACTTTGTCCTCACTACCTCCACTACCCTCTCAGACCACCACCCTATCTCTACCTGCGTCAGTCTTAACAATGCTCCTGTTCACAATAGAGCTCTCAATTCCAAATTTATTCTGAATACCAGCCTTCTTAAAGATTAAGATGTCCTTGTTGCCATTAAAATTATTTGCCATACCAATAAATTCATTTCCCCTAATTGCTCCCAGATTGACAGATGGAAGATGAATCTCCCAGCTTGGCAATGCTTGCTTAAAACTATTGGTCAAAAGAAAGCCAAAGACTATAAATTTATTGAAAAACATCTCTCCTCTGATCTCTAAGAGGTTGAGAATAACATCTAAAATGACCCTTCCAATATTAACCTTGTCTCCCGTGTGATCTCTGCTAAGGATGCCCTGAGAAAACATCAACAAATTAAGATCCGTGGTGCTAAGATTAGATCTTGTGTCCATTAGATCCAGGCTGGGGATTGTGGCTCAAAGTTCTTCTTTAATCTTATTAAACATAAGCATTCCAATGAATCCATTGATAGGCTCTTAGTTGACAACCAAGACACTTCGGACCCTGATATCATTAACAAAGCTTTTGCTGACTATTATAGAAATCTCTTCACTTCTGAGGACTCTAAAGAAGCTATTGACCTCAGGAACAAGTGTAAACCTCAGGAACAAGTGTAAACCTCTTATCCCTAGAAAATTGGATAGAGTTGGTATTGCTATTTTATCTGAGGATATATCTCTGGACGAAATTGAAAAAGCTATCAAGTCTCTTAATAATGACAAGGCCCTTGGCCCGAATGGTCTCCCTGTGGAATTCTATAAAGCTAACATTGGCTGGATCTATAAGGATCTTCAAGACATCTATTTGGAAGCTCTGGCTAATGGGTCTCTTGGCCCCTTTATTAATAGTGGTATCATTAAACATATTCCCAAAGATGGGGATAAAGCTCTTATTAAAAATTGGAGGCCTATTACGCTCCTTAACGTCTCTTTTAAGATTTTGGCCAAGATGTTGGCTCTCAGGCTTGTGGATATCCTGCCTAAATTTATTTGTGCTACCCAGACTGGCTTCATCAAAGGTAGATATATTCTTGAAAACTTAATTACTAGTTGGGAAGCCATGGATTGGGCGAACTGCTCTCACCAAAACTCTGTGATGCTGCTCCTTGACTTTGAAAAAGCCTATGATAGGGTTGAATAGAATTTTATCCTCGTGATGCTTGAGGCTTTTGGTTTTCCTACTACCTTCTATAACTTAGTTCGTGTGCTGCTTAGTGATGCCTCTGCCCAAGTGGATGTCAATGGTTCCCTATCTAATCCCTTCCCCCTTGGTCGATCCATCAGACAAGGTTGTCCTTTGGCTCCTACTCTTTTTCTCATAGCTTCGGAAGCCCTCTACTACATCCTTAGAGATAACTCGCTATCCCCTGATGTTAGAGGCATTTATCTCCCCAATAACGATGAGCTTATCAACTTCCAGATTGTTGATGATACTACCATTTTCTTTGAAGCTAGTGCTAATAATTTTGAAGCCTTACAAACCAAGCTCAATATGTTCTGCACTATTTCTGGTGCTCGGATATCCCAAGCCAAATCCATTTGCCTTGGTTGGGAGGAGCAGCCTCCTGAATGGTTCAATCAGTACAACTTCCAATGGGGTGGGCCCCATAAAATTGTTAAATACTTAGGCATCCCCTTTTTTGTTGAGCCTTCCCTCAAAGACATGTGGTCTTGGATCAAAGAAAAAATTGATAAGAAGTTGAATAAGTGGCATAACAAATCTTTATCTCTAGCTAGCAGAGTTCAAGTTTGCCAAAAGATTATGTCTTCCTATAGTATCTACTACTCCTCTACCTAGATGTTCAGCAATTACCAAATTTTGGAAATCCAAAAGGCCATCAGGAACTATCTTTGGTCCGATGGTAAATGCAATAAAAAGATGCATGCGGTCAATTGGGATTGGTGCCATATTGATAAACTCCTTGGGGGGCTTGGGCTTAAGGATCTTAAAATTCAAGGTACTGCTCTATCCGCCAAATGGATCTTTCACTCTATGGATGGTAACGATCCATGGAAAGTGCTTGTTAGGCATAATATTGAAAGAGATATTCCAAAAAAAGCTAAGTCTTGGAGAAATCTCCCCTTTTGTGATTTGATTGTTGGTAACTTCCCGATTAGTGTTCAAGGCTCTGATGTTTTTAGATCCATATGGAAAGCCTGGGACCATGTCAAGAAGTTTATCACCAACAGGGATTTCCATGATGCTAAGCATCTATATGGTGAAAGATCCATTTGGTGGAACTTACACCTGGCTGGAAAACCCCTCACCCTCTCCCAAGGATGCTCTGCTAGGCTGTTGTCTAAGATGGGAATCTCCTAGTTAGTTGACCTTTTTGAACATGATAAGGTTATCAGTTGGGATGAGCTTAGGAACATATTTAATATTCCAGACTCTCAAAAGAAAACTTACAATATGGTTGTCAAGGCTACCAAGGATTTGCGCACTGACTGTAATGTGAACTCTCATAGATACTTAAAATGCAAATGGCCTGATGGGGTCATTATGTCCAAAATCAAAACCAAAAATATTTATAATATTATTGGGCGTAATGAAAATATCATTGATCATGTCAATACTGTTTGGTATTCCTCCCTCGATGTTGGGTCTTGGAAAAAGTATTTCGATATTCTTTGGAAAGGTATTGTTGAACCTAAAATTAGGTGTTTTAAATGGTTGGCTTTGCTTGATAGACTCCCTATTAGAAAAGATGGTTCTATGAATGATTTCTGCAGCTTATGCAAGCTTCCTAAAACTGGTAGACATATCCTTTTTTACTGTATTTTTGCTAAGGAAATCTGGAATATGTTTGGTATTACTTATCCTATAAATGTGAACATTCTGGAAATTATTACTGGTAATATTGATGGGCTTAAAAAGGATTCAAATTTATTTTGGAATATTCTGTCCTCTAACATTCTTTGGCAGATCTGGAAGTGTAGGAACAAGGAAAGGTATCAAAGCAACCCTAGAGCTCTTACTGAGTTTTTTTGAAAACTCACATTTAAAAAAATTTCTTTAGGTTCACACGACGATGATGACGGAGAAGGAAAACTAAGAAGATTCTTGAAAGATGGGCATGCCACCTTCTTTGTCTACGAGCTGAAACGTGAGTATGAATGGAGGAGGAACTTTGATGACCTCCAGATGTTTGAAAGGACCCGCAAGAGACTCAATCAGGAAATCAGAAAGAACATCAAGTCCAAAAAGGACGAGATCTTCATGCTAACTCAAATCCAGGAGCGAAAGAACATTGTGTGGATGGAGGGTCCTTTGGGGTGGACTGCTTGGGTTGACACCCACTATGATGTGTTACATTAGTTTCCTTTTTCTCTGAACTATGTTTATCTACGTTGTACTCTGAGTTCGTACTCTGAGTTCGTGGTGAGGCTGGGCCTCTTATTTTGTACTCTCGGTTGATACTATTGTATCTCTTTTTTTGATCCCCCTATATATAATACAAAAAGAATATATACTAAGATTTTATTTTAAAATATTTAATTTATGATGATCATTTTGATATAATTTTTTATCTTTCTATAATTAATACAAAAATATTTGATTTATGAATGATATAAAGTAATAGAGTAATAGTGATATATAAATAAAGAGGGTGGGGGAGAGATAATATAGAACCCTAAGCCCTAACTCTACGATAATACATAACCCTACGATAATACATAACCGTAAGTCCTAATACTAACCATAAAACTTGCGATGATGTAAATCCTAACCATAATGATAAATCTTAATTATAAACCTTAGTCCTAAACCTTATCACAAACATTAAACATCCTAACCCTAATAAAAACCTTAACTTTAACCATAAAACTAACCACAATCCTAAATCTAACCTCAATCCTAACCTTAACCCTAACCCTAATTAGAATCATAACCTAAATATAATATAATCACGATGTAACTCCTTATCCTTATCATAATTGTAACCCTAAAACCTAAACCCTATTCACAATCCTAACCTAAATATTAAGATTTTTTTAAATATAATAATAGAAAATGTTCAATAGATTGCTAATTTTTATTTTTTTTATTATGATATATTTAAATTAGTTGACTTGTTATCGAAAATACGATAGAAGTTTAAATTCTGTAATAACACATTTGCCTAATCTGTTGGATTTGATAGGACTTTTGAATTCTGCACTTAGCAATGGCGACTCCCAATCCCAGAGAGCATATTGAAGAGATAAGGAAACAAATTTTCCATTGGTGGAGAAAACAACCCTCTCACAGAAGATCTTCATCATGCTGTTAGAAATCTCTCGGCAGAACTCTACACCAAGGATGTCCATTTTCTCATGGAGCTTATACAGGTAGCTTTCTGTGTGATAAAATTCAAGTTGTTTCTGCTTTTATTGACATTGCCTTATTTTTATGTCTGCAATATTGAAGTTTGGTTGTTTGTGATTTGGCAGAATGCAGAAGACAATGAGTATGCAGCTGATGTTGAACCATCACTGGAATTTGTGGTAACGAGCAGAGATGTGACAGGTGTGGGTGCCCCTGCTACTCTGTTGGTGTTCAACAATGAGAAGGGCTTCACTCCTCGAAACATTGAATCCCTCTGCAGTGTTGGACGTTCCACCAAAAAGGGTAAAAGACAGGGAGGTTACATTGGAGAGAAAGGTACCTGCTCTTGCCCTTAAAATCCATTATTTAGTGTCTTATAATATTTGTTTTGCTGCGATTATAGGAAGGAAGGTCTACTTTTAAAGCTTTTAGTTTTAGCAAATAGACTTTTGCTTCATAATGGTGCTTGTGTATACTATGGGTTCTTTGAAATATAATTAACTTGTAATCATCAGGTTAAACTTACAAAAACTAGCTGTTCATATGGTTCGACATGATTACATAGTTACGGGTTGTGGAAATGAAATCCCAGTTTCTTGTATTTAACATAATGGATAACAAAGTATTATTCATATACTAAGTTTGCAGGTTTCATTATCGTCGGAGTAATGGATGGTAAGGGGAATATAAAGTAGTTACAGTTGCTCCAATTTAGTTGTAGATGGTTGAGATCCTTCAAGTCAGCATATTTCCTAGTGTCTAGCAGAAATGGGATCTTACACATGCTATTAGTAAAACTTCTCCAATGAAGTTTTCTGAAAGGAGGAACCATACAGTTTTTAGTTCTTAAAACCCTAAAACGTAGGGCTGGATCTATTTCTTAGCCAGGAAATGATAGCTTTGGATAAAATATCTTTTTTCTTCAGTGACATTGTTAAATAGCATTTCTCCAATTTTCGTTTGTATGGAATCGAATCAAGAACTTAAAACTCTTTGCATATTTTGTGCGATCTATTATTATGATGAAGCTGATATTTTTTTCATTCTTTTATGGTGGTGTTATACTCTGCAGTATGAATTTTTTAAAAATTAATCTAGTTAAATGTAGATAAAAATTAAAATCGAACTTTTAAAATATATTTATTTAAAAATTTTGAAAAATTTTAATTGTGAGTTATTTTATATACTTCAAAAATTATTTTAATTTGGATTAATAAAGATGGGTTTTTGAAAGGGGCCAAACCTTTATCTATAGAATGAGATAGATAAAATGACTAGGGCCAACAAAACAACAAAGAACAGCAACCAAAAAACCAGCAAGAAGGCTGCAATACAATAACATACAATTAGTGAAGGAGCTGAAACCAACAGATCTAAAATATACAACCCATGGACCAAAGGAGGCTGAATGAATGATGGTGGTTTGAAACTCAAATGTTCTAGGGAGCACTGAACCTTATGAGTGGATCAAAAGACCTTCCAAGTCGTTCTCCCTTGTGTGAATATTCTCTTGATTTTGAAGGATCCAAGAGTTTGAAAGAAGCCAGTAATGTTTTTTTTTTTAATGTTGGACACTCAACAACTCATTTGTGAGGTTGAAATCACTAGAATCTTAGGTTTTAACCAAACACCTGTTTTCCTTAGATTCCACCACCCTACAATCCTCCTTCAATGTTGCTTTCAAAAGGACCTTGCAAGTATCATTAATTACATCTGACCTGACAGGCTTTTTCCCCAGATTATAGTTCTTCACAAGTCTCATAAGGGGTTGGGAAGGCAAAGCTTGTTCCTTTGGCCTCCAAAAAGATATTTGTTCCTTGTGTGCGAACATTTTGACATTGCATCACTAGCTCTTCTACACTCATAGAATTCTCAGACAGCTATTTTTCTTTAAGAAAACCAAACTTCTGTTATATATTCCATTAGTTAAACAATTTCATGAACTGTAAAATAACGCAATTCAGATGCTACAGAATGTTTCTGTTGTGTGATTTTAAAGTGAGGTTGCATCTTGGTTAGTTTGAATGAATGGTGAAGTTTTATATATTGTTTTGTAATCTAAAGGATATATTATTTTTCTTTAAAATTTCAGGAATTGGATTCAAGAGCGTTTTCTTGGTCACAAATCAGCCTTATATTTTCAGCAACGGATATAAAATTAGATTCAATGAAATTCCTCCATCTGGGATCAAAATTGGGTATATAGTCCCAGAGTGGATCGACAAGCCAGCTATTGAAGATCTCAAAAGCATGTATAATAGCCAATGCCAAGGTGAGCTTCCCAATACTGTTATAGTTCTTCCTCTACGTGCAGAGAAGGTGGAAGGGGTGAAGGACCAGCTTGCTAACATTCATCCAGAAGTCATTTTGTTTATGTCCAAAATTAAAAGACTCTCTGTCCGTGAAGATGGCCAAAATCAAAATCCCCGGGTGAATGCAGTCTCTGTGTCCCAAGAAATAGCATTTCAAAATGTGAAGAATGAGGGACGTGAATCATTTATTCTCCATCTATCTGCAGAGGAAAATGGGAAATCGAATGGAGAATGCAGTTATCACATGTGGAGGCAAAGATTTCCAATGAATACGAATAATCGGCTAGAGGAGAGAAGAGACATTGACAATTGGGTGATAACACTTGCTTTTCCCCGTGAAGATAGAGTTACCACAGGCAACAGGGTAGGTGCAAGTATTTATGCCTTTCTTCCAACAGAAATAGTCACTGGATTGCCCTTCATTATTCAAGCAGATTTTTTATTGGCATCCTCGAGGGAAAGTATCCTTTGGGACAACAAGTGGAATCAAGGGATTCTTGACTGCGTTCCCTCAGCATTTTGTGAAGCTTTTCTATCTCTTGTGAAGAGTGTGAGAGGGGCTCCTCCCTCTGCGAGGTCATCTTGCTTCAGGTACCTCCCCATTAATATTCCCTCTTATCTGCAGCTAAGACGAATTAGGGAAGAAATCCAAGCCAAGCTCAAGACAGAAGAAGTCATGTTATGTGAACCTGAAAATGCCTATTGCATGCCCATTCAACCTCGTAGAATACTTCCAGACTTCAGAAACATATTAGAAAAAGCAATCGAAGAAGGCCTTGAAAAGCCCATTGCTTTGTGGTCTACTGGAGTATTCATAATACACTCATGCCTTGACTACTCAAGTTCTCTGGATTTCTTGGGAGTGCGCTATGTGTCCGAGGAGTGGTACTCCACCTGTATTGGAAGTACCGCTGGTTGGCTGGCAGATCTCTCTGCGGATTTATATGTGAAACTCCTTTGCTTTCTTGCTGAACATTGGAACACGGGAATTTCAAGTTCGCTCCATTATTTTCCTCTTTTCAAGTTTGACAATGGCTCCTATGGTGTGGGGTGGGCAAATTTGTCAGGTATATCGTCTAAGGGGACCAAAATATACTTTTCCTCGGAAGAAAGTGTTATTGCATGGTTGACGAGGTGGAACAAAGTTCTGGGCAGTGCTCCACATTACAAATTCATGCCAAATGCAACACAGATGGCCATGAAGAGTTTGAGCTATTATGAACAGTCAAGATTGCGGGAATGGCTAGATCGATATGCTAAGATCACTGAACTTTCTGTTTCAAGTTTTGGTAACCAGCTTTTAGAAGAAGCTAAGGCATCTAGAAGTAAGGAATTCATAATCCGTGTGGCTCAGTTTTTTCATTTGTCGTCTGTCAATGGTTATATGGGTTCAATACACATGCTCACCTTGTGCAAGGAGTTGCCTGTAGTCAGTGATTCGGGATATATAGTAAGTAATTTCAAAGGAAAACTTGTGCCTGCTACTATGGGTAAGTGGCACGAGCTAATAGGAGGCAATCCATGGGCCGCAGAAGGGATTGTTACACTATCACCAGCTTACATGAAAGCTAATGTCAGTGGACTAAGAGGGGAAAGGGAAGATGAACTTGAGGCGTTTATGAGAAATCAGCTTGGAGCAGTGGACATTCCCAGGCTAAAACCCCCCAATGCTCCGTTGCCTACAGTATCGTCTCCCATCAGAGAAGATCAAGTTGTTCTGCTTTTGGATTGGATTCACTATTTGACTGCAGTTTGCTATGAGTCCCTGCCCAACAGATTCCAAAATAGTATCATGGAAGGAAAATGGCTAAGAACCCACCGAGGGTATGAGTCTCCAAGTAAATCTTTTTTGTACAATACTGAATGGTCATCGGCTGGTGTTAAGTTAAACGACCTTTCATTTTTAGATTGTAGTTTCTATAGGAGGGATATGAAAGAATTCAAGAGTGTCCTCCAATGGATTGGGGTGGTTGTTGAGTTTGGAATGGGATGTGAAGAAGTTGCCAGGATAGTCCAGACACACAGAGATTTCAAAGTCATTAAAAGGCTTTACAAATATCTTCATCAATTCAATTGGGGGCCGAAATACTCAAACTCTCAAAATTTGGATTCCACACGGCGACGGGCTTACAGGTAAGTGGAAGGATCCAAATATGTGTGTAGTACATGATGACAATGGCCTCTTCTATGGTAGGCTACAAATCCTAGATAGGTATTATGAAGACACCCTACTTCCCTTTTTTTCTTAGCAATCTTGGTGTGTCTCTACATCCCAAGATTGATGACTACTGCAATTTGTGGCTGGACTGGATTAGGAGTAATTATGTAGTAACTGAACCTGGATGCTACAAAAGGCAAAGGTGTCCTTGGCAACTACATTTGCTGAGGTAGTTTCAAATGGTCTTTTATCAGAACATCCACATCTTGTTGCAAGTTTGTGTGAGATGCTGAGGTTTGGGTGCATCCTAGGATTTAATGCCGATACAGTCAATGATATGCTCCAGTATAAAAACTTCCAAATCTTTAAAGAAGACGAGAGTTTCCTTTCAGAATTTTTTCCACTTGAAGACTCTCTTGAGCTATATCAACCAGGAAGATATCAGAGTTCTTCTAGTTGGGGTTCTTCTAGCAGGGGAAGCACGAAGAGTGTTGGGACATCACCTAGCCCAGCTAAGTCACCTTCGCAATTTTCACTTGATTTTGCAGAAGGATGGGAGAATAGATTGCAAATTTTTAGGCAAGCACTTGAAAATATGAAAGACTCCACACCCAATTCTTTGAAGATTAAGCTGGTGAAAATGTTTTGATTATATAAAAATAGGTTTTGAAAGGACCCAAAACCTTTTACAAAAGGGTTACAGAATAGGCATTTAAGCTCCAAAAGGACAAGTGCAACAGCACCAAAAAAAACCCCACAAACGAGTCTTTAAACAAAAATAACCGACAGTGAAAGCACAGCAAGACAACAAGTTGCTGTCTAAACACATTTCATCAATTTTGCTGCCTGATCAGCAAGAATCTGCATATTTGCAGCGGACAACTTCAGATCACCCATGTCATTATTCTTGTCATCCTCCATCTTCTTGAACCTGGATCTAGTACGCCTGCTAGGGCCCTGATCATCTTTAGTCTCTGTGATGTCTTGGTTCCCTTTTCCATTGTCGAGCTTGTCCACCAGGATTTTTGCATGCTCATTTGATGCCTTAAGGATAGCATAACTCTGCTCCGCAATATTCCCAATGGTCTTCTCCAGCTTGTCAATTCTCTTTTCCATAATCTCAATTCTGGTCATACCATTAATGTTTTCAATTTTTTTCTCCATGGCAGTAATTCTGTCATTGAAGACAGCAAGACCCTCAGCCCTGGCGACAGTGTCAGTGAGCTCATCAATTGTCTGGCCCATAGTTTTCTCCCCCAGGTGCATTCTTTTAAGAACCTCCATCTCTTTTTGGAATTGGTGAACATGGGACTTCATTGCAGTAATGTCATTTTTCATTTTGCTCAGGGTAGTCAAAAAAGTCAGACAACCCAAATTCTCAAAATCCATATTCCCTCTCTTCGTCTTCTCAAAACCCTTGTTCCCTTCCTCCATTTTCTCCTTAGAGCTCTCCATGTTCTCCTTCTCCATGTTGATCTTATCCTTCTCGTTCCCATCTTTCCCAATATTAGTCACAACCTGTGCGACCTCGTGCAAGATATTATCCTCAACCCACACATTATTTTCGGTTCCCACACTCTCCTCCACAACAAGGTTAGTGTCTGCATGGTCTTCCTGATTAATCTTTTCCTGAGAGGAAGAGCCCTCATCAGAGGATATAAAAACCCTTTTCACAACTTTCTTCTTCTCTTTTTTGGCTCTGGTGTGTTTTCCAATGGGCTCCAATCTATTTTTCCCCTGCTTCTTAAAACTTTCCTCCCTGCTCTCCTCTTCCTCTAAATCCATATCTGTGGTCGAATCCTCCACCTTCCTTTTCTTTTTATTTCTCTTGGGGCTGGACTCCTGGTACTCCTCAGAGTCCCCCTCTTCTTCTTTTGTATCCTCCATAAAAGGCTCCTCAGACTCTTTCCCATCAGTGTCATAATCCTCAAGGGCTTTTCTGTTAAGCCGGGGTCTTTCCACCTTCTTCGACTTCAACACCTCATAAATGAGGACCATAAGCCCTTCATGGCAGGTATGATCACCCTCCGGATCCCTTTGCCAGTGGAGGATAGAGGCATTCAAAGAGCTCAATAAGTAAAAAGGAAAATTAATTTTTACCCCATGCCTAAAGTGATTCAGAAGGATAAGATGATGGTTGTAAATTTTAGTATATCGACCATCAAGGGTAATGTAGCCAATAATAACAAATAAAACAAGGTGCCAGGGCCTGGATATACACTTAGGATTAAAGTACAAGTTGTCCACCTTAACCATGCGATTTCTCTCCTGGTCTGTAGGCACAAAAGCCTTTTGTCTGAAATCTTCCTATCCTTGTAGAAGTTGATGCTCTCAGTCATCAAGCCAGTCGCTTCTGCAATAACCTCCTCCGTCACCTCCATACTTTGCATGCCCACCATAACACTCCCCTTATTCCAAGTTTTGATGAAATTTCTGGTCACAACAACTTTCCCTCCATGCAATCTTTCCATATAATCTGCTAGACCCCCATCTTTGACTATTTTCCATATCTCCTTATTATGTTTCCAGTCACTACAGTTCCCCAGCTCGCACCTTCTCTTCCTACCTCCCATAGCTCTATGATAGATCAGAAAGCCCTTCTCAAGATTAATCCCAACACTCTACAAATTAGCCTTCGTATTGTAATAAAACCTTTTAATGTTCTGAATGACCCATAAATCATGCCAAGGAGCCCCAAAAATTATTTCAAAATTAGCCCACTGTCCTTCATGATCATCACACAATTTGCTACAATCAATACTCATTAATATGCTCTTCATTCAAAACATGTTGCTTACTCATCGTCCTCTCCTTATTAATTAATGATGACCCTTCAAACGGGAGAGCAAAATCATCATTCCACTCAATTTCCACCTAGCTTTTACAAGCCACATTCGCGGCCCAGTTAGCCACCGAGTTGGCCTCCCCGAAAACATGGGTTATCATACACTTTTCAAAGGAGTCAATAATGTTTTTAGCCTTGTTAATAACATTGGCTATAGACCATGAAGGGGTCAATGTATTCTTCAAGCAATTTACAATATTTAGGGAGTCCCCTTCAATCCAAATTTTACTATAACTCTTCCTTTTGGCTAATAGCAACCCATAAAGAGCAGCATTAGCCTCCGCCACTTGATTGGTATTAAAACCTATAGGAATTGTCACAGCCCCTTTTCAATTCTCATACTCATCTCTGATAACCATACCACAGCCAGTTGTTCCAGGGTTGCCTTTAGAGGCACCATCAAAATTGACTTTAACCCAACCATTAGGGGGACAATCCCACCTAGCCTCTGCTCTCAAATTTCTTTTGATATCCTGAACCTTCCTTCCTTCAAACTTCCAATTCTTATAGACTTTGGCCTCCCAATCATCCTTCGGGTCTTGATAATTCTTGATCAACCCTAAATTCTCCAATAGAGCACTCTTAATCTTGTGGAAAATGCAATCCCATTTGGACTCCTTGTTCCTAAAAATTTTGTCATTCCTTTCTTTCCAAACCCCCCAGCACAAGAAGGGAAGGAAGAAATTCCAAAAAGAGATTAAAAACTTATTGTTGGTAGGTGGCTTCCAGCAGGTGAACAACTCCTGAATGTCTTGAGGGAACACCCACTCCAAATTCATCAAATCTAGGAATTTTTCCCATATTTGCCTAGCAAAAGAACAATGGATAGTCATATGGTTGATATTCTCCTCATCTTTTTTACAAAGACAACACCTATTAGTAAGAACAAGGCCTCTTTTCTTGAGATTGTCAATTGTAAGAACTTTATCTTGCAATAAGATCCAAAAGAAAACATTAATTTTAGGAGTTAATCCCTTGAACCAGGCTTTAGCCCAACATGGGTCAGGACTGTCTTCAAAGTTATGCATGTATAGAGAGGAAACCGAGAACAAGCCATTAGCACTATATCTCCAAATTAGAGTATCCTCTTTATCAACAATAACAACAACATTCAAAAGATTATTTAAGCTTCTAAGAGAAGGATCAATCCTGGCCAAATCAGTCCACTTATCCCCCCCCCTAATAGTCCTTCACATGAATGCCCAAAATATGTTTGCAAAGGATAAGCATTTCATTCCAAATAGGAACCTCCTTAAGGGGTTTATCAAGCAACTAGGTGTCATCCCAAAAGAGAATTTTCTTGCCATTACCAACCTTCCATTTGACTCCCTTCTTTATCATATCCTTTCTTCTTAAAGCATTGCCCCAAATACACGATCCACCTTGGATAGAATCATAGTTTAAGAAATTATTGAAATCAGAACTGTCCCTATTATATTTATTGTGCCATATAGTACTCCATTCTCCCCGGTTCTTGAACATTCTCCAAAGTAGTTTAGCCATAAGAAACTCATTTATACTTCTAATAGTGTGAAGACCAAGACCCCCTTTCCTAGTTGGTTTACAAACCTTCTCCCAAGCAATAAGAGCCATTCTTTTCTTTTTCTCGACTCCGGACCAAAGAAAATTCTTTTGGATTTTCTCTATGCTTTCTGCAAACTTCTTAGGTATTTTGAAAAGGCTCAAGGCATAGAGAGGAATACTTTGAAGGGTAGCTTTGAGAACAACAATCTTACCAGCCTGGCTAAGAATAGCACCCTTCCAACCAGAAAGACTTTTGTGAAATTTATCAATCATATTTCGCCAAAAAGAGTTCGGGGAGTAAGGCAAAGAGGTAAGCCAAGATAAGACCCTGGGAGACAATCAACCTCACAACCCAAAATTCTTTTTAACCTTTCTTGTCTTTTTTAAGGCACATTAATGAAGAATATAGAGCTCTTCTTCCAATTAATACTCTGGCCCGTAGCAGCAGCATAGTTGTCAAGGGCTTTTTTAATGGTTTTTCCATTTTTAATAGAGGCTTCACCCATTATTATGGAGTCATCCACAAATTGTTGATTCGAACAAATCAAGTCCTTGGAGGAGGGTTTCAAACCCCTGAATTATCCTCTATTAACCAATCTGCCAATGTGTCTACCCAAACATTCCGCCAAGATAACAAAAAGAATAGGAGATAGTGGATCACCCTGCCTAAGACCTCTAGAAGACTTGAAGAAAGGAGTAGGAGAGCCATTCACAAGAACAAAGAAAGTGGTCGAGGAAACCAAGCAGTGAATGAGTTCTCTACTTCTTTTATTGAAACCAAAAGCCTCTAGAGTAGCCATCAAAAAATCCCAGTCAACCCTGTCATAAGCTTTAGACATGTCAAGTTTCAGTAAAAAACCTTCCTTCTTTGACATGGTCAAAGAGTGTATATTTTCATGGACCGAGATGATAGAATCCAGGATCTACCTTCCAGGGACAAAGCCATTCTGTTGTCCAGAGATAATAGAAGGAAGAAAAAGGAGAATTCTAGAAGTGAGGATTTTTTAAATAATCTTATACACCGAACTGCATAAACTGATAGGTCTAAACTGGTCCATGCTATCAGCCCCAGTTTTCTTTGGGATCAGAGCAATAAATGTGCCATTCAGTTCCTTGAGGATCCTTCTAGCCCCAAAAAATTCCTTAACTGCATTAGTGACATCATCTTTCAAAATCCTCCAATATTTTTGAAAGAAGAAAAGAGGATAAGCATCTGGAGTAGGGGCTTTATCTCCTTCAAAGGAGAACACAAGCTTTTGAATCTCATCCATAGAAGGTATAGCAGTAATAACTCTGTTTTGATCATCATTTAGAATACTGGGAAACCATCCAACAACTCTTCTTGGCCCTCCATATCCAGATTCTCAGCTTTCTTTAAGAGCTCTCCAAAGAAATTATTGGCCTCACTTCTAAAATCCTCCTCCTTCTCACTTATGGTCCCATTGACCTTAAGTCTAGAAATTTTGTTGCCCATTCTATGTTTCACCGTGGTCATGAAGAAGTATTTAGAATTCCTGTCCCCTTCCTTTAAGAAAATCTTTCTAGACCTTTGCCTCTAAAAACATTCTTCTTTTGAGATAATATCATGATATTCAATCAGTTTAGTATCTTCCTCATTTTTGGTATGAAAACTGTACCCATCTTTCTGAATGCTATCCTTTATGTTGTCCTTCACATTTTTCATTTTCTTTGCAACTTTGAACATTGTCATTCCTTTAATTCTAATACTCCACCAATCCTTAATCAGGTTTTCTAGGTTAGGGTGGATTGTCCACATTTTCTCAAAGCGAAAAAGGAAATTCCTTTTCAGACCATTGAAATCAGCTCTTATGGTTATCGAGTAGTGGTCAGAACCAGCTCTGATATTGACCGATAAGGAACAAGAATAATGATTAAACCAATTGCCACTAACAAGAGCTCTGTAAAGTCTGACCTGAATAAGCTCATTTCCCTCTCTCCTGTTGGTCCAAGTTAATTCCATGCAAATCTATGTCATGTAACTCTTGACTATCAATAAAGTCCATAAGATCAGTTCTGTTGTCCAGATTGGGTTGACCACCCCCAAATTTCTCATTTTCCTTCAAAGGAGTATTGAAGTCCCCCATAATGATCCAACCATCATTAGCAAAATCTCTCCTAAAACTCAAAACTTCCCTCCAAAAAGATTTCCTCCCCCCCTTGGTATTCGGAGCATAAATATTAGTCAACACCCAAGAAGTGCCATCTTTAATATGCCAGAATCTAATATTAGTCACATTGTTACCTCAAGATAAAACTTCCCCCTTAATGAAATTACAGTTCCAACTAGTCACAATACCCCCAGAGGCCCCTTTCACATCACTTCCATGGGACAGACCATTACTAAAAAACTAGAGTTTCTCAACTTTATCCTTAGACATCTTAGTCTCCTGTAGAAGAACAATATCAGGCTTGTTGTCTCTAATCATGTTTTTGACCATGTTTTGCTTATGAGGATTATTTAATCCTCTAACATTCCAAGAGATAAACTTCATTGTTTATGGAATGGGCCAAATTCTAGGATGGTTTTTTGATTGCCATCCGCTAAGCTCTTGCTGGTCTCAAGAGCTCTCTTTTTTTGGTTCGAGGGTCTTCCTGGGGAAACATGGGGAGCCCCCACATCTCCAATCTTAGTGCTTTTAGTACTTTCGAGGATTGAGGAGACATTCTTTATCTGCCCTCCATCTTTATTATTCAATTTCCTAACATTTTTAACTGTCTTTTTCTTCTCCACTTTGGACCATCCCTCTTCATTCGGTTCTTCAGATCCCAAAAGGGCCTCCACTATTTCCGCCTCATCACCCCACTTAGCAGATTTAGATGGGCATGGTGATTGCTTGTCAGAGCCCGATGGAGTATCAAAGGTCTTCTGATTCCTATCCTCTGAGCAACCCAGAATCAGACAGACTTGGGCATCTTGCCAGATAACCATACTTTGAGAAGGTAAAGAAAAGCCATATCCTCCCGACATTTCTTGTTCAAACAGGCATACGTCAAAGTTTTCATTGCCTTCTAAATCCCCCAAAGGCCTACTCTACATATCATCAGCAAAGGAGTCATCATAGCTTTTAGTTATGGACTCCTTTAAAACTTCGGTGCTACCCCCCAATTTCTGTTCAGTATCTGAGTGAGAAGTGTCACATCCTTCAACAGGCATGTCCTTCCCATCCATCTTTCCTTCTTTTTTCCCATTAATACTAACCCCATTAGAGTTCGTTCCAGTCACAAACTTCTTTACCCATATCTTTTTCATTTTTTACTTTTGGGGTAAATGCTTTGGGCATTGTTTCACCCAATGGCCTATTTTCTTGCTATGAAAACACACAAAGGGGGTTGATTCATACTCTATCTTCTGGACCCATGATCCAAGTTTGGATTGAAGAGTGATAGATTCCGGCATATCCACTCCTTGCTGCACCCCAACACAAATCCTGGCATACGTAAGGCGCCTTCTAGAGACCGTGACAGGATCCATAGACAAGATTTCCCCAAAGACATTAGCAATGCCCTTAAAGATGTCTTCAATCCAGAACTCAAGAGGCAGGCCTGGAAGAGTCACCCAGACTGGCACCTGCACATTTAGATCTTCTTGCATATTCAAATTAGGACACCATTTATGCAGAATCATAGAATGCTTTCCTATCATCCATGGTCCATTACATAGGATATACCTTAAATCCTCCTCACACGAGAAGGAAAAAGCCAGACATCCTTTGGGAAGAGAAACCACCTCCACTTGGCCTTTCAAAACCCATTTCCTTTTAACAAAATCCCTAACCACCTCGATATTAGGACAAGATCCCAGGAATCTCCCCACAAGAGAGTTAGCCATTCGAGATATATTAACATCTATTATTTGATCCAGAATGGAGATAGAAAAAGTTCCCTCCTCAGTATTGGATAATATTTTCACAGGTGGGAGAGAAGACTTACCCGTTGGTTTAACGCCAAAAAGGCCTGACCAACTTTTGATAGATTCATCAATTTTCATCCTATTCTGATCACATGGCACCTTCATGGGTCGCCCTCCCGGGTCCCATGTCCCTAGTCGACATCAGGAATCTTACCTTGAGTCTCATTTGCGTCTGTGTCCTCCTGTTGATCACCACCCGTCAAGGGACTAGCATCAGATCCGCCATTCCCCTTGCTCACCACATTTGAAATTTGAATTCCTCCTTTCCTGCTCCCTATCCTGCCTGCTCACTCCATTGTATCATTGGGGGAAACATAATTCTTCCATACTAAGCTGGTGAAAATGTTATTCCCTTCTGAATCATCAGATAAAGAGCACCAAGAAAGCAGTTCAGGCCTTAATCTCATGAAGATGACTGGGGATGCCTGCCTCAAAATGCTCATTGTTTCAGAAGCTCTGGGTGCCAATGAAAGTTGTAAAATGGTGCCATTTAAGTCAAAAAATTTACTAGGTGATGAAATTTTAGAATTAGGGAAATGCTTTGGCAGAGGTTTAACAGGCGAGAAACTTCCCTCTTCTTCTTCTGGTGCTAGTGGTGTTGATGAATGTGATTTTGAGATGCTCAAGGCCATTGCAGGAGCAACCACTTTGAAGTTCTTCACAGCGAAAGACTAAATTTACTGTCAATGTCTCTCCACATAAAGCATGTTACATAATATAAAAAGTTGCCTACCTATTTTAGTTTGAAAAAATTTGTTGCGCAGAGGCATATAGAGCATATAAATTCATTGTCAATGTCTGTCCGTATAAAACTTCACATTAAAGTTGTTTCAAGATTTTAGTGTTAAAACATATGTTGTGTAGAGGCATACAAGCCTCCTCTTCATAAGTTTAGAAGGAATGTTTGTTTGCTCGCCATGTTAAGCTTCAGATGGATTAAATTAATTGATGAACTAAACTTGAAAACAATACAAAGAAATAGAGAGAAGTATAGGTCATAGCATGTAATGACTGAAATTAATAAAATAATTTTAAGTTGATGTTTTTTATATTAGTAATGGTAAGAAGTGTAAAATAAGTGTCACATAATGGCTAGTACTTGTATTTGGATTTGAAATTAATTATAATTAATTTATAATTAAAATAATTTAATTATATTTTATTTTGTAATTATAGATAATTATTGAATTGTTATAATTATTTGTAATAATAAGTATTTTTTAATTTTAAAATTGAGTAATAATGGTTAAGAGCAACAATTGTTTTTTAAAAATAAAAGTCTCATATTTTTAAAAATATATTAATAGATGTATTGAATTATGAAATAGATTGTTGAACTAGATGTAATAAGTAGATTGTTCTCTTTTAATATATATTTGAAAATAAAAAATATAATAATGATAATTTGTTTGTTATATATTGAATATTTAATTATGTAATAATAAATATGATATAGATTGATAATAACAATATTAGTATTTTATAATAGTTATAATTATTTAAATTTTTTTATTAATAATTATAATACACACTTTTTATTATTATCTATTATTTATCAATATTAATAAATTTTGAAAGGTTGAGAACTAAACAATATATAATATTGTATATTATGTGCTTTGCTTTTTACCATATTGACTTTATATGGAATATTAATTGAATATATTCACATTAGTCAGAATGTAAGGTAAATTTTAGAAGTTATATGCAATGAAATTTAATAATGTAAAACATCCGTAAATTTGGTGTATAAGACTCGAAAATGTTTAGCCAATCATATGATAAATAAATACTTTACACATTACAAACTTAAAAATATTGCATTTAACTATAGAAAATATAAATTTAGTAATAAAATAAAAAAATTAGTGTATTTTAATTGGTCTACATAGTTTAATTTTATCACTAGTTAACACAGTAATTCCAACAAATGATGCAATAGTACTTGCTTAGCCTATTGGCGAGTACTAATAAATATTCTTATTTTTTATCTTATAGTTGATATTTATATATTTTTTGAATAAAGCTTTAAAAAAATGAAAATAATTGTACGTACCTCGCTAAACACCAGATTGGGCTTTTGTTGTAGGTTTACAATTACAAGAGATATTATTCTATTATTTCTGTCATTGGTTATGTCAGCATACAATAAATTCCAAATATCATCCAAGTAAACAATAACAAACTTACCCAAAAAATCCTTTAGTACCTCATTTATAAATTGCATGAATGTGCTTGGTGCATTGGTTTGCTCAAAAGGCATGAATAAGCACTCATACAAACCCTCCTTGGTTTTGAAGGTGATTTTTCATTCATCTCCTTCTCTAATTCAAATTTGGTGATATTCGCTATTTATGTCTATCTGCACTCAGATCCTCTTAAACAATCCATAATGCATCCTTCCTTAGCAAGGGAAACCTATACTTGATAGTAATCTTAAATTGATAGATTGGGAGTATGTACACATTCTTCATTCTCCATTTTTCTTTGGTGTGACTATTGTAGGAACCACACATGGGCTTAAACTCTCTCGAATCAACCATTTTTGCAACAACTTTTATACTTGTCTATTGAACTCTTCACTCTTTGTTAGAAAATTGGCTCCAGGAATCAAGTCCATTTGATCACTACTATACCTTACTAGTGGTACTCTGTCAGGTATATAATTACATACAATATCATGAAACTCGTTCAAAAAATTTGCAACTTCCACAAGTATATCTTCTATTTCTTTTATGTCAACTTTTGGAATAAAAGCAAAAAACATATGCTCATATTTTATGCCTTCTAGAAACTTCCTTCCATCAACTAAGCATATTCTTGAATTACTACATGTCTTTTCCTTTATTTCTTTAATGGCTTAAGCTTGTGTCAAACTTCATCTTATTTCAAAGAATATGTGTTTGCTTACCCATCATGTATTGCATGAAAATGAAATTACCATGGACTCCCTAACAACATATGACAAATATCCATAGACATAATATCACATAATACTTCATCATGATAGTTCCTAATTTTGAACTTTACCAGACATTGTTCATTAACCAAAGCCTTGTGGTCCTTATGTAACCAAAAAATCTAGTAGGGATTTAGATGCCTCCTCTCTAACTTTAGTTTACTCTACATTCCATTTGAAATGACGTTATCAATACTACCACCATCTATAATAACATTGAAAACTTTACCATTACACTTACATCTTGTGCGGGATAAATTATTCCTTTGTGTTGGTTCTCTCTCATTATTTAGCAAGGCTCTTCTGGTCACAAGAACCTGGACATCTTCTTTTAACATCATTACAATGTGAAGACTAAGAACCTTCAGAATGTGAAGACTCAAAATCTGTAAAATGTGAAGATTCAACATCCTCATCTACATATGCAACTTGTGCATTGCCCTTCATTCTCCTATTTTTCCTCCCTTGGTGTTGGCGACACTCATAAGTTGTATGTCTTATTCTCTTCATTGGATACATGCTCCATGGAAACCTCTTCGTCCTAGTCTTTATCCTCTTCCTCTTCCTCTTTGATCTCTATTATTTTGATCATGAGGGTAATAATAATTTTTTCCCTATGATTGTGACTACTACTAGAATCATCATTTTTCTTCTGGTCTTCATTTTGGCTTTCATAAGAGTGTCCACTAGTCTTTCCACCATGACCTCTTTTATTTTTCTTGCTCTCAAAACTCTTGTTTAGTTTCTCTTCTACTTCAAAGTAAATTGATATGCATCTTCAATGGTAGACATTCTTACCATTATCAACTCTTCTTGAATACTCGACTTCAACCATTTACGTAATAGACAACTTTATCGTTATTATCCTCAGAATGGTTTGTTCTAATTAGGTTTTGATAGAACTCTTCTATATATATTCTTTGATAGATTCTCCCGCTTGCTTCAACCCTTGCATTTCTTTTTTAAAAAATCAAGCTCATAGTCAATAGGAATGAATTGTCTCTTCAAATTTTCCACCATTCAATCCCATCTTGTTATTTTCTCTTGTCCTCTTCAATTCCTCTCAATCTAAGCTTATATCCACCAAATGTTACCATTACCTTTCAACTTAGTTTTTGCAAACTTGACCCTCTCAAAATCTTCTACTTCTTCATACTCAAAATACTCTTCAATATTATTGATCTAATTGATCAACTCTTCTAGATTAAGACTTTCAAAAAATGTGGAAACTTCAATCTTTGGCATCTTTCCAATCTTGGAAATGACCCTAAAAAGCCTGGCCTCCTCAAGACTTTTGATGGCTTCTTTCTCTTCATCAAACTTCCCTTCTTATTCAAATTCATCCTCACTTTCATCTCTTGCCCTAATATCAACTCCATTGTGCAACTCCTCTTGCAGTTCTTGCACTTGTCTCTAGAGGGCTCTAAAACCCTCTTCTATCACACCAACAATTCTTCCACCATGGTTCCTTCATGGAGTCATTTCTCCTCATTTATCTCTCAGACCCACAATCACAATCTTGATGCAATTTTCCTCATATTTGATGATCTTCTTACACACTCAGAAAATTCTCCTCTAATACCACTTTAGGAAGAGTACTCCTACTACAAACTTAAACATGAAAAAAGTAGACAAGTAAATAGAAAATTCAAGAAAGAAACACTTGCTTTATATTATCACCATGAAATGAAATAACAACATTCAAAAAATAACATGCCATAGCCACCTAGGCATTCTCATTACAATAATATGCAACCTAGAGCCACCATATGCACATTTGGAATTGTCTCTTGAACCCTCAGTTGTCTTCTTTGTATTTAAAAAGTTTAACAACCCCCAAATTAATAATTAAGGATGTTGTAGAATATCTTGAAAATAGAAAGGATTGTAAGTCACTACTTCCATATCTTTAATTGTATTCATGTCAACTTCATTTGTGTTTTTTTTTTCTTAATTAGTATCACCTAAGGAGCTTCAAAAGCCAAACATCTATTTATAATCTTGTTTGTATAGCAAGTTGTGGCTTACAAGGCTTTCTATTCTCAAAATATTTTACGACATCCCTAAGTGTGTGTGTGTGTGTGTGTGTATTATATGAACTGTGACATCCAAATTCTAAAATATGTTATCAAAGGCAACAAGTAGTAGTTCTTTTTACAGTTCATTATAGATGTTGTTGAACTAATACTTCTTGTTGGTAGTTCTATAAATATAATGAACAAATACTAATCAGTGTGATAATGAACTAGTATTAGTTATTGTTATTGTGATTTGTATTAGTTCATTATCACAGTAATTTTGATTATAACATATTTTGTGAAAAATCTATTATAAATGTCTTTGATGCTGAAGTTGGGTTTCTAAGGAAATCTATATATTTTTTCATGCACAGTTTTTGTTTTTTTGGGTTCCTTTTATTTTTATTTTTTATGATGGGTTCTCTCTTCTGAATTATCATCAGGATTGATCTTATGTCTCCATTGACATGTCTCAAATGTCCTCTCATCCAAACATAACATATCAATCCAAGTTAGAATGGCCATACTTTTATTCAAATTATATTAAGAATTCAATCTTGCAAGCCCCGAGCTTTCAAACTTGCGACCACTGGCCATAATTTTGCTCAAGTTACAACATAGGAGCACTTTGATTATTGTGTAATGAATTGAAATTTTATTCTAGAAGGCACATTGCTTATTTTGAATAATTTTTGGCAATTTGTATTTCTCTAATGAATGAAATTCTTTCTTGTAAATTGGAGGACATGCAACTATTATTTCTTCTAAAGTAGTGGACATGGACGTTTGTAATTGTTTCAGTTTCTATCAACCTAATTGTAAGATCACCACTATTCTGTTTGTGATAATGATGCTTGAAATTTATTTTCTGAATTATATTGTATAAGAGTTTTTGTATTAAAGAACCATCATCAAGATAAAAGAGAATAGATGGAAGATTGAAAATGAATTACTTTTGTAGAGAAAAGGTGGCAATTCCTATAAAGAAGCCTTACATAATTCTAAGTGGGTGTAATGCTAGCAATATTGCTATAACCTAGAACGACAATGCTAGAGCCACCAAAGGCACATATTTCTATGCAACAATGACAATAATGATTTCTGATTTTGTACCCAGGTTTATTACAATATAGATATAGAAGATTTTATAGGCTCTTAGTAACACTTTGGATTAAACTTATAAGCTCCTAATCTGAAACACTAATATTGGGCACATTTGAATTACCATCTATATTAAATGTATAATCCATAGAAGAGTAGAAATCATAGGGGTACATGAATTCAAATTGAGAGTTGAAGATTATTTCTTTATATCAACCTCATCATTACATTTATTAGTGGAGACCAAATCTAACATAATTTTTTAAGATGTTGAATTCTGTTGAGCCAATGAAAACACAAAATGTCAAGTTTTGTTTTGGATAATTAGTGAATATACCTATCTGGAAATAATAAAGCAAAGACTAATGCAGTTCTTAGAATCACTAAAACGTAATTTTTTTTCATCTAAAAAATAATATTAGTAAAGAACCCAAAACCCTAGCCGAGACAAAATCAACAAAGCATGATTATTTTCATCCATGACAACAACAAAAACAACAATAATAGTGAACCCATCCGTGATTGAACCAACAGATTAAAACTCTTTTAACCTATGGTAAACAAAGGTACATATAAATTTACAATTTACAATTTCATACGTAGGTTTGTCAATAGAAATTGTAAATTAAAATGAAAAAAATTCTTCTATTTTTTGAAAAATAGATAAGTTTGAGTTGGAAGTATTTTTTACACGCAAAAAAGTGAGATTTTAGTTTTTCAAAATTGAAAAGTACATGCAAACTAGATTTGATTTCCGAAAGTTTAGTTTGTTCCTCCATGCACATGCTACCATAAATTGAAATGTCTCAGCACCTAACAAAAACTACCCCCATTTTCGCACATATAAAGAAAATATTTTCTGTAACATGCATTGACATAATGAATAAACGAAGACTTATTTTTCTCATTTTGCTTAAAACAAACCAAACAAGCAGACTTCAAACCATTTTGTACTTTGAACTCTTTTGAGCATTCAAATATAAAATAGAAAAGAAAACATTGAAATGCACATAAATCTGTAAACAACCCTTCAAAACAAAAACACATGAAACTATAAATTTCAAACCCAAAAAGACTAGTTCATTATAGTATTGGTTCATATTTAGTAAAAGATAAAAAAGACATTATAACACCAGTTTTCGCTATAATATTGGTCTTCATTATAACACTGATCTTAATACTGGTTATAATAGACGTTATAATACCGTGTCTTCATTATAAAACCGGTTAGTTTCTTTAACTAATAACAATATATTTTTTACATGTTGCTGCATATCTAAGACTGGTTCAACACAAAAAAATACATATTTCATGCAACCTAGTTAATTGTAGAAAGCAATTGAAGATCAAATACCAACAACAATGCTTCATAATAGCAAAACAAAATGACAAAGACCAAAAATATTGCAGTGATGCTTCAACAGATGAGTAAGATTCCCCTTTTTGTATGAAAGTGTATATGAACACTGTAAGTTGTGTTCATAAACACAAACATTCGAAAGCCATTGCCTCGCAAAGAACCCAACAACAACACCATTTACCTTGCAGAAAAAGCAAAATGACTAGAGTAAAAACAGTTTGAAAATATTGCAATTTGAATGGGTGACCTTAGTGAGGAAGGAACACCTCACCTGTGTCGAAGATGAAGCAGAAGAACTTGTCGACATTCACAATCTTGCATGCAGATTCCACACCATCTACAATGATAATGGAGGATATGCATCATGTGGAATAACAATGGTCACATTGCAAAATATATCGAAACCCATGTCAATACCTACATTCACCTTTCGTTTAATGGTGTCTTTGAGGATAGGTTTGGGTTGTATGGCGTTGTTGCAGGGGTTGTGCCCGAACATCTTTCGGTCCCAAAACTAGCGATAATTCCAGAAAGGGCGGGTAGAATGGAAGGAAAGATGGCTCAAGTTGCGAGGAGTCAGGCATTTTAAATTCAAAAGACATTGAAATAAGCAACTCAACATTTGGAAATAAAGAGAGGTGACACGTAGTAAATGTGACTGCATGTTCAAGTTGAAGGTGATGACGAGAAACAATGATGATGATGTTAGTGGATTGGGTGGCCATGTGTTCGAATGACATGTGTCCACCCTCTCCACAAAGGACATTAGGGTGTGCATGTTTTAGTGGTGGGCCTGTGCACAACCTCATCAATGGTTTGAAGAGGTGAAAATGGATACGTCAGACAAAGATTGTCTGATGAAATGGCAAATGGTTAAGTCATGCACCAAAATTCTGATTTAGGGTTTCCAACTTAACATACTCGATGACAGGGTATTTGATTTGACTTTTGAGTTTACGTGGCAACCCACGTGGATCCCTAAACTTAGGGTGAGCACGTTCAACTCCTCTCCCCTAATTTTACCTTTTATAAAGTTGAACCTTTGATGTTGTGCCTGTTCATTGTCTTCATGCTCCAAACTTTTGTTAGATCAAATATGCTCATCTTTCTGTACTAATACTATAAGGCCCTATTTGGTTGATGAATTAGAATTTGACTCAAAACCTTATTATCTCAAAATAAGGTTTTGAAATTCTGGTTTTGTGTATTCAGAAGATAGTTTGGACCATTTGATTGACCTAGAAGATGACTGAGACAATTCATCTTCTGCATTTGGTTGCCAATTTCGAAATTAGAATTGGAACTAAGAAATTCCTATTTCTGTGTTTGGTTCTACAATTTCAAATTGGAATTGGAATTAGATTATCCATTTCTGTGCTTGGTTCTACATTTCGAATTGGAATTAGAATTTGACAAAAATAAATTAAGTTTTTTTAAAAATAAATAATATTTTATTTATTTTGTCCATTTTTTTATTTATATTTTATTTTATTAATTTATATTTTTATATAGTTAATCATAAACAAGATTAATTTTTTGAAATTTAAGTTTTTTTTTTCACTTATATTTTGAATAGTAAACTTAACTTTTTTATAATTTTATAGATTATCATAAACAAACAAATAACAAGAAAATAATCATTGCATAAATCTAAACAAGTCTTATAGTCCACACCACAGTATATATATAACTATTTTTGCATAATGACCAAACAAAATAGTGTGATTGTTGCATAAAGAAAACATCGTAGAAACATGACATTGTCTTAATAGGTAGCCTCCACTTTTTCCATTGACGCACTCTGGATGACAATAACTGTCTCGAGCACCTTGCAAGACTTGCACTCATAATCCACAACAGGTATATATGTAGATGGTGCAAATGATGTAGACAGTGATGGGGCGTCATCAGCCACCGAAAGTAGTCACATCCACCGCCATCCTACAATATAAATCTAAGTTATTATTGCTATAATGATTAATATTTATTCTTTGTAAACATTAAATATAGTGCAATTAATAACCTTTTTCTTATTTATGCAAGTCCAAAATTTATGCTTCAGATTAGTGTATGTGTGTGACGTCCTCAACATGTAGTGCACTCCATCACCACAGTCACACATAGGTGTTAGATTAATAATTTATTTGCTTATTAATTGAATCATATTGATTTAATTATTAAGTTACTTATTATCTCTTTCTATTTAAGCTAAACTTTAGGTATCTAATAATTGATTGTTTTATTAATTATTATTGTGCAACCTAGGTTTTACCTTTTTAGAGTTTTGATCTCCTTTTATAATTATTGATCTCTCTTGTAATCTTATTGAGAAACATTCATTTTATTGAATTGTAACTTTTGTTTTTGCACATCAAGAATGTCTCCACTTTCATGGATCCATGTGTTCAAGCCTCTCTAGCTTCTTGTTTGTCTCTCTTTTTGTGATAGGTGTTTGCATGTGGGTGTTCTTGGAAGTTGTGGGTTATTTTCTCATCAATTCCAACATGGTATTAGAGCCTCAGATCTGTTTTCCCCTGTCCTCTTTCTGAGAGATTTAGTCGTGTTCGTCAGATCCACATTTTTAGAGGGTTTTCTGTTGAATCTGGGGGACCTCTCTTTCTGGTCATCTTGTCTTCAAATGGACCTCATGATTGTGTTCAAATCACCCAAGAACCCATAGATCCATATACAGTATGTCCATTTTCGATAAATTTGGAATCTGTGGAAAAAAAAAATTCAGTTAGCCCCAGCACAAATCCTGAGATGGTCACTAGTATTTTGGAGCATTTTTGGCTCAAATAGAGCACGTCTGATTCAGACGTTGTTGTGCATTTTGAGGTTTTTTTTTTGCATGCCAAGGTCATACGGCCCTAGCATGCATCCTGATGCAAGTACAATGATTTTGGAAAAAAATTGGAGCGACGACATCCATTTGGGCGTCAAATTTAATCCCCTAGCGAATGCAGCCTCAACCCCTGGTCATATGGCGACCAGGGGCCCAGTTTATTAGCCCCAGGGGCCTTTTTGCAATAGAGTCCATTCAACTATTAATTTTAATTCTCTGAAGTGCTGACATTAGCACATGTCAGCACTCCTAGACACCATTTTTGGGCCTTTCAGCATACCTGTGGTTTTTTGCTCATAACTTGAGCATATGGTGTTAAAATCGGGCAAACAAGATATCGTTGGAAAGCTTGTTCCAAGCTCTATCCAGATCTGAAGGTTTGAATATCTAATTTTTCTTTTTTGATGGTATTTTTTTTACTTTCAAAGACAAATGTTCTATTTTGCACTTCGGGAGCTTTATCTTGCGCATCCAGACTCCATTTTGGGAAAATGATATATCGTTGGAAAGCTTGTTTTAATACCTTTCCAGTGATATGATTCATATTTCCAGATTATGCTCCAAGTATATTTTATTTAGTTTGTTTTATTTTTTCAATTTGGTGGATATCTTGGTTGTTTCAGGTCCTGGGATCTCTTCCCTTTGAGGGATGGCTCGTCTTAGGCTATTCTTTTGTTTTAGAAGCCTTTTCTCTTTTTTGAGCAGTGTATACTTCACTTTTGTAGCATTCTTTTATGTACACGCACTGAGATAAAGTGTCATTCTATTGCATGTATGAGATCTTGCACATGTTTGTGCTCTATGTATTTTCACTCCATTATAAAGTGCCAAGGGGGATTTTATGTTTGCCTTTGTTTGTCATCTACTTTTGTCATGTCAGCATTCCTCCAACGACATTAGCCTCAAGTATCTTTATTTGTGTTTGTACTCTCTCTGCACCTTCAATGTTCTTGGTATCATGCAATTCATATTGGACGTTATTACTCCCTTGTCAGCATTATGGGGGATTCCTACTATTGGTTCTACTGCTTCCTTGGTTCGATAGTGTCACTAGTATATTTGAGGCCAAATTCTGACGGCCATTTATCAGATTTCCAATGCCTATTTGTCGACATTTCGATACACGTGTCTGTCGTTGTTTTTGTGTTAGAAATGGTGATGGGAGTGCCAACCATCGGTATTTCAACATCAATACCTATTGGAATTGGTCACATAAATAACAATTTTACTATGTGACTGGTCTATCGAAAAATCTTTTTTATGACATTTTTTTCAGTCGGTGTTCTGACTATTTGGCAGTATATTCTGACAAGACATTTTGTCGGAGGTATAGCAGTCATGTCGCACATATCTATCGCAGTGATGTCTCGTTTGACGATGACCGGTCAGTGTTCCGACGGTCTGTAATATACTATCGACAAACCAACCTATTGGATGTATAGCGCATCTATCAAAAATTCTTTACTAATTGTCAAAAAAGCGACGGATTAGCATATTAAAAAAAATAAAGCTCAAGAGACCATCATAGTTGGTCTTCGTATTTGGTCCATATACTGACAAAACATTTTATATTTCGTTAGCTCATCAAATGAGGAGATTTGAAAGAATTTAATAGAATATTTTCATGATAACGTATATTATTAAGTTGACATTGCACGAATTTATCGACTTCACGCATTTATAGACATCAAACACAGCGATAAAGAAGCATCTCCTCCCATGGCCTACATTACTCAAGCCATGGGAGGGGATGCTTCTTTATGGCTGTGTTCGATGTCTACAAGTGCATGAAGTAGATAAATTCATTCAGCATCAAACTAAAATAATGTACGTTATACATGAAAATATCATCCATTAAATTCTTTCAAATCATCACATTTAATGAGCTAACGAAATGTAAAATATTTTGTGAGTATATGGACCAAGGATGGAGACCAACTATAATGGTCTCTTGAGCTTTGCTATCTTTAGTCCTAGCTAATAGGTAAAGGCTGGAAGACTTATACCTGTCAATTGTTGAGAATAATCACCGCCTTGCCTTTATGTACACTGCATAGTATCCAATATAAGAGAAGGCAAAAAATATGAATGGATAAAAGAAATGAAAGATACAATAAAATTATCTTGTTGTTTACCTTCTCATAATTGATCCCAGTCTCACAAAAGTAATTTTATACGATCACTAGCACATTTTGTGCATGGATGAGAAACAATATCCAAAGTTTCTAGATTTTGAGAAGAGGTATGAGTGGAGGCCAAAAAAGGGATATTTGTGAAGGTTTTATAGATGTAGTACTAAATCATCATCTCTGCATTGGTACTCAATCTGGAAACCCTCTCTAGCAAATCTCCACATCTAGAAAATCTCCACAAAAATCCCTTCTAGCCTCGATTGCATATACGTCTTTTCAGTATCTAAAAACTCTCCATCATTGATTCCCGTCATTTTTCACCATCTTCGTGGACTGAGACCTTAAATTATTGAGCTTCTCTTTGTTTCGAGAATAGTTTAACAATCTCTAATTAACTGGGCCAACCACATGAAGGTGGAAGCTCATCTAGCCCCTTCTTGGAGCCTCGTATGATCCTTTATGACATTTTAAGACCTCTAAGATGTGTATTCTTAGGAGTCGTAAAGGGTCATAAGGGGTCTTGGGACACAACAGCTAAGAAACATAAATGTAGGCATCATGGTCACAAGTCTTTAGAGACAACATAATTGAGTGGTATACCTAGACGATGGAGAGCAATTCCTGGACCTTCGATTCCAAGTTGACTACATCTATTGCTCATGAATACAAGGTCCTCCAACACAAATGTATTCAATTTGGAATTGGAGGTGCAGAAGTTGCTCTCCATCGCTTGGGTATACAACTCAATTACGTTGTCTCCAAAAAATTATGACCATGATGCCTACAATTATGTTTCTCAACTATTGTGAAATCTACATTTATGTTTCTCAGCTGTCGTGTTTATGTGCATGTTTTTATGTGTTTGGGAAGACATCTTTCTAGCTTGGGCCTGGATCCTTTGGCAATTAGCTTCATAATAATGTAGATGACAGATGAGCGATTAGCTTCCCAAGAAAAATCTCATAAATGAACTATGTGTACCCCAATTCCTGTGCCCTCTATGCGTACCCAAATGATATATTTGAAACAACAAGGGTAAGGCTTAAAGAAGTTAATTTTGCATCACTAGACAGATCTGTATATTTTATCCACAACAACCAAACTTCAAAGGATCCAAGCCTAGGCTAGAAAGATGTCTTCCCATTTTGTTTAAGCTATATTCCTTGTTCTTGTCAAACTTCCTTGGTACAGTAGGTGTGCTCTTTGCAATACTCTTCTTCAACTTGTGCTCGACAATAAGCATCTTCTTCTTCTTCCTAATTGTAGCCAAAGCTTCCTTCTCATCAGGATTCAACTCCACTTCCCCCATCTCATCATCCTCGTCATCCTTAGCTGCCATCCTAAGACCTTCTTCCCTCTCCAGTTCTTCAAGCCTCTACAAGATATCTGGATCAATAAAGTCAGCAAGATTGTGTCCATCCATGATCTCAGGACTATCATCTTCTTTCCACTCTTCATTTGCCAAAATATACCACAATCTTAAGACTCGTGACTCTTCAAATTCTCTTGTTTCCTTTAGACCTCCAAACATGTGTACTGTGAGATTTCCTCCAACAAATGGAATTGTGATGATTTTCACAATAGTACATGTGTTGGAAGGAAAGCTCGCAGTACTGCTTAGGCCAATCTGAATGTTCATCACCTGTGCATATAACAGTTGATCATAGAAGGTATATGCACAAGTGAAAAACATGCATATTTGACCAAGTAATACTGGGAGCTAGACCCAATAGCAAATAGATTTGTGGTAATTTTCACAATAGTACATGTGTTGTTGGGTAAGCTCCCAGTAGTGCTAAGGCAAATATGCATGTTCATCACCTGTGCATATGAAGTGGCTCTAATGGCAGATACAATCGCAAAATTCTGCATACTCCTTATTTTGTTCTGGGTTGATATTGTTAGACATGGTCTTTTTTGAATGGAATGACTCGTTACTTGTACATTGACTAGAATTTTGGTGGAAGAAGGATGATTTGTTTGCAACCTGTAGATACATAGACACTGAACAACCATTTTTTCAACTCTAATTTTCTCAACACAAAGGGACATTTATCATAGCCATAAAAACATGATTGTTATAAAATGGAATACACCAAGGAGTACCATCACAAATATTGACCATTTACAATCATGAATAGTTAACCTAAATCAAATAGCTCATTTTTTTATTAGCATGTGTGGTCTTTGAGTATATGAAAAATGAATGAAATATATATCAAGTTGAAATAAAACAGTGAACACAAATTCAAATTCAAGGCCTAATTTATCAAGAGCAACAAACATTAGGAAGAAAGAAAAATCATTAAGACTAGAAAATCAAGTTCTAGAAAAATCATTACGACTATAGAAAAATTATTTAGACTAAAAAATCAAGTTCTAGAAATAGACGGTTCTAGTGCTTTTCCATTACAACAATTGAGCATTCATCATTTGGTACTTCTTGACGTATTGCATTTAAGTTTTTCAGCTGTCGTGTTTATGTGCATGTTCTTTATGTGTTTGGATTCTCTCCTGCACAAGGGATACGCCGATAGGTAATTGATTTGAAAGCATAATGATTTGATAGTCTTTTTTCAGGATAGGCGTAATCATCCCACCAACCTTAATTAGCAACATTTGTGATATATGTCAAGTACTTATAATCATTATGCCCAACAAACAAAGACTTAGTAGTAAAAGAATAAGGTTGCACATCCACATCCATCCAAGTGCATAAACCTTCAAAGATTTGCAACGGTAAAGAGAATCCCCATATTTTATCAGCCTAACATAGTCTTTGGCCACTTTGGCAATAAGAACCTCAAAATAGAGAAAAGAAACTTAGTAAAACCAGTCTATGTCATTGTTTGTGAGGGTACAGTCATGATAAGTACCTCTCAAACTCTCCAAACATGTAAGATTGTCTTTAAATACTTTATTGATCTCTTCTAAACATTAACCAAATCAAACCTACATTTGAATCCACACACAATAACCCAAAATGAAGGGTTTTGTATCTTTTAATGAATCTTAGTCACTGGTAACGCATGGACAGTCAAACCACTAGTCTCCAAAGCATTTAATAAGTGAATATGAATGTTTGAAAATTACTCCCAACAATTCTTAAACATACTTTATTGTTTAAGAATTGTTGGGACTAGTCCTTTGGCATGTATTAAACAGAATAGAATTTTCAGCATATTATTATCATTCTATTTCTTTGTTGTAAACATGCCATTGGTTTAGTTTTAATCTACTGGTGTTGTGCCCTAGCCCATGCTTTATCTTCATTATTTGATGTTATTCACTATTTTGAAATGTTGACTGTGGTTATATCAAATGGAAAAAATAGAAAAAAAAAATTTAACACGAAAAGAAATTTACAAAACCGAACCAATGGCATGTTTACAACAAAGAAATAGAATGATAATAATATGCTGAAAATTCTATTCTATTTAATACATGTCAAAGGACCAGTTGTATGAAATTGTCAATCACATAGCATTTCACTGTTGTATGAGTGGATTGTGCAGGAACAGTTAACATTAAAAAAGGAGCAAACTCCTCAACACATATTGGAAACCATTGAATTCAATAATAAATTAAACCTAACACCAACACTATTCCTTCCATTCACTTCTACCAAGAATAAAGCATTTAATCCATTCAACATTACATATAATCATTAGATAGTTACATTTGTTGACTGTGTAGAGGAACAATCACGACCAAAATGATCAAAAGTACTTTCACCCTTGCACAAGCTATTCCAAACTTCAAGTAAAATGAGAAATATGCTATATCAAATCATTCATATTCATAGTAACCATTCAAAGGATAATGATTTGACAGTCTTTTTTTAGGATATGCGTAATCATCCCGCCAACCTTAATTAGCAACATTTGTGATATATGTCAAGTACTTATAATCAGTATGCCCAACAAATAGAGACTTAGTAGTAAAAGCATGTCCTTTAGTTTACTAGTTTACTTATAATCAGTATGTCCTTTGGTTTACTAGTTTAATCTAGTTTAAGAATAGTTTGTTTCATGTTTGAATGTACCATTGAATGAAGCTTGGCTATATTAAGTACAATCTTAAGACTCGTGACTTTTCAATTTCTCTTGTTTCCTTCAAACCTTCAAACATGTGTACTATGAGATTTCCTCCAACAAATGGACTTGTGATGATTTTCATAATAGTACATGTGTTGGAGGACTACTCAAAGTACTGCTTAGACAAATTTGAATGTTCATCACCTGTGCATATAAGAGTTAATCATAGAAGGTATATGCACAGGTGAAAAACATGCATATTTGACCAAGCAATACTAGGAGCTAAACCTAACAGCAAATAGATTTGTGGTGATTTTCACAATAGTACATGTGTTGCTGGGTAAGCTCCCAATAGCGCTCGGGCAAATATGCATGTTCATCACCTGTGCATATGAAGTGGCTCTAATGGAGATTTGTTTGCAACCATTTTTTCAACTCTAATTTTCTCAACACAAAGGGACATTTATCATAGCCATAAAAACATGATTATTTTAAAATGGAATACACCAAGGAGTACTATCAGAAATATTGACTATTTACAATCATGAATAGTTAACCTTATTCAAATAGCTCATTTTTTTATCGGCACGTGTAGTCTCTATGTATATAAAAAATGAATGAAATATCAAGCTGAAATAAAATAGTGAACAAAAATTCAAATTCAAGGCCTAATTTATTAAGAGAAACAAACATTAGGACGAAAGAAAAATCATTAAGACTATAGAAAAATCATTAGGACTATAGAAAAATCATTAAGACTAGAAAATCAAGTTCTAGAAAAATCATTACGACTATAGAAAAATCATTTAGACTAGAAAATCAAGTTCTAGAAATGGACGGTTCTGATGCTTTGCCATTACAACAATTGAGCATTCATCATTTGGTACTTCTTGGTGTATTCCATTTAAGTTTTTCAGCTATCGTGTTTATGTGCATGTTCTTTATGTGTTTGGCTTCTCTCCCTCGCAAGAGATATGTCAATAGGTAACTGATTTGAAAGCATAATGATTTGACAATCTTTTTTCAGGATAGGCGTAATCATCCTGCCAACCTTAATTAGAAACATTTGTGATATATGTCAAGTACTTATAATCAGTATGCCCAACAAATAGAGACTTAGTAGTAAAAGCATAAGGTTGCACATCCACATCCGCCCTAGTAAGTATTAGAGTCTTTCAAATTTGTAAAGAACACAAACTTTGCAAATCAAATTGATATTTCATTAAAACCTATGTTCTTGAACAAGTTCTTAAAGATTAAAACATGAAACCATCAAGTTCTTCACCTATGTTCTTCATGGTTGGGGAAGTTGTGATGGGGTTATATGTAACCTTTGGAAGTCATTGTACGACAAACTTAAGCCTAGAGTGTATGGCAGGAACAGAGATTCAATAAAAATAGAAGTTTAAATCTGCAAGTCCATTGTGTTATGCATTGTTGAAAGGCTTCTTTACTTATTGTTTTGGTTTCTAAATTCAAGGATGGAATAGTAAGCAATCTCCAAGCATTCATTTCATCGTTGAATGTATTGTGAGCACTTTAAAATTTTGTTCCTTATGTTTTTACTGGTAAAACCAGTGACTGTTCCAAGTAATATTTTTAATCCTTTGAAGTAATGTTTCCAAGTAATTTGGGGACCCAATAGGACTTTAGGGGAGTTAAATAAATGTTTTGGAAGACTTAGAGGAACTATTAGCATGACTGTTCCTTCATCTATAGCGAGTTAGACTGAATTTGCTAAGTTTTTCCTTTGTTTTGAAGAGTATTTTGTAATCTATTTTGTAAAAAAATTTAACGTGAATTTTTTTTACAAAACTGAACCAATGGCATGTTTACAACAAAGAAATAGAATGATAATAATATGTTGAAAATTCTATTATGTTTAATACACGCCAAAGGACCAGTTGTATGAAATTGTCAATCACATACAATTTCACTATTGTATGAGTGGAGTGTGTAGGAATAGTTAACATTAAACAAGGAGAAAACTCCTCAACACATCTTGGAAACCATTGAATTCAATAATAAATGAAACCTAACACCAACACTATTCCTTCCATTCAGCATTACATATAATCATTAGACAGTTACATTTCTTGACTGTGTAGAGGAACAATCACGACCAAAATGATCAAAAAGTACTTTCACCCTTGCACAAGCTATACCAAACTTCAAGTAAAATGAGAAATATGCTATATCAAATCATTCATATTTATAGTAACCATTCAAAGGATCATTTTTTCAATGAACCCTCTGATTGTACCCCTGCGACAGAGAAAGGAAACCTCAAAATAGAGAAAGGAAACTTAGTAAAACCAGTCTATGTCGTTGTTTGTGAGGGTACAATCATGATAAGTGCCTCTCAAACCTATCCAAACATGTAAGAATGTCTTTAAATACTTTATTGATCTCTTCTAAACATTAACACATGGATAGTCAAACCAGTATTCTCCAAAGCATTCAATAAGTGAATATGAATGTTTGAAAACTTTCCTCTCAACTTCCCCAACCACTCCTAATCGGTTAGAGGGATTAGTTGAGTGTTTAGACACTAAAACTTCTTAAACAAACTTTATCTAATATGATGAATTGTAATATCAACAAACGTGAATCCAAACATTTCAAAAAAGTGAATCGATATCCTTGAGCACAAGCACCAATAACATCAAATAATGGAGATAAAGCATGGCCTAGGGCATGACACTAGTAGAATGCGGTTATTTCAGTGAGCATTCATGATCAAATAAAATGCAATGCATTTAAAATTTGTGGTCGAATATGATGCCAGAGGCTTGAAAGATGTTGCATGTCAAAGATACCAATCAAAGATGAAGAGATCACATACCTTCTCTCATGCTCAACTTGCACGAAGGAAGATTTGATAGCCAAATCTTCCTTGTACCACATGAAGAACATGCCATTGGTTCAGTTTAGCATGTTATTATCATATCAGATAAAGTATGTTTAAGAATTGTTGGTAAGGATAGGAATAGTGGAGATTCTATAAATATCCCTCTAACCGATTAGGAGTGGTTGGGGAAGTTGAGAGGAAAGTTTTCAAACATTCATATTCACTTATTGAATGCTTTGGAGACTACTGGTTTGACTATCCATGCATTACCAGTGACTGAGATTCATTAAAGGATTTCCATGTGTTATCATTGTATTGTGTATTTCCAATATGTTTGGATGTAGGGTAGACCAGGAGAATGAAGGATCACTCACTGATTGCATGATAACCCAGTTTTGAAGGGTCACTGGTTGAGGGGACAGTCAAGGTCTGAATGTTGATAGTGTTCGTTGAGGGAAGGGGGATTGTAAAAGACTTGTTATCATTGTATTGTGTATTTTCAATATGTTTGGATGCAGGGAAAAATAGGAGAATGAAGGATCACTCACTGATTGCATGATAACCCAGTTTTGAAGGGTCATTGGTTGAGGGGACAGTCAAGGTTCAGATGTTGATAGTGTTCCTTGAGGGAAGGGGGATTGTGAAAGACTTTTTATCATTGTATTGTGTATTTCCAATATGTTTGGATGCAGGGCAGACCAGGAGAATGAAGGATCACTCACTGATTGCATGATAACCCAGTTTTGAAGGGTCACTGGTTGAGGGGACAATCAAGGTCCGAATGTTGATAGTGTTCATTGAGGGAAGGGGGATTATAAAAGACTTGTTATCATTGTATTGTGTATTTCCAATATGTTTGGATGCAGGGAAGAATAAGAGAATGAAGGATCACTCACTGATTGCATGATAACCCAATTTTGAAGGGTCACTGGTTGAGGGGACAATCAAGGTCTGGATGTTGATAGTGTTCCTTGAGGGAAGGGGGATTGTGAAAGACTTGTTATCATTATATTGTGTATTTCCAATATGTTTGGATGCAGGGAAGACCAGGAGAATGAAGGATCACTCATTGATTGCATGATAACCCGATTTTGAAGGGTCACTGGTTGAGGGGACAGTCAAGGTCCGGATGTTGATAGTGTTCATTGATGGAAGGGGGATTGTAAAAGGCTTGTTATCATTGTATTGTATATTTTCAATATGTTTGGATGCAGGGCAGAATAGGAGAATCAAGGATCACTCACTGATTGCATGATAACCCAGTTTTGAAGGGTCACTAGTTGAGGGGACAGTCAAGGTCCAGATGTTGATAGTGTTCCTTGAGGGAAGGGGGATTGTGAAAGACTTGTTATTATTGTATTGTGTATTTCCAATATTTTTGGATGTAGGGCAGACCAGGAGAATGAAGGATCATTCACTGATTGCGTGATAACCCAGTTTTGAAGGGTCACTGGTTGAGGGGACAGTCAAGGTTCGGATGTTGATAGTGTTCATTGAGGGAAGGGGTATTGTGAAAAACTTGTTATCATTGCATTGTGTATGTCCAATATGTTTGGATGCAGGGCAAACCAGGAGAATGAAGGATCACTCACTGATTGCATGATAACCCGATTTTGAAGGGTCACTTGTTGAGGGGACAATCAAGGTCTGGATGTTGATAGTGTTCCTTGAGGGAAGGGGGATTGTGAAAGGTTTTTCATCATTGTATTGTGTATTTCCAATATGTTTGGATGTAGGTCAGACCAGGAGAATGAAGGATCACTCACTGATTGCATGACAACCTGGTTTTGAAGGGTCACTAGTTGAGGGGACAGTCAAGGTCCAGATGATTGGGCCATTCGAGGACCCTATTTATTTGTATTAATTTCTATTCAAATTGGATGCATGGATTTCTTATGAATTATCGGCTATTATGTTTCTTGCAACTGCATCCGTAAATCTGCATATACTTTTCTAGGGTTGTAACCCACTTAGGGATCAAAATAGAGAAACTAACTCAAAATCATTCTTTGTCCTATTTCCTTTTTAAAAAGTCTCAAATATCAATGATATAATAATATATTTGATGCCCTAAGCTATCAATACAAATGGTGCCTAGCTAGAGCTCACGGGCTGTCCATTTGATAACCACGGTCAACATTTTAAAAAAATAGATATCCTTGAGCACAAGCACCAATAGCATCAAATAATGGAGTTAAAGCACTAAATCAAAATCGTTCTTTGTCCTATTTCTTTTTAATGAAGTCTCAACTATCAATGATACAATACATTTGATACCCTAAGCTATCAATACAAATGGCACCTAGCTAGAAGCTCACGGGCTAATCCATTTGATAACCACAGTCAACATTTCAAAAAAATGGATATCCTTGAGCACAAGCACCAATAACATCAAATAATAGAGTTAAAGCACGGGCTAGGGTACGACACTAGTAACATCAAATAATAGAGATAAAGCACCAGATAGGGCACGACACGAGTAGAATGTGGTCATTTTAGAGAGCATTCGTGATCAAATAAAATGCAATGCATATGAAATTTACAGTCGAATATGATACCAGAGGCTCGAAAGATGAAGAAATCACATACCTTCTCTCGTGCCCAGCTCATTTTCTCCCGCTCCTTTTCTATGCCAATCGAAATAAAAATGATTTGGCACTTCACTTTTTTTTTATGTATACCTGAAACTGTCAGAATTTCGATGGTCAATTTAAAACCCATCAGAATACCAACATCATCGGGGCCTATTTTTTTTAAAAATAACAAATTCATTAAAAAAAATTTACCTGTCAGAAGTGTCTATCAAAATTTGGCCCCAAATGTAGTAGTGTGTGAGCTATGTATTTAGTATTTGATTCTATGTACTAGGCAGATGTAGTGGCTGGGTACCTATGCATTCTGGTGAGATGGATCATTTACCATATGGACACTCTTTTCTTTCCTTTTTTTGGATGCACTCTTCCAGCTTTGATTGATCATATTTTCATACTTTTGGTGTTTTTATGCCATCTATATTTTTGGGTTCAAGTGTTTGCCTTTTGTTTGTCTCCTGATTCGAGTAATGTCATTTTAGGGTACTCATGCAAATTACAATATTTTGTATCTTCAACTTCAATTGTTTTCCTTTATTTGCCTGCTAATTCGAGTAGTGTCATTTGAGGGCACTCATGCAAATTACAGTCTTCTCTACCTGGTCATATTTCAGTGGAGGATCTTCAAATCAACAGTTACTTCTTGATAGAGTTTGCAGCTTCTTACTTCAGTGATGTTCTACATGTTCATCCTTGTTCCTATTTTCTAGAACATTCCTAGTTTTGGAGGCTTCTTTAGTCCTTCAGACTAGTCTTCATCTCTTTTTGGAGTAGATTTTTGCCCATGTGGTTTTCTCTATTTATCTTCTTTGTAGAGACTCTCTTTTGTAATTGGGTACCTGATCAGGCCTTTTGTTGTCGGGACTTGTTTGCTTTCAGTAGTTCTTTCAAGGTTTTTAGCTTCTCCCAAAGTTTATCAGAAGGGGGGTGTTAGAGTAATAAGTTATTTTCTTATTAATTGAATTATATTGATTTAATTATTAAGTCACTTATTATATCTTTCTACTTAAGCTAAACTTTAGGTATATAATAATTGATTATTTTATCAATTATTATTGTGCAACCTAGGTTTTACCTTTTTAGGGTTTTGATCTTCTTTTATAAGGATTGATGTCTCTTGTAATCTTATTGAGAAACATTCATTTTATTGAATTGTAACTCTTTTTTTTGCATATCAAGAATGTCTCCTCTTCATGGATCCATCTGTTCAGGCCTCTCTAGCTTTTTGATTCTCTCTCTTTCTGTGACATGTGTTTCAATGCAAGTGTTCTTGGGAGTTGTGGGTTGTTTACTCATCAACTCCAACAATAGGGACATTTATCATAGCCATCACCACTGTATCAAATAAAAAAAAATTCATTCATACTATTGAAGCAACCAAACTTTGTATTGGAGACAGAGAGCAACATTCATATAACAACATGACTATTTTCTATTAGTGCAAAACGCAAAATTTTCAATTATGTTGATATTACAAATTTATACAATGAAACATCTATAACATCAAATAGAAGATTGGGGTGAACATGAATGTCCATGAACTAAATGGTGGTGTGAAAACACACCGTTAAACAAGAAAACACAGGGAAATCCATGATCTACGCCCTTATGCCCCACATTTGGCGAGCAACTGTCTCATATCCTGCTCATTCTTCCTATTGTTGTCTGTATTGTTAGATGGTCAATCCTGCATATACAAACTAAACATGATAGAAAAACTAAAACTTGTTTATTTTTAAATGGAATACACTAAGGAGTACCATCATAAATATTGACCGTTTACAAACATTCATCAAATAACTCATTTTTTATCAGCAAATATGGAGTCTCGCACGTTTGTGTATATTGGATTTTTTTATCAAATAGTTCATTGCATTCAATTGTGTACATATTTTTGCATCAACATTTCGGATCACACTCTGTGATCCTTCATCAAGATGAAAGAGAGAAAAATGATGGAAATTTCTTTCAATCCTTTTGCTCTCTTTCATCTTGATGAAGGATCACAAAGTGTGATCAGAAATGTTGATGCAAAAAATATCTACACAATCGAATCCAGAAGCTATTTCAAATATTTTTAATATCAGCATATGTGTAGTCTCACAATATCATCATATGTGTAGTCTCAAAACTATCCATTTCTGTTTCTTTACCTATCATGTGGTTTTGAAAAATGAATGAAATATCAAAAGAAATTCAAGATGAAATATAGCATTGAACAAAGTAGAAGTATTTCACTTAATTTCCTAATGCAACAGTAATAACAAATGCAACGGGTATATACATATAACATGGGATAGAATCATGAACAATACAGTCATCTACCAAAATACATTTATATCACCATCTTTTCTCAAGAACTAGAAATGGACAGTTCTGAGAGTACACCTTGACAATGCATTAAATTAAGCACTCATCATGTGGTACTCCTTGGTGTATTCCACTTAAATATGTATTTAAGTAACGGTACTAACAAAGGCAAGAAGAAAAATAATCTATGTTTCTATTTCATGTATGACTAACACTCCAAATCCACAATTTGTCAAATTTGATAAAATGTGGATTTGGAGTATTGATAAGACAATGAAAAGCAATGAGAAAACAAACTTTTCACAATGATGTCAACTAGAAGAGGTCATTGCAGGTGAAAATTTTAGTACAAAAGTTTTGGTCCATGAAAGTTTGAATTCACTATATCCTAATGAATATTGTAATCTTAACAAGACTTAAAATTAAAATTAGTGCTAGATATGTGTAGGCATTCATATTAATAGACAATATGTTATGCAATATTTGAATGTACATATCTAAAATATAATCTTCTGAGGAGGATCGAGAATCGAGGAAATGCTCTGCAAGTGAGCACCATCCCCGTGTGCCTTGTGTCCCATCCTGCAGGCTTTCCTCGTGTTGTGTTTACCTTTTCTTGGTTGTAGTCTTTTCATTTATGCTTTTTGGTGTCTCTTTTTTTCTTTCGGTTAGCATTATTTTCTCTCTCTTGTGTATGGTATTCTTTTTGGGCTCTTATGTGTGCTATTCTTCTCTTTGGCTTTTGTTGCTTAGGGCTCAGCCATTTGAGTCATGGGCTTGTGTTGTTTCATGGAAGATGATACCTTCAAGCTTGGTAAGGGAGGGAAGGAGGACAACCCTAATCATTGCAAGGAGAGGAAAGTTGAGCCTGGTTCGAGTAATGATGGTGGTTATGGTGCTCGTGATTCTAGAGGCTTTAAGCCTTCCTACAAAGTAGTTGTGGCAGATGGGTCTGCAACCAAATGCCCAGAAACTGCTTTCTTCGAAAGCGCAACTGTCAAGAAGAATGTGAGAGGTCGAGGAGAATCTCCCAAATCCCATGGAAATCAATGAGGAGTCATTAATTTATACGGTAGCCCCAGTGAGTCCAGTGGAGGAGAAGGTAAGATTCTGACTCCTACTAGTAATACCCTTTCCTTGTCTCCGAATTTAGACATGTTGAATGCTATTAAAGATGAGAAAAATAGACTTTAAAATGTTGTAGTTTTCTTTTTGTGTATGGATTTAAATTTTCTTCCCGCTCATAAATTTCTTAATGATTGGATCAATAATGTTTGGGCAAAAAACTTGGCATTATTGTAAGTTTCAATCGGATGGTTCAAAAAGGACTTTTTGTGGTTTTCTTTAAAAATCACTCTATGCAGGAAAAGGTTTTGACACTAGTAAATTTTAGCCTATTTTTCGACGAGGATTAGTCAATTATTAGATGCCCACTGGTTAGCTAATCGACTATAATGGCCATCAGAGTTTTTTAGTCAATATTACGACACATCAAGTGTCCGTCAAAATTGTGACGTCAAAAGTGGTTGAATTATCAACGGAGATGATGTCATAATCATTGCTTCAACCTGGAAGAATTGGCTATTATATCATTCTAATGTTGGTCGAAAGTGCGACATACAATCGTCGTAATAAACGTCGATTGTATAGCTTTCTCGTCGATCCGCCTATTCTTTGTTAGTCGAAAAAGCGACAGATAATTTAATTTTGTAAAAATATATATATATACTAATTATCAAATTAAGCACAGCAATATTATGTCACTATTGTTTACTATTTGGGAAAGGCTTTCTCAGACTGCCACTTTCCACCACTCGCCATTTCCACCTTAGCATTCTCATTTCTTGGGGATACTTCTCACCGCGTATGACAAGGTAGAGCTCTTTTATAGACATGGGTTACTGAACCATTATCTCGGCACTGGTACTCAATCTGGAAACCCTTGTATGTATATAGCCACTCTAGCAAATCTCCACAAAAATCTCTTTTGGCCTCCACTGCATATACGTCTTCTCAGAATCTAAAAACTTTGGCCCATCATTGATTCTCATCAATGTACCAATTTGGATAGTAAGTCTAATTTATTTTGTCCATGGATTGAGACCTTAAATTATTGAGCTTCTCTTTGTTTCGAGAAGAGTATAACATTCTCTATTTAACAGGGCCAACCACGTGAAGGTGGAAGCTCATCTAGCCCCTTGTAGGAGCCTCTTATGACCCTTTACGACATTTTAAGACCTCTAAGATGTATTCTTAGGGATCGTAAATGGTCATAAAGGGTCATAAGGGGTCCTGGGACACAACAGCTCAGAAACATAATTGTAGGCATTGTGGTCACAATTTTTTGGAGACAACATAATTGAGTTGTATACCTAGACGATGGAGAGCAACTCCTACACCTCCGATTCCAAGTTGACTGCATATGTTGCTCATGAATACAAGGTCCTCCAACAGATGTATTCAACTTGGAATCGGGGGTGCAGAAGTTGCTCTCCATCGCTTGGGTACACAACTCAATTATGTTGTCTACAAAAGATTGTGACTATGATGCCTACAATTATGTTTCTCAGCTATTGTGAAATCTACATTTATGTTTCTCAGTTGTCGTGTTTATGTGCATGTTTTTTATGTGTTTTGGTTAGTAAGTCTAATTTAATTTTTCCGTGGACTAGGACCTTAAATCATGTAATGAGGAGGCTTAGAACACTAGTATATGCAAATTTCATTATTTATACCTTCTCTCATTTGCTAGTGTAATTCCTCTTTGAGTATCCCCTTCCTCCTTTGCATCCAAAATGAACTCATTCCAATCCTTCACTGGAATAAAGGGAGGATGCTCAAAATTCAGTGAGACTTCATACCACACAGAGTTCGTAGATTACGTTCAATGCGTTATTTACATTTGTAAATCAGCGTTGCGTACAAATTTGCAGATAGTGCGTGGTACGAAGCCTCGCTCAAGCTTGAAAATGATAGTCAATCCATAGTCAAGGTCAAGGAACAAATGGAATAACCAAGAAAACACTATACGTTAAATCATGTGATTGATAATAGATTGGGGCCCACCTGAGCCATAAACATGAAGAATTATTCTAAAAAAATATGTAAACCATATATATGCGCACTTGAGGCAAAGACAAGTTACGTCATATCTATATTAAAATATTAGTTACAATATGAAAATACTAAACTAACTAATTCCTGAGTTCATCTCTACATATGGTCGCAACAAAGATATGTGATTACAATACAGAGAAGGCACCGTAAAAATATAATTTCAGAATTTTCCCTAGACTGACACGTTTCGCACTCAAATCCTTCATTGCAGATAAGTGGAGATAGGTGGATAGATGTAGATGAGTTGTCATTGACCCAACTAAAGTATCTGCAACCATTATTTTCCTGTGATGCCCAATCTACATTAGTTCTTATATTATAATGAATAGTATTTACATTAGAAACATTAAATATATACACATTAGCAACCTTTTTTCTATTTGGGCAGCACCAAAATGGTCGTCTAGGTTTGTTCAGTGTCCGTGAAGTCTTCAACACACACTGCCAACCACCAGATTGACAGTTTGGCACATTGACAAAAGTCATCGAGCCTATATCAATACAGCACCACACCATCGTTACTACATTTATTATTTTTATATGAAATACACCAAGGAGTACCATTAGAAATATTAACCATTTACAATAATGAAAATTAAACCTAAATCAAATAGCTCATTTTTTTATCAGCATGTGTAGTCTCTCTGTATATGAAAAATGAAAGAAATATGACGCTGAAATAAAATAGTGAACAAAATAGTATTCCATATATAGAGTGATTGAAATATACCATCAAAAGAAGGTGACAAAATCCTGTCACAAAGCACAGACATAGGAAATCAAAAAGGGACAAAAGACAAGAAATAAGAAAAATCATTACGACTATAGAAAAATCATTTATACTATAATAAAAAAAAGAAACACTCTTTGTCAACAATTTTCAATATCATTAGGACTATAGAAAAACAATTAAGACTATACAAAATCAAATTTTAGAAATGGACGGTACTGATGCTTTGCCATTACAACAATTGAGCATTCATCATTTAGTATTGTGTATTCAATTTAAGTATGTCAACAATGTTCAAAATCCTGTCACCAAGAACAGACAAGAAATAAGAAAAATCATTAGGACTATAGAAAAATCAAGTTCTAGAAATGGACGGTTCTGATATTGCTTTTCCATTACAACAATTGAGCATTCATCATTTGGTACTTCTTGGTGTATTCCATTTAAGTTTTTTAGTTGCCATGTTTATGTGCATGTTCTTTATGTGTTTGGCTTCTCTCCCTCGCAAGGAATACGTCGATAGGTAATTGATTTGAAAGCATAATGATTTGACAGTCTTTTTTCAGGATAGGTGTAATCATCCCGCCAACCTAATTAGCAACATTTGTGATATATGTCAAGTACTTATAATCAGTATGCCCAACAAATAGAGACTTAGTAGTAAAGCATGTCCTTTGGTTTACTAGTTTACTTATAATCAGTATGTCCTTTGGTTTACTAGTTTAATCTGGTTTAAGAATGGTTTGTTTCATATTTGAATGTACCATGTTCAGATGTGGACAGACAATGCCCCTGATAAGAATCACTTTATCTAAAGATTGTGCCATGTTCGTAATTTCCGAGCTGTGTCCATTTGATTAATTCTCCAAATTTTGGTTGCACTCCTTGCATTGGTTGACATTTTCCTAATTATAGGGTTTGAATTTCACAACAGAAGGAAATCAATACTAAGATGAAATTTTGGTATGTAGGATCTGCATTGCCTATATACACTTGTGACCAAAGATATGGACTGATCTACAGTGCCTCCAAAGCTTCAACTCAAAAGAATCTTCTCACCACTCGTGACTCTTCAAATTCTCTTGTTTCCTTCAAACCTCCAAACATGTGTACTATGAATTGCCCTCCAACAAATGGACTTGTGATGATTTTCACAATAGTACATGTGTTGGAGGAAAGTTCACAGTACTGCTTAGTCAAATCTGAATGCTAAGTAAAAAATATAATATGTATGAGAAGGACAATTTGTGATGGCTATGCATAGGCAAATCTTGCATTCAAGGAACCATGAGAGGCTATGCATTTGGAAAAAGGGTTTTACCGTCATGACTTCATGTTGTGTGCATCTAGAATGGATATTTAACTAACAATGCATGGTCTAATGATTTATTACTTCTCCCATCAATGATCTTGCAATCACTATGTTGAAACATATATTCACACTTCTGATAGAGGCATCAGTTGTTTAGTGTTATGCTTTTCTTTAAGATATTGCATATGTTGCCTTCAAGGGATTATTCATGGTTTTGAGGTTCACAAGGAGATACATCTTTTGTTTTGCAAAAATAAAATCTCTACTATTTTGAGGAGGGTTTCTAAGAGTTTTGAATTCTTAGATCTCTGGCAGTCATGGTAAGTGACAAAAGCACTCTTATGAAGAATAGTGACAGTCACTGTAAAAGAGAAGAGCAAGAAATGATACTATGTAGAACACATGATCCACCACATTCAAAGTAACTTCCAAGAATGTATGTCAAAGCAAAGAGTAGACATAGATGATAAGGCAGAGAATGGCATTGTCTACAAAAGTAGAGAGAAAAGGCCAAAATTCAAAGATGACTATTAGAGGAGACACTAGCTAAATGGGAGGGCATTCAACATGCATCAAAAGCAGTGGTATACACTGCAAATGGAAAAGACAATGTTGATGAAGTTGGAATGGCACTTTTAGAGTGTCAAAGAGTTCCTCATGACAATGAGCACAAAAGATGATCAGTCATGTAAAGGAATAGTAAGAACAAAAGAAAAAAATGCATCCAAGAGTCTTGAGAAGTGACTATCAAAAGGATGTCAATAAATGGTGATCAAATTTGTAAGCAAAGACTAGTCCCAATGACAAAAAACACTTTTGAGTTCTTAGTTATAGACAAGGTTGACTGTCAAATAGGCTTGATGAGGTGATGATAAGTGTAACAATTCATGATTTAAAAAGATGCCAAAACAATGTGGATAAGAAATGTTTAAAGAAAGTTCTTCTTCAATGCTTATCCACTGTCACAGTGGTATAAAGTGATAAAAAATAATGATTCATATGGTTTATGATAAGTCACAAAGACACTCTTATAATAGTCATCAAGAGATAATAGAGGTCATGCATGCATGATTGCAAAGAACAATGAATAAAGAACAGGCACGGTTATGAAGGCTCATAGCCACAGTAAGGAATGATGTCATAAAAATCAAAAGAAGGACAGTTTCTAAAAGGCAGTGATATTCAAAGATTGAAATGAGGGTACTATATCATGAAAAAGATGCAAGCATTAATAGATTTTCATGAATGTGAAGGTGCGGTGATCAACAATGCCATAAAGAGACTATTGTTAGTGTTTCTACAAAATAGAATGACAGTGTTGTGAAAGAAAATATTCATGTTCAAGAAGAGTGCCTCAAAACAATGTTATTCAATGCTTGAGAGATGATATTTACTACTTTCATAATGACTACATGATGAAACGATGGTCAGATTAAAAGATGTAAATCTTACCCACTGATATGACAGTCAGCTACAGGGCCACAATGTATGTAATGAGAGGTGTCATATTGTCTTTCAAAGAGCAGAGTAAAAGCTAGTAGTAGCATCAAGAGGTGCATGTTTTGTACAAAGTATTAGACCATGGAATGAAGAGCATGAGGCTATCATCACATCAATCCTTATGAGTTGTGAGATAAAAAAAGATTGAAGGCATTAGATCTTACAAGGAAGTAATGTCCAGTGTAATGAAAGAAATGGAAAACCATACCAAGCATGAGGAATCATGGTGACTGTGTATAAAGGAGCAGTGGTAAAGGGAACAATTAGAGCAACGATTTAATGGTCAATATAAGATATAGAGATGTTTTCAGGAGGAGAGGCAATGATATGTATTTTGTTTCTAATGATGTGTTCACTACCACAAGACAATTTTGCAATTATGGATAATAGAACTCTGATGCAATATACACCAACAGTCTTGTAGGGAAGATATAAGTCATGAAAGAACCTCACTATGATGGATAAGAGAATAGGACAACACTGTGATTGAGTCTCAGTCAAAGAGATCATCCAATAGCTAGTAGCAGTAGTCAAGATGTGCTCAAGATGTGAAATCAGTAACTATGAGGAGAGGCAATGTTATATCCACTATTATAAAGTACGAGTAAGGCTTAGAAATAATGATTTTGGACTCCAGAAAATATTACAGTTTGAATTGTAAAAATATAGACAAAATCCTTAGAAATCCCTTAAGGGAACATTACAGAAGTACCCGAGCATTGAAATTTGATAGCTATATTACATAGTCCTAACACAGGACATTATAAAAACCCTTTAATTCGGTCATTGCCAGTGTAGAGCACAATGTATGGATTCTTCGTGCATACAATCATTGAACCAAAGACCAAAACAGGGCTTGGAAATATGGATGTTAATGTAGTACAAAGAGATGAATAAAATACATTCGATATTTTCATATGATTTCCCTCTATGACTATTTGGTTTTTCTGAATGTTTCCATTCACTGATTTGCAATTTATTTTGTTTAGACTTGCTTGTTTGTTATTACAATCTACTACCCAAATGGTTTTCGAGAACAACCACGTTCTTTAATATTCGAACAGTGGTGGAACTTGATAGTTATTTCTTGGCTTCAATTCTTTGATGATAGAATACCTATAGTGAAATGGGGCTAATACATGTATCGGGTTCTTAAGTTTTAACAAAGAATATATCTTGTTTATGTGTTCGGGTTTGCTTAGTCTCAATTGGAAAATGATGACAGTCGTATTCAAAGGAGACCGAGTTGGAACACTGGCAGAACCATTCAGAATGGTCTCCGAATGACAATGTATGTTGTTGTCGGCATTTGGAGCTAGGGAGAGGTGACTACCACATATATGTCTATTCGTATAGTGTCAATAAACCCGCGTCATGTATCAATAGTGATGTTGAAAGAAAATCGAGAAGGGGATGTTTGTGTTTACAAATTCAGGTGATATCAAAGACTCTTATGATTGTACTCGGCCTTTGAAAATAGAAATGGGGAAAGGCATAATTAATGTGTGTACACAGTGACAGTCCTGCAAGTTGAAAGAATTCAAACCGGGTCCAGGAAGACCCGCAAGGCATGAACAAACAGTGACTACAAATTTTTGAACCCTAGAAATGCTACAAATTGAATGCAAAAAAAATATAAATGGAGCACAAGAACTTTTTCAAAGATTAAAAACCCAAAGATGAGTGTATTTGTTACAGATGAAGAGTGGTTCTTATAGGTGGAGTCGAGGCTAGGTGATGCATAGGCGGTGGATCGACATAAAATCCCTTTTCTTTCACCTCTGCTTTGCCGTGCGTGAAATATAAAATGAAAACCCTATGTTTTTTTTTTTAGGTTATATTCCCGTGTTGGTCGGAATTTTGACAACCTATCATGGTTGTCGAAATTCTGACCAACACAGGAATGGATTAAAAAAAAATCAATTTTTTTCTTCTATAACTGACCAAGGAAAACTATTTTAATGCTTGGTCGGAAATGTTGGTCTAAAAAGTGGGTCTAATGTACTATTGTGAATAAGACTTTTTGGAATCTCAGGCAAACCATGTTTAGAGCCCTACCATGGTCCCCAAAAGGTAATCATGATGATGTAGTCTCTCAAGCTTCTCCCTTTTGGATTGAACTCAAAGGAGTTCAACCAGAATTCTGGCCCGTTTTGCCCCACATGCTCAAGCCCCTAGGATCAGCTATGCAAGTTGAAGACATCAAGATTACCCTTCCTCATCTTAATGCCCGTATTCTTTTAGCCCCTACCCTGGGTGTCCCTTTCCCATATGATATTTCTTTGAATTTTGAAAATGAGGTTTTCAAGTGGGAGGTGGTTAGACTTGGAGATATTGGAGTCTGTTTCCACTACAATTTGAATGGGCATATTAGAAAATATTGCCCTATGTTAAAAAACATCCATAAAGAGTTTCATTCTGTTAATTCTAAGGGTAGCCATCAAAAACCTAATCAGGATTATGGTAATGTTGATACCCATGCAAATACTTTTGTTACCTTGAATAATCCCATGTTTAAGGAAGAATATGAGGTTAGACCCGCTTCTAATACATATTATAAACCCAGTGAGAAGAGCTCTGGTGTTCCTAAATATAGCTCGACTCCTAGAGAAAAAGTAAATGATGATAATGTCAGTCACAAGAATTCCCAGCAAATTGCTCTAGCTAGGATTAAAACAGCTTCTAAAGATACCAATCCTACTTCATTATCTAATCCTCTTCTAGAACATAGGAATGATTCTGCAATGCCCATGCCTTTAGCACAGAGCAGTGGGAGACAACTTGAAAATGAACCCATTGTTGATTTGGCAATAGTGGATGATGGATTTACTGAAGTCCTTTCAAAAAAGAAGAAAGAAAATACATATGAAAGAAGAAATAGCTTGACAACTAAAGATAGAGTAAAAAAGGCAAAGGGGAATGAGATCCCTGAATGCTTCTCTAGATTATGTAAGAACACAACCCCTCTATTGATCAATGGTGAAGGTACAAATTCATATCTAGAATGTTAGAGGACTAGAAATGCCAGATAGGAAGTATATTGTTAGAAGATGGTGCAATAATCTTAATGCAGTCAAGCTCAGTGGATCCAATTAAGAACTGACCGACCTTGCAGCCAAACCAATATGCAGCGGAAATACACAATAACAACAACAGATCTGCAAAGAAACAAAAGTCTTTATTCATGAAAACATCGATTACATGCAATGTGTCAGGCTGTAAGGCCTTCCCGGTTACAGCCAATTACAAAGCAAGTAACAATCTACAAGATCTCACAGGATCAAAATCTTTTCCCCAACATCAGCATTCAGCTAGCCTAGGTCTGTAACACACAGCACACTGGTAGGCACCCAGGTAAGATCTAAACTTGTACTCCAACTTCCAAGCAATCTTCTTGATCCTAAGCTTGTAGGCTACTAACCTTCCTTCCAACCATCTGATGCCCTAAACAACTACCCAAGCATCCTATAAATACTAATTCCCAGCCACAAGTCAGCTGATGAAACCATAAATCTTTACAAACAAATATTAAGTCCTAAACCATCAATCGGCTCTCACATAGCCTTACAAAATAAATAAACTCTCAAAAATGGCCCCAAACGATCATCAAACTTGCATAGGAGAATGCAACATGCCAGATCTAAGTCCCCACACGTCCAATGGTCAATCCATAACACGAGGAGTGTGACCCAAATTAAATGCACTAGTCGGCCAAGCCGATCCAACAAAACAATCCAGTCGGTAAGCAAGAACACCGAGCAATAGAAGAGATAAATGAGCACCAGTCGACCGACCATGCCAGGCATGACCGAGGGACATAATTATCGTCGAGCACCAGTGAACCGACGCCTTCAGTCACCGAGCATTCTTAAGAGACCGAGCACCCCAGTAACCATAGAAACCAAGCAACCAGTCTCCCAAACCAAGTAAGAACTCCACCAAACCAAGATCAAAGCTAACAATCTACCTTCAAAGACAAACATATTTTGGTTGATACAGGATTGCCAAGAATCCTAGGATGCTCCTGCATCAGACACCCCAGGTAAGAAAGATTTTCTCATAAGGAAATCAGGAATGCCTCAAGGGAATCCGAACAAGTATGCTAAATCTGTTCTTCACCCACATCTCTCCTTGTCCTTCATCCCAAGTAGTCTTCACTTCATTCACTGTCTCATGCAGAAAGTCCTATCTTCCACTTTGTTTACTCCTCCGGTCGGCAATTGATAGCAACCGACTCTGACCACTACCGATCACATCAGTGCCTTGGTAAGGTTCATCCTCCCCAGACTCCTCAACCAACTCAGTATCATCTTGCATCTCTCGGGCTCACAAATGTCACCATCTGTTGAACCATCTCTACTAGCAAAACCATCTGCTTCTTAATCTCAACAAACTCTTCAGAGATATCATTCTCCTTCTCCTTCAAACTAGACTTAACAGGAATAGGTTCATCAACCTTCTGCTCCTGAGGTTTGTCATAAGGACAACACCTGATAACTCCACATCCCTTAACCCCTTGTCTCTTATAAAGGTATCAGCTTATGCTGAGCTCCTTCATGCCTAACCACATAGGTATTAGCACGACCATCAAACAAAACATTTTTGTCAAACTGCCAAGGACTACCAAGCAACAGATGACAAGCATCCATAGGTAATACATCACACAATATCTCATCATGGTAAGATCCAATCTGAAAACTTAACCAAGCATTGTTCTTCAACTCTAACCTTAGAAACATCTTGTATCCAACTAATCTGATAAGGATTAGGATGTTTCCTTCTTTCTAAATTCAACTTACTAACCATTTCATCTGAAACAAAGTTTTCAGAACTGCCACCATCAACTATGACATTACATACCTTATCCTTGCACTTACATCTGGTTCTGAACAAATTCCTTCTTTGCATTGGTTAATGAACACATGCAGCTAATCTCCTAGTGACAAGACATTCACCTTTCTCTGGAACATTCTCAATGTCTTCTTCAGCAACTAATGCAACTCTTTTCTTAGGACACTGCCAACTTCTATGACCAGCTTCACCACAGTTATAACAAGTGCTGGTGAACTCATTCTTCCACCTTCCTCTTTCTCCAGCATTCTTAGTAACTTGATCACTGTCAGATCCCACATCAGACTTAGGATTCTCTGTTACATTACTCTCAGCAACTGTCTCACTAGTTCTACCACCTCGGTTCCTATTGTTTTGTTTTCCTTCATACCTCTTATTCAGCTTCTCTTCAATCTTTAATGTCATTTGATAAGCATCACCGATTGTTGTCATATGCACAGTAAGTAACTCTTCCTGAATACTAGGTCTCAAACCATAGACATACCTAGCAACCTTCTATGTATCAGCTTCTGAATGACCAGTCCTAATCAGGATTCTATAGAACTCCTCGGTATACTCCTATACCGATTTGTTAGTCTGCTTCAAAGCTTGCATCTTCTTAAACATGTCCAATTCATAATCCACCAGAATGAATTCTTTCTTCAACTTGTCAACCATTCGGTTCCACTTAGTGATCTTTTCTTTCCCTCTTCTACCTCTTTCCAATTGAACCTCTCTCCACCAGATATTTGCATGACCTTTCAACTTAGTCTTTGCAAATCTAACCCTATCAAGATCTTCTATTTCTTCATACTCAAAGTATCCATCAATCTCATTGATCCAATCAATCAATTCTTCAGACCTAAGGTTTCCAGAAAATACAGAAACTTCAATCTTAGGTCTTTTCCCAATCTTAGACATAGCTTTTAGAATTCGATTCTCCTCGGAATCTCTAGCTTCTTCGACAGCTTCTTCAAAATGATCTTCTTCAAATTCATCATCACTATCCTCTTTCAAGGTAGCCTTCATCTTTCTCAATTCCTCTTGTAGGTCTTGCACTTGTTTCTGCAAAGACCTAAAATCATCAAGACAGAATTCTCCAGTAGTTTATTCTTCTTCAAGGATCTCTCGATTTCTCATCGGAGGCATCTTCAAATCAAGATCTAAATACACAAGATCCACTTGGCTCCAGTAGGAATAGACTTTTATCAAACAGGAACAAACTTCACTCTGATACCACTTAATTGTAGTCAAGCTCGGTGGATCCAATTAAGGATTGACCGACCTTGCAACCAAACCAATATGCAGTGGAAATACACAATAACAACATATCTGCAAAGAAACATAAGTCTTTATTCATGAAAATACCAATTACATGCAATGTGTCGGGCTGTAAGGCCTTCCCGGTTACGGCCAATTACAAAGCAAGTAACAATCTACAAGATCTCGCAGGATCCAAATCTTTTCCCCAACATTAGCATTCAGCTAGCCCAAGTCTGCAACACACAACGCACTGGTAGGCATCCAGGTAAGATCTAAAGTTGTACTCCAACTTCCAAGAAATCTTCCTGCTCCTAAGCTTGTAGGCTACTAACCTTCCTTCCAACCATATCTAATGCCCTAAACAACTACCCAAGCATCTTATAAATATTGATTCCCAGCCACAAGTCGGCTGATGAAACCATAAATCTTTACAAACAAATATTAAATGCTAAAACATTAGTCGGCTCTCACATAGCCTTACAAAATAAATAAACTCTCAAAGATGGCCCCAAATGGTCATCAGATCCGCATAGGAGAATGCAACACGCTAGATCTAGGTCCCCACACGTCCAACGGTCAATCCATAACACGAGAAGCGCAACCCAAATTTAATGCACCAGTCGGCCAAGCCGATCCAACAAAACAATCCAGTCGGTAAGCAAGAACACTGAGCAACAGAAGAAGTAACTGAGCACCAGTCGACCGACCATGCCAAGCATGACCGAGGGACACGGTTATCGCCGAGCGCCAGTGAACTGACGCCTTTAGTCACCGAGCATTCTTCAGAGACTAAGCACCCGGGTAACCATAGAAACCGAGCAACCAGTCTCTCAAACCGAGCAAGAACTCCACCAAACCAAGATCAAAACTAACAATCTACCTTCAAAGACAAACATATTTTAGTTGATACAAGATTGCCAAGAATCCTAGGATGCTTCTGCATCAAATCTCAAAGGTAAAGACATGATATGTTTGCAAGAAATCAAAGTTACTGGTTATCAGGCTTTTAATGTCTCGAAACTTATTTGGGACAATTCTAAATGTCTATTTTCATATCATGATAGGGGCAAGGGGGGAATATCAACACTAGTCAGCCCCTCATGGAGTGACAAAATCATTTCCCATGGGTTGTCACCATGTAATAGAGCACTATGGATTACTCTTAACAACAAAGACAAAACTATAGAGGTTTGTAATATTTATGCCCCAAATGATTATAGGGAAAGAGCCAAATTGTGGGAGTGGTTGACTGTCAATCTACCTACTGCTGGATGGAATTTTGTTGGTGATTTCAATATGATTGAATGTCCTAGTGATAAAACAGGAGGTGGGAAGTTTGAGTGGAAAGGCAATGAATAATTCTTTTGGGCTAGGTTCAAGAGACATTTGTCTATCTATGATCTATTAGAGGGGCTCAGAGGCAGTTATGAAGGAATTTGGTTTACTTGGTGTAATAATTAGGCCAATAAGTGCAAAATTTATTGCAGACTTGACAAAGTATACATAAACAAGCTTGAACTCGGTATGATCCAACACCAAGGTCAATTCCCCATTAATGTCTCTCCTGATATCATGTCTGACCATTCCCCTATCAGTACATGAATTTGTATCAAAGACCAAGAGGGTCAAACTAGGATCAATTCTAAGAGACATCTTTTCAAATTAAATACCTCCATGCTTAATAATGAGGACAATCTAAGTGCACTCAGGATGATTACTATCCTCTCAAAATTTTGGTCTGTGGAATCTTCACCAATTGATAAATGAGACCAGTTAGTTGATGCATGGAGAACTCTATGTCAAACCATTGGAACCAAAGAGGCCAAGGATAGAAACTTAAAATAAAACATTCTCAACTCCAACCTCCTGAAAACTGCAATGGAACTCCAGAACAAGAGTGGTGATGTGGTTTTAGAAAAAGAATTGATTGATACCAAGGGGAAGCTTAGAACTATCCAACAATATAAAATCCAAGGACAAAAGATTAGAGCTAGGGCCGATTGGATCAAGGAAGGTGACAGGGGATCTAAATATTTTTTTAACATTATTAGAGCCAAACAGTGCAGAGAAGAAATCAATGGTATTCAGACTGAGGAGTGGTTCAACAACAATTATCAAAACATTGTGGCAACATTTGTTGATTTCTATAAAAACCTTTTCACCTTTGAGCATAATGAGGGTAACCAATTATGTATGGAACAATGCATTAGTACCATTCCAAGAAAAATCAACAAGAGGCAAAAAGACATGTTGGGAAAGTAAATTTCCATCCAAGAAGTAGAAGATGCCATTAGATCTCTAGCTAATGGGAAATCCTCGGGCATTGATGGCCTACATGCTGAATTCTACAAAACTAATAAGGATTGGATTTCTGTTGAGCTCTTTGATCTATATAGATATACTTTTGATAATGGGACCCTGGGAGAGAATGTCAATAGAGGTCTAATTAAGCTTATCCCCAAAGGAGATAAAACCCAAGTCAAAAATTGGAGGCCAATCACTTTGTTGAATATGTCATATAAAGTGATTGCTAAGCTATTGGCTAAAAGGATTTCTGAGGTTTTACATGACATTATCTCAGTAACACAAACCGGATTTATCAAAGGAAGATATATTCTAGAAAATCTAATTGCCAGTTGGGAGGCAATGCACTGGGCTAAGGCAGACAATCGGAGAGTTTCTATGATTCTTCTAGACTTCGAAAAGGCATATGACAGGATCGAATGACATTTTGTTTTGGCTATGCTAAAACAATTAGGCTTCCCATAATATTTATGCAATTGGTTAAGTGTCTTGTTAAAGGACTCCAACACAGTTATTGAGGTTAATGGAGAGCTTTTTGATCCAACCCCCCTTGGAAGATCTATTAGGCAGGGCTTTTTGATGGAAGGTTCAGACGGAAGCTGCCAGTTCCACATCAAAAATATATAATTCAACAATTATTTATTTTTTAATGTACTATAATTTAAATTAAAATTTATAGAATTAAATTAATATTTTATACAAAAATTTAATTAAAAAGTGATTAGAAAAATTAGTATAACTATTTCTACATATGAATGTTATTAAAACAATAAAAAATAATGTCATTGTACCGTTATAATCAATAATGACCACAATGGTATGTATGTAGTACAGAAACCTGATTGTGGTTAGTTTTGTGGTTAAAGTTAAGGTTTTTATTAGGGTTAGAATAATGATTAGGTTTATGTCATTATTAAATATTGCATATGATTTAACATAATTACAACCCACTCGTGCACAACGACAGATGGTGGATGTGGATGATGGTATGCCCTGCACAAGGATGTAGCGGGCTATGCATGCATAGTGGGGGGAATTTGCCAGCTGCATAGCCGGCTCCGATGGGAGCTGACTGAAATGGCGACGGCAGTACGACACCATGCAAAATGGCTATACAGCCGACAAAACCTATTCGATAAGACTATTTTTTTAAATTTATTATTTAAACAGAAAATCGTAATACAACTATTTTTTATTTTTTATTTAATTAATAAATGATTGATAACTGTCTAATCAGAATGTTTTAGTTGGCTATATCGACACGCCCGACACCATGGGGCATGGATGTATGGTAGTGCCATGGGAGGCCGCTATGCATGGTGGGGCCTGGGGAATTCGTGGGCTGCATAGCCGGCTCCCCTCTACACAACATATGTTTTAACACTAAAATCTCCGAACAACTTTAATGTAACATGCTTTATATTGAGAGACATTGACAGTAAATTTAGTCTTTCGCTGTGAAGAACTTCAAAGTGGCTACTCCTGCAATGGCCTTGAGCATCTCTAAATCACATTCATCAACACCACCACCAGAAGAAGAGGGAGGTTTCTCGCTTGTTAAACCTCTGCCAAAGCATTTCCCTAATTCTAAAACTTCATCACCCAGTAAATTTTCCAGCTTAAAAGGCACAATTTGACATCTTTCATTGGCGCCCAGAACTTCTGAAACAATGAGCATTTTGAGGCAGGCATCCCCCGTCACTTTCATAAGATGAAGGTCTGAACTGCTTTCTGGCTGCTCTTTATCTGCTGATTCAGAAGGGAATAACATTTTCGCCAGCTTAATTTTCAAAGCATTGGGTGTGCAGTCTTTCATATTGTCAATTGCTTGCTTGAAAATTTGCAATCTATTCTCCCATCCTTCTGCAAAATCAAGTGAAAATTGCGGTGGTGACTTAGCTGGGCTAGCTGATGTCCAAACACTCTTCCTGCTTCCCCTGCTAGAAGAACCCCAACTAGAAGAACTCTGATACCTTCCTGCTTGATATAGCTCAAGAGAGTCTTCAAGTGGAAAAAATTCTGAAAGGAAACTCTCGTCTTCTTTAAAGATTTGGAAGTTTTTATGCTGGAGCATATAATTGACTGTATCGGGATTAAATCCTAGGATGCACCCAAACCTCAGCATCTCACACAAACCTGCAACAAGATGTGGATGTTCTGATAATAAACCATTTGAAACTACCTCAGCAAATGTAGTTGCCAAGGACACCTTTGCCTTTTGGTTTTGTGAATCAGATTTCTATATCAAGATCCTCTTTTTATCCTTTTCCCAACGCACAGGAGAGTGTGCAGCCACTTTAATGTTCTCTGTCTTATCATCTGTAATGTCCCCACTTTAGCAGTTGACCAAGCGTGTGTGCGTTAGCCTTGTTCTACATGGTCCCGAGGGCTAACGAAGGGTTTAAGGGGATCCTGGAGTGTTTTGGCCTAGTCATTTCCAGTTTGGGCCAAAATGAAGTTGATTTACTCAATTTCAGGCATACTTACTATTTTTAGTAAGTCAACAAGACATAGTGGAGGCCAGTTTTGGTGATTGGATTTGATACTCTTTGGTGAGAGCTTTCCGACAAACTATCACTTGCATTATTCGGAGTCCGATTGCTAATACATTTTAATGCCTGAAGTTTTATTAAAGTAACATTTAATTTAATTGTAAAATATTAAAGTGTTACTTTAATATTTATTTTATGGGGATGTGTACCCAAGAGAGACATAAGGGGATATTTTAATATATGTTTTATATTGCACATCTTTTATCCCACATTGGCCATGAGAGTTGAACCGACCCTTGGAAATAGAATAAAAGGAAGCGTTTGTGGCTTCATTAGGGGAGTTGAATATGAAAAGAAATTGGTATGTGAGTTGCACATTCGTTCTTGGCATTTGAGGACGTTTATCCTCTCTTGTGACATTCTAGACGTCATTCCCTTGGGGTTTGGCCTTTGGAATCCAATGTTCTCAGCTTCATTATCAAGCAGATTGGGTGCATTTCCAGCTGAAGACAAATCGTTCCTGTAGCACAGCACTATTCAGTTCCTGTAGCGCAGCACTATTCAATTCCTGTAGCGCAGCACTGTTTGCGTTCCTGTAGCGCAACACTGTTCAGTTCCTGTAGCACAGCACTGTAGCAGCCGCGTACTGTAGCAACCGCGTCACTGTAGCAGCTGCGTACTGTAGCGTCTTGTTAGCGGCAACCTAATGTTATGGCCCAGGTCATCACTTTCTGAAGTAAACAATATTCAAGCTATTCTATTGCTGGAGTATTTAGTGAATTGTTTCATTGCCAATATTGTACTTAATCTGAAAATCATCATAAATATAGTGTGCTGGTTATTTTCAGTTGTGTGTTTATGCTTTCATTTTCATATTCATGTTACATGCATAGATCTTTGTTAAAAGAGCACAAACAAAACAGCACAACAACCCATTTCAGAGTCATAAGGGTTGTAACACAAAACAAAGAAATTGGGGACTGCAAGCAAAGTGTTCGACAGAATTACTTTATAGCTGTGACTTAGTTTAGAAGCGGATTTTGGGGTAACCATTACATCATCTTCACTTGTTATTGTCAAAGTGTATATAACTCCAAATGGTTGAGCGGTTTCATAAGCTAAAGATTCCAAAAGAGCTCTCACAATTTGATGCCTTTTATCTGCTGACAATTTGAAGGATGGATATGCAAGATATCCAAGGATAATTATATACAAACCTTTTTTGAACAAACCCTCTCCCGCTTGAAGCTTGCGCAAAGCGATGTCACTTGAAACAGACACCTCTTCTTTTTCTACTGCTTGTGATATTTTTCGAGCTCCGAGATACTCGTACATTGAGAACAATGAGTCCAATGGTATTTTGGGATCGGAAGGGTTAGGATGCCATGCAAATTTGATCTTCGTAGAAGCTTTTCTGAATAACTCTTTCAATGAAAGGTCGTCAGGAATAAATGTTTCATTAGGTGAACATAATTGGATATGTCCACTGCTACTGTGAGCTGGGAACTTTAGAACTTGATTTCCTAACTTTCCTTTTATTGCTGAAGGGTATTGACTCCAGTGTTTTAGAATATTCCTCCAAACTGAACAGCATCCAGATTCAGTTACAACATGATTACTCCTAATCCAGTCCAGCCACAAATTGCAGTAGTCGTCAATCTTGGGATGTAGAGACACGTCAAGATTCCTAGAAAAAAAGGGAAGTAGTGTGTCTTCATAATACCTATCTAGGATTTGTAGCCTACCATAGAAGAGGCCATTGTCATCATGTACTACACACATATTTGGATCCTTCCACTCACCTGTAAGCCCGTCGCCGTGTGGAATCCAAATTTTGAGAGAGTTTGAGTAACTCGGCCACCAATTGAATTGATGAAGATATTTGTAAAGCCTTTTGATGACTTTGAAATCTCTGAGTGTGTGGAATATCCTGGCAACTTCTTCACATCCCATTCCAAACTCAACAACCACCCCAATCCGTTGGAGTACACTCTTGAATTCTTTCATATCCCTCCTATAGAAACTACAATCTAAAAATGAAAGATCGTTTAACTTAACAACAGCCGATGACCAATCAGCATTGTACAAAAAAGATTTACTTGGAGACTCATACCCTCGGTGGGTTCTTAGCCATTTTCCTTCCATGATACTACTTAGGAATCTGTTGGGCAGGGACTCATAGCAAACTGCAGTCAAATAGTGAATCCACTCCAAAAGCAGAACAACTTGATCTTCTCTGATGGGAGAGGATACTGTAGGCAACGGAGCATTGGGGGGTTTTAGCCTGGGAATGTCCACTGCTCCAAGCTGATTTCTCATGAACACCTCAAGTTCATCTTCCCTTTCCCCTCTTAGTCCACTGACATTAGCTTTCATGTAAGCTGGTGATAGTGTAACAATCCCTTCTGCGGCCCATGGATTGTCTCCTATTAGCTCGTGCCACTTACCCATAGATGCAGGTACAAGTTTTGCTTTGCAATTACTTACTATACAGCCCGAATCACTGACTACAGGCAACTCCTTGCACAAGGTGAGCATCTGCATTGAATCCATATAACCATTGACAGACGAAAAATGAAAAAACTGAGCCACACGGATTATGAATTCCTTACTTCTAGATGCCTTATCTTCTTCTAAAAGCTGGTTACCAAAACTTGAAACAGAAAGTTCAGTGATCTTAGCATATCGATCTAGCCATTCCCGCAATCTTGTCTGTTCATAATAGCTCAAACTCTTCATGGCCATCTGTGTTGCATTTGGCATGAATTTGTAATGTGGAGCACTGCCCAGAACTTTATTCCACCTCGTCAACCATGCAATAACTCTTTCTTCCGAGGAAAAGTATATTTTGCTCCCCTTAGAAGATATACCTGACAAACTTGCCCACCCCACACCACAGGAGCCATTGTCAAACTTAAAAAGAGGAAAATGCTGGAGCGAGCTTGAAATTCCTCTGTTCCAATGTTCAGCAATAAAGCAAAGGAGTTGCACATATAAATCCTCAGAGAGATCTGCCAGCCAACCAGCGGTACTTCGAATACATGTGGAGTACCAGTCCTCGGACACATAGTCCACTCCCAAGAAATCCAGAGAACTTGAGTAGTCAAGGCATGAGTGTATTATGAATACTCCAGTAGACCACAGAGCACTGGGCTTTTCCAGGCCGCCTTCGATTGCTTTTTCTAATATGTTTCTGAAGTCTGGATGTATTCTGCGAGCTTGAATGGGCATGCAATAGGCATTTTCAGGTTCACATAACATGACTTCTTCTGTCTTGAGCTTGGCTTTGATTTCTTCCCTAATTCGTCTTAGCTGCAAATAAGAGGGACTATTAATGGGGAGGTACCTGAAGCAATATGATCTCGCAGAGGGAGGAGCCCCTCTCACACTCTTCACAAGAGATAGAAAAGCTTCACAAAATGCTGAGGGAATGCAGTCAAGAATCCCTTTATTCCACTTGTTGTCCCAAAGAATACTTTCCCTCGAGGATGCCAATAAAAAATCTGCTTGAATGATGAAGGGCAATCCAGTGACTATTTCTGTGGGAAGAAAGGCATAAATACCTGCACCTACCCTGTTGCCTGTGGTAACTCGATCTTCTCGGGGAAAAGCAAGTGTTATCACCCAACTGTCAATGTCTCTTCTCTCCTCTACCCGATTGTTCGTATTCACTGGAAATCTTTGCCTCCACATGTAATAACTGCATTCTCCATTCGATTTCCCATTTTCCTCTGCAGATAGATGGAGAATAAATGATTCACGTCCCTCATTCTTCACATTTTGAAATGCTATTTCCTGAGACACAGAGACTGCATTCACCCGGGGATTTTGATTTTGGCCATCTTCACGGACAGAGAGTCTTTTAATTTTGGACATAAACAAAATGACTTCTGGATGAATGTTAGCAAGCTGGTCCTTCACCCCTTCCACCTTCTCTGCACGTAGAGGAAGAACTATAACAGTATTGGGAAGCTCACCTTGGCATTGGCTATTATATATGCCTTTGAGATCTTCAATAGTTGGCTTGTCGATCCACTCTGGGACTATATACCCAATTTTGATCCCAGGTGGAGGGATTTCATTGAATCTAATTTTATATCCGTTGCTGAAAATATAAGGCTGATTTGTGACCAAGAAAACGCTCTTGAATCCAATTCCTGAAATTTTAAAGAAAAATAATATATCCTTTAGATTACAAAACAATATATAAAACTTCACCATTCATTCAAACTAACCAAGATGCAACCTCACTTTAAAATCACATAACAGAAACATTCTGCAGCATCTGAATTGCGTTATTTTACAGTTCATGAAATTGTTTAACTAATTGAATATATAACAGAAGTTTGGTTTTCTGCAAAATAGCTGTCTGAGAATTCTATGATTGTAAAAGAGCTAGTCATGCAATGTCAAAATGTTCGCACACAAGGAACAACTATCCTTTTGGAGGCCAAAGGAACAAGCTTTGCCTTCCCAACCTCTTACCAACCCCTTATGAGACTTGTGAAGAACTATAATCTGGGAAAAAGCCTCTGTCAGATGTAATTAATGGTACTTGCAAGGTCCTTTAGAAAAGGACATTGAAGGAGGATTGTAGGGTGGTGGAATCTAAGGAAAACAGGTGTTCGGTTAAAACCTAAGATTCTAGTGATTTCAACCTCACAAATGAGTTGTTGAGTGCCCAACATTTAAAAAAACAAAACATTATTGGGTTCTTTCAAACTCTCGGATCCTTCAAAATCAAGAGAAACATTCACACAAGGGAGAACAGCTTGGAAAGACTTTTGATCCACTCATAAGGTTCAGTGCTCCCTAGAACATTTGAGTTTCAAACCATCTTCATTCATTCAGTCTTCTTTGGTCCATGGGTTGTATATTTTAGATCTGTTGCTTTTAGATCCTTCACTGATTGTATGTTATTGTATTGCAGCCTTTTTGCTGATTTTTTCGGTTGCTGTTCTTTGTTCTTTTGTTGGGCTTCATCATTTTATCTTTCTCATTTTATAGATAAACTATAAAGGTTTGACTCCTTTGCCTTTAAAAATCCATCTTTATTGTTAATCTAAATTAAAATAATTTTCAAATATATAAAATAATTCATAATTAAAAATTTTCAATTTTTTTAAGAAGAATATATTTTAAAATTTCAATTCTGATTTTTACCTACATTTAACTAAATTAATTATAAAAAATTCATACTGCAGGTATAAATGCATATTATTTTCTATATATCTATTTAAAAAATAAGTTAATCAATTCTTTTAGATATAGCTTAATTTTTTTAATTCATAACAGAAAAACAGTCTTATTATCATCACCACCACCATAAAAGAATGAAAAAAACTTGCAAGGTTGCACAGGGGATGGGGGTACTTGGTACATCAATTTTTTAATTTAATATTTTATAGAAAGTCTGAAAATATGAGTCATGACATTGAGTTTTCAAACCAAGAACAGTGATAAAGTTTGCAGATATAATGTATTGTTTCCAGTTTCAGATTTGCAATATGTTTGTAATAATATATATGTTAAATGTTTAGATGCATAACAGAGAAAACAAACTTTAAACATGAACAAAAAGATCATAAATCATATAAAAATAACATATTGCAAATGATAAACTTCTGACTTGAATAGTGATAAAATTTACTATTAATCAGTATTGCATCAAAGTTTCAAACTGATTACATATTGAATTAAGCTTGATAAACAGCAAGCTGATAGGCTGATAGACTGATAAAAAACTGAAACAAATATCAGAAATCTTAATCAAGTTAGTTAACTATGATACTCTCCACCAAATACCACCAGTACCTGGTACATGGATACGTATACCAGTAGTGATTACGAGTACCCATGCAACCTAAAAAAAAGTATCAGCTTCATCATAATAATAGATCGCACAAGAGATACAAAGAGATTTAAGTTCTTGATTCGATTCCTTACAAACAAAAATTGGAGAAATGCTATCTAACAATGTCACAGAAAAAAAAAGATATTTTATCCTAGGCTATCATTCCCTGGCTAAGAAATAGATCCAACCGTAGGTTTTAGGGTTTTAAGAACTAAAAACTGTATGGTTCCTCCTTTCAGAAAACTTCATTGCAGAAGTTTTACTAATAGCATGTGTAAGATCCCATTTCTGCTAGACACTATGAAATATGCTGTCTACAGGACATGTATTGTCATCTGCAGGATCTCAACCATCCACAATTAAGTTGGAGCAACTGTAACTACTTTATATTCCCCTTACCATCCATTACTACGACGACGACGAAACCTGCAAACTTAGTATATGAATATGACTTTGTTATCCATTATGTTAAATACAAGAAACTGGGATTTCATTTCCACAACCTGTAACTATGTAATCATGTCGAACCATATGAACAGCTAGTTTTTGTAAGTTTAACCTGATGATTACAAGTTAATTATATTTCAAAGAATCCATAGTATACACAATCTACACAAGCACCATTATGAAGCAAAAGTCTATTTGCTAAAAGGTTTAAAAGTAGACCTTCCTTCCTATATAATTGCAGCAAGACAAATATTATAAACACTAAATAATGGATTTAAGGGCAAGAACAGGTACCTTTTTCTCCGATGTAACCTCCCTGCCTTTTACCCTTTTTGGTGGATCGTCCAACACTACAGAGGGATTCTATGTTTCGGGAAGTGAAGCCCTTCTCATTGTTGAACACCAACAGAGTAGCAGGGGCACCCACACCAGTCACATCTCTGCTCGTTACCACAAATTCCAGTGATGGTTCAACATCAGCTGCATACTCATTATCTTCTGCATTCTGCCAAATCACAAACACCCAAACCTTAATTTTACAGACAAAAAAAGGGGAAATGTCAATTAAAAATATAAGCATTTTGAATTATATCACCCAGAAAGCTACCTGTATGAGTTCCATGAGAAAATGGACATCCTTGGTATAAAGTTCTGCTGAGAGATGTCTAACAGCATGATGGAGATCTTCTGTAAGTGGGTTTTCTTCTCCACCTATGGAAAATTTCTTTCTTCTTATCTCTTCAATATGCTCTTTGGGACTGGGAGTCGCCATTGCTAAGTGCAGAATTCAAAAGTCCTATCAAACCCAACAAATTAGGCAAATGTGTTATTACAGAATTTAAACTCCTATTAAATCCAACAAATTGGACAAACATACTATTGCAGTACAGTATTCCACTTCTCTAATCTATTGCAGAATTCAAAGCCCTATTAAACCCAACAACTTAGGCAAATATATTATTACATAATTAAACTCCTATTAAACCAACAAATTAGGCAGATGAAAACAAATTAGGCAGATGAATTGAAACTCTTTATACAGAATTCGAACTCCTATCAAACCCAACAAATTAGACAAACATATTATTACAGAATTCGAACTACTATAAAACCCAACATATTAAGCAAATGTAATATATGCATAAGAATACATACATGTTCTGCAACCGAAGCACCTATCCAATTTAACATCATGAAAACCAAAATAAGAGCAATGCCAACCAAAAAATACATTCAAAGCACCTTCAAATGCATCTCAAAAATTATATGCCTTAATTTATAAAGAGGTTAAGAAACAAAACTCGATTATACAAAGAATCAAGATAATATGGTATAACACCCTACAAAGTACAACCTCGAAAAACTGTGTCAAATTCTCGAAGAATTCCCCATGTCCATCTTAGCTTGTTAGGAATTTATAAACAAAATCCATGCTCTCTTGATTCTATTCTTCCCTCGCAAGTAAAGAAAGAGAGACAGAGTACGTCGTATTACTTTTCTCAGTGCCTTCCTAGTGTTAACCTTAATTAATGTCACACATTCTTCGAAATTTCGTGGAAAGTGAAAGAAAAAGAATTCCTTAGAGTTAGTACAAATTTGTAAGAAAATGGCATCATAAGTGCCTTGGCGACAAGAGTTGTTTGGTCAAGGAACTTATGATGCCTCTAGGGTATGGTATTGGCTAAATCTTATATTAAAAACGTAAAATGTATAAAGGAAGTTTGAAAAAGTTTGAAAAAAAAATTAAGTGTTCCTTTGGTAAGATTTACATTTTAGTATACGATTTAGACGTTGCTTTACGGTATTGTTAAATTGTAAACTAAAACCTAAAACGTAAAATAAAAGATTCCTTAGAGTTAGTACAAATTTGTAAGAAAATGGCATCATAAGTGCCTTGATGACAGGAGTTGTCTGGTCAAGGAACTTATGATGCCTCTAGGGTATGGTATTGGCTAAATCTTATACTAAAATGTAAAATGTATAAAGGAAGTTTGAAAAAGTTTTTTAAAAAAACCAAGTGTCCCCTTGGTAAGATTTACATTTTAGTATACGATTTAGACGTTGCCTTAGGGTATTGGCTAAATTGTAAACTAAAACCTAAAACGTAAAATAAAGGAAGTTAGAAAAAGTTTGAAAAAATAATTAAGAGTTTTTCTTGGTAAGATATACATTTTAGTTTATGATTTAGGGATTGCCTCTAGGGTATAGTCATTCCTAATTTTTAATAGACAATCCATGAGATACTATTGTCATTTATTGAATTGGTTTGTCATGCCAATGGATGTATAGGCTATAGAGTTAACACGTCAATGCATTCCAACCATTGTTTAGTTAAAATTTCAATGTACTTTATTGCTTTAAATAAAGAAAAAAAAACACTTTTTGTAAATTGAAGAGAAGGGTAAAGAAAAGATGTGTTTGATTTTTTTTTCATTGTAAGTAATTAGCATACCTATATTCTTAAAAATTTATGTAAAATAAAACTTAACTATCATTATATAATTCAATCTAAACATTTAAATACTTAATAAAAACTATTATGACAATTTTACAAGATATAATCATATAGTGAACAATTATTTTGTGAATGCACAATGTCACCGGATGCTTAGAATATCTCATTGCTAAGAGCAGGATTTAGATAGGATTTCAAAATAACATTGACAAAAAGCCTTGTATGCTATATTAAATTGGCTTGGGAGCACCTAGATTCTTATAACAAATGGAATGGATAGATAGAGGGAAGATATATTTTAGCTGAGGAATGTTAGCTTGTGGTGACTGATCAGGAAAGTACTATCCAGGAAAGTACTGTACACTTTTCATTCGTCGTGGGGTTCAGGGCATCGGCCCGAATTTTTTTTTTTGGGTTAACTCGTCAAGCGTTTTTGAGTTGACACGTCAAACATTTCCCTAGGTTGACTTGTCAAGCTTTTTCTTAGGTTGACTCGTCAAGTATTTTAGGGTTAACTTGTTAACTGACATAAGCCTTGTTATATTGGCCTAGGGTTAGGGATTTCATTATGATGTATGATTTTAGTACTTGTGGCAGAATTAAGTTGTAAGGGATTACGGATTGTAATCAAGTTGTAATCACTAGATAATAAAATATTGGACTCATTGTTGGTGGACGTAGCCCAGAGATTGGGTGAACCACGTTAAATCTTTGTGTCTTGTGTTCTCTTCTGTGTGGTTTATTATTTTCTGATATTGGTTATATTTGCATGTAATTATTTTTCTGCCTTGTTAATCCTAATAAGTGGTATCAGAGCGAGGTTATTTTGTTCGTTCTTTCATCTATTCTTTGAAGCAAGTCTCACAAGTCAGTGGGAGAGTCTCTTGGTTAAGTGGGAGAAATGGTAGACAAGGGTAGGCTGAAGGTTGAAAAGTTTAATGGGCAGAACTTCCAGTTATGGAAGATGCAAATGCAGGACTATCTCTATCAGAAGGATCTATGGCGGCCATTAGAGGGAATAGCCAAGAAAGAGGCAACAATGTCTCAGGAAGATTGGGATATTTTGGACAGGAAGGCACTGGGGAGTATTTGTTTATGCCTGGCACAATCGGTGGCATTCAATATTACTGGAGCAACGAAAGCTAAAGATCTGATGGATACCCTAGCAAAGTTGTATGAAAAGCCTTCATCTTCAAACAAGGTATTTCTTATGAAGCATTTATTTAATATGAAAATGGTAGAAGGTGGATCAGTCGCTGATCATTTGAATGAATTTAATATAGTTACAAGTCAGTTAACCTCAATTAAAATTACTTTTGATGAAGAGGTTAGGGCTCTCTTGATTTTGTGTTCTTTGCCAGAAAGTTGGAATGGCTTGGTAATGGCTATTAGTAATTTTGTTTCTGGTTCTAATACCCTAAAGTTTGATGATGTTATTGGTGTTATATTGAGTGAGGAAATTCGTAGGAAAAGCTCAGGGGCATCCACATCAGGTAGTGTATTGAACACAGAAAGCAGAGGCAGAACAAGAGATAGAGGAAACAACTCTGGAAATCGTGGGAAATCAAGAGGAAAATCAAAGGGAAAGAGGTCTGAATCGAAAGGGCCAAATGATTGCCGGTACTGTGGAAAACTAGGTCATAAGAAGAAAGATTGTTGATCTCGGAAGAAAGATCAAGGAGACAAACATGATGGAAACAAGGAGGCAAATGTGGTAAGTAACAAATCTGAAGAGGATGCTTTGCTCTTGTCTTTAGAAAATGCTGATGATTCATGGGTGTTAGATTCGGGGGCTTCATTTCATGCTACACCCCATAGAGGTTATTTTGTTGATTATGTCCAAGGGGATTTTGGGCTAATTTATCTGGGAGATAATGAACCCTGTCAAATTGTTGGAAAAGGGAAAATCAAGATTAAGTTGCACAATGGGAATCATTGGCTACTACAAGAGGTAAGACATGTTCCAAGGCTGAGTAGAAATTTAATTTCAGCAGGGCAACTCACTGATGAGGGTTGCACAACTACTTTTCATGATAAAAATTGGAAGGTTTCAAAAGGTTCCTTAGTAGTAGCAAAAGGTGTGAAAGTAGGCACCTTATATCTTTGTACAGGTCATATAGTTCCTTCTACTTTAATTGTTTCAGAAGATAATGAATATTCAGGAACAGTGGCTACAGTTGAGTAGGAAGAACATCAAACCGTTGCTATAGATTCTGACACAGCACTGTGGCACAACAGACTTGGGCACGTGAGTGAGAAAGGTATGAAATTACTTCACTCAAAGAAAGTTTTACCTGGTCTAAAATGTGTCAATATGGATTTTTGTGAAAGTTGTGTGTATGGAAAGCAAAAGAGAGTTAGTTTTGTGAAGAGTGGGAAGGAAAAGAAAAATGAGAGATTAGAGCTTGTGCATACAGATGTATGGGGACCACCTCAGGTATCTTCCCTTGGTGGCTCTCTGTATTATGTTACATTTATAGATGATGCAACAAGAAAAGTATGGATTTATTTCCTTAGACAGAAATCTGATGTATTTCAAACTTTTAAGAAATGGAAATGCTTGGTTGAGAATGAGACAGGTAAAAGGTTAAAATGTCTCAGATCTGATAATGGTGGTGAGTATTGCAGCACAAAATTTGAAGATTATTGTTCCTCTAATGGTATTTGTAGGCAAAAAATTGTACCAAGGACTCCACAAGAAAATGGAGTGGTTGAACGCATGAACAGGACAATAATGGAGCGTGCAAGGAGTATGAGGTTGCATGCTAGGCTGCCCAAAAATATGTGGGCAAAGGCTATGAACACTATTGTTTATTTAATCAATAGAGGCCCCTCTACTCCTTTGGACTGTGGTATTCTAGAGGAAGCATGGAGTGGTAAGAAGGTGAGTTATTCTTTTCTCAAAACCTTTGGTTGTGAAGTTTTTGCACTTATAGATTCTGAAAATAGAACCAAGATGGAAGTTAAGTCAAAGAAATGTGTATTTGTTGGATATGGCATTGATGAATTTGGTTATAGGCTTTGGGATTTTGAAAATCATAAAATTGTAAGAAGCAGGGATGTCATATTCAATGAGAAAGTATTGTACAAAGATCTGTTGCAACAGCATGAGAAGAAAGAAAAGGACTATGTAGTACTGGATGATACTCCAAAAGTTGATGTTCCAGTAGTTCCTTATGCTCTGCAACAACAACAAATACCACACACCCCACTAATACATTTGGGGTGAAATTGCGACGGCAATTTGCGACGACAGGGAAATGTTAAGCGGTTTTGGCTTTTTTTTTTTCAAATATAGCCCGACACCGTTGCAATTGCGACGTTGTCGGGATATAAGTGCAAAAAAAAAAGGAACGTTGTCATTTGTGTTTTCAACAGCGCCGAGAGAGATTCCCTCCGCGAAATCAAGCGGGTTATCATTTGTGTTTTGAACAAAGCGGGTTGTCATTTGTGTTTTGAACAGCACCGAGAGAGATTCCCTCCGCCAAATCAAGCGGGTTGTCATTTGTGTTTTCAACAGCGCCGAGAGAGATTCCCTCCACAAAATCACAGCTACAATTTCTGAGTACGTTGGGTTTATTTTTCTTTTGTCATTATTATTTAATCTGGTATTCAGCTGTTAGAGAGCTAAAATACCCAAAAATGAGGACATATCTGTGTTGAATTTATTGTTAGCGGCTTTGGTTATTTAGAATGCTTCCCCACAATACTTAATAGGATGCATTTGGTTTTCAAAGCTTTCACTGACTTGGATTCAAGATTCTGAGACTTTCACGTGCCTTGCTTCAGTTGTTTCCGCAAACAAATCACGTGCCTTTTGTATGCTTCCACATTTTATATACATGTCCATCAGGTTAGTCACCACCACTATATTTGACAAAAACCCATCTTCAATTACTTTTTGGTGAATTTCCCTACCCTGTTCTAAAGATCCCATTTTGGCATATGCTTGAAGAATGCTAGCAAAAGTGGTTGAGTTTGGTTTTATACCTCCCAATTGCATTTGTTTAAAAACCTCCAACGATTTTTAAACAAATGCAATTGGGAGGTATAAAACCAAACTATAACAATCCACCCTTTCTTGGATAGATCACTCACTGCTATACATTAGCATTCAACTCACGGTAATTTCTCACAGTTTATCCTGTGATCACACTGTTTTCCACAAAACTTTGCATATGCAACGTCAGTACTGTTGGAAATAATTGTCTGAAGGAAATTGCTACTCAATTATGTATTGTCTTTGATGTCACACTATGTCATAGTCCGCAGCAATCAGTTCCTACCGAGCTCAGTCGGTCTGCCAGATAGGAATTTTAGTGCGTACCGAGTCCACTCGGTTATCAAAGAAAATCAGTGTCTACTGAGTTCACTCGATTACCAAAAGAAAAGATAGTATTTACCGAGTTCACTCGGTTATCGAAGAAAAGATAGTGTTTACCGAGTTCAGTCGGTTATCGAAGAAAAGATAGTGTTTACCGAGTTCAATCGGTTATCGAAGAAAAGTTAGTGTTTACCGAGTTCAGTCGGTTATCAAAGGTAAAGGATTGTCGGTGTTTACCGAGTTCCCTCGGTCACCAAAAGATTATAGAAAGTTATGGTCACCGAGCACTGTCGGCCCTTGAAGGACTTTTGCAAATAGAGTTTGCTTAATTCAGCCGACTGTTATACTAAATCATGTCGATTTGACAAATTCAAAATCATATAAATAAAAGGTCAAATGTGAAAAATAAATATAATACAGCAGAAAATTTACAGAAGAAAAGAAGGAAAGGTATATGCGAATTTGTGAAGGATGTTCAGATATCCTTGAGGAGCAGCAGAGATTTATTCGATCAGAAAGGATCAGAATTATGTAGAACAGAGATCTGTAATCAGCAAGACAGTTGCATTATTATACAGGTCACTTTTCATTGTTACCTTCTTATCATTGTAATAGTGAATTATAAATCTCTTAACCGAGTTGGTTTAACAACCATATTGTAAATCCTCTAACAAGGTGACAATTCCATTAAATTGTTTTCAAGACCTCTTACCAGGCCACTCCTTGCAGGGTATTTTAAATCCTCTAACAAGGTCACACCTAACAGTGTGTTTTGTAACCTTTTACCGGGTTGGCTTCTAACCGAGCATCACTTCAGAAAAGTGAAAATCAGTATCTAGATACATTGGTGGTTTTTCCCATATTGGGTTTCCATGTTAAATCTTGTGTCTCTTGTGTTCTTAATTGCTTTCTCAATCATATACATGTGCTGATGAACATCTAAAGATATTATTGCTAATACTTTCTGCATCTTCAAAGTTACTGCAATCTATTTACCGAGTGCTAAAACAGATAACATTGTTAAGATATCCTAAGGGATCTGCAAAGAATTAATAGTGAAGTGTTTTTATGGTTGACTGATTCACCCCCCCCCCTCTCAGTCACTTCATCCATATTCCATCAAGTACTTCATAATACAAGTTAGTTATTGTCATCCCATGAATATTAGGCCTTCTATGTTCATGGGATGATCTTCATTATTTCTAAAACTCTACTGCAATGACAAGTCTAGACAAAAGAATGACTGTTTCAGCAGTGACTGGCGCGACAGTAGTCTCAATATAATAGTAAACTCATTCAATAACAAGAATAATTGAATAATCAAACCAAATGATTTGAGACTTAAAAGATCAAGGAACTTGCAGAAATTAAAGTTTATTGCTCGCTGTTTCCTTCACCAGTCCATACACCCGCGCAATAGCAAATTCAAAGTAAACTCATTCAAAACGGTTTAGAATGGATGAAAGAAATCCTTCTAACTCATGTATGTGTTAGTTCAAACAAACTAAGACTTCCAAGATAAATGGAGTTGCAAAAACTAAGAGTTTTATATTTCTTACTGTTGCAGTCCGTATATATCTCCCTTCTTTGTCATAACAGAGATATATATAAGATTCTTTATAACTTCTCAAAAACTAATCCAACCAATTTTCATCGGTTGGAGCTTAGTTTGAGCCTAACTAAATCCTAAATACTAACTCCCTCCATTGTTAGCTAACCGTTGGATTTTGAAAATTCAAAAATTCCAACTTATAATTAATTGAATTATTTTAATCCAAAGACCACTAAACTCACTAACTTTGATCTCTTATGATTATTAAACTTTCCAAAAGACTTAAACTTCTGCACTAGCCTATTCTAGATTCTTAGAACATTATTGAACTTTGGACAATCTCAGTCCATTGTAAACAAGCTTTTAGTCCTAATAAGGACATCATTACAAACTCATTGAAGTATTGCATTATTTTAATAACATTAAAGGTGCTAAGATCCTCCAATTGACCTGTTGACCCTGTTTATGTATTCCATCCCTCTGATTTGTCCTGAAAGTCTGTATAATCTCCGTCTCCAAATTGGTTGTGTGAGGTGTTCCGGCACCAGTTCGCCAATGGAATAGAAGTTGTTCTTCCTATATCAATGGAAATCCTAGCTCTACAACTTCTAACATTAATTGAAGTAGAGGAAGATGGTGCGATGAATGTCATATTAGTAAAATTGTTGAATCTACAAGAAGCTTATGAGAATGCTTATAATGCCTTGACACATCACCAAAGAATAGTATAATGTGGGTTTGACAAGAGGTATGCAATCCCCCTCTTAAGAAAAATGATATGATTTTGAAGTACAATGAAAGAGCAGCCAATCCAAGTCAACATACAAAGTTTGATGCCTTATGGGAGGGTCCTTTTTATATTTCTCGCTACAAAGAAAATTATGTTTTTGAGTTGGAAAACATGGAAGGTAATCCTTTTGAGATATTGATAAATAGGATCCATCTTAAACATTTCTATTAATAGTTTATCCTTCCTTCTTGTACATAGTAGGTTATTTATGCTTTAAGCTCAATAAGTATCATGAGGTACATTTTCTTTGTTGTTAGTCTCTAGTTTTCTTAAGGTTTGAGCCCATGTTTTACCCCGTGCATAGCATTTTTTGTTGTCCAACACATTTTAAAATGATCACCCCCCTATTATTGTATCACTTCCTCCTTGTTCCTCATTCAAGTGGCAATTACACAAGGGACAGTCACTGTGAGATGTCCTCATTTGTGACAAGGACAGTCACACATGAGGACATCTCACAGTGACTGTCCCTTGTGTAATTTCCACTTGAATGTATTGCTATTCAACCACATTTATGGGCTCATTTGGACCACGACACACAGTAGCATCTATAGAGAAGAATATCCTAGGTGTAACAAGTTGTAAGAATATACCAACAGTTCTAAGAAGTTCCCTAGCACGTAGTAGCATCTACAAAGAAGAATATACAACATGAGGGCAGCCACTGTAAAGACAACATGATAATGTACACTCATTGTATGTGTACATTATCATGTTGTCTTTACAGTGACTGACCTCATTCAAGTGGCAATTACACAAGGGACAGTCACTGTGAGATGTCCTCATTTGTGACAAGGACAGTCACACATGAGGATATCTCACAGTGACTGTCCCTTGTGTAATTGCCACTTGAATGTATTGCTATTCAACCACATTTATGGGCCCGTTTGGACCACGGCACACAGTAGCATCTACAGAGAAGAATATCCCAGGTGTAACAAGTTGTAAGAATATACCAACAGTTCTAAGAAGTTCCCTAGCACATAGTAGCATCTTCTAATTGTCTATACCACTTCACAAGGTATTGTTTGCACACATTGTTTTTGGTTCTTTTGATGACCCTTGTTTTGAAATTGCTATTAGGCCTTGTAGCTTATATGTTTTGATTGCTGGAGAGCTTCTAAAGCTAAGCAAGAAGACCATTGCACGAGTTATAGCCGCGCGCTCAGGTTTGAAAATTGTATATTTTTTAATCTAATGTATATTTTAACTAGACTTTTAGCTTATTTTTGCTGTATATTTTAATCTAAAGGGAATCATGGATGTGAACTTGAAAGAATTTTGTACTTAGTTCTTATGGAGAGAATAGTAGTAGTTTACGGTCTAATATCAAATAGAGTTTTCCAATTACAGAAAGTTAATGAATTCTAATAGCTTATATGTTTTGATTGCTGGAGAGCTTCTAGAGCTAAGCAAGAAGACCATTGCACGAGTTATAGCCGCGCGCTCAGGTTTGAAAATTGTATATATTTTAATCTAATGTATATTTTAATCCTTTTTCCATGTCATGTAATATGTCTTGCCTTGTAGCTTATATGTTTTGAAATTGCTGTTAGGCCTTGTAGCTTATATGTTTTGATTGCTAGAGAGCTTCTAGAGCTAAGCAAGAAGACCATTGCACTAGTCGTAGCCGCGCGCTCAGGCATGAAAATTGTATATTTTTTAATCTAATGTACATTTTAACTAGACTTTTAAAATATTAAAGGATTTAACTAGGTCTAAGAAGATTTGTGTACTTTTGACAATTTTGCTTAGTCACTGAAAGTTGTAGACCGAAGTTTTCATAGCCCAATTTTTGCTTCCTGCGAAGAACGATCATGTCAGATAATATAAGTGAAGAACAAAATAGGGAGACAATCGCTAGATTGTGGTCTAACTTGAAAAGAAAAGGTGATGGAAAATGTTATTGTCCCTGCAAAATTTGTAAGGGCTTAAACCGTAGAAGACTGCTAATCAAAACAGTTAAGAGACATTGTAGGGAGAATGGTCACATTGAAGGGGGGCATGACTATCATCCACTGGTAAGTTGTTCATTATATCATTTTAACAATTTATATACATATGAAATCACTTGATGATGAGTTGAAGATCATGGTTTATTTATGTTAATCAATTTTATATAGGTTGATCTCCCCAGGGAAGTACATGATATGGAGGAACATGGGGGTGCGAATATCCAAGGTGAAGATAATGATCCCATGGAAGATGATGATCATGCGCTAGAAAACACAATTGAAGATGATGGTATAAATATATTGATCCATGACACATTTAGTCCAAGCGGATCTGATCATGATGATGATGATAGCCTCGATGTACCTCTACTTGAGAAGGCATACGAGCCCCTATACAAAGACTCCCAAACAACTCTTCTCTCTGCTATATTGTTGTTGTTGAACTTGAAGGTTATGAATGGTTTATCCAACATAACAATGTCACGTATGTTAAGGTATGTCATATATGTCTTTATAGTTAACAAAGGGTGAATAATGTACCACTAATATTGTTTTTATTAACAACTTATATTTTTTGCTGTAGATTGATAGGCGAGTTTTTGTTACCACCATCAAATATTCTACCTCGCTCATATCAAGAATTATCTGCTATTATGAAAGATATTGGAATGGAGTATCAAGCAATACATGCTTGTCCCAATGATCATATTATATATTATAAAGAACATGAATTTGCAACACAATGCCCTGTATGTCATATGAGTAGATATCGAACAGATCGAATAACAAAAAAGGTGCCTCACAAGGTTCTTCGTTACATCCCCATTATTCCACGGATGCGACAATTATTCATGTGTACTAGCTTGGCACAATTTATGGATTACCATGCACGCAATAGAAGTCGAGATGACATTATTCGAATCCCTGCGGATGGTTCGGCATTTATGCACATAGAGGAAAAGTGGCAACACTTCAAAGAAGAACCTCATAATCTTAGGCTTTCATTGGCAGCGGATGGTGTCAATCCATTTGGAGAGATGAGATCTGTTTGCTCGGTGTGGCCTGTTTTTGTTATCAACAATAACATTCTTCCGTGGATGTCAATAAAGAGGGAGCACATTATGTTGGCAATGATTGTTCCAGGTATTTTATCATTTGATAGTTATTAATTTACATGTACTTACAAATCTTACAGTAAAATTGTTACAATAATTATGTAATGTTACTGTTCATTCAAGTAGGTAAATATCAAGTTAAAGATATGAATGTATATATTGAGCCTCTTATTGACGAGTTGGTGGAGTTATGGAACGGTGTCACTATGTATGACGTGTCTAGACCAATAGGACAAAGACAATTTCAATTCCATGCAATACTTGTATGGACAATACATGATGCCCCAGGGCTAACACATTTTTGTGGTATGTTATAGTGAATTCAAGTTGCGCATGATAATTCTAATTATAAAAATCAACATATTTAATAATCTAATTATATCATTATCTTGTAGGTCTTCAAACAAAGGGAAAATTTGCATGTCCAGTTTGTGGTCCAAAAATGAAATCTCGTCATTCAAAAAGTTTAGGAAAGCAGGTGTTTGATGAGTACAAACACTTCCTCCACAGGAATCATAAGTATCGAAGTATGGAAAAACATCTTTTCAATGGGAAAGAAGAGACTACATCAAAGCCACGAAGAATGACACCTCGCCTATGGAAGTTGGAATATAATAGAATTAATCGTCGAGGTAATGTCATTCCACCTAATGGTTTATGTTTGTAATTTATATATTTCTATTGTGATTTTTGTTTACTAATTATGTAATTGATGATCGTGAAGGTCATCAAGGCACTACTGACAACCTTCCAAAGGGACTAAAAAGCTATCTCAGACAATTTAGTAGGTTGCCCTACTACGAGGACCTACAAATTGTGCATTTGTTTGATCTTATGTATATTGGAAAGAATATAACAGAGACATTGTGGAAAATACTGGATGGAAGGCATGACAAAGAAAAAATTGTCAAAATTTGTAATGACATTCATGAATCCAATCATGCACTGAAGAATTTCATTCACTCAAATAGCAATAGAGATCAGATTAATATAAGTGCCCTTCCTTGGTTATTAACGGAGCAGCAAAGTGATGCCATAAAAGAAGTCATACGAAAAATTTGATTTCCCACAGGATTTGCTGCGAACATAAGCAATCTCATATCAAAGAAAAGTGAATTTGGGCCAGGGCTCAAAACGCATGATTGTCATACTTTCATCAAGATAAGTTATGTTCTTCTGTATTTACAATATATTCATAAACTACGTGTACTATTCATTATGTTATGTTAGAAAATAATGAAATGATTGGTTTATAATTACTGCAGTACGTGCTACCTCTATCTCTCCCAGAGCACTTCAACAATAACATCAAACAAGTGATATATGATCTTGGAAAATACATGAGGTAAGCAGTAATATCTGTTCAATTTGTTGTATATATTTATTATATTCGCGATTTATTTTTCTTGCTATGTAATCTATTGTATATTATTTTGTAAAGTCTCGTATTTATATATTTTTTGTGACTTGAATCTCTTAATGCAGGTGGTTGTCATCTAAAGAAATCCATAAAGAAGATATAAACTATTGGAAGAGAAAAATTCTTCATTTACTGTGTGAAATGCAAAAGTGTCTACCTCCAACTTTTTTCAATGCACAAGAACACTACCTCATACACCAAGTTGAGGAGATTGAATTGTGTGGACCTGCACACACTAGGTCAATGTGGATGGTTGAGAGGAACTTGAAATCTTTGAAGGCTTTGGTTCGACAAAGAGCACATCCTGAGGGTTCTATGGTAGAGGGATACATGGTATACCAGACTATGGTGTACATTACTGAATATCTTCCTAAGTTTGCTTCAAATATCCATGTAGATCGCATTTGGGATCTCGACCCTTTTAAAAAATTCAAAGGGGAGTACTTGATGGGGAAAGGTAGATTGAGGAAAGTGACAGGTAATAAATTATAAGATGTTATTGTAATAAATTATTTCTTAATCTTCAAAATAAATCGGTTGTAAGTCGTCTATTTTTTTTTTGTACAGTTGCTCGAGAGTGGGATGCACTACATTTGTATATTGCAAACAATCTTGATTGGATGACGGTATGGATTGAACGATGTCAACATTCTGGTCACACATTAACATGGGAAGGTGTATCTTCATTGGTTAAAGAAGCTCATCGTAATGGAGATTCTAATGTTACGCAAAGGGAAATAGATTTAGCATATGGTTTAAGAGATTTCCAGGTACGTACAAAATTATTAATCACCCGTATGTTTATCAACTCACGATATAATAATTTTGACATGTTTCACATATTATTGCAGGTTAAACACCACAAGGGTATGTTCTGTAATGGTCAAAAATTTCGCGTCAAAGTGTTGGATGACACGAAGAAAACTTGTGATTCTGGAATAACTGTAGTCTTTCAAGTGACTAATATTTCATCTAGAAATGACTTAGATCCTCAAGAGTCTAAAAATCAATACTATGGCATTTTGGATGATATACTTGAGTGCGACTTTAGTTCCTTCAAATTAGTACTCTTCGTTGTCAAATGGTACAGGCTACGACTTAATCCAAATGATCCTAATAGAACTGTTATTGAACATGATAATGGATTTACAATGGTTAATACAAGGTCGTTTGAGCCAGTTGGGGATGAGCCCTATGTTCTTCCAAGCCAATGTGAGCAGGTATTTTACTCAGAGGTTTCACATAAATCGGGTTGGTCATTTGTTGTTAGACATGAACCGAGAGGAAGGCCGATAAAGTATAATGCGATGGAAGAAGAAGATACCGAAGAAGTAGAAGATGATGTAGATGATGATCACGATCGACAATTATTGGATGATGTTCCTGAGACAAATTTTTATGAAGAAGAAGAAGAAGATGATGACGATGATGTTGCTACTGATGATGATGATGAAGATGATGTTGATGTTGATGATGATGATGTTGATGATGACGACAACGATGACAACGACGACGACGACGACGACGATGATGACGACGATGACGAGGATGATGATGATGATGATGATGATGAGGATGATGATGATGAAATTTAAAGGTATGCCATCAATCCTTAATGTATTTAATATTCATTTCTTGATGAGAGGCCAAAAGCAACAGGGAATATTGCGGGTTTTATAAATAGTACACGACCTAGGTCAACTATAAAGCAACCCAATTGCATATTTGAGGCGCGCGAGGGAAATCGTGTATTCATCTGTGTGATAAAATCAATACGTGCAGGGGAAGAGCTGCTTATTGATTACAATTTGAACCGCATAGATACAAACGAGGCTACTATCATGGGGGTGGTACATACTATTAAACCAACTTCTAATCAATGACTCCAACATACCATTTAGTTATTAAATTTTTGGCTAACATTTTTATACTTGATCTTTGACACAGGGGCACAATATGGAGCAACCGCCCGAAGGTGATGGTGACGATATTCCTAGCTCATCTACACATGAGCAGGTAAAACTCATTGTAATTGTGCAAACTAGATAGAAGCAAAATGTTATTTTTTTTAATATTATTTTCTTCATTGTTTTGGAGTAATTTTGATAATACTAATACTATTGTTGTCACAGAGGGCCGGTGGTCAGAGAGAGGGAAAGCAACCTGCAGTCCCTCAGGAGTCCCCCCTTGTGGACCCTTTTTTTATTGATTTAGCAGAGACCGATGACCCAATCGGTTCCATTAAAAAGTTGCTAAAGAAAATTGGGAAAGAACTTCTACGTTTGGTATCCATACATCCTCAGACTCAGGAAATAAAAGACAGGGCAGCTGAGTTGTTGCGCACTTCTGAAAACTTTAAAGTAAGTATTAATGAAATTTTTAATTATTACAAGAGTTCAATAATGGTTTTTATGTTATGCTCTTTTATGACATTAATTAAAATATGGATGCATTGTCTTTACAGAGTTATTTGTGTAATTTTGAACCCCATTCCCATGATGAGGCCGATACTACAAGTGGTTCAGGTAGATCACATGTTCCATTCCCCACTTGTGTTTTCCACTGAATATATATAGGAATGATCATAATCATTGACAATACATGCTCGAACAATCTTTTTTTTAATGCTCTAACAATCTTGTCCATGCTAGTCCACGCGTTCTATATTTATGCATGCTCTAACAATTTTATTCTTCAGCTCCTTTCCATGATGATATGACAACGCCGCCTCCATCCAGGACAGCCACAAATGTCTTGCCGACTGCCATGTCAACAACACACAGCCTAAATGCACCAACTGTTGCACCATCTACTGGTACACAAATCCCTCTTTTTCTCTCTTTTGTTATGTGTTTAAGTGTTATGTGTTTACGATGTAGATCCCTTGATTGTGTTTGTGCCATGGGTGCTCTGCACCAATTTATTTCCCTTGAAGTATTATTTCTTGGAGGCATTTGATAATGGTTTTCATTTTTTGCAATAGGAGATGCAACAAGTCCCAATGCAACATCATTTCCTGGATGTTCCCGTGTTCCTAGTACGGGAATGGTGAAGGATTGCGTATTGATCATCAGCGACGATGAAGGCATTCCCTTAAAAGTAGCCAAAGTTCCAGGTACTTTAAAGTTATTATTATTCTATAGTGATATAATAGTAATTTAGTTTTTGATCACTCTTCATCGACTAATGATCCCATGATTATTTTGTAGGGAATGATATTTTTTGGCGAAAACTTGGTGACGAGTGTTTGCGGATATTCGGGCCCACCCTACGTACATGGTGGAACATCATATCCTAACTAAAACCCCAAACCACTATTTTGATTTCATATCATTGCTAGAATAGTTTTCCTTTTCATCAATTTCTTGAACTATATTAAAGGTAGCTTCTCTTCATTTATGAGTCTAACATGTTTTTTTTTACTTAAAAGGTGGAATAACCAAGATAAAAAGTTGAAGGATGATCTTGTACATAGTATGACCCAGCTTTTTGGACCTCGTGCATTCGAGAGAAACAAGCTCCTTGAAAGAGCTGGTTTATGTTTGAAGTATATTAGGGACCAGTACAGGAAATATTTAGAGGTTAACCCAAGGCACGAGCGTCCGCCCTGTGTTCTTGAGGCTGAGTGGCAGGCTTTGATTTTGGATGGAAAGTATAAAGCCGACATGAAAAAAGGAATTACGCCAGTAGAGAGTAGAGCAAGGTATGTGATACTTTTGAGAATGTAATTATGTACTAATTAACCTCTAAATTTTTCCTGTAATTATGTACTAATTAACCTCTAAATTTTTCCTGTACTGGTCTCTAACATATTTCAAACTTTTCATAGATTGCCTGACACATCAAAGGCAACAAAGGAAAGATTAGAAAAGCACGGGACACACAAGCTCGGCTCTGGTGGTTTTTCCAAACTTCAAGCATGAGTTGTAAGTATTAGTAAATGAAAACTTGTATCAATTTTTTTATATATTGCAAGGAAATTTTTTTTGATCAAACAATGCAAGTAAAATTCACCATACCAAGCAAAAATGTAGGGGTCAGAGTTCAATAGATGCCTCACAGAAGAGGACAAGAGAATTGGCTTCCAACAAGGCTATAGAGCCGTGGCTGAATGGCTACGAGCTGAAATTAGTGTGCAAGGTTCAAATAATGATGCATCTGAGCCACAGGTAAATAAGCTAAATAAAATTTATTTCAAATTGAATACTTTACCAATTAGTCTATTTGATGTTAAGTTCTAATATAAAGTGAGTATATCTGTTTTAAGAAAGCAATGATAACAATGTGTAGGATATTGGAATGCAGCCTGACAATCCTTCTACACAATCTATGCATAATGAAGGTTCGCATGATGTGCATCCTAGTGGTGGAGGTATACATTTGCTATTAAATTTTTTATATGTAATTACAATTGGTGTTTGGATTAATGTAACATTTTGTATAGCAACTGTAGAGGATCGAGGGGTCGGTGCTCATGAGCATGTTGAGGTTGAGTCTAGACAAAATGATGTGGCCAGATCAGGTAATTAAAGAGCGCCACAGTTATGTTCTTTAAAATAATTAAATACTTGTAACAATTATAATTAAATATTTTAAATTTAACTCTTTTATTTGTTATTGTAGAGGACCCCCCTTTGCAGCAGCATAGGAATTTGAGATCATCAAGAACAGAGAACAAAACAACTGATGAGGGGGGTATTGATGATAACACTGATGCTCCTCTTAGAGCTTACATAGAAAAAAAAATTAGAAAGAGAAAAAAGAAATGATTGTCATCTAAATACCTTAATTGATAATGACTAAATTTTATGTCTCAATGAATTTAATTATGTGCTAATGAATGTTCATGAATTATGTGTTTATTTTCATATTGATGAATGTTGCGTGTTAACGAATCTAATGTGTTAATGAATGTTATCATGTGATATTGATTGAATGTTACATTTTATTAATAATTGAAAGAATGAATGAATGTTAGATGTTAACGGGGAATGTAGAGTGATGTTAGGGGGAGGGGGGTGGGGCCAAATGAGCTTCCACCTTCACGTGGTTGGCCCTGTTTAGTAGAGAATATTAAACTATATTCTTGAAACAAAGTGAAGCTCAATAAGATACTAAATGAGTCAAAATGGTTATCAAGGTCCTCTATCCATAAGATACTTGTAGTCAAAATGGTTATTAATAAGATACTTGTAGTCAAAACGGTTATCTAGGTCCTCTATCCATTCCATAAGTTCTTCACCATTCAAACTTCCTCCATAACAAGGAATGTGCTCTAGGTTAGTCATGAAGCCTAGCATGGACTCTCTGTCAGATAGAGCCACTATTTCAGAGCCTTTTCTGTGCATTTCCTTCAAGCACTGTACAGTGTACGGATGTGAAAGGGAGGGCAGACCAGTGTGGAAGTTAGAGTATTTATATCTTATGCTTTGAGAGTTTATTTGGTAGATTCAAGACACCTTATATCAAAGTTATTCCTTTTTCTTATCTGTTGTTCTATCAAACCCTCATTTTTTGGGTTATTGCATTCAAATGGCCTTAACTTGCAAATAAACCATAGGATATCCTCTGTTCTTTGTAAAATGCAAGTTAAGGGGGTTTATTTTCATATTTTAAAAGCTTTGGAACAGGATACTAAGCCAGAGAATTTCGAGAGCAAGCCCTAGGTCAAGAATCTCAATGTTCTTGACTAGGAGTTGATGGATTATGCAAGATCAGAGGGTAGCGGCAAGTAAAGGACCTCAAACCTTGTTGAATATAGATCTTTAGAGCATGGTGGACATCTTCAAACTCTGATCTTGGTTTCATGCACCCATTTTCAATGCCTTGTTTTGGAACCCACACCCAAAGGCATGCATTAGGTCTGCGGACTCAATAAGGACATTGATATGCTGGAGTGGAGTCAGGGTCTGGGAGTTGGAGGATTGTTAGAACATCAAAAAGGGTACTCAAAAAACATATAAGTTCATAAGGTCCTTTGTCAAATTGAAGAGTTATTGCTGCAGAACAGGTTTTGGAGACCTACTAGAGTCACTAGGTCTATTTGTGATTTTGATGTCTTAGGTTGTTTGGAACACAACCAATGCATGATTCTACATGTTTTAGGGAATCTTAAGAGTTTTCAAATGTTTGATTGGGTTGGCAAAGCCTAGGATCAATAAAGTCTCTTTTGGTAGAAAATCAGGGAACTTGTCCCTAAAAGGAAATTTGGTCTTGGTTGGGATTGAGTCAATAAGGTGTTAGAAGTATCTTGAAACCTTTGAAGTCCCTTTAGTACAGAGATTTTAAACTGGTCTGATAGAATTAGAGGCTAAATTGCTTAGGTGTAACATTTGGGTGTCTTGAAGTGGGTTGGGGCTTAAGACCAAGTTTCTTGCTGACCACTCTGCATCACATTGTCTTGCATGAAATTAGTCATTCTGTATACACTGGTCTAGTGTTGTCAATAGACCCAAATAGTTCAAAGATACTCGAACCAATTAGATGTTTTATGGGGTGCATTTTTGTGTTAGGTAGAAAGGATTCTTCATACAGGTGAAAGTCTCGAACCTTTCCCCACTCCCAAAAAAATATCACTTGTACTGTTATGAGCAGTCATGAGGACTAGACAGATACATTATAATATATGTAATTTCCACTTGAATGTATTGCTATTCAACCACATTTATGGGCCCGTTTGGACCACGGCACACAGTAGCATCTACAGAGAAGAATATCCCAGGTGTAACAAGCTCTAAGAATATACCAATAGTTCTAAGAAGTTCCCTAGCACACAGTAGCATCTACAGAGAAGAATATACAACATGAGGGCAGTCACTGTAAAGACAACATGATAATGTACACTCATTGTATGTGTACATTATCATGTTGTCTTTACAGTGACTGTCCTCATTCAAGTGGCAATTACACAAGGGACAGTCACTGTGAGATGTCCTCATTTGTGACAAGGACAGTCACACATGAGGACATCTCACAGTCACTGTCCCTTGTGTAATTTCCACTTGAATGTATTGTTATTCAACCACATTTATGGGCCCGTTTGGACCACGACACACAGTAGCATCTACAGAGAAGAAGTTTGGTATGCAATGGTCTTGAAACCTCCTGAGAAATTCTTGGTATGCATTTGTGTGGTGCAAAAGCTTCGTTGAAAGAGAAAAAGAAGAAAAGAATAGAAATGATTTTTTTTCTTTTTATGTCATATACTGTAACCAGCTACTTATAACTTCTAAAAATTATTATAACCATTTGAAATTGAAACTTAGTTTAATGTGAAACTGAGAACTGCTTTATTAGAGCTTTCTGTGATTTAGATTCAGACATCAAGAACATTGTTTGCCTAATATTGTGATTAATGTTTATTTATTAATATCTCATACTGACAAACAATTGATAATTGTAGGGAAAACGTCATTGGGGGTCTTTGAGGATCCACCAAAAGCCAAGGAGAAAATGTATTCAAATGCTAAAGATGGTGTAACAGTCCTTACAGCTGTTGAACCTTGCTGTGTAGATCATCTCCGATTCTCCAAGTTCAACAGTACTATGGTATTCCTTTGGATACTTCTAATGGTAAATTTCAGACATCAAGTTCTTTTCGTATGAAACTACTACATTTGTAATCTGTAGTTTTAAACTTTTAGTTTATAAATGTTCATCAGCTTTAGTTCGTATGCTGCCATTTCAAGTATGATTAATGAAGTTACCTTTATCACAGGATGAAAGTGAGCAGTCAGCATACTGGTACGGAGCTGGCAGCATTGATACGGTGACTAGGGCATCGTTTAATGGTGGTATTGTGTTTTCCCGTGTTTAGGGCATCGGCCTTTTGAAGCATTGCCTTCATCTTTCTTAAGTCTGAGTTTTAAGTTTGTTTATTTCCATCCTAACTTGCTTTTCCCTCTTCGGTTTTGCAGTACTGTGAAGGTAGTCGCAAGTTAGGGCTGTTTCATTGCATACCCGAAACAATGAAGACGTTACGGTCCACAAAATGTTTGTGCTTGAAAGATGAACAAATAAAATTAAACTTCTAAATAACCAAAGCCGCTAACAATAAATTTAACACAGATATGTCCTCATTTCTGGGTATTTTAGCTATGTAACAGCTGAATACCAGATTACATAATAATGACAAAAGAAAAATAAACCCAACGTACTCAGAAATTGTAGCTGTGATTTCGCGGAGGGAATCTCTCTCGGCACTGTTGAAAATACAAATGACAACGTTTCTCTACATTATCATGTTGTCTTTACAGTGACTGTCCCTTGTGTAATTGCCACTTGAAGGAGGACAATCACTGTAAAGACAACATGATAATGTACACTTACAGAATGAGGACAGTCACTCTAAAGACAACATGATAATGTACACTCACTGTAAGGACAGTCACAAATGAGGACATCTCACAGTGACTGTCCCTTGTGTAATTGCCACTTGAATGTATTGCTATTCAGCCACATTAATGCTTTTCTTCTTCAACAAATGAGCATAGTCACTCTAAAGACAACATGATAATGTACACTTACTATGAGTGTACATTATCATGTTGTCTTTAGAGTGACTATCCTCATTTGTTTGAACTAACACATACATGAGTTAGAAGGATTTCTTTCATCCATTCTAAATCATTTTCAATGAGTTTACTTTGATTTTGCTGTAACATAGAAGGCCTAATATTCATGGGATGACAATAACTAACTTGTATTATGAAGTATTGACATTGCATAGGCAAAGTTTTGTGGAAAACAGTGTGATCACAGGATAAACTGTGGGAAATTACCTTGAGTTGAATGCTAATGTATAGCAGTGAGTGATCTATCCAAGCAAGGGTGGATTGTTATAATGTGGAACATTGTATAATGTTTGTGAGATGGTGAATCATCCACTAATTTGGATTTGAAGGGTTTAGAATTGGGTGATTGAGAATGCCCTAGTTAAGAAGGGTTTAGAGCCAAGAATTGTGGGTTTGGGTGTTGCAGAGCCCTAGAGGCTAATTCCCTTTGGAATTGTTTGTTTCAAAGTGTAAGAAGACACTGTCCAGGGACTAGGAAGTGTTAGGTGGAATTTATCATATACTTCCTTTGAAATTTGGGTCATTTTTATACATTAAAACCAGAGGTACAGTCATAGAACAGGGTAGGGAAATTCACCAAAAAGTAATTGAAGATGGGTTTTTGTCAAATATAGTGGTGGTGACTACCCTGATGGACATGTATATAAAATGTGGAAGCATACAAAAGGCACGCGATTTGTTTGCGGAAACAACTGAAGCAAGGCACGTGAAAGTCTCAGAATCTTGAATCCAAGTCAGTGAAAGCTTTGAAAACCAAATGCATCCTATTAAGTATTGTGGGGAAGCATTCTAAATAACCAAAGCCGCTAACAATAAATTCAACACAGATATGTCCTCATTTCTGGGTATTTTAGCTCTCTAACAGTTGAATACCAGACTACATAATAATGACAAAAGAAAAATAAACCCAACGTACTCAGAAATTGTAGTTGTGATTTCGCGGAGGGAACCTCTCTCAGCACTGTTGAAAATACAAATGACAATGTTTCTCTACATTATCATGTTGTCTTTACAGTGACTGTCCCTTGTGTAATTGCCACTTGAAGGAGGACAGTCACTGTAAAGACAACATGATAATGTACACTTACAGAATGAGGACAGTCACTCTAAAGACAACATGATAATGTACACTCACTATAAGGACAGTCACAAATGAGGACATCTCACAGTGACTGTCCCTTGTGTGATTGCCACTTGAATGTATTGCTATTCAGCCACATTAATGCTTTTCTTCTTCAACAAATGAGGATAGTCACTCTAAAGACAACATGATAATGTACACTCACTGTGAGTGTACATTATCATGTTGTCTTTAGAGTGACTATCCTCATTTGTTGAAGAAGAAAAGCATTAATGTGGCTGAATAGCAATACATTCAAGTGGCAATCACACAAGGGACAGTCACTGTGAGATGTCCTCATTTGTGACTGTCCTTATAGTGAGTGTACATTATCATGTTGTCTTTAGAGTGACTGTCCTCATTTGTTGAAGGAAAAAAGCATTAATGTGGCTGAATAGCAATACATTCAAGTGGCAATCACACAAGGGACAGTCACTGTGAGATGTCCTCATTTGTGACTGTCCTTACAGTGAGTGTACATTATCATGTTGTCTTTAGAGTGACTGTCCTCATTTTTTGAAGGAAAAAAGCATTAATGTGGCTGAATAGCAATACATTCAAGTGGCAATCACACAAGGGACAGTCACTGTGAGATGTCCTCATTTGTGACTGTCCTTACAGTGAGTGTACATTATCATGTTGTCTCCACTATAACATATATAGCCTGGAGCTTTCATAAAACCATTTTGATAAATAGTCTTGCACATTGCCTGTAAGACACAAACTTTCAGTGCCATAAAAATACACATTGTCCTCAATTAGTAATGTCTCAAATTTTGTACAGAACTTGTTATTTGAGTCTTATTTTCAGAACTGAAGCAAAAATTTCTCCAAAAAAGTCAAGATGATCGATCTAGCATAGATTTCAAAAACTGTAGGTAGTTTAACTAATGTGGATGCAATCATATTTTACCACTCTGAATGAACTAGTTTGCATGAAAATTTATATACAACCATCATTGCATTGTGGCTCTTTGTTAGAGACATAGAATTTTGAAGTTTAAATTATTTTCACAATTTTATCATAACTTGGAGCATTTTTCATACTTAGCTGTGTCACTAGCTTAATGCATATTAATTATTTTGTCTTGTTTTTCTTGCATGGCAGGGAAGCAACAACAACATATAGGGCTGAAGCTTTAGAATTTCAAAAACAATTGAGGCATTTGCAAAATCGATGTATTTGCTCAGTGGTCAAGCTTCATCTTTGATTCAAGGAAGATGAGCACGGGAGGCAGAAACATCTTCAACAAATGGACGAAATTGCTAGCAGGAATATGGAGGTATGAGGTAGAGAGATGCTTTGTAATAGAAGGAATCTGTCTTAAGCCAAGTTTGTGTTGGCTAAGAAAATCTCATTTCATAAAAACTTGAATGCCTCTTATGTATACAGTCCTATTTAGTGACACAATATTAGATTCGTAAAAGGTAAGTGTGTTATGAACATTTCTATATGTAACCTTGCAATATTTTCTACTAAGATTTTCACTCTTTAAGGATATTTTGTAAAGTTTATAAGGTCTAAAATTTATAGGCAGGTGTCTCACAACCAAATTATATTACCTTGGATTTTGGACCTATTTTTAGTTGCTTGAGTTGTTGTAGGGTTATAGCACATTATTTTATAGCAATATAAGTAGATGTGTGAAAATTTAATTTCGTTTGTCCTAGCTTGACAACTATTGCACTCAAATCTTGGATTGTGGATGAGTGGAGATGGGCGGATGTCTGGATCATGGATGTCAAGCACTGGTACATCTATCCCATCACGACCATCTTCCTCTTCAAATTATACCTCAGATGGAAGGCTGTCCTCTATCGTAATGAAGTTGTGAAGTATGCAACATGCCAAAACAATATGTGTTTGTGTCTTGATTTGATAAGATGTCGCATGCTTCAATATAGGAAAACGCTGCTTCAATATCCCAAATGTACGCTCTATTACATTCCTAAGCGAGGAGTGTCGATGATTAAACAACTCGTGTGAGGTGTTTATTGGGTTTTCTCTTGAAAACTCCTTTAGGTGGTAGCGTGTGCACCGATAAGGCGCGAGAAATCCTGGTACGTTAGGATATCCAGCATCGACCAAATAATATTTACCTAAACAAAACAAAATGTCATTGTCATAACGTTGTCTTATTTTTCGTATGCTTCAATAATATAATCATATTTTACAAACCTGGGGGAACTACCAATGGATCAGCTCTAGATAGAGCTGAAGCTAGAACACGGCTATCTGTAGCAGATCCTTCCCAACCAACAAGGATGTATTGAAACTTATAATCAAATGAACACACTCCCATAACATTTTGCGACAAGTTGCCTTTTCTATCGCGATATTTAGCTTGCAAGTTGATATCCACAGTGACTGGTATATGGGATCCATCCATTGCTCCCACACAATCCTGTACTCAAATAAATCATAGGTCTAATCAAACAATAATAGGATTAAAACTCTAAACAAACTTAAACCACTGAGAGATATACCTTGAAGTATGGATCAAAACGGGCCTTCCCAGTAATTTCCCGAGGAGTGTTTGGACTAGGGGGTATAAAATAATCTGAATGGAGCGCCAAGATAGCCCTCAAGACCTTGTGGAAGTATCGGCTTACTGTCTCTCCAGAGTGCCCAAAGTTATGGGCAATCTTACGATTCCTCAGATTGTGGCCAAGAGTATGGAGGAACATGACTAATTGTTCTTCTAACGTGAGGAATTCTGTATCTTTGATGCTTCCTTTTTGCCTTAGAATATTGGCTAGTTTAAAGAAAGATCATCTAGTCATGTGTGTTTGGTCATGGCAATCCGTCTCATTGGATTTGATAACACGCTTATAAAAAGGAATTGCATCTCTTGTGCGCTTACGCATTTTTTGACTACCTTCTTTTATACACTCCCCTATGGCCGCGACAAGGGTGGCAAGAACAACTACAATAACAGGCAGGAGTCTTCTCCTCCTCATAATCTCTCCTTCAATTTCAATATCGTCATCATCATCATCAATATCATCAATGAGATCCATTGAATTACCTAAAAATACCAACAAAACAATCACGAAACAACATAAGAAAACACCCAACTATAATGCATAATCAGAGAATAGAGTTGCAAGTTCAGTATACAACATATGTTGACAAGAAAGTACCTTGTGTAATTTCACAAAATGAGAAGTTCTCACAGTGACTGTCCCTTGTGTAATTGCCACTTGAATGAGGACAGTCACTGTAAAGACAACATGATAATGTATAGTTGCAGTGAGTGTACATTATCATGTTGTCTTTAGAGTGACTGTCCTCATTTGTTGAAGAAGAAAAGCATTAATGTGGTTGAATAGAAATACATTGAAGTGGCAATTACACAAGGGACAGTCACTGTGAGATGTCCTCATTTGTGACTGTCCTTACAGTGAGTGTACATTATCATGTTGTCTTTAGAGTGACTGTCCTCATTTGTTGAAGAAGAAAAGCATTAATGTGGTTGAATAGCAATACATTCAAGTGGCAATTACACAAGGGACAGTGGTGCAGGAGCACCTCCAACATTTAATCCATGGTCGAAGATAAAGGAGACTTCAAAGAACATCAAGGCTAAACAGGAGGATGGAATGCTTAATCAAGGACAACAGATCACTTGGTGGATCTTAGCACCTATAATGTTAGTAAAATATCGCAATTCTTCAATTAAATTGTAATGTCCTTAATAGGACTAAAAGACAAATTATAATGGACTAAGATTGTCCAAGCACTACAATTGGAGTCTAGAAGAGTTTAATGATCATAAAAGATCCAAATTAGTAAGTTAGTGGTCTTTTGTTTTAAAGAATTTAATAAATTGTAAGTTGGAATTTTGAACTTTCAAAATCCAACGGCTACTTTTAGTTTGGTATGTGTTAAGTTTAAACATTCAACTCAATGAAAGTTGGTTGAAGATTAGTTCTTAGTTAGTTGTGTTTCGAGTTGTAACACTTGGTCGATAGTTGAATCTATTAGAAGAAGTTATATTAGAATCCTTTATATTTAGATAAAGGCTCTGTTACTAAACAGAGAGGAGATTGGTGTATTAATTTGTGCTCGACAAGCAATACAAGACTGCTGTTTCTTGCAATTTGATTTCTATTTTGAAACTTTATTGGCTTGGTTTGAAATTGAAATGCTTTGACAGGGTTCTTTAATCATTTCATTTGCTTTTTTTATGTTTCCAAACATTGCAGTGAACCTGTGTGTACCATTTTGGGGAAACAGTGAGCAATAAAGCATCTAGTTTATGTAAACTAATTCATTTTGAATTGATCAAATTCCATATGCTCTGAGGGAGATTTGTTATCCTTCGAATTGCAGATTGATGAGTGTTACAATCTATTAAGTTTGCTGTCACACAAGTTGTCTTGAAACAACGTTCTATATCTTAGTTTTCTGTTACAGTAGAAGTTTAGGGGCGATTGAGGTCATTCCATGAATTGATAGGCCTAATTCATGGAATGACATTTGCTAACCTATATTATATGATTCTAATCTAAATATATGCAGAACCGCGTGGGAGAACAGTGTGATCACAAACAAGAACAGTGGAAAACGGCATTGGAAGTGTGCTAAGGTGTAGCAGTGGGTGATCTATCCACATAAGGCATATGTTTAATGCTTGGGAATAGTATACAATGTTCATTTGATGGTGAATCTACCACCAATTCATTGCAGGGTCGTGTGGAGACAGTAGATTGAGGAAGCCCTAGTTGACAGGGTTCGAAGACAACAAATTGGGGTTTTGTAGTTGCAGAGCATTTGTGTCTAATTCCTTTTGGAATTGAGCAATTGGAGACATAACTAGACACTATCTAGGAGTTGGGAGCCAGGAGATCTTTAACCCATACTTCCTTTGAAAATTTAGTAGATTTTAGTGCATTGAAATAGGGTAGCAGTGTCGAACAAGGGTGTTTGTCCAAAGCAACAGTATACAAACTTTTGATATGTTGTTGAACTCCAAAGAGGGTATCCATAAATGTTGTTACCTCATCAAATGTTTTGAGAAAAGTTAGAATTATTCCCTTTTTAAGTCTGCTGCAGGGTTTAAACAGCCTGTTAAGCTTTTTGTGACCAGTTTGTGAGAACATTGGTGAAATGGGATATGGGAATTGAGTGAGAGTCTCAGAATCTTGAAACCAAGTAAAGTGAAGCCTTAAAACTCAAATCCATCCTTTAGGATAGCCTTGATAGTCAAGTTCTTGAAGTATTTAAGATTGTTGAATAAGCCCAAGTGTCTAACCTCTAAAATTTCTAAACCTACTTGTGCATTTGATACCACCACCCTTCCCTCTACATCAGACAGTCACTGTGAGATTCATTTGTGACTATCCTTACAGTGAGTGTACATTATCATGTTGTCTTTAGAGTGACTGTCCTCATTTGTTGAAGAAGAAAAGCATTAATGTGGTTGAATAGCAATACATTCAAGTGGCAATTACACAAGGGACAGTCACTGTGAGATGTCCTCATGTGTGACTATCCTTGTCACAAATGAGGACATCTCACAGTGACTGTCCCTTGTGTAATTGCCACTTGAATGAGGACAGTCACTGTAAAGACAACATGATAATGTACAGTTGCAGTGAGTGTACATTATCATGTTGTCTTTAGAGTGACTGTCCTCATTTGTTGAAGAAGAAAAGCATTAATGTGGTTGAATGCCAATACATTGAAGTGGCAATTACACAAGGGACAGTCACTGTGAGATGTCCTCATTTGTGACTGTCCTTACAGTGAGTGTACATTATCATGTTATCTTTAGAGTGACTGTCCTCATTTGTTGAAGAAGAAAAGCATTAATGTGGTTGAATAGCAATACATTCAAGTGGCAATTACACAAGGGGCAGTCACTGTGAGATGTCCTCATGTGTGACTATCCTTGTCACAAATGAGGACATCTCACAGTGATTGTCCCTTGTGTAATTACCACTTGAATGAGGACAGTCACTGTAAAGACAACATGATAATGTACAGTTGCAATGAGTGTACATTATCATGTTGTCTTTAGAGTGACTGTCCTCATTTGTTGAAGAAGAAAAGCATTAATGTGGTTGAATAGCAATACATTCAAGTGGCAATTACAAAAGGGGTAGTCACTGTGAGATGTCCTCATGTGTGACTATCCTTGTCACAAATGAGGACATCTCACAGTGACTATCCCTTGTTGGTGCAGGGGCACCTATCAAGTCAACTAGGAACACCTTGGAACAAGATGGAACCAGAAGATCAAAGGCAACCCTACATGTCAACTGGGATATTTTAAGGCCAATAATGGCATATTGTAATGAACAATGTACTTTGCCAGTCAAGAGTCATAAAAGTCCTAGTAAGTCCTAGCTTTCATTTTAATGTTGTTTCAATGTTTTATTGAATTCTTCATTGTTGAATGATATGTTTATAAACTAGAAAGGTTATTTACTACATTCTACTCACTGTTGCATCAATTTTAATTCTATTTTGAAGAAGTACTTACACCTGCTAACATATAAACTGGCAGTTTCTACTAATTTTTTGTAACAGTCAAAGGTTTTCTTTAAATAAATGAACCTCCCATGAATCCCAAGGGCCCAAACTTCATGGGAGGCTTGTTATTGACATGTAAAATAGAAATCTAACTTATTCTATGCAGCACTAGTGCGAGAAGGCTGATGATTTGCAGGAAACATTGAAGTGTTCCTTGATGAAATGATGGGAATGGTGTAATAGCAGCATATTGGGCTGAATAAGAGGGTTGTATTATGAGTTGAGATGTCCTAGGGCATCAAAGAGAAGGTGTGTGAACAATTATTTGGTCTCCAAGGTTAGTGGAGATAGGTGTTTGGTGAAACCCTATGCACTCTGCTAACCACTTCTGCAGACCACTCTGCATCACTTGTGTAATTGCCACTTGAATGAGGACAGTCACTGTAAAGACAACATGATAATGTACAGTTGTAGTGAGTGTAGATCATCATGTTGTCTTTAGAGTGACTATCCTCATTTGTTGAAGAAGAAAAGCATTAATGTGGTTGAATAGCAATACATTCAAGTGGAAATTACACAAGGGACAGTCACTGTGAGATGTCCTCATGTGTGACTGTCCTTGTCACAAATGAGGACATCTCACAGTGATTGTCCCTTGTGTAATTGCCACTTGAATAAGGACAGTCACTGTAAACACAACATGATAATGTACACTTACAGTGAGTGTACATTATCATGTTGTCTTTAGAGTGACTGTCCTCATTTGTTGAAGGAAAAAAGCATTAATGTGGTTCATTAGCAATGTATTAAATAATTTTTTAAAAAAAATTCTACCTAGGACCGTCGCAATTGCGACGGCCCTCCCAAGAGATGCGACGGCGGTGCCGTATTGGTGATGCCCAGGCCCGTCGCAGTTGCTTCGGAGGACTGTCGCTATTGCGACGGTCCTCCCAAGACATGCGACAGCGGTGCCGTATTGGCGACGCCCAAGCCCGTCGCAATTATGATGCCCTACCGTCGCAATGCGACGGAGGCACTGAATGGGTGAAGCAATGACATTGTGACGGCAGGGCGTCGCAATTGCGACGGAAACCCATAGACGTCATGATTTGCGACTAAAAAATAGTGACGTCTATCACTGTCCGTATAGCGACACATAGCCGTCGCAATGGCGACACATAGCCGTCGCAAAATGGCCCCAAATTTATTAGTGCCCCAATGAATGTTAGACGATTAACAAGGCTAAGTAGACCTCCAGATAGATTTTCACCTTCTTTGTATTCTATCTTATTAACTAATGCTGGTGAACTTGAATGTTATAATGAAGCTATGCAGGTGGATACAAAGCTTCAGTGGGAGTCTGCAATGACAGATAAAATGGACTCTTTGTTGAAAAATCAAACATGAGATTTATGTAAGTTACCTGTAGGTACAAGGGCTTTACAGAATAAATGGGTTTATAGGATAAAAGAAGAGGATGGAGGTAAGAAAAGATTTAAAGCCAGATTAGTCATAAAAGGATTTGCACAGAAACATGGTATTGATTTTGATGAGATTTTTTCTCCAGTTGTTAAAATGACTTCTATTCGTACTGTTTTAAGTATTGTGGCTACTGAAGATTTGCATTTAGAGCAGCTTGATGTTAAAACAACCTTTCTTCATGGTGATTTGAATGAAGAAATCTATATGGTACAACCACATGGATTTGAGGTCAAGGGTAAGGAGAGTTTAGTGTGCAAATTGCAAAAAGAATTATATGGCTTGAAGCAAGCACCTCGGCAATGTTATATTAAATTTGACACTTTTATGAATGAGCATGGATACAGTCGGTGTAATTTTGACCATTGTGTTTATTTTAAGAGGTTGGATGATGACAAATACATTATTTTATGTTTATATGCTGATGATATGCTTGTAGCTAGGTCTAGCATGGATCACATTAAGGGGTTGAAACAACAGTTAGCACATTTATTTGCTATGAAGGATTTGGGGGCAGCAAAACAAATCCTTGGTATGAAAATTTACAAAGATAGGAAAAATAGGAAATTGTCTCTATCTCAGGCTGATTATATTGAGAAGGTGTTACAACGTTTCTCTATGGAGAATGCCAAAACTATCAGCACACCTTTGCCTGGTCATTTGAAATTGACTAAGGATATGTGTCCCAAGACACCAGAAGAAGAGACTAAAATGTCTAAGGTACCTTATGCTTCAATTGTAGGGAGCTTAATGTATGTTATGGTATGTACTAGGCCAGATATTGCACACGCAGTGGGAGTCGTTAGCCGATATATGAGTAACCCTAGTATTGAGCATTGGAATGCTGTCAAATGGATTCTCAGATATTTGAGAGGGACATCCAGTAAGTGTTTACACTTTGAGGGTTCTACTACTACTGTACAAGGCTATGTTGACTCAGATTTGGCAGGAGATATAGATAGCAGGAGGAGTACTACAAGTTATGTATTTACTATTGGTGGGACAGCAATGAGTTGGATTTCTTGACTACAAAAGGTGGTTGCTTTATCCATTACAGAGGCAGAGTATGTTGTTGCTACAGAGGCAGCCAAGGAGATGATATGGCTTCAATTCTTCATGGAAGAATTGGGACATCCACAGAAGGATAATTTTCTACATACAGATAGCCAAAGTGCCATTCATCTTGCGAAGAATTCTGCTTTGCACTCAAAGACAAAACACATATAGTTGCGGTACCATTTCATTCGGTCAGTTTTGGATGATGGGCAATTAAAGCTGGAAAAGATACATACAGATGATAATCTAGCAGATATGTTTACAAAGGTAGTAACAAGGGAGAAGTTGAACTCCTGTTCAACTTTGGTTGGTCTACTAGACTGAACAGAATAAAGGGATAGTTGAGTCCAAGGTGGTTGGATCCAGTGGGAGCCTCACAAGGTAGCAGTTTAGCTACACGATCAGTCTCCAAGTGGGAGATTATTGTTTGGTGTGGAGTCTGATCGGTCCCCAAGTGGGAGATTGTTAGCTTGTGGTGACTGATCAGGAGAGAACTATCCAAGAAAGTATTGTACACTTTTCATTCATCGTGGGGTTTTTTTGGGGGTTAACTCATCAAGCATTTTTGAGTTGACACATCAACCATTTTCCTAGGTTGACTCGTCAAGCTTTTTCTTAGGTTGAATCATCAAGTATTTTAGGGTTAACTTGTTAACTGACAAAAGCCTTGTTATATTGGCCTAGAGTTAAGGATTTCATTATGATGTATGATTTTAGTACTTGCGGCAAAATTAAGTTGTAAGGGATTACGGATTGTAATCAAGTTGTAATCACTGGATGATAAAATATTGGACTCGCTGTTGGTGGACGTAGCCCAAGGATTGGGTGAACCACGTTAAATCTTTGTGTCTTGTGTTCTCTTCTGAGTGGTTTATTATTTTCTGATATTGGTTATATTTGCATGTAATTGTTTTTCTACCTTGTTAATCCTAACAAGGAAGACTTAAAACATGTTTCAATATTTAAAGAATTAATCAATGCTTCAAATATTTTTAGGGCATGTAAAAATATTATGGACAAGACAAATAGTTATTGTTGATAAACAAACATTTACAAACGTTGTTGTTTTCTCGCATTGGATATATATAAGACCTATAATTAAGGAAATCCATCATCATGGATAAATTAAGGAAAGTTACCAAAGATTTTCCCAAATCTATATTGTGCATACCTTGCAATCATCATAGTCCAAGAGACCATGTCTCTTTGGGTCATTATGTCAAACAATTTGTGTGCCTAGATCTCTACCCATGTACATAATGAAGAAATAGAATCCAAGACTAAAAAAACAATTTAGAATGTCATAACATATCACCAATAAAAAGCACTTGTTCTGTGTATGTACATATAAACACTAGACAAAATAAATTAAGTTTTTTTATTAAATAAAGAGATTTAAATTCGAGAAAACAATAAAATTCAAAGCCTCCCTAAATCAAAGTAGGATTGTTTTTTATCAAAAATTATATTTTAAATTAAATCATTTATGAACAAAGCTTTCAATAGTTTCTTTGTGAATTCACACGACCCTGCAACATTTCATTCCAAAATCAAGTAAGGAGATGATCTCATTGATGGATCTGATTTTAGGAATATAGAGCAGGTGCATGTCAAAGTGGGTAGGTTTCTCTCTCATAGATATTCTTCTGTTATCTATTGAGATTATTTTTGTTGGGACAAATGCTTACTCTTGATATAGGGTGTTCTTGTGTATAGAGTAGAATAATCTCTTAAGATGTTTTCACAATGTTTATTCATTGTCTTCTTTCAATGCATGATGGTAGGCTATTGAACACCATTGTGTGAGAAATGTGGAGAATGGATGAGATGAAAGGCTAGGAGATTTATTTGTGTTAGCAGTTTGTAGAATATCAAACAATCTCAATTTTGTTTACCTTAAAATGAGTAAATGAAATTTTGCAATTTAATGTTGAATCTCCATTTTATTTAACAATAAAATGAGTAAAGAAAATTTACAATATAATGTGAACTCTCCATTTTTATACTACAAAAGGTATGACCCTAATTATCATATTCTAAGTTAACATTAAAAAATTATCATAGCAAGTGGTTAGAGGAGCGAAGATGGATCATGGTCTTTATCATTTGATTCTTGTTTTCATCTTGTCTTGATAATATTGTTGGGAAAACTAAGTTTCTTGTGAGTTAAATTAGGATTCCAATTGGCATAATTAAAACATCTTGTGCAAGTTACAGGCCATCTAATACTTTTGTACACCCACCACGCTCATCCTTTGATCCACCATCTTTAACCTCAAGTTATACCTCTCTAAATTAAAACTCAATAATGTTTGGACATCTTTTAAACTCATCCCAACATCACATTAGATCCCAAAGTATGTGTTATAAAATTTTCTCTAACCAAAATAATAAAATTATATGTAACCTAATGATCCTTGGTGCCTTGTTGAATGATTGTGTATTATCAAATTTTTAAAAGATACTTGACTTGGTATTTGTCTTAATGGTGACAAATCTAAAGAAAAGAGTATTCCTAACATGGATTATGTAATATTCCTATGGTTCCATGACTAGAATGCTAAAAATATTTATGTTGATTCATGTGGCTTGTGAATCATGATGCATTATGAAGACGATTGGATTACATCTATATGAAAACCAAATATTGATATTAAGAAACTTCTTAACCATGGTAAATAATTATAGGCCCACATTTTATGAGTATTAGATGAATCTGAATAATGTACAGGAAGTTGTTGATGCGTTAGGTATAGATGAATCAAGGTATCATGATCTTTTGTTTTTTGTCTATTTTGAACTAGTTTGGTTGGAATTATGGTATTTATCAATTAAATTGTATCAATATGTAGAGTTAAGTTTCTTTATGAAGCGATAACATGCCTTAATTAAGTAAAAACATTATTCGATATTGTTTTCATTTATGGAATTTGTAGAGAGAGGACAAGTTGTGCCTTAATGAAGCTTTTTGGATTTTTGCACCATTAGAAATATTTCAAGACTTAATTTTGTACATATCATATGGACAACACATACAATAAGGGATGCGAAGACATGAGGAGAACTATAGTTGCAATTATAACATTTGTAGAAGTTTGTATGCATTAAGTACGATGCATTTAGATCAATCTACAAGAACACGTTCCAGATATAAGCGATAAAGAAATTTTTTGGTTATGATCCTTTCTCTTGTTCCCATCTCACACTAGTGTGGTTGTAGTTCTCATGGTGTGAAATCAACTAGTTGTGTCATGCTCATCTGCATTTTCCGCTTCACCAAACCATAAACCTCCATGTGCAAGTCATCTCAGCTGCAACATAGGACATCGTGTGGCTCTATCTTTCTAGAATGGTGATTTCATCTTTGGTAAGTAGTTTAGTTTTCATTCACTTGCAAATTTGGATCTTTGTTTCATTGATTATTTTGGGCTAATTTTAGTTGTGGATCATTACATTAGTAGCCTCTAGTATCTAGTGATGTAGGGTTTTTAAGTAGTCCAACATTCTTCCATCTAGGCTCTTTCAAATTTGACTCACATTTAGAATAGGTGTGCAAATGCAACTTTTTTTTGTATTATCATTGGATCTTGGGAAAGGGAAACAAAGTTGCTTGTAAATTAGTGAATTGCAACTTTATTGCAGTGTAATTGGTTCTTGGAAAATATATTTGGCTTCAAAATAAAGGATTACAACTTTTGTGCATGAGAATTGGATCTTTGGGAAAAAAATGAATTTTTACCTAGATCTATATTTGCTTTCACATCTTTAAATTTTATTTAGTTTTAAGAAAGCCCTAGGCCCTTAAATGGGTTGTGATTGGCTTACGGTTGATATGTGATCTCACAAACTTTGTAACAATTAACTATGAGTAATATCTTTTATCTGAATGATGTTGGAAACTAGCCAAATAGCATAAGGAAGGTTTTCACCATCAAAAGTTACGTGTAGTAATGGTGATCTCTAGAGAGATTATTTATGTCTGTATTCCTCTAGATTGTAGGTTCTTGGAATAGGAAGAAGAAAGGGTGATTAGATCCCTCCAAATCCCATTAGTATAACCATAACAACATGCCCACCTATTATTACTTCTTGCTTATAAACAATAATTTGTTGTTAGTTAGGATTTATTGTAGTAAATTAAATAGTGAATAAGATGTTAAGATTTTCCTCGTTCAACATCTCCTTAAGAGCCCAACAAATTATGAATTAAATCATGGTTACCTACATTTAGTTAATAAAATGCACAAATTATGTGCTTCCACAACTTTTAAATTTAATTCATTTTTGCAAGCTTCCAAGTGTACATTATTATAAGAGTTTTTAGTGTTCAACCTATCTTACCTTGCTCTCCCATTCTCAAAATATGCACCAAGTATTGTCTCTATTTTTTGGTCATTTTACCTTATAGGTTTCTAAAAGGCTCTTAATTTTGATCTCAATAGTAGAGTATTGTGTATCTTTGATTTGGATGAAAAGGAGTTTTATGTGCAAAATTTAGGTTTTACATTTTCACTTCAATGGCTAATTTTTTTAGAAAACCAAGGAAGATTTGCTTTCTATCAACAATTTTGTTTTCCAGCTTACCTTTGTGGACTAACAGCCTGATTTGTGAAAGGAGCTTATCTATTTTTATATCCCTTAACCTTTTGTGATTTTTGCATCTAGGACATGTCGGATATTTGGTCTCTATTTTTGGGTTCATGCTTAAACCTATAAAGAAAATAGTTATTTTACACAATTATTTTCATACATTTTCTATTTTTTGATTGGCTTACTTTAGTGCATCTACCTAAGTTAGACATTTTGAGATTCTACTGTTGAGAAGATTTAGATAAAATCATAATTGTGGATTTGTTGAAGCAGTGCTCGTGGCTTTTTTCCAAATAATATTCTTGATCATTTGTGAACAATATTGTAGGTCATCATTTCTTCAAACATTAATAACAATTAGTTCTAATCAAGTTGAAAGTTTCTTTCTCAATCAATTTATAGATAAAACTCATGAAAATTAAAGCCTAGAATTTCATTTAAGAAGATACAAATTTCTCATAAAAGCAAGAGCTTGCAATATTTGAGTCGGATTTAATCTATAACCTGCAGTAGTTATAATAGAATCTCTTTGATGGATGCTTGGGTGAGTACTAGATTTTCTTTCATTTCAATCTTCCTAGCTTTATTTGAATACAATTAGAATTTTATATAAATATTTTGTCATCCTTCCTTTTTTTCTAGAAGAAATTGGGTCCTACCAAGATTCCCATGAAATGGATTTCTAAAGATGCTTCAAGAAATTTGATATTTTTCAAGAAGGTTGAAGAGTTGAGTATTATTTTTGGAGTTGATGCTTGCATGGTCTTCTTTGGACCTAAGGTAGATCAACAAAAATCTCAAGAGTAGCATCATGATGTGTGGATTGATATGCCCAAAGATCTACAAGTCATTGAGAGATACAAAAGGATTTCCAAGGAAGAAAGAAACAAGAAGAAGCTGATAATTTCAGTTTCTTACAATTGAAGATAAATAAACTCAATCTTGAATTGAACACAAAGAGGAAGGAGAATGAGAATCTTGAGATGGTCATGAGGTATCCTTGTTGGGATAATTATTTGAATTATCTCAGTGTTGAAAAGATTAGGGACTTCATTAAGTATATAGATGCTAAGCTATAATCTTTTGGTGATAGAATAAATTTTCTTACAAGAACGTGGCATGAGGTTTCTCATATTGTTGGCGGTGAAAGAAATGTAGTTTCTAGGTATTATGAAGTATGTTGTTGGGAAGCCATTAATGGAACCATATCATTCTCTAGCTTCTCAAAAAATACCCCATAATCGTGTAATGTTGCAAAGGTTATCTAGATTTGGCCATGCATTAATTACGGACATTATGTGAGACATGTAGTTTATTTTTTAATTATTTGTTATTGTTGTTTAGTCCACATAGAAAATAATGATAGACCTTATTTTATTTGGTCCTATGTAGGCTTAATCATATAAAACATTTCCTTCTCTTTCAGATTTGAAGAAGCCATGAATGTTTGTTTGTGCTAAAGGCAAGTCATATATGTGGCATTATCCTATTAGGTCAATGTTATTCTCTGTTCTAGATTATTTAAGCACTATCTATGTTCTTGGTTGCTCCATATTAGTCCTAAATATTGTCTATTTATTTGAATGTGGATAGACCATGTATAGGAGGTGATCTCATTGATGCATATGATTTTATGAATATAGAACAAGTGCATGTCAGAGAGAGTAGGTTTCTCTCTCAAAGATCTTATTTTGTTAACCATTGAGATTATTTTTGTTGGGACTAATGTTTAATCTTGATATAGGGCTTGCTTATGTATAGAGTAGAATAGTCTCTTAGGATGTTTTCACAATGTTTATCCATTGTCTTCTTTCAATGTGTGAAGGTAGGCTATTTAACACCATTGTGTGAGAAATTTGAAGACTGGATGAGATGAAAGGCTAGGATATTTATCTACATTAGAGATTTGCATAATATCAAACAATCTCAATTTTGTTTACCTTAAAATGAGTAGATAAAATTTTGCAATTTACTATTGAATCTCCATTTTATTTAACAATAAAATGACTAAACAAAATTTTGCAATATACTCTGAACTCTCCATTTTTATACTATAAAAGTTACGACCCTAATTATCATATTGTAAGTTAACATAAAATATTTGCATGAAATGATCACTACAATGAACATTTTTTAGAGAAATCAAATTACTTGCAAGTATTTGACGGTGATCACTAAGGTGCTTGTTTATCTTTAATTAATGCCTAAATGTGTAGTTTTTGAAGTACTAGAAGGCTTTTTATCTCGTTCAGACCACATGTGAAGTTTGATTAAATTCACAATCACTTAGCAACTACAACTTCTCTGATGTAGGGATTTTATGGTTCATCTACAATATGTTTTTTCAGCTCAAATGGATTTGTTTTGACTCATAAGTTTGAAAGCGAGTTTATCTGCCACAATGGAAGAAATAGTTTGTTAGGTTAAATAGCCATCATTTTTTCTTCATATTCGGTCTACCTATGGGCTAACAAATGTAATTAAGGAAGTACATGTTCAATATTCAAAAGATATGATTTTTTTCTAGAATCAAGTGTATATTTTTATAGGGCTACTTTGTAAAAAATGTACACAATTATTCTAGAAAATGATCTTTTGTTTTCAAAAATAATTTCTCAATTGATTTCAGAAAAAAAAAATTCATACAATAATATACACGATTATTTTTTGAAGTAATTTTCTTTTATTTAATACTACAGATTAGAAAACTTATGCCAGCTATTGTCAACAAATTTTTCTACTTGCTTTCTAATGTTTGTAAATTCTCTCTCTTTGAAGAAAAAATGCTTCTAGAATGGATTGTCTTTATTAGTCAATGAAGATGAGATGAATTATGAAATTTTTTAACAGAATTAATAACTTGCAAGGGTTATGTCAGTGGAGACACACTATCCATCCCTTTTAAGGAAAATTTAGACTACTTTTAACTGACTTAACTTTGATCCACCATTGATAACTTAGTTAAAAAGGTACATTCAAATCCTTACAGATGTAAAATCTTCAATGGTAGGTGCATGGATTGTTAATGATTGCATGACATGTTTCTTTTTTTACCATTGACCAACATAGAATTTGTTTAAATGACTGCCTGAAGTTTCCATTATTTCCTCCAACTTTCTAACTACATATTTATAATGTCAAAGAATTTTGAATTTTTCACTTAAAAAGAGACACATTTATAATTATTTACGTCATGTAGTTGCATGAAATTAAGAAAGGTTCTTTGGTTAAATAGATAGATGCATATTTACTACAATTTAATATGATATAGTTATATCCATATTCATTTACTCATGAACACTAGTTTGAACATTTGAATGGCCTCACCATCCATATGTCATTACCCATACCCCATCTATCTAAGTATGGACATTTATATATTTTCACATTTTCATCTTCAAAAATATGACTAACATTTGGTTTAGTGCATATTGTATACCTAATTATGTAATATTAACATACATCTAAACTCTACCTACAATTTCTAATCAGCATATTCCTTGAACCTCCTCCAACTGTAAGTGCTAGTTAAATACTAAATGCAAGTTGTACTTCAATATTTTGATCTATGTTTATTATCATAACATCATTGTCATTGTTGAATAACCTATAATTATAAATAGAAATTCCTTGGTAGAACAAAAGGTCATTAGATATGTCACTGAGTAGGTTGCTTACTAGTACTCTTGATGTCATAGCACCATTACACTAAATTTGTACTCACATGTCAAAGGAATTGCAAGGGGTAAAGAACATTGTCCTTTCTCCATGTTCTCCAACTTCCTTCCTCCAAAATAAAACCATCTTGTTTGCACAAATTATTAAGGCTAAAACCTATTACTTAGATTCAGTGATTAGTCAACAGTTCATTTTTTTGTTTCTATTGTAAGAAAACAACTTGCAAAAGATTGCATAACATAGTATTGTTATACGATTTTCAATTGTATAACATAGTACCCTAATTAGATTTTCATACTCTGGTTGTTAGTAAAAGTGGGTGTAATTACATGTAAGAAATCTAAAAGCTTGACACTACAAGGTAATATTCTCTCTATTTTGATAGTTAATAAAAATATAACAATGTTGGCACACGTAAAGCCAAATTTTACAACCTTTGCTAGCATCCTCCATGATAGGCATGCATGCAAAACATGGAAGCACCAACAAGACCCATGTAACTAGGCTCTTCCTCTGGTAGGCTTTTGCAAGTAAGCTCATCAATATAGCCACATGGAACCACACTATGCGAACAAATTTCTACTTTAAATAAATAAATTTAATAATAAAAAATTTCAGACAAAATTGGGCTTTTAAATAACTATAAAGACTATAAATTAAAAATTGTGTCTAAATGCATTAGACTATCATGTTTGAAATCTGATCTAAAATTTTAAAAAATTGCAAATGTGAAAAGTAAAATGTTAATTTTTTAAGCAATTGCCATAAAACTTAGGGGATTTTTTTTAAAAAAAATTGAAGATATTTATGCATTTTAACTGGGCTTAACACGCACCTAAATATGCATTTTATGGCTATATTAGGAATTTGTGTTTTATATTTTTTTTTGTTTCCTTTTAGACTAGGTCCATTTCCTCATCCATTTGAACCAATAACACTTCAGGACTCATGAGTAAGAAAATGGAAATGGATCACTTTATAGTCAATGATATTCTGATGCAGGGGCATTCTAGGGTACTCGATGAATCTGCATGAGGGTGTGTTGTTTTGGTTTTGTGTTACTTGGTTGCAGCCTTAACCAATGGTCTCAGTTATTGAAGGAAGCTTGGTCGCTGAAGGAACTCGGTGAAACCTCTAGCGCTCAGTGGAACTTGTGCTTGGTGATGCCTATGTTGCTCGGTATTGCTTGGCTTGGTCGGTTGTTTCACTGGTGCTCGGTTGTTCTAGTTTACCGATTCGAAATCTTGAGGATTTGGTTGGCTGACTTGGTGCATTTATTGTTGGTATCTTTTGTTGTATTCTCCTATGTAGATCTAGAGGCTGACATGGAGAATTAAATGTTTGTAAGGCTATTTGAGAGCCGACTATTGTTGCATTTAATATTTATTCATAATAGGAGTTGACTTGGCTTAGGAGTTAATTGTTTCATCTAGCCAACTTGTGGTTGAAGATTAGTATTTAAGGAGTGTTTGGGTAGTTGTTTAGACAAAAAATTTGGGAGTGATTAGATCTGAATCCTATGAGATCTTGAAGATCAGATTGTTAACTAATAGTTTGTAATAGCAGAGCTAGTGGTTTGCATGCTTGGAGACAAGGAGATTGTTTGGAGGCTTGCAAGCTCAAGTTCAAATCTACCTTAGGGTTTCCATTAGTTGCTGATTGTTTTCAGAGCTAGGCTAGCTAGAGTTGGATTGCATATTTGTTGATCTTGCAAAACTGCTTCTTGATTGTAATTGGCCATAACCTGAAAGGCCTTACAGCCAAACATGTTAATGAAAATTCAGCTAAAGACATTGTCTTGTTGTGTAATTATGCATTGTGGTGTTTGGCTTCTTGTGGGGACTGTCCTTAATTGGATCCTCCTTGCCTGTCCTACTTCAGGTGGTATCAGAGCTTGAAGATCTTGAGTCTCTAAACCAATCTCTGGTTGAGGTTGTTTGCACCAGGACCTTGTTGGTGATTTATTACTTTGGGTTTTCAAAAATCTTGAAGGATGCCTCTGAGAAGATTGGACCCTAGAGAGATTGCAGATCTTTTTGATGCTATGGAATCAAATATTATAGAGAAGGTAAAATCTGATTTCAGATCTGGGATGGAATTGATGAAGAATGGCATGATTGCTAAGGTCATGAGAGCTATTGTTGGTATGCCGAGGAATCTTGGTACTAATGATGGTTATGAGAAAGTTGTTGAAGACTTTGAAGCTGTTGGATCTAGTGGTGATGACTGGAGAGACAGATATGGTGAAGACAAAACTGGTCGATTGCATAGATCTGGAGCTCGGTTAAGTAATAGATACCGAATGGAAGTTTCTACTTTCTTTGGTACTTTGAAACCCAAGGACTTGATTGATTGGATTGGTGAACTTGAAGACTGCTTTGAGCTAGAAGAAATAGAAGATCCTCTTCAAGTAAGATTGGCACAGACTAAGTTGAAAGGACATGCTACTCTTTGGTGGAAAGAATTACAAAGAGATAGAGAAGATGAAGGTGAAATGAAGATCAATCGGTGGAGGTTGATGGTGACTAAATTGAAATCTAAGTTCATACCTGCTGACTATGAGCTTTACTTATTTAAGAAGTTGTAGAATCTGAAGCAAAAAGATTTGACTCTAGAGGACTATACTGAGGAGTTCTATAAGTTGACTATTCGGTCTGGACACAAAGAACTTGGTAAAGAAAAGGTAGCTCGGTAGGTGAATGGTTTGAGATTTAATTTTCAGGATGAGCTTGGTATGATGAAGATTGATTCGGTTGAAGATGCTTATCAGTATGCTCTAAAGGCAGAAGATAAGTCGAAAAGGAGACAACATAGTAATTCTCGAGGGAAGGAGAAAATAGATCACTCGATGAAGGATAAACCGACTGCTGAAGATGAACTGAAACCTATGGAATTGAAGAAGAAGATGGGTAGAGTTATCTTTAAGGGTACTTGTTATAATTTTGGTGAAGAAGGACATTGTTCTTTTGAGTGTACACAGAAGAAGTTTGGTGACCAACGGACTGTTGTGGTAAATGAGAACATTCAAAATGAACCTAAATTTGAGAATTTGCTAGTTCAGAGAACATTGCTTGGTGTAAAGGAGGAACCTTGGTAGAGGAGTAACATGTTCAGAACTCGGTGCAAGTCTAGAGGTAAGCTTTGTGACGTAATTGTTGATAGTGGTAGTACTACTGATAACCTTGATGTTGAGGACATGGTTCAAAAACTTGGTTTGAATAGAATGAAACATCCTCGTCCTTATAGGATTGGCTGGTTGCAAGATGTTCATGCTCTGGAAGTGAGGGAGTAGTGCTTTGTTGATTTTCAGATTGGCCAGTATAAGGATCTAGTGTTATGTGATATTATGGAGATGAATAGTTGTCATATATTGCTCGGTAGACCTTGGCAATATGATTGTAGAGCCATGTATGATTGTGTCAAAAATGTGTTTACTGTTGAGAAGGATGACAGGAAGTTTTCCCCAGTGCTTTTGTTGGATACAACACTCGGTAAGAGGAGTTTGAGTATTGGTGGTCGAGTTGAGTTGGCGGATCTTAAGAGGAATGATTATCAGTATGGATAACAAGCACGTGTGTTATCAAGGAAAGACTTGAAAAGACAAAGGAAACTAAAGTGGAAGAGTATGCAAGCTAAAAATTTGGAGGACTTGTATGTGAAGAACCAGTTCGGGGTTTATGTGTTGAATCCTAGAAGATGTCCTTCCAACGTATAAGAACATCTTTTTGAACTTGGGGTATCTGATGCAGGGGCATTCTAGGGTACTTAGTGAATCTGCATGAGGGTGTTTTGTTTTGGTTATGTGTTACTCGGTTGCAACTTTAACCAATGGTCTCGATTATTGAAGGAAGCTCAGTCACTAAAGGAACTCGGTGAAACCTCTGGTGCTCGATGGAACTTGTGCTCGATGATTCCTGTGTTGCTCAGTGTTACTTGGCTTGGTCAATTGTTTCACTGGTGCTCATTTGTTCTAGTTTATTAACTAGAGTTCTTGAGGATTTGATTGGCCAACTTGGTGCAATTATTGTTGGTAGCTTTTGTTGTGTTCTCCTATGTAGATCTAGAGGTTGACATGGAGAATTAAATGTTTGTAAGGCTAGTTGAGAGCCGACTGTTGTTGCATTTAATATTTGTTTGTAATAGGAGCCGACTTGGCTTAGGAGTTAATTGTTTCATCCAACCGACTTTTGGTTGAAGATTAGTATTTAAGGAGTGTTTGGGTAGTTGTTTAGGCAGTAGATTTGGGAGTGATTAGATCTAGATCCTGCGAGATCTTGAAGATCAAATTATTGTCTGATAGTTTGTAATAGCAGAGCTAGTGGTTTTCATGCTTGGAGACAAGGAGATTGCTTGGAGGCTTGTGAGCTCAAGTTCAGATCTGCCTTAGGGTTTCCATCAGTTGTTGATTGTTTTCAAAGTTGGACTAGCTAGAGTTGGATTGGATCTTTGTTGATCTTGCAAAACTGCTTCTTGATTTTAATTGGCCATAACCCGTAAGGCCTTATAGTTGGGCATGTTAATGAAAATTTAGTTGAAGACATTGTCTTGTTGTGTAATTCCACATTGTGGTGTTTGGCTACTTGTGGGGACTATCCTTAATTTGATCATCCTTACCTATCTTGCATCATAGTGGATAATGTGTATTTCTGTCTATTCATGGATTATAGTAATATGGGACTACATAATACTCCATATATGAATACAAATATGAGAAGCTACTTGAATTACATGTTCTTAAATGAATAAGGTCCCTCGTGATGCCAAAAATAATAGCATTTGTTTCCATGTCTAATTCACAATTGGTTATGATATACAAATCGGGGCTTTAAAAGATAATTATTCTTTATGTTTTATTGTTATTTTTTAGATTTCTTTAAATAAATATCAAAGACATGTGGTTGTGCATTAGGGCTTTGACATATCTAATGGAAACCCACTTAATATTATCACTTAAATTATTTATTTTATCATTTTCTATTCATTCTATGTTAAGATATAACACAAGTGTGACCTTCACCAACATGACTCACATTTCTAGCCATAACCTTAACCCTAACAAATAAATCTTTCCTACAATGGACATCTTATCAAACATCATTTTAATCATCATATCAAGAAACACTTTCTTGGCAAGAACATCTAAATGGTTGTTGAATCATTTGGTCCAATGAGTTTTATCTTTTTATTTGATTTATCTTATATCACGTTCCTATGCTACTCAAGGGTATCTACAAGTGGCTAGATGAGAGAGAGGATGGATCACGATCTTTATCATTTGATTCTTGTTTTCATCTTCTCTTGATAATATTGTTGGTGGAACTATAGTTCTTGTGAGCGATTAGGACTCCATTCGACATAATTAAAACATCTTGTGCAAGTTAAAGGCCATCTAATGCTTTCATACACCCACCACACTCATCCTTTATTCCACTATCTTTAACTACGCCCCAAGCTATACCTCTTTGAATTAAAACTCAATTATGCTTAGACATCTTTTAAATTTCTCTTGGCATCACGTTAGAGCACAAAGCATGTCATATAAAATTATCTCTAACCAAAATAATAAAATTATATGTAGCCTAATGATCGTTGTTGTCTTGTTGAATGGGTGTGTATTATTAAAAAACTTAAAAGATACCCGAACTGATATTTATCTTAATGGTAACAAATCTTAATCTAAAAAAGTACTCCTAGGATTATGTACTATTCTTATGGTTCCATGACTAGAATGCTAAAAAGATTTATGCTGGGTCATGTGGTTTGTGAATTGTAATGCATTATGAAGAAAAATGGATTACATCTTTATGCAAACCAAGCATCGATATTGAGAAACTTCTTAACCATGGTAAGCAATTACAGGCCCACATTTTATGAGTATTAGATGTTCATCTAAATATTGTACAGGGAGTTATTGATGTGTTAGGTATAGATGAATCAGGGTATCATGATCTTTTGATTTTTGTCTGTTTTGAACTAGCTTTGTTGGACTTATGGTATTTATCAATTAAATTGCATCAATATTTAGAGTTAAGTTGCTTTATGAAGCGATAACATGTCTTGATTGAGTAAAAAAGTATTCAATATTGTTTTCATATATTGAATTTGTATAGAGGACAAGCCACCTTGATGAACCTTTTTGGATTTTTGTACCACTAGAAATAATTCTTGTAAATTTACGTAAAGCTCTTTACATGTTTTTATTTCATGATTGAAAAAATACAATGCTAAATGTACATCCAAAGTTTTTTAATAAAGCAAGTAAATTCTAGTTACTTGAATGAAATGCACTCTTTATGTTACATGTTATATTTACCTAATATTTTTTTTCAACATCTGATAAGACTAGGAACAAAGGTTTTCAAACTTCATACATACTTGAGATTCAAGCAAAGTACATCTATCTAGGAAAACTCTATCACAATGCAGATTCATGTTTTGCAAATTTAATCTAAATGATGTAAATTTATTCATGTGCAATTTTTTTTGTTTAAAATAATGTCTTTATGTACAAATTGAGGTGTACTTTCTATCATATTAACGTGCAAATATTTTCCCCAACGTGATCCTTGCATAGTTGCACCCCTTTTGGTTCAAGTGCTAGTTGATAGAGCTGGTGCGACCAAGTGCATTCTAGCATAATACACAAATGAAATTTCAGATATCAATCTAGTAATCAATGACCACTTTTTAGTTAGTCGTGAGTATTCAATGCCTAGTGTATTAAATGACCAAGCATATTTTATCATCTAAATGCCAATACACAAGGAATGTGAAGGTATTCGTCTATGGTGTAAAATCATAAAATTCAGAAAAATCATAAAAATCAAGCTACACATCTATGAAGAATTGTGTTACACACAAATGCTATGATTATTTCCTATGTCAAGCTTCAACTGGTTATGCGACATTGAATTTGAATATGAAGGCAACAACTATCCAGCCATATCATTCAATATGGTTAGATGAGCACATACATGACCTTAGTGCTTACCGAAAGCAAGGTTGTCAGAAAATGTGCACTATACTATTGGTGAAGTAATTAACAAGGACGACTATTAGAAAATGTATTGTTGGTGAAAGGATAAACAAGAATATCTACAACATACAATTTCAAAAATTAAGAAAGACTATTTAAAATTATTTTTGAATTTTAAACATTTTACACTTAACACTATTACTCATTTTCTACTTATGTGAATGTATTTTTCTATTGTTTTACATAATTTTTTATTTTTGTATTTTTATTTATTAAATTATAAAAATAAAATAAGAAAAATATTAAAAGCTAAACATATATTCATAAAAGTTTAGTAATAAAGTATATATTAAATTTTTAAATTTAAAATTTATATCTATTTTATAATTATATGAAAACATGTGTAATGTATAACTAAATGATTTTAAAATATATATTAATGAGATTTTTAATATTATTATTATTTAAATTTTAAAAATATATATAAATATATAGACAATAGTAAGTTTTTCATAAATACAATTCTTTTTAAAATTATATAAATTTAATAAATTTTAATAATAAATTTTTAATTTTACTTCTTATCTATCTAAACTAAAAATATAATATATTATTAAAAATATTTAAATATACAATTAAAATAAGTATATTTGTTAAAAACCTACTATTATTTATCAATATATTTATTTTTAAAAGTTACATAACCTTATTAATTTTTTATATAATATATATTTTAAAATTAATATATTATATGTTGTATATTTTAATATAATTGTTATTAAAAAAATAAAATTTGATAAAATATCAATACAACTTAAACATATAAATATAATTTAATATTATATATTATATTTATTAGTTAGGTAATGTATTTGAAAGAGAGATTAAAATAAATTATTTTTGAAGAAGAACAATAGTGGGAGAAAGTTTGTAAGCCAAAGAAGCTGGGAGGTCTGGGCATCAGAAATATCTCTATTACCAATAAGGCTCTTTTAGCTAAACAATGTTGGAGGATCTTTGAAGAAGAGAAAGAATGGAACGCAATAATCAAAAGTAAATACCATCTCACTTCTTTAGAAGGCACCCTCCACTCCTTTAATGACATCCAGGGATCATTTATTTGGAACAGTATAAGTAAGGGTAGGAAACTCATCAGCAAAGGGGATAGATGGAAGCTGGGAAATGGCAGGAAAATCCTCTTCTGGGATGACAAATGGATCCTGGACAAACCCCTCATAGAGATTGAGGAGTGGAGCTCTATGATTTAGGAATGCAATGATTCTATTGGGGTCCTTGTGAGTGACTACTGGATAAATGAAGAATGGATTGACTTGGGGTTGAGGGACATCAGACTTATAAAGGTTAATAAACAACTGAATAATTGGTTTATTAGAGATCATGAGTGTGATGAACTGATATGGGGGCCTACTATCTCAGGAAAATTCTCGGTTGCTTCTGCTTCAGCTCTTCTCATTCCCTCTGGAGATCCACCTTTCTGTGCTCAGGTATGGAATAAAGATCTTACCCCTAAAATTAACATGTTTTTTTGGCTGCTTGTATAGAATAAAATCCTCACAATGGATAACCTTATGAAAAGAGGCTTCCAAATGCCTAATATATGTATCATGTGTTGTGAGGAAGCTGATTCATGCAACCACTTGATGATACACTGCCCATTTGCTAGAGAAGTTTGGGACACCATTATTCTATCTTTGAATCTAAAGTGGGTCAAACCTCAAAATATCCTGGACTTTTTCCAGCAATGTCAGAGCCCTTTTTGTGATAAAAATGCTAAGTACCTCTGGAAACTTGTCTTTCCTCATTTTACATGGCAGATATGGAAGGAGAGGAACAACAAAATTTTGAGAGATAAAAAAGCTACTCCCCTCCTGATAGCTAACTCTGTTACCAGAAGTTTAATGGAGAACTATAGAAGTAGTGGTAGAAAGGATTGCAACTCTTTTGGTTTCCAAGCCTTAAGAAGGATATATCCATTTCTTGGGAGAATTTGAAGAGTAGAAATGACCCGAATCCTAGAGACAATGTTATGTGGTTCGCTCCTCCCTGGGGTTGGTCAAAAGGGAATTTTGATGGTTCTGCTAGAGGAAACCTTGGAAGAGTTGGAGGGGGAGGCCTCATAAGAGACTGGGTTGGAAATTGCCTTGGGGCTATAGGAGTTCCGCTGGGGACTCAAACTAACCATGTGGTGGAGGATGAGGCGGCGCTTTATGTGGTTACTCTGGCCAAAGATATGGGTTGCTCGAAACTTTGGCTTGAGGGTGACTCCCTCAATATTGTCAATTGTATTAAAGGGAAGGCAGAGTGTTCCTGGACTATAGCCCATATAATAAATAAAATCAAAATGTTGCTCATCACCTTTGAAGAGTGCCATGTCACCCATATTTACTATGAAGGTAATAAGCCGGTGGACAGACTAGCTAATGAAGGTACCCAAAGTGATGTCATCAAATCTTGGAGAGGGGAAGGAAATCTAAATTCTGAGATCATGAGTCTAATCACATTTGATAAAATTAATCACAATGAAGGGCATGTCACTTAATGTTATGATGACAAGGATGAAACAATTCTTGAGGAAGGCTGCATGTAATGCGAAGTGTGGGATAATTATTCTGATTTTAATGATCTACGGAGCCTGGGTTAATTCAAATAATCATGAAAACAAAAGAAAATATTGCAGTAAGAAGAAGATTAGTTGCAAGGAGTCGAGACAGGATAGTAGTAGAAAACACAAAATGGGAGGCAGTCTGAGAAGAGAGGAGCCAACTGACTGTGACAAATGGAGGCAAGATAGGAAAATCTGGAAGAAGCTAAAAAAGGCAGGGGTCTCTCAGTATATCGAGAAGCTCCACGGCTATGAAAAATAAGTGACTTCCTTGTTCGATGATGGTTGGGTTAGAGGTAAAGTAAATTTATGGGGTAAATCTTTCCCCCTTACTCTTACTCTTATGGCTGAGATAATGAGCTTACCCCTAGAGGGAACCCATTTCCATAGAGGTAACCATATGCTTGGTACTGAAGCTTTTAACCTATTTCCTAAAACTGCTAATGAAAAGGCCCTCATGACTAAAGGGAAGGGGGATTATGTAGATATCACCAAAATTAAGGATTTCTGGGCTAAAATGTTGAAGGTAATGATTGAGTATTTCATGCTTGATGGGCGCTATTCCAAAATCTACAACTTGCATTTTGTCCTGGTTAACCACTTCATTTAGGCATAACAAGAGGATTTCCTTCCCATATTTTCTTTTCAGCTCCCTGAGTAGTAGCATCACTGAGCATAGGAAGAAGTAAAATAACCCTGTGTTACATGAGGGGTTGATCCTCCTTATTTCTAACTATGTCAGAGATATTATCCCAGACCCTATTCCTAAAAGGATTAAAGGTAAAACTTTAGAGACTATTGAGGGGGATAGAAAGGCCAAATCCAGCAAAAAGAGGGAGAAAAACAAGGAAATTTTTTTTGACTGTAGTGAAGAAGATGGTAAAAAGAGGAAGAAAAAGAAAGTTAAAAGTTCTGATAGCAGCGAAGATGAAACTAAGGAAAAAAGCCCTATTTCTCTACAAATAGGAAATGCTGAGGAAGAAAATGTGGAGATGGATCCTGGAAGCACTGAGCAAGAAGAGGATAGGATTGTCATAATTGAGGATGAGAAGGAGGAAGAGGAAGAAGGGAAAGATGGGGACTATCACGATGATGAAAAAGATGAGGAAGGGGCTGAAGAGGAGAAAGAAGAAGAGGTGGACAAAAAAAGATGAGGAAGGGGCTGAGGAGGAGGAAGAAGAGGCCCAAGTCTCCCCGACTGAGGATGATAAGAATGAAGTCTCGGACCTCCCTACTGAAGAAGAAAAAACTGATGCCCACTTGGATAATGAGGAAGGTTTGGACCTGGCTGGTAAAGATGATGGGGAACCCCATAAGGAGGACTCTCTGGGCTTTTTGGAGGGGCAGGATGAAGAGGAAATTAAAACTGGTCAAACTCCCCTATCATTGATGAAAATGAGGAGGAACAAAAAGAAACGGGTGCTAAAACTGATCAGAATGCCAATGAGGAGGAAAAAAGTCAAAAAGATGATACCATCGCTCCCCTAGAGGTTGCTATGAATCTGGACAAGGTTAACAATGATGAAGGTCAGAGTATTCCTTAGGAATGGATCAATTAGGAGATACAAGAGATTAAGCTCCACCTTCATTCTCTGGAGAAAACTATGAAAACCCTAAATACAAAGCTGGAGAAGCTAGAGAACAAGATTCTGGATAAGGTAAACAATAAAAGTTGGAAGGAGGAGATAAGTGTCGAAATCAAAAAAATCATTGACAACAAGGTGAAGGAAATTAAGGTCAAAGTTAGTTTTACCTTAATTTCCATATCCATGCAATTTCAACTAAAACCTATCCCCAAGTCTTTGTTTTCACCTTGCCAGGCATTCTTGAACTTTTCATGAATTTATCTCTTGTTTCCTAGCCTCTGCAATCTTTTAATTCCCTGGTCTGCAGTTTAAATATTTTAAAAAGTAGTTGTTGGTGCTAAATTAACCCTGCAAACCCTAAGCCTTCATTCTATTTGTCTGTTACTTTTTCGGCAACTTAAGTGATCAAAAGTCCACGTGCTTTTAATTTTCCCTTCGGTCGCTAGTTCGCTAAGACTTTCGGCAGTTACCTTTTCCATTTGGCGAACTGGCAACTGCAGTGGTTCTCACAATCACTAAGTGTTTTGGCGGTTAGGTCTAAGTATCTTGTGACTCAGTGAATGGTCACTTTTCTTCAGTCGGGCAATCGCTCAATATTACTCAGGGTTAAGCTTTTGGTTTAGCAATTCAGGGAAGACCTTTGTTCGCGTATTCTCTAAGTTTAACCATGGTTCCTTGAAGTATTTAGCGAATAGGAGATTGCCTTCGGTCGCTAAATCGCCAAGTTAGAGTGGGGTTAGTTCTGTAGGCAGCGAGTGATGTGTCAGAGTGGGGTCCTGGTTAGGAAGATCTACGGCTGGCATATCTTCTCATGGGTTTGTGTGAGAGCATCAGATCATGCGTCAACCGCCGATCTTGACTTGTTGTCAGAGCTTCGTTCGGTGGGTCCTTTCTTTCTGACATGCTCACATTTGATTGGTCCACCTAATGGTGATTAAGCATATGTCAATAGGTCCTGATCTTTTCAGGAGGTTAAAGTATAGCAAGATCTTGTGGTTGTCGCTACGCCGCTAGGATAAGATGCACGCTATTTAAGTCAGCAATTTAGCGACAACTGTCCAATGCTCTTTCTACAAATCGTGGGTCTAAATCTGTCATGTGTGCTAACTTTCTCAAATTTGATTGGTTGCTACATGTTGATGAAGACTTCCAGGTAGACCGATATACCAAGTGGGGTCACGGCTTAATGAAGATCTATGGCTGGCATAAAGGCGCAAGGAATATTCGAGGGGTATGAGATCTTGCACCCGCTATTAGATTAGAATCTTGTCTCAAGTGGGTCCGATGTCAGAAAGGTGCCAAGGTGTTGCTGATGAGGTGGTCAGAGCAAATAAAAGATTGATAGGTGGCAAGTCTGGGCCCAGGTTTGACAAAATGTTTGGCGGCCCCGATAACTTCTCTTTGGTCTCTCATTCACGTGATAAGATAGTAGTACTCTAAATGATCTAGCAAATGTGCGAATGTGTGTATTCGCAAGATCGCATGATAAGTTAGTAAGGCCCTAAAATTCTTAGTGACCTAGTGATTGTCTTCGATCACCAGTTCGCCAAATGTAGGCCAAAATTCTCATGAGTGGTTAAAGGTGTATTCAGCGAATCAGCGAATGAAGGATTTCTCTTGTTCGTGGGATATAACCAAGGTTAGTAAAAAGATTCAGCGATTCAACGAATGTCTTGTTCATTGAATCACTTGACCAGACCAGGGTAAGCCAAAGGATTCTGTGAATTAGAAGGAAGTCTTCAGTCGCATAGTCACTGAATGACTTAAAGGAGGAAAAGTTCAAGGTGGGTCCAAAAAAATGATAGAGGTGCTGACGTGTTCGCTTCCTATTGGTCGCTGACTTCCACGGTGTTTTTGAATTTTCAAAGGGGTTTTAGGTTGTTTTCTCAATGCATCATAGCCATTCATCTGCTGGGAATTAAAAGAGATCGACGGTTATGTTTTAAAATGACCGGCTAGCCGTTGCAGTTCAAATTTGAATATCTCTACGAGGTGTTTTTTGCCAGTTTTTGATTCAATGGGATACAGCGGTGAGGTAGCTTGGGAAATTTATGTCTCTAGGACATTTATAGTTGAAAGAGGATGATGAGGAAGTCTGGGTGGCTATCATGGGTTAATTCTTCTCTCAGAAAAGTACCAGCTTGAGCATTCATGGCGAGACTTTGTGCAGGAAAGCAGATGAATCCAGATCGCTTGTCTGCAGGTTGATGTAGTATAGAGATGGGCACATAATATCTGATCGGCCATAGTATTACAGAGATGCATTTATGATTAGATTTGATGGCAGTTAGGGTTTTGATATTATTCTAATGTAAAATCCATGAAACCCTAGTTAGGTTAGTTTTGACTCCTGCCTACGTGCAGTTGAGTATGTATATATTGTTTTGGAGCTTTTGAGCAGACAGGGGGACAATTTGTAGAAGAATTTCATTTTTCTTAAGGGTCATCTGTGGTATCATCTCTACCCTCTAGCTTATACAGTTGTATTTCTCCCATTGATGAATTCAAACATTGCAGAGGTATCTTGTGATAATTCTTCATGTCCCTATGCTTCCTTGTTTGTATTCTCTCTTATTAAATTGAAGTATATGTATGTTTTGAGTGATATCTCAGGGTTCCAGATCCCTCTCTCTTTTTGCAATTATTGTGTGTTATTGTGTTTGATTTGATTTTGATGTTTTGTGGGCATACTTCAGCCCCCTAATGGTCTTGTCTCAATCCTACACCGAGTTGCAGAAGTGAATGTCTACTTGTAGGTCATAGGTCATGTCTCATGTTAAGGCCCTCCTATGAAATACTTATGGAAGCCTATTTAGTGAGTTGTGATCTCCTAGACCTGAGTTGTTCATTTGATTTCATCCTACATACTGAGATCCAAACCCTAGTTTCAGTGCATCACCTAGTAGGTAGTTTGCTTTCAGTCATTTCCCTTCCAAGTACTTCTATCCCTTTCCTCCAAAAGTTTTACTTTCATGTCTAAGAGCAAATTAAGGTGATTATCCAAGAGGAACCAACCTAGAACCTGGAGGTCTCATCTCAGTTAGCAAAGGTCCCACAACCTAGAGATGATTCCCATGTTATACTGAGTTATCAAGACTACGAGAGCTTGAGAGAAAGGGTGCAAACTTAGTGTATAACAATTAGCAACAATGGGAAAATGATTAACGAAGTCCTGAGCCACAGTAATGAAGGACTCAATGTGGTTGTCATCAACCTGAATATACTTCACAATTGTCTGGAGAAAAACTAGCTGGAAAACACGACCATAACTATTGAAGACAATGTTGGGAGTGCAGGTCCAAGTACTAGAACCAAAGGGCATACTCAGAGGAAGATCACTGAGAAGCCGAAGGAGCTGAAGGACCTGAAAAAAGCAATCCAGAAGATGGAGGAGCTGAAGATGAAGGCGGACAAAATGATAAGCAATTAGTTTTGTCCTGTTCATTGCTGGGTGTTGTTGGTAGTGTTGCTAGATCTGTTTTCTTTGCTTTTGTTGTTGTTTCTAGTGTTTTTTTGGGTCTTGCTCTGTTCTTTCCAGTAGGCGTATCATTTTGGAAAACTTTAATGCTTTATCTTTTTGCTATGATATAAATGGTTTCGGGTTCCATTCAAAACTTGTTTTTACCTTATTCAAAAACAATAGTGTTAAATAAATCATTGTATAAGAACCTAATCTAAGTGGAAAAAGTTAGTTTAAAACTCTACACAAATCTAATGTAATATATTTTTGTCTTACTTTCACCAACATAATATGTATGAATCTATTTTTACAAAAAAGTGTTAAATATATAATTTTGAAAATAATTATATTTATTAAAAGTTTATTATTATTGATATATATTTATATATGTATTTTTTAAAATTAAATAATTATACAAATCTAATATCAAGTCTACCTATTTTTTCAATGCATACAAGGACATTGATAAGGAAAACAAGAACCCAAAGTTCATTGACCATAAACCCCCCTTAGGGAGATTTGAAATAGATAGGGCTAAGGACATTAACAATGTTGTAGGACAATGGGATGTTTAAAGTCTAGGATTAGTGTACTTCTTGGTAAACTATTTCTAATATAAAAAAATTAAATAATAATAATACAAAAAAATAATTTATTTAATAAAATTTAATATATAATACATTATTAATAGTATAAATGTATATTGAACTTTTAATATATTTATTAGTGACCAAGTAAAATTATTTGAATCAATTATAATTTATTAAATTTTATAATTTCTAAAATGTAAATGTAATATTATTAACTTTATAATTTATGAAAATTATTTCTCCATCATTTGAGTGACAATTGATATTTCATAAATAAATTAACTGATCAACAAATATTATTATTAAAAATTAACTCGCTAAAGATAGACCACTACTTCTTTATATTATTTTACTATATAATATAATAAATAAAAAATTTAAAATATCTTTTTTAGTTTCAAACTTACACTTAGCACTAGTACAGTAATGAATGTTATTCCCATGTCTCTATACTTTGAGATTTGGTAAATAAGGTGTCTTATCAGAGGAGAGTGCAAGTTCAATCAATGTCTTTTCACTCTTCATCATGCATGTCTTCATTGACTATTTTTAATGGTGGTAGATTATAAGCAAAAAAAGGTGCATGTTTCATAAATGAGAAGTCTTTTCATAGTAACTAAGGGCAGGTCCCCATGCGGCTACTTAGCTTATTTTGGCTAGCAGCCACTGCTCAATATTTTAAGGAGCATTTTGTGGAGCAGGTGGCCCCATGAATACTATTTTTCCTACTTATATTAAAGCAGCTTAAAATTAATTTCTAATTAATTATTATACATTTTAACATACATAATGAAAGTAAATGAAAAAAAGGAGGGAAAAATTTATATGCAGCCACGTCATTTTTTTAATATGCAGTTGCTACTTATTTTAAGCCCCTCCTTTTTTTTGACAGCTTATTTTTTATAAGCAACAACTACTCCATGAAAATAGGAGAAGATTCCAACTTTTCCTTTGCTGGTTATTAAAATATTACACGAGGACACTTGCATAGCTTATTTTTAAGCGAAAAATATACTTAAGCAGCCGCATGGGGACATGAGGTAAGCTCCGAGCAAACTCTAATAATGAACCGATTGAAGGAAGTTGTGGAGAAATATCCGCCTTCATTGAATATTTTGTCATCATATTTGATTTGTGAATTGTCATTAATTTTGATACTATGGTTTGTCTCATTAAGAATGCAATTATAATTTTTTTCTTAAAATATAGTTTTAAAATATCATTTTTGAAACATTTCTCTGGGATTTTCTTATTTTCAAATTATCAACTAAAGTAATGTAAATGTATATAACTACAAATTCTAATAATATAAAAGTTTACACCTCGTAAAATTACATATGCATATGAATATTGCACATTGATCATAAAGCTTGTATAATAGAATGCTAAAAATAATTATTGTAAAATGATTTAAATTGTGATTTCATGTAGAAAAATCAATTTATAATATAGTACAAATGTCCTAAATTATATACATAAAATTTAGTTCAGAAGTCCAAAATAAATACATATGAAAATCAAATACTTCACATGGTATAAATAAATATGTAACAAATACACATGATATCATTAAAATGAAAGTATATGAAATAAATGTGTTTCAAATACCTGAGATCATTAAATTGATCATAGAACATTAAAATAGTTTTGTACACCATGGGATCTATCTTTATTTAAATCACTAGGTCTCTTAGTGCATGTGAACTAGGTGAAAGGGTCTAGTAGCCGACCATGTTTCAATGATCATTCACTCCTTACTCACCCAATCCGCAAATTACCAACTTTAGAAAACCAAAAAAAATGATAACTAAAATATCATTAATAAATTTTGCATGTACCAATAGCTACCCACTTGTACCTCCAATAGTTAGAATTTGTAGACTTTAATTAGAGGATTTGTGCAACTTCATTGGTACCCAAAGTGCAAGACTATTGGGGCATTTGTGCATAAGTATTGGCACTTTTTGAAGTGGTTGTAGTGCATGGTTATTGAGGCATCTTTAAGTATGTATAGGGTGAAACTTTGAAAATGACCATTTTTTGACCCTTGTGTGCATAATAAATCCCACAACATGCGTTGTTACTACCCAAAAGCTAGAACTATAGTTATAAACAATTAAGTCGCATACAAAGACAAGAAAAAGAAAACATCATTGAAATGTTATGTATCATTTAGGATCTATGGGTCTGCAAATGCAACTATAATGAGTACTAGTACACTTCCCCTAGAAGGTTTACCACTTATAGTGCTAGTATCACCTCCTCCTAGTGAGAAGTCTTGTCTTCTAAATTAGGAGACTGCAAGAAAAGGAAGATTCATTTATCAATTATATTAAAAACTATTCAAGTGTGTCATATTAAATTTTAAAAAAATAGTTAAAACAAAATGATCATGAAACATGTAACTTATTTATTTGAACATGTTTCTAAATATATATACATGTCATTGGATTATCATTGCGTGACTCATTAGGCTACCAACATACAATTGATAATAGAGCAAAGATGGATTGTGCAAACTCCCACATTTAATAAAATCAATTATACATGGTTATTAGAAAATTCAAATTAACATGCATTTATGCTTGATTTCCTTCTTTTACCTGCATATTTCACCATTTTTCTCCTAACACCCTCCATACCTCTCAAGTTCTGGAGGTTTTATCTTAAGTTTTGCACCCTCGGGTATAGGTCAACCTCGACCTATATCCTGGGTCTTGAATTTTGATTTGTGTCCGAGCCTGATGCAAGGTATTTTCCTTTCCCTCTTTCCTTTTTTAGCCTTCGTGAATTTGAACCCCAAATTGCTATAAATGGAAGCCTTTTCTCTTCATTTTATGATACACATACCAACTACACACATGACATGACAAAATTATGCAATCTATTTACACCTTTTGCAAGCAATCTATCAATTTCAAGTTGCATTTAAGGAGTTCAAGCAAGGCATATCAAGCATATGAGCATCCATGACCTATGATTTTGTGATTGTAGATCCATTACATTTGTGAACACACCCAACATTCTACATTCTACATGAGCATACAAGCATCTTTGTGGATAACATATCCATATCCATTCATGAAGATTTGGCAAGAAAGGTGAATACTAATGTTTGTCTTTCTTTTACATGTTTTTCATATTTCATTTCAAGGTCAATTCCTAAATAGGGGCTTGAACAGGGCAAGCCCCTTTCCCCAAAAAAACTCCCTTTTTTTCTTGTGTGTAGGATCAGATTCAAAAACTTTTGGACTTTTGGGATTAGACTCGACAGACTTGGAGCTATAGTTTACACTGCACATCAAATATTTGCAGTTCTTGGCATCTCAGGTATAGGTCAACCTCAACCTATACCCCAAGTCAACCTATACCAAGGAAGTAGACATGTTCCTAGGACCTTCAAATTTTCATAGTTTGTAAATTTCAACCTCCTAGTTCCAAATCCAACTCTATTCCAGTTTCTGATACTATATGACAATCTTTTTTCTAATCTGAACTTGCATTCTTCATTTTCCCTTAAGGTGATTACATTTCCTCTTTGTCATTTTGAGATTAGACTTGACAGACTTGGAGCTATAGTTTACACTGCACATCAGATATTTGCAATTCTTGGCATCTCAGTATAGGTCGACCTCAACCTATACCCCAAGTCAACCTATACCAAGGAAGTAGACATGTTCCTGGGACCTTTAGATTTTCATAGTTTGTAAATTTCAACCTCCTGGTTCCAAATCTATAAGCTATGTTCCAATTTTTGATACCGTTTGACAGTCTTTTTTCTGATCTGAACTTGCATTCATTTTCCTTCAAGGTGAGTAAATTTCTTCTTTTTCATTCCATAGAGATGACTTTGATTAGATTCCTTGTTGTCCATAATTGCATGTGTATTTTCCTTTACATTACATTTTATCAAACATTTAATAAAAACATAGACGGAAGATAAAGAGAAATAACAATGGACATTTGAATTGAAACCCTTAAAATTACTTGGATTTTGCATTAGTAGCCTTACATCAATTTGGGTTGTGCTAATCTAATTTGGGTCCTCTTAAGGGGGTTGCATTCAAGGGGATCCTTTCCTTTTTCTCCTTCTTCCCCAATGTACATAAAACTTGGTGGTCTAATCACATTGGATCTCCATTTTATACATTACATTTTGGTAAACCCGAATCATAACACTTCCTTTTTTGATTTTGGTGTTAGATTTATCTCTAGATGTGATTTTGCATCATAGTCATCTAGTTAGATCTCCTTTTTATTGTGTGCTTAGATATTCATTGAATGCATTGTTACATTTCTCTTTGTGAATTGATTATTACAGATTACATTGTATGGACTTAAATCTAGGATCTACTTTGTATGCATTGCATATTTTCTATATTAATAGTGAATTTCCTTTCTTTCCATAGCTTTGTTCATGAAATTTATCACTTTGATTCCAACCTATAGCATTCTGGTTAGAATAAGTCATAGACTCATGGGTTCTTTTGCCCGCGAACCCTCCTTTCCTAGGAATCTTGATGAAACCAATATGCTCCCTCATGATCCTAATCCTCTCATGGAGAAAAAATCTTCTATTCTTCCCATGATGAAGATGAAGCTTTAAGAGTTTCTCCCACCCAAATTGACAAACTCGCTCAAGATTTTGAAAAACTAGAACATTGGCTAGCTCAAGAGAATCATAGTCCCGAGACTATTTCTGCTTTAGAAGCCTTAAGGAAGCTTATTCATAATGGTGAACATGGTCTTAACCTCTTGCATACTATTTCTCATGTTGTTGATTCTAATGTCAAACCTATTTTTGAATGTGCTCAATACTTAGGCTTTGTCCCATCCACTACACATGTTGAAACCTCTTTGCCTATCTCTACTTTCATTCCTAGTATCTCCACTTATGCTTGATCGCTTATAACAACTTCAATTCAAACTTCTAACCCTACACATGTGATTCTTCCTAATCCCAATTTTCATTCACTTCCTACAAGTGTTCCATATATTCCATTACCTTCATCAATGCCTTCTTATCATAATGCGCTCTTTTCAATTCAAACCTTCTTTCCAATAACGCTTCTAATTTCCTTCATGTTGTTCCAAATACTCCTTCCACTTCAAACAACAATATTCCTAAAATTTCCAATATTTCTCCTCATGTTATCTCTTCAATTGATTATAACATTAGTAACTTAGCTCAAAATGTTTATTCCTAGGCATCATGTTTCCCTATTACATGAATTTGGTCCTATGGTCCTTACCAGGACCATTAGGACATTTATCAATACATCTAATGTTATTTCATCTCATTACATTACATAGGCACTAATGGCCCAATTACAATGTTTATAGACCTTTTAGTTCCTTATAGTCTTCAAATGCTTAAGGTCATCCATGTGACCCTCTGGTAGCCTTCCAAGCCTTAGGTGCTCCTGCACCAGTTTCTATTTCTTGTGGATTGTGTTTTGGAACAAGTTGGTGAAAAGTGTGAAATACCTAATTTTATGAATATTGCTTAGTGACCCTTAGAGACACTCTAGTCCGGTGTTCTCATGAACATTGGAGGGACTCTGTGGGCGAGACAAGGTAAATGTAGGTGAGATAGGGATGTCAAATTAAAACAAAGATGAATCTCCCAAAATTGAGATAGGTAAATGTAGGCCTCCATAACATGGTTTTGTAGCACCTAATGATTCATCAATACCTCACACGAGCTCTGAGATATGCCCCAAGAAAGATTGATGCCTAATGTTGCTTAGTGACCCTTAGGGACACTGTGGTCCAGTGTGCTCGGAAACATTGGAGGGACTCCTTGTGCAAGATAGGGTTGTCACTAGCATTTACCTGACCAACCAAATCTAATGGAGTACAAAATTAGATCCCATAGAGAACGGATTGAAAGATAGCCAATGTTGCTCATTTTAATTGAACAACATTGTAACTTTTGACATAAACTAAGATAGGGCTGTCAAATTAAAATAAAGGGGAATCTCCCAAAAATGAGATAGGTAAATGTATGCCTCCATAACATGGTCCTATAGTACCTGATGATTGTTGATATCTCACACAAGCTCTGAGATATGCCCCAAGAAAGATCGTTGCCCAATGTTGCTTAGTGACCCTTAGGGACACTCTGGTCTGGTGTGCTCATGAATGTTGGAGGGAATCCTTGTGCGAGATGGGGTTGTCACTAGCATTTACCAGACCAACCAAAGCTAATGGAGCAGATGATTTGATCACACAACAAATGGATTTAAGGATAGCCAATGTTGCTCATTTCAATTGAGCAACATTACAACTTTTAACATAAACCAAGATAGAGATGTCAAATTAAAACAAAGAGGAATCTCCCAAAAATGAGATAGGTAAATTTAGGCCTCCATAATACGATCCTATATCACCTAAGATTCATTGATACCTTGCACGAGCTCTGAGATATGCCCCAGAAATATCGTTGCCCAATGTTGCTTAGTGACCCTTAGGGACACTTTGGTCTGGTGTGCTCGCAAACATTGGAGGGACTCCTTGTGAGAGACAGGGTTTTCACTATTATTTACTCAGCCAACCAAAGCTAATGGAGAAGATGATTTGATCCCACGACGAATGGATTGAAAGATAGCCAATGTTTCTCATTTCAATTGAGCAACATTGCAACTTATGACATAAAATGAGATAGGGATGTCAAATTAAAATGAAGGGGAATCTCCCAAAAATGAGATAGGTAAATTTAGGCCTCCATAACACGGTCCTATAGCACTTTATGATTCATCGAGTCCTCGCATGAGCTCTGAGATATGCCCCAAGAAAGATCATTTCCCAATGTTGCTTAGTGACCCTTGGGGACATTCTGGTCTGGTGTGCTCACGAACGTTGGAGGGAATTCATATGTGAGACAGGGTTGTCACTAGTGTTTACCCGACCAACCATAGATAATGGAGGAGACAATTCAATCCCACAGTGAGAGGATTGAAAGATAGCCAAGAAATTTGTCACTAGCGTTTAAGTAATAAAATTTTAAATAGATTGCACACTTATTTAATGTTGAATATACAAAATAAAAGATAAAGTTCAAAAATAAATGCCAGATTCTTCAAAGATAGGGATTGAGAGGATTGAATACATGTATTTCAATAATATATTTGAAAATTAGGCCCATTGCACCTTTTATATACAAAATTTGGCATCTAACATGTACATGATAGCTCATTGCCCTTTTTTTACATAAAAATTGGCCTCTAATATGCACATAGAAGCTCATTGCACCTTTTATATACGTAAATTGGCCTCTAATATGCACATGGTAGCTCATTTCACCTTATATATATATAACTTGGCATCTAACATGTATATGACAGCTCATTGCCCCTTTTTTACATAAAAATTGACATCTAATATGCACATGGCAACTCATTACACCTTTTATAGACAAAAATTGGCATTCAACATGCACAGGACAACTCATTGCCATTTTTTTACATAAAAACATCTAACATGCACATGGTAGCCCTTTTTTTATATAAAATTTGGCACCTATTTATGCACATTACTTCTCATTGTCATTTTGAAGTACAAAATTTGGCCTTTAAATATGCACATAGAGAACCTCGAAGATATACACAAAATTTTCAAAATTATTCTACCATATTGTAGAATCATTCTTCTAGATTGCCCAAAATTAGTCAAGAGAACCTTCTGGATCAGCTCTAACCCTTATTGTGTCAAGTATTTCCTCGTGGTTAGATTCACAAACTTTCCACAAATTATTGTTAAGAGATCTTTCACGATACTTAATCAATTGAATATTTGTTGCAAAAATAAGGTTAGATTAATGAAGAATATGTCTGTGTCTCAAAGTCGACATTAGAATTCTTGATAGGATACCTGCATTTTATAAAGTTTAATAACCAAATCAATGCAAAGTGTAATAAAAAGAGTTTAATAGGTATGAATACAACTAGACACAACAATGGTACCTTCCAAGCCATGTCCCTGTGACAACAACATATCCTATTGGGTATTGAATACCCTCTCCATCAATGACTGTAGTTGTCAATTTCTTTTCTCCCTCAATACAATGACACAAAAATTAATTTGTTCCTTCTACATTTTTCTCATCTGCAATTATTTCATATACATGACCTGCATTTAATAAAAGGATTAGTTAATGCCAAAATCAAGATTTAAAATTGATTTAACATACAAAATCTTGAGAAATTACTTGGTTCTACTAGGTCTGATACATGATCAAAGTCCATTGATGCTTCAAACTAGTTCATTTGTAGTTCTTTGGGAAGTTGATATGTATCTAGGGTTTCCAAAGGTTTACAAGACCATTGGTCCACACACTCTTTTGGTTCACATTCATCCGACACAAAATGCATACACGAAGAGAAAAAGCATGTAGTTTGTATAATATAAATAGCTAATGATGTTGCATTTGAACTTCTAAATGAATGCATGTCACTTGATCCTATAAGTGTACAATAATCTAGATAGTTTTCAATGTTAGATTCATGTATCAAAAAATAAAATTTAGAAACCATAGAGTTACATGCATTACCTGGTCCAATCGTAGAGTTACACCACTGCACAATTGTTTCGGCATCTATTAACAATGTGCCACCTTCATACTTCAATTCCTCTCTAGTAAGAGCTCTTTTCACACATGCTCCCACACCATAATGCTCTCCCTTTCCATTCCCTACCTTAGTGAAATTCCAAAAATGTTGTACACCACTTTTCACATGCATCCTACTCAACCAATAGAACATGCTTGCATTCTTGAATTGTGAAGTGCAATTGTCCAACCATATTAAGTGTTGTACCTTATATCTTGTTCCCTTAAACTATCATAGAAGACTATAAAATATCCTTGCACAAACTTTGAGGAATGAGTATGATCATCACTGATATAGAAGTGATACTCTCTTAACCTTTTTGTCCTCCTTTGTGCTACCATGTGCATGCATGAATGCTATATGTATAAAAATAGTAACTTGTGTAGAGTGGTAATACATAGGTTGCACTTCATTTGAGGTTTCAATGTATAATTCTTAGCAAAATCAATGACAAACACAATAGTACTGAGGGGGAAAGTGTCCTTACACAACTTGAATTTCTCATCTAACCACCTAGTTCTATATGTGTGACCTATGTACTCATAGACTAGTTTCTCTTGAAACATCTTCATAAAATCAGCTGTGCATATATCCCTTTTCACTAACTCACACCTCTTTAATTGTTTTCCATCTTTAACACCATATGTGATTGAATTGTATTTTTCAATAGAAACTAGTGTCTTACCAATTTCATGTGTGCTATCTAGATGTAGGCATCTAGGAAATTGTTGCAAACTATCGCATGTAGGACAAAATCCTTTCAAACACATCATCTTACAGTAAATGCACCTATCATATCTTCTACATAGTACACTTGAAATAAATTCTCTCAGTGACTTAGGAGGTGCTTGTAGACCACATTCCTGCAAAACATAGTTAGTGTGCAAATTACAACATATATAACGATAAATATCACAATGCATGAAAAATTCAACATGGACCCTACAACAACATGTAGTACATGCATGATTAATCTTAACATAAAATGGTTTTTTCATCTCAAAAAATCTTTGGCTAATTTTAATCTAAGGAAAGCTTTGAAGAAACCTTTCATAAAATTGTGTTTGAGTCACATTTAAATAGTGTTTTGGATGTGGTTCACAGTTTCTAAGTCCAATTTGCATTCTAACAACATCTCTTTGGTTGGGTGACACCCTTGTGTTGTCATGCCAAAATTTATCAATTAACATTCTTAGTGCATCAACAACAACCTTATCCTTGTGTGGGAGTCTACTTGAGAATTCCCAAATAGAATTTTTGTTAGCATCCCCAATTTTCTCTCACCTCTCTAAGGAATTGCGTAATGTTGTTCTACCTATCCTTAATGACTTGCTTGTTTTTCTTATTAAACATGATTTTTTCATTTCCTTTCCCATTATGGTTGATGTGAGGACATGTCGAGTAACATTAGCATATTTTGTATGTGCTTTCATACCAATGGCTTAGTATGTGTTAGTAAACAGATTTGTCCTTCCGCAAATTAACAAGCAACTCAACTCTAAATGCTTGGAAAGAAAGACAAACAACACTAGCAGTTGGACGAGTTATCACTAATTGATAACTCTCCTCTGAATTGAGAGGCACAACTCCCTCTTCAATGATATTCAACTAATCAAATAATGATTATGTCTTTAACCAGAAGACACAAAGGAAACTAACATTCATTCATCACTATGAAATTAATGTGATAATAACTTGAAATATTCAGAGAAAAATAGATAAATGATCGATTGATCATCTGTACAATCTTTCTCAATCACAAAGAAATCAAAGGAAGATTAAATACCCATTTTGCACATGTAAATGCATGAAACCAACTGATTTCAAAACACACAAAACTTGATGCATGGAACAAGAAAATATAAGAAATATGACTGTAATAACCAACAGATCATTTACAATCAGAGAAATGTAAATCTAAACTAATAGATTTAAAATTGCATTCTTCCTTATTTCAGATATACAAACAAAATAACCAACGAATCATTATGTCCCTGTCCATAAATAAACTGCAAAAATAAAAATATCTTCTCTTCCCCCTCTCCCTCTGTTACAATAATATCATAAATAATTTTCCCCCCCCCCTATAGCCGACTGACTTCAAAAAAAGAAGAGCCCCTTATTATTATTATTTTTACATATTCAAGCTTCTCTCTCCCGATGATCCTCTTCAGTTACCCTAACTGATTCTTCTAAAGAGTCCTTTTTGTAAATAATCTCCCTTGAGATTTTGAGTTTTTCATTCATAACTGATTCTTGAAAATGATTAATTAATCATTTCATCTTATCCTTTGTTTTCAAGTAGGTAACCATCCTTCCTAGCTCTCCTATCCTTATGAATATTTGAAACAATAATTAATTCAAACAATTTGTATTTAAGCTGATGATTCGCATCAACAAGGACTCCTCAAGTCATAACATCTGGTAGTTAATAACAGTTGTGCCATGAGTAAGATGACATCATTATCCCCTGTTCTGCAACTTTGGAGATTGACCATAACAACTGTTGTTGTATAGTGACTATCATCTTATAAGGCTAATGAGAAGCAGTGTAAAACTCTATTTTATTAATATCCCAAGCACTGTTGTTCAACAGTTGATTCCAGACTTTAAATATGAAGGCCTTTAACCTCACTGGTCGGTTAGGTACTAATTACTATGGTGCTCGCGAAGACTCCATTTCAAAGGATTTCACGGAATATACACCACTAGGTGATCCATCTTAGTAGAAATTCAAAGTTCTATCCTTTTAGACTATGAATTGGATGCTGACGACATTAGGTGGCATAGTTTATAGACTCCCTTTGCATACAAGCATCACTACTAGCATTGATCATTAAGTTTAATATCAAGCCTGTTGCTACCATATGCCTCTATTTGGAAATTTAGTGTTCACAATTGGGAACTTCAATTAGATATCGCGACCTGTCAAACACTACAAACATGTTTACATTTTATCAAACAACTCGTAGCCCTATTATCAAACACTCCACAAGTACATGTGATGTTTTGTTGCATCACACATTCTTCCTTTGACCCTATTCCATTTCTCCATTATCGACCTTGATGTTGTAGGAAACACTCTGTTTCGGTGCCAAAAGATCATTCAAAACCCATTGATCATAGACTATAAAGCATTATGGTTGTATTGACATTTATCGAATACTTTGCACACATCCCTTGTATGTATTTCATGAGCCATTTGATGTTGTTGATAAGTTCAAACGGGTTCAATCCAGGTCCAAGTTGGAGATATCATGTTAAGAGACACGTGGCAGATGCGTGATCATAGTGGGAATCTTCATTGGTTGACTGCGTAGACAAGGAAACATGTGTGACACCATCGGATTACCACACATGAACGAACACTTTTGTATGAGAACAAACACACAATTGGTTCTTTGAAATACCAATGTGTCTAGCCAATGTTTGCTTCTCTACATTTACGAGATATGGGTGTGAGTAATGTTTTAATAGTCATGCATGGAGAATCGACACTAGATGCTTTGGATTGTGAACCAAACATCCAATTCCATAGCTCTTTAAGGTGCCAATGCCCCAATTTCATATACGAGCTCCCATTGCAAGATTACATCCTCTTCGATTATCCTGTTAAAGAATAGAGCATGTGACCCAATCCATGATTGAATTTCATATATAATTTGGGTTTCCTCCAAACCTTGGTGGCTTTGCACATATCATTGCATTGTCGTGGTTAACAAGCTTGCCATTGAATATGTGTCAAAGCATGAGAAGGAGTCACCATACCTCTATTGTCAATCTTAAAATGCCAATTTAATTCCACACCTTCTTCTTAAATGTCGGCATGAACTATTGACACCCGACATTTGGGTCAAGCCATGTGGGAGTTGCTTTGGGAAAATACATTTGGAAATGTACAAGAAAATCATGATCATTCTTTGAGTTCGGCTATGGAATCTCTCTATCAGTTCTGTTATATGCACTTTACTAAAGGTGTTCCGGACCTTTATGAGAAATACAAGTCAATCTTTCAATTACATCATGCCATACTAAGTGCATAAGTAATATTGTCTTCTCTTGTGCCTGATAGATTCATCAAAGATGGTTCACACTTCTCTTTTAAAGCCATGCATGAACATTTGATGATGCTCGATCACATATTTCATGGAATTCATTACCTTATGCATCTTGATATCCATTATGACATAATGATCTTCAACTACACATGGAACAATCTAACCATTATTGGAACATCAATATTTGATCTCATTGTGTGTCAGGTTCTAATGATTACTCTAGTACCAAACTATACAGTAAAGGATACATAACCACTAATAGGAACATCTCTGCAAATAAGGCTTAGAGGAGGCCCGATATAATTGTTCTATGAAATTGAATCATTTGGAGTATTGAAAAGTTCATTAATGATTGAACTTTCAAACTTCTGGACTGAATTCTTCATCCTTGAACTAGTGAATGTGAACGTATGGTTTGGGACTCAAACCGCTGATTTTGAGTTGCGAGCACTCACACTTTGAACCTAAACTTTCATTTTGAACCTTCAAACTTCAAACCTTAGGGGTATAACTGAGCTCGTTCTATGCTTTGAACTTCTAGAGCCCCAACCTTGAATCATTACCTCCGCATTGAGCCTTTGACTTTAATTCTTGAACTCCAAATTACTAAATCTGAACCTACACTTTCAGACTTGCAAATCGTAACTTGGCATCTTGAACCTTGAATTAGGCACTCCTTTCATTGACTCTTTGTGTTAAACCATCTCTTTTGAACTTTCAAATTCTCATACTTTGAACCAGCAGAATTTGAACTTTGAACTTTGAACTTCGAACTTGGTTCAAAGGTTCAAGTGGACTTCAAAAATTTAATCACTTGTTTCTGAATTGCAAATTGGGTCCACAACACCCTTGACATTCCTCTTTGACTGAACCACTAAAATTTGGATTATTTTGGAACCAAGATTTTAAAATTTCTTCTTCACAAAAATTTGCAAAAGCATTATTAACCCAAAGCTAATATAATATGCTGGAAAATTTGGGAAATTTCTCCATGGAGCTCAATTTTAAAAGTTTAAAATTGGGGTGCCAGAATTAGCAAGCCAACAGTATGCATCAAATAGATTTCTCACAATAGTTCTTTCACTACTATTTTTGGTTGTTCTTAACCCCAAAATTCTCATTGTCTCTCTAAAGTTCAGATTTTTAATCATTTCAACAACTAATTGGCATCTTCCACTTTGGTTTAAATTTTCAAAATATTTATTCCAAATTATTTTAACCGTTCTTCTACAAATTCTTTTAGAAATTTTATCATGCATTGGCCTCTCAATATTTTCATCAATGTCAATTAGAAACTTTGGTTTTCTACGAATTATTCTAGGAGGTGTTAAGATACGTGCATGCTCTTGGTTTTAATTAGGTGCATTATGTGCATTAATCTCATCAAATTGAAGTGGTGTATATTATTCAAATTCATTAGGTGCATTCCGATGAACTACAACTGATTGAATACCTGAATGACTTTAAGATCAGTGATTAGAGATCACCGAGTTACTGAATTGTTATGTAAGATAATTAAATCAGTCATTATGTTGTCATTGATGTCAACTAGTTTTGACAATACTTATCATGTTAGTTACAAACATCTAAACATCTGTAAAAAGGGAGAAAAGATTAAGAACTGAGATATCTACATGGAGGAAGATGGATATGACAGATGAGGATAAGGAATACTTTGGGTAACTTATTGATGAATCTATGATCTCATAATGTTGACTCGATTATGTTGCATTAATCTACTATGAAGAGGGAAGCAATATTGTACAAGGCAATGTGGTTGGTAAATGAAGCACTTCAGCATACACCGAGCCAATGTAGTGTATACCGAGCGATAGTATTAACTGAGCTTGTATTCACCGATACATTTCTTTGTTAACCAAGTATGGATGACAATATTAAATGCTTAGTTTAGCCGACAAAAAATGATGAGCTAGAAATTGTTATGATTTCGAGATTAAGGATAAAGTTTGTTATAAGATCCACGGATGAAAAAATTTAAAGAAGATCTAAAGGATGGAATTGAAACATGTTATTGACATAACTACCGAGGAAGGTTTAAGAGGCAAAATCAATGAAGAAGATTAAGTGACAAAATTTGATGGTTGATATGAAAATAGTTTATCTGTCTAATTAAGAGACATAAGTTTCATTGTTGAAAGGATGCCGCAAGAAATCAGACTGCAGAGATTTCACGTGAATACAGTTTCATGCATGCCTGATCAGACTGGTTGAAGGAGAACCGAACTGCAGAGTTTACCAAGCGTCAGAGAGCTATTATCGAGTGAATGTAAGTTGAGAAAGTGAATTGAGATATTGATCAGAGGATTTGTAAGGGCTTAGAATAGATTTGAACATTTAAAAAATAAGTTGTATTGTAATCAGATTAACTATTGTTTCAGTTTAACCGTTGATACAAAAAAATCTCTTAACCGAGTGGACTTAACTGTCTTATGTTATGCCCCTATGTCATTCAAGGAATGTGCATTGTTATCCTATCAACCCCACAGTGAATGTTGGTTGAACAATAACTGTTAGTCTTAAATCTTCTAACAAGGTCACACCTAACAATGTGTTTGTAACCTTTAACAGGGTTGGCTCTTCACCGAGCTCACTTCAGAAGAGTGAAAATTATTTTGGGTTACTGGTCCTAAGTAGTTTTTCTCTTAACAGGGTTTTCGCGTTAAATCATTGTGTTATATGTTTTTGTGATGATTGTTTTACCGTCATACTGTTCACACTGCATATTTGATTTGGTCGGTAATTATAGTGAGATATTTAACTGGTAATCGGTAAAAGGCACAGACAGTTTATTAGTATATGTTACCAAGCTACAAAATTTGTTGAAATTGTTTTAAGTGTTACATCTTTGTATTTGGGACTATAGGATAACTAATCTAACTGATTCACCCCCCTCTCAGTTATTCTAACAATTAGTATCAGAGTTGAGTTGCTTGGAACAAATTTTTAAGGACTTCAGTAGAAAGATTACAAGATGTATAAGAAGGAAGTGTCGAAGCTGAATAAGGACAACTTTAGTATATGGAAAAGTCAAATGAAAATTCACATATATAGAATTGGCAATTTTGCTATAACTTTACTAGAAAATGGCTACATAGCACCGCCGACTGGAGCTTTGACTCTTGACCAGTTGAGAGACTGACATTAACACAACCTTACTATGATAGAGATTGTTGCTGCTTTATCTAATGTTGAATTTGAGGATGTCAAGACTTGCACTATTGCACAACAAATGTAGGATAAAATTTCTCAAGTCCATGGTGGTGATGCAAATGTAAAGAGATCCAGAGCTGAAAGCTTGAGAGGTAGATTTGATGATATGAAAATGAAGGAAGGAGAAAACATCACACAATATTCAAACCGAATCAAAGAGGTAGTCAATGCTATCTGAGGATCTGGTGGTGTCATTGATGAAGATACAGTGGTAAGTAAAATTCTAAGAGCCTTGTTGCCTGCATATGCAATCAGAATATCTATTATACATGAAATGAGGTCTACACCTAGCATCACTCTTACTCTTGATAGTCTAATTGGTAAGTTAACAACTTTTGAGTTGAACAATTTTGATAATAGTGTTGTACCGTCTGTTGAGTTTGCTTTCATGTCTTCTCTGAAGATCAATAAATCTAGCAATAGACATAATATAAGGAATGAAAGTGATAATAATATTGATGATGAACTTTATGAACTTGAAGTTCTTATGGCCCAGAGACTGGCTAAAGGTAAAGGTAGATATAAGGGAAAATTACCTTTAGCTTGTTTTAACTGTAAAGAAGTTGGCCATATTGCTGCTAGATGCCCGAATAGGAAAGAGGAAGATAAAGACCAAGACCGATCTGGTGATGGAAGCTATGGAAGAAGAAACAATAGAGGTTACTGACACTACAACAGAAATAACCGAGATTATAAAGATAAGGGAAAAAAGGCATGTTATTTAGTTGAAGATGAGGACACCGACATCGACACCAACACCGATGATGATGTTGAGGTAGTATTTGTTGCGATGAAAGATGATTCTAAGGAAGAGGAAAGGTATGTAGAAACAACACTCATTTCTAAAGTTAGTAAAAATGATACTTGGATCATTGATAGTGGTTGTACACATCACATGACTAGTGATGAAGATAAGTTTGATCTTCTTGAGCATTATAATGGAGGATTGGTAAAAATGGGTAATGATACACCTTGCATGGTTAAAGGAAAATGATCTTTATTGATAAATGATAAAATCAGATGTGATAATGCTTATTGGACCTAAAAGGACTGAATTATAATTTGCTAAGTGTGGCACAACTTAACAACTCAGGTCACCGAGTGGCATTTGAAAGTAAGAAGGTGAGAATCTTTGATGAAAATGGAAATCTTGTCAGAATAGGAGGACAATCAAAAGGTAACTTATTTTATCTTGACAATGCCAAGACTTCTTGTTTATTGGTGAAAAATGAAAATGCATGGTTATGGCATAAAAGGTTATGTCATGTAAATTTTGATAACATGATTAAGATCAGTAGAAAGAGAAAAGTTAGAGGACTGTCTAGCCTAACTAAACCGGATCATGTTATGTGTCATCAATGTCAGAAAGGTAAGATGACAAAATCTAGTTTCAAAAGTAAACACTATTCAACAAAAGGAATCTTGGAGTTAGTTCACACCGACCTATGTGGTCCCATGAGAACTCAGAGCTACTATGGAGATATATACTTTATTCTGTTTGTTGAATTACACTAGATTGATGACTGTTATGTTTTTAAAGGATAAATTTGAGGCATTTAAGATGTTTAAATGGTACAAAGCTAAAGTAGAAAAATAAAATGAAAAAGAACTAAAATGCTTGAGGTCTGATAAAGGTGGTGAGTTTATTTCTGATGAATTCACTAACTATTGTAATGAGCATGGCATCAAAAAATATGTTTATGCTCCTAGAACACAACATCAAAATGGGATTACTAAAAGAAGAAATAGATCTATTGTTGATTGTGCAAGAACACTGATGATAGAGAAAAATGTTGCATAGATGTACTGGAGAGAAGCTGTTAGCACAACTGTATATGTCCTGAACTGAGTACAATTGAAGAAAGACACAAACAAGACACCCTACAAGTTATGGTTTGGTTACACACCGAGTGTAAGTAACTTTAGAATTTTTGGTATAGAAAATGTTTTATTCTAAAAGATGATAGGAATGAGAAATTTGACTCTAAAGGGGATGAGGGAATATTTCTTAGATATTCTACTAAAAGTAAAGCTTACAAGTGTCTGAATAAAGTTACTAATAAGATGATTGAAAGTGCTAATGTCAGAGTTGATGAATTTGCTAATAAAAATGATGAAGAAAGCACTCAGGAGCCACAAGACTATGGTAGATTTGATTATATTGAGGATTCAGAGTATCTATCGAAGCCACAGGCTGAGTCAACCAAGGATCAGGAAAATAACACCGAGGAACAACAAAGGAAAACTGGGGATCAAGAAGAAGCTACTGAGCAAAGAAATGAACCTGAACAAAATGAAGAACAAAGAAGAGATAAAGTGCTAGCAAGATTTGTCAGAAGATATCATTCTGAGAACCAAATCATTAGAGATAAGCAAGCTAGGATGCTGACAAAAAGTAAGTTAAGACATAATGCATGCTTAGTTTGTAAGTTTGAACTGAGGACTGTTAATGATGCACTTGAGAATGATGAATGGATCAATGCTATGAATGAAGAGATATAACAAATTGAGAAAAACAAGACATGGAATTTAGTACCTAGATCGAAAGATAAGAATGTTATCGGTACTAAACAGATTTTCAGAAATAAGCTGAATGAAAAAGGAGAGGTTACAAGAAACAAAGCTAGACTTGTTTGCAAGGGATATGCACAGGAGGAAGGTATTGATTATGGTGAAACTTTTGCACCTATTGCTAGACTAGAAGGAGTCCACATGTTACTTGCATATGCTGCACATAAGAAATTTAAAGTCTATCAAATGGATGTTAAGTCAACTTTTCTGAATGGAATACTAGAAGAGGAGGTCTACATAGAACAACCTGAAGGGTTTGTTGACCCGAATAAAAAAGACATGGTATGCAAACTGCAAAAAGCTTTATATGGTCTAAAGCAAGCACTGAGGGCATGGTATGAAAGGTTACATACTTATCTTTTAAGTATTGGTTTTGTAAGAACTAGTGAAAACAACAATTTGTACATGAAAGGAGGATCTGATGATACTATTTTGATTGCTAAAATATTTGTGGATGATATAATCTTTGGAGGAAAAGATCATATATGTAAATCTTTTGCTGATGAGATAAAAAAAGAATTTGAAATGTCTATGTTTGGAGAGATTAAATTATTTCTAGGCTTGCAGGTTATTCAGCAAAATGATGGAATTTTCATCACACAAACAAAGTACATTAAGGAAGTATTGAGAACATTTGGCATGGAAGATGCTAAATCAGTTGGAACACCGATGGTCATAGGCTACAAATTAACAAAAAATGATGAATCTACAAAGGTCAATAAAAAATTGTATCGCTCTATGATTGGTAAACTGATGTATGTAGTACATAGTAGGCCTGATATTGCACATGCAGTGGGATTGTGGCTAAATTCTCTGCCAATCCAAAGGATTCACATATGATTGCAGTGAAAAGAATCTTGAGATACCTGAAGAAAATATAGGATTATGGTTTATGGTATCCCAAAGAAGGCAAATTTGAACTACGAGTTTACACCGACACAAATTGGGTTGGAAATATAGATGATAGAAAGAGCACAACCAGAGAAGCATTTTTCTTTGGTGAAAGACTTGTAACTTGGACAAGTAAGAAACAACCTTGTATTTCTCAGTCTACTGCCAAAGCAGAATATGTTGTTGATGTTATAAACTATTCAAACATTTCTTATATCAAACAAGTGTTGGAAGGGATGAATGAGGTAATCACTAAGCCGATGATTATATATTGTGACAACACTAGTACAATAAATATTTCTAAGAATATTGTAATGTATTCAAAGACAAATCATATTTCAATTAAGTATCACTACTTAAGAGAACAAGTATATGAGAAGCAAGTCAAACTGGAATATGTTACATCAAAAGAGCAACTTGTTGATATTTTTACCAAGCCTCTACCGAAGGACACTTTTGAATACTTGAGGACTAGACTTGGGGTTTGTCCCTTGTCTACCGGTCACTAATGTGATCTGGAGGTTGCATCAACCTATTCTTATTAGAAGATCATTCATGTTGATGCAACACAGTTCACACTTTGGATCATGTCTAAGGCTATGAAATATTTGAGGGACTAGAACAAAGATTTGCATATCAGTATACAGAGATACATTGTCTGCACCGAACAATAGAGAGTTACTTGGCTATTGCAGAGCTGTATGTTTTATGTTTTTCTTTGGCATTGTTGTCAAAGGGAGAGATAAACAATATGAGAGTTAAACAGATCAATGGAATATCTATCTAATGGAGAGATAATTTGAGGAAGTCAGGTAGAGATGTGGCTATTTGTTTATGAGAACAAAAGGAATCTAAGAGCTGAAAAGATCAAATCTGCAGAGAAGAGTCTACACTAGTAATGCTGTTATGTAACGTAGTGATTAAACATATTAAATCAAGCTAGGGAGAGCTTACCGAGCTACAACCTTTACTTAAATAGTTGTAGAATACATGTTTGGTATGTGTATGGCATATTTCATATTGCTTGTGTTTCCATCAATGCCAAAGGGAGAGATTGATGAACAACTGATTGAATACCTAAATCAGTGATTAGAGATCATCGAGTTACTAAATTTTTATGTAAGATAATTAAATTAGTCATTATGTTGTCATTAATGTCAACTAGTTTTTACAGTACTTGTCATGTTAGTTACAAACATCTAAACATTTGTAAAAAGGGAGAAAAGATGAAGAACTAAGATATCTACATGGAGGAAGATGGATATGACAGATGAGGATAAGGAATACTTTGGGTAACTTATTGATGAGTCTATGATCTCATAATGTTGACTTGATTATGTTGCATTAATCTACTATGAAGAGGGAAACAATATTGTACAAGGAAATGTGGTCGGTAAATGAAGCACTTCAATATACACCGAGCCAGTGTAGTGTATATCGAGCGACAATATTAACTAAGCTTGTATTTGCCGATGCATTTCTTTGTTAACTGAGTATGGATGACAGTATTAAATGCTTGGTTTAGTTGACAGAAAATGATGAGCTGGAAATTGTTATAATTTCGAGATTGAGGATAAAGTTTGTTATAAGATCCACGACTGACAAAATTTAAAGAAGATCTAAAGGATGGAATTGAAACGTGTTATTAACACAACTGTCGAGGAAGGTTTAAGAGGCAAAATCAATGAAGAAGATTAAGCGGCAAAATCTAATGGTTGATATGAAAATGGTTTATCTATCTATTTAAGAGACATAAGTTTCATTGTTGAAAGGATGCCGAAAGAAAGTAGACTGCAAAGATTTCATGTGAATACAGTTTCATGCATGCCTGATCAGACTGGTTGAAGGAGAACCAAACTGCAGAGTTTACCAAGCGTTAAAGAGCTATTACTGAGTGAATGTAAGTTGATAAAGTGAATTGAGATATTGATCAGAGGATTTGGAAGGGCTTAGAGTAGATCTGAACATCTGCAAAATAAGTTGTATTGTAATCAAATCAACTATTGTTTAAGTTTAGCCATTGATACAAAAAAATATCTTAACCGAGTGGACTTAATCGTCTTATGTTATGCCCCTATGTCATTCAAGGAATGTACATTGTTATCCTATCAACCCCATAGTGAATGCTGGTTGAATGATAATTGTTGTTCTTAAATCCTCTAACAAGGTCACACCTAACAATGTGTTTGTAACCTTTAATAGGGTTGGCTCCTCACCGAGCTCACTTCAAAAGAGTGAAAATTATTTTGGGTTACCGATCCCAGGTGGTTTTTCCCTTAATAGGGTTTCCATGTTAAATCATTGTGTTATGTGTTTTTGTGATGATTATTTTATTGTCATACTGTTCACACTGTATATTTGATTTGGTCGGTAATTATAGTGAAATATTTAAGCGGTAATCGGTAAAAGGCATAGACAATTTATTAATATATGTTACCGAGCTGCAGAATTTGTTGAAATTGTTTTAAGTGTTACATCTTTGTATTTGGGACTATAGGATAACTGATCTAACTGATTCACCCCCCTCTCAGTTATTCCAACACATTCATCACATTGATTTGAAATGGACTATGGTCATTGCATTCATTAGGTGCATTCGTCATGTGCATTTGAATTGGTGCATGTTGATCATTTTGATTTGGTGCATTAGGTACATTTATCATGTCAATTTGAATTGTTACATGTTCATCACTATCATTAGGTACATTAGATGACGTACCTCCATGTAATCTCCCCATATGCTCCCTTTGTCTTATCTTTGATGCCTCTCCTTGTTCATTTGTTTCTCTCTTGTTCTTTCCCATTAAATTAATATTGATTGTTCTATGTACATAACATCATGATGAAAATCCACAATCAAATAGAAAGAAAAACAATAAATGAGCATCATTTTATTATAATCTAAATCAACAAACCAAAAAATAAAAAAAAATCAATCGTTTCAAAGCAAAATTGACAAAAAAATGCAAACTTGACTATTACTGTCCTGAAAATTGATGCCAAACAGTGTAGTGGGACCTTCAAACAACTTGTAGCATGTTGGTTTCTAGGCCATTGGGAATATATTATATAGATTATCTCATAATGCGTACAGGTTATGGAAACCTAAAACCAACATTAACATTTCCTCATAACCCGTACGGGTTATGAAAATTAGAGGTTCAACTCTACTTCTCCATAACCCGTACGAGTTCTTTAAAATAGGAACCTAAGAGAGAGAGAGAGAGAGAGAGAGAGAGAGAGAGTCACACATTTATATGTATATAAAACTATATATATGTATATATACAAACATAGACATATATTATATACATAAATTTAGTGTATTCTTAATTTAGTACCATGTGTTTTGATGTATTCATAACCCATACGTGTTCTTTAAAATATAAATTGCATTTCTTTACATCTTCAAAACACGTAAGGGTTTTGAAAATTTTTAAATGTGCTTTTTGCTTTTCAAAACCCGAGCGGGTTATGATGCACACAAAAACCCGTACATGTTTTAGGCTTGGAAAAAGGGTTAGTAAACTAGCCTAAGGCTTAAAAGCCCATTTTCCCTCCTTTTTAGTCACTTTACACATTTTTTCATCTTCCAACATGAATTATCGATTTCATCATCATCAGGTTTACAAATGATCAAGAGGGTATCTCTGAAATTACCACCATAATCTTACGCATCTTCTCATCTTTCTACCCATATAAATTTTTTAATTTTTGGACAATATTAACATAGTGAAATTTTGTTTTTTTTACTAGTGTCTTGACAGGCCTCATAGACATATGTCTACCATTTTTTTTAATAACTTTTGATCTACTCAACCAATTAAAAAATAAATTACATGTATTCCTATTCTACACTTGAATCTATACACTTTAAAAAAAGAAGAGTGCATTTTTTATTATTTTGATGCAAGTTATGCCCAGTGCACGAATAGGTACCAGATTTTCAAGATGCATTCACTTCAAAAAATCATAAAAAAAGTACTCAACAAAAAATTATGAAAAATTACACAACTTCTAGATCTCAATCTTACCTACCATCCTACCAAACAGTTTTTCAAATTATTAAATCTAACTATATCTTTTGTTGAGTGCACGAAAACAACTATGTTATATTTTTCTGAAAAAATCAGGAACAGTTTTTCGTGCGTAGAGGATTTGACCCTCTTAATATTATCCATTTTTAAAAAACTTTTGTAGTTTAGAAACTAGATTCAGAGTACTACAATTCTTAATCTTTACACAACTGAACTAATTTTGAATGCAAGACCCTCCAATTTCTCTTTCAAGTTCAGGTTTACCTTATTTCTAAAAAAAAGTGGCCACTTATACCCCCTTTTTGCACATCATCTTGGTTCACTTACCCCTAAAAAGTTTCATTCATTAAGATAATGTCCCTTTAACAACATGGTATCTTCTCTTCATCTAGATTCGTCATGTGATGATTATTAAGTAAAAAGGCTTCATTCCAATATTTGAATGTCCCTTTAATTACTCGTGTCTTTGTTCCTATTCTTGCACAAGGCACAAAAATCGTTAATTTAAAATACTTGCTTCAGCTTTTTCCCTTCTAGTTTCCTTGATCATTATCTTGCACATAGAATGTAATGCATTCATTGCATAAGGGTTGCGGCCTTAGATCCTCCATTGCTCAATCTCGGGACTAACCTCCATTTTTAATTTCCTTTTTTACAAGTACACCTCAAAGACATGGGGCCAACTTGATCAACAAGACTTAACAATCCTAGAAGTCAATCAATGGTGGGTCTACCTTTACCCCCTCTATGTTGACTTCTATGTATTTGCAGTTCTCTTTTAGATTGCTTTCCTTGAATAACATGAGTTTTTATAGTTACCACAGGTTGTGTGGAACCTTCTATATATTTAATTCCTTTTGAAAATCAGTTGAAAAAATAAAGATGAACTTGTGTCTTTTGATTTGAAGCATAAAATAGTTTATAAATCAATTCGCTTCTATAAATCATGAAAGCTTCTTGTAATTACTTCTGCATTTGAACAAATGAGAAATTTACTTTTTGTAAAGCGTGTGATCTCTTTGATTTTTAAATGGAAAACTTATTTTCTTTTAAAACAACAAATTTCAAAACACTTTATCATTTATTTTGTTAACTAAAATTTAATCATAGACTTAGGCCACATACAATAGTCACTTTAACAATTAATCAATTTCTGAATTAGCTCAACAATTTGAGCATGTAGTGAAAATTGTTAACAAGACAAAAGGCCCACCCAACAGGAAAGGGGAGCACTACAAATTGATGATGAATCTACAGTCAGTCATCTTGCAAGTGTGGTTGCTAATTAAAGTGTAACAAAAGAGGGTTAAATGGGCTGATAATTTGGAGAAGGAGATTGACAACGATGACAATGTGTCACATGTCTCTAACAACCTCAAGGCTTCAAATGAAAAAGGAAAGGAAATGGACTTTGACCTTGAATGATTGTATCAATTGTTTGGCCTTGTTGGAGAAGATTTGTATTATAAAAAATAAAGTAGATTTCAAGTTATGAATGAGATCCCTGATATGGAAGGGGGAATACAAATTATGATGAGGTTTGAAAGAAGCATAATGTATAGTGAAACTACTACACTCTATCTTCTTCAAGAAGACTTGTAGGGAAATGATGAGGATGACAACAAGGAGTTTCTAAAATTCCTTACACAAGACTAGCAAAAGGTCCTGAGTAGTGCCATACGTGGCCCAAGGGCCTAAGTCTATAAGCTTTATTTGTCTTGATTGCTATCACTCCACTTTCATATGATTGTATTTTATTAGTAAATTGTTATCTAAGCATAGTTAGTTATGTTCTTTTAGTTATTATGTCTCTCTAACTGGATAGTCCAGTTGTACAACCATGTGGCTATTGTTATGTAAGGGTCAACACCCTTGCCTTGCTGCTTGTATTAATAAATGACAATCAATGGTTATAAATATATTTGCTAAGCACCACAAAATTTTTGAAAAAAAACAAATAAAGAGCCTAAATAGGTTAATAGGTTTGTATGTTAAACAAAGCATACATGATGAATTAAGAGTTATTAGAACACACAAATATTAAATCAACACAATTATAAAAATAAGAAAAATAATACTTTGCAAATTCTCCTAGTGCTCTCTAGAGGACTATAAACAAATGAAATATTTGTCACCCAAAGTTTGAAACTTCGTGTATAATATAATCTTCCAAACAATTTATTGAAGAAAATATCAACAAGAATGAATGGTTATGAATTTTTGGAATCCAAATAGAAAGCCGGACAAAAAATCATAATTAATATTGAAGGAAATGTATATGATGAATTGAAAATTGTTGGAGTTGAAAGTCAAAGAAATAAGAAAGAATAAATTGTTTATGAACCTTGTTACGTAGTGCTTTAAGAAGAAATATAAAAGAAAAATACAAATTTATCATAGATCACAACTTAAAACTTCAACTATAATATAATCTTAATAAACTTGAACTCACATATGATAAATATGAGAGAGTGAAACAAGGATATCTATGCCAACAAAGCAAAAGTTGAAGTAATGTGTCTTGTTGAAGCTTCTCTTTCACATACATATCTCATTGAGCACTTCATTACAATTGAGATTTTAGAGCTCCCTTGTCAATTCCATTTTGTGTAGATTTCATTCCATGAAATGATATCTCTTTGAGGTGTTGTGACTGTTCTCCACATTATGCGTACGTATCTATGATAAATCTGCTTACCATTATGCTTTAATGGATGTTTATAACCTGACACAATCCTCGTCTTCTGCACGTAGGAAGAAACCAGGAAAGGACATGGGATTCGACTACAACAGTTGCATTTGCTTTTAAGTTTCTAAAATATTTTGTCACCCCATTTTTAATGCTCCTATCTTTGCACAGGCTGTGAATCAACAAAATTGAAATAAGTGTAAATCCTGATGTTTTGTTCCTCCATGGCAAGTTCAGGGCAACCTTATATCATGTCGAAGAGAATGTCATATGGGTAGGAGAATTCAGACATCTCTCTGATCACATTTTAACTTTATTTAAATTTTATGTGTTATTAGTCCCTGCCTTATGGGCAGGAGACTTATGTTTTCACTGCTTTCTTTCTATTAATTTATTTTTGGGAAAACGTGAACATATAGCCTTTTTGTAAGTAAATCTAAGTGTTTGCCAATATTTTTATTTATGTTAAATTTTGCATAATTTAGAACTGTTTTTTTATTGGCCATTTGTGTTTTTCCTGGTGGTTAAAATATTTTTTGTATGAAAAAATTACAGCCATTTTGTTTTGTATGCTGTGTGCAGCTGGGCGCTATTCTCCACAACATATTAACTGCGGATTTAATGGAGGAGTAAATGGTACAAGTTTTGTCTTTAATTTTCGTCCTACGCATTACGTTGTTTTTCTATATTATGTCCTTTACGTTTTGCTGTTTTTTATTATGTTCTTTGCCATTCTGTTTGATATCTCTCTGTTGTTCTTGGGGTGTTCTCAATCCTGGGCTCTTGGTGTTTGGCTTTCAAATGTAATTTCTTCGGTAACAGAGAGGGACCCCTGCTACCACCTCGGGTAGGTCGTGTATTTGAAGCAACAGTTGTAGGTTTCATTAGTCTTGTAGAGTTTTGTAATTTTTACCTGCCAACCACCCATTTTCGTCATCAGCGCCGTCGACTGCATATCAAGAAGCTTAGTGGCAAACCAGACATAAAAAAATCTTTCAGTTTTTACATTTCTAACTGTAATTGTTTTGGGTATCTGTCTCAGGCTAAGTAAATTCTATATGTTGTGTTCAACGATTATTATGCATGTCAAAAACCCAATATACGAAGGTACCAATGAAATGTCTGAAAGATTGGATGGTTCTCTCAGGAAGATTTAGGGCTTTTCATGTTTTGTTTTCTTTTTTTTTTCCATGTAGGTGTGCACTTAACCCTTTAATAAAATATAAATAATCTGTCTAATATTTATAATGAAAGTTTATCAATAAAAAATTGCATTCAACCTTTAAATACTGAAACGAAACACATTCTTGCCTCCAGCTGATGAACAAATGCTATCTGTGAAAGCTTGCTTGATGGATTATACATCTTTAAACTATAATGGATTAAACTTAAATCCCACAAAAATTTGAAATCCATCTTAATTTTCATGGACTTCTACCGAGTGTAAAACATTGTGTCATTTCATGGATGTGCCAGTTTGGGTGTACATTACTTGGGTTTTGCTAAATCCCATCAGCGATTGTTACAAGCCCTTACTGTTTCGCCACGGAAACAAAAAATTATCTCGTATCAAATGAATTGCTACATGCAAGAACTTTGACCAAAACCAGAGTTTCTGCTGAATCCAGGGCCTACAAACCATTTTATTTTATTTGACTTTTTTTCATAGGAAGATCCGTCTGACATGAGAATGATGGAATAATGAAGCCAGGAATTTAAACATGGTGAGCCGATCACGGGTGGAAGTAGTGGTGTCTCTATTTGTTACCGTGCATCCTCATGAATTGCCTTCTCTACTTCATGCCTTCACTTGTTTTTTCTTTGTAATTCTCTTCAGGTTTTCCTATTTATTATCAATTTCATTATTTCCCGCTCTTTTTCTTCTTTGTTTCTGAATTTTCACATTTTGGTTGGTTAGTGAAGTTTCATATATAAATATTTGCCAATGTCGTGTTTACTGTGGAGTTTCGTTGTGTGAAAAACCAGGGTTATAAGTTTTGAACAATATGGAAGCTTGATAACAAGAAATGTGCGTCTGGGGTTTGAACAAGAGAGATTTCCTAATGCACATTAGGTGATGTTAGGCATACTTACAGAACTTTGCAATTGTATTCTATGAGATGAAAATGCATATAAATTGGGAGTATTTACTGTTAGGCATGTTTTCAGATATTTTAAACCATATTTTAAGGGATGAAATCAATCGAATCTAGGCTATTTAACTCAACTTTGGATAATTCCTTTTATAATTGGACATTCATAGAAACAACGTTATGAAAAAGTGGACATACTATTATAGGTGTTGATCCTACAGACTAATTTGGCATTAATGATGTTAAAAGTCACCTTATCATCTCTTCTATTTATATATTGTGTGTAGGTAGACAGGACTTAATAATATAGCAGTTGGCCTAAACATTACCGGTTTCAATATTAGTTCTCAGGTTTTTCTAGTTCTCAATTTTGTAGAGTCACGCTCTCTACATTGTAATTGATTTTACTTTATATGACAGAAGTAGTTGCGTTCAGAAACATTTTGAATCAGAGTGTCTAGTGGAATATTGAAATGGAGGTTTTAAAAATGTTGAGGAAGAAATATGAAGTCTGCAGATAACCCAGTTGAGCATTCCAGGTACTCATGTTCTCAAAAGTCATCTATGCACGCTGCAGTAGAACTTCTGATTATAAAATTTAGATTTCTTTTTTTCTATAACATTATAGACCTTGATCCCTCGTTTTCACATTGTAACTCCTAAAATTGATATTTATTTAGTTTTATTTTCCTTTAAGCAGCTCATAAATCTTATCAATTTGGGTTCATGATAAATTAGATCATTAGATTCTACGAATATTTGAAAAACTACTGTTTTCCCATTTTGCATTTTCCAAGTTTATTTTGTAGTTATTATTTTTAGCCATTTTAGTTTTGATTTTATGAAGTTACTTCTAATGCTCTGACATTTAATGGATTATTGCTTGTAGTGTGAGTCTATGTTTGTTGTTGAAGTTGGTTGCATGCTTGTTGTTTGAAAACACCACACGTATGCGTATTTTTGCTGACAATGTTATGAATTTTCTGGGAGTTAATCCTTTTTCTAGACCCTACTTTTCCTTCTTGTTCATCTTCTTTCACTTGGGAATCAATTTGTCGGTTGTATTTTTCATATTTTGAAAAACCCTTTTATAACGGGACTAGAGAAAATACTTCAGTCAAAATTACATATGTACAGAACGCTGCATTGTTGTTGATTTGGGAATTACACATTAAATACTGCATTATTGTGGATAGCGTTCATAGCTTTCAAATGGTAAAAAGGTATATCAAACATTTTGTAAGTCTGCCTTGATTTTACCATATGAGGTTTATTTATATGTCTTTCAAAGTGTAGGCCACATGTGACCTTAATAGTAAAGTGTATATAATACAGTAGGCGAAGATTGAAAATATTAACTGATCTTGATTCCCTCTACATTTTTTCTGTTACATGCAAAACTTTAGTGCATACAAGGCAAGTTGAGTTCATGACTTTTTTTCTTCATTTCTGAAATATTAGTATAGGATTTGAACAAATTCTCATGTCTGTGTATATTTTTGTAAATACTGGTTGAATTTTCAGCTTCTTTGGGACTTGTTTTGTGTTCATCATTGCAGGTTGTTAAGTTTATGCCTTCTAAAGAATCGAATGCCATTTAAAATTATGTCTTCCTTGTCTTCACTTTCATATTATTAAGATGACTAGTTTTTTCCACATCATAAGACAAAGCTTTGATGGATAAGTTATTCTGGTTAACAAGTGATTTTAATCTATCATTGTCATTTTTCACCATAATTTTTGTTTGGAACTAAGTAACCATGAAATTATTTTGTTTCACAGCTTCAGTCAGGCCACCTGATTTTGTTGAAATACAAAGTCATTAAAAGTGGTTTCTTCTGCATAAGCTACATGAGATTTAGTCCATTAAATTTAGATAAAAAATTTACATGGTGACTTTTTCTTTTAGGCTTGGGAAAAGTCTTCTCTGATGTCAACACATGATGTTTTACCAAGGACAATTCTCTTCTCTTGATAAGTCGACCATATTCAATACACTTAACTCTGTCCAGTTGGTTATTGGGTAACATAAACCATATTGCAAACATAATAAAGAACATAAAAAATTTGCAAAGGTGTTTATATCACCCTTGGCTAAGCAGCGGAAAATATACACTGACGTGACGCTTTTTTTCTTCGACTACATAGATGCTTCTGTTTATGTTGACTCTATTGTTTGCCCCTTTCTCTCCAAGAAAATCATGTGTGACATGACATGATTATACACCGTTTCTAATAATGTTACGACCTTCACCATCTCCATCAATAGGGACGTGGCTAAGCTCTATACAGATTCTATCATTGACTAAATTTCAAAAAATGGAAAATACAATAGATTTTCACATTTTGTAATTGGAAACCACAAAAAATTTGCAAAAAAAATAGTGTTTTTGTGAATTTAAAAAAAAATCATTTTTAAAAATCTTTGATACATTATGTCTAAAACTTAGCCCACCCCGTCAGCAGTCCCTCTTGAAATCAGAGGAAACAGAGCTTAAACTTATCCACTTACATGTTGCTATTATATCATATCATAGTCACTATCACATTTGTGTTATGTAGTGGGGGAGTACAGTGAGTCCCACGAGCATTGTGTGTAAATAAATTATGACTTATTTTCCACTCTTGCTCTAGATTTGCAATCATAGTCTAGTTATTTATGTCATAAGCATCTACTATGGATGTCAGATAATAGTATTTGTGTTGGGCGGTTGAACACCCAATATGGCGATCTATTAGTGGGAAGTATCTATGCATTCACAACTTTAAGAATGAGGAAAGCTAATTTTCAAAGAACAACAATTTTGTTTGATATGTCAGCAACCAAACTTGAGTCAGATGGTGGAATTATGCAATGAAATATGCAGGTCACAGTTTCCAGTATACCCTATTAATAGCTCTTCAACTTAATATAACAATGGTGCTCTAGGATTTATTTGCAATTTCAAAATTTCCCAATCAACAAATTACCAAAATAATTTCAATTTCAGCTCTGCGTGCAACCAGGGAATGGAATTGCACAAACCAAGAGGTAAAGGTTTTTGTCCTAACCTCAAGGTATGTAAACAAGGTTCTTTGTCCTTCATGCATCAATGCTATGAACTTGGAAATGAACTAAATGAATATGAAAATATGATGATTATAAATTTCCAAACATTCCATCTTTTATACCTAATGCAACTTTATTTTTAGATTTATCATTTGTTGTCCAAAGACAAAGCTTTTTTGATCTGTTTTCTCATGATGCAGTTGTGTCAAAGACTTGTCCAACTTCCTAAAGGAAACAATTTCAGCTTCAAGTCTCTGACAGTTTTCTTCTTTAAGCTTGAGCTAACTTCTAATTTCTTCTTCAATTTTCTTTGCATTTTCAATCTGAATCTTCAAATCAGTTATCTATTTATCTACATCCGACTTGAGATGTCTTACATTCTTTTCTTCATTTCCTTCATGTAGCAGCAATTTTAGGTTCTATTTTTCCTTGTCAGGTTTCTTAATTTCTTTTATAGCGCTTATTAGATCCTCTACAAGCTCCACTTCTCCCTCTCCTTCATTAAAGTAGCCTTCACCTTCTTGATCTTCAGTGCTAGTTTCCTCTAGGACCATGAATAAAGTCTCATCATTTAAGAACTCCTCTTCCCTAACATTCGATGAGCAGCTTTCTTCCTTAGAATATAGACTCCTTTTAAAATTTTGAGTCCTCTTTTCCTTTCTCTTGTATTTTTTTTTTGAGCTTAGACTTCTTTTCAAAGCTACTATACTTACTCTTCTCATATGGACATTTGACTACAAAATGCCTTGGCTTGTTAGAGTTCAAACACTTGAAAGACAACTTTCCTTTATATTTGCTAAAATCATTTTTAAACTTTTAATGAAGTATGCCTGCTCAAGATCATATTCTCCATCATCACTCTTACTAGACACATGCACTTTATCTTTACTTTTTTTCAAGACTTTGAAGGTTCTCTCCCTTTTGAATGATGAATCAGAATTTGTCCTCATCTCATAGGCTATTAAATGCCATGGGACTTGTCAATAGTCTTCTTGTCAAGATCAACCCTCTCTTCAAATGCTCAAACTTTTGCATCAAATCTCAAGGGCAAAGGTCTTAGAATAAGCAGAATTTTAATTTGCCGAGTTTTGAAACTTTTCCATAAGCTATCAACGAACGTCTATAGATTATCTCATAGCTTTAAGTTTTGAGTGGGTTGGAGTTGTCAGCATTTTATTAAGTACTTCAAGACATCTTAATTTCATAAATCATCTCTCTCACCATTACCACAATAATGCTTAAAGTAATTTATGCGATTGTTAAAAAGAGAAAGATCGATGTGCATTTTATGGAAATCATTCCAATGTTGTTTCATATGCATTTGTGACAAGAGACACAATTGTTTACAAATGTGTAAGATGAGTTTTATATTAATTATAAATATTGTAATACCTCGTAAAAGAGTGAAGATGCTACAACTTTTGTTGGATTTGAAGCATTTGTGGTAGAAAGGTTGTTAACAATGACTTTGATGAGTTACATAATTAAAAAAGAAACCCTAATTTTTATTGAAATTCAAAATAGACAGCCCTAATTTTAGTTTAAATTCAGAGACACGGCCCTAATTTTAGTTGAAGTTCAAAGAGAAGACCCTAAGTTTTATTGAAATTTAGGAGAACAAACCCTAATATTTTTATGAAATTTAGAAATAAAACTGAACAAAGGGGCATAGGTCAACCCACGAGCATCTTTGGACAAGAGGGAGAGGCAGTGGAATACCATAGTGGTGGCTTTGTCAAAACCATGGTTTTTTAATGAAATTTAGAAATAACACAAAATAAAGGGGCACACGTTGACCGAAAAATAAGCAACAACATTCTCTTGTTCCCGCATATTGACACTTTCAAATTCCATCCTATGAGTTTGTAGCTTGACCTTTTTAATCTTCTAATCTCCTTCATATGTATTTTTTAGCTTCTCCCACATGTCATGAGCTGTATCACAAAGCAAATTCTATCTCTGATAAGCCACACAAGATTGCAATTTTCATTTACATCTTAGTTTTTTTGGTTGTGGATAAAATTAATATTGATTTATAAATTTGTTATAACCTTGATTTAATAAATACTAAACAAATCATATGTATTCACAATATGACTTTTCACTTGTCTTGTAGAGCTTCCGCCACATGCACAAAATATAAGAACTCTTTCTCCTCTGCTCTTCAAGGTTGGTGGATATTGTTATAGCTTTCTGGCGCAAAGTTTTGAGTGTGTTTGCTACCTTCTTCTTTTACACTTTTACACTCCCAAAGCAATTGTCATTAGAATCACTGGTCAAACGATACAAATTGACTGTCCTTCAACATTCAATTAAGCAGTACATGTCCGAATGCTTTGAAAAAAATAGACCAAATGTCAAATATTCCAATTATAGTGGAAACGTACAAAATAGAAAACAATGTACAAAACATATCAATTGATGAAGCTTTGGACAATGTGCATTGCTTCTGAATTGATACATTCAACTTTAAGGTTGGTGATTGCTTATTTGATGCTCTTCATGTATTGCTTCATAGCCGCTATACATCTACTGAACTTTGCAATGGTCTTGTTACCCATTTCTTAGACTGCCTTCATAGAGGCTGTCTTTTAGCTTTAAACTCTTTCAATCATGAGTTACACCCATCAATACTTTATTATTTGCATAGAGTTAATGACAAAGCCACGTACTTGCGTAGGATGAGGCTTTCCGCAATAGAATCCAACACAAAAGGCGAAACTGGCCTTTGGGGTGACACGTTTTGTATCCATTGGCTAGCTCATTGGTTGAACATATCCATATGCATTTGGTCTCTAACAAGAAAGAAACCATATTTGCATTTCAATAAAGATGCTTCTCATTTTGAAATATCTATTCTTTTCCATGATGCCAATCCATTAGCTGGACACTATGAGCCTATCTTCTCAAGAATAAGTACCTATAATAGAATGCAGATTATGCAACCACCTTTGTTACCTGTACCTTGTGAAATCACAAACATATCCACCATGATAGCAGTAGAACTTGATCAAGTTGGTCTTCAACAGCTTCCTACATTTGTCACTCCATGTGGTGAAAGCATGTTCACTACTATAGCTGCCTTGATTGATACTCAGTTTGATGCACTTGCTTTACAACTATTCATGGCCCAGTCATTAACCAATGCATTGGCAGTGCAAGATATATTTGCTTTACATTGCTTCAACATGCTTCAACACCCTACAACGTCAAATAGCCAATTGCTCTTCCAACAACAAACACTGATTAGCAAGATGGGAATGCCATATGTTTTCAGCAACCTAGAAGGTTCTGAGTTTTGCTTGTTATGGATTTCATACATATTTCAGACAACTATATACATATGGAAAATCATTCCCCAGTCTAAAGTAGAGGTCGTATGCAATTACATTCAGCCCAAATAGCACATAAACTTATTCTGTTACGAGAACGATTCAAGCCACTTCCATTACAAGCCACTACAAGAAAAACAACATTTGTCAAATGAAATGCTTACGAAAAGACATGCCTTGTTGCATGCCAATGAAAATGCATTTGCAACCAAAAAAAACAATACCCTTTTCAGCAAAAAGTTCAATAATTAAACAAAATACAAGTCTCCCTACCAAAAGAAAAAATATACAATGTTCATTGCGATGTCTAAAAGCAACAATTCGCAGTAAAGGCCATCTCTTGTCAAATACCGACCACCCAAAAAATGCCCCGACGGACAACATTACACATCAAACAACAACATGTGCCAAGACTAGGACAAGATATGTATTTCAGAAAGCAAGAACAACTCACCACCCACAAAATCATGCACATGCAATTGCAATCAACAATACAAATCAGAAATCTATTAAGCAATACCTAGAAGCTATTAACGATACACCTACTCAAGTATGTGAAATTTGTGAAATGTTGTCTTTTCATAAATAGATTTACAAGGTCAACAATGCATTTGTTAATGCTTTCTCTTTGCTTTCCACTACAACTAATAGAAAAACCATTGTAGTGGGCCAACCAATTTGCAAACAATGCATAGAGGTTGTTAGGCTTGGAAAACTGCTTATGTTCGCTGCACCATGGAACATAAGACGCAATAAACAAATAGACATTGTTCATTCCTTGACTAGCCTAGAAGAAAGACTAGTTTCCCTATGTATTTCTTTTGCACAAATTAGGCAATTGGGATACAAAAGAGCGCAGTATGGCTTGAATGGTACAATAATCAATGTTCCCATCAATTTTGATAGAGTTCAACAAGCATTGCCTAGACATATAGAAGAAACCTAGACAATCGCAATAAGATTGAAACATAAACTCGAATACAAAAATGCATACGCACAAGGTAATGTTAGGCCTGCTTTAGTAATGAATGCTTTAAAGATTCTGTCTAAAACACCATTGTATACAAAAGAAAATATCAAAATAAATAAAGATTGGGAAACCCTGATAGCAAGCAAACATGAACAAATGCAAATAGCTACTGACATAGATACAGACACAGACTCTGATACTGATATGCAAAAGGATTTGTATGAACATCAGGAAGAGCCCACTACTGAATCACTTATACATTGGTTCAATGAGTCACATTCAATCAAAGACCTTGATACAACGATTATTGAAATTGCACCATCTGAAGGATTTAAACCCCTAAGAATTTTCCAAGACAGCTATTCAGAAGAAATGAATTTCCCAACACTTTTTTATGGTTCTGCTCGACCTAAAGACATCACTAAAAAATTTAGCTACTAGAAACTAGTAAAGTGGGAGCTCATGCATAAAGACAATGAATTTTCAACGCATATAACAAATATATTTTTCAAAGCTATTAAAATAATTATCCATCAAATATCCTTGCTGGCATGGGTTTGTATAAGGAAAGCTAAATTGAAAGGTGAAAAATTGTTTGCAAGGGATGTGCAAAATCTTGCAAATCTAGAAAAAATTTTGAAGTCCCCATTAGGTTTTAGGTCATTGAGGAGTATTCGAACATCTCCTGACTATCTTGAAAATAATAGAAAAAACATATTTGCAATGATACGACAACTAGGCCCTCCAACTTTCTTTGTAACACTAACAAGTGCTAAACACTTTTGGGAGCCATTGTGCAAAGCATTGCAACATATATCAAGTACGCAACATGATAAACACAATGAAACTATAGAGGACAAAGACTTAGACTTTGAAATAAGGAAAAATCCTATCCTTTGTAGCCGCTATTTCAATCACAGGCTTAATGCATTTCGAAAGCTAATGCTTAAAAACCAAGAGTTGTTTGGTAAAGTATCTGACTACTTTTTTGTTACAGAATTCCAAAACCGAGGAAATGAACACACACATTTCATGTTATGGATAGCAAATGCACCTATATATGGAGATTGTAAGAACATGGATATAGAAAAATTCGTTGACAAATACATCTCATGTGACTCTACATTACTGGACACAAATCTAATCAAAATGCAGACACATCACCATACAAAAACATGCAAAAAGTACAAAACATCAAGTTGTCGATTTAGCTTTCCCTTGCCTCCCATGAGGCAAACAATAATTTTAGAACCTTCACAAAATACTAGCCCTGCAATCAAAGACAAGGCAAGACTATTCTTCAAACAGCTAGAAAAAAAAAACTATACAAAAGAAGTTACATTTGACGAATTCTTGAACGAATTCGATATTGACGAAGAAAATTACATTGAAATGTTACAAGAAACATTATCACAAAGAATTGTCTTCTTGAAAAGGGATCCTGCAGATCTTTGGATAAATTCATTTGCTAAAAAGGTCTCAGGACTATGGTATGCAAATACAGATACACAGTTCATATTAGATGCATATGCTGCTGCATCTTATCGTAGTTCATACATGACAAAGCAAGATAGAACATTGTCACTTGCATTCTGCCAAATATGTCAGCAATGTACTTATGCTTACAATGATAAGATACATTTCATACGAAAGCTAGGCAATGCATTGCTAAACTATCAACAAATGTCTAGTCGCCAAGCAGTTCACATTGCTCTTTCTTTGCCATTACGAAAAAGTTCTCGAAGAACCATTTTTATCAATATAGGACCTCCCGAAAATAGAATCTTGATGTTAAAAAGCCCCAAACTACTGGCGAAGGAACGAGCAAACTTTGAGAACATCATGTATGCCTCTGCAATAGACAAATACATACAACACCCACAAATGTACGAAAACTTGTCCCTTGCAAAATACACTACTTTTTACTCAAACAATTCGTTAGCATCACAAAAAAGAAGGGCAAAGCCACTAATCATACACTTTGTAAGATACAATCCACATAAAGACCTAGAAAATTACTGTAGAGAACAACTTATGCTTTATGTTCCTTTTAGAGATAATGAACAATCCTTGTTACTAGGACACAAAACATGGAGCTCGGCATTTGATGCAAACAAGTTACAAATTGCACATGTCGAAAAGATGTTCACACCACAAATATCTAGTGCATGGGGTGACATTGAACTCGCCGCAACAAAAGCTACTAATCATAGCCATTCAACAATAGACCTTGACAATGACAATGACAATGACCAGAACCAAGTCGAAATAGAAATAGAAAAATATGACATCATCAGTGACCTAAAACATGTTAAATGTGCAAAAAAAAAGCAAGATATTCCCCACTCACTATTCACAGAAATAGCTCACCCATTCTTGCTCAATAATGAAGAATATTTCACATTGCGAAGACAACTAAACGAAGAACAACAATCAATAGTCAAAGATGTATTGATGACAAAGAGACTCGCACCTGACAAGCCACTATATTTTTCCTTGACAGGAGGGGTTGGCACTGGGAAAACCTTCACAGCAAAAGTGCTCTTCCAAGCAATGATTTGAAACTCTGATAAGCACCTAGAAAGTGACCCGTTCAAGCCTAAGGGAATCATTATCACTTCAACAGGCAAAGCTGCATACAATGTAGGTGGCACAACTACACATTCTATCTTCCACCTTCCATGTAGCTCTTCAAAGATGCTACCTTTGGACTCAAACACACTCGACAACCTATCCAAGAAATTGGACCAATTGCAGATTTTGTTCATTGATGAGGCATCGCTATTAGGCTCTAGAATGTTGTACAATATAGACAGGCGGCTACACCAGATCAAACACACACCAACAAAACCATTTGGAAATGTCGATATAATGTTTTGTGGTGACTTGTACCAAGCACAACCTATATGCGATGCTTGGATATTCGAAGAACCAACCATAAGCAATGAGAAAATCCCATATACATTTTGGGTGGAAAATGTCCTCTGCTTTGAATTACACAATGTAATTAGACAAACAAATAGACATTTTATTTCTATTCTAAACCATACAAGAATTGGAGAACAAACTGATGAAGACATCCTATTTGAACAAAACATGTTACAAGACACCTCCTAATGATCCAAAATTCCCATACTTGTTTCAACGAAATACAACCGTCGATGAGCATAACAAAATAATGTTGAACCTCTTGCCTACTAAGCTTTATGTATTTGATGCTATTGATGGAAAAGAATCTCCCATTGACAATACCCACTACCAAGTTGAGAAATCATCACTGCCTAACACAATCTATCTAAAGCCAGGAATTTTGGTTGAACTAATAGTTGGCAATCTAGACACACAAGATGGCCTAGTCAATGGTGCTGACGACATTTTCCACATGCACACATCTGCCCATGATGACATCCTATGGATAGAATTCAATGACCCTACTATCGAAAAATCATGACGCCAAAGAAAGCAAGCCATATACACAGGTTCTATTTTTCTTTCTTGGACCCCAATAATGAGAATAGCTAGAAAAGTCAAAATAGCTACAAAAATTGTTACTCGATCACAATTCCCTATTCAGCTGGCATCCGCATGAACCATTCATAGATTGCAAGGCCTAACCATGGATTCACTTACTTTTGATCCTTCTAGAGTGTACCAGCATGGTCTTACATACACTGCCCTGTCTCGTGTAAGAAACATTGAGATGTTGTACTTGATTCACAAATTACAACATCAATACTTCAAAGTGTCCCAAAAAGTACAAAAAGAAATGCAACGCCTATAAACTTTGGCACAATGGAAACTACAACATAGTCTTGCTCTTGTATCGATGGACCATGTGATTGTATGCTCTCTCAATACTCAAAGCTTTGCATTGCATGCACAAGATATAGCCCATGACCATGATTTGCTTAAAGCAACTATACTTTGCTTCCAAGAAACAAAAAACAAAGCAAAATAGCATCTTCACCTGCTAAATGATAGATTCAATTTCTATTCTTCACTATCTATTCATGGTCTATTGACTTGCTATGCAAAAAACATGACTTTGTTGAGAACTGATACTTTTGCAACACAATTCCTAGAATCCGTAACTATTGATATATTTCATCTTGGCAATACTATACGCATCACAAATGTTTACATTACCCCAAATGCACTTATGGACGACATATTGAAGCTAATCATAAACATCTTTGCCACATTTCCTGTGAATTGCAAACTCATAATTGTCGGAGACTTTAACATTGACATGCTACATTCCTCAAAAAAAAAACAATGCTTGCAGAAGTTATGAAACAGTACAAATTAAATTTGCTTGTAGACAAGCCAACAACAACTGTAGGTAGTTTGTTGGATCAGTTTTGGTTACACAACATTGATCTTTCCCTTGTAAAATTTACTTTGCTAGATACATATTGGTCAGACCATCTTGCAATAGCTCTACAGCTCCAACTCTAGTTTGCACAATTGCAAAGTTGATCAGTCACAATAAAAGAATAGGTTTGATGCCCTCATTACGCTATCCATAGCTCTTGTCTACCCACTTTATTTAAAAAGCTTTATGACCCTATCTAACATGTTGTTGTATTCAAATCTTCTTTCTCTGACCATTCATAGATGGAGCTGCGATCAAAACAAAAAATAGTCAAGCAATTTGCATTTGTCCTAATTCCCATTTTCAGCACTCTGAGCACTTGAACATAGTTGTTATGTAACCTCTACGCATTTTACTTGGTATGTAATATTTTAAACCTCTTCTCTTTCTCCCTGTTTCATTTCCTGAATTTATATTTGTAGATACTAATTTGCCTTGAGTATCAATTATAGGGTTTTACATCTGTCCTAAAAAAGACTAGAAATTTAAATACAACACCCACTATATACCATGAGATGGCATGCCATTAAGCCATTCTGTCAAAAGATTTATTTGCAATAAGATGACATCATTTTAAGACATTCAATCAAACACTTCACTATGCATTTATCTATTCTTATCACTGTAAGTATTTGTGTGCCTTCTATACTTTCAAAAATCTTCAACTCTTACCTAACACTCCCAAATTAGTATGCCTACAGGGTAATATAGAGTTTTCTCTACAATATTATATGCAAATTTTCACCATTTTAGATGCCTTTATATGCCAAAAACCATGTTGAAAAAAAAATGCACTGGCTCCTGTGTGAGAACAATCCAGTACTCAATGGAAGGTGACCTCAGTTGATTGATGGAATGCTTAACATGATAATGAAATGTTAAATATCATATTACTGTTATGCAAAGTTAGGAGTCCCATGCATTTTATAAAAGTGGCTTCAGGCAAAGCATTCATAATAAGTCACATTTAAGTAACTAATCCTCGTCTCCAGAAGGAGACATGTTTGGTATTAAAACAATTATGTTATATAATATGTTATTCAATTTAATCTAATATATTTCTAATTATAATACTGTAAGAGTATACTGCACCAACCAATTATAGTTGCATTTGTTTACTGAATTAGTAAAACAAAAATTTCGTACAATTTGCTTCATATTAAAGTTAATAGATCTCATTAGCTAAACTAGGTTCACTTGACATGAATTAATAATCTAATACATTCTATTTTATACTTTGCTTGGTAATTTGTGGATTCTTTTCCAGATTGGCCTTCCTACTATTTGGGTGAAGGGATCCTTCAAATCCACTACGCTCCTTTGACAATTGTTTACGACACTGTTATTTCATAGGTACATTCTTTTTACTTTCAGATAATTGCATCCTTTTCATATTCAATTTATTCCTTTCAAATTATTATACCATAAAATATTTAAGAAAAATGAAGGCTATAACACAGCCCACAATCAATCTTTACTTCTTGAAATTGCATAGAAGAACAGGTGCCCATCTTTCATTTGAAGGTTGCAATTTTTTCGGCATAGCAAACACCGTTTGCTTAAGCATTGGACCAAAACAGATATTGGAAATGTAAGCAGCAAAGAAAATTTATGGACTACAACGAACTCCAAACAAGTCAAATACATAGCTAAAATTCCACTTTCAAATGAAAGATGTGGTTCTTCAATTATTGTAATTCCAATCTTTCAGTGGATCTCGTAGGAGTTTTGAATGGATTTGAAGGAAAACTAATAGTATTGAATTTTATCTCTCTTATTATGATTTCAGAGAAGAAGAAGACATATCTAATCAATGGATCTCGTCTGTGCACAAATGTTATGAATAGTGCATAGTGCAATATCAAGCTTAGAACACCTTGTTTCCGATGATTAATTTCTGCCCATATTTGAATACATTTTTTAAAATTATGTTTATATGTTCAGATTTCTTACTTTGCTTGTCTGAAAAATTTCCATCCTCCTTATTTGATTTTACAGGTTTAGCTTGGATATCAGGTCAAAAGTTTGTATTCCTCACCTCATAACATATTTTAACCTTGGATTTACTTTTATAACGGATATAATAATTAGTTTCCTTTTCCTTACTTTGCCTTACAAACACATAGTGCAAGTTTCTCATATATGATTTATTATATCCATAAATTTTATATCTAAAGATTTTTTATTCATTAGCATGCTTCTATTTCAAACCAGCTATGAACTTTGTAAATTTTTCTTTTCCTTAATTGATTAGTAGCATTCTGATCTATAAGTCCTCTCTTTGGCCACTGAAGATTAAACCTTTCTAAGTGCTAGATCTCTATGTTCCTTATTCATATCAAGGCATTAGCTAAATCACTCATTTGTTAAATCTGTGTTCCTTATTCATATCAAGGATTATCGAAATCACTCATTTCTTAGATCTTTGTCTTTCTTATTCATATCAAGACATTAGCTAAATCACTCATTTGTCTTTCTTATTCCAATTAACACCATAGCTATCCTCTCCTATATATCACCGCCCACCACATGTTTCTTTACTCCTTAATGTATTGAACTATTATCAGTTTATAATATGTAAATATACCTGCTCTGACTTCTTCATAATGTATTTGCTATGCTTTGTCTTCCTGTTGATGTCCTCATTGCTCATGTTGTTGAACCTGTTTCAGATCGAACCAACAGCATCTCCCAGAATGGATCCCTCTAAAGTGAACGCAATAAGAACTGATGCAGGATCTATCACCAATCAACCAAACAAAAAAGCTTCAGATATAAGTCATATGAAGCATCAAATGTCTAGCAGCTTGATAGATAAAAAACCGACAACACCTACGAAAAGGTATTTCAATCATCTCTACTTGCTTACATTCCTTTGCTTCGCATATATGCAAACACATTTGAATTTTCTTGTTAATGCATTTAGTAACAAGACTAAATTTACTAAAACCATTTGCTAGAGCTTTATTCACATCCTCAACTGAACAAGATAGCCTTCCAGAAGATGGCAACAACTCCAATGACAATCAACAGACAAAAAGGTTAGATTATTCCTAGACTCCTTTACTCTTTCCATTGCATTTCATATAACTATATGATCTAAAATAAATAATCTTCTATTCTAACAGGCTGGAAATAAAAGTGAACCATACATCCAGCATCATCGAAATTTCTGCCACACAATTTTCCACTGCTTTCGAAGGTGATGTCCTTGTCACTTATGGTCCTGCATATGCCAAAAACCCTGCAAGCCCAGCAAAAGCACCAATACTGCATGTTGACCTCATCGACATGCATGGACAAATGACCATTACCGCAAACATTACCAACCAATTAGTTGATAAATACCTTTGCCAACTCTTGCCCGGAGCAAGTGTTCATATAGAAGGATTTGAGATAAAGAAAAAATCATAGTACGAAAGGGGGGATGCTGATTACTGCCTGCAGTTCACTACACAAACATCCATATAGACCAAAGTCTGCAATAAACAAAAATTGATGCCTGACACAAAAATATCCCAGCTTGTCCACTCGGCTAACAGCTACTCAATCAGTACATTGGGTGTTATAGTGGAAGCACATACCCATACCCCGAAAGAGTATCAGCTCCATGTCAAAGATGGAGAATATGTCTTAGACACAGCTATTGTAAGCTATTTACTCCATACATCAAACCCAATTTATTTCTTTTTTGCACATAACAATCCAATATTTACATTGGCCAAGACATTTCTTTCCTTTGCAGGTTACAGTTCCAGACTTCCACACTCGTGCTTATGCCACAGTGGAAGATATCCTTGCATCTACACAGACACCATTCCTTCTCCTAAAGAATGTTCTCCATAACGGGCCAAGGGGGACAACACTCATAAAAACAACCCCATCCACATTCATTGGCAGTCTCAATGATGAATATGCAAGGACTGCTCTGCAAAAAATTATCTCGTCTAATCTCCAGGTAAGGAACAAAAGCATAAAGTATTTCAAGCATTACCAGAATTAGTTTGCATATAACTAAATAAAAATCTCATATCCATACATGCATCTTCCTTTAAATTGCAGGTCACATGTACTTTGAAACCCAAAAATGCTCACCTCGCATCGTATCAGCTCCTATGCACTTTATGTCACCAGCCAACATCATTGGCACTACCATCAACCACCAACAATGCCCACTGCACTGCATGTGCAAAAAAAACAACAATTGCTTACGAACCCTTCTTGCAATGCATAATACAGACTGAAGATGACATTATTGATTGCAATCTGCATGGACAGCTCCTTGACCAACACTTCCCCCGACTTAAAGAAATATCATTTGAAAATTACAAAACAAACCTGTCTGAACTTGTTTGCCTGATGCGAACATTTGAAATTGAAGGCACATTTACAATTGCAATGAACAACAACATCATGTCCATTGCAACACAATCCTACAACGTAAGCTCAAACTACCTTATCATTCATATTTCTTGCAATTTAAAAGAACTACCGTTCTAGATCATTGTTTTCCATCTTTTCGCCCTTGACATTCTTGTTTCTGTTAAAATGCAGGTACATTAAGCCTCTCAGAGTTCGCTGCAAGTTATTGTTCTCTGCAAATTCCTCCTTTCCTTTTGACAATACAAAACATAGTACAAAGAAACCGGATTTATCTTTTGGGCTTTTCCAGTTTAATGTTTAGAAACCAAAAAAATTAAGACTATGTTGTAACAAATGCATTCGTGCTCAAGAACCACATTTAGCTTTTGGCCTTTTCCAGTTCAATGTTTTGGAACCTAAAAAATGAAACTATCTTGTAACAGATACAATAATGTTGTTTAATATCATCTATTTTTACAACCAGCACTTAAAATTAGTTGCACACACAATATGGTTTAATAATGCATTGTACAAAACAAATCAGAACTGTTTAAATTTTTTGTGACAGTTTATAAAATCTTTATACCTAGTTTGCTTAAAAATATGATTTCTAAGGACTTAGTTTTACTACATTTGCTTAAAAATATGATTTCTAAGGACTTAGTTTTTCTACATCATGAATTACCTATCATAATTTCACTTCTAAGCTACACCATATTGATAGGATAGTAAAGACTTTGAGCCCTTATCCTTAATATTCACATAATAAGTTTCTTGTGACTTGAAGCTTTTGTCTCATACACTATTAATGTAGGCCAGTTGAATTCCCATTACATTTTAACCTGGTGAGCAGTAAAGAGCTTCATTAAACTCACCTGGGAATCACAAATGGTGTCGTAAAGAATTTTCTGTTTGAGGTCGTTAAACATAATCTAATTTGGAAGGAACAATACAGTATAATCAAACGTGCTAGGAAAATAAGTTAGGTGTTTTTTTAATTCTCCAAATGTGTCATAATATTGTAGCCTTTGAGGATGTAAGATGGCCCTTTGCTTACAATCATCTATGTGTGGGAAGGTTAAATGTCCCTGTTGAACACTGCTTTAAACAGGTATTTGAATATAGTTGTGTTTTCCTTGCTGGCGATGAAATGAATGCATTACTAATGTATGGAAAATAGAAATGCAGGTTTACTTTAGGATCCATTTGCATATGCATGGAGTTAACTTTCATCGAGTTTAGTTATTGTGGAAGGGACAATATCTTTCTTTATGTTTGGAAATACATGAATTTTCAAATAAGAATTTTTTGGGTTTTTTTAAACTGGATTTAAGTTTTTGTTGAATTGTTGATAGAAATTTAGATAGGTGTCTTCGAAGTTCCAGGTCATCTCATCTCTTTTCTTCTTGCAACCTCACTAGTGTTTCTAGTTAAGATTTGTTTGTATCTTGGGTAAATGTAATGTTGTTGGAATTTCTGGATAAAAACTCGTAGAGGTTTGATAATAGTGTGGTTGTACTACTAATAAAAAAATCTTGTATTTAGAGCTAATTTTTTAAAAATAGGTTTATGCCAGAGCTCAACGCCTTTTGCAGGTTTATTGATTTTAACATTTACCTATTTTTATAGGTTAATTATTGGCTCTAAAGGGGTACATGCCCATAAGAAAATTAGATAGCCTTATTGACTAAAAATTTACTGTCACACCAAAAACACCAATTGACTACTACCTCTTCAGTTGTTGGTCTAGACCTGTCTTCGCCACCTGTATCCCGGGCACCAGAAAACTTTGTCTAGTTGCTTTGATACATCATGCTTAGAACCATACACATTGTAACCATCATTCTTACAACTGCCAGCACCTCTTCCTGTGGCATACACATTGTAACCATCCTGGAACCTTGCAAATCTTCTTCAACTCTCTGCATTGAGATAGACATTTGAGTAGCGGAGGGTTCTACTAAGCATCCAGCACCTCTTCCTGTGGCATACACTTTGTGACTTTTGTCGAACCTTGCAAACCCTCTTTGAACTCTCTGCAGTGAGATAGAAATTTTGGTAGGGGAAGGTTGTACTAAGCATCCAATTAGTTGTTGAGTCTGAAAAGTAGACATTCAACTTATTGATGAAGTTCTCAGCAACTTAGGCCTCTGTCCTCTACATTTGAGAATTGCAGGGCCCTTCCTTCCCCAACAGCATTTGCTCAAAGGATAGCCAAGATGGAGATGCAAAAAGTGCATTTTAGATTCATGCCTGACACTACAATGTGAGCAAGTCAGGTACAATAGAGACTGTAGTCCTCTATTGCAGAGCCCTTCCTTCCCCAAGACCACTTGCACTAAACTTAGGGTAGCCAAGATGGAGATGCAAATTGTTCATCTTAGATGCCTATCTGACACTTTGCAATGTAGGGCAAGTCATATACAAAGAGTCACGTTCCATTTTCCCAGCTCAGTTACCCTTTTGATCATACCTGCAACCCTGCCCAAAGAAAGAAAATGCAGAACACAGAAATCAGGAGCAAAAAAGTTGATAAAATATTTAAAAAACTGTCTACATGTATATATTGGGGTTTGGCGTCCTAGCATAACTTGGCATGTGAAGGTGTCAGTTATAATAGATATGGCAGTTTTACATATATACTAGCAATAATTAAGTCATTTGGGCACCAAACTTTTAGGTGATGGGTAAAATTTAGGACAAGGATGAATGACCAAAGGGAAAGCCTTGGCTTTCAAAATATTCTTGATATTCCATTCATGAGCATCATTATCTACCTAGTTGTATAAAGTAATTGTGAAATTCCTCATTACAAAGGTAGTCTGGCTATATGATTAGATCAACTTAGCAATGCAGAGATAGTTTTCTATCTGCTATATTTTATGTAAAGATGTGCTTCAATAGTCAACTTAGATTCCTATCCAACTTTGGATTTAGCTATCCTATTGTCAAGCCTAGCGTCAATGTTTATTGATGTCTCTTTCCCTTGGCAAAACGTTACCATGTTTGCACGTGAAAGTGATCGAATGGGTACAGGCCCACAGTCGTTGAGTTTCAAACATGAATGGCACACTAAAAGGATAAAATGAGGTATTTTCATTTGCTAGCGGAGGGCCATCATATCATTATTTCGTCAACGATTCAGAGTAGAATGGAAGGTCTTTAACGGCATGGCATTTAAGACTTCCAAATAACTTGTTTTGTTCTTGTTTTGTCATAACGCCTAAAATTTGAGTCTCACGCTGCCTGTCATAAAAAAAATTTATGAGGCTCATTTTAATGTCACATGTATAATAGTGATAAATTAATTTATATATTTAAATTTTAAATTTAGTAATAAATTTTCTAAGTTTATAGTTAAAAAAATATAAATATATTTTTGTTTACAATTATATTTTATTTGGAAAAGAATCTAGATTAATATATCTAATAATAAATAATACAGAATCATATAAATTAGATATTAATATTAAATAATAGAGAGTTAGTAATTGTCTTTCAGATAAAAACTGACTAGATTTTATTTTTATGTTAATTATACAATAATCATATATGAAATATCGATTGTAAAAGGGTAGTTCTAAATGTCATAAGTTTAACAAAATAAAATTAAACTGTAAGTTGACAATCTCACAAGCAGAGATATCATTGCCATATCATTGATAATTATTAATAATAAATATCAAAATCTTAAATAACAACACAACTTTCTGTAAATATGTTTAATTCCAAGCTTTTTAAATTTGGAAAAACCTTTTTTCCAGAAAATGTATTTTAAAGAAAAAATTAAAAGTTCAAGTATCCTTGTACATTAAAAGGCTAAAGCCTTTTATGGCTCTAAAAAATCATTTGCTCTAAGACTGAAATAAGTTGTCTTAGCCGACGAATCTTCAAGCCACACCCTTTAAATAAGCATAGCTTATTAGCCTTGTCGCCCACTACTCTTCTTGCAAGGTTATACCCCCTGATGCCTAAGCTTCTGCTCTCTAATAATCTAAACCACACACCCTAAATCATTGACATTATGTCAAACAATCCACATGTCTTGTCTGTGCTTCTGCATTATGCATAGAAGTCTACCAAAGTATTTCCATATTCCTTTAATACATATCCTTACCTCATCCCAATGCTTCAATTATTTTACAAGATCAAATTCTTGCAATGTGAATACTCTCAACATAGAATATATGTTCTCATATTCTAATATTAGGCAGGGACTTCTGCTGTACACAGCTCTTCTTTGATATGATTTCTAGATTTCTCTATCTAGATTTTTTTTAATAGTTTTTAAAAATAAATTAAATACTTTTTATTGAATTATCATTATACGCTATATTTTACATCATGTAAATTTATGAAAAAAAATTATATGAATTTTATTATTTATATTTTTTTTATGAGTGCGTGCAATAATTATCTATAAAATTTAATGTTATATATTATATATTTATTTTCTATAAATAATATCTTAATTATATTTATTATTTTATATCATATAATATATATATTATTTAATCTTATCCATAAATACATATATATTCAATTATGTTATTATTTTAAATTAATCAAAGAATTAATAAGAGCACTGAAGTCATATAATAATCAATATAAATATAGTACAAATTTAATATATAAAATAGGTAGATTTCCACAACCCAGCTTATAAAGAGAATGATGTCACTTATGGGTTCAATTGTGTGTTAGATTTTCACATCAACATTTCAAATTACATTAGGGATGAGATTTTGGCATGTGATGATGGATCATGAGTGTGACCCTAAATATTGATGCTAAAAATCTCAGCCACAATTGAATCTAGAACAACATACTCTTTATATTATATATTTATTATATTATATAATATTAGATGAGTGTAATAGTCATCATTTATATAATTCTAATATTGTATATTAATTTTTATTAAGTTATATATTTATTTTATATATAAATAATATTTATATATATATATAATATAATAGTGTCCAACTGTAATAATTATCATCATTCTAATTGTATTATATATTTATTTATATTAGTTATTTAAATATTTACTTATTTTATATATAAACAAAATTAGATTTATATTTATTATTTTAGAGCATATAATATATTACTTAATTTCATCATCATCATATATATATATATATATATATATATATATATATATATATATATATATATATATATATATAATGAAATTGTTTCAATTAAGTTGAAGGCATTTTCTTATGTGGGGTTCAAGAGGCATGCAAGACGATACAAGCATAGTCACAATTGGCTTTCATTGAACCATTTATATAATATAATATTATAATTATGTTTATTATATAGTTATGTATTATAAAATATTAAATTATATATAATATTATTTAAATGGATGCAATAAAATTTAATAGCTCTCTCGCCTCTTCCTCCTTTGCTTCATTCATATCCCTCCTATATCTCTCTCTTACCTCTACCTTTCTTCCTCTTTCTCTTCCCAAATATATCTCTATATCTCTCATCTTACCCTATTTCTCTGTTCATTTTTAAATATCTCCCTTTCTCCATATCTAATTTTCCTATCTACTTGTCTCTATTTGTATCTCGCTATCCATCTCTCCTTACTCACATCTCTATATCTCCTTATACCTCTATCTCTTTATCACTTTATATCACTATCTATATCCCTCCTCATACGCCCCCCCCCCCCCCCCCCCCCCCCCCTCTCCCTCTATATATTTATATTTCTTACTCTCTTTTACTCCCTATCTATCCCTCTATCATTCTTTGCCTTTATGTCTCCCTCTACCTCTATCTATCTCTCTATTTGTTTCTCTATCTTTGCCTCTCCCCCCCTCATCTCTATACATCTCCATATTTCTTATTCCACCTCTTCTATTATCTATATATCATTATCTATGGACATCTCTCTCCACCCTTGTATTTTTGCCTCTCTTTCTCTCTCTCTCTCTCTCTCTCTCTCACACACACACACACACATTGTCTTACCTTACTATATGTTTATCTAGATTCCATCTCTATCTATTCTCCTCTCCCCTCGCTCACCTCTCCCTCTCATCTCTCTCTCTCTTTCCCCATCCCTATTGTAAACATAAAATGATCCTATTGATAGAGTAGCCTTATTTTCCTCATTTGAAGGGTTTGTTTCGATTATGTTTTTATCATTTTTGGAGACCTTTGTTGTCAAAAATGATTTCAAATATTTTAATAAAATAAAATTGTTTATAGTCATTGTAATTATATTATAATATATTTATATTATACTATGTTATTTAGAATTATTTATTTTATATTATATAAGTATTATATATTATAAAATAATAGAATAAATTAGAACAAAAATATTATTATTAACAACTATAATATATATTATATTAAATGTTCCAATTGTTATATATTACATACAAAAATACATATAATATATTTTATTATAATATTTGTTTAATCTTTACTTATATTTTTTAATTACATACTATATATCTTATATTATGAAATAAAAAATATACATATAATGAAATATGTGTTTAATTGTTATTTAGGTTATTTAATTATACATCTTGTATTTATTACTATATATTATAATAAAATATTCTTTGCAAATAATTTATTTCTATTTTTCTTGTTAATGCAATCTTAAATTGTTAATTAACTTAATAAATTCATTATTTACTATTAAAAAAATTATAAAAATTAAAATTAAAAAAAATCATGCTCTAGCTTCAAGACAATCAGTGAATAAAGATAAATCAGTCATATTTTTCTTTCACACAAAAAAGAGAGTCCAATCAAAGATTGAATCCCTCCTAGCCTTCAAGGTAGGCTCTCTTCCATGCAATTATCTGGGAATCCCCATTGATAAAAGTCTCAAAACCACAGGAATTTGGAAAACAATAAATGAAAGACTGGACCAAAAATTGGCAAGCTAGAAAGCAAAATGGTTATCATGGGCAAGGAGGATTGTAATGATTAAAGCCACACTTTTAGCCATTCCCATTTACCTCCTCTCCTGCCTTTCTTTGTCATCAACAGGATATATGGATATAGTGAAAAAATTGAGGACTTTTTTTTGGCATGGCACTGATCAGAATAGGAAATTCAAATTGATCTCTTAGGAGAATATTTGCAAACCAATTTCTACAGGGGGTACAGGGATCAAGAATCAGTTATGGCAGAACTCAGCATTAGGGGCCAAATTATATTGGAAGCTCATGAAGAATAAGGATTGCAAATGGGTTAGAATTCTCAAGGGCAAATACCTGGGTTCAATGGGGATGCAAGAAGTATTCAGGATCAAAAATGCTCCAAGAGGATCCATAATTTGGAATTTTATTGTAAAATCTAGACATGTCGTTGACTCCAATCTTTCTTGGAACATCAGAAGTGGTAATCTGGCTAGATTTTGGGAAGACTCATGGGGAGGACTTCAAAGCCTCCATTCTATTCCAAGGCTCCAACAGATCATGCAGGTTAGTCAAGGGGTGTGGGGAACAATGCTGAAAGACTATATCTTTCCTTCTTCATCTTCTCAAGAGGATGGATCTTGGAGATGGAAGGATTTCACATATATTGGGGCCAATTACCAAGAATTACAGCTGATAAAATCCACTTTACAAAAAGATCTTTTCTTTTAAAAAATGGCAATGATGAAATTATTTGGTTTGGATCAAAGGATGGTAACTATAAGGTGAAGGAAGGGTATAAATTATTAACACAACATTCTCAAAAAACTTCCTCGATCCCCATTCACCTTTGTTGGAACAAAATGTGTTTGCCTAAAGCTGGCACATTCCTTTGGGCAGCTTTTCAGGACCGTATTCTGATTGCAGAGAAATTCACAAAAATGGGGTTCTTTAGGCCATCTAGATGCACACTATGCCATAATCATGAAGAGAATCTCAATCATTTGTTATTCTCTTGTCAGTTTTCAACGGAATGTTGGGATTGGTTACACTCAAAACTAAATTGGATAGCTGCTTCTCCACAAGATCTGCAATCACACCTTATTGCTTGGCCATCTCTCTTCAAAGAAAGCTTATGTGGAAACCTTTGGATCATATCCCCATCAATACTTCTATGGGAATTATGGAAGGAAAGGAATAGGAGATTATTCCAAGAGAAAGCATTGAACATGAATCAGCTATTGAATAGAATTGAGGCAGCTATAGTGGAGATCATGAATTCCAGGAGTCAGACATTCTCAACCATTCATAAATTTTACACCAGTTGGGATGATAGGATGTTAAAAAGCCGGCATGGATTGAAAATGCCTACAATTATTGGTAGAGGCAACAAGGGCAGCTCTTTCCACAGATTGATATGTGTCTGGAAATCTCCTTCTCCAGGATGGGTTAAATTAAATTTTGATGGGGCATCAAGAGGAAATCCGGGTCCTTCTGGGGTGGGTTGTATTATTCATTCAGCAGATGGCCAAATTATTGCTCAATTAGCCCAGCCATCAAACCCGGACACTAACAATGTAGCAGAAATAAAAGCTCTTTATCACGGTTTGGTTCTAGCCAGAGAACTTAATCTTAATAGAATTGAAATAGAAGGAGATTCAATGATTATTATAAATGCAATAAGGACAGGGTCCATTTCAAATTGGAAACTTCAATCCTATCTAGAAAACATATTAAGCCTGATTTTAAAATTTGAATCTTCAACGGCTAATCACATCTACCGCGAAGGCAATGGCAAAGCGGATGAGCTAGCAAATCAGGCAGCAGATGTAATACACGTTAGATCAATCTCCAACGGTTGGCTCCCTAGTCAAATCCACCAAAGTTAATGTGCAGAGTATAGCTTCAAAATGGATCACTTCGCAAATAAGAGTTGGATTAGCTGATGGAGGAAGATACAGAACAACATGGTTTCATCGCTTGTGCCCTCAGCCACTTATTATTCTTGATATCACCATGCTCCAGTTTAGATCGCACCTCCTAATATGCAGAAAACCTAAGTGAATTTCTTTGCCCTAGTTTTGACACAGTTTTCATCGGCGAGCTAGATTTATGAAGTTTCATGGTTTGTGCTCTTAGTATAAAATAGTTCTTTGTGTTTCCAAGGTCAGGTTAAGAGCGCATATCCTAAAGTGTTGAAACCAGGGAGATATTCATGTTTCAAGGTCTGCTGGAAATAATTCTTTCATGTCGCAGGGTTCCAAAAACTGTCTAAGCATAAAACCCTCGATGTTTTTGCATTTCTCTGTTACCTTTGTGTTAATGTGAAAACCTTGGATGTTTTCGATCTCGCACTTCTTCCCTGTTTGTTGGCATTCCCTATTTGCGCAACTGCGACCAGTTGGTGGGACCCAGTTCTTCTCGGTTGTTTGGTGTAGTTAAGGTTCGGTCAGAATCAGTGGTTGTCGCATGTTCTCATGGAAAAGTTGTGAGATATATACTCTTTACGAAGTTGCAACCGACTGCCACCTGTCTTGTGGGGCCCAGTTTTTCATGTCCTGTTAGTCGCTCAATCTCCAAATAAAAGATAAATATTCCTTTCCTTCTCGCGACTGTGAGTTTGCCTCTGTCGCGCAATCTCGTATTGGTGGGCCCTGCTTCTAAATGGTGGTACACGTGGACTGGTGTCAAATTAGTGCTAATGTGTCAGTTTTCAATTGGTTGCTATGTGACGTGGGCCCCGGGTCTTCAAAACCTTTTAATCTACGGACGACATATAAGCGTAAGGAATATTCTCATGTCATGAGATCATGCGACGTCCGTTGATCTAGGATCTGGGCACGAAGGATTAAGATGGGTTCGCTGTTAATTTTGTTGTGACGTGTGCACTCTTCATTGGTTGCGAGCGGTGACATGGATGTTCTCGGTGTGCCAGTTGTCGGTGGGACCTATTTTCTAACGGGTTCACGGTCTGTCGCATGATCTCATGAGCCATTTTCATGCTATGCGATCATGCGACAAACCCTTTGTGTTGAGCTCACAGCGGCGGCGGTTATGCGGCAAGGTAAAGGGGTGACGTGGCAGTGTGTCACATGTTCGCATAGCCCTTTTCCTGGCTATGTGATCATGCGACAACTGTTAAGAGAATGTAGCGGTTGTGGAGTTGTGAGGTGGATCCACGGTGCCAATGCTGTTGAGGTGCTAGATTGTGATTGGTTGCTAGCTGGTAATGTGACCGAGGACCTTTCAAAGGGGTTTTGTGACTGTTGTCCGCGGCTGAGAGACTGTGATCACATGATCGCAAGGGTTAATAAAGTGCCTTGCGATCATGCAACTAATCTAAAATGTAAACCAGGATTCCTGGGGTGGTTAAGTAGATGACCGCGCGACTGCGCAACTAAAGATAAATGGTTAAGTTGCCGAGCTTGGGAAAGTAAGGATCTGACGGCAGAGGTGTAAAGTTGACCTGATTTTGATTGCTGGCCATTGACATGTGTCTGGCGTCATCAAGTGACCATTTGTTTTCAAATTTGAATTTCCTGAGAGGGTTTTTCGCCAAAAAGGACTAGTTTTAATTGTTTCTTCAACTGGATTTGATTTGGTTGGTGGCGCCAATTGTTGCAGACTACTCTGGGGGTCTCTGTGGTTGATTGCATGATATTTTTATACCCGATGAAGTCTGGTTTTGTGCTCGAGGCATGTTGCAGGCGGCTAAAAGGACTGATTGCCATAGATTTCCATTGATTTGTAGTACTCTCCTAGAAGTCTATTATAAAATAAAGCTGAATTAAACGCTGCAGGTGGGGGTATGAATCTGGTCGCATGATCGCAAGAGTGGAAGGGATGCCTTGCAATCATGCGACAAGGCATATGCAATAACAGCAAGGACTGGTCGCATGATCTCAAGGAAGGAAAGGATGCCTTGCGATCATGTGACAAGGCATAGAGAGCAGGTCGTAGTAGATGGGGAAGGTCAACGACAGGACAGGGAAGATTAAAGATGCCCTACTGGCATCCACGTGCGCCAACATTAGCTTCCCCTTTTCGTGATGATTCTAATGAGGATATTGACTGGATATACAGCTTCAAATATGATGCCCGGATGGATGGGTTGGGGAGTCCTCATTCTTCAGACAATGAAGAGGATGATTCAGAAGGTACCAACATGTCCTCTCATGAGGAAGATGAATCATCTGAGGGAGAAGATAAGGAGGAAGAGAATGCAGAGCAGGAAGAGGCTGATGAAGAGGAAATGGACGAGGACGAGGAGGAAATCAAAAGTGAAGTTAATGAAGAAGACCCAAATGCAGAGGACATGGTAGAAGGGAGCTCTAAGACCCTTGAGAATGATACAACATCTCATTTTCTATATCTTCGGGGTGTTGTCTCACAGGTTCCTCTGAGTTTTGATATTTTGTTTTTAGAATTTGAAACTGCTGAACTTTGATAGAATCATAGACTATTATTTATATTGGTGGTAGAGCTCTGTTGCTCTTCAATTTCCATCTGCAAACATTGGACTGGTTTTAATAGTAGTTAGTTTCTTAGATACTTTAATATTTTCATGTACATTTTACTGCTGTTTATCTTAATACAAAACTCTGGCTTCGGCCTTTATTGATAAAAAAAAAAAAATTAAATTATTATTTATTAAGAGAGAGAGAGAGAGAGAGAGAGAGAGAGAGAGAGAGATCAAAACATAGAGGAAAGAGAAGTAGAAGTACAAAAAGAGAGCGATACAAAGAGAGAATGAGACATAAGGAGATGAGAGGAGAGAGGAAGAGAGAAATCTCAAAATTGAAGCTAATGATAATGGAGTGAGGAGCCTAATTCTCTTCTTCGTTTAAAGATGTTGTGTAAGACATGTTTGGATCTTTTTAAGTGGAAGTATAGTTAATTTGAATTTAGAGATTTTGTATAAGACATGTTTGAATCTTTTGAAGTGGACTTATAGTTAATTTGAAATTACCACATACAACACAAATCTATATAAATAGACCAAATTTCTTCTTAATTTATCTTCAACATTTCTCTTAATTTATATATAAGGTGCGATTACTGATGAGACAGTTGAGAACGCGAAGACCCATTACCAAATAAATTTTAAGAGTTACCTCACAACTTATGACATGTATTTATATGGCAAAGCAACTTGATAAGTTGATAGGTAAGAAATTTCGAAGAATGCGCGCATTAATTAACACAGGATCGCACGAAGAATATGACGTACTCTCTTTACTTGCGAGGGAAGGTTATAATCAAAAGAAAGCTGGAAGTTTTGATTGTTACTGTAAATTCTTAAATCGAGCAAAGACAGACCTGCAGAATTCTTAGAGAGTTTGAGACATCGTTTTCGAGGTTGTAGAAGATTATAACATAGTTTTGAATACCTATATAATTGAATTTTGTTTTTAAATCTCTGTAGAAGTTGGTGCATGCGATTTCATGGATGCATTTTAAGGCGCCTGGTTTGTGTTTTTATACTTCACTTAATGAAAATGCATAATATTGGGATTTCTTTTATTCTAGCTGGGGTTGCTTTTTTTCGGTTTTCATGATGTTAAAGTGGTCAGAGTGCTTCCGTTGCAGAGCATACATACAAATTCTTATGCATATCATATTTTGTTGAGTTTAGTAGGACTTGGAATTCTGCACTTAGCAATGGCGACTCCCAGTCCCAGAGAGCATATTGAAGAGATAAGAAGAAACAAGTTTTCCATTGGTGGAGAAAAAAACCCTCTCACAGAAGATCTTCATCATGCTGTTAGACATCTCTCAGCAGAACTCTACACCAAGGATGTCCATTTTCTCATGGAGCTCATACAGGTAGCTTTCTGGGTGATATAATTCAAGTTGTTTCTTCTTTTTATTGACATTGCCTGTTTTGTTTTGGTCTGCAAAATTGAAGTTTGGGTGTTTCTGATTTGGCAGAATGCAGAAGACAATGAGTATGAAGCTGGTGTTGAACCATCATTGGAATTTGTGGTAACGAGCAGAGATGTGACTGGTGTGGGTGCCCCTGCTACTCTGTTGGTGTTCAACAATGAGAAGGGCTTCACTCCTCGAAACATTGAATCCCTCTGCAGTGTTGGACGTTCCACCAAAAAGGGTAAAAGACAGGGAGGTTACATTGGAGAGAAAGGTACCTGTTTGTGGCTTCAAAATGTTCTGTTCACTGGGTATAAAATTTATCTTGCTGCAATTTTTATCAGGTCTAGTTAAAGCTCTTACCAAATGAATCATGGAGGTCATGCTTGAGAATGGGTTTTGTGAAGATAATGCAGACCTCTTATACTAGTTCAGTAATCATTAGATTATAAAGTTACAAAAACCAGCTTTTATGTGGTTCCAAATGATTACGTCGTTACAGGTTGAGGACTGAAATCTAGATTTCTTGTATTTTTGATAATGAATAACAAAAAAACAAAGTCAGATTCATATATTAAGTATGCAGTTCCCCTACTGCAACTTAGGGTTACATGCTCAAAAATGTAAGCTTACCTAGTGTTTTGCAAAAACGGGGTCATACATGTGATATTAGCGGTTCAACAATGTAAACCTACCTCTTTAAGGTAAAACTCCTACAAAAATTAGGACCTTTGGGGTTATCATTCTGCATTTGGGTAAATACCAATGCCCTCATTCTACATTTGGGTAAATGGTAGTTAGGACTCTTTGAACTGCGAGTTGAAACTTATATGGGTTAGTTTGTGATCCTATGGTATTTGTATTGATTTTACTTTGTTATTGTACATTCAATTGACTTACATATATGAGCATGAATTGGAAAGCTTCTGGTAGAAAACTTAAGAATAATTCTCGTTCATTTCAATGACAGCCTTTGGTAGAAAATTTAAGGATAATTCTTGTTTCAGATTATGGAGTGGAATCTAAAATATTGATAAAAATGATATTAAGAATTTTACTAAAATATTGATAAAAATGATATTAAGAATTTTATAATTAACAATTTCTAATTTATTTTTATGAACTGTATTATACGGTTTCTCAAAATGATTTGTTTGGGTGTGAAGTAAAAATATAGAGACTTTTAGGTTGAAAAAATTATAGAGGGGAATGAGCGAAATTTGATATGGAAGATTCTTACATTTTCATGCAATAGAAAAGTTTGAAGTGCTCATCATGGCAGGGAAAGTTCTCTCTTTCTATTTGTGATTACTACTTGTTCCTCACTTTCCTCAATGTTAATGGTTTATGATGAAAATCACGAAGCTATGAACGAAAGAGGTATTTGCATATTTCAAGTTCATTGATGGTACTATTGCCAATGTATCTATCAAAGGGTGCAATTTAATTATGCTAGTCTAGACTCTAGAGGGACAGGGAAGACAAACTGTGTAGATCGTGTTAATTTGGACAAGATTTTGAAAAAAATTTAAGCCCCACTTCCTTTTTCTTGGCTGAATATATGAGCTATTTTAGGATATCTACCTGTGATTTTTGAGTCTTTTGTTTGTGTTTCTGCTTACTTCTGTTCTACGCCCATTATTATTTGAGCTTTTGATAGCACAGAATGAATTATTTTTGTAGCTATATTAGTTTAGCAGGAATGTGAATTAATTTGGGGTGTTATTTTAGGTTTTTTTGAGTTTTAGTAAGGTTTTAAAGCATTCGTATTCATTTTTTTGATGATACAGAGCTGAAAACCATCATTCATTATTCTTTTAAATTGGAAGTTTAAATCAGATCATAAAAAGGTTACATATTAATTTGCTTACAATTGTGAAGTTTTATATTTTCTTATAATTGGTCTAAAAGAATATCATTTACTTATTAATTTCAGGAATTGGATTCAAGAGTGTTTTCTTGATAACAAAACAGCCTCATATTTTCAGCAATGGATACAAAATTCGATTCAATGAAATCCCTCCACCTGAGGTCAAAATTGGGTATATAGTTCCAGAGTGGATCGACAAGCCAAATATTGAAGATCTGAAAAGAATATATAGTAGCCAATGTGAAGGTGAGCTTCCCAATACTGTTATAGTTCTCCCTTTACGCTCGGAGAAGGTGGAAGGAGTGAAGGACCAGCTTGCTAACATTCATCCAGAAGTCATTTTGTTTATGTCCAAAATTAAAAGACTCTGCGTCCGTGAAGATGCCCAAAATCAAAGTCCCCGAGTGAATGCAGTCTCTGTGTCCCAGGAAATAGCATTTCAGAATATGAAGAATCAGGTAAGTGAATCATTTATTCTCCATCTATCAGCAGAAGAAAATGGGAAATCCAATGGAGAATGCAGTTATTACATGTGGAGGCAACGATATCCAGTGAAATCTAATAACAGGGTAGAGGAGAGAAGAGACATTGGCAATTGGGTGATAACACTTGCTTTTCCTCGCGAAGATCGAGTTACCACAGGCAACAGAGTAGGTGCCGGTATTTATGCATTTCTGCCCACAGAGATAGTCACTGGATTGCCCTTCATAATTCAAGCAGATTTTTTATTGGCATCCTCAAGAGAAAGCATTCTTTGGGACAACAAGTGGAATCAAGGAATTCTTGACTGCATTCCCTCGGCATTTTGTGAAGCTTTTCTGTCTCTTGTGAAAAGTGTGGGAGGGGCTCATCCCTCTGCCAGATCATATTGCTTCAGGTACCTCCCCATTAATATTCCCTCTCAGCTGCAACTAATACCAATTCGGAAAGAAATCCAAGCCAAGCTCAAGACAGAAGAAGTCATCTTATGTGAACCTGAAAATGCCTATTGCATGCCCATTCAAGCTCGCAAAATACTTCCAGGCTTTAGAAAAATATTGGAAGAGGCAACCGAAAAGGGTTTAGAAAAGCTCAGTGCCCTATGGGCTACTGGAGTATTCATAGTACACTCGAGCCTTGACGACTCATTGTTAGATTTCTTGGGAGTGGGTTATGTGCCAGATGACTGGTACTCCACATGTATTCAAAGTACCCCTGGTTGGCTTGTGAATCTCTCAAAGGATTTATATGTGAAACTCCTTTGCTTTATTGCTGAACATTGGAACAAAGGAATTCCAAGCTCTCTCCAACAGTTACCTCTTTTCAAGTTTGACAATGGCTTCTATGGTGTGGGGTGGGCAAGTTTGTCAGATATATCTTCTAAGGGAAGCAAAATATACTTTTCATCAGCAGAAAAAGATATTAAATGGTTGACGAGTTGGAATAAAAGGCTGGGCAGTGCTCCACTCTACAAATTCATGCCAAATGCAACACAGGTGGCCATGAAGAGTTTGAGCTATTTTGAACAGTCAAGACTGCAGGAATGGCTAGATCGATATGCTAAGATCACTGAACTTTCTGTATCAAGTTTTAGTAAGCAGCTTTTAGAAGAAGCAAAGGCATCTAGAAGTAAAGAATTTGTCATAGTTGTTGCTCAGTTTCTTCATTTTTCATCGGTCTGTGGTTATATTGATTCAATACAGATGCTCACTTTGTGCAAGGAATTGCCTGTAGTTAGTGATTTGGGATCTATAGTAAGTAGTTGCAAAGCCAAACTTGTGCCTGCATCTATTGGCAAGTGGCACAAGCTAATAGGATACAATCCATGGGCTGCAGAAGGGATTGTTGCAATGTCACCTGATTATCTGAAAGCAAATTACACGAAAACAAATAGCTCTGGACTTGACTTGTTTATGAGAAATGTGCTTGGAGCGGTGGACATTCCCAAGCTAAAACCTCCCAATGCTCCGTTGCCTGCAATTTCCTCTCCCATTGGAGAAGATCAAGTTGTTCTGCTTTTAGAGTGGATTCAATATTTGACTGGGGTCTGCAATGAGTGCCTGCCCGACAGATTTCGAAGTAGTATCATGGTAGGAAAATGGCTAAGGACACACCGAGGGTATGAGTCTCCAAATAAATCTTTTTTGTACACTACTGAATGGTCATTGGCTGGTGTAAAATTAAACGACCTTCCTTTTGTAGATTGTGCTTTCTACAAGAGGAACATGCTTGAATTCAAGGATGCCCTCCAACGGATGGGGGTGATTGTTCAGTTTGGAAACGGATGTGAAATAGTTGCCAAAATAGTCCAAATTCATTCAGATTTTGAAGTCATAACAAGGCTTTACAAATATCTTCACCATTGCCATTGGCGGCCTAGTTCTTTGAACCCTCTCAAAATCTGGATTCCACATGGTGGTGGGCTTGCAGGTGTCTGGATGGATCCAAAAATGTGTGCAGTCCATGATGACAATGGCCTCTTCTATGGCAGGCTACAAATCCTGGAAAGGTTTTATGAAGACGCTCTACTTCCTTTTTTCTCTAGCTATCTTGGTGTGTCCCTGCATCCCAGGATTGAGGACTACTGCAATTTGTGGCTGGACTGGATAATGAGTAATCATGTAGTAACTGAGCTCGAATGCTGTTCAGTTTGGAGAAATATTCTAAAGCACTGGAGCGAATCCCCTTCAGCTATTAAAAGACTCTTACAAAAGCAAGGTCTAAAGTTTCCAGCTCACACAAGCAGTGGACATATCCAATTATGTGCTCCTAATGAAACCTTCATTCCTGACGACCTTTCATTGAAAGAGTTATTCAGAAACGCATCTACAAAGGTCAAATTTGCTTGGCATCCAAACCCTTCAGATCCCAAAATACCACTGGACTTATTGTTCTCAATGTACGAGTCTCTTGGAGCTCGAAAACTGTCAGAGGCAGTAGATAAAAAGGAGGTGTCCGTTTCAAGTGACATCCATTTGCACAGGCTTCAAACAGGGGAGGGTTTGTTTAGAAAAGGTCTGTATATAATTGTCCTTGGATATCTTTCATATCCATCGTTCAAATTGTCAGCAGATAGAAGGCATCAAATTGTTAGAGCACTTTTGGAGTCTCTAGCTTATGAAGCTGCTAAACCCTTTGCAGTTATGTACACTCTGACAATAACAACTGAAGATGATGAGACGGAGCACATTACAGTGGTTGCACACTCCCGTGTGCGTTGGGAAAAAGACATCAAGAGGATTTTGATACAGAAATGTGATCCACACAACCAAAAGGAAAAGATGTGCTTGGCAACTGAATTTGCTGAGGTAGTTTCAAAAGGTCTATTATCAGAACATCCAGATCTCGTTGCAGGTTTATGTGAGATGTTGAAGCTTGGGTGCATCGTGGGATTTGATACTGATGTAGTCAATGACATGCTCCAGCATAAGAACCTCCAAATCTTTAAAGAAGATGAGTGTTTCCTTTCAGGTTTTTTTCCAATTGAAGACTCTTTTAGACAATATCAACGAAGAGGATCTCAGGTATCAGGGAGGAAAAGGTCTGGGACAGCAGCTGGGCAAGCTAGGTCACCACAGAGTTTTGGGATATCATCTGGGCCAGCTAAGTCACCGCAGAATTTTGAGATATCAGCTGGGCAATCTACTTCAGCATGGCAGTTTTCACCAGATTTTGTGGAAGGATGGGAAAATAGATTGCAAATTTTTAAGCAAGCAATTGAAAATGTGAAAGTACTGGGTGAGCCACCCAGGTCTTTGAAGATTAAGCTGGTTAGGATGTTATTCCCTTCAGAATTATCAGATAAAGAGCAGCCAGAAAGCAGATCACGCCTTCATCTTATGAAGATTATGGGGGATGCCTGCCTTAAAATGGTCATTGGTTCAGAAGTTCTGGGTGCCAATGAAAGCTGTCAAATGGTGCCATTTAAACTAGAAAATTTACTGGGTAATGAAGTTCTAAATTTGGGGAAATGCTTTGACAGAGGTGGAACTACTGAGAATCCTCCTGCTGATGCTGATGTTGTAGAATGTGAGATGCTGAAGGCCATTGCAGGAGCGGCTGCTTTGAAGTTCTTCAGTGGAAAAAACTAAATTCGCTGGCAATGTCTCCATATAAATATAACCTTAAAAGTTTTATAGACATCTTAGTGTTAAAAATATGCTCAGCAAAAGCATGTTAGTCCTTCTCGTAATAAATTTTCTGAAGAGTTTTTGAAGATTTGAAAAGTGCGTTTGATCCCAATGTTAAAGCATGTGCTTTATAATTTTGTAATAAGTTATGATTAGATTTTATTCCACGGCTAGATGACATTGAAGCTCTAAACAATGCAAAGAAACACACGTTTTTGTCTGATGGTGCCATTGTTACAATACGGTTCATCTAAGTCAGAATTTTTTTGTCTAGGGTTGCCATTGTTAAATATAGTTTATCTCTTGATGTAATAGCTAAAGCGGCTGTCTGTCGTATTCCTTAAAATATTATGGCTTTTTATCACCAAAATTAAACTTACAAACAAATGATTTCTAACAGATTTCTAAGGTCTATTATCAATTGTATGTTTTGTTTTTGAATTTGAAAAAAAATCACACGTAACTGAATCTAGAAACTAAACATGCAAACCATTTCTATTTTGAAAAGTTTATGAATAATATATACTTTTATTTTTCAATTGAGAGACCTCTCAGTAGTATTATGTTATTATGTTTACATAAATACTTCTTAATTTAAATTTGACAATAAAATCTTTAATATTTATCAATAAGTATAATATATTACATATATAGTATTTTACTTTACATCATATTACATATATAGTATTTTACTTTACATCAATTTTACTTACTTTATATATTTATGATATGTTTAAAAATTATAAAAAGTATTTTATTTTTTAATAGTAATGCAGTCCCTAATTCATTAAATATGTCTCGATTTTTCAAAAGCTGAACCAAAATGATAGTGGGGTTTTTCTATTTTAGAGCTCTTTGCAACTGGCACGAGCATTCTTGCCGAGGCGGCCTTCCTTGCAGGTGGAAGGCCATCCTCTGATACTGACATTAACCCATAATTAATACGCTTCTCACCCTCTTTTTATGGGGCAATTGCCGTCTAATCAAGAGTTCAATAATGCTATCCAATCGTCCAAACTGTTGGAGGAGATTTCTAGGGCACGATCCTACAGTGACATTGTGCAAGACAAGGTCCAAATCCCTAATGGAGCTTGGTTCGTCCAACACGTAATTGAAGATCACAACCACGATCAGGAGAATGGAGGCTACAGTAAGATTTAGTCTATTAATATCTTCACTCTTAAGCCCAATTTACAAATAGCCATGTTATTGATTATGAAAAGAATGAACTTAGAAATTCTGCAGTATTATTGTCAACCGAAGAACTTACTAAGTTGCTCTCTAGAGGTTTTTTGAATGATTGACTTCATAATATCTAGAGCAAGCATTTTGGGTTTCACTTTTCTTACTTTAGGATGATTCAAAAAGGTTTGTTCCTCATCTTTTTCACTTACCCTAATAGCCAAAAAGAGGTTATTAGAAGGCAATTTCGGAAGATCGTGTCCTATAATTTTAGAACATTTTCTTGGTCACTTGATGTTGTTCATGAGGAATTTTTTGCATTGTCTTGCCCTAGGTGTTTCACGATAGGTAATCTTCCACCTTTTTTATGGAGCTTGGTCCCTCAAGCTCTCGAGCCGATAAGTTGAGGATGGATAAAACGAACGTTGTCCTCCCACATACAACTGTGAGGGTTCTTGTATCCTTGAACCCTAGACTTGACCTACTGAAGGAAAATTTGTTTTGACTTTGAAGATCACTTGTATTCTTTTCCTGTTACATTTTTGGGTGGGATTAACTCTTGTTTCTTATGCAGGAAAGAGGGCCATATGCGGTCTTCTTTCCCTATTATCAATAAGAAAAACCCTAACCCTAATGTTTAGGGTGATTCTTCCAATAAGACCTCCAATGCTCCTCCTAATGTGCCCTCTAACCTTGGTTGTGACCCCACACCTGTTGTGACTACCTGCATTTCTAATCTTTATGAGAACCCCTCGGATATCGCCTCCAAGCTTGATCATGTGAAGTCAAAATTTTCCAAGGAGCAATCAAGTGATGCTAGCCCCCGTGCACCTCTCCCTAACCTAACAAAGCTTCCTGATGTGGAGTCATTGGATTTTGGTCTCTCACCTCCCTCCCCGAGACCTAAACAGATAAACCTCAATGCCCAACAGTCTGCCCTTGAAAGGATTCCTAGGATCTCTGATCCTAAATTCAAATATGCTCACTCTTCTAGAAATGGATTTCCCTCCTCTTCAAACCCTCCCTCTGTTTTCTAGAGCCCTGTTGAGAGGAACTTCTCCCACAACACCATGGGTGTGAATGACACCATGGATGGTAGTAAATCAAAGAAGGTTGAGCCCCTCGACGAGAGCTGTGGAAGGGATTGAGAAGCCTAAAGTTGTCTCAGGTGGTGAACCATCTACTAATGAATTTCAAGCCCTTCAAGAGGCATATGGAATGGATGATACATTGTTTGATTATACTCGTGGTTATTCTTTCTCCCCCCCTTCCACCCTCCAATCCTCGTACTCCCACCCATGATCCCATCCAAGCCCATGATGTTGAGGGCGACGATGCTTCTCAAGGAGTCACTCGTAAGGATGCTTTTGAAGAAGGGTAGTTTACAGAGATGATAATAGTCCCAATTATAGAATCTAGAAAGGACTGAAGTTTTGTGTTCCAAGCCCAAAAGAAGAAAAGAAGAATTAGAACCAATTAGGCTAATCAGGTTAAGGAATCTCAAGCAACCACCACTGAGGAGGTCATTCCTAAGAAGAAGAGGGGTAGGCCCCCCGACTCCTCTATGCTAAACAAAGAAGCAAAACATCCTAGAAAGCAACTCCCAAGTTGCTATAAGAGCTTTAGAACTCCTATGGAATCTGAGCCTTAAATGCTTACACATGGAATTAAATTGCGATTTGCGGAATGTCGGAGGCCTTGAGTCACCTGACAGAAAATACATTATTAAAAAATTTCTAATGGTGAATAAGGGTATTGACATCTTAATGCTTCAAGAAGTTAAGGCCACTATATTCACATTGGATATTAGTCTTAGTTGCATATGGAAAGATGCAAGTGTTTATACTACTTCTCATCAGAAGGGAGGCAGGGGCGGTGCCATCCTGATTAGTCCCAAATGGGCTAAACACATCTAAAAATGGGGTTGCTCCCCATGTCAATGACTAATTTGGATAACTTTTAAGGTTTGCGATTTTGATTTTGGGGTCTACAACATATATGCCCCGAACGAACACAAGAATAGAATTGATATTTGGAAATGGATGTTTAACCTTGATGGCATGCATTGGATCATATGAGGTGATTTCAACATGTTAGGATAAGGCTGGTGGTATTAAATTTGATTGGAAGGGTTCTGAATTTTTTTTTTGGTATAAATTGTTAAACAAACATAGATTGTTTGACCCTATAGCTGGTTAAAAATGCAATCATAGAGGTATATGGCATACATAGACTAACTTCCAGCAAGACAATAAAAGGATTTATTACATGTTAGATAGATTTTCTGTAAACATTGATGTGCTTAGCTTCAGGAAGGATGATAAGGGTGTGTGTGTCAAGGTTACCCCCTATACCCTATCTAATCATCACCCCATTTAGGCTAATATATTTCAGCTTGGGAAAGGTTGCCCTGAAAAAAGGGGCAAAGATGGATTTTCCTTGAATGTCTCACTTCTTAATGATGAGGATGTAAATACAACAGTCAATGTCATTAGATGGTATAACTAAGTTATAGGGGGTCACCAGAGTGCACTAGATAGATGATCACAAAATATTGTTAGCTGGAGGACCCTTTGCCAGGTTGCAAGTAAGAAAAAGGCAAAGGACAAAAGGAGATTGGAATCAAATCTCCAAAAAAATCTGAGCATAGCTAAAGAAGTTATACAAGGTGATTTTGCTAATGTTGTTTCCTTCGAGACAGTGACTCAGGCAAGAGACTCCCTTAGAAGACTACAAAACTTTAAGATTCAAGGGGCTAAAATAAGAGCAAGATTAAATTGGATTAGCCATGGCGACAAGGGGTCTAAGTTCTTTTTTCAAATACTCAAAAAGAAAGAGGCTAAAGAGAGGATAGATTCCGTTTAGGAGGAGGGAGTTGAACTAAATTCACAAAGCGACATCATTAAGGCCTTTGCTAGTTATTGTAGTAAGCTCTTCACATTAGAAGACATTGGCCCACATATGGAGGAAGCTAGAAATAAAATCAGTTTAATATCATTCCCAAAAAAGTGTCCATGGAAGATGTTGCTTTGCTAGATAGACCTATCATTGTTGATGAAATTAAAATTGTCATCCAGAAGCTGAGCAATGATAAGGCCCCCGGGCCGGATGGGATTCCAGTTGAATTCTTGATGTAGGAGCATCTCGGGCTTTGAGCAATCTTGCATCAACCAAAAACATTTCAAGTAAAAGTACAAAGTTGTGTCACACTTTTATAAAGGAAAAAGTCAACAACACGCAAACTTTTTAACTTTAACGACATAAAAATAGAATTTATGTTTAGAATTCAGAGATGATGTAAACTAATAAAATGTTTAAAAGTGGATGAATTTTATGCTTATAATTTTTTTTTTAAAAATTGAACAAGAGTTCACATAGTTTTTTAAATTTTGAAGTCCATTTTTTACTTGCTGAAAAACGAGGGTCTTGTTCCCACCAAAAAAGTATATGCAAATAATCTTTTTTTCCTTTGATTTCAAAATATGTTATAGATGAAATGTATAACTAGTGCAGAAAAGAAGAAAAATTAGTTTTCAATGTATATTTTCTCTGTTATAACTACTCAAAGTCGAACATACTTGAAATCGACAGTTTTCATCTCCCACCAAATTTCCCCTATCATATCTACACCATTCAGAAAAAAAATTACACATTCTTGAAGATAACTCTCTCCTCTAGTATTAAATATAAAATTTTAATTTTTTTTATAAGTTTTACTATTTTTTTCTTTTTTTGAAGCAGCTTGTTCTCGAATGTTAAAATACCTACTTGCAGTATTTTGAAATTATAATATATTAGATCTAATTAAAATACTATAAAATTTATATGATGATAATTTTGACTCTGTACTCTAAAAAGGGTATTTTTAAATTTGTAAAAAAATATCATTAAAAAGAGTAGGAGTTATTGAAACATCGTTTTTCTAAAATAATTTTATTTCTTTAGTAATTGGTATAAAACATGCATTTAATAGATATTTCCAATTGGAAAAGTTGAAGCACTTATCTAACTTAGCTAGAACTAATCTAGCTAGACTATATGTTTGACAAAAAATAATTTTAGCTAGAAATACTCAAATTCTGCTGTGCTGATAAGTTGTCTTGAAACGTGACACAACTTTGTGCTTTTACCCTTCCTGTTTTATGTTATTTGCATTATAATTGTTGTATTTATTGGTTTCATGTTGTGTGAAGCTTACATGATGTTGAGGACCTATTTTGGAACTTTCTTCTATGATCGCATAAGGATTGGATCGATCATTTCAAAGTTAGAGTTGTTTTCCTTGTCGTTGGAGCCGTATTTTTTGCTGTCTAGGTGTTGATTGTGCATCGTGCAGCTGTTGATCCTTAATGAATCAACCTTTGCGCTCTTAGGGCCTTTAAGAGGACCTAAATTACTATCTTCTCCTAAGACTGCAAGTCCTAATTCATTATGAGTTAAAAGTTATGACCGTTTTTCTTGGGTATCAATTTTTAGCCCGTTTCACGCGAAACGTGGAGTTTTTCATCTTGCGCAGTTCCGTATGATGGAATTGGATCTTTCTAAGTTAGGGACATGTTCTTGGATCATGTGTGGACCTAAATCTAAAGGTGCATCATGTTTTGTAGTTTCTTTCTTTAGGTTGGGTTTACTCTTCTAGGCTGGACTTATAATGTAATTAAATGCCTGACTGGTCGACTTATGGCTTAGCTGGCTATATATTAAGAGTTTGGGTAGATGTTTAAGTAGATTGGTAGTAACATGAGATTATAATCATATTTGGATCCTGTGAGAACTTGAAGATCAGATTGTTATCTGATAGTTGTAATAGCAGAGCTAGTGGTTTGCATGCTTGGAGACAAGGAGATTGCTTGCAGGCTCAAGTTCAGATTTGCCTTAGTGTTTTCATCAGTTGCTAATTTGTTTCAGAGCTGGACTAGCTAGAGGGATAGCAGAAATACTTTGATTGTATTTGGCCCTAACCTGGAAGGCCTTACAGTCGGGCATGTTAATGAAAATTCAGTAGAAAACTTATTCTTGTTGTGTAATTCTGCATCATGGTATTTTGCTGCTTGTTTGGACTGTCCTTAATTGGATCCTCCTTACCTGACCTGTGTCAAGTGGTATCAGAGCCGCTTTCCTTACCGTCAGAGCCGTATTTTCTTGCTTTCTAAGTTTTTGTGTTGCGATGATTTGTGGAGATCTCTAGCATGTGTGATGAAAGGGGTTTGTTCCTTTATGTTTTGCCTCCACACACTCAGGATCCTCCATCCCTGCGTCAAGTGGTATCAGAGTTTGAAGATCTTGAGTGTGTCAACTAGTTGAGGTTGTTTGCACCAGGACCTTGTTGGTGATTTGTTGCCTTGGGTTTTTCAAAGATCTTGAAGGATGCCTCCGAGAAGATTGGACCCTTCGGCGATTGCGGATCTCTGTGATGTTAGAAACGAAGATTTCTGAGAGGTTTGCTTAGTTGGAAATTGATTTCTTGAACCGGGTTGATAACCTTGTGAAGGAAAATGTTGTTGAGCTTTGTAGAGCTTACCGGAGTTGGAGCATGCCGATCTGGAGGAAAGTTGTTTGGCCGGTTTGTAGACTGGTCCGAGAGAGAAGATATCTTGGCAAGGTTGCTTGTGACAATATAGAGGTTGAAGAGGTATGTGATATTAGTTTTTGTGATCAGTTGGTGGACTCTGACATGAAACCTGCAGAGCAACTTATGATTGTTGCTGAGATACCTATGTTTACTGACACTATGGTTGACCTTGTTGAGGCTGGTGAGAAGATTTGTTTTCATGTTCAGTCAATCGTGTCTGACATGGCGATTGCAGAGCATTTGGTTGGGTGTGATCAGGTTGTTGTTGGTGAAAAGTTATCTATTGCTAAACACCTTTGTGATGATGGTGTTACTGACTTGCTTTTGTTCAGTGTTGAGGTGCTGATATTGTTTGCTGGTTGTGGACTTGAGTTAGTGGTTGATAGTAATGAGTCTTGTGCTTATTTGATACTTAATGATGAGTTGAAGGGTCAGTTTGTTCTTTTTCTTGAGCATACTGATTGTTTGGTTGTAGATCGATTGAGGAGGGCTTGGCTGATGGACTTGTTCATTTTCCTGGTTTCATGGATTGGCAAACCTTGTGTGAAGATGAAGTGGAAGATTGTGCAAAGTGAAGACTTGGAGGACATGTATGTGAAGAACCAGTTTGGGGTTTATGTGTTGAATCCTGGAAGATGTTCTTCCAGCCATTGAGAACATCTTTTCGAACCTGGGGTGTCTGATGCAGGAGCATCTCGGGCTTTGAGCAATCTTGCATCAACCAAAAACATTTCCTGTGTTTTGTTTTTTGCATTATAATTGTTGCATTTATTGGTTTCATGTTGTGCGAAGCTTACATGATGTTGAGGACCTATTTTGGAACCTTCTCCTATGATCGCATAAGGATTGGATGGATCGTTTCAAAGTTAGAGTTGTTTTCCTTACCGTCAGAGCTGTATTTTCTTGCTTTCTGGGTGCTGATTGCGCATCATGTAGCCGTTGATCCTTAATGAATCAGCCTTTGCGCTCTTAGGACCTTTACGAGGACCTAAAGTACTATCTTCTCCTAAGACCGCAAGTCCTAATTCATTATGAGTTAAAATTTATGACCGTTTTTCTTGGGTATCAATTTTCAGCCTGTTTCATGTGAAACGTGGAGTTTTTCATCTTGTGCGGTTTCGTATGATGGAATTGGATCTTGCTAAGTTAGGGACATGTTATTGGATCATGTGTGGACCTACATCTAAAGGCACATCATGTTTTGTAGTTTCTTTCTTTAGTTTGGGTTTACTCTTCTAAACTGGACCTATAATGTAATTAAATGTCTGACTGGCTGACTTGTGGCTTAGCTGGCTATATATTGAGAGCTTGGGTAGATGTTTAATCAGATTGGTAGTAACATGAGATTAGAATCATATTTGGATCCTGTGAGATCTTGAAGATCATATTGTTATCTGATAGTTGTAATAGCAGAGCTAGTGGTTTGCATGCTTGGAGACAAGGAGATTGCTTGGAGGCTTGCGGGCTCAAGTTCAGATCTACCTTAGTGTTTCCATCAGTTGTTGATTTGTTTCAGAGCTAGACTAGCTAGAGGGATAGCATAAATACTTTGATTGTATTTGGCCCTAACCCGGAAGACCTTACAGTCGGGCATGTTAATGAAAATTCAATTGAAAACTTATTCTTGTTGTGTAATTCCGCATTGTGGTATTTTGCTGCTTGTTTAAACTATCCTTAATTGGATCCTCCTTACCTGACCTGTGTCAATTCTAGAAAAAGAACATTTAATGGGTTGGAAAGGAACTAATTCAAGTTTATTCAGAGGTCATTGACAAAAAATCACTTGGGACTGATATCAATGCAGGATAAATTAAACTGATTCCTAAAGATGGAGACAAAATGTTGATTAAAAACTTGAGACCTACTACATTACTTAATGTCTCCTATAAAATTTTGGCAAAGTTGTTGGCTTTAAGGCTGGAAAATATTCTCCCCCAAGTGATCAATCCAAATCAAACATGATTTGTTAAAGGAAGGTTGTAGTGCCTCTCCAACTCTAACTCAAGGAAGGATATATTCTAGTGAGTTAATGTTCTATCTTTTTTTAATATAAACATTTCATCATTCATTAAGATTATAAATATATATAGATGTATTGATATATGTAAATGTATATATGTATTTATAAACCCAAAGATATATAGATAGATAAAAGCGTGCACACACACAGATATATATATATATATATATATATATATATATATATATATATATATATATATATATATATATATATATATATATATATATATATATATAAAATGAGGTAAAAAGGGAAAATTTGACTAATAAGTAATCAAAAACTTATATACTATCAATGATGTACTAACGTCTAATATTGGTAATATAAAGTGTGGCTAGTTATTTATATTGATAAATTTGATACAATGTCCAAACTCGTAAAGAAATGAGTCATTGCAACTTTAGAAAAGGAAAAGAGAATGATCAAGCATCTCATTCTCCACATTGGAGCAGGTATGTTAAAATTCCCTAATAAATAAATTGAATGTAAACAAAATGTCTATAATAGATTGGGTATTGTTTACTTCACACTTCATACAAGAATATACTAGCAGTTGCACGGTTTTGTACATGCAATGATAAGCCGATAGGAAATTTGATTTTCAAGAGAGTGATAGGTTTTGTATGATCATTAATGATACGTAAAGAAACTCTGAAATTGATATATAGCATTCTCTCTAAAGCTCACGTTCAAGTATATTTAGAGAAGGAATATTACATAAAAATAATTAAACTATTACAATGTAATTCATGCTTAATCAAAAGATTTTTTTCTAGCTAAATTTCCATACCAAGGATTTGTCTGCTACTCAAACAAGTTAAACAAATATTTTTTCGTAAGAAAAATACGCATTATAAGTGTAGCATCTCCCTCAATGCATTTTCACTAAAATATGAATCCTTAAGAGAAAACAAACAAATCTAGAGCAGGAAAAAATAACCATTATTAGTGCAGGTGCTTTCTTAAACTATTTTGACTAAATCTTAATCCACGAACAAATAATAATAAAAAGTATAAAGAAGAAACATAGATTATGAATGGAGCTTCTTCCCCGAATTATTTTCATTAGAGCTTAAATCTGTGAAGAAAATTTAAAAGTAAAAAATCTAAGGCTGGAAAAAAATTAAAAAACAACAGAGCAATTACCATGTCTCCCTAATTTTGCTGTAATTTTTAATAATCCAGCATTTTACCTACCAGACTAAAACTGAATTGACCTTTGAATTCTTTAGAAAGACAAAACTAAAGTAAGAAAAATACACATTATAAGTGTAGTGTCTCCCTTATGCATTTTCACTAAAATATGAATCTTTAAGAGAAAATAGACAAATCTAGGGTAGGGAAAAATAACAATTATCATTAGACATGTTTTTTAACTATTTTGACTAAATCTTAATCCACAAAAAATAATAACAAAAATATAAAGAAGAAACATAGATTATAAATAGCGGCTTTCCTAAATTATTTTATTAGAATTTAAATTTGTGAAGAAAAATTAAAAGTAAAAATCTAGTGCAGAAATTTTTTTTAAAAATGAACAAAGCAATTACCTAGTATTTAATGTGCAGAATCCACCATTTTACTTGCTAGACTTGAAGTCGAATTGACCTTCAAATTTTTATGTCAAAACTGTGCAGACAAAAATTTCCAAACAGACGATTGACATCATTTTTAATTTGAAATGGTTGTTGAATGAGTATATGCAAAACAAGTTGAAAATAAAATTTTAGCATTCAACAGAATGACAGGAGAAAATCATCTTCCAAACAAAAGATTGCGATCAGTCCTGTAAGTGATCATGATGGCTGATAAGATTTCCAAGACAAAATACAAAATCTGTGACATTATAAGAAATCTCTTACCAGATCGAATTAGTTTAAAAGATTTACAAGCAACCCATAATAAATCCCTTATAAAACAAATTGAGTTATATTGCAACATTGTTCATCTCATGAAATCTGAAACCCATTTCTATGCTAATGAGGGGCAACCAAATTAAATTATAATACACAACAAGATTACTTAATCCCTTTGACATTTAAGACCTCCTTATATTTGTTATATTTGTTCAAGAGATCTAATGAACACCATATTTCAGCACTAAATAATTCTTACTCATACTTAAAAAAAAATAGATTTCAATAAGTCCCCCCCAAAATGGGGATAAGAATAGGGAAAAATAAGGTAATTTACTATTTCTAATTTCATAATGGGATAGTTTAAGTTCCTAAAATAGGGAAAAATAAGGTAATTGCTATTTTTATTTTTTTTTATCGATAAAGACCGAAGCCAGATTACTATATTTATATATAAATTTTGAATAACATTCAAGAGTTTGTAAGTTCTGCCACATTGCAGAATGAGCTTGTCAAATGGTGCACCAGATATGGAGCAAGAGAGCTCGGCACCAATATACAAAATTAAGCAAACTAAGCTAATCCAGATGAAAAGAAAACAGGAACCTGGGAGCACGTAAACACCTAATTGCTATTTTTGATTTCATAGTCGAAAAATTAAAACTATCCGGCAAGAAAAAGTTATTTCCCGGAACAAAGCTCCCACACAAAACCTATCCGCTTAATAATTAATAATAAATAATACTTAAATAAGATTGAATCTCTTCTACCTTATAGATATGCATATCCATCTACCTCATGTTTTATTTCCTCCTTAAGAACTTATTGTTTAGTACAATTAAATAATTAATGAATTGACTAGAGATTAAATGATTAAATTATGAATTTTGTTCAACTAAATTGTAGTGATTTCTATTCTTAGCATCACGTACAAACTCAAGGTAGTTGTCATGGTCATATTATTAAAATTTTATTGTAAATATTAGTTTGGTATTTTATGAAAACTATGAGGTCTAATATTTTAGAAAAATAATTCACAAAGTATAACATTTGTACTATAATTAATAGTTTGATTTGGATAATTTAAAATTTATTGCAAGCATATTAACTGTTATTTAATAATTTATCTTTGTATATTATCATCACTAATTGTTGCTTAAATGTTATCAATTATAGATTTATCAAATCTTAAAAGGCATTTAATTATTCAAAAAGTTAGAGATAAAGGAGGATTGAGAACTTGATTATATTATAGAGTGTGAATTACTTTGGATTGAATTATCTTATAGAATAAATACATATTTCTCTATTTTAAAAGCTCCATTGATTATCACTTTCTTAAGCATAAATTTTAACCATTAGATAGTCTCTTAGTGAATTTATTGTAAGACAATATGAGTCACGGACAAAGCACATACAAGTAAGCAATTCGATTACAAAGTTTGTTTCCCTTTAACTTTCCAAGGCTGAATTTGGGTGTTTTGTAGTGTCAAATAGGTATATTACATTAAATTTTAGAACTATGTATTCCAATTGTATAAACTTACTTATATTCGCTTTCTTTGCATGTTATGTTGATGACATAAATGAATGTAAAACACATTACAATAGTGTTCATTTATGCTGAAAGATTTAATTGTGAAATTAATACTTTGTGATGATAATCCTATAAATTTTGGTAAAAAGAATCTATTACAGTTTTTGTGTTTATTTTATGTCTTTAAATGTGACTAAAACTATCAACTTTAAACAAGAATCAACATTTGATGTGAAAAGATTCAAAGACAAGTACTTCAAAAATATCAAATTCTAGTAGTGAGCAGACATAAAGTAATTAAACTATAATTTAAAAAATATATATAAAATGTGAAATTCTTTACTTTAGAATTATTTTCTATATAAAGAAGATAAGCTTCAATTGATCTTTGGTTAAATTGCTAGTAAAGGAATGAAGATATATATCTATAAGTTTTGTTTACAAATAGGAACTAATTGTCACAAGAAAGATGTGTAATCTATCCATGAGTAAGTAGGTTGTGGAGATGTTCAAGTTCATTATAGGGAAGGCTATTAATATCGAAGTATAGAAGGGTTAATAAGTATATGTATCTAGTGGTAGTAAAAATATGTAAGATTTGACTAACTGGATGAGTTGCTTCATCAATATTAATAAGAATCTTAAGCAAAGGTCTATTTAAGAATATTTGATAGAAAGTTTTATGATACGTCTTTTTGTTTGGTATAGGATACATGGTCTTCACTATTAATTCTTACTTAGACTTTAAGTAGCTATTCATGTAGATAATTAAAAGGTATGCTAATCTATGGATTTTTACTATACATAATTTCAAATGATTCAAGGTGTTTAGTGGTCTTAGACTCTTAAGATTGAATTTTACTATGAATAAATGGTTTTCAAGTAATTAAATGAATAGAAAGCCTCTAGAGCATGGAATTCATTCTTTCCATAATAATGTCTTTAGTGTTCCCAAAGTTTAAGACCACCTTGGATATGGGTAAGGAAGGAGTAGATTTGTAATTGATAATAATCAAAGGATCTTTTAAGATGTATTTATGCATAATTTTTCTTGGTGATACTTTAGATTATAAATTGATTTATTTTAGGATATGAAGAATTATTTGTGCATTTCTAGTAGATGAGCATTTATTTTGTCATGATGTTTTGAGGAATCAATAAACAACTTTTGATAGTAATATTACACTATATGCTTATGCGAGATTTTGGGATTGTTTATATTTGTTTAGTATTTGTTATGGGTTTTGATTAGTAATTATATGCATGGTGTGCCTTCTTGTAGATGCTTATTGTTATGGTAGTACACTTGTAGACATGTTCTTTCTTCTCTAAATCATGTTTATTGTAATTAGGGATATCTCGTTAGTCCTTCAATTGTAGTTCATCATTTAAGTTGATCATTACGAATAGAGGAGGTATTGGTCCTAGGCTATGTTTTCATGGGATTGTGCTAGTCCTTGGAAATTGTGATGGTTATTATTATCAAAACATTGATTTAACAAAGTCAATTCTGATGATGTTATTAATGTTCTAACCTTTGATATTTCCTTAGGCATTTATTGCATTCCATTCCTATGATTGCTTGGGTGACATTTTAATGAATAATAAAATCAAGGTGTTTTCATGGATACTATATTAAACCCGAGTTGAACTTTATCTTGAGTTATGTAAATGGTGTCAATTTATCAATTAGGTCTAGGACATATTCCCTATTCCACCTAAGTGGGTGGTAGGCAATGAGAAAACTATATGGGGAGTGAGACCCTAGAAAGGGTTGGGTACCCACTTTCGTGATTTTATAAATATATAGTTGGAAATTGGAAGAGCCGAACTATGAAGTCTTTGAGCGAGAATGTAGGCAAGGCCATCAATGATGAGCCCCTGAGGCTTAAGTCTGGTCCCTTAGGGTTTGTCTTAAACTTTTTAATGCAATTATTCTACTTCTTAATAATGATTCACGTAGTTAAGATATTCATGAAGCATTTATTTATGATCATGTAACTAATGTGTTGCACCTAGTTGGTTAGACATGTGTGTAGTTATAGGTGTTGGACATGGTGATCATAGTGCAATAGCCAAGTAGCGATATTCGATTATGAAACAGTAAATATTGTTAATTGAGTATGATAACAAGTATAATCTTTTTATCTTTTTTTTTTCTATTTAGGTGATTTAATAAATGGAATTATAATGTGATGCTTTAGTTAATGTAGTACATTGTTGTTTTTTATTAAGGTAAAAGCAAGTTTTACATGGACCCGAAACCAGTTACAACTAAGCAAAAAGATAGAGCATTAAAGTTTCAAAGAGAAACACCTGCTAGAAAACAAAAGTAGGAACAAATAACATCACAGTTCAAACATAGAAACTAAAAGAAAAACTAGCAACAAAACAACTACCAACAAGACCAAAATATTTATCTGTTATCATTTCTTCAGCCTTCTTCTGGAGATCTTCCATCTTCTAGATAGTCTCTTGTAGCTCCTTCTGTTCTTTCAATTTTTTAGGGACCTTCCTTTGGATGCGCCCTCTAGTTCTCGTCCTTGGACTAGTATTGCTAGTGTCCTCATCAATGGCAATTGTAGTTCTTTCCAGCATGTTCCTTTCTAGATAGTTATGCAACATATTTAGGTTCATAATTGTAGCCTTCAGACCCTCATTGATGTGACTCAGAACACCTTTTATCATGTTTCTAATTTTGGCTTCTAAGTCTTTCACCTTGTCATTAACTATCTTTCTCATTTCGGCAGTACAATCCTCAATTTTATTTTTGTTTTTCACCTTATCAAAAACCTTATTTTCCATCTTTCCCAGCTTAGTAGTTATATTTTTCATAGTTTTTTCCATTTCTTGGATCTAGAGTTTCATTTCCTACATATCCTTTTTCTGTTCCATCTTCTTATCGTGACTCTCAGCATTATTCTCCTCCTCCTGCATAGTAGTATCCCTTAAGAGAACTAATGTTTCCTCTTTTTTGTTGTTGTTCTCCACCATGGTCGTCATATCCATACCTTCCTTATTCACTTTCCAATTGTCTTCATCTTTTTCATTTGTAGAGGGGGTCTTACCAATCTCCTTACCTTCATTCTCTTGACCAACCGTAATTCCCGCTGTGAACCCCTCATCATCGTTACCATCCTCATCTCTGTTCTTACCATCCCCAGTTTCTGGGTTAACATCGATCAGATCTTCTTCCATAGGGGCATCCTGGATAGTACTCTTAGCATCCATAGTTGGCACCTGAGTACCTTCTTCCTCTTTATCAGCACCACCATTATATTCAAGGGCTTCTTCCATTTCATCTTTTGAAGAATTATCCTAGGCCTCTTCCTCTTCCTCATTCACTTCCTCTTCATCATCTTCTTCTTCTTGGTTGCTCTCCTCCTTTTCTTCATTCTCCTCTACCAGCCATTCAATCGTTTTCTCTTCCTACTCTTTTTCTTGACTGTTCCCTTCCTCTTTCTCATTGTTTTTCTCTTCTTCACTAGAATCCTCCTCATTACCTTCCTTAATGTTACCCTTCCCCTGGGAGTGAGGCTTTTTCACAATTTCCTCAATGTTGGCCGTGTCTTTGCCACCAGTACTGTCAGAGACATTTTTCTTATTTTTCTTTCTCTTCTTACTTGTCTCAGTCTTAGTCTCCCCCTCATTCTTATTCTTTCTTTTACCAATGATCCTTTTAGGGATAGGGTATGGAATATTGTCCCTAGTGTATTTGGAAATAAGAAGGATCAAGCCCTCATGTAGCATAGGGTTACTAGTCTTCTTCCTATGCCTCATAATGCTACTGTTCAGGGAACTCATAAGATAATAAGGGAAAGAAATCCTCCTATTATGCCTAAAATGGTTTTCAAAACAAAATGGAAGTTGTAAATTTTGGAGTAACGCCCATCAAGCGTAAAATATTCTATCATAACCTTCAAGATTTTGGCCCAGAATTCATCAATGTTGGTTATGTCTACATAGTCGCCATTACCCTTGGTCATGAGGGCTTTCTCATCATCAGTTTTAGGGAAAATAGAGAAATCTTTTTTTTCAAGCCTATGATTTCCTCTATGGAAATGGGTTCCTTCCAAAGGTAAACCAGTAATTTCAGCTAAAATAGAAATAGTAAGAGTGAAGGACTTGCCCCATAGGTGAACTTTACCATTTTCCCAGCCATCCGCGAACAAAGAAGTGATATGGTTGTTGTGTCCGTGAAGCTTCTTCATGAACTGCGTAACCCCCCCTTTCTTTAGCTTCTTCCAAAAAAATTTGTCCTGTCTCCATTTGTCACAGTCGGAAGGTTCCTCCCTCTTCAAGCCACCTCCCATTTTATGCATGTTTCTGATATACTGGTTCAGCTCCTTACCAATGATTTTCACCTTTCTTCTCTAGTAAACTTTGCTTTTGTGGTTATTGAAATTAACCCAGTGACTGTGCTTTATTAACTGTGAAATAATGATCCCACACTTCACCTTACATGCAAATCTCCTCGGTAAGTGATTTGTCCTTGTCATCATCATATTAGGTGATTTTTCCTTCATAGTGATTAATCCTGTCATAGCTGATTAAACTCGTAATATCAACCTTTAGAATTGCTTCCCCTCTCCACTTTTGGGTGATGTCACTCAAAGTACCTTCATTTTCCAGCCTGTCCACCGGTTTGTTGCCTTCACGATAGACGTGAGTGATGTGGCATTCTTTGAAAGAGTTCATAATTATTTTTATTTTGTTTATAATGTGTTTTATAGTCCATGAGCTCATAGACTTCCCTTTAATACAATTAATTATATTAAGGGAATCCCCTTCCAGCCATAATTTCATGTAGCCCATATCTTTTGCCAGCATAACCAGGTAAAGTGTAGCTTCAGCCTCTGGCACATGGTTTGTTTGGATACCTAGCGGGACAATGATTGCTCCTAAATAGTTTCTAGCAACATCTCGTAAAAGACCACCACCTCTAGCCCTTCTAGGATTTCCCCTAGCTGAACCATCAAAGTTCCCTTTAAGCCATCCAAAAGGAGGAGCAGTCCACATAACATTATCTCTAGGATTCTAGATCTTACTTCTTTTTAGTCTCTCCCAAGAAATAATATTGTCCTTCTTAGGTTGAGGATCCCAATGGTTACTGTCTTTTTTTTCCCATACTTCTATAGTTCTCCATTATACTCCTAGTTACAGAATTAGCAACCAAAGAAGGGGGAGCCTTTTTCTCTCTAAAGATTCTGTTATTCCTCTCCTTCCATATTTGCCAAGAGAAGTGGGGAAAGACAATCTTCCAGATATCCCTAGCATTTTTATCATGGAAAGGACTCTGCCACTGCTGGGAAAACTCATGGATAGAGTTAGGTTTCACCTAATTGAGCTCGAGCAAAGATATTATAGTGTCCCACACCTCTCTAGTGAAAGAACAGTGTATCATAAGATGATTGCAATTCTCAGCTTCTTGACAGCATAGGGCACATCTATTAGGCATTTGAAACCCTCTTCTCATGAGGTTATCCTACGTGAGGATTTTGTTATGGAAAAGTGGCCAAAAAAACATGTTAATTTTAGGGGTAAGGTCTTTATTCCATACCTGCGCCCACAAAGGTTGAGCCTCATTAGGGAGGAGAAGATTCGAAGAAGAAGCAACCGTGAACTTTCCAGAGGTAGTCGAACCCCATATAATTTTTTCAGACTCATTTTCTCTGATAAACAAGTTGTTTAATTGTTTATTCACTTCTTTAAATCTGATATCCTTATGTCCCAGGTCTATCTACTCTTCATTTTTCCAATAGTCACTCACAAATTCACCAATAGTATCTTTACAATCCTAGATAGTATTCCCCCATTCCTCATTCTTTATAAGAGGCTTATCCGACATCCATTTATCATTCTAGAACTAAAATTTTCTACCATTTCCCAGCTTCCAAATAGCGCCTTTGCTTATAAGATTCTTGCCTTTACTTATATTATTCCAAACAAAAGATCCTTGTATATCATTTTGAGATTGGAGCATTCCTTCAAGATTATTGAGATGGTATTTCCTTTTCATTATCATATTCCATTCTTTCTCATCTTCAAAGATTCTCCAGCATTGCTTTGCTAGGAGAGCTTTATTAGTATTAATTATGCTCCTAATTCTCAAGCCCCCCATCTTTTTCGGTTTACAAATCTTTTCCCAGGCCACCAAGCTGAGTCTCTTTTTCTCTTCCACTCCTGTCCAAAGGAATCTTTTTTGAATTTTTTCAATTAAATCAGAAAACTTTTGAGGTATTTTGAGCAGACTAAGGGCATAGACAGGAAGGTTTGAAGAGTGGCCTTCAATAGTTGGACTTTTCCAGCTTGACTGAGGATCATCCCTTTCCATCCCGCAAACTTCGTATGAAATCTATCAAGGATTTCATTCTAGAAATTGGCCTCCAGTTTCAAGCACAGCGGTAGCCTGAGATAAGAGGTCGGGATTCTTCCCATTTTGCATCCAAGAATAGTAGAGATTTTATTCATTCTAGCTTCAGGAGTATTGAAGAAAAATAGGGCACTCTTCTCCTAATTTATAAGTTGACCTGAAGCACTTGAATAAACATTTAATGCCTTTTTCATATTCCTAGCCTCTTTAACAGTAGATTCTCCCATAAGAATTGTATCATCAACAAATTGTTCATGAGAGTAGACAATACCAACAGACAAAGGTTGTAAACCTGAAATCAAACCTTGAGAGACCTGAAGGGTAATGAATCTCCCAAGACTTTCAGCCATGATAGAAAAAAGGATAGGAGAGATAGGATCACCTTGTCGTAACCCTCTAGAAGGTCTGAAGAAAGGAGAGGATCCCCCATTCACAATCACCGAAGAGGAAACCATAGTAACAAGTTGCATAATAAGTTTGATCACTCCAGCATCAAAACCAAAAGCCTGAAGAATTTTAGAAAGGAGCTCCCAATCAACTCTATCATAAGCTTTTGATAGATCAAGTTTCATGAGGAAACCTTGTTTCCTTAATTTTTCTAGTGAATGAATATTCTCGTGAACAACCATAATCGAGTCCAGGATTTGCCTCCCCGGAACAAACCCATTATGTTGAGGAGAAATAAGGTGAGGGAGAATCTTGAGAATCCTTGAAATGAGAACCTTAGACATGATCTTATACAAGGAGTTACAAAGACTTATAGGCCTAAAGCTATCAACAGAGTTAGCTCTCAGTCTTTTGGGTATCATAGCTATGAAGGTGGAATTGAGCTCTTTAAGAATAGCTTTAGAACCATAGAATTCTTTCACAACACCACATATATCTTTTCCAATAATTTCCCAATAGTTTTGAAAGAAAAATATTTGGAAACCATTTGGCCCAGGGGATTTTTCACCTTCAAAAGACTGGATTGCCTTTTTAATTTCATCATCTGTCGGAATAGATTTAAGAAAGAGATTGTCCTCAGCCTCCAACAACGTAGGAATGGAGATCAGCAAAGAGTTCTGATCATCTTGATTGAGATCTTGATCTCTAGAAAGAATCGAGGCAAAGTGACCCATCATATCGTTCCTTATCTCTTCCTCTTTATTGAGAGTGCCCCTAGAAGTAACCAGTAAGTTGATTCTATTCATAGCTTTATGTTTCATCGCTGTTAAGTGGAAGAATCTGGTATTTCTGTCTCCTGCTATCAACCATAGGGATCTTGATCTCTGTCTCCAGTAGGTCTCCTCTTTGGATATGATATTATGGTAATCAACAAGGATAATATTTTCTTCTTTTCTCATATCTTCTGTCAACCCTATGCTCTGAATCTTGTCTTGAATTTCTTTGAGATCCATTTGAATTTTTCTTTTAGTTTGGAAAATATCACCAAAGACCTCCTTGTTCCAATGTCTAACTTTAGATTTGATAATTGCCATTTTTTTTGCCACTTGGTACATAGCTTTTCCATCCACTTTGATATTCCACCATTCCTTTATTTTGTTTTTGAAATCTGGGTGAGCCATCCACATTTTTTCCAATTTGAAAGGAGTATTACATTTCCCTTTGAAGGAGTTAGCAATAAAGGATAGGGTATGTGCAAGATCATGAGGGGCCAAAAAGTGGCGATGTGAAAAATATTCACTTTTCACTCGTCCAAAAGCGCATGAAAATGCTTGTTGACTTTTGAGTAGGCCTAGGTTTCAGTACACCTGGGAAAACTTGACACCAAAGCACAGGCCTAATCGGGTACCTGATACCATATCGGGTACCTGATAAAATATCAGGTACCCGACATGATATCGAGTACCCGATACTTGTGGCATAAATTTGAAACCCACGAGCCCTTTTCCTCATTTCTTTTCACATTTTTGCTTGGGAAAATGGCTTGATATATCAAATACACGATATATTTTCAGATATCTGATTTTGGAAACAACAAATTTGACTCCCCAGCATATTCGGTAAGTAATTTTTTTGTTTATTTTGATTATTTTATTTAATTTTCATGCCAAATGTCATTTTTTTTTGTTGAAATAGGGTTTTGTATTTATATTTGTAATAATATATGAAATTAGATTGAAATTTAGATTCATTTTTTATTTAATCAGGCATGGATGACAACAATGAAGAAAATAACCCTCCTGCACCAAATAACGATCCCGAAAGCAATCCCCCGTGTCAAAACCCTTGATCTTTAGAAGATTTGATACAAGATAATTTGAACACAATACAAGGTTTCCAAAACACATATCAAAATATACCTATATTAGGTCCCATGCTTGCCACACTAAATACAATTGTTGAAAATATTGACACACTAACACAGCAACATAATGCTACTCTTCATTGGCGTGATGATATGCATGCCCAATTTGATGACGAGCTTGACCATGATGGGATTGTGGCCCTTAATATAAGTAAGGAAGATATAGCCACCCTTTTTGTCAATCCTAAAATCGGAATACCAGTTGACCCCAAAAAGCCCAAATTATCAATAAAATGGTGCACAAATGAAGCAATGTGCACAAACTTTTGGGATCATTGGTGGATGGTTTTTGATAAACCACCCCATAGCAATTTGGAGGTCCCATTTTATTTCATAAAAAAATCGTATGCTGAGTTTGTGCTTGGTCACCATGTTGATTATTGGAGTATGAGGCCCAACATGGGCGTAGGCGAAGGAGCTCCTCAAACTAGGCCATTTGCCTACTGAAAAAAGGCCACTACCTTTGTCCCCCCCACTGATATCGCACCCCCTCCTCAAGTGCAGCATCCCAATATCATTGTAGAGGCTGCCTCATAGACTATTAGGGCCATTCATTTACTGAGTGATCAGTTGATCACACAGACTAGGTCAATGTTGCCTCCTAGTGTGGATGATGCTGGCGCGTCGACATCTCGTCGGAGTTCACATGTATGCGAGCCCCATATTTGCATTATATGCAAGAATATGTGCCTTGGACTGCTTACTGATGCTGATACATATCGGTATGTTATTGATGAGGAGGATATAGGAGACACAGCTGCAAAGGCTACAACACCTCATGGAGCATCTACATCTCATGAGAGTGCTCAAGAGGTGTACGCAAAGAGCCATTAACTCCTGTTGATACGATAAGAGTAAACATTATAAATAAATTTGTCACATGAATTATTTAATTTAAAAACAATTTATTTATTTAGATTAGTTTTAATGATTGCATGCACTTATGTATATATATTTTTTCCATTTATGTTCAGTCGATGATAGAGGAGGAGGTGAGACAGGTGGATGAGTCCACACTTTCGGCCATTTCATTTGACCTTGATGACTATATGGTATATTATAAATTATGTACCCATTAGCTATTTTTTATATCATTTGGTGTACATGCTTAAATCTTTATCAATTAGAGCAATAAAATTCATACATTTACTTATATATTGTCATCTTATTGTGTTCTTGCAGGCTACAGCCGATGTCAGTGGGGGGCATGAGGGGGTTCCTTCATCAAGTGTCGACAAAGGAAAGGTAGTTAATTGTTTAAGATTAATTATGCATGCATATGTATGTCACTTGTGTGTAGTAATAAATATTTACTTGCACTTTATTGTATAGGGTGTGGCTATTGATGATGTCCCAATAGCAGTTCGGGAGCGTAGGGTTACAGGCATCTTGATTCAGAAGGATAGCCTGATTGTACGTAGACTTTTACATATTGTTATTTGTATTTTGTAATCAGGGTTGCTATGATGAAGTACATTTATATATAATTGACAATCTTTTTACTCTCATAGGTTACTCTGAGTGTGAGGGAGGGCCCACGAAAATCTTTCGTATCTTTGTTGACCCAACCCACTATTCCAGAGGAGGGATCACCAGATGTAAGTTTTAATTTTAGTTCAATCAATTTGTAATTTTATTATGCTATCATCCTATTTTGTAGATTTATTACTCTATGTTGTACCACTCTACTAATCTCATTATTGCAAATATATATTTATAGGTCAGAGTTGGTATTGTTGGCATGGTCCCTTCGCTACCCAGGACTTATGCTAGGACACTTGATCGTGGTAGGCGACCGAGAGACCAGGTACATATATTTGTATTTAGTTATAATTTTAATTAAATTAGTTTTTGAATTATGAACTATATATATGTGTGTGTGTGTGTGTGTGTGTGTACAAATCATATAAAGTAAGGAATCTAACTTGGGTTTGAACTCATTTTTTATGCAGGATCAATCAAAGCCCAACACTTCTTCAAAGAGACTACATTTTGATGATCCCCCTACGGCATAGGATGTAGTTTTAGTTTTGTGGTCATTTAGAGATGCCACTTGGCACATTTTGAGATGGCATATATGCCATGTTGTACACCTTAAAACATTGATTTTGTAGACATTTTGAAACGACATGTGCCATATTTGTATATGGAGATACTTTTGTTACATTTGATACTTTGTATATATAGAACATGTTCATTTATATGTTATATTTGCCTCATCTTTTGTATATACATATTTATTATTCATGTTTATGGAATTGAATGGTGAAGTTATATCTTGACTATGATTATCATTATGATTTAAATTATATCTTGTTGAAGTTACCATTTTTTTTCTTTACTCTGGAATACCCTATTCATGAAGCTTATTATGTTTGAGGTTTAACTTCTATAGATTTCCTATGTTCTTATGTTTCATACTATTATATATACTCACTTGAGCTACTTAGTACTACATTGTTTCAATACTATGTATATACTCACTATGTATATAACTCATCATATTGGGGTCACTTGAGCCACGAAAGATCGCTGCCCAATCGTGCTTAGTGCACCTTGGGGTCACTTGGATCAAGCGTGGTCGCGAGCGTTCTAATGACTCCGTGGGTGGAATGAGGTCGTCACTGGCATTTACCCGGCCAACCGGAGCTAATGGAGTAGACGGTTTGATGCAATGCCAAATGGTTTGAAAGATACGTAGCTGAGCCACTTTCAACTGACCCTCACTGCAATTTTTGGCATCGACTCAGATCGCCTTTCCAAATGCAAACGAAGTCAAATCACCCAAAACTGAGAGAGATTATTGTAGACCTTGGAAAGATGATCCCGTAGCCCCTGACAATTTGTCAATACCTCTCACGAGGTCTAAGATATGAGCCACAAAAGATCGCTACCCAATTGTGCTTAGTGCACCTTGGGGTCACTTGGGTCGAGTGTGGTCATGAGCGTTCCAGTGACTTTGTGGGCAGAACAAGGTTGTCACTGGTGTTTACCTGGCCAACCGAAGCCGATGGAGTAGACAGTTCAATGCAATGTCAGACGGCTTGAAAGATACGTTGTTGAGCCGCTTTCAACTGACCCTCACTGCAAGTTTTGGCATCGATTGAGATTGCCTTTCCAAATGCAAACAAAGTCAAATTGCCCAAAACTAAGAGAGGTTATTTTAGACCTTGGAAAGGTGATCATGTAGCCCCTAATGGTTTGTCGATACCTCTCACGAGGTCCGAGATACGAGCCCCGAAAGATCACTGCCCAATTGTGCTTAGTGCACTTTGGGGTCACTTGGGTCGAGCATTCCAGTGACTTTGTGGGCGAAACGGGGTTGTCACTAGCATTTAACCAGCCAACTAAAGCTGATGGAGTAGATGGTTCAATGTCAGGTCAGACGGTTTGAAAGATACGTTGCTGAGCCGCTTTCAACTAACCCTCAGTGCAAGTTTTGGCATCGACTGAGATCATCTTGCCAAATGCAAATGAAGTTGAATCATCCAAAAATGAGAGAAATATTGTAGACCTCGGAAACATAATCATGTAGCCCCTGACAGTTTGTTGATACCTCTCACGAGGTCTGAGATATGAGCCACAGAAGATCGCTGCCCAATCGTGCTTAGTGCACCTTGGGGTCACTTGGGTCGAGTGTGGTCGCGAGCATTCCGGTGACTTCGTGGGTGGAATGAGGTTGTCACTGGCATTTACCCAGCCAACCGGAGCTGATGGACCAGATAGTTCGATGCAATGTCAAATGGTTTGAAAGATACGTTGCTGAGCCTCTTTCAACTGACACTCATTACAAGTTTTGGCATCGACTGAGATCGCCTTGCCAAATGCAAACAGAGTCAATCACCCAAAATAGAGAGAGGTTATTGTAGACCTTGGAAACATGATCCTGTAGCACCTGACGGTTTGTTGATACCTCTCATGAGCTCTGAGATACGAGCCATAGAAGATCGCTACCCAATCATGCTTAGTGCACCTTGGGGTCACTTGGGTCAAGCGTGGTTGTGAGCATTCCGGTGACTCCATGGGCAGAATGGGGTTGTCACTGGCATTTACCCAGCCAACCAAAGTTGATGGAGTAGATGGTTCGATGCAATGTCAGATTGTTTGAAAGATACGCTGCTGAGCCACTTTCAATTGACCCTCACTGCAAGTTTTGGCATCGACTGAGATCACCTTTCCAAATGCAAACAAAGTTGAATTGCCCAAAATCAAGAGAGGTTATTGTAGACCTCAAAAACATGATCCCATAGCACCTGACAATTTTTCAATACCTCTCACGAGCTCTAAGATACGAGCCATGAAAGATCGCTGCCCAATCGTGCTTAGTGCACCTTGGGGTCACTTAGGTCAAGTGTGGTCGCGAGCGTTCCGGTGACTCCGTGGGTAGAATGAGGTTGTCACTAGCATTTACCCAGCCAACCAGAGCTAGTGGAGAAGATGGTTTGATGTAATGTCAGATGATTTGAAAGATACGTTGTTGAGCCACTTTCAATTGACCCTCACTGCAAGTTTTGGCATCAACTGAGATCGCCCTGCCAAATGCAAATGAAGTTGAATTTCCCAAAACTAAGAGAGGTTATTGTAGACCTCAGAAACATGATCCTATAAAACTTGATGGTTTTTTGATACCTCTCATGAGCTCTGAGATATGATCCATGAAAAATCACTTCCCAATCGTGCTTAGTGCACCTTGGGGTCACTTGGGTCAAGCGTGGTCGCAAGTGTTCTGGTGACTCCGTGGGAAGAACAAGTTTGTCACTGGTGTTTAACCAGCCAACTAGAGCTGATGGAGAAAATGGTTTGATGCCAGGTCAGACGGTTTGAAAGATATGTTGCTGAGCCGCTTTCAACTAACCCTCACTACAAGTTTTGGCATCGACTGAGATCATCTTGCCAAATGTAAACGAAGTTGAATCTCCCAAAATTGAGAGAGGTTATTATAGACCTTGAAAACATGATCTTATAGCCCCTAATATTTTTTCGATACCTCTCATGAGGTTTGAGATATGAGCCCCAGAAGATCACTGCCCAATCGTGCTTAGTGCACCTTGGGGTCACTTGGGTCGAGCATGGTCGCGAGTGTTTTGGTGACTTTGTGGGTGAAATAGGGTTGTCACTGGCGTTTACCTGGCCAACCAAAGTTGATGGAGTAGATGGTTTGATTCCAAGTCGGACGGTTTGAAAGATATGCTGTTGAGCTACTTTCAACTAACCCTCACTACAAGTTTTGGCATTGACTGAGATCGTCTTGCCAAATGTAAACAAAGTTGAATCACCCAAAATTGAGAGAGGTTATTATAGATCTCGAAAACATGATCCCATAGCCCCTAATGGTTTTTTGATACCTCTCATGAGGTCCGAGATACAAGCCCCGAAAGATCATTGTCCAATCATGCTTAGTGCACCTTAGGGTCACTTGGGTCGAGCGTGGTCGCAAGCATTCCAGTGACTCCGTGGGTGGAATGAGGTTGTCACTAGCATTTACCCGGCCAACCAAAGCTAATGGAGTAGATGGTTTGATGTCAGGTTGGACGGTTTGAAAGATATGCTACTGAGCCGCTTTCAATTGATCCTCACTGCAAGTTTTGGCATCGACTAAGATCGTCTTGCCAACTGTAAATGAAGTTTAATCACCCAAAATTGAGAGAGTTATTGTAGACCTTAGAAACACAATCCTGTAGCCCCTAACAATTTGTTGATACCTCTCACGAGGTCTGAGATACGAGCCCCCGAAGATCGCTGCCCAATCGTGCTTAGTGCACCTTGGGGTCACTTGGGTCGAGCATGGTCGTGAGCATTTTGGTGACTCCGTGGGCAGAATGGGGTGGTCATTGGAATTTAACTAGCCAACTAGAGCTGATGGAGTAGACGGTTTGATGCCAGGTCGGACAATTTGAAAGATACATTGCTGAGCCACTTTCAATTGACCCTCATTGCAAGTTTTGGCATCGACTGAGATCGCCTTGCCAAATGCAAACAAAGTCGAATCACCCAAAATTGAGAGAGGTTATTGTAGACCTTGGAAACATGATCCTATAGCACCTAATGGTTTTTTGATACCTCTCACAAGCTCTGAGATATGAGCCATAGAAGATCGCTGCCCAATTGTGCTCAGTGCACCTTGGGGTCACTTGGGTTGAGCGTGGTCACAAGCATTCCGGTGACTCTGTGGGTAGAACGGGATTGTCACTAGCATTTAATTAGCCAACCAAAGCCGATGGAGTAGACAGTTCAATGCTAGGTTGTCTGGTTTGAAAGATACGCTACTGAGCCGCTTTCAATTGATTGTTAGTGGTATGTTTGAAATTTGAACTGTGAAACTAATCATGATTAATCTTGTAAAATTTGAACTGTGAAGCTTATTATGTTTGAGGTTTAACTTTTATAGATTGATTGAAATGATAAAAAAATAATATCCTTAAAGCATTAGAAACAACAATCTAACATGTAAGAATTCAAACCGTGCAAATGACATAAGTAAATGACATGTAAGATCCCTTCTTGGCACTATTGACCACCCATACATGATTTTGGTCATAAGTCCTTATCAAGAGTTCTAGGACATTTAACTTTTAAATCAAATTGATTGTTACAAATTTCCATTATAGGCTTCAAAAGATCTCAATTAACCATTAAGGATCCTTTTGTCCTTCTATCTCTGATTGGATCCATAGTGACCGTAGGCATCTTCATAGGTGCTCCTGTACAAGTTACAATCCACATACAAAAACAAGTTTATTAATTCAAAATACAATCTAAGAAAGGTGAAATTAATGTATTGAAATTAAGCTTAACGAACTTAGAAAATAATGCACTAAGTTAACTTATTACCTAGTCAAGTGTTCTTGAAGGGTCATCTCTTTGCTTCAGGGACTCCAATAGTCCTTCATGATCAGTAGTACTAATAGTACAAAGTTATTTTGTCTTTGGTCTTCCTTGATGCTTTGTCAACTTGACATTTGTTTCTATAACAAGGTGTGAATACATGAGAATAGTTTTGTGCTTCTCATAGTCTTCAAATGCAGGAATTCCATTCTTTCTAATCATGTATGTTCGTAGCCATGTTCCCGCAACAACAACTAAACCATTAGGATATGTGAACCCATCACCATCTGTCATTGGTTGTACAAGCTTCTATTTACCTTGTACACAACGTGCTAACCTATAATCTGACCTCTCATCATTCCCCTATGGTGCAACCAATGCAAAAACATCTCCAGGCTTTAGAAGATCTGAAAGATGGTCATAGTCAACTGAAGTGTCCATGTCATCATTTCTTATAGAGAGTGTCAAAGATAAAGGAGTTAGATACTGTGGAACCCATGTATCCACCCACTCACTTGACTCACAATGATCCCAATCATACTGAAAACACATGGGGCAAAAACAAGCCAACTCTTGTGTCCAAATGGTCCATGTAGTACTATTGGAGCTTCGGAATGAATTCATTTTTGAAGAGTCTTTCATTGTTTAACAATCCAATCTATCTCCTATAGTTCCCTCCTCAACCAACCAAAAGAATCTATGTACTGTAGAATCAAGAGTCCCCCCTTGTGACAATGCTAAAGTACACCAATCAACAATAGAATGAGCATCAAGAAGTACAACACCTAAAATCCTCAATTGCTCCTTAACTAGAACTCTCTTCACACATGCACCTGCTCTGTCATGCTCTCCTTTCCCATGCCCTAACTCAAAAAAACTCCAAATATGAAGCACACCTCTCTCCACATGCATTCTACACAACCAATAAAACATTCTAGCATTCTTAAATTGACCGGTGCAATTATCCGACCAAATGAGATGTCTATCCATAGCAATACCATTTTCCTGCAAGAAGTCAAAATAGTTCTGGAAACAATGTTGAACAAACTCATGAGAGTGAGACCTGTCATCGCTCATATAAAAATGGTGCTCTCTAATTATCTTTCGCTCATCTTTTGTGCTTTCATATGCCTTTTTTTGGATGAGTGTCTTTCCAAAATTGTGTTCCAAATCCTCATGAAAACATGTTCTAAACTTGGACAAGCCACCACATTCTGAGCACTTGGCATTTAAGAAATCTTTTTTATAAAATAAACAACCATCATCTCTATGACATAAAAATTGATCTAGAAAGTCTCTTGATGATCTAGGAAGACCACTTGCATCACAATCCTCTAGCATTTCATTAGTATGCAAAGTAGAATGAATGGACTGTAATAATTCGTGATGCATTGAAAACTCAACATGATATTTACAACAACATGTATTCTGAATCTTAAGGGGTACACAATAAAATGGCTTCACGGATTCAAAAGACCTTTGTGATATTTTCAATGTTGGATGTGTCTCACAAAATTTTTTATACAACATTGTTTGACTTACCTCCACATAATGTTTAGGATGTGGAGTGTGGTCTTGATTGCCAACTCTCAACTTCAAGACATCCTTCACATTTGGTGACACTCTTGAGTTAGCATCCCAAAATTGTTGAATTTCATCCTTGACAACATCTGTTAGCTTCTTATTGAAACATGGAAGTCTCCCACCATAAGCCCATGTATCAATTTGAAGTAGATCATCAAGTCTTTCTCTTCTTGCAAGTGCTCTACCCAAAGTTTTACAGTCTATATTGAAGTCAACACAAGTTTGTCTCATCAAATGAACCTTTCTCAACTGATGACTTACTAAGGAAGTTGTAATAATCCTCCGAGCAACTCTCTTGTCTTTTTCTCTGCTAGTCTTCCCAATGCTATTGAGAGCATTGAAAATATTCTTCACAACAATGGAATTTCTCTCCATTTTCTTGTTCACACGAATCTTCAATTTCACAAGCACAGGTCTCATCTTTTGCATCTTTAACAGTTACACAAAAATTTGACATTTCTCAACCAATGTCTTGTTTCCAAAAAATTGATCATAAAGTCTTGAAGCCCACAACCTAACAGTTCTATGTGATCTCTTTCCTTCCCAATTATTCATAATGTTCTCCTCAATTTCAATTAACCATTTAGGTGTTCTTGAAAGCCCCGAATTTGAAGTTTGATTATCTTTATTACAAGGGACTTCATTTCACATATAATTTGGAGATGTGTAACGTTCATGTGGTTCTTGTGCAACATTTCCATTCCCCAAGTTTACATTTTCAATCTCCATCTGTACATTTTCATCTTCATTCCATTCATTGTCATTCCCCAAATATACGTTTTCATTCCCCAAGTCTACAATTCCATTCTCCATCTCTACATTTTCATCTTCACTCCATACATTGTTATTCACAAAATGAATTTCCATATTATTTTCAAATTCAACATCCTCTTCACTTACAAGTACATTTACGGGGTCACCTTGATTAATGTTTAACATACCTTCTCTCCTTTTTTGGTGATTTTCCTTATCTTTTTCCCTATATGCTTGAATTTCTTCATCCGTCACCTTCCTCTTGCGTTTAGCCTTTCGACGACTGTTGCTTCCCATGGTGAGACCACAAGTTGACAAAAATCAAACAATGGGCCCCAAATCACTTTTTTTTTTCTATAACGCGTGAAAAAAGTATGAAATCCCATGCTTCTCTGGTCTGTGGGGACAGGGAACATTTTGGTCAAATATTACCTGTCCAAAATCGAGTATCCGATTCCATATCAGGTACCCGATATTCCCAGGTAGATGAATAAAGGGCAGGAGCAAATGAAAAAAATTGAACTTCTACATATAAAATGGGGTATATAATATATAAAATGTACATTATATATATACTAATATATATATATATATATATATATATATATATATATATATATAAGAGGCATATGATATATATAATGTATATTATATATATACTAATGTATTATATATACTGTTAGAATAACTGAGACGGGGGTGAATCAGTTATCTAGTGCCCCAACCAAAATGTATAATTCAAAACAATTTTACTACTTTTGCTAGTCGGTAAACATATAATACTTTCACTGTCTATGTATTTACCGATTGGCAGTCTAAAATTTGTAATAATTATCGATTAAATCTTAACATGTAATATGCAAAGTATGATAACAAACAAATATCACAATCAACACATAACACAAGAGATTTAACGTGGAAACCTTGTAAATGGAAAAACCCCCTGGGACCGGCAACCCAAAATTGTTCACTCTTCTAAAGTGAGGTCGGTGAAGACCCAACCCTGTTAAAGGTTACAAACACACTGTTAGGTGTGACCTTGTTAGAGGATTTTAGACCAGAAGTTATCATCCAACCAGCAATCATTCTAGGGTTGACAGGATAACAATGTTCACTCTATGAATGAAAAATCAAAATACTTTCATAGTCCACTCGGTTAAGAGATTTTACTGTGTACAATGGTTAAATATGTAACAATAGATGATCTGCCTAAATAAAACTTTAGTTTGCACTTTACAGATCTATGTTCATCTCATTCAAATATTGTTGACCATTATAACACTTCAGATTCAATACTATATCAACTTACTATCCATTGATAATTGTGTGTGTGAAAATTGTACCTGATCAGTAGACACAACACTCAGTAAAATATTAGAGGTTAGCTAAAATCAAAATCGTGCAAAATTGAAAGCTATCTAACCAAGCGATTTACTGCCTTCTAATAGGTGCGAGATTGATGTTCTCAGATTGTAATCGAGATCAGTGACCTAGACGACACCTAAATGAAGGATTTGAATGCAATTGATCTAGATATGAATTGATTGCAATTAATCTATATTTTTGATATTTTCTATGCAATAAGAATGATAAAAAAACCGATATGCTATGGATGCTAAATGATCTAACAATGAAGATTCTAACAATGATATGAAAAACTATGAAATTCTATGCTAAGATATAAAACTATGCAATTGAAATTGATCTCACATAGCTTTGAATTCGCAAGTTGATTCCTCAGCCTCCAATTCTCCAGCGTGATTGTGCAAAATATGAGATAATTTGTGAAGAGCTGAGCCTTGGTTTTATAGAAATCCAGGGCTTTGGAGGTGCATGGAAAAAGCCATAAATCACTCAAATTGATTTCTGAGTTATCCGATCATGAAAGATAGTTAATTCTCAACATCATGCAAAAATATGCAAAAATAGCTTTTTAACTCAAATTAGAGTTTAGATCAGCTTTTTGAACTCCAAAAGGATGTTGAGTTCCAAAAAGTCAATAACTTGCATTGATTTTTTGATTTGGAGTTTAACTGTTTCTTTTGAATATGCATAATAATTAAGAATTAAATAAATAAATAAAGTGATTTATCCTCAACTCAACTGATTTTTGAAAATAAATAATTAATTTATGGGTTAATTAACTATTTATTCAAACTTTTATTAAAAACTATATTATTAAATAATGACAACATGCTTTAATTAATTAAATAAGAATTTAATCAATTAAAGATAGAAATTTTGATTTATTGTCAAAATTAAATAACACAATTAGAATTAAATTTAATTAAACAATTAAGTGGTGAGATATTAAATCTAATTAATTAAATATGAAAATATTCAATTAATCAAACTTAGGATAAATGTGATTTATTGCCAAATAATTATTAAATTAAAGATAATTAAGATAATTAGGAATATTGCTAGGAATATTCCCCGATGCAGAATTTAAGATAATCAATTATGATTCGATGATGTTTAGATGTGCCTTAGATTAGGACTTTGATGTCGATTTCGTTCGAATTGAAGATGTAGGAGATTAATGAACTTATAGCCCATTTTTGGGGTATTACATTTTGCCCCTCTTTGAATTACTGTGCGAAGCGCAGTGGTTCAAAGATAGTCTGTGTTTGATAAAGATATGAAATTGATTCAAAAGATAAACCGATCTCAAGATAGAAACCGATTGAAAGATATTGAGATAGGAGTTGATTGATATTGAATTGATACGGAGATAATAGGTCCTGAATGACCAGAGATAATGTTCACTATAGCAGCAATGAATCGATGATTGCGAAAAAGTGTCAAAATGCCTGATTCCAAACCTTAGGGTTGCTAAGAAGTGAGTGACCCGTTCTAGACTCGATTGTCTTAGCAGAACTAGCAGGAATCACATTTGAATCCTTCAGTTGCTGAAGAACCAAGGAAAGAACACTATGATCTGATGGTTGTAAAAACTAATACAGTTTACAAGATTAGGAGAATACCAGATTGATATGGACCGATGAATCTGATATGCCCCAAGTGATGATAGATTTGCCTCGAGCAATGAGGACTTTTGATGAATCAGCGACTAGACGTGATTGTTGTCTTGATCACTGATGAAAGATATTGATAGATTTGATCGATAGAATTTGATTTACAGACTTTGAATGATGTGCAATACCATGCCCCCTTCGGGATTAAAATTGAAATATGACAAGAAAATGTCAGCGTTGATAGTTTAGAAGCATGTTAATTGATTTGAGAAGTGGTTAAATACGTCCGAGAACGCATTCTACATTGTTTGGAAGGTCCTGGAGACCAAATTTGACTAGGTTTGACCATGAGTTGACCATGGTTGACCAAGTTGAAATTTCGATAGTTTGAGGAAAGATAATCAGTTGAGTTGAATACTGGATTTTTGTGATGATTGAAGGTCGAATATGCAAGCAGTAGACCGTCCTGGTTCCAAAAATTTTAAATCATGATTTTGACATAATAAACGACCTCAAATTTCAATTTTGATCCTGAAAATAGATTCAGAACGTCGAAATTAGCCAGGGGTGCAATTTTTATGGAAAACGGAGCACTTTTAAAAATTAGGTCAAAAGCTATATAAAGGCCAGAAGGGTCATTTTCAATTCATTTCAACCCTTTGACTTTAGAGATTCTATGGAGCCCTCTGAGCGAGAAAAATGGCAGACCAGCGAGAACTGAAGGTACCTATGAGTTCGCACCATTTTGAGCGCAGCCGGAGACATGACAGACCTCGACAGTATGGACATCCGGTAGGTGGACCTCTGTTCCCCCCTGAAAATGCATGTTTTTGATGATTTATAGCATTTTTAATTTTTCCCATACGCGTTTTTAGTTTTTGATTTTCGCATCTGTAAAAACTCGTACGAGTCCCATTCCAGACTCGTACGACATTTCATTTCAGTTTAGATTTTCATTTCATCCATGCCCAAGTGTTGAATGATAGGGACCCTTGTGTCGTACGACATTTCATCGGGTCCCTTGAAACTCGTATGAATCTGGGTGAAGTGTCGTACGACTATGAATTGTCATTTGGTATGTTGTGGAATGTCGTACGACATTTGATGCCAGTCTGGAATGTCGTTTGAAAAATAGAGTTTTAAAAACTCATTTTTAGGTAAAAAATCTGACTTTTCTGATCCTGTTGCTTGATTGCGGATACTTTGCCCCACCTTCTGAAACTTCAAAACTGTGTATTTTGATACTTTTGGCCTGATTTTTGAACTGAATTTCTAACAAAACACCCTGTTTCTTTATGATTTAAGTCACATATCCTGATGTACATGTTCACCATTCTTATCCGGCCACCCAGAGATTGTGTGTCGCCTTGCCAGACCCGATGAGGGTTCATCTAGCTGCCTGTGGATTTGAGCACCTGATTCATTTACCCGATATTAGGGTAAATCATGGTTTATTAATTGCACTGATTGAGAGGTTTCATTCGGAGACCCAGACTTTCCACCTTCCAGCTAGGGAGATCACTGTGACCCCTGAGGATGTGTATAGGATTCTTCGCATTCCTTTTCATGCTCCGCGGCGTCCCGAGTATGTTAGTGGAGGATCGAGTGGACTGCATGCATTCAGATGACTATTCGGTGATGATACCCAGCTGACTGGGTCTATATCCTGGGAGACACTTGTGCAGAGATATGGTCAGACACATCGTCTAGAGTGTATCATTGCGGGGATGATCAAAGAGTTGATTATGCCTGGCCATCAGCAGAATGGCTTTTTGATGGGATGGTCACCAATGGTAGCATTGTTGATGGCTACGCCTACCGAGCTTGCCTGGGGTCAGTGTCTGTTGGCGCAGTTGTATTCTGATATGCACGAGGTCGTGTATCGGGACTGCAAGACATTTGCTTTAGGAGTGTTGGTACTGCAGATATGGGCTTGGGAGCATATCCCAGTTTTGAGACCAGTTTTTTAGAGTCAGCGACAGCCACAGGAGCCGATCATATATACGTATGTTGGTTACGTTACTCAGGTTCTCATGGGTCACACCGAGTATTTCCGCCGATGCTTGGATGACATGACCTTCGTGATCTGGAGGCCATATTTATAGATAGAGGCCTGGCCTACTGCGAGAGAGCAGTTTTCATTCTTTTTCCAGAGCAGGATATTGATAGGACGGACCTCCACCGTCTTGGAGAGATTTTTGATTACCAGAGTCTGGCGTCAGTATGGATGCATTCAGGATGTCCCTCAGGATTATACTGCTTATGCCCACATTGTGCGTGAGATAGGGCTCGGATGGGCACCACGGCTTAGTTATACTATATGTGCTAAGGAATATAGCCGGATTATTGGTAGGGATTGGGACTACCTTCCACAGGTGGTTGACGCAGGGGTGACAGATGCATATGTGGCATGGGTTGCTGATCATCGGATTCACCGATTTTCTGATCTGACAGAGCTGATACCCTCCATGGAGGAGGCTATGGATGTTACAAGGGCTCCTATGAGAGCAGGACCGAGACCACAGGTGGTGTACACACAAAAAAGTGCACTTTTATGAACCATTACATGCAAGGTTGCTCAAGAATGAGGCCTCACAAAGCGGCTCATAGCTCTCTATGCATGGAGTTGCAAGGGACTATGATGTGTTTGCTCTCAGCTAGAGCTACAAGCTTGTGACCTTGCTAGTCAACCATACAATGAGAGATTCAAGTGAGGACAAGGGCAAGAGTACCAATATCCTCAAGAATCAAGTATGCAATGCAAATGCAAGCTATATGATGATGCAATCTAAACTATGAAAGGAAGGTACAATGCAACTAATCTATGAAAGGAAATAGCAATGGATTACAATGCCTCCTATTTAGACTATGTGAGCTTATTCTATTACATAAAAGGAAATCTATACTACTAATGCCATTATTATGCAACTAAGAAAGCAAATATGAACTAGATGATGCAATGAAGCAATTCTTCAATGTCTTCAAACTCCAAATGCACCTAAAACCTGCAGCATAACATTAGCATAAAACATGGATATGCAAATGGAGGAGAGAGCTCTCCTTTTATAAGAAATGAGGTGAAATGGACCATTGAGATTAAGAGGCAAAAGTCTTAATCAGCGGTGGAGCTTGAAAGAGGAGCAATCCATGTGCACAAGCATCCTCCAATGAGAGTGAAGTGTTGACTTTTGAGCCTCATGTGAGACAAAAAGTGCCTTTTCCCTTTTTATAAAATAGGAATAATGCTTTATTTGTGCAACTTAGGATAAGAGGAAAGGTGGGCTTTTTATTTAATCAAAAAGGGAGGAAATATTCCTTTTAATCAAATAAAGACTTAGGATAAATGGTTAGCCCAAGGATTAAAATCCAATATATGATCGAAATTAAGATTTGATCAAGAAATTGATAATGTTCAAAATATTGATTATTGATCAAAATGATTCAGGATTGATAAATCAAATAAATGGGGCCCAAAGTCTAGGCGACCATTTTAGGGTGCATACAGGTGGTACACCCTACTCCTCCGAGACAGAGAGCCATGGCTCCTTTACAGAGAGCACCAAGACATGGGAGGCCTCCACGTCCTTCTACATCTACAACGGGCACATCTTCCGGCACACAGAGACGGAGCAGAGGTGAGAGTGGTACACTGGGCGGAGTAGGAGCTGCAGATGATGTTCTAGGAGCTGAGCAGTTTCCCGGTGGGACAGGTGTGGATGACACATTTGATTTGGGTGCTGAGGTTAGATGTCATAAGGTGCACAGGGTTAGCATTCCTTCATGTACAGATCAGCCAGCACAGGACACAGATATGCCAGCAGTTGATGCAGAGCCTGTAGTTCCTCTTACTTCGACCGAGATCATCAGACGGCTTACAGTCCAGGTCTGGGACCTTAACATAGAGAATGCCAGATTGGAGGAGAGGCATCGAGAGGTAGATAGGCAGCGTACAGAGCAGCACGTAGAGATGCAGAGATTACAGGTAGAGGTGATTCATCAGACTACGAGGGCCTCATATTATGTATCTGCTTACTATGCAGTAGTCCCTACTGCACACAGAGTGCCTACCTATTCTCAGTATATGACAGCATCAAAGGGAGCTAGGGCACCGAGAGCGGAGGTGATACCAGATGCACCACCTCCTCCTCCACCAAATGCAGAGGAGCATGCTGACAGTTGATTTCTCTTTTCATCTGTTACTTTCTCACTGATACATTGTTGTGTCTGATAGCTCTACGGAGCTTATTCATTTGTACCCTGTGCCAGTAGTGCACCCCTGACTATTTGAGATTTTTGATATATAGATGAGATCGATATTTTTGGTTGTCACATCATGTGTACTTGTCATTTTTGTTATGTATGATGATATCATGTGATGTTAATGCTATGAGTAGTGTAGAATGTATGTATGGATCAATGCAATGCAATGATTTCTTTCATATGTATGAATGTTATGCAGATGTAATGATTATGGAAATATGTATGTTTATGCAATGGATATAACATGTAATGCAATAAATGTTTATGATATGATATGTAAATGCAATGATACACATGATATGTTTTGCAGGTTGATGAAGACAAGTACTCAGTCTTATGTCAAAAAGATGGTTAACCCAGGAGGACCATTGCTTGTGATTCCGTGAAGAGACCTTCGAGTTAGGTTCAGCTCTTGTTAGATTTGAAGATGTGATTGAAGAATCATTTAAGCTTTGAAGTTCGTTTAGTCATTGTGAGATCATGCAACATGCAAAAATGCAAAGAGACATGCAATATGAAATGCAACCTAAGACCTAGGACCTAGTCACTAATCATATGTCGATTTGTTATCATCATTGAACTTTTTGGTAACCCGATAAATCAATACAATGCCCACTAGCTATGAAACCATAGACATATGAATATTGATTTGTATTCGGAATGTTGGATTAGATATAAGCACCAAGGCACAAATGCTAGGATGACCTAAATATCATGTCCATTTTGATATAGCAATTTGTACAAGCATCAAAACATAAACATCGTGATGACCTGAGTACACCTTGCGTTGCAAACACATCAAACAGTCAAGAGATCATTCTAAATCCAATGTGAATTACCCATAGTGACCCTTTATCGTTCACATCCTTAGGTAAGATTGTGTTTCACAGTAGGAGAAAGAACTCACTCAAAAAGACAATAGTTAGATCAAACTTCCTTGAATTTTCTGGGTATCAATGGTCGAGGTACGCATGGCCATCCAATTCGAGATAGAGGCTCTTATAGTCGGACACCATTTCAATCCGGAATTTCCAAATTTGTTAGATTTTTACATACAAGCAGAAGACAAATAAAAGATTATGCTCCTAGTCATCACTCTCTAAATCCTGTAAAGGACATCATCGAAGAGCTTGAAGGGACACAATATGCAAAAATCTCAATGCGAATCAGTAAGCATACAAGGAGATAAAAGCATGAAAAGCATAGATTGTTTTCAGTTGAGTTTTGATGTTTGATTGCATTGTTGTAGATGCAAAATCCTTTCTGGAGATGAGACAGACAGACATACTCAACTTGAAGCTTCAAAGGACTCTGACTGGATAGGATACGTCTAAGATACATTGGAGGCCATAGGATATGACATTGATTGCCCCCAAGTGTTAAACATTGATAGGATACAGACGCTTGAGCTGGTTGGTGTACAGACCGACTTATTGAAAACTGGAAATGCAGAAACAAACCGAAAGATATGTACAAACTAAAGCAAGACTGAAAGCTGGGAAAGACCAAGATTGTGCTGATAGATGGAGCATTTTGGAACAAGTGGCGCCCGTTTGCCGGGTTTTCACCATCTTGGCAGAGATTCTATTTTTGCTACCAAGGTGCCTGTTTCCAAGTTTTCACCAAGGCACTCTTTCTTCTTTTTCTTTTTTTTTTGTATTTTTTCATTTTTCAAATTTTTTTTGTACTTTTGATATTTTTAAAATTTTTTTGTGAATCATCAAGGTGCCTATTGCTAGGTTTTCACCAAGATGTTCATTTTTTCAGGACTTTTTCTGATTTTTAAGATTTTTTCAAGACATTTTTGTAATGTCCCTTGTTCTTCTACTTCGATAAGATCCTGCAAAACCGATGTTAGTACATAATATATAAAAATATACTCAATTTCTACTCTAAGTTAGTAAGGGGAAGTTGGCCCTTAAGACTAGTTGCTTACCAACTAATTCTTAAGGTCCTCCTGGAAACAGCTAGTTGCTTACCAACTAGTTGTACTCCAAGCCTACGCATATGCATATGATTGGGTTATCCAACAATTGTGGAGACGTGACGTCCATCATCTCATGGCTTACCCATTATGATGTCTCATATCACGTATTGCACATAATTTTATAATGGCTTTCCCATTATAATTTCGTAATGGCTTTCCCATTACGACATCTTATATCGTGACTTCCATCAAATGGCTTTCCCATTATGATGGCTAGATTATCAATAATAATTTCATTAATTGATTCATTAATTAATCATAAAACAATGTAATCATCTGTATATGATTCATCCAAATAATTACATCTCAATTCTACACATTCTGAACATATTCTTTCATTAAAATAATGTCAATAAATATAAATTAAATCTATTTTAGAAAGATGTATTATAATATGAATATTCTTAAATAATTTGTATATGTTTTAACCATACGTATTATAACTACAACATGATCCTAGTTATTTATATAAATACATATATATATTTTTATATATGTATTTAGATAAATATAGATTCATTTATACCCTTTTTTTATTATAATATATATATATATATATTTAAATAATATATATAAAATAAAATACTTCATGCCTCAAATTACCTTTATATAATTTTACATAATTATATTTGATAATACATGTATCAATATATCAAAATTATATATATATATATATATATATATATATATATATATATATATATATATATATATATATATATATATATATATATATATATATATATATATATATATATATATATATATATATAAACATTATACCTTTTGAATCTCTACTGTTTTCCTTTCAATGTCGGCTGTAATAATTTTTATTACCTTTATCAACTATTGTTATTTCCTTCTTTTTATTTCATCGCTTCCCTTGTATATTTTTTTCCCCCCTATCTCATATCCTGTTCTCCCCCATTTTAAAGAGGCCGAATGCATATATGTATGGGAGGAGGGGGAGTCACGTCCCCTCCCCACAAGTCGCACCCTTATGGGATGCGACTGGTCGCAGCTTGCTGCAACCAGTCACATCTCATAAGGTGCGACTAGTATTTTGTTTACATGATTTATATAGTATATGTTTAATGATATTTATTTGATAATATTATAATACTATGTATTTAATTATTATTAATTAATGATATTTATTATAATATTATATATTATGTTTTATTTAATAATTAAATTATTATTAAATGATAATATTTATTATGTTTTTATTAATTTATTATTAAATAATAATATTTATTATTTAATAATATTGTAAATTATGTTTTATTATTAGTCATTATAATAGTGCGATTAATTATAGACACTAACAAATTTTATTAATGATAATCAATATTTTATTGATAGCTTGTTTATCTATTAAACATTAAATAATTTATATAGTTAATTACATTTTCCATTATATAATTTAATGTTAAATCCGGTTCGAGAAAGAGGGGACATTACAATTTTACCATAGACTGAATGCCTTAGGCGTAGAATTTCTTCAGATGGAGAACGTTGATTGGTTCTCGGAGCTGTTCTCCTTCAGTCAATGAGAGTTGATAGGCACCAGAGCCAAAAGTAGCAGTGATAACAAAGGGACCCAGCCAATTGGGTTCGAAATTCCCCTTGCATTCTCGATGTGATTGATTTTTAAGATTTTCTCTCAACACTAGATCACCAACCTGAAATTCTCTGTGTCTAACTTTCTTGTTGTAGCCTCTAAACATTCTTTTCTGATACACTCTGAGATGATCATACGCCGCTTATCTGCGCTCATCTAGTAGTTCAAGTTCTTGCAACCTAGACGCTCTATAGTCATCATCAATTACTAGACCATGCATTATGATTCTTAGTGATGGGATTTCAACCTCAATAGGCAATACCACTTCAGACTCATAAACTAAAGTGAAAGGTGTAGCCTTAGTGGGTGTTCTGATACTTGTTCTAATACCGATTCTGATATTTGTGTTGATTGTAATACACCTCTAACCCTAATATAAGTTTTATGTTTTTGAAAAAATTAAGATCCTTCGATGTTTTCTTATAGCTTAAGTTGTACATGATACTTGTTTGATCTATTCCTATAGTTGTTTATAATAATTTCATAAGCTAGTACTCAATGATTCTAATATCAGACATACTATCTAAAGGTATCACTTTTGTATGTATTTATCTCCATGTATGTATTGAGTACCTACAAGACCTTTATGAACATAGTTAGGATGTTATATGATATGTACTTGATAGATATATATAAGTGGTTATTTATATTTCCTTCTATTAAGGTTACCTTGGAAGAATCTTGTATCTCACTTGATGATTTGATTATGTTAATTTATTATTAGTATTGATAAGAGACTAACACAATGCTTGAGATTCTAACCTTCATTATGATGATGCTACATGCTTTGAGTGTATATATATACATGATGTGTTTTCATGATTCAGGACGAAGTCGTAGTTACTCACATAGCTGAGGTCCACACGATGTATCGATCCTGGTCATCTGTCTAAAATTTTTTCTTTTATATGTATATCCGTGCATATGTATTTCTTCTTTGTGATGCAGGCTTGCAGGTACCGGGCATCGACTTCACCTGGCTTCACAGGTCTGAGCATGCCCTCAAATCCTCGATGGTTGTTGTTATGGAGATAGTACTAAGGCCCCTACATGAGTCTTCCTTTGTCATTATTCCAATTTGGGAATATTAGGGTTCCTTCTTTGTCAGTCAACCTTTGGGTCAAAAACCCAGATCCAACGCACCCGGTTGGGCATGGTTGTAGTTAGTGCCTTGTGGCCACTTGAATTCATTTGGTTGTATGATTTGTTTACTCATTTTATTTATTTCTCCTTCTTGGTATGATTCTTAGTTAATCTTTCTATGTTGTGTTTCAGAAGTTTGGCTTGACTTTCCTTGTTGACTTTGGTTGACCTTGTTTGATCTCATAGTTTTCTCAATAGGTTTCATAGTTGATTTTTATGGCCTCTTTCGATGATTAGATTTATTTTGAGGCATGTGATTTTATTCTACCTCAGTGTTATATCCTATAGTAATTATAAATAGGTAATAATATTGTGATCTATTACTTCATAATCTTATAGATTATAGTGTTTGGTATTTGGCATGTATATATATATATATATATATATATATATATATATGGAAATATATATATGGGTGCACACATATATGTATTTATATATATATAATTTATATGTGATTATATGTTAATTATTGTAGATATTGTTGATGGTGTATATTTCAAGATTAATGTAAAGTATAATATTATTAATAATTAAATATTAAATAATGCGAGGTATATTATTCTCAATTGTTAATTATTAATAATGAGGATAGGTTATATATATAGATATTGATGTAATTAATGATGGCATATGCATATATGTTAGGATAATATTACATGGGTGTATGAATGAATACAAATAATCTTTTATTGTATATTTGAGTAATATAGTTGTATGATATTAAGTTATTTTATAATACCCTTTAGTTAAGAGTTAGTTGGGAATTGGTTATTTTTCCTCTCAACATTTGGAAATCTATTTATATGCACTACTTTCTCATTTGAAGAGAGGGGATTTTGGGGCTGAAGCATTGAGGAGAGGATGGCCTTACTTTTCATGGAGATTTTGGAGAGAAAACTTGGAGATGTGAAGGAGAGTTTGTAAGCATATGTCTTTAAAAATTTTTGGTTATCTTTGCTTTTGGGAGAGAGACATTTTTGTGAGAATTTCAGTAGTTGAGAGAGGGATTCTTTGCTGTGGAATTATTTCTTTCTTTCATGGAGATTTCTGAAAGTGGATAGGGTTTGAAGGATGCATCTCAAGTTTGGATTTGTCTTCTCTTTTGTTTCCTTCCTTCTTCGATTCAACCTTCGTAGGACATGAGGTATGGATTGAATATTTTAGTTAATTGATGTATCTGATAGATTATAGATCTATTTATATATTATAATTATTTATTATATCTGTACTTTTCATTTGTATGGTTATTTTAAAGTTTTGAGTTTTTGTTTGTAAGAATTGGCATGTGTTTTCCTAGGGTTTTTAGCAACCTATTTTTGGAGATCTGTTATTATAACAATTTAAATTGCATCTATGGTTTTACTAAATTGATTTTTTCTGGAAGTAAAATTCATAGATCTCAAATGGGTATCTCTCTGATTTTATTTTTAGGTTCGAATTAATACCTTATTTTTGACATTTTGGCAGACTATGCCTGTCCATTCTTGATTCTAAATTTTCTGTCAAATGTATTCGTATGCTACAGGCTGATATGATTATATAAAAGTCTAAATTTAATATCAAAGATTTTATTAAGTCTTATCTTTCATTTCCAATTGGTTTGGTGAATTTTAATTATGTTTTGTGAAAATTACAACCGTTTTAGTGAAGGCAGGTCTGAACCCTAACCAGAATTTTCTGTTTTAAACCAGAAGTCATTACCTTCTTTCCCACCGTTGGATCTTCTTAAAAATCAAATTTAGAGTCCATAATTATGTTAGCTAAATCTCTACCGAAGAGATTTTCTTTATTATTTGTTTTGTGGAAGATATGGATGACTGTTCTATGATGACTATTCTTTGCATTTAATCCTTGCTTGAAATAATTCAGTTTAAGAACATCATTAAGTTTTAAGGTTTCGTATGGTCACCAGAGGCTATTAGAATGTTTTTTTGGTTAATTGGATCTATTTATACTCTGAATATATTTATAATATCACTTGGATGTCTTCTTATATGTTTGGAACATTCTGTATGCCATATTGGGTTTAGGGTTGTCAAGTGGACTAGGGACAACATATGTTTTCCTAAACTCAATCAAATGTTGTTATGGAATTGATATAAATTCTTGATGATGGATCTATTATGCTCTTATGATTTTTATATGTATGTTAGGGAACCTAAGTACACTAGGTGAGTGGCTCATAGTGAGGGGCCGGGGCCCTAAGTGGCTAGTACCAGGATAACCTACTATGAGTTATTTAATCAAGTGATAACCTAAATAAATGAATTGGGAATGGGAGATTATTGGAATGGAAAATTATACATTAATCAAGATTAATTGTGCCTCGCCCATGCCTTTAGTGCTAGTAAAGACTAAGGATGGGAGTGGGAGAAGGTACCTATGCGTAGGTACAACTGAATGACCTTGTCTGTACGAGAGGCATTCGATTCTGCATGTGCCTACTTGGGGGCCGAGGCCAAGAGTGGCTAGTACCAGGACAACCCAAGGGGTGAGGGCTATGCGATGACACTCACCTAGCTTGTAGCTTAGAGTCTCTATCAAATTTGATCATGCCTCTGATATTCCTTGTGGTCTTCTTGTCTTTTCTTTTTTTGTTGTGACTTTGGGGAACTTTTATCACCACCTTAGAAATTTTCTAGTTGTTACCTCTTGTATGGGCCTTTGGTTCTATCTCCTAGCTCAGGGGAGTGGGCCTATTGGTTCCACGTGGTTGGGTGGTTAATATTTATATCGAGGTATTGTTCGTGATTCTCTGGATGATCCTAGCACATATTCCTTTCCAGATCTGCAGTTGAAGATTTCTTATTGGATATGTTAATATGTTGAGATGTACTTATGTATTTGTATTCATGTAATTTTTAATCTCCTAAAAAGAGTCTTGTAGTATTGATGTAATCTCAATTCAAAGCAATGCATAAGGGAATGGGTAGTTCTAGGTAAAAAAAAGGGAAAATAATGTGGAATATTGGACATGTTACTAGCATTAAAAGAAAGTGTTTATGTTATTTCTCCTATCCTCTTATGTTGTCCATATGTAAAGGAAATAATCTTAAATATAGTTATATATAATGAAGTATCACAAAAATAATGTATTCTCTCTTGATGAAAGAATTCAAAGAGATTATTGAGAAATGATAGATTAGTGATTGGAATTATTAACAATGAATGGTTATGAAACAATGCAATAGAATAGTAATTTGATTTTAATGTTAATACTTAGTTCATGTTAATGAAGTACCTAGGATGATGTCTACCTTAATGAATATTAATCTCTTACCTAAATTATTAGAGAAAAGTGATATAAAGGATAGTAGATGTAGATGAAATCAATATGAATTTATGAAATGAGTTGATAAAAGGAATAATGATGTGGATGATTAACCTATGTTTAATAAAAGAAATAAGTTAGGGACATTTAACTTGGTGCATTAAAATGAATGTAGATCTTTTAAGCTCATGATTCCGTGAATATCTTATGCATGTAAATGGTTTATATGATGTTGCTTTAGTAGCGACGTTAGGGAACCCGGGAGGACTTAAGTTGTATAAATCTTACATTCAAGTAGTAGAAAATTATTTCTTCTTTTAGAAATATGAAGTGTAATGATAAATATTATTCTAGTTAAAATAAATAAATAAAATAAAATAAAAATTCACTACTTGCATTTTATAGAGGTTTTATGTCTTGTCCTCTTGGGTTTCCTGGCGGGGTGTTACATCTGGTATCAGAGCCCTAGGTTTCTACACTGGGAACTCTCGGTCTCATAGCTCACCTATGCATAACCTTGAGTATCTTAACTTTGTCTCTTTTTGGATTATGTTGTTATGCTAAAACTTGAATCTTAGGAAATGAAGGCTACCTTTCGTGTTCTTATGTTGTATTGTCTTACAAGGGCACACCCATTCTTCTATGATTGAGTTATATTTTAACAATTATTTATGTTTTTGCATAATGAGATCAATGATGTGTTAAGTGGATGTTTTCTATAATATTAATGGAATGGCGAAGAATTCTTGAGACTTGTGTTTATTTTCTTGAAAGGTACTGGCATCTCTAGAAGGGTCAAAAGTTAAAGGATGCTAAATGTTTTGAATCTTAATTATGGTAGTAGATAATATTACCCCTTGATCATACCTATAATATAATGTTGTGCACTCTATCTTCTTACAAATACCTAGTTGAATTTTATCCTACTCAAGGTATCTTAGAAATAGATTTCTTTTGGATCTTTAAAGAATGAAATGATTGTGGTAGTACTTGATAGGAATGATAGGGCAATAATTAGATTACATGGCTAATAATATGTACCTAGGAAAGAAGTGAAAAATAATAATAATAATAAATAAATAAATTAGGAACAAATAATTTACTGTCATATGCATTTCTCTCTCTCTTTCTCTCTCCCCTCTTAAGAAATAAGTTTTGCATGACTAAAATTGTTTAGACAAGGCAATAATATATTAGAAAAATTTGTAAATACTCAATTAGGAAACCCTTGGGTGAAGGACCTATGTCCCCAAGATTTTATCATAGGCTATAATTCACATTTTCATTTAGGAAGAGGAATTTTTATCCCTATCTTGGTAAGAAGTTATATCCTTTCTGCATATTTTATTAAATTGCACAAAAAGGATTTAAGATAACATAATCAAAAAATTCTAGGGAAGAGTATGTGCGATGATGGATTATCTGTACTAATGATAGAAGTGTTTTTATTAAATATATGTCTTGCAAAATGCCTAGTGAACAGTTAGGATCCTAGATGGGTATTTTAGAAACAAATTCGTGTTTTGTATACATTGTGATCAACACCATAGCAGTAAGAAATTAACAACATTAAGTGATTGAAAAACTATGAATAAGGAGTTGTTGTGGTAAATAAATGTTATAGAAATGTACCTTACTCAATTTCTACTTAGAACTGATGTTATCTCAAAATTTTAAAGTGTATGAGGGTAATGTTTCAAATAGGTAAAGGGTATAAATTAAAGTTATGTACAGTAGTTAATGTTATTAATTTAGATGTTGTGGTTATAGTAGTAGGACTCGTATACTTCTTTCTTTCTTGATGGATCTATGATCATTATGAAATAAAAAATTTGAAATAACTCTTAAGTAAATGCTATATGGAAACCTCCTGACATGCAAATTAGGGAAAAGTGCATAGATAAATAGTAAGCTTTAAGAAGGGATCCCAACTTAATGAATAATAGTGCAATAAATTGTAAATTGTTTAGATCTCCTCTAAGGGGTGAATGTGTTTTTGGAAATCAAGCACTACAACTATTGTGAAAGATGACTTAGAATATGTATATTGTAAAATTTGTGTGTCCTATGTCATTGGAATTCTACTTAAAGCTTTGATGGAAAGGAATATTTCTTATAAAACTATGTGTTAATGAAAATGGTAAGTTTCAAGTATCTAGATTGTTTTATTTTCATGATTACAAAAGTAAATAAAAATTATTTGATGTATTCCCTTCATGATCATAACAAATATAAATGTTACATACCTCTCTACGTTTGGTATTCATAGCTTGTAAGGGACACAAATTTTGGACCCTATTTGTAATAAGGTCTCACAAGTTGTATTATGTAGGGTTAGATTATGTCTCAAAAGGGAAAATATATCATAAATTCTTCCTTTTTTTTATACTGGTTACCATAGATAGGAACTTTGATATTGTGAAAGGAAGTGATAATCTTAGTTGGTAAAACATGCAATTTCATAATATATTGATATTAGTGAGTAAACATGAATACCTTAGAGTTTCGACTTGATAACAATAATTTTGATGCAATTTCAAGTATCTTGTTAACAAACTTACAGCATAAAGTGATAGACTCACATAGGTAATTCTTTTTGAAAGTCATTACTAATTGAATTGAGTTAATCTACACTAAAGTTGTAATAAGATAGGATTTACCAAAACTCTTGATAGGAGAAGAATGTGTGCAGTCATTAAATTAGGATCTATAATAGCAATAATATAATTCTGTTAGATAATGTGTGATATATAGTTCACATTCCCGACTTTCAGGAGTAAGTCGAATCTTAGTGGGGGAGGATGTAATACCCCTCTAACCCTAATATAAGTTTTGTGTTTTTGAAAGAATTAAGATCCTTCGATGTTTTCTTATAGCTTAAGTTGTACATGATACTTGTTTGATCTATTCCTATAGTTGTTTATAATAATTTCAAAAGCTAGTACTCAATGATTCTAATATCAGACATACTATCTAAAGGTATCACTTTTGTATGTATTTATCTCCATGTATGTATTGAGTACCTACAAGACCTTTATGAACATAGTTAGGATGTTATATGATATGTACTTGATAGATATATATAAGTGGTTATTTATATTTCCTTCTAATAAGGTTACCTTGGAAGAATCTTGTATCTCACTTGATGATTTGATTATGTTAATTTATTATTAGTATTGATAAGAGACTAACACAATGCTTAAGATTCTAACCTTCATTATGATGATGCTACATGCTTTGAGTGTATATATATACATGATATGTTTTCATGATTCAAGACGAAGTTGTAGTTACTCACATAGCTGAGGTCCACACGATGTATCGATCCTGGTCATCTGTCTGCAATTTTTTCTTTTATATGTATATCCGTGCATATGTATTTCTTCTTTGTGATGCAGGCTTGCAGGTACCGGGCATTGACTTCACCTGGCTTCACAGGTCTGAGCATGCCCTCAAATCCTCGATGGTTGTTGTTATGGAGATAGTACTAAGGCCCCTACATGAGTCTTCCTTTGTCATTATTCCAATTTGGGAATATTAGGGTTCCTTCTTTGTTAGTCAACCTTTGGGTCAAAAACCCAGATCCAACGCACCCAGTTGGGCATGGTTGTAGTTAGTGCCTTGTGGCCACTTGAATTTATTTGGTTGTATGATTTGTTTACTCATTTTATTTATTTCTCCTTCTTGGTATGATTCTTAGTTAATCTTTCTATGTTGTGTTTCAGGAGTTTGGCTTGACTTTCCTTGTTGACTTTGGTTGACCTTGTTTGATCTTATAATTTTTTCAATATGTTTCATAGTTGATTTTTATGGCCTCTTTCGATGATTAGATTTATTTTGAGGCATGTGATTTTATTCTACCTCAGTGTTATATCCTATAGTAATTATAAATAGGTAATAATATTGTGATCTATTACTTCATAATCTTATAGATTATAGTGTTTGGTATTTGGCATGTATCTATATATATATATATATATATATATATATATATATATATATATATATATATATATATATATATATATATATATATATATATGGAAATATATATATGGGTGCACACATATATGTATTTATATATATATAATTTATATGTGATTATATGTTAATTATTGTAGATATTGTTGATGGTGTATATTTCGGGATTAATGTAAAGTATAATATTATTAATAATTAAATATTAAATAATGCGAGGTATATTATTCTCAATTGTTAATTATTAATAATGAGGATAGGTTATATATATAGATATTGATGTAATTAATGATGGCATATGCATATATGTTAGGATAATATTACATGTGTGTATGAATGAATATAAATAATCTTTTATTGTATATTTGAGTAATATAGTTGTATGATATTAAGTTATTTTATAATACCCTTTAGTTAAGAGTTAGTTGGGAATTGGTTACTTTTCCTCTCAACATTTGGAAATCTATTTATATGCACTACTTTCTCATTTGAAGAGAGGGGATTTTGGGGCTGAAGCATTGAGGAGAGGATGGCCTTACTTTTCATGGAGATTTTGGAGAGAAAACTTGGAGATGTGAAGGAGAGTTTGTAAGCATATGTCTCTAAGAATTTTTGGTTATCTTTGCTTTTGGGAGAGAGACATTTTTGTGAGAATTTCAGTAGTTGAGAGAGGGATTCTTTGCTGTGGAATTATTTCTTTCTTTCATGGAGATTTCTGAAAGTGGATAGGGTTTGAAGGATGCATCTCAAGTTTGGATTTGTCTTCTCTTTTGTTTCCTTCCTTCTTCGATTCAACCTTCGTAGGACATGAGGTATGGATTGAATATTTTAGTTACTTGATGTATCTGATAGATTATAGATCTATTTATATATTATAATTATTTATTATATCTGTACTTTTCATTTGTATGGTTATTTTAAAGTTTTAAATTTTTGTTTGTAAGAATTGGCATGTGTTTTCCTAGGGTTTTTAGCAACCCATTTTTGGAAATCTGTTATTATAACAATTTAAATTGCATCTATGGTTTTACTAAATTGATTTTATGGAAGTAAAATTCATAGATCTCAAATGGGTATCTCTCTGATTTTATTTTTAGGGTCGAATTAATACCTTATTTTTGACATTTTGGTAGACTATGCCTGTCCATTCTTGATTCTAAATTTTTTGTCAAATGTATTCGTATGCTACAGGCTGATATGATTATATAAAAGTCTAAATTTGATATCAAAGATTCTACTAAGTCTTATCTTTCATTTCCAATTGGTTTGGTGAATTTTAATTATGTTTTGTGAAAATTACAACCGTTTTAGTGAAGGCAGGTCTGAACCCTAACCAGAATTTTCTGTTTTAAACTAGAAGTCATAACTTTCTTTCCCACCGTTGGATCTTCCTAAAAATAAAATTTAGAGTCCATAATTATGTTAGCTAAATCTCCACCGAAGAGATTTTCTTTATTATTTATTTTGTGGAAGATATGGATGACTGTTCTATGATGACTATTCTTTGCATTTAATCCTTGCTTGAAATAATTCAGTTTAAGAACATCATTAAGTTTTAAGGTTTCGTATGGTCACCAGAGGCTATTAGAATGTTTTTTTGGTTAATTGGATCTATGTATACTCTGAATATGTTTATAATATCACTTGGATGTCTTCTTATATGTTTGGAACATTCTGTATGCCATATTGGGTTTAGGGTTGTCAAGTGGACTAGGGACAACATATGTTTTCCTAAACTCAATCAAATGTTGTTATGGAATTGATATGAATTCTTGATGATGGATCTATTATGCTCTTATGATTTTTATATGTATGTTAGGGAACCTAAGTACACTAGGTGAGTGGCTCATAGTGAGGGGTCGGGGCCCTAAGTGGCTAGTACCAGGATAACCTACTATGAGTTATTTAATCAAGTGATAACCTAAATAAATGAATTGGGAATGGGAGATTATTGGAATGGGAAATTACACATTAATAAAGATTAATTGTGCCTCGCCCATGCCTTTAGTGCTAGTAAAGACTAAGGATGGGAGTGGGAGAAGGTACCTATGCGTAGGTACAACTGAATGACCTTGTCTGTACGAGAGGCATTCGGTTCTGCATGTGCCTACTTGGGGGCCGGGGCCAAGAGTGGCTAGTATCAGGACAACCCAAGGGGTGAAGGTTATGCGATGACACTCACCTAGCTTGTAGCTTAGAGTCTCTATCAAATTTGATCATGCCTCTGATATTCCTTGTGGTCTTCTTGTCTTTTCTTTTTTTGTTGTGACTTTGGGGAACTTTTATCACCACCTTAGGAATTTTCTAGTTGTTACCTCTTGTATGGGTTTTTGTTCTATCTCCTAGCTCGGGGGAGTGGGCCTATTGGTTCCACGTGGTTGGGTGGTTAATATTTATATCGAGGTATTGTTCGTGATTCTCTGGATGATCCTAGCACATATTCCTTTCCAGATCTACAGTTGAAGATTTCTTATTGGATATGTTAATATGTTGAGATGTACTTATGTATTTGTATTCATGTAATTTTTAATCTCCTAAAAAGAGTCTTGTAGTATTGATGTAATCTCAATTCAAAGCAATGCATAAAGGAATGGGTCGTTCTAGGTAAAAGAAAGGGAAAATAATGTGGAATATTGGACATGTTACTAGCATTCAAAGAAAGTGTTTATGTTATTTCTCCTATCCTCTTATGTTGTCCATATGTAAAGGAAATAATCTTAAATATAGTTATATATAATGAAGTATCACAAAAATAATGTATTCTCTCTTGATGAAAGAATTCAAAGAGATTATTGAGAAATGATAGATTAGTGATTGGAATTATTAACAATGAATGGTTATGAAACAATGCAATAGAATAGTAATTTGATTTTAATGTTAATACTTGGTTCATGTTAATGAAGTACCTAGGATGATGCCTACCTTAATGAATATTAATCTCTTACCTAAATTATTAGAGAAAAGTGATATAAAGGATAGTAGATGTAGATGAAATCAATATGAATTTATGGAATGAGTTGATAAAAGGAATAATGATGTGGATGATTAACCTATGTTTAATAAAAGAAATAAGTTAGGGACATTTAACTTGGTGCATTAAAATGAATGTAGATCTTTTAAGCTCATGATTCTGTGAATATCTTATGCATGTAAATGGTTTATATGATGTTGCTTTAGTAGCGACGTTAGGGAACCCGGGAGGACTTAAGTTGTATAAATCTTACATTCAATTAGTAGAAAATTATTTCTTCTTTTAGAAATATGAAGTGTAATGATGAATATTATTCTAGTTAAAATAAATAAATAAAATAAAATAAAAATTCACTACTTGCATTTTATAGAGGTTTTATGTCTTGTCCTCTTGGGTTGCCTGGCGGGGTGTTACACTGATATTGGTTCTAATACTTGTTCTGATATTGGTTCTGATACTGGTTCTGATATTGGTTCTGATACTTGTTCTAATAATTGTTCTGATACTGGTTCTGATATTGATTCTAATACTGATTCTAATAATGATTCTGATAATTATTCTAATACTAGTTCTGATACTTGGTATACTTGATAGCATCTTTTTCCAGTGCAAACTCCCAAGCAAGAGTATATCGTGCAGTCCCAATGTCTAGCAAGGTGGAGAATAAGAGGGATTGGCAAGCTGGTGGAAGAGATGGAAGACAAGAGAATGAAAGCTAATGAAGGGAGGAAATCTTCAAGGGAAAAACTCCTCAAGAATACCCAAGCTAGGGAAAAATTATCATGTAAAGCACATTTGGACAAGCAATGAAAAGCCATAATAGGATAAGTCACAAAAGTGTAATGCAAGAGTGGGAAAGGATGCAGTTCAAAGGAGTAGACATGTCAAGAGGCTTCATAGCACTGTGTTTTACTCTTTTTTTTTTTTTTATTAGATCAAGACCAAAGTGGAAAATGATAGCGATAGGCGAAAATGAATGGAGGAAGATGGATATGAAGGCTAAACATGGAAGGAATGAAAGCAAGATCACCGTAAGATAGCTCACAAAATAGCCAAATATTCATGTATAGATCAACATTGTCAAGATCAAAGAGAGAAGATGGAATGGATGAAATATGTAGAAGAACTACGCATGATGTCTAATTGCCAGGTTTTCATCATGGTACTTATCCGAGGTGCCACAAGGAAGTGGTTTTCACCATAGGACGAATTTATTTCTCTTTACTTTTGCTACCAAGGTGCCTGTTTCCAGGTTTTCACCAAGGCACATTTTCAATTTTTTTTTTTTTAATTTCATTTCCTTTTTTTTATATAGAAAAAGGCAAGTTTGCTAGATAATGCTCCTTGAAAGGATAAACCATGATATTCTAAGGATTCAAAATGATATGCTCAAAGATGCTGATAGGGAAAGGGAGATGGAAGAAAAAAATGGAGGATAAGGTTTTATGTAAAGCGAGTGAGGTTGGAAGATAGGAGGAATAGGCAAATGAGGAAAAATGATAGAATGTAGAAGGATAATGCATGGAAGGATTGTGAAAGGGTAGGTGGAAAGGAAGGCAAGATCAACGTAAACACACACCTTGAAGGGTAGCGAGAGGGTGGAGGAAATGTGAATGAAGGAATACGTGAAGGAATATGGCGAATGGATAGCAGAGGTTGAGGTTTAGGGGATGAAATGAAAGAATATTTTTGGAGGGAGATGAAGTGGAAGCCTTTGGAAGCTTGAATGTCAATTTCACTTTTTTCTCAACACCAGACTCTTTCAAGAGAGACTTTGGAATCCATATAGCCGCAGGCTTTTTATTTCCTTTTGATGATCTAGAGAGAATATCTTCAATGATAGATTTTGGAACCCATACTTGTCTTGTAGTTTTTTTCTTAGATATCTCTTTTGACTTTATGCCTCCGTGTCGATTAGAGGAGACATGGTGATCTTCTTTTTTTGATGGATTCTTGCATTACTTCTTTTTCTTGTATTGAACATTCAAGTTACTTCCAAAAGACTTGTGATTTGTGGAAGAGGGAGGATATGACTGGTTTAGATGGGTGGGTGGATGAAAAGGATTCAAGGGTATGCATCTATGTTGATCTTGAGGAAAGATGGGAGATGGAGGTATGTAAGGACCCAAGATGGATGGCGAATCAGGAGAGTTAGGAGGGGAAAGTGAAGGGACATAAGGACCCAAGATGGAAGGAAGGCATGAAGCCCTTAGTAGTGGTGGAAGAGGTCCAAGGATGGAAGTGGAAGATGTAAAAGGATAATCAATAAGCTCATCAACATCTATATGACAACCAAGGATATCAGCATCTTTAGAGTGAGCATTAGAATTTTCAATAGAATCATGGATATCTTGAATATGAGCACCTTCTTTGATAGGATTGTTCAAAGCTTGCAAAGACTTAGGAAGAGTAGAAAGTGGAAGTGAACATGGAGTGGTAGAATAAGAAGATGGAAGACTTTGATCTTGAAAAGGATCTTTGGATAGCATAAGCACATAATTTTTCTCTTGATTTTCAATAGACTCAACATTGGAAGTAACAACACTATTTTTACCAACCTTAATGGAAGTATCATCTTTGGAAAGCGCAAGTGTAGTAAGGTCATTTTGATTGTCAATAAGATCAACAGTGTGAGTAGTAGCTTGATCTTGCTTAGGAGAAGACTTAAGACATGGTGGAATGCATGAAAAAGGGTGTATAGGATCAAAAGAACCATGAAGCAGATAAGAGACATCGGAAAAAGGAGTGGATGAAATGGAGGGTTCTTGATCTTGATCTTTCTTTATGTTCTTTTCTTCATCATTTTTGGAATCCTCTTGACATGGAGCCACTTCTAAGGATAAGGAAGCATGTTGGGATTGTATGGAAGACTTTGGAAGAGATGGTGGAGGACTAGCTGAAGTAGGGATTATAGCATATGAAGGCTTAGGCTCTTTAGGTTTATCATCATTGAAAGTATTTGCAGCCAAGTGAAGGATAGCTTGAGTTTCTTTAAGAGGTAGCCCTGGAGGATAACTATAGGGAACCACATGAAAAGTATCAGGGCTTGTATGAGATGAAGGTTCTGTGAAAGATTTGAAAGACTCAGAAGCTTTAGGAAATGTACGAGTATTGGAGGAAGTAGGGGATGGAAGGGAACCATTACAAGACAAGGGTCCAACATTAACATGATCTTGCTTGAGAGCGTAATCTTTATTTTCAGCCTGAGAGTTCTTAGAGGAGAGATCCTTATAGTATTGACGTTTCAAGCTAGCACGATGTATTGTATAGTCCTCAGCAGTAGTAGATGGATCATCATCAAGGTATTGTCCACAAAAGCCATCAAAATCTCTTTCAAAATCAGAATCATATGGATCACCATCATGATCTATCCAATGTGATGGCCCATTTGTAGTAAGCAGGAATGAACGATGAGGAGGACTCTTAGGAATAGAGGTGTCATAGGTATCATTACATTGTCTGTCGTCATAGTCATCATAGTCTCCAAAGCTAGATGTGTCACTCTCCGTGGAAGAGGTATCATATTGCTCAAATTTTTTCCGGGGGCATGGTGACATGTACAAGTCTTTATCAAATGGAAAAGAGTATAGAGATTCCATGGAGAACTCTTTAGGTGCCTTTTCTTTCTTAAGATTGTGAAGTTCAACTTGCATAGCTTGCAGCTGCTTCATCATAGCGGTGATTAGAGCTTCTTCCTCTTGTGTACTGATTCTTTGAGACATGTGTACTGATTCTCAATAGCTACTGATATGTTCTTGACACAGTGATTTGTATGACAGATTCTGGAAATAGGTTGAAGAAGCTAAGTATCCAGCAATTTTGACAATTTTCTAACAACTCTCTCAAATTTTTCCAAACGACACTCTGCAGACTCATACAACACTGGGTAGTCTATGAAACGATAGTTGCTAAACTCGTATGACAGTTGGGTAGCAATGAAACGATAGTTGACAAAACTCGTATGATAGTTGCTAACAGGGTTTTGACTTTCTTGAATTTGCTGGTTTGAAAACTCGTACGACACTGGGTTCTCAATCATACGATAGATGGGCAATACTGAAATGACACTTGACAAAACTCGTATGACTTTTGACTTCCTGAAATGACTTTTGACTCCAGAAAAGATTTTATGTCAATTTTTGCAAAATTTAAGGTCTTCAGTTTTGGATTGTTTGCAAATTGTACTGTCCAAATTTTGAAGGTTATACCAGATTTGATCATTTTTAATAGCCAAGTAGATAAACAAGCACGCAGAACAGCAAGCAAGTGATTCCAAGCACGTCTGAAAATAATGAACAAGGGCAAAAGCAACCTTGCGCATGAACAATCAAGTGACCAAATTGTGCTAATCCCTGAGAGTACTAATTGTGTATGTTCTGAAAAGTTTTGCAATAACACACGTATACCTGAAAGTGAAAAATTGGCCTCTCTAGGGTTTTTAGTAATGGTTTGACTCTGCAACTTTTATGATTCAAAGGGGTGAACTCCAATCCCGGTGCACCAAGGTTTTGACACAGTCTGAGAACTTAATCTTCAAGAGCTGCTAGGGAGATCTGACAACCCAACAATGAACCATACCCGTGGAGATTTCTTCCACAAGGACATTTATATAGCGGCTGTCACTACCACGACGAAAATGGCTATGACCGCTTGAGGTTCTGTCAACGCAGTTTTCCCTGTAAAGGGATTGTCCGCTATGGTTAACCCTCTCTAAAGGTGACTCACAGATTTATACCACAAGGGGACTTGGCTCCAGATTCAAGGTTTTTGACACCTTTTCACTTTTAACCCAAACAAAGCAAGCAAATTAATCCGACACGCTAAGACAAAGTTTTGTTCCACCAAGGTCTGTAATATCAACTCCACGTGATCTATCAACCTCTCCAGGGAGAGAATGTATCAATCAATAAGAGAAGACACACTAACCAATTTTGAATCACCAAAGCTCGTGATATCAACCCCACGTGATCTATCAACCTCTCCGGAGAGAGAATGTGTCGATCAATAAGAGAAGACACACTAACCAAGTTGAATGTGAAATGAACTAAGTATCCTCCCTACCTACAAGGATTTTGTCATCAAGCAGGATTTCACTAGGAATCCAATCTCTCAAGAATCACGAATAGTGTTCATAGGGCCTAATTACTATGTGAGCATAGATATATGTTCTGAAAGTAAATCTACCAAAAGCATCCAAAAAGTAGAAAGAGGAACACTTAACGCTTAAAGAAAATATGAGATGAGTCCACAAGGTGGAACACTTAACACCTCACACAAGCTAAAAAAATGAGTCCACAACTTAGAAAACAAGTGAGTTCCTAAAAGCACAAAAGGGTTGCCAAGTGGAACACTTAACGCTTCTGTCCTGTTGACCCCTCCCCTTTATGGCACTGAGATTGCAACCACGGGGTGGAAATGAGGGGCCGGTGGATTAGCGAGTCCAATAACCCAAGATAGCAATCAAGATCGATCACAAGTATTCTAAGACTACTTAATGAATTCTTATGGAATTACAACCTAGTATCAAATTATGCAAGTGTGTAAAATAAAAGCATGAGAAGACGCACACAAGCTAGACACATGAGAGATTTATTTTAAGCCCAAATCAAAATGTTATTAGATGAAGGAGAATACCTGGTGATCCTCGCAATGCACTTAGTAGATTTTACCTGATTTTTAGCAATTCTTGCACTTTTCCCAATCAAAACCAGCAGAGAGCAATCAAAAATAGAGAATTTCATTTGTCAAAATTAGCAGTTAGCCGAAATATAAAAATCAAATCTGATACTCTTCTCTGAAAAATGAAACGACAGTAAAAAATTGGTACGAAAACTCGTACGACAGTGGGTATGCTCCCAGATGACAGTCTAGAAACTCGTACGACACTGGGTATGCTACCATACGACAGATTAGCTCCCAAATGACAGTGGGTATGTAATGAAACGAGTCTCGATCTGATAGACTATCGTACGACAGTGGGTCTAGTATCATACGACAGTGGGTATGCTCCCATACGACATTTGTTAGAAACTCATATGACAGATGTACGGACAAAAATTAAAAAAATCATAGTTTTGCACAGATCCCGAGGAGAAAAAGATAGAAATTGATAGAATTGAATTGGAAACCCATTTCAGGGCCCCACGGTGGGCGCCAAAAATGTGTGTGTGAAAATTGTACCTGATCTGTAGACACAACACTTAGTAAAACATTAGAGGTTAGCTAAAATCAAAATCGTGCAAAATTGAAAGCTATCTAACCAAGCGATTTACTGCCTTCTAATAGGTGCAAGATTGATGTTCTCAGATTGTAATCAAGATCAGTGACCTAGGCGACACCTAAATGAAGGATTTGAATGCAATTGATCTAGATATGAATTGAATGCAATTAATCTATATTTTTGATATTTTCTATGCAATAAGAATGATAAAAAAACTGATATGTTATGGATGCTAAATGATCTAACAATGAAGATTCTAACAATGATATGAAAAACTATGAAATTCTATGCTAAGATATAAAACTATGCAATTGAAATTGATCTCACAAAGCTTTGAATTCGCAAGTTGATTCCTCAGCCTCCAATTCTCCAGCGTGATTGTGCAAAATATGAGATGATTTGTGAAGAGCTGAGCCTTGGTTTTATAGAAATCCAGGGCTTTGGAGGTGCATGGAAAAAGCCATAAATCACTCAAATTGATTTCTGAGTTATCTGATCATGAAAGATAGTTAATTCTCAACATCATGCAAAAACATGCAAAAATAGCTTTTTAACTCAAATTAGAGTTTAGATCAGCTTTTTGAACTCCAAAAGGATGTTGAGTTCCAAAAAGTCAATAACTTGCATTGATTTTCTGATTTGGAGTTTAACTGTTTCTTTTGAATATGCATAATAATTAAGAATTAAATAAATAAATAAAGTGATTTATCCTCAACTCAACTGATTTCTGAAAATAAATAATTAATTTATGGGTTAATTAACTATTTATTCAAACTTTTGTTAAAAACTATATTATTAAATAATGACAACATGCTTTAATTAATTAAATAAGAATTTAATCAATTAAAGATAGAAATTTTGATTTATTGTCAAAATTAAATAATACAATTAGAATTAAATTTAATTAAATAATTAAGTGGCGAGATATTAAATCTAATTAATTAAATATGAAAATATTCAATTAATCAAACTTAGGATAAATGTGATTTATTGCCAAATAATTATTAAATTAAAGATAATTAAGATAATTAAGAATATTGCTAGGAATATTCCCCGATGCAGAATTTAAGATAATCAATTATGATTCGATGATGTTTAGATGTGCCTTAGATTAGGACTTTGATGTCAATTTCGTTCGAATTGAAGATGTAGGAGATTAATGAACTTATAGCCCATTTTTGGGGTATTACAATAATAACTCTTTGTAGCTCGGTAACTGTTCTGCAGCTCAATTCTTATTAACCAGTATGATCAGAATGCATGAAAACTTCTCCACGTGATAATTCTATAATATCTTCTTCTTTCGGCATATTTTTCATAATGAAACCAATGTCTCTTATATAAACGAGTAAATCATTTTCTTTTCCTACATCAAATTTTGCCACTTAATCATAGTCATAGATTTTGCCACTTTAAGCTCCCTTAGCTGATGTGTCAGTAACAGATTTCAATCTGCTCCATTAGATCCTTTTTGATTTATGTTAGCCGTCGATCTTCATAACAAACTTTATCTGTTACCTCGATTTCATACACTTTACAGATCATCACTTTATCGGCTAAACTAATCATTTAATTCTTTTCTATTTTTCTCAGTTAACAAAGAAATATGTCGGTGAACACAAGCTCGGTTAATACTACACTCGGTATACACTACACTTCATTGGTGTATACTGAAATGCTTTATTTACCGACAACACCGCTTTGTGTCTTTCAGCTCTATTCTTCATCATAAATGAATGCAACATAATAAAGTCAATTTCATCAAGTCATAGACTCATCAAAAAGTTACTATGTGTATTCCTTATCCTCATCTGTCATATACATCTTCCTCATGTAGATATTTCTTTTCTTCATCTCTTTCACCTTCCTTGAGATGTGTCGGTATAGTAACTTACAATATAAGTATTGTCAAGCTAGTTGACATCAATGACAACATAATACTAATTTAATCATCTTGCATATCTAATCATCAACTCCTCAGCAATCTCAAATTACAGATTCTTCATTCTGGTTCTAAATCAGTTGTAGTTCATCAATCTCTCCCTTTGACATTGATGGCAACTCAAGTAATATGAAATGTACCATACACATACCAAACATGTATTCTACAACTTTTTGATCAAATGTTGTGTAGTGTAAGCTCTCTCTAGCTTAATATGTTTAATCACTACGTTACTAAAACAACATTATAAAATACAACTTTGTCATTTTGTAGATATAACCTTTTCAGTTCTCAAGTTCCTTTCAGATTATCTCTCCCTTAGATAGTTCTCATTGGTGTATATCTCCTTTTCTTTTCATATTATTTATCTCTCCCTTTGACAACAATGCCAAAGAAACAAACAAATAATTAGCTCTATAGTAGCTAAGTAACTTTTTGGTGTCCACTACTTCCTCTGTATCTTAGTATACTGATATCCCAATCTATTTCAGTTCTTCAAGCTTAATCACAACCTTGAACAAAATCCAAAGTGTGAACTATGTTGCATCAACATGAATGATCTTCTGATAAGATTAGGTTGATGCAACATCTAGATAACATTAGTGACTAATAGACAGGGGACGGACCCCAAGTCTAGTCCTCAAATATTCAGAAGTGTCCTTTAGTAGAGGCTTTGTAAAAATGTTTGCAAGTTGTTCTTTAGATGTAACAAATTCTAACTTTACTTGCTTCTCTTGGACTTGTTATCTTAAGTAGTGATACTTAATTGAGATATGCTTTGTCTTAGAGTGCATCACAGGATTCTTTGAAATATTAATAGCACTTGTGTTGTCATAGTATATGATCATCAAGTCAATGATTACCTCATTCATTCCTTCCAACACTTTATTGATATATGCAATGTTTGAGCAATTAGTAGTAGCAGCAACATACTCTGCTTCAGCTGTAGACTGAGAAATACAAGCCTACTTTTTACTTGTCCAGGTTACAAGGCTTTCACCAAAGAAAAATGCTCCTTCGGTGGTACTTTTTCTGTCATCCACATTTTCAGCCCAATCAGCATTGGTATAAACTTTTAGCTCAAACTTACCTTCCTTAGGATACCATAATCCATAATCCTCTATCTCTTTCAGATATCTTAAGATCCTTTTGGTAGCAATCATGTGTGATCGGTAAAGTGTCTAGTTTACCTCTATAGTTTCATCTTCCTTTGTCAATTTACTTCTAGTAGCCATCGGTGTTCCCGCAGATTTTAGCATCTTCCATGCCAAATGTCTTCAAGACTTCCTTTATGTACTCAGACTATGTGATGAATATCCCATCACTCTGTTGTATCACTTGTAATCCAAGAAATAATTTAATCTATCTGAACATAGACATTTCAAACTCATTCCTCATGTCATCAGCAAAAGATTTACATACATGATCTTGACCTCCAAAAATAATATCATCAACAAAAATTTCAGCAATAATAATAGTGTCATCAGTATCACCTTTCATGTACAAATTATTGTTCTCATTGGTTCTTACAAATCCAATACTTAACAAGTAAGTATGCAATCTTTCATACCATGCTCTCGGTGCTTGCTTCAAACCATATAAATCTTTGTGTAATCTACATACCATGTTTCTGTTGTCTGGATCAACGAATCCTTCATCTTGTTTTATGTAGACCTCTTCTTCAAGTATACCATTCAGAAATGTTGATTTCACATCCATTCGATAAACCTTAAATTTCTTGTGTGCAACATATGAAAGTAACATTCTAACTCCTTCCAATCTAGCAACAGGTGCAAATGTTTCACCATGATCAATGCCTTCTTCCTGTGCATATACCTTGCATACCAATCTCGTTTTATTTCTTGTCACTTCACCATTTTCATTCATTTTGTTTCTGAATATCCATTTAGTACTGATAACATTCTTATCTTTAGGTCGGGGTACTAAGGACCAAGTTTTGTTTTTCTCTATTTGTTCTATTTCATCCTTCATTGTATTAACCCATTCTTCATTTTCTAATGCAACTTTCACATTTTTTGGTTCAAATTCACAAACTAGACATGTACCTTGTCTTGTTTTTCTTCTTGTCTACATTCCAACTTGTCTGTTTCCAATAATTTGTGTCTTAGGATGATGTCTTTTGACAAAACTAGCTAGTACTCAGTTTCTTCTTTCTTGTTCATCCTGTTCAAGTTCATTTGCTTTCTCGGTAGCACCATCTTGTTCGTTAGTTTCCCTTTCCTGTTCCTTGGGGTTATTTTCCTGCTGACCAGTTATTGCAAGTTGTGACTTTGGTAGATAGTCAGGAAGTTCAATGTAAGTGAATCTACCATAATCTTCTGGTTCCTTTCTTTCTTTTGTGTTTATGTCATCATACTCATCAACATGAACATTAGTACTTTTAGTCATCTTATTGTAACCTTATTCAAACATTTGTATGCTTTACTCTTAGTAGAATATCCTAAGAATATTCCTTCATCACCTTTAGAATCAAATTTCCCATTTCTCTCATCTTTCAAAATAAAACATTTGCTTCCAAAAATTTTGAAATAACTTACAGTAGGTTTGTGTCCAAACCATAGCTCATAAGGTGTTTGGTTGGTGTCCTTCTTCAGTTGTACTCGGTTAAGCACATATACAGCTGTGCTGACAGCTTCCCTCCAATATGTCTAAGCAACATTCTTTTGTATCATTAGTGTTCTAGCACAGTCAATGATTGACCTATTCCTTCTTTTAGCAATCACATTCTGTTGAGTTGTTCTTGGTGTAGAGACTTGTCTCTTAATACCATTCTCATTACAGAAATTAGTAAATTCATCAAAGATAAATTCACCTCCTCTATCAGATCTTAAGCATTTGATTTCTTTTCCAGTCTCTTTTTCAACCTTTGCCTTATACCATTTAAACAACTTAAAAGCTTCAGATTTATCTTTTAGGAACATAACAGTCATCAATCTAGTATAGTCATCAACAAAAAGAATAAAGTATATATCACCATAATAGCTCTAAGTTCTCATAGGACCACATAGGTCAGTATGAACCAATTCAAGTATCTTCTTTGTTGAGTAGTCTTTGCTTTTAAAATTGGACTTAGTCATCTTACCTTTCTGACATTCATGACACATAGCATGATCCGGTTTTGACAAGTTAGGCAATCCTCTAACTCTTTTCTTCTTACTAATCTTGATCATGTTATCAAAATTCACATGACATAACCTCTTATGCCATAACCATGCATCTTCATCTTTCATTAATAAACAAGAAGACTAATCAATATCAAAATAAAATAGATTACCTCTGGATTGTGTACCGATTCCAACAAGTCTTCCTCCATCATCATAGATTCTTACTTTTCTACTCTCAAAAGCAAGTCGGTGTCCTGAGTTGTTCAGTTGTGCCACACTTATCAAATTGTAGTTCAGTCCATCTACGCAGTATGCATTCTCACATTTTATTCTGTCATTAATCATCAGTGAACCTTTACCTCTCACCATACAAGGTGCATCATTTCCCATTCTAATAGATCCACCATCATATTCATCAATTAGATCAAATTTCTCTATATCACCAGTCATATGATGTGTACAGCCACTGTCTATTATCCATGTATCATTTCTGCTTACTTTAGAGATCAATGTTGTCTCTTCATGTTTCTCTTCTTCTTCTGAATCATCCTTCATAGCAACAAATACTACTTCTACATCATCATTAGTGTCAGATTTAGATTCAAATTCTTCGGCTATGTAACATACCTTTTTCCCTTTGTCATAGATATCTCGGTTGTCTCATTTGTTGTGTCGGTAGCCTTTGTTGGCTCTTCTCCCATAGCTTCCTTTGGATCGGTCTTTGGATCTATCATCATCTTTCTTATTCGGACATCTAGCAGCGATGTGGCCAACTTCTTTACAATTAAAACATGCTAGAGGTAACTTGCCTCTATATCTTCCCTTACCTTTGGGAAATCTTCTGGCCATAAGAGATTCAAGCTCATCAAGTTCATCATCGGTATTACTGTCATTATCATTATTCTTATCATTCTTGCTACTAGACTTACCAATCTTCAAAGAGGACATGAAAGTAGATTCAACAGAAGGTACAACACTGTTGTCAAAGTTATTCAATTCAAAGGTTGTAAGCTTACCAATCAGAGTGTCAAGGGTGAGGTTGGATGTAGCCCTTGTTTCATGAATTGCAGAGATTTTGATCGCATAAATTGGCAGCAAAGTTTTGAGAATCTTTCTTATCATTGTTTCATCATCAATAACTCCACCAGATGCTCTAATAGCATGTACTACCTCTTTTAGTTTATTTATGTATTGCACAATGTTCTCACCTTCTTTCATCTTCATATCATCAAATCGACCTCTTAGGATTTCTGCTCTGGCTCTCTTGACATTTGCATCTCCACTATATATTAGAGTCAGCTTGTCCCACATCTTCTTAGCGGTATCACATTCTTTGATGTCATTAAATTCAGCATCGGTATAGGCAGTAGCAAGTTCCATCATAGTAATATTGTGTTCATGCCTATCCTTCAGTTGATCGAGAGTCAGGGGACCTGGCGTCGGTTCAATGTAGCCATTCTCCATCAATTCTAGTGTAGAATTCCCAATTCTAGATATGTGCAACTTCATCTGGCTTTGCCATACTGTGAAGTTATCTTTGTTCAGTTTTGGCACTTCCCTCTTATACATCTTGAGAGCTTTTTGCTGAAGTCCTTAAAACTTTGTTCTAATCAACCACTGCTCTGATACCAATTGTTAGAATAACTGAGAGGGGGGTGAAATAGTTATCTAGTGCCCCAACCAAAATGTATAATCCAAAACAATTCTATTGCTTCTGCTAGTCAGTAAACATATACTACTTTCATTGTCTATGTATTTACCGATTGTCAGACTAAACTTTGTAATAATTACCGATTAAATCTTAACATGTAATATGCAAAGTATGATAACAAACAAATATCACAATCAACACATAACACGAGATTTAACATGGAAACCCTATAAAGGGAAAAACCACCTAGGACCGGCAACCCAAAATTGTTCACTCTTCTGAAGTGAGGTCGGTGAAGACCCAACCCTGTTAAAGGTTACAAACACATTGTTAGGTGTGACCTTGTTAGAGGATTTTAGACCGGAAGTTATCATCAAACCAGCAGTCACTCTGGGGTTGACATGATAACAATGTTCACTCTATGAATGAAACATCAAAAGACTTTCATAGTCCACTCAGTTAAGAGATTTTACTGTGTACAATGGTTAAATATGTAACAGTAGATGATCTGCCTAAATACAACTTCAGTTTGCAGTTTACAGATCTATGTTCAACTCATTCAAATATTTCTGACCAATATAACACTTTAGATTCAATACTATATCAACTTATTATCCATTGGTAATAACTCTTTGTAGCTCGGTAACTATTATGCAGCTTGGTTCTGATTAACCAATATGATCAGAATGCATGAAAACTTCTCCACGTGATAATTCTGCAGTATCTTCTTCTTCTGGCATATTTTTCATAATGAAACCAATGTCTCTTATATAGACGAGTAAATCATTTTCTTTTCCTCCATCATATTTTGCTACTTAATCATATTCATAGATTTTGCCGTTTTAAGCTCCCTCGATTGATGTGTCAGTAACACATTTCAATCTACTCCATTAGATCCTTTTTTATTTATGTTAGTCGTTGATCTTCATAACAAACTTTATCTGTTACCTCGATTTCATACACTTTACAGCTCATCACTTTATCGGCTAAATTGATCATTTAATTCCTTTCTATTTTGCTCGGTTAACAAAGAAATACGTTGGTGAACACAAGCTCAGTTAATACTGCGCTCGGTATACACTACACTTCATCGGTGTATACTGAAATGCTTTATTTACTGACAACACTGCTTTGTGTCTTTCAGCTTATTCTTCATCATAGATGAATGCAACATAATAAAGTCAATTTCATCAAGTCATAAACTCATCAAAAAGTTACTCAGTGTATTCCTTATCCTCATCTTTCATATACATCTTCCTCATGTAGATATTTATGTTCTTCATCTCTTTCACCTTCCTTCAGATGTGTCAATATAGTAACTTACAAGATAAGTATTGTCAAGCTAGTTGACATCAATGACAACATAATACTGATTTAATCATCTTACATATCAAATCATCAACTCCTCAGTAATCTCAAATTATAGATTCTTCATTTTGGTTCTAAATCAGTTGTAGTTCATCATATATTAATGTATATAATATATATATAATACATATACTAATGTATTATATATAATATTATCTTTTAGCTATTATTTTTTTGTCATTTTTCCTGTATGATGCTTTTGTATACGAATTGTGGATATTCTCTGGGAAACTTTTCATTTTTTCCTGTAGGATGCTTTTGTATACAAATTTTGGAGAATCTCTTGCAAAAATATGGAAATTATAATCTTCCTCCTAGAGCATACAGTAATGAAGTTCTTCGTGCCTTAGCGGAGGAAGCCAACTAGATTGTTGAAGCTTACGGTACTACATACAAAAATGCGGTATGTATTTTTGGCCTAAATTTATTTCTCATTTCTTTTAGGTCATTAAAGGTGGTCGGCTAAATCTTTGTATTAAATGTGCCTTTTACAGGCACTGTAAACCTTAGCTACGTAGAAATGGAGGCTAAGAAGAACAGTTCACTGGAGGCGGAGAGAGAGACTTCCTATGGGTCCTAACATGTGATAAGGCATACTAGGACCCCTAGGGAGTCCCCATGACCTCTTTTGAGACATTTGAATGCTCAAGTGTGTCAAAAGGGGTCATGGGGACTCCCTAGGGGTCCTAGTATGCCTTATCATTGTTAGGACACCTAAGAAGTCCCAATGACCCCTTTTGACACATTGGAATGCTCAAGTGTGTCTTAAGGGGTCCTAGGACCCCTTCAAACACACTTGAGCATTCAAATGTGTCAAAAGGGTTCGTGGGGAGTCCCTAGGGGTCCTAGTACGCCTTATCACATGTTAGGACCCCTAAGAAGTCCCAATGACCCCTTTTGACACATTGGAATGCTCAAGTGTGTCTTAAGGGGTCCTAGGACCCCTTTGGACACACTTAAGCATTCAAATGTGTCAAAAGGGGTCATGGGGACTCCCTAGGGGTCCTAGTACACCTTATCATGCGTTAGGACCCCTAGGAAGTCCCGATGACCCCTTTTGACACATTGGAATGCTCAAGTGTGTCTTAAGGGGTCCTAGGACCCCTTCGGACACACTTGAACATTCAAATATGTCAAAATGGGTCATGGGGACTCCCTAGGGGTCCTAGTATGCCTTATCACATGTTAGGACCCCTAGGAAGTCTCAATGACCCCTTTTGACACATTGGAATGCTCAAGTGTGTCTTAAGGGGTCTTAGGACCCCTTCAGACACACTTGAGCATTCAAATGTGTCAAAAGGGGTCATGGGGACTCCCTAGGGGTCCTAGTACACCTTATCATAGGTTAGGACCCCTAGGAAGTCCTGATGACCCCTTTTGACACATTGGAATGCTCAAGTGTGTCTTAAGGGGTCCTAGGACCCCTTCGAACACACTTGAGCATTCAAATGTGTCAAAAGGGGTCATGGGGACTCCCTAGGGGTCCTAGTACACCTTATCACGCGTTAGGACCCCTAGGAAGTCCTAATGACCCCTTTTGACACATTGGAATGCTCAAGTGTGTCTTAAGGGGTCCTAGGACCCCTTCGGACACACTTGAGCATTCAAATGTGTCAAAAGGGGTCATGGGGACTCCCTAGGGGTCCTAGTACACCTTATCACATGTTTCCCAAAGAATATCCACAATTCATATACAAAAGCATCATACAGGAAAAATGACAAAAAATTAATAGCTAAAAGATAAAATTTATCATTAACGCCAGCAGTACCAAGGTCATATCCACTGTCAAATCCTGGCCTATGATGTGCAAAATGAGAAAACCAAGTGAAATGAAAGGAAAGGGATCGATCAAATAGTGAAGGTGCATCAAATCAGATCAATATCATAATAAATGCAGAAAATACTGTTACGGACAAAAATATTTGCATATTAATTTGTTACACCTTTCCCGAGCTTCTGTACCTTGCTACATGATTAGACATTTTCATTAGTAGAACTGAATTTTTAGGTTAAGTTTTACAAATCATCTTTTTCATCCAAAGGATGTAGATCGGCTACTGTATCTTCCTTAGATAGTTTGATTATGTTTCTTTGCTAGATGTTATGCTAAAATGTACAGGCAATTGAGTCCAAAATAATAGAAAGAATTATTTAAGAGTCCAATCCAGATTCTTTAATGCTTCTAGTGAATCCAAATTTAGTTGTTATAAAGATGAGATGTTAGTGAATGACTTCTTGCTAATACTACTCTTCAACTAGATCCAGATTTCAACCCTTTTGTGGATCTACAGGCTCAATTGTGAGCCCACAAGATTGGCCAAGAGAAAAATGTGATTGCATATCGACTGATTACAAAATGTTCAGTTGAGGAGAAAATATTGCAACGATCAAGAAGAAAATTGGCTATGGAAATCTAGTTATGAATTTTGTTAAGAATGAAACTATTAAGGAATTGCATGATATATTACTCAATAGTGCAAGGAATATTCTTGATGAACATGGGATCGCAGTTACATCTATTCAATATATAAAGGAAGATATAGAAAATCTTCTTAATAAAGAGATTTTAAAGTGAGAGAAAAGGACATTTCAAAATAAAATGGTTATTTTGGTGTCATCCAAGGTATGCCAATTACTCAGGATGAATAGTAAAAGCCCACAGTTAATGGGAAAGAGTGGGAAGAGATTCTTGGACCCATGATAGAAGTTACAGATAAGGAGGAAGAGCTAGGAAGGGGAAAGTGACAAAGGAAAGAAGTAAGATATGTGTGTGAGCCTATATCAGATGATGATGATGAGTACTCACCATCTGCTAGTAGCTCAAGTAGTGACAAAAGCTCTTCACTGCACATGTACACTGTCACAAAAAATTCAGATAGAGAAGTAACAAGTGTTGTGGAATTATCCACAAAGCAATGTGAAATGAAGCCTCAATTTGGTTCATTAGCAGGCAAAGAATTTGGTCATGCACTTCATTTTAGAACCACAAATATTTCTATTAGAAATGCCTATTTGTCAATGGCCTTGTATTTATGGGACTTGGGAACCCAGGTTACTCATGTTGGGCAATATCCCTCAAATGTAAGTTTATTGCCACCTTTGGCAAGGCAGTCTCACTCCTCATTTTACAACAAAGGGCAGCCATCTATGGTCCAAGGTTTTAATTCAGCTAACAAATGGAGAGCTTCTCAAGGTACTAATCTCTTTCATAGAGAAGTTCCTGATTCATCTCAAGGTTCTCATTTAGGTGACCAACTCCTTCGAGGTCCACAAATAGACCCATTGATTTCCCAAATTGGTAAAAGGGTAGATGCAATTTTGGAAAGAGTATCCCAATTGAAGAGAAATGGAAATTCCAGTGAGCATAAAGTTATTGCAGATCCAATGGGTGTATCTTCTCCACTAACAAATATAACTGCATTTCCAAAGACTTGAGTTTAAATGGAGACTGTTTGTTCCCAAACATGCCCCAGTCGAGCAGATGAACTAGATGTTGCTTGAGTAAAGAAGATAGTGGTTTATTAAAGCATCTGCATTATCCCACTTGCTATCAGTTACTACTTTTTGAGCGGCTTGCCAGCTACTTCTGTGTGGGATTCCTATAATATATAATGTCCTCATGCAAGTACATGCCAGTTTTTGTAAACATTTTCAGTTCTAAAGTGTTAGTGAGCAATATCAAAGAAAAGGTTCTTGCATGTGTTATTTAGACACATATTAATAAATTAGGAAACCATTTTTCTCCCATTACATGGCAGAAATGCCTAGATTCACTTTGTCGGTATCAATAGGCAGCAAGATGAGGGAAGAAATATATTTGTGAAGAGGAAGTACAAATGTTACTGTCCAAAACCATTTGGGGAGTAATATTCTTCTCCTGATTGTAATAAGAAACTCAAATTGCAGAAGACACCAAATAGTTGGGGCATTTATTTCCTATGACCTATGTCAATTTCAGTTCAATTCTTAAGGATGATATTCTCAATGTGTAAAAATAAACTGATGTGTTATTTTAAAATGGTGTTGACTGAAATTTATGAACATATGTCAAATATCCATTTTTTCCAAAATTTGAAATAGAACCAGTGGCAATATAATCAAATTTGTGAATTTCACATCCAATCATTGGATGTTAATCAAAAGTACAACACAGTAATATAAATTTGAACTGATAAACAATCTTAGTCTTACTTCAAACCTACTCTTGTGTATGTGGGTTCTTGGAGGTATCTACTAAACAATGTGTGGATCTGTAATGTCCCTATCCAGGACCTTACTCACTTTGCTTAAAACTCCTAATTAGAATTTGGATTTCTAATGCCTGTTGTGATATTATTTAAGTTTGCCTTGCTCCTTACTGATTAATATTGTAATGAATTGGTTATCCTTCCCCTTCTCTCTCTCTCTCTCTCTCTCTCTCCCCTTCCCCTTCTCTCTATCTCTCCTACTCTCCCCTTCCCCTTCCCCTTCTCTCTCTCTCTCTCTCTCTCTCTCTCTCTCTCTCTCTCTCTCTCTCTCTCTCTCTCTCTCTCTCTCTCTCTCCTTCCCCTTCTCTCTATCTCTCCTACTCTCCCCTTCCCCTTCCTCTCTCTCTCTCTCTCTCTCTCTCTCTCTCTCTCTCTCTCTCTCTCTCTCTCTCTCTCTCTCTCTCTCTCTCTCTCTCTCTCTCTCTCTATTATCTCCTCTCTCTCATCACCCTCTCTCTCTCTGTCTCGAGCTATCTCTCTCTCTCACCTTCTCACTCTCTCTCTTCCTCTCTCAGCCCCCACCACCTTCTCACTCTCTCTCTTCTTCAATGGCCGCCCATGAATTTTTTAAATGGCTGATTAATTTCCTTTACTTCTTTCAATGGTCATCCATGATTTTTCTGCAATCTTCCAACCTTTCGTACATAGTCGTAAAATACATATTAATATATTATACATATAAAATAATATATAATAGATGATATATAATGTAACATTTAATATTAATATATATTAAATAATATTTAAAATGTAAAATGTATATTATATAATATTTAATATATAATATTATATATAATATATAATCTAATATATAATTCTAATATATAGTTTTTGATATTAATATATAATTAAATAATATTTAATGTAAAATGTATATTATATAATATTTAATATATAATTGATATTATATAATATTTAATATATCTAATATATAGTTTTTTATATATAATATATCATATGAAGGATGGAGAAATGGGAGGGAGAAAGTGGAGGGAAGGGAAAGTGAAAATTCAAAATTTTGTCGTCATATTCGGGTACCCAAAAATATCGGGTACCCGATTAGGCTCGGTATTGCTTTGTGCACCAAACCTACATGGTCGACTATTGAAATGTCTCAAATACGTGTTTTTCCCCTGTTTCTCCGAGTTCCAGACTTTGACAATGTAGCTGACGACTTTTTTTCACCCGAATTTGATAAAATGAAAAGGGTATCTTAAGGAGATTATCAACTTTCTATCGATATAATTGCTGTCAAATTTTGAATTCAATAAGTAATTATTAGTTATTTTCTAATTGATCTACCTCTAAAGTGTTGATTTATATATTGATTGAAAAATGACTATAACTTTCAGACGGTATAACATTTTTGAAATCCGAAAAATGCGTCACATTCTATGCTTCACCTACTATAAGGAAAAAAATAAATTGAATTTTGTAAAGTTTTGAATGAGTTAAGGTGGTCAGACACGGGAGTTTTTTAATTCTAAAAATGTTGTAGCAAAAAATTCATAATTAATTATTTTTTTGGAATAAAATTACAAAAAAACATGCGTCACATCCGGGCATGAGTCTACTACTTATATATAAAATATTATCATTTGATTATGATTAAGGTGGTCAGACATACACCTACTTCTTATTTTTTTCCATAAATTTGTGTACTGCTGCATTGAAATCTATACTTTTCACCAATCATACTAACTTTTTCTCAAAAAAGGCCTAGTATTTTAGAAACTACATTCAATTTTCTACAGATTCTATTCTTACAACTTATTGATATTAGGTTCATAGCTAGTTGAAATTTTCACGTCAAGTTGACTAACCCTGATTTTCTAATTTTTTATTGCCACTTAAGGGCATAGTTTGGCCCCTCATGATCTTGCACATACCCGATATAGGATAGTGATCTAAACCAATGCGGTTAAGAGAAGAGAGGGAGCAAGAAAAGTTAGCAATCCATCCATGAGTGACGAGGACCCTATCAAGCTTAACCTGTATGAGATCGGCTCCCACTCTTCTATTTGTCCAAGTATAATCAATTCCTTCGAGGTCAACATCCAACAAGCCTTCATTACTTATGAAATCCATAAGATCAACCCTGCTTTCCACTTGGGTATTGTTCCCTCCTTTTTTTTCAACTTCTTTCAGGGGCATGTTAAAGTCTCCCATCATCATTCAATTATCATCTAGGTAGTCCTTTCTAATGTCATGAATCCTTTTCCAAAGATTGAGTCTACCAATTTTAGTATTAGGGGCATACACGTTAATCAGGGTCCAGGAGAAATTATCTTTAATACTACTAACTTTAACTGCCAGGAAATTCTTGTCCTCTTTCAACATGTTGCAAGTAAAAATTTTAGTATTCCAATAGATAGCCAATCCTCCAGAAGCCCCTTCAGAGTCACTACTAAACTTATCCCCATTCTTCAGCAAATTGATTTTAACTATCTTATCTCTAACCATTTTAGTTTCTTGAATTAGCAAAATATCAGGATTAGAATCTCTAACTAAGTTCCTAACAACGTCTTGTTTATGAGGACTATTGAGCCCTCTAATATTCCAAGATAAAATATTCATTAAAAATTAGGAGGGAAGACTTGATCGATGGTGAGCTGTCTTCCATTTGCTATGTTCTATTTTGCTTTTAGCTCTCTCTGTTCTTTCTCAAATACTCTTCCCCTTTCTCTTTTAGTTGTTCCAGTATTTGCCTTTTGTTGTTTTCCTCTCGTCTAAACTCCTCCAGATTTGATTTGGCCTCCTTTTTTGTTTGATTTAGATGCCGAGCCTCCTTGTGTCACCTTAGAGCTATTTTTCCCTGTTGCAGAAGTCTGATCCTTAATGCTTTCTTTTCTTGGCTGGGAGCCAGAGCCTTTGCCTACAGGGGATCTATTATTTTATTTTTTTTAACACTGATCCATGGACTTTTGTTCTCTGCTTCCACTGTTTCTGAGTCATCATACTGTTCTTTTGATCTATCATTCTTAGAATCAGACTCAAACATATTAGCATTCAAAGCTTCACTATTGAGTTGATCTAGTGTTTTTGGGGTTTCATTTGTCTTCTACGGGCATGGGTTGATCTCCCTCCCCTTTGATGAGCTCAGGCTATCTTCGACCCTTGAAGCCAGCAAGGGATCTGACTCTAATGAGAGATCACAAGTTTCCTTCGAAGAGGTTACCAAGCTAGAATGATCCTGCATCTTGTTATTCTCATTAGGAATAGCAACTTCCTTAGGAGCTTCTATTTCTTCTGATTCCCTCTATGGGTGAGACTGCTTCTCGCCCATGTTTGAGTTTGAGTCCTTATTAATAGGGGGATTTTGCATCTCCCCTTTTTTAATCCTCCATTCCCATTTCTTTGACATTTTTGACTCTTGATCTTTCTTTTCTATAGTTGTCTTCAAGGGACAATGCTTTGCCCAATGACCAGCCTTTCTACAGGTTAAGCACACAAAAGGGGTAGATTTATATTCTATTTCTTGAGCCCATTTACCCACTTTCAAGTTAAGATTTATGACTTGAGGAAGGTCAGTGTCGTGTTAGATATTGACACATATCCTCGCATACACTTGTCTAGTTCGGGCTATAGTCATCGGATCTATAGTCAGCAGTTCACCAAAAGACCCTGCTATAGCCACCAAGATATCCTCATGCTAGTACTCAAGAGGGAGACCCAAAAGTCTAACCCAGACAAGAGCAGATACAAAGAAATTATCATTAAAGTCCAGATTTTTTGTCCATTTCTGCAAGGACAATGAAGATTTTCCCCACGTCCATGGGCCTTCACACAGAACTTTTGAAAGATCTTATCCATTAGAGAATAAAAAGGAGAAAAAACCTTTCGGTATTGCCGCTACATCCACCTAACCTTTGAGCTTCCACTTTTGGAGGGTAAAAGCCCTCACCAGATCAATATTCAGCCTAGGACTCGTAAATTTTCCTATCAAAGTTGAGGCCATTCTAGAAACAGTATGATCTATGATTTGATCAGGAATATTTAACCCTATTACCCCTTTATTTAGTTCTAAGACTATATCAATCTTTGGGAAAGAAGATTTTCCAGTAGGTTTTATCCCAAAAAGACCACTCCATTTCCCCTTACCTCGGGATGAGTTCCCACCATGTGAGAGATTATCTTGATGTTTCATTGACCCTTTTCTTTTCTTAGAAGGGTCGACTTTATCCCCTTTTTCCTCCTCTGGTCCCAAGACATGACCACTATCCTTTCTGGGATGGGCCATGCAAGACCCACCAACACTTTCCCCATTGTCAGACAATGGGTTTTCAGTCTTTTTTTCTACTGCATTCTCCGTGACCTCCACATTTCCTGGTACAGGGTCAGAACCTACAGCCCGACCAGGAGCATCTAGCTTCCCCTCTTGTCGTAGATTCAAATTTTTTCCTCCCGCTCACTCCCGCTCCATTTTAGTAAAAACTTGACAGTAAAAATTATTTATTATAGTAGTACATTGTTGTTAAGGAAATATAAAAGAGTTATACTATGATATTTTAATTGTTGATTTTAAAAAAAAAATCTATATGTTTCGGTGTGTATTTTTTCCTTGTGTCGAGGGTTCCTCAATGGGGCATTATAAAGGTATATTTTTTAGAATCTAATCACCTGTTGGGAGGTCATGGATTGGGCCAGGGATTCCAATCAACATATATGTATGCTCTTATTAGATTATGAAAAGGTATATGATAGAATTGAATGATACTTTATCTCTATGATGCTAAGATGCTTGGGATTCCCAAATCTCTTCTGCTAGATGGTAGAGACCCTCATGTATGGAGCCAATGTCTAGGTAGAGGTCAATGGTGTTAGATCAACCCCTTTTGAACTATCTAGATCAATAATACAAGGCTTCCCACTTGCCCCTTCCCTAGATTTGTTATAGCAGTTGATGCACTATACTATATTCTCAAGGACACTATTATATCTCCAAGGGTCAAAGGTATTGTTAGCCCAAATGGAGAAGAGCTTACTAATATTTAGTTTGTTGATGATACACCAATCACTTTTGAGTTAGCAGAGAATAATCTAGCCAATCTAATGAACAAACTTGAACTTTTTTATGTAGGATCTGGCAGCAAGGTCTCACTTCCAAAATCCATAATGTTGGGTTGGGGTGCGAGGCAGGGGCATCTTGGGTTCCTACCAATTCTTGAAGGATTTTCCTATTGGGCTAATGGAGTTCCTTGTTGTGAGCATCTTATTGAGATTCTATGTGAAGTAAAATTCTAGAGGTCTTCAACATATGCGGTGAAAAGGGTTTTGTCCTTGGTGTTAGTGGATGTTATGTTTAGGATCACACATCTTCTAGTGGCTTGGATCACTAGATATGGAAAGTTCTATGCTGATTGGTTGTGTTCATCATATCAACGATTGATTATTTGTAATTGTAATTGTGCAGTTGGTGTTCATTGGATTATAATGTGTGTGGTCATAGATTGTGGTTATTGGAATATGTGTGGACCTATATCTCAGATCATGCATCCTTATGATCTTGTTATGGTGATTGGTGTTTTCATTTGGGTTTTGTCCAATAGTGATACCTGTTCTAATGGTCAGGGATTAGAAATCTGGTTTGTGGTGGAGGTTCTTGCGTTGCGGTTGTGTGTGGCTCTTTATTTGAGGTTCTTATGCTCGTGGTCAACTTCCTTGTATGATTACATGTCATGTTATATTCATTTGAGGTTGTTCTTAGGGATTTGGGTTATGCCATATCCTTCTGTAAACTATTTTCTTTGTCTTGGGATTATGATCAGACAAGTCTACTTCTGGTTGGTGATCTTTTATTTAAGGTGGGTAGTAGTTCTTGTTTAGGCAGTGAGTTAATAAAGGAGTTATAAGAGTCATAAGTTAGTCTTCATAAGATTATTTGACCGTAATTTGGAAAGTGTTGGAAGGGATTTTCTGATCATAATCAGGCTTGTAAGATTGGCATGTAAAATTGCATGTTGCAGGTCAATTATAATTGGATTTTCTAATAATAATTAAAGGTTGATCATTCATTTATTGGTTGTCTTGGATATTATTTCTATTATATTGTGTTGGCTGCAAGTTTGGATTGATCTTTTGTGGGTTTCTCCATCCTTGATTTCACCAAGTGGTATTAGAACAAGGTTTTTCAACCTAGGGTTTGTTGGTAGGGTGGTGGTTGAAGAGAATTTGACCTACAACTTGAAGGGTTTGTAGAAATGGCTAGGAGAAACACTAGAGGTGGTGCAAGGAATGTAGATCAAGCGGTCTTAGACCTATTAAGACAAATTTCTACCAAATTGGAGATGGTGGAGACTACTCGGAGGAGAGGGCAGCATATAGAAGATGCAAGATGAAGGAGATGAGAAAAACCAGGAGCAAGTGATGGAAGGAGAGAATAATGAGGCACAACTAGAATTGAATCATGAAGTGGAGAGGTTCCTTAGAGCCTTGACAAATTTCAATAATAAACCTCATTTCAATCCACCTAATTATCATGGAAACCTAGATGTTGACGAGTTGATAGATTGGATCATAGAGATGAACAAGTATTTTGAGCTTGAAGGAACTAGTGAGGAGAAGAAAGTGAAGTATGCCCACACAGTTAGAATAGCATGCATCCTTATTACCACTAAAGTCTCATTTACCCTTTTGACTATTAAGCCACCTATTAAAGTTGTGTTAGATCCCTCGCCCCTTTTAGTCTTATCCTATTTTTGTAATGACCACATTACAAGAGAAACATGGTCATCACTAAAAATAACTCCTTTTGATGCTTCTCTAGCCTCCTCTTCTATATTGTATGCAGGTTCAATCTTTTTCCTGACAACATAAAAAACCACTACATCAACAATGGCCCATTTTGGTAAAATCAAAATTCTTGCATTCATTATCATCTTCCTCCCCTCCTCAGCGGTGATTTTTTTAAATTCTTCAAATATTTATTTCTTTATTTCCCCTTTGATGACAGAGTCCTCTCTATCAGGTTGCTCTACATGTCTCTTTTCACATCTGCTTTCAAAATTGGAGGTGCTCATTCTCCAAGAAAACTTAACAAAATCCCTAGACCTAAAAAAATTGTCATCAGATAAAAATTTGGCACAAGAATCCTTGATGATAGGGTCAAGCTCTTTGCCTTTGAATTCCTCAATTGTGAGGTCCATGGGAGGGGTAGCTGAATCCTCTACCATCCCTTCTTGTAACTCTGATTCTTTCAAAACAAAACCTCTCACACTACCAAGTTGTACTAATTATTTTGTTGCTTCCTACTCATTTAAAAAATGTAGTGGGGATTGGGAAAGTGAGTATGATTCCTCACTTGGCTGAAAAAATTCCTCCACCCTTTGCCTCTTTGGTGAAGAGCCAACTGGATATTCATTAGATGCATGCCTCTTGTATGGTATATATATATGAGGTGGTGATGGTCTCTCCTCGATCCTTTTGCCCTTATAATATGTACCTTGTTTGGGCTTCATCACACTATATCCTACCCTTTTTTGTAATACATAAGTTCTTGGGGCAATTGTGGGAATAGGTGCAATTCTCTTCATCACAAGATTGGCCTGATTAGGATTCTCCTCAATTACTCTGGCCTTTTTCTTATTTAGGACACCCATTATCTCCTCAAAAAGTGTCATCAACTTATTTATTTTCTCACCAAAAGGTTTAATATCCCCTAAAGGATTATATCTACTATCAAAATCGTTGACAAAATCAATGGTCTTTTTATAGACCAACCACTTCTTCTTTCTTACCTCCTATTCTTGGAGAGAAAATTCATTCGTTATGATATCTTCTAGAAAATGAAACTGATGATCCATATCTCCTGCCTTTACCCTCATTCTAAACATTTGAAAAAATTCTTCAGGATCATAAAAATGCTCAACAAATGTCCTCATTCTGTAGCATTTCAAAACCTTGTCTAAATGGATCCAACCCCCTTTAGCAATTACAAAGTGGTGGGCTATAGTGAAGGCTAGAAAAATTGTTCCTCTTCCCCTCCCTGTCAACTCCCTCTCCTGGAGACAACCTATCTACCACAAAATTTTTGTAACACCAATCTTAATAGGGACCTGGTAGGGCAAAATGTGAGGGGTTCCTCTAAAGCCATAAACTCTAAAAATAGTTGAGACGGAATATAAGATAAAATCACCCCAATTATGTACTATTTTTAATTCAAGAGAAAACTCCTTGTTTCTGATGAAGAGTGAACCCACAATAGTGGGTTACACTTTTTTTCCTAAACAGACATTGAACTCTACATTTTGAAAAATAAATTCAAATTCAGATGCATATTATCGTTAAACCATTTGAAATCGGAAGATGAAGTAAATTAGAGTCTTTTAGTATTTTCTGTCTAGATTCTAAATGTATTTTTTATTTTTATTTTTTAATTGATTTGAATGGTATTTTCTTTCTCCCACGAAAACTGGTATGTTGCTGAAAACGTCATTTTCAAAGAGGTACATTATTTTCATAGAGCATAACTTTTTTTCTAAAATAGATATCAATGTGATTCTTTTGAATTTAGTTTTGTAACATCCATATAGAGAGCATGCAATTTTGTTTATGGCATTATCACAATTATTTCATATTTTATTAACATTTGAAGTTGACTAAACTGTAATTTTGACATACCTTGACTACATAGCTTATAACTTGTCGTGTATTTGTCCAATTTCATTTTTATTTTATTTTTATAGAAAGAGAACTTCAATGCCTAGGGTATAGATTTTTTTTAGATTTTTTTTTCTCTAATTACTATTTTTCCATAAACGTTAAACATAGAGGTAGACATACGATGAAATATCTATGTTTAATAAAACTAAAAATATAAAGTCATAATAAAATTAATATATATTAACATTATAATAATTGGAAACATTTTTGTGAGTAGTACCTTACTACATAGATAGGCTTTTCAAATGGATTCATTTGATCTACCAAAAGATAAAGTCGAAGTGATTTTGTGTCAGAATTTTAATAGGTGTGAAGGAGAATCCATTGTAGGTATGAATGATGAGTATAAATGTTATATCAATGTTTTTTTAATCTAAGAGGCTAAGAGCTAACCATTTGTAATTAATTCATTCAAATGGAACCTCTCAAGGCTTAAATCATCATAATTTATTAAAAATGTTTTATTTCAGCAAAAATCATCATGTCTAAAAAAGTGTAACCCAATATTGTGGGGTCACCCTGAAATCTAGGAGAACCCTTGGGATTCTAGGGTTCTCATGCAGAAAGAGTGATCTCATCTTAGAAGCAAAGACTTTGTCAAATATGAGGAAACTGGCATCAACTCTATCCTAGGACAAATCCATGCTCCAGAATTGTACTAGAAATTTCTCACCATCCTTCTACTTTACCAGATCCATCTCCTTTTCAAAAAATGATTCCCCTTTGAACAAGAACATATGCATAAGCATGGAATACCATCCAAAGGGTTGATCAACCTTGGCATTCTTAATGCCAATCAAACCATTATGTATACACTCAATAATATAAGGAGAAAAACCAAAATTGACTCGTACAACAAGATGCATAATTTGAATCATCATAAACAGGAAATGGATGGGCATTGGATCGATCTCATCCTCATCAAAAATCTTGTACAAAGGCATATATACTCCTAGGACACAAGGGTTGAAATATTTTTCAAGAAAGGCTCTGGGGTGTTAGGTCCAACTAACATCAAACACCCAACTACTGCAAAATGCTCTCTCAGTGGGCCACTTCTGATAAAGACTCTTTGAGCTTCATAGGTTTCTTTCAATTTATCAAAATCAATAGGCTCATGGTATTCAGTGGGTGTTCTTTTCATAAAGATTGAACAGATTTCCTCAGCAGTGATAAATAGAAGAGGTGTTCCATTTTATTTCTAACAACCCTAGCTACTGGCTCATAACACTTTGCGATAAGCATTAACATATCTACATCCATGAAAATCCCTAAAATGACCAATTTTTCCATGTCTAGCTCCCATGCATTACAATGCGGAGCATATGAGTTCCTTTGGCTAAACCATACTTTAAACATGTTAAGACCACTTAAACCTGTGTGTGCATCTCTTAGCCAATTACCTTTTTCATACAGTCCCTCATCAACTTTCAAACGGGGTGCACTAGGGATGAGTTTCTTTCTTGATGCTACATCATTGGTGGAACGATCTAATTGAACCAAGAAATCATAATGTACAGCTCTATCCTTGTATTCAAACTTACCAGTGAAATCTCTTCATGGTGCCATTCTTAAAAATTAGGATTTCTATCCTTAAATAAATCACACAACTTCACAAAACCCTCACAACTAACAGGTTCACAAAATGAACTTACTTGTTTTGCAAATTGAAACCTGTAACTATGAATACCGTGAAAGCTTCCTCCATCTGCAAACTCTTGACAATGTTATTCTTAGAAAACAATTGTACTCTGCATATGCAAATTTTTTTGTGAAATGACACTCTGAGAAAAAATAACTATTAACCCACCAACTTCAATGGTCGCACACTTCTCATTAAGTTTTATAAAAATAGAATTGAATGCTACCACTGGACAAAATGTTTCCTTTGATAAATTTGAATTTTGGTCATCGATGAATTTTCACGCAAACAAATCCTATGGTTCAGATCAAATTATTAAGAATTGGGTCTACCTTGAAATCCAATTTGGAAAGTTGACCAATGAAAATATAGGATATGGTTACCACCTGGTTAGAAGACGTCGCCACCTTTTTATTTTCCACCTTGGACACACAGCATTTAGTTGTGAATCTGTGATGATAAAACATCTTACAACTTCCTTTCATGGGTTCACAATAGCCATCAGATCTAATCTAACTTTACCCGCACTATACTCATACTCTGCAACATGCCAAAGCTATGTGGTAATCTGTTGTGAAGCCACGATGAATAAAGATCTTACAACTTCCTTTCACGGGCTTGCGACAACCATTGGATCTTATCATATATGATCTGGGGATAATCTCACTTAAGAGTAAAAGCTAGTGGGTCCGCTATCTTTCGTCTGCCATTAGTATCGAATAAGAACTTTCCACCTGGAGTAAAGCATAGAATGACAAAGCAACAACTAGACACATTAAGTGGGTCCAGAAAACCTTGAGCTTAACAGATTTTACTTGATAAAATAAAAAGACCACTGGGAAGACATATAACATAAAGTCATAACGTTAGGAAAACAAAAGGGACCTACTACAATGACATAGAAATCCTTCTTTAAACGCTTGAAAAAGTAACATAAAAATATAACGCGGAAGGGTAATCTATTTTTTTCAAGGTTTTTTTGACACTTAGAGAAATTTGTATCATTTGCCAAGGAAATTCTAGCAAAAATAAAAGGTGTCCAACAAAAACAACCAGTAGACAGAACTGCATAATGATTCAAGGAACTTTTGAAGAAGCCAAAAAGAGGATAAGAATTGAAATCCTAGGTCCTAAGATTCAAAAGAAGTCAAGAAAAATGTTAGACACATTAGAAAAGAAATTCGGTGAAGATAAGGATGAATCGATTGATGAAAAAACTGAGGAAGAAGAAGTTGAGGAAGTAGAAATAGAAGAAGAAAAATCTAAACCAAAGAGGGGTAGGAAGGTCATAAAAAAGGAAAATGCTAGTCTGAAGGCTACTAGGTCAAGGACTAAAGCAACATCGACCCCCACATGACCTAAAAAAAAGGTAGAATTAAAGTTGTTGTACCTGAGGAAAATCAACCTAAAACTAAGACATATCAAAAGAGGAAATACATAAAACAATCGACACCCAAAGTAATGAAGAAACAAAGGAATGATGATAGTTAGAGAACAAAATTAGATAATGAAGATCAATTCAGAGTTGTCAAGAATTTTGTTCCGAAAACTATTGATGAGAATGTTTAACTCTAAGAGAAAATGGGCATTTTTTTTCTATGCATATAGTAAAATTTCATAAGTTAAATGATGAGGATAAGTTGAAGACTAAAGAAGCAATGGTTGATGCAATGTACACATTTAGAATAGTACCTATGGAACTTGCAAGTAAATTGTCTAAGGATCTATACTAAATAATAAGTGCAAGATGGAGATATGCACTTGATAGTGAAAGAAAAATAAGGGAAAGATCATTGATCATACCAATACCAACACTATCCGTACAAGAAATTGATGAGGCCCTAATAACTCACAAGAAGAGATTCATGATCAAGAAGAGATCATTAAGCATCTTGACGGGCAGGGCACAAGAGGTGGAATAAGAAACCAACAAAGAATGGAGAAAGATTTTTCAATTGGGTGAAGGGTGAACCCACAATAGTGGGTTACACTTTTTTGCTTGAACGGACACTGAACTCTACATTTTGAAAACAACTTTCAAATTTAGATGCATATTTTCATTAAACCATTTGAAATAAGAAGATGAAGTAAATTAGAGTCTTTTAAGATTTTCTATCTAGATTCTAAATATATATTTTTATTTTTATTTTGAATTTATTTGAATGGATTTTTCTTTCTCCCACGAAAACTGGTATGTTGCAGAAAATGTCATTTTCAAAGAGTTACTTGGTTTTCATAGAGCATAACTTTTTTTCTAAAATAGATATCAATGTGATTCTTTTGAATTTAGTTTTGTAACATCCATATGGAGGGCATGAATTTTGTTTTATGACATTATCACTATTATTGCATATTTTATTAATGTTTGAAGTTGACTAAATCATAATTTTGACATACCTTGACTACATAGCTTATAACTTCTCGTGTATTTGTCCAATTTCATTTTTATATTTTTTGATAGAAAGAGAACTTAAATACCTAGGGCATAGATATTTTTTAGAATATTTTTTTTTATCTCATTTACTATTTTTTCATAAGCATCAAACATAGAGGTAGATATACGATGAAATATCTATGTTTAGTAAAACTAAAAATACATAGTCATAATAAAATTAATATATATTAACATTATAATCATTGGAAAGATTTTTCTCAATAGTACCTTACTAAATAGATAGGTTTGTCAAATGGATTCATTTGATCTGCCAAAAGATAGATTCGAAGTGATTTTTTATCAATATTTTAATAAGTGCGAAGGAGACTCCATTGTAGGTATGAATGAGGAGCATAGATGTTATATCCATGTTTTTTTATCTAAGAGGCTTTGAGCTAACCATATGTGATTAATTACTTCAAATGGAACCTCTCAAGGCTTAAATCATCGTATTTTCTTAAAAATATGTTATTTTAGCAAGAATCAGCATGTCTAAAAAAGTGTAACCCACTATTGTGGTGTCACCCTTCAATCAGAAAAAGTTAAAATTTTAAATACCAAGCCGACTATTGATGCACAAGTTGAGAATCTAGCAGATGATCCCGAGGATACTATAAATAAAGTAATTGATGATATTACTCGTATGGTTAGTACTGCAGATGAAGATTTTATAATTGAAGACATCACTGAAAAGGATCTAGATGAAACTGTTAACAAGGATCAAGATGTCATGGACACCGTTGAGGAACACCTTGATGATACATCAGCTACTGAGGTTGCTATAGCACAACTAATGAAAGATGCAACAATTTTGGAACAAGTACATGAGTATCCGACTCCTACACCTATTGAGGTATCACATGAAATAAATGATATTATTGGTACAAATATACCTGAAGATATAGAGGAAAATTATAAGGAAACTGAGAAGAAAAATGAAACAGATAAGGTGATGAACCCACCACCACAAAGAAAGACAAAGAGACTATAGATGCAAAGATAGTAGATAGTTCTTCTACAGGCATGAAAATAGATGCACATGCAAAAGAAAAAGAAAAAGAAACTGATAAGGAAGGTGGGAAAGAAAAAGTTGAAGACCTAACTAAGCAGCACACTGAGGCCCCATTGCCTCCAAACATTTCACCTAGTGGAAGTGCACTTAGTTCTCACACTAAGAAGAAGCAGAAAAGTAAAAAGGAAAAGATATCACTAGATGAAGAAATAGTAATTCCCACTTGTAATTAAAGCCAAGCACAAAAAGTAGAAACTATGCATAGAGAAGCATAAACTAGTAATACAGGAATGAGAAATATCTTGTGATCAAATACAAGAAATTCCATCTAAATGTTATCATTCATATCCAATTGCAAACACATAAGATGTTCCATACAAATTTCCCATTTGAATTTCATTCCCAATAGAGAAGGAATAAGAATAATTGATCCATAAGTGTAGAGAAAGAATCTATCTCATTTTAAGCCATACAATATGATCTTTGGATGCTATATGCCACAAAATTAGCAAACAAAATCTAGATTTAAGTGATGTGAAATTGCTACGGATTAGGGTAATGCAGAGGCCTTACAAATAGGACATACATTTTTATGGAAAAGCCATTCTTTTATGCACCCTAAATGATAGGCATGACCAAAATAAAGCTTTCTAATCTCATCATCTATTTCATACTCTTCCTACAAAGTGTCAAATCGTCATCATTAAGCCTTGTCATATATGTTGTCAATCTCACATTTGCAAAATTCTTCATGATGTACCTAACAAATGCTCCAGTTCTTATCATTTTTTGTTAGAGAACTAGATTTGGATTCCAAGATACAATGCTTCTTCTTAAAGGTCTAAAAAACATTCAAAAACAAATATGGATGAAAACCTCAATAGATATTAAATCACCACAAAAGATGACATCAAAGGAAACGTGTGACTCACTCTTGTAGGGATAAGAAATAGTAGGTAAAATAAAACAAAGAGTATTTTATGATCACCTAACAATTGGAAAAGACCAAATTATATTCAATAGAAAAAATTGATTAATAGACTAGTGTAATTAAAATTATGCCTTGCTTTTAGAGGTGAAACTTGCACCATGCTTTTAAATAAAATGTAACTTCATAACAACTTCATACAAACAAAAACAACTTTCATCTAAAACATTGTATATGTGTACTCAAATAGCTTAAATGGCTTACCAACTAAACAATTGCATAAAGCGCATAACATTACTGCTTTGCCTCTCATTTAGTAACTACAAATAAACATCCTTAACTATTTAGGAAATCTATTCTAGTGAAAGAAAACAATCATAGAAATAAGTTGATACACAGATTTTGAGATCTTTCCATTGGGGGAGAAAATTTTGCTTCACACTTACTCTTCTGGAAGCCTACATAATGTCGAACAATGAATTGCAACCATTAATTTAGTGTTTAAACAACACCTTCAAAGCATCAATACAAACTTCATGCTCAGGTGCATCAATATGATAGATGCAAAAATTGTGGACCCTAACAAAATCCTAATACACACTTTCTGTGCACCATATTTGTATATTGAATCATTATAAATGATGCCTTTCTAGCATCTTTTAGTTTTTGCAACTACAAGAGAAAAAAAAAACACAACATAAACAATCCTATGGAAACCTTTGCAAAAAAATGATGAATAGGAAATAAAATATCATGTTTGGCGGAAATTTTTTTAGTATACACCATGTTCATTGAGTTTTTCTAAAAGTTGTGTTTTCGTTGGAAGGACCTATTCATTATAGATTTAGGTAGGTATTCAAAATGTGAGTTCGGTCAATTTCTTGATAACAAGGAAGTTTTGTGCAACAAAAACTCCAAAAATCTCATTTACTTTTTATAAATCAAGCAAATTCATTTCAATGTAATAGTGGTCATTAATAGAGGTGGTGATTGTATATTTTTTGAATCCAAGGCTATAGTATTTTTGTTATGTCGCCACTTTGAGCTGCATCGCTGGTAGTCATCAATGGGGTTTCCCATCCCGTAGGTAAAATACCCAAGCTCTCACCTAGAACTGTTAATTTCTCTAGAAATTTCAAACAAACAAATGGACCCAAAATAAAATCATTTGAAAATAAACCAAAAGAATCTTTTCATCTCTAAAAAAATAAGAACAATGATTACAAAATGAAGATTCCTGCTCACCTTTCGACCTTTTCAGCCACAATTTGTGGATTTTCCACAACAGAAGAATTTGAGGCTTGGCTTTCCAAAAACCACATGACTATCCATTTATTAGAATTCACAAAAACTCACCTCTAAAACCAGGATTATAACCATTTTTGCTTACGACCCAATTATCAAAAGTTACTTAAAATCGCTACAATTCAAATAAATTTACCTCTACAATGGAGCCAACTACCAGAATTCGGTTGATAATGCCCCTGTAACCCCATGCCATTTGAATTAGGTGAAGCTACGGGTTTTTGCTAATGTTAGGGTTTGGAAGTGCACTTTGACACAACAACGGTGGCGTCTGAAGGGTCCCTCAGGAAAATATAGTAATTTTGGCCTCTATGACGATTCAGATGCCAAATCTAGTAGAGATTGCAACTCCTATGGCTCATTTTTTCTTCTGGACAGTTTTGTTCATCTAAGTGAAGACCATGTCAACCTTGCAACCCATTAGAATTAGGGAACCTGCATTTACCATGTCTACAAGCCATGTTTCATTTGTTCATTTAAAACTTTGGAGTCTTTGATGCTAACCAAAGAAGAAGACAATTTATGCAATATAGTATGTAGCATTAATTGCACAATCGATGCACACATACATGATATTCATGCCAAAAGTCTCCACAATGGTTCTAGTCTTTAAAAAATTTGTAATTTTTATTTCAAAAATTTATTTTCCTCCTTGCTATTTTTCACCAGAGCCAATAAGATTCTAGATAAACATTTTTTATTTATTTTAATAAATATAAAAAAGCTCAAATTTTATAAAAAACTTAAGATCTGAAAAAACTCTTAAATCAGATTGGTCAAACAAACATTTTTATTAGTTTTTTATTGCACTTAATGGATGCCTGCAAACTAATAACAATGAATATTTTTATCAAGCACTCCAAAAAAAGGGTTTAATGTTGAAGAAAAAGTACATGAGAAATTAAGAGCTATAAGAGAATAATGATATTAAATCCATATGGTTGAAGAAACATGTGAATAAAGATTGCAAAAATAAAAAATATTTGTTACCCGCAACTTCAAACCTCAATTATAATATAATATTTCAAACAAAATCTAAATAATGATGAATGTTTATAAATATCTTTGCAAAGCACCACAAAATTTTTTAGAACCCAAATAGAGAGCCTAATGAAATAGGTTTTAATGTTAACGAAAGCATATATGACAAATTGAGAGTTATTGGAGCAAAAAGATATTATATCTCCATGATTGAAGAAACAAAAAAATGAATTCTTTGCAAATTCTACTAGTGCTTCTTGGAGGACTATAAAAAATTTAAATATTGTCACTCAAAACTTGGAGCTTCGAGTACAATATAATATTTCAAACAATTTGTTGAACAAAAAATCAACAACAATGAATGATTATAGTTTTTTGCAATCCAAATAGAAAGTCAAACAAAAAATAGGAATTCATTTTGAAAGAAATGTATATGATGAACTAAGGGAGAATAAACTCTCCATCGACCATCCTAGTGTTCTTTGGAGAACTATAAAAGTAAAATAGAAATTTTTCACATCTATATATTGAATCATTATAAATGATGCCTTTCTAGCATCTTTTTATTTTTTGCAACTACAAGACAAATAAAAAACACAACATAAATAATCGTGTGGAAACCTTTTCAAAAAATGGATGAATAGGAAATAAAATCTCATGTTTGGAGAAAAATTTAAAGTATACACCATCTTCATTGAGTTTTGCTAAAAGTTGTGCTTTCGTTGGAAGGACCTATTCATTACAGATTTAGGTGGGCATTCAAAATGTGAGTTCGATGAATTTCTTGATAACAAGGAAGTTTTTGCAACAAAAACTCCAAAAAAATTAGTTACTTTTTCATAAATCAAGCAAATTCATTTCAATGTAATAGTGGTCATTAATAGAGGTGGTGATTGTATGTTTGTTGAATCTGAGGCCACAATCTACAAGTGTCTTTTTGTTACATCGACACTTTGAGTTGCATTGCTAGTAGTCATCAATGGGGTTTCCCATCCCATAGGTAAAATAGCCAAGCTCTCACCTAGAACTGTTAATTTCTCTAGAAAGTTCAAACAAACAAATGGACCCAAAATGAAATCATCTACAAACAAACCAAAAGAATCTTTTTATCTTTGAAAAATAAGAACAATCATTACAAAATGAAGATTCCTGCTCATCTTTCGACCATTTCAACCACAATTTGTGGATTTTCCACAATAGAAGAATTTGAGGCTTGGCTTTCCAAAAACCACATGACTATCCAATTATTAGAATTCACAAAAAATCAACTCTGAAACTAGGATTATAACCATTTTTACTTACAACCCAATTATCAAAGGTTACTTAAAACTGCTATAATTCAAAGAAATTTACCTCTACAATGGAGCCAACTACCAGAATTTGGTTAATAATGCCCATGTAACCCCATGCCATTTGAACTAGGTGAAGCTACAACTTTTTGCTAATATTAGGGTTTGGAAGTGCACTGCGACACAACAATGGTGGTGTCTGAAGGGTGCCTCGGGAAAATATAGTAATTTTGGCCTCTATGATGATTCAAATGCCAAAACTAGTAGAGATTGCAACTCATATGGCTCATTTTTTCTTCTGGCCAGTTTTGTTCATTTGAGTGAAGACCATGTACGCCTTGCAACCCATTAGAATTAGGGAACCTGCATTTACCATGTCTACAAGTCATGTTTTGTCTGTTCATTTAAAACTCTGGAGTCTTTGATGCTAACCAAAGAAGAAGACAATTTATGCAATATAGTATGTAGCATTAATTGAACAATCAATGCGGGCATACATGATATTCATGCCAAAAGTTTCCACAATGGTTCTAGTCTTTAAAAAAATTGTAATTTTTATTTCAAAAATTTATTTTTCTTTTTGTTATTTTTCACCAAAGCCAATAAGATTCTAGATAAATAATTTTTTTTATTTTAATAAATATGAAAAAGCTCAAACTTTATAAGAAATTTAAGACCTGAAAAAACTCTTAAATCTAATTGGTCAAACAAACATTTTTATGAGTTTTTTTTATTGCACCTAATAGATGTTTGCGAACTAATAACAATGAATATTTTTATCAAGCACTCCAGAAAAAGGTTTAATTTCAAAGAAAAAGTACATAACAAATTAAGAGCTATAAGAGAATAATGATATTAAATCCATATGGTTTCAAAGAAACATGTGAATAAAGATTGCAAAAATATAAAAATATTTGTTACCCACAACTTCAAACCTCAATTATAATATAATCTTTCAAAGAAAATCTAAATAATGATGAATGTTTAAAAATATCTTTGCAAAGCACCACAAAAATTTTTACAACTCAAGTAGAGAGCCTAATGAAAAATAGGTTTTAATGTTGACGAAAGCATATATGACAAATTGAGAGATATTAGAGCAAAAATATATTATATCTCCAAGATTGAAGAAACAAAAAATGAATTCTTTGCAAATTCTCCTAGTGCTTCTTGGAGACTATAAAAAAATAAAATATTGTCACTCAAAACTTGGAGCTTCTAGTACAATATAATCTTTCAAACAATTTGTTGAACAAAAAATCAACAACAATTAATGATTATGTTTTTTTGCAATCCAAATAGAAAGCCAAACAAAAAATAAGAATTCATTTTGAAAGAAATGTATATAATGAACTAAGGGAGAATAAACTCTCCATTGACCGTCCTAGTGCTCTTTAGAGAACTATAAAAGTAAAATAGAAATTTATCACACATCACAACTTAAAAACTTCAACTATAATATAATCTTAAAAGACATAAACTAACATATGATAAACAAAAGTAAATTTTTGTTGGAGGGTTTTATATAACTCAAATTCATTTAACTATTTAATATGGGAGCATAAACCATGAACTATAGACAAAACTTCTTCTACTAAAAATCAAAGATTAATGAAGGCACACTATGACAAAATTTATTTGAGACATAATTACAACCTCTTTTCTTATGATGTTAAAGACTTAAATTTGTAAATCTCAATTTTCAATTTATCTAGAAGTATTCAATTTCACTAACATACTAAAGATACATGAAGAAATAAATATTCACTCAAAACTGAACAATTTATGAAAATATTTATGTGGCAAATCAACTTGATAAGTTGACACGAAACAAATTTGAAAGAATGTGCGCATTAATTAAGGTTAACACTAGGAATGCACGAACTAATATGACGTACTCTCTCTCTCTTTACTCGCGGGGGGGAGGATATAAAGGATATAATCAGGAATTGATGGGTGTTCTGAGTTTCCTGTGAATTCCTAAAACAAGCAAAGACAGACCTGCAGAATTATTGAAGCATTTGATACATCGTTTTCGAGGTTTAGAAGAAAATAATATTGTTTTGAATCTTTGTATAATTGAATTTTGTTTTTTTAACCTCTGTAGAAATTAATGCACGCGATTGCATAGATGCAATTTAAGGTGCTTGGTTTGTGTTTTTATGCTTTGCTTACTGAAAGTGCATAGGGTCTGGAATTTCATGATGTTAAGTTGGCCAGAGTGCTTTCGTTGCAGAGCATATATACAAATCATATTCTGTTGTGTTTAATAGGATTTAGGATTCTATAATGATATATTTGCCTAATTTGTTGGGTTAATAGGACTCTGAATTCTGCACTTAGCAATGGCTACTCCCAGAGAGCATATTGAAGAGATAAGAAGAAACAAATTTTCCATTGGTGGAGAAGACAACCCTCTCACAGAAGATCTTCATCATGCTGTTAGAAATCTCTCGGCAGAACTCTACACCAAGGATGTCCATTTTCTCATGGAGCTTATACAGGTAGCTTTCTGTGTGATAAAATTCAAGTTGTTTCTGCTTTTATTGACATTGCCTTATTTTTATGTCTGCGATATTGAAGTTTGGTTGTTTGTGATTTGGCAGAATGTAGAAGACAATGAGTATGCAGCTGATGTTGAACCATCACTGGAATTTGTGGTAACGAGCAGAGATGTGACAGGTGTGGGTGCCCCTGCTACTCTGTTGGTGTTCAACAATGAGAAGGGCTTCACTCCTCGAAACATTGAATCCCTCTGCAGTGTTGGACGTTCCACCAAAAAGGGTAAAAGACAGGGAGGTTACATTGGAGAGAAAGGTACCTGCTTGTGCCTTCAGAATGCTCTGTTTACTGGGTATAAAATTTATCTTGCTGCAATTATATCAGGTCCACTTTAAAGCTTTTTCCAAGTGAATTATGGAGATCATGATTGAGAATGGCGTTTGTGCAGATTATGTAGACATGCAATAGTTGGTCTGTTATACTAGTTCATGTAATCATGAGATTATACGCTTAGAAAAACTAGCTTTTATATGGTTCCAGATGATTACATCGTTGCAGGTTGTGGACTGAAATCTAGTTTTCTTGTATTTCCTATAATGGATAACTAAGTCTTTCGTATACTAAGTTTGCAGTTTCCCCTGCAACTAAGGGTTACATGTTCAACAATGTAACCCTACCTAGTGTTCAGCAAAAACAGGGTCTTACACATGCTATTAGTGATTCAAAATGTAACCCTAACTCTTTAAGGAAAAGCTCCTGCAATGAAGTTTTGTGAAATGAGTAACTTTTCGGTTATTACTCTGCAATTTTGGTTAAATGGTAGTTAGGACTCTCTTTGAAATGCAAGTTGAAACTTATATGGGTTAGTTTGTAATCCCACTGCATTTGTATTGATTTTGCCATTGAACATGCAATTGACTTACATATATGAGCATGAATTGTTAAGCTTTTGGTAGAAAACTTCAGAATAATTCTTGTTTTATCTCAATGACAGCTTTTGGTAGAAAATTTAAGAATAATTCTTGTTTTAGATCATGAAGTGCGGTCTAAAATGTTGATTAACAAATACCTAACAAATTTGTATTCAAAATTCTCTAATTCATTCTGGTGAACTGTGAAAATATCATATTGTTTATATATTCTGTGAAAACTTCAAAATGATTCGAATTGTTTGGTTGTGAAGTCAAAATCTAGAGAGGTTTAGGTTGAAAAGTTCCAAGAGGGGAAAGAGCCGAAATTTGATGTACTAGATGATGTGAAAGATTATTACATTTTCGTGCAATAGAAAAAAATAAAGTGGTTGTCATGGCAGGGAGAGTTCGTCTCTTTCTATTTGGTGTTACTATTTATTCCTCATTTTCTCAATGTTAGTGTATCCTATATTTATGATGAAAATCACGAAGCTATGAGCTAAACAGGTATTGTACATTTCAAGTTCATTGATGGTACTACTGTCAATGTATCTATCGAAGGATGCAATTTAATTATGCTAGTGTAGAATCGTGTTAATTTGGACAAGATTTTGAATTAAATTTAATTCCCCACTTCCTTTTCTTGGCTGAATATCTGAGCTATTTTAGGGTATCTAACCTGTGATTTGGAGTCTTCTGCTTCTGATTTGAGCGTTTGATAGCACAGAATAAATTACTTTTGCAGCTTTATTGTTTTAGCAGGGATGTGAATTAATTTGGGGTGCTCTTTTAGGTTTTTAAGGTTTAGTCAGGTTTTAAAGCACTCGTATTCATTCCTTTTCATAATACAGAGCTAAAAACCATCATTCATTATATTGATTATTCTTTTTAATTGAAAGTTAAAATTAAATCATGAAATGTTTACATATTAATTTGCTTACAATGAATTGTGAAGTTTATATTTTCCTTCTAATTGCTCAGAAAGAATATTATTCTCTTTTAAATTTCAGGAATTGGATTCAAGAGTGTTTTCTTGATAACAAAACAGCCTTATATTTTCAGCAATGGATACAAAATGCGATTCAATGAAATCCCTCCACCTGGGGTCAAAATTGGGTATATAGTTCCAGAGTGGATCGACAAGCCAAAAATTGAAGATCTAAAAAGAATATATAGTACGCAACGTGAAGGTGAGCTTCCGAATACTGTTATAGTTCTCCCTTTACGCACAGAGAAGGTGGAAGGAGTGAAGGACCAGCTTGCTAACCTTCATCCAGAAGTCATTTTGTTCATGTCCAAAATTAAAAGACTTTCTGTTCGTGAAGATGGCCAAAATCAAAATCCCCGAGTGAATGCAGTCTCGGTGTCCCAGGAAATAGCATTTCAGAATGTGAAGAGTTGGGGAAGTGAATCATTTATCCTCCATCTATCGGCAGAGGAAAATGGAAAATCCAATGGAGAATGCAGTTATTACATGTGGAGGCAACGATTTCCAGTGAAATCGAACAACAGGGTAGAGGAGAGAAGAGATATTGGCAATTGGGTGATAACACTTGCTTTTCCTCGTGAAGATCGAGTTACCACAGGCAACAGAGTAGGTGCTGGTATTTATGCATTTCTGCCCACAGAAATAGTCACTGGATTGCCCTTCATAATTCAAGCAGATTTTTTGTTGGCATCCTCGAAGGAAAGTATTCTTTGGGACAACAAGTGGAATCAAGGGATACTTGACTGCATTCCCTCGGCATTTTGTGAAGCTTTTCTGTCTCTTGTGAAAAGTGTGGGAGGGGCTCATCCCTCTGCCAGATCATATTGCTTCAGGTACCTACCCATTAATATTCCTTCTTGTTTGCAACTAAGACGAATTCGGAAAGAAATCCAAGCCAAGCCCAAGACAGAAGAGGTCATCTTATGTGAACCTGAAAATGCCTATTGCATGCCCATTCAAGCTCACCAAATACTTCCAGCCTTTAGAAATATATTGGAAGAGGCAACCGAAGAAGGCCTAGAAAAGCCCAGTGCCCTATGGTCTACTGGAGTATTCATAGTACACTCGTGCCTTGACTACTCAAGTTTAAATTTCTTGGGAGTGGGCTATGTGCCCAATGACTGGTACTCCACATGTATCCGAAGCACCCCTGGTTGGCTTGGAAATCTCTCTGAGGATTTATATGTGAAACTCCTTTGCTTTCTTGCTGAACATTGGAACAAAGGAATTCCAATCTCTCTCCAACAGTTACCTCTTTTTAAGTTTGACAATGGCTTCCATGGTGTGGGGTGGGCAAGTTTGTCCGATATATCTTATAAGGGAAGCAAAATATACTTTTCATCGGGAGAAAAAGATATTAAATGGTTGACGAGGTGGAATAAAAGGCTGGGCAGTGCTCCACGTTACAAATTCATGCCTAATGCAACACAGATGGCTATGAAGAGTTTGAGCTATTTTGAAAAGTCAAGATTGCAGGAATGGCTAGATCGATGTGCTAAGATCACTGAACTTTCCGTTTCAAGTTATAGTAAGCAGCTTTTAGAAGAAGCAAAGGCATCTACAAGTAAAAAATTCATAATCGTTGTAGCTCAGTTTCTTCATTTTTCATCTGACAGTGGTTATATTGATTCAATACAGATGCCCACTTTGTGCAAGGAATTGCCTGTAGTTAGTGATTTGGGATCCATAGTAAGTAATTGCAAAGCCAAACTTGTCCCTGCATCGATTGGCAAGTGGCACAAGCTAATAGGATACAATCCATGGTTTTCAGAAGGGATTGTTGCAATGTCACCTGATTATCTGAAAGCAAATTACATGAAAACAAATGGCTTTGGACTTGAGTTGTTTATGAGAAATGGGCTTGGAGCAGTGGACATTCCCAAGCTAAAACCCCCCGATGCTCCATTGCCTGCAGTTTCCTCTCCCATCGGAGAAGATCAAGTTGTTCTTCTTTTAGAGTGGATTCAATATTTGACAGGGGTCTGCAATGAGTACCTGCCCAATAGATTTCAAAGTAGTATCATGGAAGGAAAATGGCTAAGAACACATCGAGGGTATGAGTCTCCAAATAAATCCTTTTTGTACAATACCAAATGGTCGTTGGCTGGTGTGAAGTTAAATGACCTTCCTTTTATAGATTGTACTTTCTACAAGAGGAACATGAATGAATTCAAGAATGCCCTCCAACGGATTGGGGTGATTGTTGAGTTTGCAATGGGATGTGAAATAGTTGCCAAAATAGTCCAAATTCATTCAGATTTCGAAGTTATAACAAGGCTTTATAAATATCTTCACCATTGCCAGTGGTGGCCTAGTTCCTTCAACTCTCTCAAAATCTGGATTCCACGCAGTGGTGGCCTTGCAGGTGAGTGGATAGATCCAAAAATGTGTGTAATCCATGATGATAATGGCCTCTTCTATGGCAGGCTACAAATCCTGGAAAGGATTTATGAAGACACACTACTTCCCTTTTTCTCTAGCTATCTTGGTGTGTCTCTACATCCCAGGATTGAGGACTACTGCAATTTGTGGCTGGACTGGATAATGAGTAATCATGTAGTAACTGAGCTCGAATGCTGTTCAGTTTGGAGAAATATTCTAAAGCACTGGAGCGAATCCCCTTCAGCCATAAAAAGACTGTTTCAAAAGCAAGGTCTAAAGTTTCCAGCTCACACAAGCAGCGGACATATCCAATTATGTGCACCTAATGAAACCTTCATTCCTGACGACCTTTCATTGAAAGAGTTATTCAGGAAAGCTTCTACAAAGGTCAAATTTGCCTGGCATCCAAATCCTTCAGATCCCAAAATACCATTGGACTTCTTGTTGTCAATGTATGAGTCTCTCGGAGCTCGAAAACTATCACAAGCAGTAGAGAAAAAGGAGGTGTCTGTTTCAACTGTCATCTATTTGCACAGGCTTCCAGTAGGAGAAGGTCTGTTCAAAAAAGGTCTGTATATGATTATCCTTGGATATCTTGCTTATCCATCCTTCGACTTATCAGCAGATAGAAGGCATCAAATTGTCAGAGCTCTTTTGGAGTCTATAGCTCGTGAAGCCTCTAAACCCTTTGCAGTTAGGTACACTCTGACAATAATAACTGAAGATGATGAGGAGTATATTACAGTGGCTGCACACTCCCGTGTGCGTTGGGAAAAAGACATCAAGAGGATTTTGATACAAAAATGTGATCCACACAACCAAAAGGAAAAGATGTGCTTGGCAACTGAATTTGCTGAGGTAGTTTCAAAAGGTCTATTATCAGAACATCCAGATCTCGTCGCAGGTTTGTGTGAGATGTTGAAGCTTGGATGCATCATAGGATTTGATACTGACGTGGTCAATGATATGCTCCAGCATAAGAACCTCCAAATATTTAAAGAAGATGAGAGTTTCCTTTCAGGGTTTTTCCCAATTGAAGACTCTCTTGGGCAATATCAACCAAGAAGACATCAGGTATCAGGGAGGAAAAGGTCTGGGACATCAGGTGGGCAAGCTAGGGCACCACAGAGTTTTGGGAAACAAGCTGGGCCAGCTAAGTCACCTCAGAATTTTGAGACATCAGCTGGGCAATCTACGCCAGCATGGCAGTTTTCTCCTGATTTTGTGGAAGGATGGGAAAATAGATTGCAGATTTTTAGGCAATCAATTGAAAATATGAAAGTAGGCTCACCCAGTTCTTTGAAGAGCAAGCTGGTAAGAATGTTATTCCCTTCAGAGTCATCAGATAAAGAGCGGCCAGAAAGCAGTTCAGGCCTTCATCTTATGAGGATAATGGGGGATGCCACCCTTAAAATGCTTATTGTTTCAGAAGTTCGGAGCGCCAATGAAAGCTGTCAAATGGTGCCATTCAAACTAGAAAATTTACTGGGTGATGAAGTTCTAGAATTGGGGAAATGCTTTGACAGAGGTGAAACTACGGAGAAACCTCCTCCTGCTGCTCATGGTCTAGAATGTGATTATGAGACGCTGAAGGCCATTGCAGGGGCAGGAGCTTTGAAGTTCTTAAGTGGAAAAGACTAAATTCGCTGGCAATGTCTCCATGTAAATATAAACTTGAAGTCTTAAGACATTTAGTATTAAAAGTATGTTCAGCAAAAGAATGTGAATCCTTCTCTTCATAAATTTTCTGAAGAGTTTTTGAAGATTTGAAAAGCGCGTTTGATCCCAATGTTAAGCATCTTAAGTTATGATTAGATATAATTCCCACCGCTAAATGGCATTGAAGCCCTAAACAACGTAAAGAAACACAGAAATTTTTGTCTGATGCTGCCATTGTTACAATACGGTTCATCTCTGTCAAATAAGCAGAATCATAGAATGCGAAGCAACATAGAAACTTTTGTCTAGGGTTACCATTGTTAAATATCTTGATGTAAAAGCGCAGCAGCTGTCTGTCAAATAAGCAGATCATATGATGCATGATGCAAAGATCTTTGGGCTTTGCACATACTTAAACTTTACTTACAAACAAAAGATGTACTTTGAAAAGTTAGTATAAAGAAGTATTATCTTATTATGTATACATAATTAATGTTTGTTAAGTTAAATTTTGAAAATCAAATATTTAATATTTATCAATAAGCATAATTACACAGAAGGTCTTTACTATTTGGGAGACATGAGCTGAAGTTGATAATCGATGGTTGAAAATGCAAGAGAGCGTTGCAAGATTATTAAAGAAATCAGAGCCAATTACAAAATTAAATTATCAATGATATTACAAAATTAAATTAACAATCGATTAAGCATTCCTCTGAATCTCAGCAGATATCAGATGTATATTGAATTTGATTTAAGTTATAGTATTCTATTCAACCAACTATTGAACCAAAATCATCAAACATAATCTTGTTATTCTTTTCAACACTCACACACAACTTCAAATAAATATTTGAGTCACATAATGCAATTCAAAATGAAAAAATATTGTTATACACAGTTGACATATGTATCATTCGTCTATCATTCTTTTAGAGTAAAGTCTCCTTCGCTAGGCTTTGTTTCGAAGAAACTTTGGCTTGGATATCATGCAGTATTTGCTCAATAACTATGCCAACGGTTACAATTAATTTATTAGTATGGAAGACGATTGAGAAGATGACCACCTTTAGATTTTGAAATTTGTTTCAATTTTGTTTTTTTTATTCATTTTCTGTATTGGAGAGAAAAAAAATTCTATATGTGGTGTAAACAGAACAAGTGCTACATGTTTGTCTTTAGTTTTGTAATTAATTATAACTATAATTTATCTTTGAAATAATATTTTTAAAATAGAATAAAATGCAAAATATAACAAATTGTTTCAAATTTATGAAATTTAGAGTCTGCTTTAAAATATTAACTAGGTTGTATTAATAATAGTTATTGTTTGAATAATAGATAAGTGTATTGGATTATGAAATAGTTAATATATATTTGAAAAAAATATAATAATTATAATTAATTTATTATACATATTAAATTTAATAAAAAATCATATTAAAATTAAAAATATAATTATATATTATAAATATAATTTATATAATTTTATAATCTATAATAAAAAAAATTCAAAATAATTTAAATTTAGAATAAATATTTTTAGTAATAATTCTATTTTTAACAGAATAAAAAATTATTTACTTGAGTTTGGTGTAATGAGAGTCAATCTCATTTGTTCAAAATAAATTTTTAATGCACAAATTTTGCCTAAAAGCAATGTGAAAGAGAAATAGAATTCCGGAAATTTTGTGTATAAGAGTGATTTAGCTAATCAAATTATTAATAAATAACTTTTACATATTATAAACTTAAATATGTTGTAATTTCACAATACAAAGTATGAAATATATAATAAAATAACAAATATCCTAATTTCTAATTTGTCCATACACATTTTTTTAATCACTAGTTAAACTAAGAAATTCAAAAATCATTACAATAGTACTTGCTTAGCCTATCCTATAGGCAAGTACTAACACTTGCTTATACTAATAAAGCAACCTTGCATTAAATTAGAGTATGGATATCTATTTTGATCCTCAAAGACCACACAAGATCTTCTTTTCATTTTTTCACCTTGGCATCAAATGTCCAATATTTGTTGTTTTCTATGGAAATTAATTTGTAAAACTTAAAGATTATTTGTTCTTCAAGATGGAAACATTTGCCTTGTCCTGGAGCACTTCTAAAAATATGTCTTTTAAAGGATTTTCTCTGTGATGAAAAGATTTAGTCTAAAATGAATTTAACTTAACATGAATGAATTTATCTTTCAAATAAATGAATATGATCATAATTACCTATTTCATATACATGAAATCTAAAATTAGAACAACTAAGCTAAAAAAAACCTAAGCATCATCCAAGTTGATAAATATATTAACTTGACATTTTGAAACTTCATATGTTGAAATTATCATTATCCAACTTAATATCTATATCTATATAGAACTTACAAGTCAGTTTATCATATAGCAAAATTTTAATTTTAATAATAAAATCAATGTAGAGAATATTATTTAATCTACAAATCTATTATATTATATTATATTAGAAATATATATATAAAAATAAAGTTATATAAACAATATAATAAATATAATTTTAAACTCTAAAATAAATCAATAGAAATAGTAAATATTTCATATATTCATTTTAACCTTTTAATCACAAATCAATATTTTTTTATATTAAAAATTGAATAACCAGTACAAGGAGGCAAAGCCTTAGCAAAAAGGAGTTGTCCCCACTACAAGACAACACAAAGCAAAATTACAAAAAAGGGGTGCAAAAATGCACAAAAGAGTATCATGAAAGGAAAGAGAGTATATAACAAGTATCAACAACAAAAAGTCAAAATAGGATGCCATCATAGGTCTCCTCCCAGGCAGTCTAGCCCTGGGGACCCTCCATCCAGACAATAGTCTTTTGGCTCTAGATTTGTGTCATCATCTCCACCTGCTCGTAGGATAGCTCCCTGTTACTTCTTACTTCTTGATTCAGCTTCTTGAGAGCCTCCTCAAAGGAGGAAAGGTTGTTCATGTTACGCCTACATTCATAGCCATCTTTCATCTCGTAGACGAACATGGTGGCATGACCATCTCTAAGGAACCTTAAGAGCTTGTTCCTCTCAACATTCATGGTGAATGAGACATGTACAACAATTTTTTTAAAAGTGAGTCTTCGAAAAGACTCAGTAAGGGCCCTGGAGTGACCATCAAACCTATCAGCATTCCTAATTTTCCATATGTACCATAAAATGTTAGCAGATAAGATAAACCAAAACATATTAGCATCCTTTTTTAAACCATGAATGTAACCAGAAATAATTTCCATAATATTCACAAGACCAGGGATAGAAAAACCAAACATTAACCATATTTCCTTAGCAATGGAGCAATCAAAGAAAATATGCCTCCCAGTCTCAGGAAGTTTACATATAGAACAATAATTAGTAGAGTCAAGAATCCTCCTTATAAGGAGCCTGTTGAGAATCAAAAGCCATTTAAAACACTTGATTTTTGGCTCAATCAAACTTTTCCAAATATATGAATACCACACATTGTTAACATGATTAACAATGGAATTATCAGAATTCAAGACGGAATAGATAATAAATATATCAAATATTATATGTTATAAATATATAAAAAATAATATAATAATAAACAAATTATAATTAAATAAAAATAGATATATTATTTTTTATTTAATTATAATTTGTTTATTATTATATTATTTTTTATATATTTATAACAAAAATATTTGATATATTTACTATATAAAAAATAGATATAAATATTATATATTTTTTATTTAATTATAATTTGTTTATTATTATATTATTTTTTATATTTATGACATATAATATTTGATATATTTATTATATAATATATATATATATATATATATATATATATATATATATATATATATATATATATATATATATATATATCCCTCTCTCTCCATCTCTACACATTGATATATCTCTCCCTCTTTTCCCGCCCCCCCACCCCCGCCCCCCCCCCTCTCTCTCTCTCTCTCTCTCTCTCACACACACACACAAACATAACATGAATCTATTGGCATTGTATCATTATAAGTGGATACAATAGTTAATTTAAACTTTCCATAATTGACTTTTCACACCTCTTCATTGTACACATATGTAATTGCTAGTAAATATAGATATATTAAATATATAGATTTTTCCTTTCCATCAATTTTATTGATTATATAACTAGATATGATGTTTTATTTTTTAACAAAATTTAAGAGGTATTTTATTTTTCAATAGTAATACATTACCTAAATCATAAACATGTTCCAATGTTTTAAAAATAACAATATATGCAAGTAGTTCAAACATGTAGAAATATGTAATGTATGTCCATGCTAAATATGGACAAGTGTTAAGTAGGTCATTGTTATCCATGTCATTGCCATACTAGCAACTCTCTAACTAATTGTGTTGATCCTAGAGGGACCATTACAATAGGCTATTGGACATGAAGGTATAGCATATGAGGTTATGCCTCTGGCCCCTATTTTGTAGAATCCCTCATTTTGGATCTCGATGACACTATTGATTGCATACATCTTCTCTTTGATGAGGGTAGTTCTTCTTTAGTTGTTGTGAGGGAACCTTCTAACCCTCCACTTCATTCTCTATATGATCATTCCTCACAAATTTATATGAGTTTGGATACATTTGCATAAAATTTTAAGGAGATAAATTTGCCTTATGACGAGATACATGAGTCTTTTGATTGTGCTCTACATCAATTTATAAGAGATTCTAGATTGTCATATTCAACAGTGCCTAATTTGATAATGACAAGTTTCAGGATCAACATGAATTTGGACCAAGTTTCAGAGACTACATACATCTGAAATTTTCTTCCTACGGATTCTTTTTGGGATTTGGGATACTTCATTCATACATCTTTAGTTTTGTTTCTTCCTAAAGGGAATAATGTTGTTCAAAGATCATGGACCACCTTCTACATGTCCAGTTTCGAGCATTTACTATTAACTAAACATTATGGAGTGATCTATATTCTCTTCCATTTCATTTTCTTCAAGATTTTCTTGGGGTGAAAAAAATTGTAGTACAGTAGTTCTCTTGTTTTATTAACATCTAATTTGAGGGTGGGTTTTGTTCCCAATAGGTTATCTCTCTTTCCTCTTTATTTTTAAATTCTTCTTAATTAACCTTAAGAGAGGTGTTGGTGTAGAACTTTATGTTAGCTTCAAAATTTATGGACTGATCTCAGAATCCTTGTTCTATCCACTCCCTTTATGATTTGCAGATCTAGAGTAATCAGTGTTAGACTTTGTTTTGTTAGAAATGGTGATCCAGTTTATTATTTGAGTCTAGTCCTTTACATATATATGCCTAAGTAAGGAATTGTGGTCAGCTCATGCATTCACCGCAATTTTCTCTTTCACATAGTGGTTACCTTTGTATAAATCTATATCCCTTGTAATTAGTGATCAATGATTAATATAAACTCATTGTTCAGCAGCTTTATTTTTTCCTCTATTTAATTTCTCTATAAGCTTTGCTTGTTTCTTTAAGCTAGATCTAACCGTGTTGTAGCTTCTAGCTATAGAAAAGTATACACTAACATCCTCTTACCTGGTCAAATTGAACATCCTCAATAGAGAGAGACGTCCCTTAATTCCCAGTATGCATAGCCCCAATCAGAAAGGTTCTCAAGGCCAATTAGATGAAGTTCTCAGGTTTATAAGACATGATTTTTTTTACAATTATAGATAAATGGCAAAGGGAAATTGGTTGTCCTGACTCAAAATGAACGACGTGAATGAAGAATTATGAACTAAAATTGATTCTAGAAACTAGAAACCAAAATACCATATAGGATAGTATAAACACGACCTGTACAGTATGTTTTCATTATTTCTAAATGAATATAACCATTAAGGCCGAGGAAGTAGTCAAGAAAGGAACTTGGTTGTAAGTCATCGCCTTCTTCCTACAAGTTAGCTTTCTCTGTTAATTCTGTGTGTTCTTGATTTTTGGCTTTACCTTTATTAATAGTTTCTCTTTTCTTTCCAATTCATTAGTGCATGCTCTTGATGCTTTCCAATTGTGGAAGTCTTTATGATTTTTACTTTAAATGTATGATCATTTTTACCCCTCTTAACTTCACATGTGTGTGTGATTCTTTTCTAATAATAGCATTTAAATTTTATAATAAAAGTGATTTAAATTATAAGTTTTATTTAGTTATGGAATCTTCATTTTTTATTAGTGCTTAACTTCTCATTTCAATAAATTTAAATATAGTTTATTAAGTTTATATTTACAAGTATTTTAAATTCTAGTTCATCAAGAATAAAATCAAAATATGAAATTTTTCCATATTTTAATTAATAAATGAATAATAATATTTCTAATTATTTAAATGTATACACACATGAATAACACATTTCAAAAATACAATCATAGATAGGGCTAGAAATTTATTAAAACAAACATGAAAATAAATCAACCACATGAGTGTGTGATTGTCAGACTCTATCATTCTTATGCTAGCCTCTTCTACCCAGGGCCTCACTCTTGCCTTCAAAACCTATCCAAACCTCTCAAATCTCAAATTTTCATCAGTGCGGGTTAGTACCATAATCCATAATTAATAATGAAATTGCATCGTTAATCCATTTCAATTCATATTCAACCATTCATGAATTATTCGATTATGATGCATGATAAACTTAATCAAGTAAAATCATAGCATGATATCCATAAAACATACTAATCAATGTCTAATCATTCCATAAAATTTGATAATTAAATATCTAACATTAATCAAGGTTTGTGACTAAATCAAACATGGTCAAAGGAAGTCAACAAGGTCTAATGTCTCTTGAAAACTAGGTCACTCGGGATCAAGACATGATAAATTTAGTTGTTAATTTATCCAGATGAAGTCTATATCATAATGATCAACTAATTTATCATATATCAAGTGGTTTTAGTTTCTTCATGTCCTCAATTAAATAGAATATGTAATTTGCATAGACTAGTGTACAAAAGACATATGGCATAGGACAAGTATAGTAGGCATAGAGCTAGGGCATGTGTAGAGGCAAAAAAATTACTATGATATTTTTATTCTTCAAAAGGTAGTCTTGAAAAGCTATATTAATATTCCTTAATCTTCTACCCAGATCTTTAACAACTTTTCGCTATCAATTGGAGATTGTAATTAGGACATAGAGTGGTAAATTTATAACTAAAGATACTCCCACAAATTACACCTTACAATTAGCCATTTACAAATGAATGGTTATGAACATTTTTATGAAATACTCCAAACATTTTATAATTCAAATAGAAATCCCAATAAGAAATAGAGTTAATTTGAAGAAAATATACATGAAAAATAGAGTCATTGGATAAGAAAGATATTTAATCCCTGTTGAGAAGGAGAAATAAGGGGAAAAAACTCTCTTTGGCCCCTCTGAATGTTGGTGGGAGAACTATTAAAATATTTGTTACCCACAATTTCAAACTTTGATTGTAATATAATCTTTCAAACAATTTATTGAAGCAAATTAAAACAAGAGACACAATGCGTCAAAGTTCTTGCCTAAAGGAAAATAGAGATATGTAGATGGAGATGGAGATAGAGAACCAAAGAGAGAGGGATTGGAGGGATAATATGCACAAATAGAGACATACTTGAAAAGAGAACAAATAAAATATTATTTTAAAATTAAATATAAATTTATAATTAAATAAATTGAAATCAATTATTTAAAAAATATAAGCAAATTGTTGTAGAAGTAAATGTGAACTAGCTCGTGTAGATCCATCTACTTATGTAGTAGGCATCAATTACAAATCAAGAAAAAAATTGTCTTCCCACTACTAATTAAAGCCAAGCACATAAAGTAGAAACTATGCATATTGAAGCATAAACTAGTTATACATGAACAAGCAATATCTTGAAATCAAATACAAGAAATTCCATCTAAATGTTATCATTCATGTCCAATTGCAAACATAGAAGATTTTATGTACAAACTTCCCATTTGAACTTCATTCCCAATAGAGAAGGAATAAGAATAATTGATCCATAAGTGTAGAAAAAGAATCTCTCTCATTCTAAGCCATACAATATGATCTTCGAATGTTATATTCCACAAAATTAACAAATAAAATCTAGATTTATAATAGTGATGTGAAATTTCTAGGAATCGGGGTAATGTAGAGGCCTTACAAACATGACATACATTTTTTTTTTGGAAAAGCCATTCTTTTATGCACCCTAAATGATAGGCATGACCAAAATGAAGCTTTCCAACTTTCCAATCTCATCATTTATATCATACTCTTCCTAAAAAATGTTGGATCATCACCATTAAGCCTTGTCATATATGTTGTAAGTCTCAAATTTGCAAAATTCTTCATGATGTACCTAACAAATGCTTCAGTTGTTATCATTTTTTGTTAGACAACAAGATTTGGATTCCAAGATACAATGCTTCTTCTTAAAGGCCTAAAAAATATTTAGAAACAAATATGGATGAAAACCTCAATAGATATTAAATCACCACAAACGATGACATCAAAGGAAATGTGTGACTCACTCTTGTAGGGACAAGAAATAATAGGTAAAATCTAGAAAGAGTATTTTATGATCACCTGAAAAATGGAAAAGACCAAATTATATTCAATAGAAAAAATTGATTAATAGACTAGTATAATTAAAATTATGCCTTTCTTTTAGAAGTGAAACTTGCACCATGCTTTTAAATAAAATGTAACTTCATAACAACTTCATGCAAACATAAACAACTTTCATCTAAAATGTCAACATGTATAGTTTTACTCAAATAGATTGAATGACTCACTGACTAAACAATTTCATAAAGCGCATAATATTACTGCTTTTCCTCTCATTCAATAACTACAAATAGACATCATTAACTATTTAGAAAATTTATTCTAGTGAAAGAAAACAATCATAGAAATAAGTTGATACATAGATTTTGAGATCTTTCTATTGGGGGGGGGGGAATTTTTCTTCACACCTACTCTTTTGGAAGCCTACAAAATGTCAAAAAATGAGTTGTAACCAATAATTTAGTAGCTTAAACAGACAACAATACATTCAAAGCATTAATACGAACCTCATGCTCAAATGCATCAATATGATAGATGCATAAATTGTGGATCCTAACAAAATCCTAATACACACTTTCTATGCACCATATATGTATATTGAATCATTATAAATGATGCCTTTCTAGCATCTTTTAATTTTTGCAACTGCAAGAGAAAACGAAAACACAACATAAACAATAATGTGGAAACCTTTGCAAAAAAAATGATGAATAGGAAATAAAATCTCATGTTTGGAGAAAAATACACACCATCTTCATTGAGTTTTTTCTAGAAATTGTACTTTAAATGGAAGGACATAAATTCCAACACTGACAACCTTCCTAAAAGCCGAGTGATGGTGTTAAGAGAAAAATTGTGCATATGCTATTGAAGTTGGATCTTTGAGAGAGTTTCCACTGTCAAAATAAACAAGGTCTTTCAAAAGAGTGATATCATCATATTGAGGGTCAAAGAATATATAAGTCATATTTTACAGGAGGATACCATAAGATATTGAATAATATAATTAAAGAATAATAATGATAGAAAGAGTTGAGTATAACTTTAAATTTTATCTAGAAGTCACTTAAAATTTAAAATATGTCTAAAAGTTCATTAAGATGTAAGCAATTCCTAAATTATATGCAATCACGTATTCAAATTATAAATGATTGACAATTATATTTCTACAATAATTTCTACATTATGAGCTTTATAACACTTAACTTCATCTAAGTAATATACACATCAAAATCACTTTCCAAAATTTGTGTTTCTATAAGGTTGTTGACACATTAACCTCTAAGAGTGAGGATTGCTATAACTGGCTCAACTACTATTGTTGAGAAATGTGTTGTGGGTCCTTTCTTGTATAATATTCCTCCTATTCTCTTGAGGGTGCCTTCTAACCAGTGACATTTTACGTAATAACTACCTTCAGACCATGCTAGTCTATCTTCTTCATTGACTATACTGTGTCGATGCCACCATCCATGGATAATGTAGTTCAATATTGTTATTTTTGATATGATAAATAGTTGACTATAACATTAATGGATAGTGGGACCATCTTTTAAGAAATCGAGACTTAAATTTTGAACTCACATAGATACCCCTAAACGCTGGTACAAATTCCCAAAATATTATTCTTTAGATTTTCTGCTCTGCATTTGTAAATTCCTAATTAGAAAATATCTCAATGAATAGTGAAAGGATTATAACGTCTGTTCAAATATAATTGGATAGTACTATAGAAAAGAGGTTAGACAAGAAGAAACAACCAAGCATATAAGCAATAGAAGACACTGTAAAACCAGTAGCTGGCAAATTTCCTAGAAATAGCGAGCTACCCAAAGATTTATCCACACTAACCAAGCTTTTGATTAATGAAAATCCCAGACACAAATCATAATCACAAGCATTTCATATCAATAGCATAGAATCAATAATAGCTAAGTAAAATATTAAATATTTCATATACAAAATTTGAATAACATATATATTATGGGGAAAGTGATTTTTATTGATTTAAAAAAGACTTAAAATCGAAGATGTGTTGAGAAAAATAACTGTGACACTTGCATGAGTAACCAAGTTACCCAGAATTATAAAATAACATAACCCTATCTCAACAAACAAACCCCTCAAGTAAATCATGAACACAACCAACCTAGACCTATTCATTACAGATTTAGGTAGGTATTCAAAAAGTGAGTTCGATCAATTTCTTGATAACAAGGTAGTTTTGTGCAATAAAAATTCCAAAAATTTCAGTTACTTTTTCATAAATCAAGCAAATTCATTTCAATATAATAGTGGCCATTAATAGAGGTGGTGATTGTATGTCTGTTGAATCTGAGGCTACAATCTACAAGTGTCTTTTTGTTACGTCGCCACTTTGAGTTGCACCACTAGTAATCATCAATGGGGTTTCCCATCCCGTAGGTAAAATAGCCAAGCTCTCACCTAGAACTATTAATTTCTCGGGAAAGTTCAAACAAAAAAATGGACCCAGAATAAAATCATCTGCAAACAAACCATAAGAATCTTTTCATCTCTAGAAAAATAAGAACAATCATTACAAAATGAAGATGCATGCTCACCTTTTGACCATTTCAGCCACAATTTGTGGATTTTCTACAACAAAATAATTTGAGGCTTGGCTTTCCACCTCAACTGCTTGAAGCCATGCAACAAACACCTTGGCAACTGGAAGCAAGAAAGCATAAGCCTCTACCATTTTTGCAGCAAAGAAAGGTACTAAATTTCTTCTTAATATTGATATGCTAAAAGTGAAAAGTGACAAGGTTGAGTTAAATTTATGTTAGAGAAACCCGATCCTAAAACCATATGACTATCCATTTATTAGAATTCACAAAAAATCACCTCTGAAACCAGGATTATAACCATTTTTCTTACGACTCAATTATCAAAGGTTACTTAAAACTACTACAATTTGAAGAGAAATTTACCTCTACAATGGAGCCAATTGGTTGAATTTTGTTGATAATTCCCCTGTAACCCATGCCATTTGGACTGGGTGAAGTTGTAGGTTTTTGCTAATATTAGGGTTTGAAAGCGCATTATGATACGACAACGGTGGCATCTAAAGGGCACCTCGGGAAAATATAGTAATTTTGGCCTCTATGACAATTTAGGTGCTAAATCTAATAGAGATTGCAACTCATATGGCTCATTTTTTCTTTTGGCCAGTTTTGTTCATCTGAGTGAAGACCATGTCCACCTTGCAACTCATTAGAATTAGGGAACCTGCATTTACCATGTCTACAAGCCATGTTTCGTTTGTTTATTCAAAACTTTGGAGTCTTTGATGCTAACCAAAGAAGAAGATAATCTATGCAATAACCAAATAAGAAGACAATATGTAGCATTAATTGCACAATCAATGCGCGCAGACATGATATTCATGCCAAAAGTCTCGACAATGGTTCCAGTCTTTAAAAAATTGTAATTTTTATTTCAAAAATTTATTTTCCTCCTTGCTATTTTTCACAAGAGCCAATAAGATTCTAGATAAATAGTCTTTTTAATTTTAAAAAATATGAAAAAATCTCAAACTTTATAAGAAACTTAAGACCTAAAAAAATTCTTAAATCTGATTGGTCAAATAAAAAAATTTATTAGTTTTTTAGTGTACCTGATGGATGCAATAGTAATCCTTCCATAGGCAAGAGCTAATAACAATGAATATTTTTATCAAACTCCCCAAAATATTCTATAACTCAAATAGTGACACCCCCCCCCCCCCTCATCGACCCTCCATGCGCTCTTATAAATATTGCAAAAATAAAATAAAAATAGTTACCCACAACTTCAAACCTCAATTATAAAATAATATTTCAAACAAAATCTAAATAATGATGAATGTTTATAAATATCTTTGCAAAACACCACAAAAAATTTTACAACCCAAATAGAGAGTGTAATAGCCCTCCCATAGTTTATTTTTTAGTTTATATGAGCCAACTCTTCTAGGTCACTCTTCATGTTGATTATCTGCATATTATGATGTTATTTATATTCATGGTTTTACTGACCCCATACTTGCATGTGTATGGTTAACGTGTATGTTTTACTTTTTTATTTTACATGCTTGATGCGGTTGAGGGATGAATTTGTAATTGCTTTCTTGCGAGATCCACACGATCGGTTGATCTCTGCCATTGTCTATTATATATTTATAAATGTATGTACATGCTTGTCTGTTATGTAGGATTTCAAGTACCAAGCATCGACTTCCCTAAATTACCAGGATGAGTATGCATTATCGCAATATCTCAATGGTAAGAGAGGGGAGATAATAGACGAGTCCAAATCCTAACCTAAGCCACTTATTATCCTAAAATAGTGGACAGGTATATTATTAATTACCCTCTGAATTTGTTAAGGTGACGTGAATTCATAAACCCTTTCTTTGTGTTTGATTTTTTTTTTTTGATGATGTAATCAGTTTCTTCTAGTTTGAATGCATGTAGATTTGATGTGATTTTTGTGTTAAATTAGATAAAGGATTTAATTAAAGTTAGTTATGTGATTGATTACTTATATCTTATTAAATATAGAAATATTAAATGTGAGGGTATTTAATTAATAGAAATTAATTAGACACATTTATTATTAAAAGACTTAATTTAAAAGTCTATTTGAGAAAATAAAAGATTTAATTAATTATTAAATCCAAAATTTTAATAAAAGGTAAAATTAATTAATTGATAATTAATTATCAATTGCATTAATAATATTATTTTAAAAGAATTTATTACTTTTTATTATTGATATGCAATTAATTGTACAATCAATTAAATTAAATGAATGGATAAAAGTGAATTCAAAGTTGAGTGGATTGATAAAAACAAGAATTATTTATTAAATTAATTATTTTTACCCAATTTAAGGTTGAGTTTCTTTTTTTATTCTGTATGAGTTTGGAAAACCCTAAGTTGAATAGGTTTCCTTTATTAAGGGGATTTTTTTTCCATTATTCTTTACACAGATTTGCAGGTTTTGGCTTTGAGGTTAAATTGGAGGAAATTCTGAAAGCTTTGGAATTTTCAGGGTTCTTGGATTGTTCTTAGTGGTTTATGTCAATTGGTGGTTTAAGGTAGGGTTTGAAACCCTTGTAGATTTGATTCTTTTTAAAGAAAGTTTGTTTTCTTTGTGCCAGCCATATTTTGTTGATATTTGTTTTGGAATCCTCCTCTTGCTTAAATTTATGTTTTGAAAGTTTTGTTGGAAGAAATATTGTATATTGTGAATACCTAGTATTTTAGGAACATTGTAGAAAGATCTTGTATTGAATCGGTTAAGGTTTGTTAAATTTTGTTGTTGAAAACCTTAAGGTTTGAATAAAATTTAAATATTTAAATAATTTGCAAATGGCAATAATTACCTTGTAGATCTAATAAGGTTTTGCTTCCTGGTAGGAATCTGTTGGAGATTTGTCAGCAAGTCAGTGCTGACTGTATGTTTGTCACTGATGACAACATATGGTAAGCAGCATGCGTGGAAGCCTGATGGAGAGAGCTTTGAGCATATGTTGCATGGATATCTTATCAGCATAATATCATAGACACAGAGGTTGATTCTGAGTAAAGATAATAGTACAGTTGCGTATATCAGTGAGTGTTTATGACAAGTCCCCGAAACAGTTCTTGTAAGGAAACTTAGGTGTGGAAACAGCTTCCTACACTAATCCCTTAAGGAAAGTATTGTGCAAATTCTTTTTAAATCCTTACAATTTCAGATTCGTTAACTACTTTAACAAAGATATTGCAGCCATATACCATGCATACAAAAAATAGATAGAGAAGATTGAAACACATAAACACAAAGATATGTCAGTGGGGAAAAACCTTTCGGTAAAACAACCCCACCCCTCCAAAACCTGCACAATGTATTATCTTCAACACAAAGACTACAACACACTTGCAATGCAAGTTCTTTCAGGAGATGAGAGACTAGTAAAACTTATATCTCTCCCATAGGAGCAGCATCATATATATAGACTCCTTGGGACCCAACAAATACCCAAAAAAAGAGTTTGGCATCCAACCACCAAGACCCATGCACAAAGCCACATGTACACAGCTATTACATGCAATCCCAAGAATAGGCGTCCATCCCTAGAATAGACTATGATAGCTTGTCATAGAATCCGCCAAAAATAACGGTCACAAGAGAAGTGTAAGAGAATTTGTCATACCAACCTATTTTTGGCATATTCTCTTACACACACCAACCACTTCTTCTTGGGCACCCAAATAGGCCCGAGTCATAAGATGCTCTTACACCTGTCATAGCATATTCCTTAAATAGTTCTTACGCGTCATAGGAATCCATCATGACCATTTCAGTCATGATCTCCTTACGCACAAGATGTCGACACATCAAGTGGAGTGACACATCAACATGCCAACTAAACATGTACACTCACACTTAATTTCATTATTTGCAAAAAAATACATTTACAAAACAAATAATAAGAATAGGAATTATCCAAGGTTGAGACACCTTATTCCTAACATTCTCCCACTTGTCGAACACCTTGTAAGAGCAACAGGAACATAATAGGAACTTTAACTGCTATAGGCCAAAAGGCCCATAGACTCTGAACACCATCTGAACTTCTCAGTGCCCACTAGTTTCGTTAATGCATCTGCAACATTCTTCACAGTATCTACCTTCTCCAAATTTACCTTTCCATCTTCTACCATATCTCTCACAAAGTGAAACTGCACATCAATGTGCTTCGTTCTGGCATGGAAAGTTGGATTTTTTGCAAGGCAAATAGCGCTCTGACTGTCACACCAAATAGTAATTTGTTCTGCATCAACACCAACATCAGAACACAATCTCCTAAGCCAAATGGCTTCCTTACAAGCATGAGTAGCAGTCATGTACTCAGCTTCTGTAGTGGACAAAGCAACCATAGGTTGTCACTTACTCATCCAACTAATGGCACCACCAAACATAGTGAACACATAAGCACTGGTGGATCTCCTGCTATCAATATCACCTGCCCAATCTGAATCCATAAACCCATGAATACAAACTGAATGCGGAGATCTAGAAGAGTTACCATGATAACATATGGAGTAATCTAATGTACCCCTCAAATATCTAAATACTCGCTTAACTACATCCCAATGTACCTGTCTATGGTTAGCCATAAACCAACTCAGGACTCCCACTGCTTGGGCAATGTCTGGTCTAGTACAGACCATAGCATACATAAGACTGCCAACTGCACTAGCATAAGGTACTCTACTCATGTCCTCCACCTCACTAGGAGATTTTGGACAATCATCTACAAATAACTTTGTTCCCACAGAAATAGGAACACAAAGTGGTCTACAATCTGCCATGCTAAACCTGTCCAACACAGACTTCACATACTTACTCTGACTCAACCAAAGTTTTCTATTAGACCTGTCTCTACTGATTTCCATATCCAAGATGTACCTAGCTGCCCCAAGATCTTTCATCTCAAATTGTGCTGACAACTAAGATTTAAAATCAGAAATCATACCCTTACCCTTCCCAAACAGCAACATATCATCAACATATAATGCAACAATAAGAAGGCGATCATTTTCAACTCTGAAATAAACACAATGATCTGATTTCGATCTTACAAATCTAATTGACAACATAAAGGCATCAAACTTAAAGTACCACATCCTAGGAGATTGCTTCAAACCATATAGAGATTTCTTTAATCTGCAAACTAAGGATTCTTTACCTTTAACAATGTAGTGCTCAGGCTGTGACATATAAATCTCTTCCTCCAAATCACCATGAAGGAAAGTTGTCTTCACATCCATCTGTTCTATCTCTAAATCATATGATGCAGCAAGAGATAACAGAAATCTAATGGATGTCAACTTTGCAACAGGAGAGAATATTTTACCATAATCTATTCCCTCTACCTGTGAATACCCCTTTGCAACCAATCTAGCTTTGTACCTTTCAACATTGCCATCTGCACAGAATTTCTTCTTGAACACCCATTTACAGCCAACAGATTTTCTCCCTTTAGGCAAAGGTACAAGGTCCCAAGTTTTGTTTTTCTCCAATGAAGCCATCTCGTCATCCATAGCCTCAATCCAGGAACCTACATCTTCCATGCCCAAAACCTCTTTCACAGATCTAGGCTCATCGGTGTTAGTAATCAAAGCAAAGGCACAATTGGAATCTAACATAGAATAACCAAACCTTTCTGGTTGCTTTCTTTCTCTCGTGGATCTCCTCAAGGGCTAAGGTTGAGGTTGTTCTTCCTCTTCTTCCAAACTATCAGAGCTGCTAGAGCTCTCCTCATCATTAGACCCAACATGGTCCCTCTGTTCAGTCTTCTCAGGGGTAGGAGGCAACTGAACAACATCTTTATCCTTTTCTTTTTCATTTGGTTGTAGCACAATAGGAGAAGATGTTAGCTCTCTGAAAATAACATTTCTACTATACAACACCTTACTAGTCACAGGATCCCAAAGCTTGTATCCTTTCACACCAACACTGTATCCGATGAAAATACATTTGACAGCTTTGTTTTCCAACTTAGATCTTTTCTCCTTTGGAACATGTGCATAAGCTTCACAACCAAAAACACAAAGATGTCTAATTGAAGGCTTCTTACCAGACCACACCTCCATGGGTGTCTTACCAACAAGAGATGATGTAGGAGATCTGTTAACCAGATAGAAAGTAGTGGCCACAGCTTTGGCCCAAAACCGTTGTTCTAAACTAGCTCCACTAAGCATACTCCTAGCCATCTCCATCAGTGTCATGTTCATTCTCTCTACAACTCCATTTTTCTGTGGGGTATAAGGAGTTGTCTTATGCCTCTCGATACCTCATTCTTTACAGAACTGTTCAAACTCTGCTGAGCAAAACTCACCACCATTATCAGTTCTCACACACTTAATTTTCTTACTAGTCTGATTCTCTACAAGGGCTTTAAATTCCTTGAACCGATTAAAGACTTGTGTCTTAATTTTAAGGAAATAAATCCAAGTCCTACTATAATCATCTATGAAAGATACAAAAAATACAGACTTGGAGATTGAAGGAACTTTTACAGGACCAAATACATCAGAATGAATAAGATCCAAAACATCAGAAGATTTGTGAGAACTAGAGTAAAACTAAACACGATTTTGTTTACCATAGACACAGTGTTCGCAGAAGTCGAACTCGAGATTGCAATCGTTTAACCCCTCAATGAGGTTTTTATTCTTCAGGGTCCTAAGACCCTTCTCACCAATGTGGCCAAATCTCATATGTCACAACATCATCTTTTTTGCAGGAAGCTTGCCTTTCAAAGTGTTTGCACCCTTAGGTACACTTACTGCACTGCCATCGGAACCCATTGCCACAGTCTTCTTTACTACTTGTTCAGATGGTGAGGATAAAGTGATAGCTGCTCTCTTCTTTGAACAGAAGAACTATTGCACTGAGCAATGCATGCTTCAAGGTGAAACAAAGTACCTCTCCTAGTACCTCTAGTGAGCACCATAGAACCTCTCATCATCTTGCATCCATCTTTTGAAAAGACAACTTGCACACCTACATCATTTAGCATACTTACAGATAATAGGTTTTGTGCCAAACCTAGAATGTGCATAACTTTATTGATTCCCTTTACTTGTCCATCAGGAAATCTGATAGTGACCCTTCTGTGTCCAACTATCTTTAGGTGAGAATCATCACCCAAGTACACCTTTCCACCATCGAACTCTTCATATTTTGAGAACCAATTTCGATGAGAGGTCATGTGAAAAGAAGCACCTGAGTCTACCAACCACACATCATCAGATGCATGGGCTGCCAAAGCTACAATAAAAGCATCTCCATCTTCTTGAGATTTTTTGGAAGCTGAATTTGAGCCTTTCTTCTTCTTCTTTGATTCTTTGCAGTCCCTCCAGAAGTGCCCAGTTTTATCATAGTTCCAACATTTCACCTTGGACTTTCCAAGAGTCTTAGAACTCCCACGGGATTTGGATCTACCCTTCTTTGACTTGTCATTTTGCTTTCCTCTGTCGTTGGATCTCCCGCGAACAGTAAGGGCTTCCTTAGATGAATCCGAAGTATTTCTTCGCATCTCCTCAAATAGCAGCGAAGACACCACATCATCCATACAAAATGTGACTATAGTACTTTCGAGAGCCATCACAAGATGGTCCCACAAATCTGGAAAGGAAAAAAGTAGGGTCATACAACGATCCTCCTCCTCGATCTTGGCACCGGATGATGCCAACTGTGCAATCAATAAATTGAATGCATTGAGATGATCAGTTACAGATCCACCTTCCTCCATTCTTAAAGAATACAACTTCTTTCTCAAGAACCACTTATTCACCAGAGATTTGGTCTGACACACAGACCCAAGTCATTGCCACAAAGAATTTGCAGTAGTCTCATTAAGAACATTCAAAAGAACGGCATCTGCTAGACAAAGTCTGATGAGACCCTTAGCCTTCCGATCCTTGATCTCCCAATCCACTTGCGATATCGTTGTAGGTTTCACATCAAGTGAAGTAGCCTCCCACAGATGACAGTCTTCAAGCATGTCTTCCATCTTGAGTTTCCACAACTCGAAATTAGTGCCATTAAATTTCTCCACCTCCATTCTACTGTATGAGGAACTTGCCATCTCAATCTACAAATAAGATTCAGAATGCTTTGCACAAAACTCCCACTCAACTTGGGATTAGCTCAAAAAACCCTACCCAACAACTAGGATCAAAAGTTGATCAGGCTCTGATACCAATTGTAAGGAAACTCAGGTGCGAAAATAGCTTCCTACACTAATCCCTTAAGGAAAGTATTATGCAAATTCTTTGTAAATCTTTACAATTTCAAATTCGTTAACTACTTTAACAAAGATATTGCAACCATATACCATGCATACAGAAAATAGATAGAGAAGATTGAAACACATAAACACAAAGATATGTCGGTGGGGAAAAACCTTTCGGTAAAACAACCCCACCCCTCCAAAACCTGCACAATGTATTATCTTCAACACAAAGACTACAACACACTTGCAATGCAAGTTCTTTCAGGAGATGAGAGACTAGTAAAACTTATATCTCTCCCATAGAAGTGACATCATATATATAGACTCCTCAGGACCCAACAAATACCCAAAAAAGGAGTTTGGCATCCAACCACCAAGACCCATGCACAAAGCCACATGTACACAACTGTTACATGCAATCCCAAGAATAGGCGTCCATCCCTAGAATAGACTATGACAACTTGTCATAGAATCCATCAAAAATAACGGTCACAAGAGAAGTGTAAGAGAATCTATCATACCAACCTATTTTTGGCATATTCTCTTACACACACCAACCACTTCTTCTTGGGTGCCCAAATTGGCCCGAGTCATAAGATGCTCTTACACCTGTCATAGCATATTCCTTAAATAGTTCTTACGTGTCATAGGAATCCGTCATGACCGTTTCAGTCATGATCTCTTTACGCATAAGATACTGACACATCAAGTGGAGTGATACATCAACATGCCAACTAGACATGTACACTCACACTTAATTTCATTATTTGCAAAAAAATACATTTACAAAACCAATAATAATAATAGGAATTATCCAAGGTTGAGACATCTTATTCCTAATAGTTCTATATATGATTTATGGTACGGTTGTAGTAGAGCCTTGCGCATTTATATATGTTGTAGACATATGTATGATGTTATGTTCATGGACACAGAGTCAGATATGTAGTACAGGTTAAGTTATGAAGTCTCTAGTTGATAGTCATAGTTTCATGAGTCTACCTAAAAGAGTTGACAATGTTTATATGATTGTGGTAGTTGCACCTATCATCTTGGTATGCACACTTGGATTTATGTTAAGAGAGTTAAGGATGTTTGCATAACGTAAGTCAACATGAGAAGAAAGTTGGAGTTAATTTAGTAGAGCCAACTATGTGTAGTGTTGCGTCTACTCACATAAGAATTGTGTAGTCCTAATTTATGTTGCCTTCTTAGTAGAGCCGATTGAGATGTTATTGGAAAATTGTATTATTTCTCTAACATGATTTCAAGATGGTTCTAACAGGCTGACTTGACTATATCATTTAGAGGAAAGATACTTATAGGCAGTCATTTGTGATTGCTAGGTATGGCTAAGAGTTGAAAGTTAAGAGCAGAGCAGAGAGTGCAAAGTGTTGAGCCATCAGTAGAAGGTCTATGTGACATAGTAGAGAGTTTATGCTATTCATTGGAACTAATCAAGACAGCAAGTCTACACGCAGTTCACCAAGATCTAGATATAGTGTGTATATATTAAATAGAAGTTTGCAGCCTTCACCCCTTTGAGCAATGTGCTCTCGGACAGTGCATCCTCGCCCCTAATAGGGTTAATTGTAAAAGACTCCTAACAGGGTCTGACTCTTGACTAGGTCACTGTACTTATTGCATTATAAAGATCAACTCCTAACATGGTTGTAAGATCTTCTAACAGGGATCATAATACACTAGTGCAGTTCTTAGTGGGTGTCAATTCCCACCAGGGTTTTTACCTATTTGGATTTCCCCATAACCAAAATTGTGGTGTTGTGTTAAGTGTTCTTTCATTGTGTTTATGCTTAATGTTCTTATATACTTAATTGGATATAGAATTGAATCTTGTAGATAACTGATTCACCCCCCCCCCCCCCCTCTCAGTTATCTCTTGGGACTATTCCTAACAATTGGTATCAGAGCTAAGTGCCTCAGAGAGAAAGTTTAATAGATTGAGGTTGATCGGATGGCATTCTTTAGAAAAGAAAGTCCTAAGTTTGATGGAGAGAACTATCTAGACTAGAAGAACAAAATGATGACACATTTCCAGTGCATTGCCTTTGAGATTTTTGAAGTAGCTACCAAAGAAGTTAAGATTCCTTCACTAGCAAATCTTGCAAAAGAAGATGAAACCTTGAAGAAAAATGAGATGTTCACTTCAAATGCTATTGCCAAAGAAGCCCTTATTAGTGCCCTATCTGATAGTGAGTTTTCAGAGATCAAGAAAATGGACAAAGCCTATAAGATATGGAAGTACCTAGAAGACATGTTTGAAGGAGATATTCAAGCCAAGAATGTGCACATAAAGACGTGGAAGAAAAGATACAATACATTAGAGATGCTACCTGATGAGAATTTCAGAGCTTACAATCAAAGGATTAATGAAGTAGTTGAAGGAATTAGAAACAATGGTGGAGAAATCTCGGAAGAAGACATAATGGATAAATTGATGACTACCTTGACATCATAATATGACAAGATGTGCATCCTAGATGAAACTATGCAATCCACACAAGACTTTAAAAGAGAGACTTTAATCAGCAAGCTTTCAGCCTTTGAGATATCAAGATTGAAGACAGAGCCTAAAAGTGAAACAACATTCAAAGCTTCAGTACATGGTAAGAAATCCTTGAACACCTCTGGTAATTTTGATGATGATGATGAAGAGAAAACACTAGATGATTTCATTGCTATGATTTCTAAAAGAGAAAAGAAAAGAAAAAGAAAATATGAAGGTCAATTACCATTCAAATGCTTTTCATGTAATAAGATTGGTCACTTTGCATCCAAGTGTCCTACAAGAGTTAAGAAGTTCAAAAATAACTACAAGCCTAAGTATACAAATGAATGTTACTATGCTAGAGATGGAGTATCAGATGAAGAATCAGCAGAGGATGAAATTGGATTCATTTCTCTTGAAGATGAAAAGAATGCACAAGAGTTAGCACTGATTTCACAAGCTGACATCAGGACAGATTAGATCATTGACAGTGGTTGCTCACACCACATGACAGGAGACAAAGATATATTTGTACATCTGGATAGATACAAAGGAGACATGGTTATATTTGGAGACAACACTCCTAAACCTATCATTGGTAGAGGAGCCATCACCCTGGATGGAAAGAACAACACTGATGATGTTCTATATGTTGATGGTTTGCAGTATAACCTACTAAGTGTTGGACAGTTGCTTGACAAAGGTTACCATTAATAATAAAGAAGGATAAATGATTGCATCAGGTTCAAAGATTAAATGTAATGTTTTTCATCTTAATCTTGAAGCAAGTTGTTTTGTTGCTAAAGTAGATGACGGTTGGTTATGGCACAAAAGACTATGTCATATCAATTTTGATAACATAGTAAAGATAAGTAATGTAAAGGCAATGAGAGATCTTCCTAGCGTTGCAAAACTAGTTGATGCAATATGTAGGGAATGTGTGATGGGAAAGCATGTAAGGAACTCATTCAGAAGCAAGCATAATTCGGTAGAGAACAAGTTGGATCTAATACATACATACCTATGTGGACCAACTCAAATAAGATCATACTATGGTGAAAGGTATTTCATTTTGTTTGTTGATGATTATTCTAGAATGATGTGGGTTGCGTTCTTAAAGGAAAAATCAAAAGCATTTGACAAGTTCAAAATATTCAAAGCTAAGGTTGAAAATGAGTTTGGATTGAAGATTAAATGTCTGAGATTAGATAGAGGAGGAGAATTCACCTTTAACAAATTTTATGAGTATTGCGAAGAACATGGGATAAAGAGATAGCTAAGTGCCCCTAGAACCCCTTAGCAGAATGGAATTGCAGAGGGAAGGAATAGGATCATTCTTGACATAGCATGCACCATCATTATTGAAGGAAAGGTCGTACACACTTATTGGAGAGATGTGGTCAATGCTGCAGTCTATACTATCAATAGAATTCAATAAAGGCCAGGCACAAACAAAACACCTTATGAGCTATGGTTTGGGAATGTACCTACAATAAAATACTTCATAATATTTGGAAGCAAGTGCTACATCAAGAGAGATGAAGTAATTGGCAAGTTTGATGCAAGAAGTGATGAAGGTATTTTTCTTGGGTACTCTACTAAAAGAAAAGCTTATTGATGTTTTAATTTGAGATTGAAGAAGATCATTGAAAGTGCTCATGTTAAGATTGATGAGAAGTTTATGATTCAAGAGAGATACCATGATTATACACCTATGATTGAATAAGAACCTAGACCTACCAGTAGTGAAGCAGTTGTTGAAGAAATGTTTGACAACATAGATGTTATATTCAATGACCCTAAAACAAGTGAAGAAGAAACACAAAAGGCAGATGAAAAAAGTCACACCTAATGTTCCTAAATTCACATCTAGATATCATTCAAAGGAAGACATCATTGGATATTAGAGCAGCAAAGTCATGACAAGATCAAAAGCAAAGAGTTTCACATCAAATGAAGAGGTATGTTTACTATCACAGATTGAACCCTTAAGTGTTGAAGATACATGTAATGATTCAGATTGGCATGAAGCAATGAAAGAAGAGCTAGATCAGATAACTAAGAATGACACATAGGAATTGGTCCCTAGGCCTAGTGATAAGAATGTAATAGGAATAAAATGGATATTTAGAAATAAGATGAATGAAGATGGAATAGTGGTAAGAAACAAAGCAAGACTAGTATGTAAAGGATATGCACAAAGAGAAGGAATTGATTATTGAGATACACTTGCCCCTGTAAGCATATTGGAAGCCATAAATTTGTTTCTAGCTTATGCTACATTCAAGAACTTTAAGGTATACCAAATGGATGTTAAGTCAGCATTCCTGAATGGAGAGTTGAAGGAAGAAATATACATTGAGTAGCCAGAAGGATATACTTTATCAAACAAACCTAATATGGTATGTAGATTGAAGAAAGCCCTCTATGGACTTAAGTAAGCCCCTAGAGCATGGTATGAAAGACTTGATGGTTACTTAACTAAGATTGGATTCAAGAAAGGAGTAGCAAATTGTAACTTATTCATAAGAGAGACACATGATGGACTATTGTTAGTTGCTATATTTGTTGATGACATTATATTTGGTGGTAATGATAAGCTTAGTGCATAATTTGCTAAGGAAATGTAGAATAAATTTGAAATGAGCATGATTGGTCCTATCAAGTACTTTTTGGGATTGAATGTGCAGCAGACAGACAAAGGTATATTCATAAATCAGACTAAGTATGTGAAGGAGATCTTGAAGACATTCAAGATGGATGATTGCATTCTAGTAAGTACCCCTATGATAACAGGATGCAAGATTTCAAAAGAACATGATTCACCAGTAGTAGACATAACCTTGTATAAGTCTATGATTGGTAAACTTATATATCTTACTCAAACCAAACTAGACATTTCCAATGCAGTTGGTATTGTTGGAAGATTTGCAGCAGAACCTAAGCAAAATCATCTCATGGCAGTAAAAAGAATATTTAGATACTTGAATGGAACCTTAGACTATGGTTTATGGTATCCTAATTCAGAGAATGTAAAGCTTCATGTATATACATATGCAAATTGGGCAGGATGCATGGATGATAGAAAGAGTACCTCTGGAGGAGTTGTATTCCTTGGAGATAGACTTGTTACTTGGACAAGTAAAAAGTAGAATTGTATCTCTCAGTCAACAGAAAAAGCAGAGTATGTAGCAGTAGCATTAAATTGTTCTACAATTGTGTGGATCAAGCAGATGATAAAAGATTTTGGTATTCAGATTGACTACCCTATTGTTATTCATTGTGATAACACTAGCACTATCAATATGTCAAAAAACACTGTGATGCATGCAAAGACAAAACATATTGAGATAAAATATCACTTCCTAAGAGAGAAAGTAGTAGAGAAAGAAGTAATGGTGGACTATGTGAGTACAAAAGCTCAGCTAGCAGACATATTCACAAAGCCTTTACCTAATGATACTTTTGAGTATCTCAGGGAGAAGCTGGGAGTAATTCCCTTCCCTGAAACTGATTAGAGATAGGAGTGCATCAGTCCTCAATGACTAATGAAAGGTTGACTACTCTACCTTAGGAGTAGTACCAGTGCTTAATATTTTTGGTGCCATTTTCCATTGATGTCAAAGGGGGAATAGTATATAGTCATGAAAAACATAAAAAGAAGGAATATATAGTAATAAAAAACAAGTAGAAAGGGGGAGTAAAAATACAATCATGGGAAGCAGTACAGTTGAAGAATATTGCAGCAGGTGGAGGATACTTCCTTAGGGGAGTTTTGTTGAGGAAATGGAGAATGTTATAAAAGAATTGGATGATTGGATTGGTGGTGTTTTTCATTCCATATGTTGCCATCAATGCCAAAGGGGGAGATTGTTGGAGATTTGCTATCAAGTCAGTGCTGACTATATGTTTGTCACTAATGACAACATATGGCAAGCAGCATGCGTGGAAGCCTGATGGAGAGAGCTTTGAGCATATGTTGCATGGATATGTTATCATCATGCTATCATAGATGCAAAGGTTGATTTTGAGTAATGACAGTAGTACAATTATGTATATTAGTGAGTATTTCTGATAGGTCCCAAGAACAGTTTTGTATATGATTTGCAATACGGTTGCAGTAGAACCTTGTGCATTTATATATATGTTGTAGACATATGTATGATGTTTATGTTCATGGATGTAGAGTCAGATATGCAGTAGAGGTTGAGTTATGAAGTATCTAGTTAACAGTCATAGTTTCTTGAGTCTACCTAGAAGAGCTGACAATGTTTATATCATCTCGATATGTGCACTTGGATTTATGTTAAGAAGAGAGTTAAGGATGTTTGGTTAAGAGCGCATAACGTAATTCAACATGAGAAGAAAGTTGGAGTTAATTTAGTAGAGCCAACTATGTGTAGCGTTGCATCTACTCACATAAGAATTGTGTAGTCCTAATTTATGTTGTGTGCTTAGTAGAGCCGACTGAGATGTTATTGGAGAATTGTATTGTTTCTCTAATATGATTTCAAGATGGTTCTAATAGGTCAACTTGATTATATCATTTAGAGGAAAGATACTTATAGGCAGTCATTTGTGATTGCTAGGTATGGCTAAGAGTTGAAAGTTAAGAGTAGAGCATAGAGTGTGAAGTGTTGAGCCATTAGCAATAGGTCTATGTGACATAGTAGAGAGTTTATGTTATTCATTGGAACTGATCAAGAGAATAGGTCTATGTGCAATTCACCAAGATCTAGATATAGTGTGTATTTGTTAAATAGAAGGTTGCAGCCTTTACCCCTTTGAGCAGTGTGCTCTCAGACAGTGTGTCCTCACCCCTAACAGGGTTAATTGTAAAAGACTCCTAACAAGGTTTGACCCTTGACCAGGTCACTGTACTTATTGCATTGTAAAGATCAACTCCTAATAGGATTGTAAGATCTTCTAATAGGGATCATAATACACTAGTGCAGTTCTTAGTGTGTGTCAATTCCCACCGGGGTTTTTACCTATTTGAGTTTCCCTGTAACCAAAATTGTGGTGTTGTGTTAAGTGTTCTTTCATTGTGTTTATGCTTAATGTTCTTATATACTTAATTGGATATAGAATTGAATCTTGTAGATAACTGATTCACCCCATACCCCCTCCCCTCCCCCTCTCAATTATCTCTTGGGACTCTTCCTAATAGAATCATCCATTAAATTTCTTTTTGATTAATCCTATAGAAAAATTAAAATGTGTGTGTGTGTGTGTTCTTCTTTAAAAAAAGGGGGGGCTTCTTGTTAATTTATATTTAGGGATAAGATTAATTATTAATTAATAGGTTTATTAATTAAGAAGATTTGTATTTTAAATTTGGATATTATTAATTGTAGTTTTCTCATCTTCAATATTTTACTTGTATAAATTAGGCATGAAAATTGTGGGTATGCAACTATGGTCAAATTAGACCTAGGAGTTGATTTGATTTATTTTAGATGACTTGCTTACATCTGTATTTTTATGTCTTGCTTATAGTGGTAATTGGGAAATCTACAATTGCTTTTAGGGAAATGATACCAAAGGCTTTGAAGTTTTTTCTGTTGATCTCTGATTTTATGTGGAGAACCTTTATAACCATTTTGAAGTCTCGATCGGATCATGTATATATGATTCTGTGATATCTATGAGCGATCTCATATGATGTTTTGAGTCTCTATTTTTATTTCAGTTGACCAAAAAAGGTGACAACCGTTATTATAATTGAGTTTGATTTACTTAGTCACCTTATGTTCTCTACTATGATTGTTCTACATTCTGAATGATTATCTTTATGGGTTATGTTACTTCATGTTTGGAGATGGATGTCATTGATTCTTTGATTATCGTTGATCTTGTGATATAAGACTGTGAGGATTATTATTATTTTATTGAGATGTCCATTATGGGATGGATGATCTTTGGTAATGTCTATATTGAGATGGACTTTTTGATCCTTGTATAGGATGTGTTGTTCTCTTATGCTCCATTATTTTACTATGGTGATTATCATGGTTATGATTTATGAGAAGCTTTTATGGTTTTGGTTCATTCTTGTCTTTCTTTTGGTTGGAGCATTAGGGTGGTTATCTAGGTGTATGGATGGGAGTGGCTTGCAATAAGCGTCGGGCCCACAAGTAGTTTCCAGGATCACTTATTGTTACAAGTAACTTAATAAAGTGATAACTTAAATACATTGAGAGTTTAAAATGAGTTAATAAGATGTTTGTGTTCCTCGCCCATGCCTTGAGTGATAGTACATGCTAGGATGGTTTGTGAGAAGATGTTGGCCGCCTGCGTGGATTGAATAAGGCATAGTTGGTAGCCTTGTATGTATGAGAGGTCATTGATGCCACATATGGTTGTCCCTTGAGTGTCGGGGTCCAGAGAGGTTGTTAGGATAAAACTCAAGGGTTAGACGTATGTGATGACACTTCCCTATATACATCTTAGGTTTCCTACATGTGTTGGTTGCCTCTAGTTGAGTATGTATTATCTTTGCAGTTGGTGTCGTACCTTTTTGAGATAGTAAGCTTTTAGGATCCCTTGCCTAGGTGTTGTATTGTGTTGCATTTTGGTATTTGATATCCAAGTGAGGTCTGTTGTTATCTCCTTAGCATGGTGGGAGTGTACCTTTGGTTCCACGTGGTCAGGTGATATTGATTCTTTTACCATTTGATATTTTGATATCCTTGTACCAATGTTGGATGATCCTTGTAGCAATTGTATCTTCTTTTTTATCATTGGAGACTTAATCTTATCTTTCTTTTATTGTATTACAACCTTGTACTTGGGTTATTAGTACATACCCTACAACTTGTGCACGGGATGTGATTTCATTGTGTATACTTTGTGGTATCAGTTGTATTTATGTTCACATTATATGATCATTTACTTATTGTTATTTGCACATATGAGATTTAGTTCTTGTAGTTATTCTTAGTAATTAATTAACACTTAAGTAATTCTACATCAAGGAACCCTTGGGGTTTGTAATCTATAAATGAGTTACACTTACATGAGTATGTATTGTCTTTATGTTATATTGCTTCCGCTTTGTTATTCATTATTGTTTGTAAACTTTTAAGAAAAAAATTATTCTGTAAACTTAGTACAGCATCGTTTAGGTTAAATTATCCTAGGTTCCCTAGCGGGGCATTACAAAGAGCCTAATGAAAAATAGTTTTTAATGTTAACGAAAGCATATATGACAAATTGAGGGTTATTGTAGCAAAAAGGTATTATATCTACATGATTGAAGAAATAAAAAAATGAATTCTTTGCAAATTCTCCTAGTGCTTCTTGGAGGACTCTAAAAAATTAAAATATTGTCACTCAAAACATGGAGCTTCGAGTACAATATAATCTTTCAAACAATTTGTTGAAGAAAAAATCACCACCAATGAATGATTATATTTTTTTGCAAATAGAAAGCCAAATGAAAAATAGGAATTGATTTTGAAAGAAATGTATATGATAAACTAAGGGAGAATAAACTCTCCATGGACCTTCCTAGCGCTCCTTTGAGAACTATACAAGTAAAATAGAAATTTATCACATATCACAGCTTAAAATCTTCAACTATAATATAATCTTAAAAGACATAAACTAACATATAATAAATATGAGAGAGTAGAACAAGGATATCCACTAACTATCAAAGTAAAAGTTAAAAGAAAAACTTTCTTTATCCTCCTTGTAACTTGTAAATAATGTTTTTTTCTTTAATTTAAATAAATGTAAACAAAAGTATTTTTTTTAATTGGAGGGTTTTATATCAACTCAAATTCATTTAGCTACTTAATATGAGAGCATAAACCATGAACTATAGACAAAACTTCTTCTACTAAGAATCAAGGATTAATGAGTGCACACTGGACAAAATTTATTTGAAACATAATTACAACCTCTTCTCTTATGATGTTAAAGACTTAAATTTGTAAATATTAAATTTGTAAATCTCAATTTTCAATTTATGTAGAACTATTCAATTTCACTAACATACTAAAGATACGTGAAGAAATAAATAATCACTCAAAACTGAACAATTCATGAAAATATTTATGTGGCAAATCAACTTGATAAGTTGACATGAAACAAATTTGAAAGAATGTGCGCATTAATTAAGGTTAACACTAGGAATGCACGAACTAATATGACGTACTCTCTCTCTCTCTTTACTCGTGGGGGGGAGGATATAAAGGATATAATCAGGAATTGATGGGTGTTCTGAGTTTCCTGTGAATTCCTAAAACAAGCAAAGACAGACTTGCAGAATTATTGAAGCATTTGATACATCATTTTTTATTTTATTTTTTTATCGATGAAGGGTCGAAGCCGGGATTTATATATATATAAATATAAACATAAATTAACAAAGTATCTATCATCAGTTCAAGCCCACTTTTGCAGGGCCTAATGTTCAGAACAAAATCATTTCAACTTTCAACAACAGTAATCGGCTAATACCGATATTTACTTCTAAAACCATCAATTTTGGTACTTCTTGTCACAAAAACCATCTGCAAATTTAAAATTGAAAGACAATGGTCATATCTTGGCGCCTGCAGGGAATCGACGGCCCATATTCAAACTGAGACCAGCTTTAAGTCCCAACCGTAGACCCTCTTATCTTTCTCAGGCTTCGCAACTTAACCTTTATCTTTAGTCACGCAACTGCGATCACAAACCCACTCAGAAGTCTCCGGCCACATCACCAATCAGCAGCCAACTAGAAGCGAGCAACTCAACAACACTGGCACCGTGGACCCGCCTTAACTCCGCAATGACGATATTCAATAGTTGTCGCATGATCGCATAGCCAAGAAATGGGCTATGCGAACATGCGACACACCTCCACGTCACCCTTCTACCTTGCCGCATAACCACCACCGCTAACACACAGGGTTTTTCGCATGATCGCATAGCATGAAACTGGCTCATGCGAACATGCGACAAACCATCAACACTTGCCACCGTCAACCTCCAACCAGGAACCACCATGTCAGCGAGACCGAACAACTAGCGCCACATCAAACACGTTACAACCTCAGCTCTGCTGACAACTTTCCACATCACCGCTCCCCGACCAATGAAAATCACGCACACCAGCCTCTCCATAGCACGTTGGACCCACTAAAAACAAGCCCCTTTAATCAGGCGATGGGCGTATGATCTCAAGGGGGGAGAATATTCCTTGAGATCATACACCAGCCATAGATCTTGATACACGTTGGCCAACCTGCAAACCCCTCTAACAACGGCCCCATCGAGAACTTCCATGTTGTCGCCACATCGACCAATCAAAAAATGCCACATCACCACCTACCACCGGGCTCAGGAACAGGTGTCAACCAGTCACATGATCACATGTCAAAAGACTCTAACATGCGATCATGCGACAGCCAACCACAGGATGCCACATAACCGCCAGTGGGACCACTACCCTCCCCGCCAACGAGCCCAGCACAAGAAGTAACCGGTCGCATGGTCGCATGTCAGAAATTTTTGACATGCGATCATGCGACAACCAATCATTTTAAAGCCCTTGAAGACCCAGGCCCACCAATTGGTCGGACTTGCACAGTTAGGGAATGCCAACAAATAGGGCAAACAGGGATAGCCATGAAAACCAGTACAAATCACTGCCTGCAAAAAGCTTCTCGAGCTCAAAAACCTACTCTACCAAGTATAAAACATCACTGTGAACGGTCACTGAGCCCCTCGGATTAGTCGGCAATAACTGTGCCACCAAACCAGTTGAAAACCACTGCTAAAGCCATCAATTCTAGTACTTCCTGTCGCGAAAATCCTCTGCAAATTTAAACTTGAAATGCAATGGTCATCCTCAGGGTGCCAACAGTCTATCAACAGTCAACATCTGAACTGAGATCTACTTTATATCACCACCGTTAGATCATCATGTTTCACGGGCTTGGCAACTTTAACTCTACAACACCGACATTCCCTTAATGGTTGTCGCATGATCGCATAGTTTGAAAATGGCTTATGCGAACATGAGACACCCCATAAACCTTCACCACCGTTACCTGCCCTTGGCTATGGGACCCACGATGCATATCCATCTCAGTGCTTGCTGGTCAATCAGAAAGGGACACGTCGGCAAGACCCGACACACGGACCCACCTTTAATTCCACAACAGCGTCTTTCAACAATTGTCGCATGATTGCATCGCCAGGAAAAGGGCTATGCGAACATGCGACACACCGTAGCCCTTTACCACCGTTAACCGCCACTGCATAAAGTTACCACAAAGGGCTTGTCGCATGATCGCATAACTCAAAACTGGCTCATGCGAACATGCGACAAGCCACTAGCACTCACCACAAACCTTAGTGCCCACTCGTGAACTGGCGAGAACTTTGACTGGGCCCACATCCGGAAGATCGACAGTCATCGCATCTTCGCGTAGACCTCCAAGACTCTACTAGAACATGCACCCATCATCAAATCATCCACCACGTGACCCCACTGAAAAGTCTGGGCCCACCGATGTGTCAACATTCCCTTTCCAGCTCAGCCAATCACAACCTGACACCTCGGCGATGAATCATCACGCGGTCCCACTGCAGACAAACCATCAGCATCTAATCGGACGGTGGGCACATGATCGCATGGGGAGAGAATATTCCATGTGATCACACGTCGACTGTCGATCAAAATCTCTAACACAAGCCCTGCTGACAACACTCCACCTCATATTTTCCTTATCGGACGGTGGGTGCATGATCGCATGGGTTGAGAATATTCCATGCGATCACATGCCAACCGTCGATCAAAATCTCTAACACAAGCCCCACTGACAACACTCCACCTCTTTATTTCCTTCAGCCAATAGGGGAGCACCATTTGTGCATACATGTCACCATGGACCCATAGTTTGAAACCCTACACCGTAAAGAAGAATCAACGGCCGACGTGATTTCGCATAGCTCTGACAAATCCCTTGTGCTTTAACGACCATCGTTGATGCTCTGACGTGTCAAGACCGTCTAACTCATCCGGAAACCAGGTCCCACCATTGAGATTCAGCAACAAAGGCAAACTCCTAGTCGCTGGATAGACTTTCTTCATTCCCCGACCTAGCGACGACTAACATGATAAAGAATTGGGCCCCACACAATCGCAGCAGCACACATAGGAAATGCTGGTGTCAAAGATTTAACTGCGTAGAGGTGAACGACCGAAAATAACCAAGGTTTTCAACGCTAGAAGATAACTCATGTCCAGACGCCGTCACTCTTCGATGGACAATAGGTATCTGCTCCTCTTGTCCTAATCCTACTCCTCATTTAATGTTCTAAACTCCTACACGTGCTATGCGCTATGAGAGAAGACGTCCGTCTTATCACCACAAGGAGTCGTTCTATCAACTTCTGAGGCAAAAATATATCAGGACCTTATTTGACCATTTTGATTTAGTGGTTAGATTCAATGAGGTCCGTTGAAACTCCGCTGACGTCGGATAAAATTTTCAAATTTGTTCCTCTAGCTACCAGGTCAGCCAGCTCATCCGCTTCAGTGTTTCCTTCTCTGAAAGTATGGTTAATGGTTTTCGATTCAAAATTATCCATTAATTGTAAGATTACCTCTAAAACTGCCATAAGATGCCAATTTGGGGTTGATCTGACTTTGATTGCATTGATGGTAATCAGTGAGTCTCCCTCAATTTCAAGCTTTGAGATCCCTACTTCCCAAGCTAGTATCAGTCCAGATAATAGTCCTTTAAATTCTGCCATATTGTTGGTATCTTTGGGTAATGGTATGGCTTGTTTGGCAATCACATTCCCAGTTGTAGAGCGTATGATGCATCCCGCTCCTGAGGGGCCTTGGTTACTTTTAGAAGCTCCATCAAAATTTAATTTGTACCATCCAATTGGAGGGGGTTTCCAGACACATGCCTTCCTTAGTTCTTGATTTCTTCTATATCCTCTGCCTATGGTGATTGGAGTTTTTAACCCAAACCAATTTTTTGTCATCTAATCATCCCAACTGGTAAATAATTTGTGTTGTGCTGATTGAGTTTGGATCCAGGAATTCATTACCTCAACTATGGCTGCCTCCAATTTGTTAATTATAGTTTCAAATTTCAAAAATTTATCCTGGAATAATCTTCTATTTCTTTCTTTCCAAATCTCCCAAATCAGAATTGATGGAGAGATCATCCATAGATTACTGAATAAACTTCCTCCCATGATTTGTGGCCATGATATCAAAAGCTGGAGTAAATTATTTGGGGGGGGCTGATGACCATCCTAATCTTGAATAAAGCTAGTACCAACAATCTTTAGCAAAGGGACAGGATAATAATAGATGATTTACGTCCTCTTCATTCTTAAAACACATAATGCATCTGGATGGACCCTGATATCCCATCTTAATAAATTTATCTGCAGTTAAAATTCTACCCTGGGATGCCGCCCACATAAATAACCTGGCTTTTGGGAGTCCAACCTTGTTCCAACATAATTGTGCTGGGATCTCTTCTATTTTAGATGTGGATGATTTGGCTATAAGATTGTAACCCTCTTTGACACTGTAGGTTCCTAATTTTGCCCCATTCCAAGTGATTTCATCTTTTCCTTGTTTGAGAAGAAAGGGCCTATCTTTGACCAATGTTTTGAGCTTATCTACCTCTCTTGTATCTAATTGAAGTGATGAGAAGTCTTTCCACTCCCAAGAACCATCTATAGCAGCAGAGGATGAAGGGATGATATAGTCACTGAGATATGGTCCCCAGGATGAAGTACAAATATGACTGATCTGATTGGGGCCTAACTGTGAATTGATGGTTGGATGCCCACCCCAAGAGTCTTCCCAGAATCTTGCTTCCTTTCCATCTTTGATATTCCAAGATATGTTATTGTTAATAATATGTCTTGACTTAGCTATGAAGTTCCATATTCTCGAGCCTTTTGGGAACTCTTTAATTCTGACTATATCTTCCTTATTAAAGTTGCCTAAATATTTAGCTCTGAGAATTCTAATCCATTTGAAATCCTGATTATTCACTATTTTCCAATAAAGCTTTGCACCTAGAGCTTGGTTCTGCCATAATTGATTTTTAATGCCAGTGCCACCAGAAGATTTCAGTTTACATATTTTATCCCATGAGATTAATGCAAATTTCCTCTTAGTATCTGTACCATGCCAAAAGAATTTCCTAAGTTTCTTCACCATATCCATATATCCCTCTGTGGTAAGTGAAAGGCAAGACATTAGGTATATTGGTATTGCTGATAATGTTGCTTTGATCATGACTAATCTCCCAGCCCAAGTTAGCCATCTGGTTTTCCAATTATCCATCTTTTTGTCCATCTTTTCATTGAGAGGTTTCCAAACTGATGTTGTTGTGAGGGATTTGTCAATCGGGATGCCCAGGTATGGACATGGGAGAGAGCCTGATTTACATTCCAGAATTTTTACAATTTTCTATTGGATTTTCTTTTTTGTGTGAAAGAAGAAGACCATTGATTTCTCTTTATTGACTAGTTGCCTTGAAGCTTGTCCATAGTGATCTAGTATCTTGGAAATCTGCTTAGCTTCCTGGATACTCCCCTGACCCATGAGAATAATGTCATCTGCAAATTGTTGATGAGTAACTGGTCGAATGGATGAGGATATTGTAATGCCATTGATTAGGTTTTGATCTGCATACTGATCATACTTCTCCCTAATGCCTCAGCCATAATTATGTATAAAAATGGCGATAATGGATCTCCTTGTCTGATGCCATTAGAGCCTTCAAAGAAGCCTTGTGGCGATCCATTCACCAAGACAAAGAATTTAGGAGTTGAAATACAATAAAATATCAAATTGATCCATGCTTTAGAAAACTCAAATCGCTCCATACATTTAATCAAGAATCTCCAATTGACCTTGTCATAGCCCTTCTTGATATCCAATTTTATAATCATGTTGGATTGCTTATTATGCTAGATAGAATGTATCGCTTCTTGGGCTATGATTATCCCATCTAGAATTGATCTACCCGGGAGAAAACCAGTCTGTTCCTCCCTAATTAGTTTAACTAAGACCTTTTTTAGTCTATTTGCTAGAGCTTTAGAGAGAATTTTGTAAATTGTGTTACAGAGAGCGATTGGCCTAAATTCATCCAAATTAATGACTTGTTCCTTTTTAGGTATTAACACTATGAAAGTATTGTTGATTTCAGTTAGAAATCTACCTGAAGCTCTTGCGGCCTCCAAAGCATTAGTGAGGTCTTTGCCCAAAATGCTCCAGCAATGAAGGAAGAAGCTTGGAGGAAAGTCATCCGGTCCTGGAGCTTTGTCTGGAGCCATTTGGGAGATAGTATGCCAGATTTCTTCTTCTTGAAAGGGTCTGGATAGCATCTGATTATCTGCATCAGTAATGATATTTGGGATGTTTTCCAATATCCCTTGTTGAATCCTCAAGGGAGTTGAGATAGAACAATTGAGAAGCTGAGAGTGATATCTGGTGATTTCTTTGATGATCTCCTTCTAATCCTCCAATATAGAGCCAGCCGCATCCTTGAGTTGAGAAATCCTATTAATGCCTCTCCTCTATTTTGTACTTGAGTGAAAAAAATTTGTATTCTTGTCTCCTTCAGCTAGCCAAGACTCTCTAGATTTTTGTTTTTCGAGGTTTAGAAAAAAATAATATTGTTTTGAATCTTTGTATAATTGAATTTTGTTTTTTAACCTCTGTAGATATTAATGCATGTGATTGCATGGATGCAATTTAAGGTGCTTGGTTTGTGTTTTTCTACTTCGCTTACTGAAAGTGCATAAGGTCTGGAATTTCATGATGTTAAGTTGGCCAGAGTGCTTTCGTTGCAGAGCATACATACAAATCATATTATGTTGTGTTTAATAGGAATTCAGATTCTGTAATGATATATTTGCCTAATTTGTTTGGTTAATAGGACTCTGAATTCTGCACTTAGCAATGGCTACTCCCAGTCCTAGAGAGCATATTGAAGAGATAAGAAGAAACAAATTTTCTATTGGTGGAGAAGACAACCCTCTCACAGAAGATCTTCATCATGCTGTTAGAAATCTCTCGGCATAACTCTACACCAAGGATGTCCATTTTCTCATGGAGCTTATACAGGTAGCTTTCTGTGTATAAAATTCAAGTTGTTTCTGCTTTTATTGCAATTGCCTTAACTTTATGTCTACAATATTGAAGTTTGGTTGTTTGTGATTTGGCAGAATGCAGAAGACAATGAGTATGCAGCTGATGTTGAACCATCACTGGAATTTGTGGTAACGAGAAGAGATGTGACAGGTGTGGGTGCCCCTGCTACTCTGTTGGTGTTCAACAATGAGAAGGGCTTCACTCCTCGAAACATTGAATCCCTCTGCAGTGTTGGACGTTCCACCAAAAAGGGTAAAAGACAGGGAGGTTACATTGGAGAGAAAGGTACCTGCTTGTGCCTTCAGAAAGCTCTGTTTACTGGGTATAAAATTTATCTTGCTGCAATTATATCAGGTCCACTTTAAAGCTTTTTCCAAGTGAATTATGGAGATCATGCTTGAGAATGGCTTTTGTGCAGATTATGTAGACATGCAATAGTTGGTCTGTTATACTAGTTCATGTAATCATCAGATTATACGCTTAGAAAAACTAGCTTTTATATGGTTCCAGATGATTACATCGTTACAGGTTGTGGACTGAAATCTAGTTTTCTTGTATTTTCTATAATGGATAACAAAGTCAGATTCGTATACTAAGTTTGCAGTTTCCCCTGCAACTAAGGGTTAAATGTTCAACAATGTAACCCTACCTAGTGCTCAGCAAAAATAGGGTCTTACACATGCTATTAGTGGTTCAACAATGTAACCCTAACTCTTTAAGGAAAAGCTCCTGCAATGAAGTTTTGTGAAATGAGGAACTTTTCGGTTATTACTCTGCAATTTTGGTTAAATGGTCGTTAGGACTCTCTTTGAAATGCAAGTTGAAACTTATATGGGTTAGTTTGTAATTCCACTGCATTTGTATTGATTTTACTTCTCCATTGCACATGCAATTGACTTACATATATGAGCATGAATTGTTAAGCTTCTGGTACAAAACTTGAATAATTCTTGTTTTATCTCAATGACAGCTTTTGGTAGAAAATTTAAGCATAATTCTTATTTCAGATCATGGAGTGGGGTCTAAAATGTTGATTAAAAAATTCCTCAGAATTTTCTATTCAAATTTCTCAAATAACTTATATATTCTGTGAAAACCTCAAAATGATTCGAATTATTTGGTTGTGAAGTCAAAATCTAGAGAGGTTTAGGTTGAAAAGTTCCTAGGAGGGGAAAGAGCCGAAGTTTGATATACTGGATGATGTGAAAGATTCTTACATTTTCGTGCAATAGGAAAAAATAAAGTGGTTGTCATGGCAGGGAGAGTTCGTCTCTTTCTATTTGGTGTTACTATTTATGCCTCATTTTTCTCAATGTTAGTGTATCCTTTGTATCTGATGAAAATCACGAAGCTATGAGCTAAACAGGTATTGTACATTTCAAGTTCATTGATGGTACTACTGTCAATGTATCTATCAAAGGATGCAATTTAATTATGCTAGTCTAGAATCGTGTTAATTTGGACAAGATTTTGAATAAAATTTAATGCTCCACTTCCTTTTCTTGGCTGAATATCTGAGCTGGAATTAAGCTGGAATAGGCATTCAATAATGCCTGAATAAATTAATTTTCTGTTTGTGGCATCTTTTCTAATTCTCGAATTGAAAATCTTATTCCCGTTTTGAGGCTTATGCATGGATTAACTTATTAAAAAAAAAGATGGAATTAGTTTTATTCTCGAATAACACTATTTGAGAATTCAAAATTGCATCAAAATTAATTTCTCGTCCTGTTTTGAGGCTTATGCATGGATTAACTTATTAAAAAAAAAGATGGAATTAGTTTTATTCTCGAATAACACTATTTGAGAATTCAAAATTGCTTCAAAATTAATTTCTCATCGGATCCATGCGTTTTGGCTTTCTAGGGTTTTCTCGTTCGATAGCAGAGGCATGAGGTTAAGTTTTCACCAAATTCCCTCCGCTGTAAAATGCAAAACTACAGAAAGGGCATCTGTCCTGGAAGAGAAATTATAGTCATTTTTGTGATCGCTAGATTTCGTTTGTTGTTGAATGCACAAATAAAATGGTATTGGATTTGGAAGAACAGAGGGTTTCCATATAAAGCCACTGATTCACAATGGGTCCCTACCCAAAGTCAAAGGAAGAAAAATAATGAGAATCGCCGACTGTATTCATGCCCTGCACATAAAAACAATAACCGTTCAAACAGTTTATTAGAAGAAATGCGTTGGCTTGCTCCGATTTGACATGAAACCATGGGTAGTTTTGGATCGAGGTTCCAATCAATCGACCCACAGAAAAGTGCTTACATTCTTTGTATTTGTGCGGTGAAGGTGATTGACCGCTGTAAAGGCTCTTGCATTCCGTGGAAAGAGGCGTTTGCCAAAATGATTTTGAAAAATGAAAAAAATGAAAAATAATCCTTATTCTCATTTTATTTCTAGGTGCACCAAACAGGCTCAAACCTATTCTAACTTTCGTTTTAAGTATTAATTAATTCGAGAATAGGTCCTTATTCTAGAATAGGCCTATTCTGGATAAGTTAATTCCATGCACCAAACGGGCCCTTAGGATATCTAACATATGATTTGGAATCTTCTGCTTTGGATTTGACCGTTTGATAGCACAGAATAAATTACTTTTCTAGCTTTATTATATTAGCAGGGATGTGAATTAATTTGGGGTGCTCTTTTAGATTTTTAAGTTTTAGTCAGGTTTTAAACCACTCGTATTCATTCCATTTCATAATAAATTCCTTTTCATAATACAGATCTAAAAACCATCATTCATTATATTGATTATTCTTTTAAATTGAAAGTTAAAATTAAAACATGAAAAGTTTACATATTAATTTGCTTACAATGAATTGTGAAGTTTTATATTTTCCTTCTAATTGCTCTAAAAGAATATTATTCTCTTTTAAATTTCAGGAATTGGATTCAAGAGTGTTTTCTTGATAACAAAACAGCCTTAAATTTTCAGCAATGGATACAAAATTCGATTCAATGAAATCCCTCCACCTGGGGTCAAAATTGGGTATATAGTTCCAGAGTGGATCGACAGGCCAAAAATTGAAGATCTAAAAAGAATATATAGTACACAACGTGAGGGTGAGCTTCCCAATACTGTTATAGTTCTCCCTTTACGCACAGAGAAGGTGGAAGGAGTGAAGGACCAGCTTGCTAACCTTCATCCAGAACTCATTTTGTTCATGTCCAAAATTAAAAGACTTTCTGCTCGTGAAGATGGCCAAAATCAAAATCCCCGAGTGAATGCAATCTCGGTGTCCCAGGAAATAGCATTTCAGAATGTGAAGAGTGGTGGAAGTGAATCATTTATCCTCCATCTATTGGCAGAGGAAAATGGAAAATCCAATGGAGAATGCAGTTATTACATGTGGAGGCAACGATTTCCAGTGAAATCGAACAATAGGGTAGAGGAGAGAAGAGATATTGGCAATTGGGTGATAACACTTGCTTTTCCACGTGAAGATCGAGTTACCACAGGCAACAGAGTAGGTGCTGGTATTTATGCATTTCTGCCCACAGAAATAGTCACTGGATTGCCCTTCATAATTCAAGCAGATTTTTTGTTGACATCCTCGAGGGAAAGTATTCTTTGGGACAACAAGTGGAATCAAGGGATACTTGACTGCATTCCCGCGGCATTTTGTGAAGCTTTTCTGTCTCTTGTGAAAAGTGTGGGAGGGGCTCATCCCTCTGCCAGATCATATTGCTTCAGGTACCTACCCATTAATATTCCTTCTTGTTTGCAACTAAGACGAATTCGGAAAGAAATCCAAGCCAAGCTCAAGACAGAAAAGGTCATCTTATGTGAACCTGAAAATGCCTATTGCATGCCCATCCAAGCTCACCAAATACTTCCAGGCTTTAGAAAAATATTGGAAGAGGCAACCGAAAAAGGCCTAGAAAAGCCCAGTGCCGTATGGTCCACTACAGTATTCATAGTACACTCGTGCCTTGATTACTCAAGTTTAAATTTCTTGGGAGTGGGCTCTGTGCCCAATGACTGGTACTCCACATGTATCCGAAGCACCCCTGGTTGGCTTGGAAATCTCTCTGAGGATTTATATGTGAAACTCCTTTGCTTTCTTGCTGAACATTGGAACAAAGGAATTCCAAGCTCTCTCCAACAGTTACCTCTTTTTAAGTTTGACAATGGCTTCCATGGTGTGGGGTGGGCAAGTTTGTCCGATATATCTTATAAGGGAAGCAAAATATACTTTTCATCGGGAGAAAAAGATATTAAATGGTTAACGAGGTGGAATAAAAGGCTGGGCAGTGCTCCACGTTACAAATTCATGCCTAATGCAACACAGATGGCTATGAAGAGTTTGAGCTATTTTGAAAAGTCAAGATTGCAGGAATGGCTAGATCGATGTGCTAAGATCACTGAACTTTCTGTTTCAAGTTATAGTAAGCAGCTTTTAGAAGAAGCAAAGGCATCTACAAGTAAAAAATTCATAAACGTTGTAGCTCAGTTTCTTCATTTTTCATCTGAAAGTGGTTATATTGATTCAATACAGATGCCCACTTTGTGCAAGGAATTGCCTGTAGTTAGTGATTTGGGATCCATAGTAGGTAATTGCAAAGCCAAACTTGTGCCCGCATCGATTGGCAAGTGGCACAAGCTAATAGGATACAATCCATGGTTTTCAGAAGGGATTGTTGCAATGTCACCTGATTATCTGAAAGCAAATTACATGAAAACAAATGGCGTTGGACTTGAGTTGTTTATGAGAAATGGGCTTGGAGCAGTGGACATTCCCAAGCTAAAACCCCCAGATGCTCCATTGCCTGCAGTTTCCTCTCCCATCGGAGAAGATCAAGTTGTTCTTCTTTTAGAGTGGATTCAATAATTGACAGGGGTCTGCAATGAGTACCTGCCCAATAGATTTCAAAGTAATATCATGGAAGGAAAATGGCTAAGAACACATCGAGGGTATGAGTCTCCAAATAAATCCTTTTTGTACAATGCCAAATGGTCGTTGGCTGGTGTGAAGTTAAATGACCTTCCTTTTATAGATTGTACTTTCTACAAGAGGAACATGAATGAATTCAAGAATGCCCTCCAACGGATTGGGGTGATTGTTGAGTTTGCAATGGGATGTGAAATAGTTGCCAAAATAGTCCAAATTCATTCAGATTTTGAAGTCATAACAAGGCTTTATAAATATCTTCACCATTGCCATTGGCGGCCTAGTTCCTTCAACTCTCTCAAAATCTGGATTCCACGCAGTGGTGGCCTTGCAGGTGAGTGGATGGATCCAAAAATGTGTGTAATCCATGATGATGATGGCCTCTTCTATGGCAGGCTACAAATCCTGGAAAGGATTTATCCCTTTTTCTCTAGCTATCTTGGTGTGACTCTACATCCGAGGATTGAGGACTACTGCAATTTGTGGCTGGACTGGATAATGAGTAATCATGTAGTAACTGAGCTCGAATGCTGTTCAGTTTGGAGAAATATTCTAAAGCACTGGAACGAATCCCCTTCAGCCATAAAAAGACTGTTTCAAAAGCAAGGTCTAAAGTTTCCAGCTCACACAAGCAGTGGACATATCCAATTATGTGCACCTAATGAAACCTTCATTCCTGACGACCTTTCATTGAAAGAGTTATTCAGAAAAGCCTCTACAAAGGTCAAATTTGCCTGGCATCCAAATCCTTCAGATCCCAAAATACCATTAGACTTCTTGTTGTCAATGTATGAGTCTCTCGGAGCTCGAAAACTATCACAAGCAGTAGAGAAAAAGGAGGTGTCTGTTTCAACTGTCATCTATTTGCACAGGCTTCCAGTAGGAGAAGGTCTGTTCAAAAAAGGTCTGTATATGATTATCCTTGGATATCTTGCTTATCCATCCTTCGACTTATCAGCAGATAGAAGGCATCAAATTGTCAGAGCTCTTTTGGAGTCTATAGCTCGTGAAGCCTCTAAACCCTTTGCAGTTAAGTACACTCTTACAATAATAACTGAAGATGATGAGGAGTACATTACAGTGGCTGCACACTCCCGTGTGCGTTGGGAAAAAGACATAAGGAGGATTTTGATACATAAATGTGATCCACACAACCAAAAGGAAAAGATGTGCTTGGCAACTGACTTTGCTGAGGTAGTTTCAAAAGGTCTATTATCAGAACATCCAGATCTCGTCGCAGGTTTGTGTGAGATGTTGAAGCTTGGGTGCATCATAGGATTTGATACTGACGTGGTCAATGATATGCTCCAGCATAAGAACCTCCAAATATTTAAAGAAGATGAGAGTTTCCTTTCAGGGTTTTTCCCAATTGAAGACTCTCTTGGGCAATATCAACCAAGAAGACATCAGGTATCAGGGAGGAAAAGGTCTGGGACATCAGGTGGGCAAGCTAGGGCACCACAGGGTTTTGGGAAATCAGCTGGGCCAGCTAAGTCACCACAGAATTTTGAGACATCAGCTGGGCAATCTACGCCAGCATGGCAGTTTTCACCTGATTTTGTGGAAGGATGGGAAAATAGATTGCAGATTTTTAGGCAAGCAATTGAAAATATGAAAGTAGGCTCACCCAGTTCTTTGAAGAGCAAGCTGGTAAGAATGTTATTCCCTTCAGAGTCATCAGATAAAGAGCGGCCAGAAAGCAGTTCAGGCCTTCATCTTATGAGGATAATGGGGGATGCCACCCTTAAAATGCTTATTGTTTCAGAAGTTCTGAGCACCAATGAAAGCTGTCAAATGGTGCCATTCAAACTAGAAAATTTACTGGGTGATGAAGTTCTAGAATTGGGGAAATGCTTTGACAGAGGTGAAACTACGGAGAAACCTCCTCCTGCTGCTCATGGTCTAGAATGTGATTATGAGACGCTGAAGGCCATTGCAGGGGCAGCAGCTTTGAAGTTCTTAAGTGGAAAAGACTAAATTCGCTGGCAATGTCTCCATGTAAATATAAACTTGAAGTCTTAAGACATTTAGTATTAAAAGTATGTTCAGCAAAAGCATGTGAATAAGGCCTTCTTCATAAATTTTGTGAAGAGTTTTTGAAGATTTGAAAAGTGCGTTTGATCCCAATGTTAAGCATCTTAAGTTATGAGTAGATACTATTCCCACTGCTAAATGGCATTGAAGCCCTAAACAACGCAAAGGAACCCAGAAGTTTTTGTCTGATTCTGCCATTGTTACAATACTGTTCATCTCTGTCAAATAAGCAGAATCATAGAATGCAAAGGAACATAGAAACTTTTGTCTAGGGTTACCATTGTTAAATATCTTGATGTAAAAACGCAGCAGCTGTCCGTCAATTAAGCAGATCATAGGATGCATGATGCAAAAATGCTGTTACATAATTAATGTAAGGAACAGGGATAATCATTTTGTCAATCACATGAAAAGTTAGTATAAAGAAGTATTATCTTATTATGTATACATAATGTTTGTTTTTAAATTTTGAAAATCAAATATTTAATATTTATCAATAAGCATAATTATGTAGAAGGTCTTTACGGGGCAGTTTTCCTACAAAATGTATCAAAGACAAAAAAAAATGTCAAGCTTGGTTTTTTTCAGATTCGGGAAAACGTGGCAATTGTTTTGCAAATTTTGTATGATTTTCCACCACAAAATATGCAGATAATGAAGAACAAATGGTAAAAATTTTGCTAAAATCTGTTGTGTTTTCCATTTTTTAAAATTTGGTCAACGGTGCATTTTATAAAGAGCTTAACTATCTCCTTTAAGAATTAAGAGGCAAGAGCTGAGGTTTATAATAAAAAATGCAAGAAAGCATTACAAGACTATTAAAGAAATCAGAGCCAATTACAAAATTAAATTAACAATGGATTAAGCATTCTTGAATCTCAACAGATATTAGATGTATATTGAATTTAATTTAAGTTATAATATCCTATCTAACGTTCTGACACAACTTGAAATAAATATTTGAGTCACATAATGCAATTCAAAATGTTTAAAATATTGTTATACACAGTTGATAAATCTATCATTCATTATAGTAAAGTGTTATTTGGTAGGCTTTTTTTAAAAAAAAAACTTTGGCTTGGATATCATGCAATATTTGCTCAATAACTATGTCAACGGTTACAATTAATTTAACAGTATGGAAGACGATTGAGAAGATGACCACCTTTAGATTTTTAAATTTGTTTCCACTTTGCTCTTTTGGGTTCATTTTCTTTATTGGAGACGAAAAAATTTCTAGATGTGGTGTAAACAGAATAAAACAACCTTGCATTAAATTACGAGTATTGATATCTATTTTTATCTTCAATCGGACCACTCAAGATCTTCTTTTCAGTTTTCCACCTTTGCATCAAATGTCCAATATTTGTTGTTATGTATGGAAATTAATTTGTAAAACTTAAGGTTATTTGTTCTTCAAGATTGAAACATTTGCCTTGTACTAGAGCACTTCTAAAAATACGTCTTCTAAAGGATTTTCTCTTCATGAAAAGATTTAGTCTAAAATGAATTTGACTTAACATGAATGATTTTATCATGAAACAAATGAATATGATCATAATTATCTATTTAATATATATGAAATCTAAAATTAGAACAACTAATCTAAAAAACTAAGCATCATCCCAGTTGATAAATATATTAGCTTGACATTCTAAAACTTCATATGTTGAGATTATCATTATCCAACTTAATGTGTATATCTATGTAGAACTTAGAAATCAGTTTATCATTTAATTTGAATAATAAAGTCAATGTAGAGAATATTATTTAATCTATAATATTATATTATATTAAAAATATATAGAAAAATATAAAGTTATATAAATAATATAATAAATAGAATTTTTAATAATAGCATAGATTTATAATTCTAAACTAAATAAATAGAAATAGTAAATATTTCATATATTCATTTGAATCTGTTAATCATAAATCAATATTTGATCTTAAAATACAAGAATATATAATAAATATATCAAATATTATATATTATAAATATATAATAAATAATATAATAATAAATTATAATTAAATAAAAAATAGATATAAATATGTTTCTTATATATTTACTACTTCACTTACCTTGCATTAAAATATGGTTAACATTTTTCTCCAAAAAAAATGATTCCATATTGTTCATTTATTAGAACTAACTCAACATTCTTAATATTGTATACATACATATCATAGCTAAATAGGATAAACAACAAATAACCTACAATTTACCTTAAGGAGCATAAAGAAGGGGAGAGATAGAGATAGAGATAGAGCTTCCGAGAAAATTTGTGTTATGTAATTTATGTAGATATGGGACAATAATTTCCATCTCTCTCTTTATATGTGTGTGTGTGTCCCTCTCTCCCCCTCTCTACACATTAATATCTCTCTCTCATTCACTCACTCACAGACACACACAAACAAACATAACATGAATATATTGGTAATGGAGTTTGATTATCTTCTTCATTTAGAGGATTTATTCCAATCATGTTTAGATCCTTACAAGTAGATACAATAGTTAATTTGAAGTCCATATTGAAACATAAACAAGATCACTTGTTGAATGACTTGCCAATTGACCTAATAAATATATAGATTTTTACTTTACATCAATTTTATTGATTATATAGCTAGATATGATGATTTATTTTTTTACAAAATTTAAGAGGTATTTTATTTTTCAATAGTAATACATTACCTAAATCATAAATATGTTTAAAAAGTTAAACTAAAATAAATTAAATATTACTTTTAATTTTAATGCTAATATTATCATACCAATGTGTAAGAAGATTGATGAAAGCACAAATAATAGGGTTGAACTTAATGCTCTTAGTTTTGGTATCCATTTGAATATTTCTCTTGGGATGAGGGATATAATTATTGAGGGAGAATCTATGTTTATACTATATTCTCTTACTAATAAGAAATTCCACAAGTGCAAGCTTTAATATCTTTTGGATAAAGTTCCATTGCAAATTCATTATTTTAATTCTTATGCAATTTCTCATTGTTATAGAGAAATTAATTTTATTGTTGATATTCTTACAAATAAGGCCATTGATGAACTTGTGACTTTTTAGGAAGTGTTTGGTACATACCTTCCTCCTCTAATTAAATAAACTATGTACTCATATAATGGTAAACAGGATTATTTTTATTATTTTGAATAGTTTCTTTTTTTTAATTTTTAATAACTTAGATATATTATATCCTTAAATGCCCTACCCACTGATATCAAATTTTTTATGTTAAAAATAGAATTATTATTAATAAATATTTATTTAAATATAAATTATTTCACATATTTTTTATTATAGATTATAAAATTTTATAAATTTTTATTTAATAATTTTTATTTTTATTTTCTATTGCATATAAAGTTTCAAAACAACAAAGTTATAAGTGATTACAGGGGGCTAAATAGTGCTACAACCAATTCAAAAAACTTGCTAAAAAATTACAGTTGAAATCTCAGTAGATACATTATAAACTAGTTGTATTAATACTAAGGTGCTATGGATATCATTCTTTAGGAGCATCATGATCTGCATCCGACTTGTTGGAGTCTAGCGAAACAACTATGTAGCCTATAATCTCATGAGCACCAAATATGGGTTCAGTCCTGGTCCCTACAGAGTTGGCTGTCATACTTGCTCTCTCTTCTTCCACCTTCAGATGGAATTCTATGAGGTAGTTGTTGAATACTGTACCCTCTTTCCTAGAGGTGTAACCATGTGCTATGTCCCCTTTCTCAATGGTGCCCCTACCATCTTGGAGGATCTGGAGGAACTTACTTTCCTTCAATTTTATCACTGTCGTGACCTGCAAGGAGATATCAGTATATGTGAGTCTCCTGAGAGACTCAGTAAGATTCTAGTCCTTCCCTGAAAACACATCATCATTCCTAGCCGTCCAAATAGCCCATAATATAATTGAAGAAAGAATAGTCTAGAAAGTATTGCAAAACTTGTTGTTGTTGATGTTTCCAGAAATAATGTTCAACACATGAAATTGCTTATTGAAGTTGATACCAAACATTTTCCAAATTTCATAAGCAAAGAGGCATTCAAAGAACACATGAGTGACAGATTATGGCTGCCTACAGACTGAACATGGGTTAGGTTCTCCCCTTGGCTTCTTGAAAAGGAGCTTATGTAGGAATAGACGCCACAAGAAATAGGTGATCTTAGGTTCCACAAGCCTCAACCAAAGGGCAGCAAAGTATTTGTTCCAATCTTGGGAGGGGATATTTAGGTTCCAGTTGTTATTAGTGTGGCTAATGATGGCTGGGCTGATAGTGATCTGCTGGTAAAGAAGTTTGCTCTTGATCAAGTGGAAGGGGGAGGCATCAGACCAAGTGAGCTGATAGGAGCAATTTTCAAAGGAACAGCATGAGGAAATCTTTCCTAATGTTTGAAGGGCCGAAGTGAGCACATCATAGGTTCTTTTCTGCATATCTGGGAGATTAAATCCTGAGGCTAGGTGGTCCCATGAAATGATACTCCCTTCACAGAGAATATCACCAAAGGTTTTGATACCTTTATCCGCCCACTTCCTAGCAAAGCAGCCTTGGAGCAAGGCCAGAGGTTTACCATTAAGTGAGAGGTTCCACCATACAGACTTCTCCCCACAAATCCACCCACCTTTCTCCATAGAACTTGAGGTGCTAATAAATTTTTTAGCCACCCCCCAGGTTTTCCATATGGCTTTGAACACATTCGATTTGTAGACCCTTATTTTACACTTCATATCCAATACGTCTGAATAGCATAGGCCACACCAGTGTTTGTGTTTGGCAGGGTGTGCTCTTAGCAAGTTGTTCCTAATAAGTATCTTCCACGGCTCTTCACCCACTACTGCTTTAGCAATCCATTTCACTACTAGTGTATATCCTTGAGTTTTCAGATCTTTGAGCCCCAGTCCACCCCAGTTTTTGTTCATTATGCACCATTCCTAGGAAACATCATGTGTTTTCCTGTTCTCTTTGCCATCAGACCAGAGAAAGTCTTTGATGAACTTTTGGATTTGTTTGAACTGGCAGTGGTTGAAGAGCCATGCAGAGGAGAAGTACACTGGGTAGGAGGACAAATTTTTTTGGCACACTTGTACTTTCTTAAGGAAGGAAAGGAGGTGGCTATTCCACTTGTTAAGCTTAGAGAGGATTATGTCTTTAATCCATGCCCACATGTCATTGATATTAGGGTCGACAGCAAAAGGTATGCCTAAGTATCTGACAACATGTTTAGGTCCTCCCCATTCAAAACCAAATTTATTCCACTAGCTCAGAGGATGTTCAGTCCAACCTAGCATTATGGATTTGGTGACCGAGATCTTACTGCCTAAGGCCTAGCAGAATATCCCCAGTTTATCCATGAGTAGGGTCATATTATCTTCATCAATACTGATAAGAATTATTGTGTCATCTACAAACTATACATTTGAGACTTCTTGTCCATTGGGGAGGGAGATGCCTTTAATCCTGGGAGAGAGGGAGTCATCTCTGAGAAGGTAGTGAAGAGAGTCTGCTGGTATGACAAAAAGTGAAGGGGCTAATGGGCAGCCCTATCTTATAGATCTGGTAAGTTCAAACAATTTTGATCTTACCCCATTAACCTCTACTATTGCCATTTCCCCAACGAGTAGGGTAGAGACCATCTTGCAGAAGAAACTTGGGAAGCCTAAACTTTCCATCATACAAAGGATAAATTTCCACTCTATTATGTCATAGGCTTTCTCATAATCAATTAGTAGCATAGAGCAGTTTTGTCCAAATGCCTTGGCCCAGTCTAGAGCTTCCCAACAGGTCAGCAGGTTCTCTAGAATGTATCTACCCTTCACAAATCCTGTTTGAGTGCTATTAACCACTTTAGGGAGGATGTTCACAAGCCTGATAGCAAGAGTTTTGGCTATAATCTTATATCCTACATTTAGTAGGGTGATAGGCCTCCAATTCTTAATCAGCAGTTTGTCCCCTTCTTTGGGAATTAGTTTAATGAGACCTACATTAAAGGAAGGGCCAAGGGTGCCCACTTCAACCGCCTCTTGAAAGGTATTGCTGAGATTCTAACAAATCCAGTCTATGTTGCACTTATAGAACTCAATAGTGAGTCCATCTAGACCCGGTGCTTTTTCATTAGCCATACTTAGAATAGCACCTTTGATTTAATTGAGAGAGATCTCTTTCCCCAACACCTCAACATCTTCATCACTTATTCTCCTTGGGACAATGCTCTTGATCTTATACCTGGCCACCTCCATGCCACTAGAATCTTATGAAGTAAATAGCTCTCTATAGAATTTATCAAATGTGTTTACTATCCCCTCTTGTTCAAAGATAATTCTATCTTCATCCCTGATAGTCGTAATCTTATCTCTAACTTCTTTCTTTTTGAGAGTTTGGAAGAAGAATTTCGAACCCCTATTGCCTAGATTAATCCAGTTGGCTCTGGCCCTAATCTTGGCTCCTTTAGTTTTGACAGTCTGAAGCTATTGTAGTGAGTCTCTACAATGCATGATTGTCTCTATGTGTTGAGGATTATAGGGGTTATCTTGGATTTGGGCCTCAGCTGCCTGCAAATCCTCCACTAACTTAACTTCTCTCCACCTACCATCTTTGGCTTTCTTCCTCTCTACCACCTTAAGCATTTCTTGCCATGATCTGGTGGTCTGGTTCCACTTAGCAGTCTTTGAGTCATGCTGGGCAATATTATCATTGAACCAGGCTATAATCTTGACTACTGTTATCACATATGGGTCTTTCAGAAGGGAACAATTAAGGGCAAATCATGTTTTCTTATCAGAAGTAGGGGCTTGTCCATTTATAAGCTGAAATGTGGAGACAATGGGGTGGTGTCCTGAAAGGGAGAAAGGGTGAACTTTGACACAATTGTCAGTTGGCTGGGGGGTAGCTAAGAAGGTGTTTGTTGATATAAAATCTATCTAGTTTGGAGTAAATCCTTTTGTTTCCTCTTTGGAAATTGGACCAAGTGAACCAAATGCCTTTAGAGTCAGCCTTTTTGCCTGATAGGGGATCAAATAGGTTCAGTTTGGAAATCATCCTATTCCAGAAAGTCATTTCATTACCTTTCCATTCAAATCTCATTCCTCCTACTTTATCTTGAGCCCTCTCAATCATGTTGAAGTCTCCTGCAATGATCCAGGGAATGTTATCTAGTTCAGATTTCCAATTCCAAAGGTTGATCCTAGAGCTATGCTCATTGGAGGCATAGACTGAGCATAGACCAAAGGAGTGGCCTTCATCTTCCACAACTAACCATGCTGCTCTATTACAGAGAGAGGATCCCCACTTCTGCACATTCTTCCTCCACCTAGGTCCTATTAGGATTGATGTTCCACCTCTCCCCTTTTGATGCTTGGTGCAGAAAGCATCCGCATCTTTCCAAATGCACTTAAGGGCAATGTCTAATCAGAAACCTATTGCTTTAACTTCCTGCAACATAAGGAAGTCAATGGCCCTATTCTGGCGTAAAAAACTCTTAACAATGTATTTCCTATCCGAGGATTCTAGTCCTCTAACATTCCAGGAGGCACAATTGACTGTCATGGGAACATCAAGTGTTGGGCTCCAAGGGAGCCTTAAAATTTTGAAAGCACTGGGGGATACCTTTCTTCTGAATCTTGGATGGTTTAATATTGCCACTGACATTTGGGGGCCTACCTCTCTTCCTTTTGGTGCCACCTCTTCCATCCATATTCTTATTCCTAGCTTCCTTATCCAGTTTAAAGGCAGAGAAGATAAACATCTTCGAAGCTTCATTCCTCAACTGATCTAATATAATCTTTCCCTCTTCAAGGTCTAAACCTTCTTTCTGTTCCACCTCCAAAACTGTCTCTGATGGTGGACAGGATGGTGGCATTTTCCCCCTATTCCTCCAAGAGGGAGACTTCCCAAAGTCTGGGGGGAGGGGAGGTGGGGGGGGGAGGGATCACCAATGCTGAGCAATCTTTTGAGATACCTGAGGTAGAAAGAATAGTCTCAGGAAGAGTTTCTTCAATGGGGGAAACAAGGGGAAGTGAAAAACTGCTAGGGCTACCAGTCCTCTCCACCGGGGTCAACAGGGTGGGAGGTGGAGCAGAAACAAGCTCTTTACCTGGAAGAGGGACAGAATATATCTTCCACTTGTTCTTAGGGGTAGATTTCATTATAGAGGCCTTTGATTGAATCCTCTCTAGTGCTATCTATTAGGCATTTTTGGTTCTGGGTTTGGGAGCCTCTAGTCTAATAGTATGCTTCAACCCAAAATCTAGGTCTTTTGTCGGTGGTAAATCTTTGAGAACTTCAAAAGCTATAGAGGTGGCTAGGGGGGCGTGGGGAGGGGGGCTTGAATTGCCCTTTGAGTTTGTCAAGGGTTGCGACAATGGCCGCCGAATCTTGTTGCTAGTTGCCAGGAAGACTAATTTGCAGGTTATTGGATTCCCCTCCAATATTGTGAGCGGGGACGGACACAGCATTAGGTTGGGGAGGAGAAATAGAATTGAGTTTAGAGGAATCAACCTTCTACTCCGAAGATTGAGCTCTCTTACTCAAAATGGGGCAATCCTGCTTCTTATGCCCTTCCTTTCTACACAAATAGTAGCTGTTAACCCCTCCCAGAAAAGTGACAGGGCAAATGCATGGAGAACCACCAAGGTCAAACTGCAGGGTTTTGGGGAGGTCAACACCTAGTTTGAGGGAAATAAGAACCCTAATATCCGTGTGAGGGATAAGAACATTGGAGCGATCGACTCTCAATACTTTTCTAACTGGTTCGAGGGCCTGCGAAATGAGGTTGAGTAAATACGGTGGGATATTCCCAACAACAATTCACCTAGGGTTGACAAGGTGAGGACTTCGCTATGCAAGGCTTCCTGTGACCACAGGATGGCTCTGAATTCAAAGGGACTGACTTTCCAGTATCTCTTATCCACTATAGCCTTTTGGGCCTTGGAATCACAAAAAAACAAAATGAATAAACCTTTCTGAATCATTCTGCAATAAGAGAATTGAAACCCTAGTCTATGGCTCCAAACACGCTAAAACTAGTCATTAAGAAAAGCCCTAGAAGGAATTCTCGAAACATCAACATCAGCGAAAAAAATTGCGGTGTCTCTTAGTCTACCTTTTTCCAATTCTATCATAGAAAGTATTTGGGGATTAGGTTTGATAACGATTCTAGGGGGCACCGAAATCTTACCTCCAACTCCTGTGACTGGTTCTGTGGCTTTTCCGACGGTTGAGATGAAAAGCACCCCCTCTGGCAGCGCCCTCTCATCCTGGATGACTTCTTTGAAGGACCTTGGCATCCCTGGGATTTTCCGCTCTCCATCTGCAACAATGATATTCTCTGCTACCTCTGGAGTCGTCAAGTCGACTGCTACCTTAGGAACTTCGCTGCAAGATCCAATGGCTTTGCTAGGAGAACTAGCATTGATAGGAGCCTTAATAGCCTCCTCCTTACGGCCTCCATTAAGGCAGGGGAAGTTCTCAGGTGAGACGGATGCCATGAAGGCAGTCCCTTCCACATGCGCGAGAGGCTCTGAGAGTAAAGTAAACTCTAAACCCTAGTTGCAGAGTGAAAAATTTGCTATCTTCTTAAACATATCGTTACCATATCTATGAAGGTTTTGATCACAAAGATGTTTGAAAATGCTTCACCTTCCTTATGGATATAACCATGAAAGACATCTTATTGTAAATAATAATTATTATATTTTTTATTTTTACAATTATGACTATTATATAAAGTTTTGAAAAAAATATAACTTTTTTATATGCAATATTATACTTATTAATATATTATTATATAACTATAACTATTATAAAATCTTGATAATTAATTATAAAATTAAAGGCAAGTACTAGCCACTACGTGGCACTTGTTTTAATATTTATTCAAATCTAAAAGTAAAATAAAACAAATATGTTACAAAAAATAAAGTAAATTATTAAGATAACTAAAATTTAAATGTCATCATGTCTATAGTAAACAAGGCTGCAAGAGTGAAGTTCCTACAAAAATGATGATTTAAGCTTTGCCAAATTATTTAAAAGTTTAAATAACAATATATGCAAGTAGTTTAAACATGTAGAAATATGTAATGTATGTTCATGCTAAATATGGACAAGTGTTAAGTAGGTCATTGTTATCCGTGTCATTGACATGCTAGCAACTCCCTAACTAATTGCTTTGATTCTAGAGGGACCACTACAATAGGTTATTGGACATGAAGGTATAACATATGAGATTATGCCTCTGGCCCCTCTGCTACTTTGTCTTTTTACGCTTTTGTTGGAAATGAATCTACATCTTGATCCATTACTAGGATTGGTGAAGCAATTGGTTCTACAAAGTACTTGGTATTTTACATGGTAGCATATAAAGCTGAGAAAAGTGAAAAGCGAGGATTTATAACATTTGACATTGTATTCAATTTAACTAATATTTTCTTGAAACTTGCTACAAAGTGTTTGTATAGAATGTGATTACTTTATATTAACAATAACTTTCTTTTCACCAAATTCAAGAACATATATTCTATTATTGTAGAAGTAACTCATACTCATTAACAATGTACCCTTCTACGTATGGATCAGTCATATCAGTTTCTAAAGTTGATTTGACTTTGTTATATCATGGATAATGTATTTGTTTCTACTATTGGGTAAAAGTACAAACCTACATGTCACACTTTTATAAAGAAAAAGGTTAATACAACAAAAACTATTCAATTTTAATGACACAAAGGTGACATTTCTATTTTGAATTTGAAGATGATGTAAACTAATGAAATGTATAAAACTTGATGAATTTTATGTCTATTATTTTTTAAAAAAATCTAACAAGAATTTATATGCTTTTTTTTTAAAGCTAATTTTTTTATTGTTGAAAAATACTAAAAATCATGAGGTTTAGTTCCCACCAAAAAAATAAAAAATAAATGAAATTTCTTTTTTTTTTCAATATCCCAAATAGATGACATACATATAGAGTGCATGGAAAAAAATCCGATTTATAGTTTCTTCATTGTAACATTTTAAAGTCTAATATATCCAAATTTGATAGTTTTCATCTTCTGCCATATTTTGTCTATTAAATTTATCTTAATATAAAAAAAACCCTTTTGGAGAAGACTCTCTCCTCTAGTTTTCCATATATTTTTAAATATTTTTAAGATGATTTAATTTTTTTTCAAATCAGCCTCTTATCAAATATTAGAATACCTACTTCCAGTATTTTTAAATTAATGTATATTAAATGTAATCAAAATATTATACAAATTATATGAATAGATTTTTTACTTTGATCTCTACTTAATAAATTAAATTTGCTTACAGAAAATTATTATAGAAGTGAAAAGTTTCAATAATTTGAGAAATTTGGTAATGTGGTTGTCACTTAGGATGCCACCTAGGACGGTCTGGTCTGAATAATTCTGACCAGAAGGGTTCTAGTCAAAACTATTTTGATCATTATTTTGAAGGCCGATGTGTGTGGTCATCTCGGCGACCATGCATGTAATGCCCTACTAGGGAACCCAAGAGAAATTAACCTAAAATATGCTACTAAGTTTACAGAATATTTTTTTTCTTAAGAGTTTACAAACAATAATGAATAACAAAGTGGAAGCAATATGACATAAAGATAATACATACTCATTTACACAATTCATTTACATATTACAAATCTCAAGGGTTCCTTGACGTAGAAGTACATATATATAAATTAATCTATTAAGTACAATAACCATTCAAATATTCCACATAATGAAACTAAAGTATATCATCTCATAAAAGAATACCCAAATACAACTGAACCATAAGGTATATATGATAACCCACATCCATTGCACAAGTTGCACTGTATGTAAATATAATCTAAGTATAAAGTACAACACAATAAAAGAAAGATAAGAGTAAATCTCCAATGATAAACAAGAAGAAACAACTACTAAAAGGATCATTCGACACTACTACAAGGATCATCTGACACTAAAAAATAAGAAGATTTGATTAGAATCAATATTATGGATCACATTGTGTGATCATTAGAATAAAAGAAACTTGAAGAATGGTTGTTTTACTATGCTAGTGTGAATATGGCCTAGGAGGTAAACTAGATGGGTGATATCCCTATTCTCACCAACACCCTTCCTTAAGTGCAACTTAGGGAGATGAACAAGCATATAAATATGGTTCTTAGCTATATTATCCATGTTATGTACCCATTTACATGCAATCTCTTACAAATAGAGAAATAGAGAAAACCTAATGATATAAAACTCCTCCCCAATAGAGATAAAATACAAAATGCTCTCAAGATATGAAATGGATAAAACCTTATGAGTAAACAGTCAACCCTCAATAGAGAAGAAGATATTCAATACATTCCCCACAATATCTAGAATGTATTCCAATTGTAGATGCTCAAAACTAGATGTAGAACATGGTATGTGATCATTGAACAAAATTCCTCCTCGTAGGAAGAAATGAAAATAAAATTAAATGTGTAACATAAGAAATGGGAAGAGGGCCTATTTCATATATTACATTGGAAGGAAGATGGGCCAATAGGCTCAAGAAGGCTTAAGAATTGAGTGATTTCAATGATCCTTTGTTGTAGTCAAGGCTACTTATGCAAATATGATTGAACATTGCAAGACTTAAGGTTAAAAAATGGATTTCAGAATACACAGATTATAGAGAGTAGATAGACCAATTATGTAACGAGAAACATAGTCTAGAAGTTGTAACTAGCTTTTAAATTTAGTTTGATGCTATTTTGGAGGGACTATGATGACTTGGTCAACTTATTCTTAGGACTAGGCCGATTGGGTTGAGTTTTTTCCTACACTTTCTAATAATTTTAGTTGCAGACTGTAACCTAGGTCCTTTACTTTCCAAATTTGATCACAAAATTGGCACCACCTATTCCTACTCACAAAAAAGAGAGGAAATATTATGTAGAGATGGATTTTCCTTAGTCAAACCGCAATTAATAAATAAACCCTTAAATTGAAATGAAAAGTGCTTGAAAGGAAAGCTTGCTAATGTAAAGTAGAAGCTATATCTAAAACATGACTTACCTTATACCTTAATGGTGTAATGATTCTTTGAATAATATAATCACAAGTGTTAATGTGGTAGATTTGAATCCTAATGAAAATATAAAAGTAAATTATGAAAGAAAAGCCTTGCACGATGAATGTTGTAGTTTTTCACAATGCTTGATGGAGGGAGTGAGAATGACTGGAAGATTTTGAATGCTTGGATACTTGAATGAATGTTTATGCTATGATCTTCTTCTTTTATGGTGGTCTCCCCTAATTTAACTTCAATGAGAGAGAGATAAGCTAGATCCATTTGAGAATATTGAATTGAAATGCGTTGAAATGCTTGAGATGATCAAAATCTTGATCTTTCTCTTGATGGTCTTCTTATGCTTGCTTGTAGTTATGTATGCTTGCTATTATGAATGCTTGATATTATGTTGTAATGTCCAAATAAGGAGAGGTGAGTTTCTTATATACCCCTCACAAGCATTTTGGAGCTCAAAACTCAAAGAGGGTTGTCAGGAATTTGGATTTCCTATTCAACCATTGAAACCAACCTCATGTTTGAATTTCAAAGCCTTTATTCAAGAATGGGCTAACTAGGTCGACCTATTCCTAAGAAGAATGAGCCAATTAGGTATGTTTATTCCCACCAAAAGGTATAGAAACTTGGACCATGGGTCCCGATGGGAGAGGGGTTACCAGAATTAAAAGTGGAATCAGGGTTAGAGTAACAAAAAATAATGCAAGAGCCTATACATGCTAAAATAGGAGTAGGATAAATGGTAAATTACATAGTGATGAAATTTTAGGATTGTATATTTAGTGCCCACTTTAGTGGGATCATGATTCCACTTTAGAGAGAGAGAGAGAGAGAGAGAGAGAGAGAGAGAGAGAGATAAGGCATCACTAAGTTTTAGGACATAAGCCCCCAAACAAAGGATCTCAACTCAAACAATAAAGTGCAAGGGCACATAAAAACAAACAAAATTAAAAATAAAAAGGACAAAGGAAAACAAAGACCAAAAATAAAAGACACCAACAAAAAATAGGGTTAGTACTAAAAAAAGACTCTGAATCAATAAGTTAAAGAAACCTCGATAGAAAAAATGTCTCAATTGCTAGCGTCATGTTTGGAATAGCTATTGTAAAGCACAAGTGGTCTCAAATAAAGAATGAGAGAACCCTCAAAGACAAGAAAAGACTCCACAATTCAATCCACTAGCAAATCTAGGAGATCATGAAGTAGAAAATGAAAGGATTCATGAATGACATAGGCTAGAAATTTGTGTTATGCTAGGAGATCCATGAAATAAAGAGAAGGAAGAGGGGGAAATAGTTAAGAAATTTGTGCTAGTTCCACCCATCAAAGAGATAATATTGTATTAAAATATGGATTTGATGATCTAATGCATGCTAGTCAACCCATCTAATGTAATAATGTTCATGGGCACATAAAGGAAACACTTAGCGGCACAAAGGGGACACTCAAGGTTGTATAAAATGAATTCTTAGGTGCACAAAGGGAATGCTCAGGAGTGTAAGAGGAATGCTCAGGGGCATGTAAAGGGAACACTCAAGGGCACAATTGTCACAAAATTTTGCACCCAAAATTATGATGCTGGACAAGTAAGGAGGATCCAATTAAGGATAGTCCAAACAAGCAGCCAAACACCATAATGCAGAATTACACAAAATAAGACAATGTTTTCAACTAAATTTTCATTAACATGCCCAGCTATAAGGCCTTCTGAGTTAGGGTCAAATACAATCAATATATTTCTGCAATCTCTCAGCTAGTCCAGCTCTGAAATAAATCAGCAACTAATGGAAACCCTAAGGAAGATCTAAACTTGAGCTCGCAAGCCTCCAAGCAATCTCCTTGTCTCCAAGCATGCAAACCACTAGCTTTGCTATTACAAACTATCAGATAACAATCCAATCTTCAATATTTCATAGGATCCAAATCTAATCACTCCCAAATGTCATATCTAAACAACTACCCAAACACTCCTTAAATACTAATCTTCAGCCACAAGTCGATTGGATGAAACAATTAACTCCTAAGCCAAGTCAGCTCCTATTACAAAAAAATATTAAATGCAATAACAATCAGCTCTCAAATGGCCTTACAAACATTTAATTCTCCATGTCGGCCTCTAGATCTACATAGGAGAATACAACAAAAGCTACCAATAATAAATGCACCAAGTCGGCCAACCAATCCACCAAGAACTCTAGTCAGTAAACCAGAACTACTGAGTGCCAGAGAAACAATCGAGCACCAATGAAACAACCGACCAAGCCAAGCAACACAGGCATCACCGAGCACAAGTTCCGCTGAGCACAAGAGGTTTCACCGAGTTCCTTCAATGACTGAGCTTCCTTCAATAACCAAGACCATCGGTTAAAGCTGCAACCGAGTACCACATAACCAAAACAACACACCTCCATGCATATTTTTTGAGTACCCTAGAATGCCCTTGCATCAACTTAGGTGGTGGTTAGCGAGCTAAGTGACCTTGTGAAACATGGAAACAATCTCCCAAGTGTGGGACTTGACCAATGAGATTGAATCTCAAGAGAAGACCAACTTCCTTTACAATCAAGATGCACCTAAAAATATTGCTTTGAGAGAAAAGGGAGAAGGATATGCTGAAAGGGAAAAGGTGATATACTAGATTGATTGTTTGGTTACTCTCTCTGCCTATGACTACATAACCATATCGATACACTATCAAAGTACTTATCATCCTCAATCTAACATGAAGGTAGTAAACTGAATTCAACCCTACAAGGAATGCATACATTCACAAAACAAGATTAAATGAACAAAAGATCACACAACATAGAAGACCTTATATGATAAAACACATGAAAATATGCAGGTAAGAGATATAATTTACAAAAAATATCTGCAACTAGGATGGGTAAAACAACAATTTCATTGAATTAAGAAAAAGGAAATACAACTATAGGAGAAAAGCCACTGCTAATGCATCATAGGAGAACCCCTTTACAAAATGCACAAGATTGTCTCTTAAAGAGAAGGAATAACTCTGAATAAGACACTAGAGTTCAAACCCCTACTTTGGTTGAGTTATAGAAGATAGATTAGAAGAAGTTTGATCTCTTCCTTATGTGCAAGTAAATCTGACTTAGAAGTGACATAAAGTTCAAAAGAACCTCCATACCTCTGTTAGATCATATCATAACAAACATATGATGGTGTTAAGAAAAAAACCTCAAGCCATCTACAATCATAAATGAGCATGGTGCCTAGAAGGAAATTCGACCGGATTGTAGATAAACATCAATGCCTCGTTGAAACTTTTGTGCATATGTATCTACCACAACAATTGATAAGATCACAATATGATTCTTTAAAAACCATTGTCAATGAAAGAAGGAATTTCAGTAGAACATGTTGATGTTTGATAGATCCTTAAGTTATATCAAAATGTGAACTTTTGATGAAATAAGGGAAAGCTTCATCGAAATAGCATTGGTCCCAAAAAAGAAAAGAAGACCAATATCGATGAAGGAAAATAGATCTCCATAAAAAATCCATTCTATTGATGAAACTGACATGTCGATGAGACCCCTTGCCTCCTGGTAGAACACTGAACTCCATTGAAAAATAGGTCGATGAGATTGGTAGAACCTCCATCGAAATTGACTTTGTCAATGAAACAAGGCACATCAATAAAACCCATTGATAAAACCCACAAACCATTGGTCAAACCCAAAATTCCATCAAAAAATACCATTGATGGAACTAGGTGAAAGCTTCATCAAAACCTCTTATCGATGAAATAAATCCCATTGATGAAGCGCATAAATACTCCACTAACCGCCAAGCTTGATCGATAATTGCCCATCGGCAGAACAAGAGATCAATCATGTCAAAACCCCATGTTAATAACAAATTGAAGCATGATAATTTTGGAAAGACCCAAATATGTCATGCCAAAAACATCACATATCAAAGAAATCATGCTGCCACATGTCTACCTCTCACTGGCCTTCATTTAAACTATGGACCTTGCCATAAAATATTTCTTTTCAATGAAGCAGGCACGTCAATGAGAGCTCCACACTACTTGATAGATCTTTAAACTTTATCAAAAATATTCATCAATGGTACTGGAAGATACCCATCAAAACTATCTATCCATGAAAGAAGCACGTCAATGAAACACAAAATTTGCTCCACCAAACGCCCAGCTCCATTGATAACCTTTCTTAGCTGGTAAAGGGCTTGGTGACCGATGATGACAAGAGACTTCACGTAGTCACTTAAGTGACTTGTGACCAGTTCAATCAGTCAACCTCCAATTAAAATTAAAGTGAACGACCCTTTTATATAAAACCCTATGGGCTTATGAAGATTTGTGACCTAGAGATTTTTTAAAGCCTTTTGTCTAATTTTTATCTCAAAAAAATTATAATTATCGAAGCCCTATGAATCTGATATTATGATGGTGAGAAAAAATGGTCAACATGCACAAAGGGAACGCTCAGGGGCATGTAAAGGGAACTTTTCATATAATACAAAAAGAGGTTGGATATATGCCCCCTCCTTAAGAGGACAACATAAAACTAGGATGGTGTCTTAAGGAAAAACTTAACAAGGATATCCACCTTAAACAAGAAGGAGATACCCTTTAAGCGCCAATGTATGCATAACCTTAGTGAAAGAGGCATAATTCTTTCTAAAGCTAAGGAAGATAATTATGTAAAATATATCTTGCAACATGCATAAAAGGATCCTTAAGAGGAAGAGATATTCAATCCAAGACATCTACCTCAGTAGGAGTTCTTGAACAAAAATACCATCTTCGAGAGAAAAAAAGGGGGGGGGGGGAGGAGAAGAAGAATTGACCTTTTTAGCCCCCTCTATTGCTAGGTAGGAAAAATGGATTCTCAATTATGTAGGATGACACACTTTAAGCCCCCAAGGTAAGGGATTTTTTTGGTGATGGATATACAATTGAAAAGAAGGAAGATTTAGTACCCCTCTAACCCTAACATGTCTTTGATATGCTTGTTGGAAGTTAGGGAATGTTGTAAGGACTTTTATGCTTCGATTATTATTGATGTAATTATGATTCTTTCTGAGGTTCTTACCTAATCTATTCTATTTTAACTGTAATAACTTCATAATCTAGTTTTGACAATGATGAATACTTTCAAGAACATTGATCACAAATACTTCCTTCGTATCTATCCATCTCTACCTATGTGTCAATGATAATTTTAGGACCTTGATGTTATGTGGTCACCTGATAGATCTATGTGTTTTCTATATGTGTTCTTCTTATCGATGGATATAATTACTCTTAAATAAATTAGTTATAAGGACTAATGACCTTAGGTTTGATTATGATACTTTGATGCTTACCTCATGATTGATATATGAATGTTATTTATGTTCTTGTTACTTGTTCAAGAATATGTTTTCAAAACATCCTTCATGTTTTATGCTTACTATTATTGAAACTAATCCATGATCATGTGATGATTATGCTCTCCATATACTTTAGATTTATATATTGTCATCTATGCTTATATTTTATCATTTATTCAGTTGTGGATTTTGATTATAAGACTACCCCTAATCATGTGATGGATTATGTTATTCAAGATTCTTGTGTATACTTGATGCATAAATGTGTGTTTATATCTATGATCTATCTACATGACTAGGGACGAAGTCATAGTCAATCACCTGGTGAGATCTACATGATGTCTCGATCCCTATAATCTATTTATGTTGTCTTCTTTGTATATATGCACATGTACACTCGCTTTGTGATGTAGGCTTGTAGGTATTGGGCATCGAATTCATCTAGATCTACAAGTTTGAGCATGCCCTCAAATTCTTGATGATTTTTTTTATAGAGATAGTTCCAAGGCCCCTACATGAGTCTTCTTTTTTCTATTATCTAATTGGGAACATTAGGGTTCCTTCTTAGTTGGTCAGTTGTTGAGGTGGAAAACCCAGGTTCACCTCACCCAATTGGGCATGGTTGTGATCCTTGTTCTATTCTAATCTTTAATTATGATTATTCATGTTTGGTCTCATTTCTTGATGGATTTTTTAATGTTCTTTCTTGGTTAGGAGATTCTATAGTTTCTCTGTTGACCTCTCAGAGCTTTATGGTTATTTCATGTCTTTGTGACTTTTTTAACTTCTTGAATCTTGGAGTTAGGTTTTGTATGATTTATATTTCTTCAATATATTGATATCAATGTATGTGTTATTAAGTTAGGATAGGTGATGATATGAGCACATGTTGTGTTAATCGATTTATTAATATTTTTTAATACATTTGAAATTACTATATATGTATATGTATATGTATGAATACATAGGTAAAAATGTGTTTGTAAGTAAATATACATGGTGTGTGTGTGTGTGTGTGTGTGTGATTATAAGTATATAGGTGCACACATATACATATCTGTTGTGTATAAATAGTATTTATATGATTTTAATTAAGGGGAATTGTATGTGAGTTATCTTGGAAAGATTAGACAAACCTTAGGAGTAAATACTTATAAATTGGTATTATTAGTTATTAATATAAATAATATTAAAAGGGAAATTAGAATAATAAAATAAAATAAATAACAAATATTCTTAGGAAATCATAATATAACAAATGGCTAATAAACCATTTGTTATAATATGGATGGAGGTGGTTGTTTCCATGCAACTCCTCCCATAAGATATGAATGGGAAATGGAGATCCATTTAAACCACATGCACACTAGAGAAGCACACATAGAGGGAATGGGAAATCATTTTCAAAGTGAGATTATCATATTGTAGACCCTAAGAATTCATAGGAAGTTATGCTATCAATTCTTTTGAGAGAGAGGGAGAGAATGATAGTTGTGGTCAAGAGATTGGTTTCCTAGGAGTCTTTTGAAATATTGTAATTGTTGGAGTCTATTCTAGAGGAGATTACTCACATGTTGGTTTTCTTAGGATCTTCCTAGGCTTCTTCTACCAAGGATTCTCTGTGGGACTCCATGTAGGATCTATCCCTAGAAGAGATCCTTCACTTAGGATATGGATGTTATTATTTTGTGTGACTGCAATGTTGTTATTTTTATATGTAAGATAAATGATATGATATTATAATTTAAAATGGTGTTATTGATTTCTCTCTATGTTGGTAATATTTTTATGATTCATTTAGTGTTCTTGATGCAGGAGCATCCTAGGATTCTTGGCAATCCTGTATCAACCAAAAATATGTTTATCTTTGCAGGTAGATTGTTAGTTTTGATCTTGGTTTGGTGGAGTTCTTGCTCAGTTTGGGAGACTGGTTGCTTAGTTTATGTAGTTACTGGGGTGCTCAGTCTCTGAAGAATGCTTGGTGACTGAAGGCATCGGTTCACTAGCGCTCAATGATGATTGTGTTCCTCGGTCATGCTTGGCGTGGTCGGTCGACTAATGCTCGGTTATTTCTTATGTTGCTTGGTGTTCTTGCTTACCGACTGGATTGTTTGGATAGAACTGCTTGGATGACTGGTGCATTTAATTTGGGTCGCACTCCTTGTGTTATGGATTGACCATTGGACATGTGGGGACCTAGATCTGACGTGTTGCATTCTTCTATGTAGATCTGATGACCGTTGGGGCCATCTTTGGGAGTTTATTTAGTTTGTAACGCTATGTGAGAGCAGACTAATGTTTTAGCATTTAATATTTGTTTGTAAGGGTTAATTGTTTCATCAGCCAACTTGTGGCTAGGAATCAATATTTATAAGATGCTTGGGTAGTTGTTTAAGGCATCAGATTACTGGAAGAAAGGTTAGTAGCCTATGAGCTTAGGAGTAGGAAGATTTCTTGGAAGTTTGAGTACAAGTTTAGATCTTTCCTGGGTGCCTACCAGTGTGTTGTGTGTTGCAGACCTGGGCTAGTTGAATGCTGGTGTTGGAGAAAAGATTTGGATCCTGCGAAATCTTGTAAACTGTTACTTACATTGTAATTGGCCATAATCGGGAAGACCTTATAGCCCGACACATTGCATGTAATCGATAATTTGATGAATAAAGACTTCTATTTGATTTCAGATTTTTTGTTGTTATTGTGTATTTCTGTTGCATATTGGTTTGGTTGCAAGGTCAGTCAGTCCTTAATTGGATCCACCAGCCTTGACTGCATCAGGTGGTATCAGAGCAAAGTTTGTTCCTATTTGAGCAAAGTATGTTCCTGTTGGAGCCGAGTGGATCTTGTGTGTTCATATCTAGATCTTGATTTGAAGATGCCTCTGAGGAGAAACCGTGAGATCTCTGAAGAAGAGGAAGCTACTGTTGAATTCAGTCTTGATGATTTTAGGGCTTTGCAGAAATAAGTGCTAAATCTGCAAGAGGATTTGAGAAAGAAGAAGCCTACCTTGAAAGAGGATAGTGATGATGAATCTGAGGAAGATCATTTTGAAGAAGTTGTAGAAATAGCTAGAGATCCTAAGGAGAATCAAATTCTGAAAGCTATGTCTAAGATTGGGAAAAGACCTAAGATTGAAGTTTCTGCATTTGCTGGAAGCCTTAGGCCAGAAGAATTGATTGATTGGATCAATGAGATTAATGAGTACTTTGAGTATGAAGAAATAGAAGATCCTGATAGGGTTAGATTTGCAAAGACTAAGTTGAAAGGTCATGCAAATATCTGGTGGAGAGAATTTCAGTTGGAAAGAGGTAGAAGAGGAAAAGAAAAGATCACTAAGTGGAACCGAATGGTTGATAAGTTGAAGAAGCAATTCATTCTAGTGGATTATGAATTGGACATATTTAATAATATGCAAGCTTTGAAGCGGACTAACAAATCAGTATAGGAGTATACCGAGGAGTTTTATAGAATCCTGATTAGGACTTGTCATTCAGAAGTTGATAAAGAGAAGGTTGCTAGGTATGTCTATGGTTTGAGACCTAGTATTCAAGAAGAGTTACTTACTATGCGGATGACAAAAATCAGTGATTCTTATCAAATGGCATTGAAGATTGAAGAGAAGGTGAATAAGAAGTATGAAGGAAAACATAATAATAGGAACCGAGGTGGTAAAACTGGTGAGGTAGTTGCTGAGAGTAATGTGACAGAGAATCCTAAGATTGATGTGGGATCTAGCAATGGTCAAGTTACTAAGAATGTTGGACAGAGAGGAAGGTGGAAGAATGAGTTCACTGACACTTGTTATAACTGTGGTGAAGCTGGTCATAGAAGTTGGCAGTGTCCTAAGAAAAGAGTTGCATTAGTTTCTGAAGAAGACATTGAGAATGTTCTAGAGAAAGGTGAATATCTTGTCACTAGGAGATTAGCTACATGTGTTCATGAACTGGTGCAAAGAAGAAATTTGTTTAGAACTAGATGTAAGTGCAAGGATAAGGTATGTAATGTCATAGTTGATGGTGGCATTTCTGAGAACTTTGTTTCAGATGAAATGGTTAGTAAGTTGAATTTGGAAAGAAGGAAACATCCTAATCCTTATCAGATTAGTTTGATACAAGATGTTTCTATGGTTAGAGTTGAAGAACAATACTTGGTTAAGTTTCAGATTGGATCTTACCATGATGAGATATTATGTGATGTATTGCCTATGGATGCTTGTCATCTGCTTCTCGATAGACCTTGGCAATTTGACAGGAATGTTTTATTTTATGGTCATGCTAATACCTATGTGGTTAGGCATGAAGGAGCTTGGCATAAACTAATACCTTTGCAGGAGACAGGGGTTAAGGGATGTGGAGTTATTAGGTGTTGTCCTTATGATAAACCTCAGGAGCACAAGGTTGATGAACCTATTCCTATTAAGTCTAGTTTGAAGGAGAAGGAGAATGATATCTCTAAAGAGTTTGTTGAGATTAAGAGACAGATGGTATTGTTGGCAGAGATGGTACAACAAATGGTGACATTTGTGACACAGAGAGATGCAGATGATATTGAGTTGATTGAAGAGTCTAGAAGGGATGAACCTTACCAAGGCACTGATGTGATCGATAGTGGTCAGAGTCGGTTACTATCAATTGTCGACTGGAGGAGTAAGCATAGTGGAAAGTAGAAGAACTTTCTGCATGAGACAGTGAATGAAGTGAAGACTACATGGGATGAAGGACAAGAAGATATATGGGTCAAGAATAGATTCGGCATACCTATTTCGATTCCCTTGAGGCGTTCATGATTTCCTTATGAGAAAATATTTCTTACCTAGGGTGTCTGATGCAGGAGCATCCTAGGATTCTTGGCAATCCTGTATCAACCAAAAATATGCTTTTCTTTGAAGGTAGATTGTTAGTTTTGATCTTGGTTTGGTGGAGTTCTTGCTCGGTTTGGGAGACTGGTTCCTCAGTTTATGTGGTTACCATGGTGCTCGGTCTCTAAAGAATGCTCGGTGACTGAAGGCGTTAGTTCACTGGCACTCGATGATGATTGTGTTCCTTGGTCATGCTTGGCATGGTTGATCGACTAGTGCTGAGTTATTTCTTCTGTTGCTCGGTGTTCTTGCTTACCGACTGGATTGTTTGGATAGATCGGCTTAGCCGACTGGTGCATTTAATTTGGGTCATGCTCCTCATGTTATGGATTGACCGTTGGACATGTGGGGACCTAGATCTGACATGTTTCATTCTTCCATGCGGATCTAATGACCATTGGGGCCATCTTTGGGAGTTTACTTATTTTGTAAGGCTATGTGAGAGCCAAATGATGTTTTAGCATTTAATATTTGTTTGTAAGGGTTAATTGTTTCATCATCTGACTTGTGGTTGTGAATTAGTATTTATAGGATGCTTGGGTAGTTGTTTAGGGCATCAGATTATTGGAAGAAAGGTTAGTAGCCTACAAGCTTAGGAGTAGGAAGCTTACTTGGAAGTTTGGGTACAAGTTTAGATCTTTCCTTGGTGCCTACCAGTGTGTTGTGTGTTGCAAACCTAGGCTAGCTAAATGTTGATGTTGGGGAAAAGATTTGGATCCTGCGAGATCTTGTAGACTGTTACTTGCATTGTAATTGGTTGTAATTGGGAAGGCCTTATAGCTCGACACATTGCATGTAATCGGTAATTTGATGAATAAAGACTTCTATTTGATTTCAGATCTATTGTTTTTATTGTGTATTTTCATTGCATATTGGTTTGGCTGCAAGGTCAATCAGTCCTTAATTGGATCCACCAGCTTTGACTGCATCAGTTCTCTAGAGTAAGTTGTGTGAGTTTTGAATATTCTATGATGTTAATTCCTTGTTGTTTCATAAGGATCTATGTCCAATCTGGGATAAAATTATAGATTGATCTTATGTCTAGGATAGGTTTTATTGGTGTTATAGAAGGATTTCTAGGAGATCTCAAATGGGTCTTCCTTGGATTCTTCTTCTAGGACCCTTTTTTTTTCCATTTTTTCCTATAAGATCAATCTAGACTTTCATCTTCTTTTTTAAAGTTTGACAGTCAAGGGTGTCATTATAGACCCCCAAGTGCATTTATTCATTTCCTAAAGTATGTTGATATATTTTGTATGTACATTGATTATATGCCCCAAGTGTGTTGTTTCCCTATACAAGTACATTGATTCAATTGTACAAGTGCATTGGCAACTTTATGTAATTGCATTGATTCAACTATGTAGGTGCGTTGTTCTATTGGTTTGAATGTGTCTCTGCATCCTGTAAGTGGATTTTTTAGCCTATAAGTGCATCTCTAAATCTTACATGTGTTTCTTTCTAGTTTGCAAGTGTGTAGTTTGTCTAGAAGGTCAATTTTTAGGTCAATTTTATATTTTAGGGCTTAAAATTCTTTTGGGTATGCCTTTCATGTATTCTTAGTCTAACTTTAGCCTTAGGGTTGTACATAAAATGTAACATTTAAGTATAAGTTACATATTGTTCCTTTATTATACTTTAAGTTACATCTTATGTAATGTTTTCAGAATGTTTGAGAGTAGTTTCGGCTTCATAGGAGTTATAGTAAAGATTCTAGATTTTGAGTGTTTTTAGGAAACTTCAGACAACCAAATTTTAGGAATCAGCATGTTTACTTCAACATGATTCTCATGTTGTGGCTTGAATGTGTCCTTACCATTCATGCTTATTTTATGGATTTATTTGGAACCTTTGGTTTTTATCTTAAGTCTTCTGCTTGTGCATAATCGTTTGAGGATAGTTGTTGTCTTATTATTTGTGTTGTAGGGTTTTGAGTTTGTATCAGAGACATTTGTTTATCTATTTTCTAATGCATTTGATCTATTTATACACTGAATTATGTTTTTAAATCATGCTTTATATATTTTTATGCTTTCTTCTACATTTTGAATATATTTGAGTGCAATATTAGGGTTTAGGGTTGTCTGGTGGATTAGGGACAACTAGTGATCACCTAAACCTGATCAGATGATACTATGTTGTTGTTATTGCATATTTTATGTTATGATGTTTAATTATGAGTAGATAACCTAGGTACACTAGGTGAGTGGATCTCAATGGGGGTTAGGTCCTTAAGTGGTTGCTAAGGTAACTCATTAGTGAGTTATTTAATCAAGTGGTAACCTAAATAAATGAAATGGAAAAGGAGGGATAGACACTAAAAGGACTAATTTTATGTCTCACCCATGCTTCTATTGCTAGTATAGACTAGGGATGGGAGTGGGAGAAGGTTCCTTTTGTGATGGCACAATTGAACAACCTAATCTTCATGAGATGTGTTCAGTTTCGCATGTGCCTACTTGGGGAACATGGTCCAGATTTGACCACCAGAGTAACCCAAGGTGTGAGGGCTATAAAATGAAACTCAATTAGCTTGTAGCCTATAGTCTCTACGCTTAATTTCTTATGCCTCTAGTAGTCTTGTTTGTCTTGTTGTCAACTTGTGTTTCATGTTGTTTTCTGGGAAAGGTTTATACCACCTTAGGTATGTCCTAATTGGCTCCTCTTGCATGGGACTTGGTTTCTATCTCCTACCTTGTGGGAGTGGGGCCTACTCATCCTACATGGTTTGGTGGTTAATATTTATGATATCGAGGTATTCTTTATGGTCACTTAGATGATCCTTACATATGTTCCTTTCCAAATTTGTAGTTTAGAGATTTCATATTGTACCTTGCATCATGTTGTGATGTATTAGCATATATGTATTCATGTAAATATAAACTCCTAAAAGGATTCATATGTATATGGTATAATGATGTATATTAATTAAGATTTATTTCTAATTCAAAAGCAATGTAATCGGGAAGGGTAGTTCTAGGTAAAAAGAAAGGGAAAAAGAGAAAATGTTGTAATATTATAAAGCATTCAAAGATGTTGTAATATCATTTGTGTCTCATAAAGGTTCTCCTTATGCTTATTTTTAAAAGGTAAATGAATCTAGGAATTTATGCTAAATGAATGTTAGAAAAGAAAGAAGTGTTTATCTCTTACCGTCATGCTTAAATGAAAGTGATATGAAAGATAGATTAGTAGCCATTTATGAAATTGATGATTAGTTATGAATTAATAACATGAGATAGTAACTTGAAAAATGATATTTGATTGAATTATGTTTTAGGAACATTTACCTTGGTGCATTAAAATGAACGTAGACTAATAAAACTTATTATTTAATGTATAGCTTTATGAATGTAAATAGGTAGATAATGTTTCTTTAGTAGCGACGTTAGGGAACCTATGAGGACTGAGGTTGGTTTATAATTTGGAATTCAAGTATTGTAAAATAAGTTCTTATTTATGTATTAAGATGATTCATATCATATTAGTTCAAAAATTAATTCACTTGTATCTTTTAGTGGATAGAAGTCTTGTCCTCCCTAGTTCCTTGGTGAGGTGTTATAGAAGTGGTTGTAATAAAGGGTACAAACCTCTTGTAGAAGAGAGAATCCCTAATGTAAAAAAGAAATTACATGTAAGGTTGGACATCACATGATAAAAAAAACCACCCTACCAAGGAAAGTGGATGCTTAGGGAGAAGGGAAAGTCTTTCCCCTCAATAATTAAGGCAAGGGAGAATGTATAATTTGCTAAGTGAAGTAGGTAAGATGTAATTGAAAATAGTCCTTTCCCCCCAAAGTGTGAGGACAAGGAAAGAGACCTATTATGTTATTTACAAATAAGGATCAAATGTGAAATCTTAACACCATATAAAATAAAGAGCCCCCAATAAGGTGAACTACTATGAGTTACATAATGTGGAACAAGAAGATAGGCATGATCAATGCTAGTGTGTGATTTTTTTAACATTAAATAATAGTGTTATATATGTTGTAATAGGAATTACACCTCTTATTACTAAATTTTGAATGAATATTATGAAAGGAGTACAATAAACCAAAGAGTGAGGATTACTATGATGATAAACACAATAAACATTATTGTTAGTTTTTTCTTGATTTTTTTTGGAAACTTGCGATATGGGAATTTAAAATTTTGATTCTTTTTATTTGTGTGATAAAATGTGTACACTATAGCCAATGAGTGTCAATAATATTCATTTGAGTAGAGAAAGAGGGAGATGGAGAGTTTGATGTAAAACAAATAGGATTTGTAGGAGAAAATAAAATGTTATTTTGAGGAAGGAATCCTATACCATTTCTAGTGATTTGTGTAGGAGGATCTATAGTGACCTTTATACCTTGTCCATTAATTCCAATACCTTGTCCACTATAACATTGTTGAGTAGTAATGTCATATCCTATATTGTAATTCAAATGAGTAAACTAGTGATTTTAGGTTATATTTCCTATATTGTATTGGACTGAAGATGACATGTTAGGATCAAGAGGAATTAATCCTTAAGTGGGTGCAATGATCATTCACCTTAATTAAGGGTTGATTAGATAACTGTGATTTATCAATGCAAGATTGGAGGCTATAAAGAGAGAAAAGATGGATTTAAGAATGAGTAGACTGACAAAAAGTAGACAAACTAATTTTGTTACCAAAAGAAGAGTCTAGAATTTGTAACTAACCTAGAAATTTAGTTTGGAGTTGTTTTTGAGGGACTATGGTGACTTTGAACATGTTCCTAAGACTAGGCCAACTAGGTTAACCTATTCCCTGCACTTTTTGATGATGTCAATTGTAGACTATAGAGAAGCTCTTGTACTTCCTAGATCTGATCCCAAAATCAACACCACCTATTCTTACACAAAAAAGAGAGGAGATATGTGTAGAGAGGGGTTTGCCTCAATCAAACCCTAGTTGAGGAATCAACCTTGAAATTGAAATGAAATATGCTTAAAAGGAAAGTGTGGTGATGTAGAGTAGAATCTAGATTTGAAATATGAATTACTTTATACCTTGATGGAACAATGTTTCTTTGGAAGTAATCACAATTTTTAATGTGATATATTTGACTCACACAAAAACCCAAAAGGAAATCATGAAAGACAAGCCTTTCACAATGAATTTTGTAGTTTTCCACAATGCTTGAAGAAGAAAAAGAAGAATGCTTTTGAATACTTTAAGACTTGGATGCTTGAAGATCTTGAGATGAAAAATTGTAGATTGGGGCTTAAATCGATATGATGTCCTTGTGTGTTGTATGAATTGAAAGGGACACCTTTATATAGGGATCACAAAGGGAAATCACTTTTTGGTCAACATAGGAAAATGATATTTCAATTTTGGACTTACTCTTGGGGAGTGTAAAACCACCAAATCCCACTCCCAAAATTTTGGGTAAAAATCTTGGGAATAGGCCAAATTTGGTTGAATAGGCCAACTTTGAGGGACTATGCCACTTTTTGGCCACACGTTACTACCTGAAATTGACAAAAACTTTATAGAGGCAAGATTATAGGTTCTAGCTTCCAAAAATATGTACCAAATGGAGATACATGAGACTGATAGATGTGTAAAATGTGTCTTGAACTTTAAAATGAGGTAGGACTCATTTTAAAGTGATGAGATGAATTTTTTTAAGGGGAACACTTATAATAGATGGCCCAAAATAGGATTTTAGGGAGAATTAATTAAGAGAGGACACATAATATTAATTTAAATTAATAAAGATCCCAAACGATACCAAAAATGAGTGAAATTGAGTTGGCATGCCATAAATTAATGTGGGAGGCCATGCATGCTAAAATAGGGCCTATCTAAATGAGGAATTTCTTGGTGATGCAATTATAGGATGGTGCAGTAATTAGCCTTTACTTGAGGACTTTCATCTTGAGGTGTATGGAAATGTTTAGTATAAGGAGGAATAATAGTATTGATTTATTTAGGAAGATTAGGGAGCCTATCATCATTCACATATTCTTTTGGTGTAGAAGAAGGAGAGGATTTATCAAAATCTTCATTCTTAGTTTATGTTATCCTAGGAGATAAATCATCAAGGAAATTTCTCACGTCTACATTATTGAAAATATATTGACAAAGGAAAGGATTTTGAATAGGATTGGGATCTCTATCTTCAATAGGGGAAGCACTAGGATTGTTTATTTTAATATTGTAATTTTCAAAAAATATGTTTATAAAATTAACATAATCCATGTGCATTTCATAAATAAATTTATGATAAAATTATATAAAACATGGATAAAAGTTTTGAAAAATGATCTAATAGGAGGATGAATATTGGAAAGTGTCATGACTCCATAGGCAATATTACAATGGAGGAAAGTAAGAAACATGAAATAAATAGATATTATTATCTATTTCATGTGATTGATAAATAGAAGTAAGGAGAAATGTGATAACAAGAGATATAACATGCCAATCTAAGTTAGTGAATGTCATGATGAAAATGGAATCCACCCAAATCGGATCTAGGAAGGAATATGAGAAGTGAAAATAAAGGAGACCTAGACACCAAATCATAATGGACATGCCATGTGTTGGGTTCACCAAAATGTAACATAAGAAATGGGACAAGGGCCTTATTTCATATATCACATTAGGCGGAAGATGATCCAATAGGCTCAAGAAGGCTTAAGTGTTGAGTGAGTTTAATGATCCTTCACTATAATCAGGCTTGATTATGAAAATATGATTGAACACTATAATTCTTAAGGCTAAAAGATGGATTTTAAAATACAAAAATTAATAGAGAGCAAGCATATCAATTATGTAACTAGAAACAAGGTATAGAAGATGCAACTAACATACAAATTTAGTTTTATGCTATTTTGGAGGGACTATGGCAGCTTGGTCAAATTTTTTCTAGGACTACTCTAACTAGTTCAATTTGATCCCTACACTTTCTAATGATTTTAGAGTAACCTAGGTCATATACTTTCTAGTTCTGATCCCAAAATTGGCACCACTTGTTCTTGCACATAAAAAAGAAAGAAAAAATTATGTAGAGAGGGATTTCCTTAGTAAAACCCTGGTTAAGGAATCAACCTTAAAATTGAAATGAAATGTGCTTGAAAGGAAAGAATGCTAATGTAAATTAGAAGCTATATCTAAAACATGAATTATCTTATACCTTGATGGCACAATGTTTCCTTTAATGTAGTGTGTGTGTGAGTTTTGCACCTTCATGAAATTACAAGATTAACTAAGAACAAGAAGAATTAGAGTGAGAACTAATCTAATCAATGCACAATTAATCTATCAACATCTCATGGATCTCTAAAATAAAGTGGTAAATGAGGCTCTCAGCTATGATCCTCACTAGTGACACTCTAAAGATGAGAATTAAGCTATATGATATGCAATTAAGATCTATTCAATCAAATTCTAGCTCTATTTGATGAACAATCTACTATGATCAAAGCAATTAAGCTATTTAAAATTGACAAGTGAGTGGTGTGGATGCAAATTGCAAGAGCTTTGCTGCAATTCAAAGATATGGAATGGATCCTTAATGCCTCAAAATGATTTCTACTTATAGTAATTTCCCAAGGGTAGGAGGTAGAGTGAGTTGATCATGGTTATGCTTGGGTAAGGTCAATTGGCTTTGCTTTGTCCATAAATGGGGGGACAAGGAGGGGACAATCATTTAAATGGTTTCAAAAGGCTGGACCATTTCAACAAAAGTGAGTGATTTGTGTCCATTTTGTCTCCAATTTGCTTTGTTGAGGGAAATTATGATTTATTAATTAATTAAAGTAATTAAATTTAGCCATGAAGGGTAAGAGGTTCATTTTGATTTTTGCTTTCAACAACTATGTCATTAATTGAATTTAATCAATTTCATAGTGTTTTTCCCTTTTTCAAGCTTTATTTAATCATTTAATCATTTAATTGAATTTTCCATTGATTTGAATTGCCTTTGTTCCATTTATTGATTTTTCGTGCTATTTTGATGATTTGATGCACCTTTTTGATTGATTTAAGCCTTTTGTCAAATTTTTCATGTCTACAAATGCCCCTCTTTGAGTCAATGTGTGAAGAACACCGATTCAAAGATTCTTTATGTCCTGATTGCGATTCCTTATGTGATTGATTGCTGCCTCTTGATACGATAAACTGATCTGATACTGATTTGCCTCCTGATATGAAGCTGATATGATATGATACTGATATGATAACCTAATATGATATGCCCCACTGATAAATGTTTTTGATGTGATGCCAATTTGATACTCTGATGCCCCCTCAGAAATAAAACATATTGATTCCTTGATTTGAAAGATTTTGATTGATTGGTCCAATATGTTTTCATTTCTGAAAAATATTGATGATATGCCATGACTCACAAATTTTCATATCCAAGATAGATAGGTTTGTTGTAGTTAAGCAAAACAAGTGATTAGAACAAGATAATGGTACCAATGAATGTGATTTGTCAATTTGATAGGATAGTTCTGATATGGGATAACTGATAGGATAAATCAATCAGTGTGAAAACCAATATGATTTGATACTGCTTGCTTCGTTCTCAGGACACAGAGACATGAACAAATGGTACTGGGTGTGATTGCTTGATACTTTGATAGGATTGATTGATGTAAGATGATTCACTGATATAAAATACTGATATGATTCCCTTGATTTGCAAAACAGGCACATTTTCGTAAATGATATATATACGGACCTTAGCTTCTTGGATATTTAGACTTAAGTCATGGGTTGACCCAGCTAGAGTACATGTTATTGAGATGATTGATTATGGAGCTCCTTCAGTTTGTTGATATTATATCATGTTTTAGTTATTGATTAGGACTTGGATGTATCACTTTGATGACATTGTATCTTTGATTAGATAGACTTCATGGATTTGTGATGTTATGGACACTTATTTGATTTATGGACTTTCCTTGATTCTTGATTGAACCCTCCCATTTGATGATTGATCAAGATTTTGATTGAATGAACCCCCTTGTCCTTGGAAAAATACTACAAACAAATGCACATGCAATTAATCTAACATGATAATGCAATTAACCTTCCATGATAATGCAATGCAATGCAACTAAGTGTCACTAGCTTTTAGCAAATAAATGCCTTGAGGATAAATTTTCATCATTGAGCATTTTGGGACTAGAAAGCAAGTGCAATCACCACTGCCCACTGACATGATGATATGAATACCAATTTTATATCACTTTTGGTAACACCCTTTTGGAAACTAGGACAACCCTCACTAGTTGGATGACCAAACAATGGGAGTATGAATACCAATCCATTTTCTCAAACAATCAAAGGTCAACCTTCCACACTACATGAAAGTCCTCGATGGTTCTTTGGTGACCATGTCGTTAGATGAATTCACATAAGTTGTGGGATCTTCCTCAAGATAGTCACTCAAAGACAAGAAAAATATCATGTCTCCATCATCGCCAATCTAGTCGAAACCTCATCGATGAGCTAAAAAGATGTGATAAAAATCAATGTAAGTAAAGACCATCAAAAGAAAGCTTCAACTGTTTTGCATTGTTTCATGATTTTCAAAAAGTATTTCCAAGCATTCTGATCTTTTTAAAGTGTTTTGTCAATTTTTAATCCTGAATAATAAAGTCAATGAAGGCTCATGGATCAAGTTGTGGTAATCAAATTCTTGGTTAGTGAACAATGATATCCATCAAAGGTTCATGAAAATCTCTCTTCTAAAGCTCTTATAAGTCTCTCTGATGTGACTGAATGTTGTACTATTGAATCCTTTTGAAGTTAATGCCTTGCTTCATGTGAATTCATGTGTGTTTGCTGAAATCTACTGATTAAGATCAAATGCCCCAGCTGGATAGAAAAAATGTTGGACTTGAGCAAACTTCCAAGATTTTACAAAAACTCGATTCGTGCCAGATGCATCTAGAAGCGCTTTATGCTTTCCTTTTTACCAGCTCTCAAACAAGATCACATTGGTTTGCCCCCAATGTCTAGCAAGATATAGGACATGAATGATGGATTTGCAAGCTGATGGATTAGAGATGGAAAGGCTATGATGGAAGAAGTATGTGAATGTGACCCATAGGACTATCTCCTCAAGAGTACCCAAGCTAAGGAAAAAATGATATAGCAATGTGAAGCATGTTTTTGGATAAGCCATGGAAGCCAATGATCTAGTGCTAGGTAGTGTATAGGATAACGATCTGTTGCCATGAAAAGGAGTGATCCAAAAGAGTGGACATGTCAAGAAGTTCTTGATAACAATTTTTTTTTTTTTTTAAAGTTCTTCATATTGATCAAGACCAAGGGTCAATTTGGGTAAGATGTGTATAAGATAACACAATCATGATAAAGGAGTGATGGAGGCTATGATGAGATGTTTTGAGATTATGAAAAGACTATCAAGGAATGATGAAGGTGAATTTGGGATAAGCAAGATCATGATAGGGTAACATGGATGCAACAAGTACACAAGCTGATGGAAAGGATAACGGATGTCAAGATACTTGATGCTCATGGATATGTTCAACCTTGTCAAGATGAAAGGTGAGAGAGGAAATATGGATGTAAGTGAGATAAATGATAGGAAGATGGAAGATAGCATGGATGAAACTTTTCCCCCAAGTGTAGAGTGCAAGAAGGAAAAATTACGCATGACGCTTGTTTGCCAAGTTTTCATCATGGTACTTGTCTAAGGTACCACAAGAAGTGGTTTTTACCATAAGACAGATTTATTTCTCTTTACTTTTGCTACCAAGGTGCCTATTGCTAGGTTTTCACCAAGGCACTTTTTCTCTTTTTTCATTTTTTTCTTTTTTTCTTTGTTGTTTTTTTTGTACTTTTCAATATTTTCCCAACATCAGAATCTTTGGACAATGCTCCTCTGAAAGATATGCTATAATAAACCATGGGTATGACTAGGATGCTCAAAGATATTGATAAGAGGGATGGAAGGATGGAAAGTATGCATTGGAAAATGAATGTGAGGATAAGAAGAAGGTATGTTGTAGATGGGAATATTGGTAAGATCAACTTTGACACACACTTTGAAGAGTGGTGGAATGATGGAGGAATGATAGATGAAGGAGGTAAGGATCCTTTTGAGGTAGTGGATTTTTGGATATGAGAACCCAAATTAGACTTGGAAAGTGGAGGATGTTTGGAAGGAGATGGAATGGAAGCCTTTGGAAGCTTGAATGTCAATTTTGATTCTTCTTTTGTGTGCAAGTCCTTCAAAAGTGACTTGGGAATCCACATATTCTTTGATTTTTCTTCCTTTTGTGATACTTTTGAATGCACTTCTTCAATGAGGGATTTAGGAACCCACATTTTATTTTTTTTCTTTTTGCTTTGTGGACCTTTGCGGCCTTTTGGATATTTTATTTTTCTTTTCATTCACATGTTGATTAGATGGGACATTGTGATTTTTATACACATATGGATTCTTGGATTTATGATTTTTATGTTGTACATCAAAATTGCTTCCAAAAGACTTAGGAATTTTGGATGAATAGGAATAATATGGAGGGTTCATATGGATTTGTGTTTGGACATTCTTCAAGTATTTGTGCCTTCGTTGATCTTGATACATGGTAGGGTAAGTGAATGGATAACTAGGGATGATAGGAATAGATGATGGAGGAATATATGGACCCAATATGGATGGAAGGAATGAAGACTTTTGTTTTGGGACATAGGAACCCAAAATGGATTTGGAGGATAGTGAAGGAATATGGTTTCATTTGAATGGAGGGATATACGGTGTGAAAAGGATATCAATATCTTTGGAAGGAACTGCATCGCCAAGATTCTTATCTTTAGGATTTATCTTTATACCAATAGGCTCATGAGTAGCTTTGATAGGAACACATTTGATAGGATCAACTGAAGCTTGAAGGGATTTATTATCTTGCAAGGGATTTGGAAGAATGATGGTTTCTTGAGGTGAACATGGAGGAATATGAAAAGGAAATGATGGGATGCTTTGATCTTGACAAGGATCTTCAAATTGTGTAGAGATGGTATTTTGCTCTTGATTTTCAATATGCTCATTGGAAGTTATGGAAGGGATATCTTGATCTTGCTTGGGAAGTGGAGAAGATGTGGAACTTGGAAGGGTACTTTGTTCTTGGAATGGAAGGATATCATCTTGGAAGCCATGAAAGAATGCAAGGGGATCATCACAAGGTTCTATAGATATGGGACCTTCATCAAATATGGGAGGAGATTGTGTATAATCTTGATCTTGATCTTTATCACTATTTATCTCTTTTCTCTTTGGATTATCTTCTTGACATGGAGCCACTTCTAAGGATAAGGTAGATGTTTGGATATGTATGGGGGATGTTTGGAGGTATGATGTAGGATCCCTTTGAAGGGGTATAATAGGCATTGAAGCACATGAAGCCTTGGGGTCCAAGATCTTTGAAGCATGGAAAAGGTCTGCAACAAGATGTAAACTAGCTTGGGTTTCTTTTAGAGGTAGCCCTTGAGGGTAGACATAGTTAATGGGAAAAGTGTCATCATTAGGCTTATTCTTTGATGGAGGAATTTTGGATAGTTGTGGAGCTTTGGGAGATGAACAAAAGATGAAAGGAGTATCAACTATGGGAGGATCTTTTCTAGATAGAGGTTCATGAGATGGACGAAGGATGAAAGGTGTACAAGCCATGGAAATTATGGGAGAAACCTTGCTAGGTAGAGGTTCGGGAGATGGACGAAGTATGAAAGGATTACTCTTGCTATATGGATGTTTGGGAATTATGGGAGAAACCTTGCTAGGTAGAGGTTCGGGAGATGGACGAAGTATGAAAGGATTACTCTTGCTATATGGATGTTTGGGAATTATGGGAGAAACCTTGCTAGGTAGAGGTTCGGGAGACGGATGAAGTATGAAAGGATTACTCTTGCTATATGGAGGTTTTTGCATTAGATCTTGCTTGAGAGGGGTATTTTTCACTCCATACTCTTTATTATCTTGATCACAAATAGCTTGATTATGTAGTTTACTTTGATCCAAGATAGGTTTGTCACTCTTAAATGCTTGTTTTTGTGAGGAGGATGAAGATATGGATGGCACATCATCATAAAGAAAAGGACACCTTAATCTTAACAATGACTTTTTAGATGATGCCTCTTTTTGTTTTTCCTTATTCTCCCTCAAGGTTAATGTATCAAAATTATGAGGAAGCTTAACTCCTGCTTGAACTAACTTCATGAAATATGCTTCTTTATTCCTCTCCAAAACTAATTGCATTATTTTCACAAACATGGGATCTTGGAGTGCTTCTGAAACTTCATCTTCAGATACTTCATCATCTTGATTCCAATGGAGAATTTGGTCTTGTTTTTTATAATTGTTCTCCATAATAGGGTTGATTTTTTTCTCAAATAGACTCATCATTATAAATGATTTTCAAGGATATGATCTATTTGTTGCACTGATAAAGAATATCTCCAAAAAGGGTATCCAAATATGACTTCCAAATTTTTCCAAACCCTCCAGAAATGTCCACTGTTTTCCCTTTTATGCTTCTGGGTGACACTGAACCAAGCATAGGCGTGACCAAAACTCCTATAGGCGTGCACTGGTTTGTAGTTAGGCGACACACTGTAGGTTACCAAGTGACATTTTGCTATTTCTAAGCGGGTTTCCAATTTTTCTAGGCATGTTTACAATTTCTATGAGCGTGACTTCGGTGTGTATATGCGTCTTTGAATAAGTCATAGGCGTGACTAAACCTTTGATAGGTGGGTTTGTTTTGTGCATAGGCGACACTTCTCTAACTAGGGTATATGATTTTGAATTTTTTTAAATGTATAAGATCAGTTTTTGGAACTTTACGTGTTTGAAAATAGAAAAACAAGCACAACACACACATCACTTTTTCATCATGTCCCTAAAAAACATTCTAATGTGTATGTTCTCCAATGTTTTCCACAAGTATAGCACAATAAAAACTTCCAAGCAGCCTACCTAAAGTCAATTTTGGCTTGTAAACATGGCTCTACAAGGTGGCTTTGCTATTTTATCCAGGTTTTAGTAAATATTCTGTTCAAATGAATTAAAATCTCTCATCCCCCAAGTATGTTAAGGGGCTTCCCACACGCACCGAAGCATGATTTTGCGCAATCCGTGAGGACTACTAGAGGAAGTTCAAGAAATTAAAATCCTTTTGTCATGCACCCCATTAAGGATACATGCATTTCATTTTATAGTGGGTCGGATTCTTGCGGCAAAAGCAAGTGTATCCCACTTTGGGCTATCCCTCTCACTAGCCTCGCTAAGGCAAATTTGAGAGGCGAGCCCACTAAATCTCTAGCATGTTCATTTAAAAGCATGAAAAGTGGATTTCTCCCAAACACTTATAATCAATTTTTGTTCTTTTTCAACCCCATGACAAAGGGGTTCTTATAATTGAAATGTTTGTTCTTTTCTTTTAATGTTTAAGCTATGTTTAGAACTTTGAATATGCCACAAGCTAAGGGAATGTGCAAGCTTGATGAGAAAAATACCTTAACCAATGCTAGCAAAGGCTAGGGGCATTTTTAAATAGTAGTTTTCTTGCTTCTATCTCCAAATTTTTCCCTTACCTTAGCAAGTGCATTCCCTCCACCAACAAGTTAGTCAGCACAAACAAACAAAGTGAGGGGAAACCAAAATCAAAAGCTTGAGATACTACAATTTGATTATGCTCTTGATTCTTGTTACTCAAATACTTTGCAAATTTTACAAACTTAGGGACTAAATTCCCAATTCAAAGAAACATATTTCAGTTTGTAAGCATTTAGGAAAGCAAGGTATACTCTAATAGGACATCCTTTTTTGTTTCTTTTTTGCATGCAAAAAAGAAAAAAAGAAAAAAAATTGAGCACTTTTCTATGACAGAGCATGTACCTTAGTATCTTCGTCCAATGTTGTCTCAAGAACCACCTTAATGTGTGCTTGATTCTCCTTCTTAATCCTTTTTGTCAAGGCTTTATCTTCTTGATTGACTTTGTTTTCTGGCTTCTTCACCTTCAGATGCTCGTTCATTTACTGTTTAAACAACATAACAAAAAATTAGTCCTTGAGATTTATCAATTTAAACATGAAAATAAGCCAGAGACATTAGGTGACATAATCCAGCTAGTACGCGTGAGTAAACTATGTACAGGCATAACGTTATCAGTAGCGAGCGTCACAGTTAAGGGCTCAAGCGATACCAAAAGTTACACAGGCGCAGGCAGTTTAATCAAAAGTGTGACTAGAAGATTAAATTGCGCAAAATAGTAAATTCAAAGTGACATAATACACTATTAAGTGACAAATTTTCTTGCAAAAGCATGACTGAAATTATTGTACACGTGAATGAAATGCTTTTATGCGTGACTCAATTGCTTGTACGCGTGAATGAAATTCTTTTACACGTCACCAAAATTCTTGTACGCGTGACTTAATTGCTTACACGCATGACTAAATTTCTTACACGCATGACTGAATTGCTTGTACGTGTGACTAAATTTCTTGTATGCATGATTGAAAATATTAAAGGCAACGCAAAGTCTCAAATTAAGTGACAACAGTTTAAACATAAGCGATACTCCCTATGTTGTAGGCGTGATTTGAAACCGTAAAGGCTGAATGCTTTGCCATTCCAAGCGTGAGTTTCCAGCTAATAGGTGTAAGATCAGGGTTCCAAAGTGACACTGTAAGGATTCTAAGCGTGAATAGATCTCCCGTAGGTGTGACTTTAGAAAATTCCTGTAGAAAACACACGAAAACCAGACAAAAACGTATGCAAAGATGATTTAAATCACAAATTTGTTAGTATTTGAGGCTCAATGCCCCATGGTGGGCGCCATTTATGTGATGATATTATTCACCTTCATGAAATTACAAGATTAACTAGGAACAACAAGAATTAGAGTGAGAACTAATCTAATCAATGCATAATTAATCTATCAACATCTCATGGATCTCTAAAATAAAGTGGTAAATGAGGCTCTTAGCTATGATCCTCACTAGTGACACTTTAAAGATGAGAATTAAGCTATATGATATGCAATTAAGATCTATTCAATCAAATTCTAGCTCTATTTGATGAACAATCTACTATGATCAAAGCAATTAAGCTATTTAAAATTGACAAGTGAGTGGTGTGGATGCAAATTGCAAGAGCTTTGCTGCAATTCAAAGATATGGAATGGATCCTTAATGCCTCAAAATGATTTCTACTTATAGTAATTTCCCAAGGGTAGGGGGTAGAGTGAGTTGATCATGGTTATGCTTGGGTAAGGTCAATTGGCTTTGCTTTGTCCATAAATGGGGGGACAAGGAGGGGACAATCATTTAAATGGTTTCAAAAGGCTGGACCATTTCAACAAAAGTGAGTGATTTGTGTCCATTTTGTCTCCAATTTGCTTTGTTGATGGAAATTATGATTTATTAATTAATTAAAGTAATTAAATTTAGCCATGAAGGGTAAGAGGTTCATTTTGATTTTTACTTTCAACAACTATGTCATTAATTGAATTTAATCAATTTCGTAGTGTTTTTCCCTTTTTCAAGCTTTATTTAATCATTTAATTGAATTTTCCGTTGATTTGAATTGCCTTTGTTCCATTTATTGATTTTTCGTGCTATTTTGATGATTTGATGCACCTTTTTGATTGATTTAAGCCTTTTGCCAATTTTTTGTGTCTACATGTAGTCGCTAGTTTTAATGCAATAACATTTAATCCATAGAAAAAACTAAAAGGAAATCATAAAAGGCAAGCCTTTTTACAATGAATGTTGTAGTTTTCCACAATTATTCCTAGATGGAGGGAGACTGACTTGAATACTTGAAGACATTGAATTCTTAGATGCTTAAATGGATGTTTATGCTATGAACTTCTTCCTTTATGGTGGTCTCCTCTACTTTTCCTTCAATGAGAGAGAGAAACTAGCTCCATTAGAGAAGGTTGACTTAAACATGCCTTGGAATGCTTGTGATGATGAAAATACTGATCTTTATCTTGATGGTCTTCTTATGTCTACTTGTAGTTATGGATGCTTGCTATTATGTTGTGATTTCCAAATGAGGAGAGTTAGGTTGATTATATACCCCTCACAATTATTTTGGATCTCAAAACTTGAAGAGGGCCAACAAAAATTTAGATTTCCTGCTCAACCATTGAGACCATCCTTCAGTTCAAATTTTGGAGCCTCTATCAGGGAATAGGTTGACTAGGTCTTCCTATTCCCAAGAATAGACCAACTAGATCATTTTGTTCCCCCCAAAAGGCATATAAATTTGTACCATGGGTCCTAATGAGATAGGGGATGCCAAAATGAAAAATGGAATTGGGGTTGGAGTACTAGAAATTAATGTGAGAGCCTATACATGCTAAAATAGGACCAAACTAAATGGGAAATTACATAGTGATACAATTATAAGATGGTACAAAATTCATAATGTCTTTACATTCTTAAAGTAAATATGAAGAAAAAATATCAAAATGCATGAAGCTATCACATCCTTACCAACTCTATGTTTTCATTTGTGTTAATCATACAATGTCCAAATGTAATTGGATGAAGGTGGAACAATCACATAAAGACTATAATTATGCTTGGTATTTTTTAATGTTACATAGAATTAATAATTTAGGCTATAGATTTAATAAATTATTAATTATTTAAATGGTCAAATTAATGAAATTTACGAAGTAAATTATTGGTTCCAATTTATGACTTAATTATATATATACACATATGTTATATTTTCAAACTAATCAAGTGCTTATAGTTTATGATGATGTGTGTATGATAATTGAAACTAGGAGGTCAAATTCTCCTAAGGAAACCCCCTAGCTTTAAATTTTCTAGTCAACTACTAGTAATATCCTTGACTAATAGTCAAGTATTGCATCTCTAGTTGAATTGTCAATTTAGCCTCTCACCTCCTAATTCTCACAAAGTAAATTAAATTATGAACAATAAAAATAAAATAAATGGATGTATAATAGTAGGAGATTAAAAGAATTAAAGATTAAAAATGTCTTGATCATTACATATACACTAGTAATATAGGATGTGAGATGATTTAAATTTATGGAGTATGGTGTAGGAAAGAGTAGAGGGGTAACTATGCCATTAAAGAGGCTTGGGTACCCCAAAACTTATTAAGACTTACAATGGAGAGGGAAGCATGATGTATAAAGGGAAGACTGACCTATGACCCTCCATAAAGACATGATATTGGGTAGTCTAAGTACATATATGAAACTTGGGATTTGAGAAATAGAGATAGATGAGAAAAGAGTAGGAGGGAATTTGAGATCTATGTGCATGGTGTTTGGAGGCACATATGGGAGTTTGTTATGGAAATTCAGAAAATATCCAAAGAAGATTTATTATTTGAAAAAGATCAAAATGAGTCTACATTAGTTCAAATTGAAGGGTTGTTAAATGCAGTAAATACTCATTTTGAAACTTTGGAGAAGTCTGCAATGGTGAATGTTCAAAATGAATTTAATGCAAATAGATTGAATTAGTTAAACACAATGATTGCCAAGGATAAAATCTCATTGGAAGTTATTATTCAATAGTTTAAGGATGCCTTATTAGAAGGAGGTAAAATCTATAAATCATGTATTGAATATCCTAAGTGTGTTTCTCATGTTGATAAGATCATTAAGGAGAGTGAAAGGAAGCTAACAAAATATCACAAGCATTTGACCCTTTCAAGGAATTAGCCTCAGTCCTTGCAGTTCAAGTGACATCTCTTAATGATAAGATCAAAACAATTATCAATGAGAGAGATATAGTTAAGGGAAGGATCAATGAATTGATAAACTTAATTGTTCCCAAGATTGATATTTTGTTAAGAGGTTTGAAGGAAGCAGTTGCAACCCATGAATATCTTGATGCACTTGATTTGGTTGAAGAAGGAAGGTTGACCTATGTCAATTATAGTCAAATTAATATTGTAGAGAACATAAATAAGAGTTGGGATACAAATTTTTCCACTTCAAGCAACAATTTCTCATATGTATTTAAACTCTTATAAGTATGTTTTTGCATACTTGTGTATATAGGCAGAATATATAGAATTTTGGTAGATGAAGCTTTTATTTCCAGCCTTTTCCATTGATGTCAAATGAGGAGAGATAAGGAGTGAAGAATGATATATTCAGCTCAGGGGGAACACAAAAGTTTGGTTAGGGAGAGACTTTTTGGAGTTGGCATTTTGTTTGGACACTTAGTCATTTTTCACTAAGTGTTGTCATCAATGCCAAAGGGGGAGATTATTGGAAAGATACACTGCTATGGATGGTCTATATGTTTTCATTTATGGAAACTATACATGATTCTCATGATCACTTATTAGATTTTGTGATTATCTAAGGTCATATTGATAATTTGGCTAACTATGGTAGAATAGGAACACTACACATGCTTTGATAAATGGATCAGTATGCGCTGGTATGGAGGAATTTGGAGTTGCAAAGATAGGGTAAGATTCTATAGGGTATATACTATTTTATCCTATGATCACACCTATTTATGTTATCATTTGTTTGAGTTACAAAATTTTGAGTATTAGGTATCTAGGGAATTGTGAAAAACAATGACAGTCAGTTTTGGATTGATTAACAATCCTAATAGATTGATGATTCAATTAGTTTGAGAGTTATAATTGATAGAGCCAACATGTTTGATGATTTCTATGTATTTGGTCAAGGTTAGTATGCAGATCTATTTGTTGATTTGGCTGATGTCTAACACATTACACCTTATGTTCTTAAGGCCGACTAATTAAGTTATTATTTTTACAATTGGGTATATAAGCTTGAGTTTTTGTAGTAATTTGGTGATGAGATTACAAAGGGATATAGAGTGAAGTACATATTTGATATGTTGACATGTTGTATGTGTAAAGAACCTAAATATAGAGGTCAAGTTGATGATTATATAATGTACCTACATGGAATTGTATAAGCATAGTTTTTGATTAAGGTAAAAATAGGTTTTGAAGGGACCCCAAAACCCTTTACAATCTTGGGACGAAAGGTAAATCTAATGAAGTACCATAGAGACAACAGTCCAGCTAGAAACAAAGGACCGGACATTGCAAGATCACACAAAGGATAAAACAAAACTAGCACTCAAGACGAAACAGTCCAACCAAAAGGAGGGACATCAACTATAAGCATAGTTGATGATATTTCTTAGTTCACCTTTTTGGATTTTAGTTCAATCATTTTGTATGGAAATGAGCCTTCAAATGTTGTAATTTGAGTAGTGAGCTCTAGAAAGTATGTCTGAATGCATGTGCATTCCTCTTATGTACTATTTCCCTTAACTGAGTTGTTATTTCTGCAGAAGTAATTACTTGTGGGTTTCATTTGTTAGAGTTGTCATATTATAGCTAATAATTAATTTGTTGTCGAGGACCCATAGTTCTTTCATGCATTTTTGTTTTCATGCATCTTTTAGTCCTTAGTTGTTTAGCTTCTCCCTAAGTTACACTTAAGGGGGGGTGTTAGAGTTGTCATATTATAGCTAATAATTTATTTATTTAATTATTAGTCTATTATACTCTACACTTAAGTTAAACTTAGGCATCTTATTATTCTTTAGGGTTTCGGTATCCTTTTATAAGGATTCCCTCTTTCTATTTTATTCATTCACTTATTGGATCAATTAATGGAGAATAGATTATTGTATTAAGATTTTCTCTCTCATTTGTTATTCTCAATCATGGCTTCTCTTTCTCAGATCTATGATTACATGCCTCCATAGTTTTTTCTCTCTTTCTGTGACAGGTGTTTGCATGTAGGGATTCTTGGGAGCTGTGGGTTGCTTTTCATCAACTCCAACATCATCCCCACTATACTTTTTTCCTTAATAGGGTTTCCATGCAAAAAATATGGTGTCATAATGTTGTGGATATTTTTTTTATGTTGTTGTCATTTACTTTTAGTTATATTTGGTTTATGGTTGTGCAATCAACTTTTAACAAGGTTAAAAAGTTTAGAACACTGATTCACCCCCCTCCCCCCAGTGTTCCTCAATCCTAACAATTATAAATAGACTTATATTAATTGTGATGAAGGAGAATCATTTATCTATTTTTTAAAAAATAGTTTAAGTGTTTGATTCTTTGACTGTGATTAATAATTGGTTTAATTTATTCAATAATTTATATATTTTATTAAGTGATTATGATTAGATGTTACACATGGAATCAAAGCTTCGGGTTCAACACCAGGGCCTAGATTCGACAACATTAAAGTTGCATTCTTTTTCTAAACTTCCAAAATTTGAAGATATCTAGATAAGTTACAATTGCATGTTATTTACTAAGTAGGTCAATATAGGAACTCAGTAGGGTGAATATGATCATCTTGTTATTTCCTAGATGGTTCAATATGGGAACTTAATATGATGAATTTGATGGAATAGAAGATTAATTTATAATGAAAAAAAAATGTATATTACTTGTTGTGTATGAAAGAAATAATCTATGAAGTGAGTGCATGATAGAATGACTTCAAAATTATGTTGTTTGAATGTTGATTAATTATAAATATACCCGAACAAATACTTTGTGCTTGATGTATTTCTAATTATGGCTTACTCATGAGCTTGACATGGGTAGGAAGTCATTATGGTCATACCTCGATACATGTGAGTTTTTATATATGGTAATTTTATTTTTATGGTTATCATCTCATTAAACCTTTTGTTGTGAGTTAGTTTTCACTTAAACTATGTGATGGTAAGCTATGACTAATCTTGAATTTCTATGTTGCTTTCTTAGTTTATAATTTATTTGGTCTTCAAAGGGGATTTATATTTTCGAGACGGAGTAAAATGTTAATTTTCTTCAAATATTTGTTATGCCATAATGTATAGGAAATTAGTTGGAAATATTTAGTTCTTAACACACTAGATCATCCCAATATTATTTTCAAATCACACTTTTCTTTTGTTTTTCTTGGTATCCACATTAGAGTAATTAAAAGGCCACAAAATCTATTGGAGATATAATTAGAGCACTTTAAATCGTATTATTCACTACACATCAAGATATTCTTGGGTTGTCAACTTCACTAACTAAGAATTAATTTATGTGAATGATAGGAAGTCTACTTCTCATACTTATTTTGCCTTGGTTTTGGCCCCACCATACAATCTTGGAAGAAACTTAGTATTGTATTATCATTTGTCAAGGTAGAGTATTGAGATATAATTTTGGAAAGCTATGAGTTTCTTTGGCTTCAATAATTATTGGTGAATTTTAGAATTTAATATAATAATCATACCACTATTAGTTTTAAGAACCATAGTACCATTCCTATTTCATGAAATCCAGTCAATTATCAATGCACTAAGTAATTTTGATCCATAAGCACTTAATATGATAATTCATCTAGGATGGTCTTCTCAGCTTGGAGTGTTTTCCTATAGAGATGTGAGTTGTTGGTATCCTCACCAAGCCTTTGGTATTTTCTTTGTTATCTTTAGCTACAATTGATGCTTAGGTGAAGAAATTTATTTTTGGGGGCTCTTCTTGAGTCCTTATTCCTTTATTTGTACATGTTTTTCTTTCATTTTTTTCCTCTCTTTTGGAGAGGATTTTTTTCCATAGGGTTTTCTTTTTTTCTTTAATTGTGAGAGAAATTTTATGTACACGCATACCTCATCAAGGCTAGTTACTGGGTCCCATTTTTTTATGTATTATTTTCTACCTCATGTCGTTATGAACAAATTATACTAACTAGATAATTTCACTCCAGTTTATAGCTTATGACTTATTCACAAATTTTACATAAGCTTACTTAGGTTATTTTATTTTCTATGTCTTATTTAGGATTCAAAAACTTTACATGATCTTATTTTGTCCTAGGAATTTATCCTTGCTTATTTATCAAGGTAATTTTGTTGTATTGTAACATAGTGTATTCATGGTTTTAAGGTGTAAGTGTCAAAAAGTTCACATGTTTGCAATTTCATCTATGTTTTTTGCCCACTTTTGTGTGCATTACCTTTGTATTTTTTGTATTCTCATTTCAGCCCTTGCATAATTTTTTTTCCCTCTAAAGGAGCTTAAGACTCCTTTTTTGTGGTCACTTTTTTGTATTCTCCTATCATTTAGCATAAATTATTTGGACACTAGCACTTAGTGTAAACATCCATTCATCATGCTAGTATCTTATGATGATTTATCATTTGAAGGTTGTTTCTAAGTTTTTCTACTTTTTATCTTTCCAAGTTAATGAATTTTTTGGGAATGACTCTAAATGGATTTTCATACTCTTCTTCTTCTTTGATAATCTATTTTTGGAAATATCTTTCATTTTAACATAATCTCTCTTATTTTTCTCTTTTAATATCTCATACAACACTCTTAAGCTTTTCATACTACTCTTGTAGCATTCTATCTAGCTTTTCTACAATCTCAAGTCTCTTGGGTAGGGGAAAGGCACTAGTAGTGGATCAGGTACTAATAACCATTCACTTATTGTCATGTTAACCCACCAACAACTGATATCTTAATAAGTCACTCATGTACTGATAGTTGATCATTATGTACCAATAGTCAATCATTTTTTAGTTTTTTTAATTCATCATTGGCCCATTTGTGCACCACTACTGGGAGATTTGTCCACAAGTACTCATGATTTTGAGTGGACAGTTATTTGTCCATCTTTAAGTAAATATCAGGCAACACTTTTGAAATGACCACTTTTTTACCCTTCTGTGCATAATGACTCCTACAATGTGCATCGTTAGTACCCAACAATTAAAACCTTAGCTTTAAGCAACTAAGTTGCATGCATAGACAACAATAAAAAATTATCAAAATTAGATATATCACTTAGGATCTATGGGTGCCCAAAGTTATCTATAGCCACTACTGGTGCCTTTTCCCCAATACTATCATTTTCTTTATTATTATTGCAAGATTATATTTTGTTGTTCCTCTAAGCACCTTTAGGATTATCATATCCCCTCTCTTTTATTTTGGTTACACTATTGCCCACTGATAACTTTGACCATTCTCACAAAAATGCATGGTATAAGAGAATATACATGTTATTTTATTTATATGTCTCTATCTTGGTTGTTGTGGGGTTAAAAATACCAAAGCAAACATTTGACTAAGGTGAATCCCCAAATAGCTCCAAACAATTTTCCTTATCCTTATGTTTGTAGGTATTTTGAGAGCACTTGACTACATTGTGGTTTGTTAGTATTTTTTTATTGTCCATTTCTCTTAAGTATGATTGTAACAAGTGAAGGGAGAAGGCTCTAATTTATAGAGTTTGAAGAGAGGAAATGGAGGGTCAAGATTCAAAATGGAATGAATGGTTAGGATTGAATGAGAGGATATTAGATTGATTGAAGGCTTAGCCTTGTGACAAGTATCATAATGTGGGGCCATTGGGAAGAACACTTGTTACAAGGAAGAGAGCAAGGTGTACTCACACATGTGTGAGCACAAACACAAATAAAAAAATATATAATAGTTTTTAGAGTGGAAAGATGACAAATGGAGAGAAGAGGAATAAGTAGGGCAACTACATTAGTGAGTTGTCATCTCTCACATGTGAGAGTGTCAAATAAAATATTTGATCACATGTTGAGTTTAAAGTAGGGGAAAGTGACACATGCATGTTACATGTTACATGTTTGTAAGAGAGGAATTTAAAATTAGAAGAAATATTTATGAAGTTTTTGATTAGGGGAAAAACAAGTTTTGAAGGGGGCCAGAAATGATTACAAAGTTACAAATCAAGGGATTAGTTAATTAATTAAGGAATTAATTATATAATCATGATTAGAAGAAATATGATATTTTGGTTAAGGTTGGGTTTAATTAATTAAAATCAATTCAACCTTAGAAGAATAGTTAAGATCATAATAAATTATTAAATTAATTACAAAGTGGATAATAACTAGTTAAATTTGATTTAAAAATTAATTATTAAGCTTAGAGAAATAGTATGAATACGAATTAGTAAATTCAAATAGTTGAATTCAAGTGTCTACATTTTGGCCCTCTTTAACATGGTGTTTGGAAATAACAACAAGTAAAAGAAAAGAAAATATGCATGAGGGAAATACGTGGAATTAGGCCTTAGAGATTATAGTGTAGTAGTGATAGGCAAAGCTTGTGCCCTTTAAGAGATTGGCCAAAAAATGAGATTTTTTGACAAGCTCTTGAAAAACTTGGAGAAAATCAAGGGAAGAAAAGGGAGACATAGTCATTTGGTGGAAGAATGGAAAGAAAAGTTAGAGATAGGTGTGAGTGATAGAAGAATGCAGTAAGTAGAGGTTGCAAGCATTAGAAGGGGAAATCAGATGTGGAAATGGGCTCTAAATAGGTTACGGGGGACCTATTAGGGCTCATTTTCACTCTCAAATTTATAAATCTAGAGCTCTATTGTATGAAGATGTGGTGAAGATGGTAAAAGTTTCAAGGAATGAGCATTATGGGAACCCTTTTTAGAAGGTTAAATATTTTCAAGGCAAGGGTCACTAGTAAATAGCTCTTCCTACCTAGTGTTTGGTCACATTTTGCATTTATGGTAGTATGTATTAGGTTTCACCAATCAATGGATCAACACCTCCACCTAAGGAATGGTGCATGTTCTTTTTATTTCATGCATACAATTTTACATCAACACATCTACCAAAAATGACCCCTATATAAGCAAGGAATGATAATAAATGACATATGTTCCTAAAAGGTCACATGCACCTAAGGATCAATATATGCATTTTTATAGTGCACGTCAAGACTATGGTTAGGTACACATGCCAAGGTAGGAAAGTAAGGCTAATGATGTAAGAGAAATCATGTGTAAAAGTGACCTTGGTCGATAGTGTTGAGGAGCACCACTCAACGATAATGCACCTGTGGGTACAATTGGATGACATTGAGTAGAATTTTTTAGTAGTAGTTAGGCTAGATTGGGTAGATATATGGACTCCATTTGTGCATAGTGCATAATGATGACGATCCGGGTAGAGTGGTGGTAGAGTGACACAAACAAATTTCATCTATGGATAGGAGAGGTAACTATCACCTTGAAGGATGTATGACAAATTATGTGAGCTTCAATTCTAGGAGTGATGCTAGATTATTATTTAGATTTAGTTGTGTTATCTCTATTGAGCATTAATGATTGGCATTAGTATCAAAGGTTATCAAAGACATCAGTCGATTACTTATATGAACCTAGTCGATAACTGTAAGCAATACAAGCCAGTCAGTTAAGTCTTCTTACCAAGCACCAGACAGTTTTACCGAGCATCGGACACCGATACAAAGTGACAGTAAACACCGAGCATCAGAATAAACACCGAGTAGTTTATACAATATTTACTAAGGATCACAGAAAATGGCATAGTAATCAAGAATGGCACATTCTTCTATGCAAATGGTTACAACAGATCAAAAAATGTTTTACCAAGATCGAGGATCTTTTATTGTTGAGATACAATGAAGATCTTATGTAATAGTTTGATCTAGGTTATTTTTGTACACCGTAGATCTTAGGGTTTTTCTCTAAGTTGTTGAAACCTAATTTTGTATAAGCGACATAAAGTTATATGCTATATGTTTGTATGTTTACACCATTTTTTTTGTGAACTGATGTATGAGCAAAGAAGCACTTGAAGCACTAGCCAACCTTCAAGATTATTAGTTGACAGAGCATATCAGTATTAAGAGGAAATCAGATTAAGCAAAATCAGAGCAGGCTAACCGAGTAGTTCAGAGCAGAGATTCATCACAGTAAAAGTGATACTTTATCAGTACTTTATTGATCTATATCAGACAATTAAGTTGTCATTAGTAGATAGATACCTATTGCTTTCTAATCATTGTAATAGAGTTTTGTAAAATCTCTTAACAGAGTAGACTTGACAGTCTTTTTGTAAATCTCTTAACCGAGTGCACACTCAAGTAGTGTTGCTAAAATCCTATAACTAGGTAGATCTAGCTGATCTAATATGTTACTCTTAACAAGGTAAGATCACCAAAAGTGATCAAAACTTGTAGCCCTAATAGGCAAACCTTTTCTATCTGTAGTAGTGAAGAATTTGTGGGTGTCATCCCCACCGCATTTTTTACCTTCTAACAAGGGTTTCTGTGTTACCAAAATACTTGTGTTATGGGACTGTTATATTGTTGATTTCATGTTGTTTACTTTCACGAGTTGAATGGATGAATGATACATGTATTAGATACAAGTTATTTTGCAAGGTTACTACTGTTTGTTGTTTAGATCTGAAAGGTTGATGTGTTAAAGTTTTTGTGGGCACTGATTCACCCCTCCCCTCTCAGTACCCTATCTCTCCTAATTCCAACAATTGGTATCAGAGCACAATTCTCTTATTGGATAGTTTAACCACTGAAGGGTAAAGATCTAAGTCATGGAGAGGTATAAGTTAGATAAGTCTATTGAGAATCAGAAGATTCAGATGCAGATGCTTGTTGAACAATATAAGCAAGCTAAGGAAGGACTGAAGAAATTAATGGTTGAAAGGAAGAACCTAGCTATTCTGCAAAATGAGATTGGCTACCATGAAGAAGCAATTGATGATATATTTGACCACATTAGATCTAGTTCTCGAAGTATTTCTGATGGATCTGAAAGCATGATCTCTGATTTGTCTAAAAAGAATAAGCATTTAACCAAACAAGTGAAAGCACTACAAATCAGTCAAGAATCTCAGATGGTGAGAATGGTTGAAATAATGAACAATGCTAGACAAGTTGAGCAAGAAAGGAATCTGGCTATTGAAGACCGAAGATAGACAACTGAACAACTACAACCTAAAGAGAGTGAGATACAAAGACTCACTAATCGTCACTTTCAAGTATCTAATCAGATGATGATTGTGAATCAAGAAGTTAACCCAGTGAATGGATAATTGTCTAGAAGACTTGAAGATGTTTCTATACTTGGAGAAGAGAATGAAAAAGTGAGAAATGAAATAAAGACACAAAAACATCATAATGAGATGATGAGGCTAGCTGAGAACAATTCTAAGAAGATTGATGATTTTCTGATTAATCAAAATAGATTTGGAAGCAAAGCTAGACTGGGCTATATCAGTGAAGGAGAATCATCACAACAAGATGAACAAGTCAACAACAATCAAAATCAGAGACCTAAAGTGTTGACATGTTATCACTGTGGCAAACTGGGACATACATCTAATGTGTGTAGAAGCAAAGCACAAGGTAAACCTCTTGTCACTCCTAAGTTCAATGGTTATTGCTATTATTGTGGTAAGTATGGTCACAAAGCTTATGAGTGTAGAGCTAAACTAAATGATAATGCTAACAATACTATTGTGGAGAAAATATGCTATACTTGTAATAAACATGGACACACTACACGAGAGTGTAAGGCTAAGATGAAACAAGTATGGACTCCTAAGAAGAAGACACAGTGCAAGCCTTATCAACCAAAGAGACAAGGTAATTCTTATGTTTGGGATTATAACAAATGGGCTAACTGTGTTGCATGTGGTAGATATGGGCACATTGCAGTGAATTGTAATAGGAAAAGATGGGCTAGACAATCAAGAAGCTGGACAAGCACTGGAATGGCATGTATGCATTGTCATAAGGTTGGTCATTTAAGCAAGGAGTGCAGAGACCAAGCACCAGAAGAAGGTCATGTATTTGAGAGTGGAAACACTATTGCAAATATCATGAGAATAAGGAATAGCATGTGGAAGAAGGCATCTAATGAGAATGCAGAGTCAAGTAATGTTTTCAGTGAAACCTCATCCACTGGATTGGGTGACATCGGTACCTCCACTTAAGGAGATACAGGTATGTATGGGACTGACATTTCAAAATGATCACATTTTACATACATTTCCTTATATATATTTTACACATACCAAATCTACATGAATAAAGATGCATTATGGTTTATATATTTTTGAGCTAACAAAGTTACACAGTCAGTAAAAGTTAGACCGAGCATTGGTTACCCGTCGGTAATCACTATTCAAGGTTAACCAAATAATAGTATCAACCGAGAAAAGAAGTCTTGTGTTAACTGAGCTGATGAAAGATTGTAGTTGTCACCGAGCTGATAGTTGTCACAAACCAAAAAGTAGGTCAAGCATTTATTGCATAAATTTTTGAGTGGGAATATCAAAAATTCTATAAATACACGGAAGACAAAGTTTTTTTTTTCACATTGCGATTTTAGAGAGCTTAGATTTCATAGAGTGAGTTCAAGAAAGAATCTTTCACGCAAATTCAAGTAGTTACAGATCGAACTGAGCACACTCTTCGATACATTTCGAGTAAGTTAAAACCCTACCGAGCATATTTCTCATACTTATTGGAAAACCTAGTTTGTTGAAATGGCATCTACTGTGATTTCTTCTAAAGTTGTGGATGAAGAAGTTAATTTAATAATGTCAGCAAGTTACAAGGAACCACCTTATAAGTTACACCCTGAAGTTGCCTCGAAAATAGATTTAGTGGGTGATTTTTCAAGCATCCCAACTAGGGTTTTATTAACGAAAGACATACAATCATACATACAATGTAAAATTGGGGAAATAGGTGATTTCAATATGTATGTTACGTATCAGGCACTCTGTAATGAGAAAATGGAACTGAAACCAGAGCACAAATTGGTTGAGACACTTGGTCTTACTCATGCCCTAGATTTCTCGAAGGATTTTAAGAATGAATGGATTAGGGTTGTGTTGAGCCGCTATCATGAGGGCACATTCTGGCTAGACAGACCAATCAAGGTCACAAAAAGAATGATTAGCAGGGTTATTGGTTACCCTACTATCGATAAAGCCAAAGCATTTCGAAGCTCATCCCAAGCTGATGTTGAAAAGAATATTGGCACAGCATGGGATGATAAAGCAGTAAAAATTTTATCTATTATGGATCCCAAAGCTAAGTTCACAACACATGTAATTGGGTACAAGATATTTCAGTCGAGCAGGTTAAACAGTGTATCCTATAGCGCAGTCGACATGGCTCACAAATTGATAAAGAAGGGTCATCAGATAGACCTAGTCGATTTACTACTGAGACAAGTTGAGGAAAACATGAAGACAATCAGGACATAGAAGTCCAATACCTGTAAGTTTAGATCACTCATAGTATGTTTATTCTTCCATCTCCATAAATTCTTTCCCTCTGTCGGTCACACTGACTGGATAGATGACACACCGATCACTTCACAAATATTTGATATTATGAAAGGTCTAGGAGATAATGTTGAGAATGTAATAAATAGTTATTTTAAAGATTTTAAAGTGAAGATGAATTTAAGAAGTAGAATTCCAAATTCAAAAAATATGCGATGGATATTTGTTTCTTAGTGAACACCGACCACACTATGATAAAAGTTGTTGAACCAAGGATAAAATGGCTAGCACCTATGGGCTATGAAATGGATCATGATTTCAGTTTGAAATCTATTAAGGCACTACTAGCATTACCGAAGGACACTAAGGCTACAAGGTACCAGTGCAAGCAGGTGCATGCATAAGGTCATCAACTACAACTTCACCACCGAAGAAGAAGGTAGCTGATAAGGTAACAAAATGAAAGGCTACTACACTAACAAAGACTTATGCAAAGAAAGGACCCAAGGCTATAATAGAGGCACCGAAGAAAAGGAGAAAATTGATAAGAAACTGAGAAGACCTTGAGGATGATGAAGATGACAACAATCAATTCAAGGTTGTCAGTAATAAGAATAGGTCAATTGATGAGATTGCTGAAGATATAATTAAGAATGGAAATCTTGCAAATCTGAAACTCAGTAAGTTTGACAGCATGTCAAATGAAGACCAAAAAAAAATTAGGAAGTCACCATCTAGATGATGATACGCTTCAAATGAGTTCCATTAGAGTTTGAATTATCTCTACCCAAGACATTAGAGGACCGAATAAATCAAAAGTGGTCATATGCCTTGGACACCGAGAAGAGGATGAGGGAACAAGCCCTTGTATCGATTGCACTGGATTTATATGTCGATGAGATTAAAGAGCTTATGGATACTTATGTGTAGAGATTCAATGTCAAGCATCGAGCTATGCAAATAATAGATGAAAATCTGGAAGATCTTGACGAGTCTAGTCAACTTATCTGGAGTTCACTTTTAGCTATCAGAGAGCAGAGAGCATAATGAGAAAGTTGCATTTCAAAATTTGTCTAAAAAGAGATAGAATTCAAAAGGTAAAGGAATATTCATTAAGGATAATGTAGCAAAGAAGAACAAAGAGTCAAAGGTATCACTTACCAAGATAATTGATACAAAAATTGGTTAAGAAATTAAGAACAGTTCACAGGATGCACCGAATCCAGAAGTGATTCAGATTGAGGATACAAATGACAAGGATGTACTCATCGAGGACATCACAAATGGTGATCCTAATGACAGGGATGATGATGATGATGTAAATAATGCACAAGACAACACACAAGATGAAGCACAAGTTACCGAGTGTGCATTTTCATCACTACCGGGTGAGCTTCCTGTACTTGTTGAAGCCGTAGAAATTCTATCTTAGGAACAACCTGATGGCTCAGACCCCGAGCAACCTTAAGATACAACAAGGGAACAAATCATCGGGATACCTGTAGAGACAAATGAGCCTGAAGGAAAAGAGGCTAATGAAATAGAAACAAAGGCACAAGAAGAGCCTAAGGCAACTGAGGACACCCCACCTGACACCACATCCAAGGCTCCACCTCATTCAACTGACACATAGGTTATTGAGGAGAAGAAGAAGGAAGATAGTGTGTCAACCAGGCAGAACACTCCGAGGGTAGAAGACAAAGCTATTATCACCATTGTCAAGAAGTCACCACTTGCACCAGAGAAGAAGAAGAAGAAGAAAGGAAAAGGGTCGGTCACTCTAAACAAAGTCATTGTGATACCTAACTGTGACCCGAGGACCCTTAGCCCTGAGGAATTGAGAAAATATGGGGAATTATGTACAAGAAAAGTAGCACAAGAGAAATTGAGACACGAGAGTAAGAGCAAGGAGATACTGGAAAATGTAAGAGACATCTTACAACAGGTCATCCCCGAGATACATATAGATGAGGACACACCGATTATGGACCAACATGCTACTCTTGCTGAAGGAATCAACACCCCAGGTGTCGATGCTAACAAAAGAATTGAAGAGCGGATAGAGTTAAAGAAACAAGATAAATTAGCTAAAAGAATAAGCCAAGAAGTGGCAATCAACAAGGTTAAACTTTCAGAGGTAATAACTGAGATTCAGTGTATTACTAATTCTATTTGCCAAATCTTGTTTAAGCTATGCATTGTCAGAACCTTCACTGTAGAGATCAGTGAAAAGATTAAACAATTTGAGAATGAAATCTCAGTCAGTGCAAATGCAGCTACAACTGAGCCACAAGCTTTTTCAAAGCATATACTCTGAGTTCAAGAAATCAGGTGGTTGATAGCATATCTCAAGAAGCAAGAAGAGCGCATAACTGATCAGGTTACTGAGTTGCAGAAAGAACTCCTTCCATACCTGAAAATTTTTGAGAAACATATTGTCAGGGCACAATCTCTTATTGCAACACCAAAGATTTCTGTGTTGGACAACATATTTGATATGCATGCACAAGTCGGTCTTGAGCACATTGCTCTCACCAACTTGAAAGAGGAATGGGAAAACCTCTTGGAGTCATTGAAGAAAACCCATTAGCACATTTTTGACAAGTTGTAAGTATGCACTTTTTCTATTTGGCATTAATATCAAAAAGCGGGAAAACATGTATATAGAAGATAAAGTTAAAGGAGGATAACATGTTTATGCCAAATATGTAACTTTTTGCTAAGTATACTACACATTACCAGAGCATGCACCAAGGGGGAGTATTTAGAAATTTTTGATATGTATATGTATATGGTGGAGATATAAGTTTTGAGACATAAGGTCTATATACATTCAAGTTTTGATACTAATGCCAAAGGGGGAGATTGTTATCTCTATTGAGCATTAATGATTATCATTAGTATCAAAGGTTATCAAAGACATCAGTTGGTTACTTATATGAACCTAGTCGGTAACTGTAAGCAATACAAGCCAGTCGGTTAAGTCTTCTTACCAAGCACTAGATAGTTTTACCAAGCATTAGACACCGATACTGAGCGACAATAAACACCGAGCATTAGAATAAACACCAAGCAGTTTATACAGTGTTTATTGAGGATCACAGAAAATGGCATATTAATCAGAAATGGCACATTCTTCTATGAAAATGGTTACAATAGATCAGAAAATGTTTTACCAAGATCGAGGATCTTTTATTGTTGAGATACGATGAAGATCTTATGTAATAGTTTGATCTAGGTTATTTTTGTACACCATAGATCTTGGAGTTTTTCTCTAAGTTGTTGAAACCTAATTTTGTATAAGCGGCATAAAGTTATATGCTATATGTTTGTATGTTTACACCATTTTTATTGTGAACTAGTGTATGAGAAAAGAAGCACTTGAAGCACTAGCCAACCTTCAAGATTATCAGTTGACATAGTAGATCAATATTCAGAGGAAATTAGATTAAGCAAAATCAAAGCAAGCTAACCGAACAGTTCAGAGTAGAGATTCATCATAGTAAAGGTGATACTTTATCAGTACTTTATTAATCTGTATCAGATAATTAAGTTGTCATTAGCAGATAGATACCTATTGCTTTCTAATCATTGTAATAGAGTTTTGTAAAATCTCTTAACATAGTAGACTTGACAGTCTTTTTGTAAATCTCTTAACCGAGTGCACACTCAAGTAGTGTTGCTAAAATCCTATAACTAGGTAGACCTAGTTGATCTAATATGTTACTCCTAACAGGGTAAGATTACCAGAAGTGATCAAAACTTGTAGCCCTAACAAGCAAACATTTTCTATCTACAGTAGTGAAGAATTTGTGGGTGTCATCCCCACCGCAATTTTTACCTTCTAACAAGGGTTTCTGCGTTACCAAAATACTTGTGTTATGGGACTGTTATATTGTTGATTTCATGTTGTTTACTTTCACAAGTTGAATGGATGAATGATACATATATTGGATACAAGTTATTTTGCAAGGTTACTACTGTTTGTTGTTGTAGATCTAAAAGGTTGATGTGTTAAAGTTTTTGTGGGCACTGATTCACCCCTCCCCTCTCAATACCCTATCTCTCTTAATTCCAACAAGTTAATTATTATTATATACCATGGTTATTTCTAGAATATCTCCCACTCTTAGTGAGTTAGATGAACCTAGAGGTGGCGATGCAAAAGGATTTCCTATGTTTCCCCTATATCTAGTAGAATTTTTCAATGGTCGACTATGTCCATAACTCAAAAGGCATGGCTCTTTAGTTAGATATATGTGAATGATCTTTACGATGATAGAGGATGGATTAATGTTTGCATGGGGGTTACTATATTCTTGGGTAGTTTCATAGTGATATGTACACATGTGTGCACTAGGATTAGCACAAAGGATGCAATGTTACACTTCTTCATGTATGCACCTTTGAACATATTACAATATTCAATCCATTGGGTGTATAGGATCATGCAATAGGAGATCGTATAGGCAACAACCTGGATGCCTTTTACTTTATATTGGAGTTGGGGTGGTAGGTTATTGGAAAAGAGTGTATAGAAGGAGGAGATGGACTATATTTTATATGTTCAAGTTCATAGTGTGGGTCAATAGGTTAAGAAACTCATGTGTTGGAGAAGTATCCACCATATAGAGTACATTGTAAGTTTGGAGTGCAGTAGGGTGGAGTGGGTAGGGGATTAATCCATGTACAAGTGAATATGGAGGTGGGACCATGGGGCACCTATATAAATCCATTATGTCCAAGTGTGATTTGGGCTAGCATGGAGCTAGTATAATGAGATTTAGTAGACATGGAGGATGTAAGGGTGACAACAAAGTATGCAACACAATGGGCTGAAAGATGACCAATACATCTAATCATACTACGAGTACTAGTTGTCGATGAGATGGAAGCTGATAGAGGAGAGGAGGTGCATAAAGATTAGGAAGGGGATGATGGAGGATAAGAGGGGTGGTGGTCAGGATATCCAGATGGGGGAGGCAACATAGGAGAGATATGGACCAACATAGGCACAAGTGCAGGTTTCTAGGCCAAGGTAGAGTAGGGTTACAAGGTTGGTCTAAGTTAGAGGCCAAGAAGGGAATAGATCACAATGACATCTGAAGATTTATTCCCCACATCCTCCTCTCTCATTTGTATCTGATGGTAACTAGACCTCAGGTTGATCTTTGAGAAGTAACAAGCCTCGTGGAACTCATTAATCAACTCATTTATACAGGGTATACGATATTTGTTCTTTATGGCCTTCTTATTTAAAGTATGGTAGTCTATGTACATGCACAAAGTCTCATCCTTCTTATTAACTAACACAACTACATATGAAAGTGGGCTCTTATTGGGTTTAATATGCCCCATATCAAGCAACTCCTTTATTGTCTTCTCTATCTCATCCTTAAGTTGGTTGGAGTATATGTATGGGGTGAAGATGATGGGAATTGTACCCCACTCTAACTATTTGATGTGCTCAATACCATGTCTGGTGGCCTACCTAGTGAAATGTCACTAAACATCTTACTGTGTTTAGTCAATATCTCTAGTATCTATGGAGGATATTCTCGCTTCTATTGCTCAACTATCGTAGGCATCAACACACACTTTATTTCCCACTCTATCTACTCCTAAATCAACCTCTCCATCCTCCTTAAGGACACTATGCATAAGATACCATTTGTTATCCCCCTCAATACATGCTTCCTCCCATCTACCTCAAACCTCATCTCCATGGTGTGTACATTGAGGTAGAAATCCTCTATCACATGAAGCCACATCACCAGGATGACATCCATCTTACCCAAAATCACAACATAATAATCTATGTGAAACTCATAATAATTCAACCTCGAGGGGAGGTTGAAAATCCACCTGTACACACTAAAATGGTGCACTTCTATGAACCATTACATGCAAGGTTACTCAAGAATGAGGCCTCACAAAGTGGCTCATAGCTCTCTATGTATAGAGTTGCAAGATTGAAAATTGCTCTCAGCTAGAGCTATGAACTCATGACCTTGCTAGTCAACCACACAATGAGAGATTCACAATGAAGACAAGGGAAACAATGCCAATATCCCCAAGAATCAAATATGCAATGTAATGCAAGCTATATTAAAATGAATATGCAACTAGAAATGGAAATGTAATCTAATCTATGAAGTGAAAGTACAAACTATGCTATGAAAGGAAAGAACAAGTATTACCAAGCCTTTCTATTTAAGCTATGTGAGTTACTCTATTGCATAAAAGGAAACTAAGCTAATATGCCATGATCATGCAAACTAAGCAAAGGAAATATGCAACTAAATGATGTAATGAAATGAAGCAAGTCTTCAATATCTTCAAAAGCTCCAAATGCACCTAAAACCTGCAGCATAACATTAACATAAAAACATGGTATGCAAATGGAGGAGAGAGCTTTCCTTTTATAAGAAATGAGGTGAAATGGACCATTGAGATTAAGAGGCAAAAAGTCTTAATCAGCAGTGGAGCTTGAAAGAGGAGCAATCCATGTGCACAAGTATCCTCCAATAGGAAAATAAGAGTTGACTTTATGTCCATATGAGACAAAAAGTGCTTTTCACCTTTTTATAAAATAGGAATAATGTTTTATTTGTGCAACTTAGGATAAGAGGAAAGTGGGGGCTTTTTATTTAATTAAAAGGGGAGGAAATATTCCTTTTAAGTAAATAAAAACTTAGGATAAATGGTTAGCCCAAGGATAAAAATCTAATATATGATCGAAATTAAGACTTGATCAAGAAATTGATAATGTTGAAAATATTGATTATTGATAAAAATGATTTAGGATTGATAAATCAAATAAATGGGGCCCAAAGTCTAGGCGACCATTTTTGGGTGCATACATTTGCCCCTCTTTGACTAATGTGTGATCGATTTGGGAACACATGCAGTCAAAGAAGAATTGAAATGTGAGATCGATCTGGGATCACAAAACAACTCAAATATGAGGTCGATTCGGGATCATATCCGGACAAAGCATAAACAAAGGTCTTTGAACATGAGGTCGATTCAGGATCACATTCAAAGTAAGAGATAAGAATCTCAAATTTGAGTAAAAGTTCACAAAAGATGTCTGAATCAAGAGAATCAAGGAATTGGGGATGAGAATCCCATAAATACTGCCCCCTCGGAGTCGAAATCGAAATCATAGAGAGGAGAACAGTGAATTGATAAAGATTTGATCAAATTAGAATGAAATCATAATCGAAGGTAAATGATAACAGGATAACCATTAGGCAATGAAACATGCCCCAGTGATGAGCTAGAAGAAAAGAGATAGGGTGAAATGAAAGACTAGAAAATTGAGAGACATGGAAGGAAGAAAGTCCATCGAAAATTGTATTATGCCTCAAAAGGTCAGTCAACTGCTCAGAAGAAGGGGAAAATTGAAATGTGATTTTGACTATCAAGATGACTTCAAATTTTAATTTTGAGTCCGAAAATGGATCTAGGATGTCGAAATTAGCTAGGGGTGCAATTTTCACGCAATTCCGAGGTGTTCTAAAAATTAGGTCAAAAGGTCAAAATGCTATAAAAAGGGTCAAAATGTCATTTTCAAAAATTATTTATCTTATAGTGATTTGAGAATTTTCAAAGCTTGAGAGAGAGAATATGGCCTAGCAAGCAGGAGTTCCCATCCACAGGCATCGATTCGAGCGCGCCTGGTTGCACAACCGGCCACCACACTATCCTGCCCCGGTATGTTTTCGAAAAACTCAAGCTTTTTGAGTCATTTTTTGCATTTAATACCGTTTTAGCACATTTTTCAAATTTTTAAAATTTCAAATTTTTTTTTTTGAGCGAAATATCGCGCGATACTTTAGAAGTATCACACCTTTTGGGGAGAAGTGGCGCGCGATACTTCACGGGTCCCCAAAGTATCGCGCGACCTTAGGCACCAGTATCGCACGATACTGGGCGAAAGATCACACGATACCGGGTGAAGTATCATGCGGCCTAAGGTATATCGCCCCGCTATAGGGAGAAGTATCGCGCGATACTTCTCCAAAAAACAATATCGCCCAAGTTAGAAATTTGATATTTGACGCATTTTTGAGCAAAAATGACATGGGTCCAGACAATGTTTACATTTTAGAGATGTTTTATACTGATTTTTAGACATCCATCATGATATGTGCTAACAATTAGCTTGGTTTTTGGCTTGCAGGAGGTCTTTTCAGCGCTGATCATCAGAGCGCCGAAGGTGACTGGGTTGCGGTGTGTCCGAGATCTGGATGATCCGGGCAATGCCGATATCAGGGCCATGGGATTCTGGTATTTGTTGAGGTTCCCATATATCAGGGCTGACCATGGGTTGTTGACTGCTCTTGCCGAGAGATGGCATAGTGAGCACAACACCTTCCACCTTCCTACCGGAGAGGCATCCATTACTCTGGAGGATGTCTACAGGATCCTACGAGTGCCATGCCATGGTGAGCCTGTGAGTATAAGCATGTTTTGAGATATAATCATAAATGTAATATTTCCATATGATGAAAACTGACATGATTTATTTGTTGGCACAGGTGTACTATGATCAGGATGCCATTGAGGGGTGTCGACTGATCTAGGAGATGTTCCATGATGTTACTATTCTGGACAGGCATGTCAGCTGGGAGAGGCTGATAGATGACTTTGGCAGAGATTATCCAGTGCCATGCATAGTGGCGTCTATCATTTCACAGATCCTGATGACTGACCGCAGTCAGAAGGGTTTCCCGCTTGGATGGGCGAGATTACTAGTGGATTTGGTAGGCAGGCCTCATCAGATGGCATGGGGTCCTGCCATACTGGCAGAGATGTATCACGAGCTGCATGAGATCGTCTACAGGGACGGTCGGACATGGGTGTGTGGTGCCATCCTGGCACAGGTGTGGGCTTGGGAGCACATCGCTATGGTGCACCCCAGAGTTCAGCCGAGGGAGAGGAGGTACCCCTTTATATACAGGTACCTAGGATTCATATCACATGCCCATACTGGGGATGTGACATATTATAGGAGGATCCTAGATGAGATAGCCTCTTTCACATGGAGGCCATATAGGGAGGTGGAGGTCTGGGGAGATGCAGCTGATGAGCTGAGCTATATGATGTGCACTCGGCCACTAGTAGGTCAATATGCCGAGATAGTGGAGAGGTTTTGTATCACTCAGGTGTGGCGGTAGTTTGGGAGGCAGCAGCGAGTCTTGACAGAGACTACTACATATGCTAGGGCTAGGGATGAGGAGGGTCATGGGTGGCTACCCATGTTGGACTATCAGTAGGCTGTCGCAAAGATAGCGAGTATCAGGAGCAAGCCCTGGGAGTATTTTCCCGATGTGGCAGATGCGGGGGCTGATGCAGCATACAGGGCAAAGCGACGGAGGGCACCATTCCCTTGATTTACGATGCCAGATGCATAGGTACCAGCACAGGGAGGAGACGGAGGAGATGACGGGGGGGACGGAGGGGACGGAGGGGATGGAGGAGATGGCGAGAGGGGGAGAGGGAGGAGGATGGAGAGAGGAGAGGGATCGAGATCAGGTGGCCAAAAATAGTCATGGGGATAGAGATCATCGACGCCCGAGGATGAGGTGAGACCAGCTCACCGGCAGGCAGAGGCACGGCAAGACCAGCCTGCAGGTGGAGATGAGCTAAGAGCGAGGATACAGGCTCTTGAGGCTGAGATGCAGTAGCTTCAGATTACTATAGCAGTGAGAGATCAGCAGCTACTAGATCTGAGAGCGGAGTGAGATCAGCAAATGGCCGATCTCAGGGCAGAGATAGCACGCCGTGAGGAGATGGCACAGGCAGATGCGCTAGAGATCTGACAGGAGTCAGGGAGAGCAGCATATTATCATGGACTCTACCTGCAGGCCATTCCAGAGGGTGAGAGAGCACCATCATATTCTTAGAGGGTAGGGGTATCAGATGCGGTACTTGATAGGAGAGTCATGCCTCCTCCACCACCACGAGCTCCTCACGAGGGTGGTAGCGAGTCCTAGGGTTAGGTCTTAGGTTGATAGATGTTTAGACATATCTTGAGACATTGATCCAGATTATGGGATCCCATTTGTATATTGTATCATGACATTGATGTATATATGAGATTACTGGATGTTTGATTGTATCATGTGTTTATGTCTATCTTGTGATGGATGTATCAGTTTATGTATATTGTCTTATCATTTTTCTCAAAAATGCGTATGTACATGCTTATGTATGTTCTCTCTCATAGATGTATGTTTAATTCTCATGTGTATGATGTAGACTCATGTTTCTTGAAAATGATAGTTTTGATATAGATATGATGATATGATTAACCCCTTGTGATGAACAAGAACAGGTTCAAGATGAAAAAGACAAGGAGTGAAAGACATGATCAAGAAGAAAGAAAGGTGAGCGCAGTCAACTGATAGGTCCATGTAAGATGAAAAGGAGAGCTCTCTCTATACGCAGAAAATGCAAAACTAGACTATCATGACCCTTAAAAATGCAAGCTACTATGAAAGTGGTTGACTTGCAAGGTCACAACGCTTATAGACATCTAATTATCATCATCGAGCATTATTGGTAGTGTCATAAGATCATATAATGCACACTAGCATAACTATGTGGATCTGAATATGATCTATATCAGATAGGAATGTGGAAATCCCACCTAGGCACCAAAGACATGTAGGTCAAGATGACTAGTGCAGTGAGATTACCTAAGTTTGTTATAGCGAGATTATGCTTGTATCAAGACACATGAAAGTCAGGATAGCTATAAGCATGCACTCGCATAAAACAGTCAAGGATAATACCTTGTAGATCCCAATGTGTCAAGTAAGACCAGCATAAATGTTCATGATAGTTAGGATTAACAAACTATACCTACAAGCAAATAAAGAAATAAAACATGTTCTCATGCCCTCAGTCTTCTAGCTATGCATCATCGAAAACTTCTCAGGGAGAGACCACTCATCAAAGAAATCCTCATAGACAGCACACAAAGAAAATAAAGTCAACATATCTCAATGAGTTGATTATTTACGTGCGTGTGTGTAGGTCATAGAGTCAAACTTTGAGTATCCCACCTGCTGAGTGAGAGATATCGCATCATACAAGACTGTTGGGTAAGACACCTGATAAGTGTTAAGAAACACTTGACGCAAGGGTAGTGTTGAAAAAAACTATTTGGGGTGGTGTTGAAAAACACCTGTTTGGGGTGGTGTTGAAAAACACCTGTTGTGAAATGCCCCAAGAGACAAATGCACCTAAAAGAACAATGCGAATAGTTATGCCCCCTAGACAAAGACAAAGACCAATTCCAGACCAAGTCAAATAAGGTCAAGGCAGGATGGAAAGGTTCAGTGTCGAGGATGCATGCTAACAAAGAGGAGTGCAAAGGCCTCAAGTAGCGCCTGTTTCCAGGTTTTCACCACTTGGAATCTTTTTTCATTTTTTTCATTTTTTGTATTTTTTAGGACTTTATATGCTTTTTAGGATTTTTTCAGCATCATATATCAATTTTTTTTGGGTATTTTTTTAGGATCATAAAATATGTACAAAGGATGCCCCCAGACAGAAACGGGCATCAAGGATAGAACTTCTTGAGGTGCATAATGTTGATGGGATCAAGGAGCTGTTCTCCATCAGGATCTAACAGTAAATATGCACCGGTACCAAAAGTGGCTGTGATGACATATGGTCCAAGCCAGTTAGGTTCAAACTTGCCCTTTTGTTCTCTGTTCTGTTGGTTCTTAGGGTTCTCTCGCAAAACAAGATCACCTATTTGAAATTCTCTAGGGTGAACCTTCTTGTTGAATGCCTTGGACATACGCTTCTGATACACTCTCATATGATCAAAGGAAGCCTTACGCTTCTCATCTAAAAGTTCTAATTCCTGTAACCTCATGGCACGGTAATCCTCATCTGTAATCAAACCTTTGAGTGAGACTCTAAGTGATGGTATCTTGACTTCTAAAGGTAATACCGCTTCAGCACCATAGGTAAGAGAAAAAGGAGTGGCTCCTGTAGGTGTGCGAATGCTTGTTCTGTAAGCCCATAGTGCTGGATTGATTTGTAAGTGCCAATCCCTACCATTCTTGTGCACTATCCTATGAAGAATTTTAAGAATGGTTTTGTTAGAGGCTTCTGCCTATTCGTTTCCCTATGGAAAATAGATGGAGGACCAATGTTGCTTGATTTTAAACTTTTTGCATAAATGCTTTAGGTCCTTATTCTTGAATTGACCTCCGTTATCAATGATAATCTCAGAAGGCACTCCAAATCGGCAAATAATATGATTCAAGATGAACAAAGAGATAGTCTTCCCTGAAGCAACAGAAAGTGGCACAGCTTCCACCCATTTTGTGAAGTAGTCAGTCGCAGTAATAATGAACTTATGTCCACCTGATGAGTTGGGATGAATCTGCCCAACTAGATCAAAGGCCCAACGCTGAAATGGCCAATGAGAAACAGAAGGGATCAGCTCCCTACCTAGAGCATGAATCAGGTTTCCATGTTTCTAACATTTTTCACATGACTTAGCAAAGGCTACTATGTCTATCTGCATTGTGGGCCAATAATATCATGCCCTAAGCAACCTTCGGGCCATGGCAAGACCATTAGAATGTCCACCACAAATGCCCTCATGGATGTCAACTAACACTTGGTTGGATTCCTCCTTTTCCAAGCACCTAAGGAGCGTCCCATCTAAACCCCTCCTATATAAATCACCAGAGATAAGGGTGTGGTGAGAGGCATTACGAATGAGGTTTCGATGTTCAGAATGATTGAATGTGTCGGGGATGATGCCATCATGAAGATATGAATAGATAGCACCATATCGGAAAGACTCGTGTGTGATAATGGTACAAATGACATGGCTTTAAGACAAGTCAAAGATGGGATGGTGTAGCTCTTCCACCAGGAATTCAAATCTTGATTCATGTGTCTCCAACTAAAGAAGTGAAGCTAATGTGGCCATGGCATCTGCAGCTTTGTTCTCTGTCCTAGGGATCTGTTGAAATGTCACAAAAGTGAAATAGCGTCTCAAAGAATCAACCATCTTCTTATAGGGTATTAACTTGTCATCTTTGGTTTGATACTCTTCATTGACTTGGTTGATGATTAACTGGGAATCCCCAAAGACATGTAACTCTGTGATGTTCCATTCTATAGCCATTCTCAAGCCATTGGTTAAAGCTTCATATTCTGCAATATTATTCGTACATGGGAATAAAAGTTTGTAAGATTTTGGAATATTGTACCCATGTGGAGAAACAAATAATACTCCAGCACCTGATCCATTTTGCATGTGGGAACCATCAAAGAAAATTTTCCAAGTGTGAGTAGTCGTATACAAGATGTGTTCATCTGGGAATTCCACTTGAACATGCATACTATCCTGAATTGGGAAATCAGCTAATTGGTCAGCAATAGCTTGCCCTTTTATGGCCTTCCTTTGAACGTACTCTATGTCAAATTTAGTTAAGACCATCATCCATTTAGCAAGTCTACCCGTGAGGGCAGCCTTACTAAGCAAGTATTTAAGAGGATCAATTTTTGCAACCAAATGTATGGTATGAGAAAGCATATAGTGTCGCAACTTTTGAGAAGCAAACACCACTGCAAGACAAGACTTCTCAATGTTATTGTAATTGATCTCATAGGAGACTAGAGTAAGGCTGATATAGTATATGGCCCGTTCTTTCCCAGTATCATCTAATTGAGCCAACAATGCCCCCAGGGAAGTGTCTGTAGCTGAAATATATAGGATCAATGGTTTCCTTGGAATAGGAGGCATTAGGATCGGAGGATTAGCCAAGTATTATTTAATTTGATCTAGGCTCTTTTGGCATTCCTCATTCCACACGCAAGAAGCACCCTTATGCAATGTCTTATTAAAAGGTTGTGCTCTGTCTACAAGCTGAGAAATAAACCTCCTAATCGACTGAAGATGTCCCTAAAGACTTTTCATTTGGCTGATATTTTGAGGAGGTGGCATATCTAGAATTGCTTGGACCTTTTCGGGATCAACCTCGATACCTTTTGCTGATATTATAAATCCTAAAAGTTTGCTTGAGGTGACACCAAATGCGCATTTCTTTGAATTCAATCTGAGTTGAAACTATTCCATGCGATCTAGAATTACTTCCAGATCATCGAGGTGTGTGTCCCGTTTTCTTGATTTTGCCAGGGTATCATCCACATAATCTTCCATGTTTTTGTGCATCATATCATGAAAGATAGTGGTCATAGCTCTTTGGTAGGTTGCTCTTGCATTCTTTAACCCAAATGGCATGACGTTCCAACAATAGGTTCCCCATGCACATGTGAACGTTGTTTTCTCTTGGTCTTCAGGAGCTATTTTAATTTGATTATATCCTGAGAAACCATCCATTAGAGAGTATATTTCATAGCCCGCTGTCATGTCCACTATCATGTCAATGTTTGGAAGTGGAAAATCATCCTTTGGGCATGCTTTGTTTAAATCTCTAAAATCTGTGCATACATGAATGGACCCATCATGTTTGGAAACTAGTACTATGTTTGAGATCCATTCTGCATAATCGATGGCTCTGATGAATCCAACTCTCAAAAGTTTTTCTAATTTCTCTTTGACAAGGAGAGCTACATGTGGATGCATTTTTCTAAATCTCTGTTTCACTAGTTTGACTCTTGGAGCTATGGATAAGTGATGCATTATAAGATTTGTGTCAAGCCCTGGCATGTCTGAATAGGTCCATGCAAAATTAATTTTCTTCTTTTGTAAGAATTGTATATATGCCTTGGTCTCTTCTTCTGATAAAGACTGAGCAAGATGAACTATTTGAGGAGTTTCTTCTGTGTTCAAATTGACTAATTTTGTTGGCTCAATCAATACTGATGATCTATCTTGGAAATAACTCGGCAAGTTATTAAGTACCCCATCCTTAGGTGCCTCAAAGAGGTTTTCACCTTTGGATACATCATTTCTTTTTACTATTTTTGGTTCTGATACCGCCACAAAGTGGTTTTTGCCATCAGACCTATTTTTCTTTCTTTCTTTCTCTTTTATTTTTAGATTGAGGTACTTAATATCAGGCTCTGTCATACTTGTTGTTGGTTCACTGGTGGAAGAAGCCACGGGTTCAAGAGCATTTAGATAGCAGACAATTTCATAATCATTCTAAAAAGTGAGGAATATAGGCTCTTGATGGTGCTGAGACCAGTCAATTAGGTCATAGTGAACAAGGGGTAGGTCAATGACTGGTTCAATGTTATTTATGCAAAAGGTGTTATCTCTGGTGACCATATAATCGGGATTCATCAAGTCCTCTCCTAAGATACCTGAATTATGACTCATCCTACTAAACAAAGTGTCATCCACTAAGGCAATTTGAGGAGTACAATCCTCTAGTCCTATGCTAAGCTCGTTAGCCGCATTGGGTTGGGTACTATAAGTATGGACAACATCCATGTCCAAATCAACTTTTGCATCTGAAAGTGAGTCCCATTCATACTCATGGGATTTTGTGTCTGAATCATCATTTGGGCCTCATGATGTATAAGCCTCAAGGTTAGGAAGGGTTTCCCCTTCTCTAGTGCTAGCATTGGTACTATCCGTCGCAACTAGGATAGCAACACTTTCCTTTATCGATCTAGCAGCCATATAGTCACTATCCGTCGTAGCTGGGATAATAGGACTGTCAAGTATCAAATCTTTGGAATCTCCCCAAAGGAGATTTGTTGAGGGCACCCAATCATTAGACACATCTTGTTGATTCAAAAGATCAGGCATATAGTCTGAGTCACTGTCACTGTCCGTCGCAGCTAGGACAGGGACACCTTTCTTCTTCTTACTTTCAAAACCTAAGCCAACCATGGACTTATTCTTTCATCCAAAAAGGGCATGGTCAAGAGGCTCAGCTTTAGCATCCAGCCTATGGCTAAGGGGACCATATCCAGGATAACCCATATTCTTAACCAGTGTATACCCTCTCCCATAAGCTTTAGGTGAAGGAGCAAAATTCTCATTGTGTTTGTATTTTTCCTCATGATAGATCTAGTCCCTTACGACAACTTCCTCTTTCTCTTCCTGAATGGGGACCGAAGACTCAACAAATTTTCCAAATAATGTCATTTCTGATGACGAAGGTTTCATATTTGGTGATGGTCTCCCATAAGACCTAGGAGAGATTGGCATTTTTGTAAAAGAATCAATTTTATAATCTCCCATCCCAAGATCTATGGTCTTAAACTTCTGCTTGCATTGTTCAAGTGAACTACTAGGACTGTCAACTTCCCTATTCAAAGGTACATGTGATCCAGCATAAATGTTATTAACTGACAAAGCACTATCTCCAGGTATGCAAATTTCTACACCATTATGGGGAAACTTAACACACTGGTGATACATTGATGGGATTGCTTGCATTTCGTGAATCCATGGCCTACCTAGCAAAATGTTGTAGGCTAAAGGTCCAACATCAACAATTTGAAATAAGATATCCTTTTCTACTGGACCAATGCAAATAGGTAAAATGGCCAATCCCTTAGAACTTCTTTCTGCTTCATCATATGCCTTGATTGTGATCTTTTTCCTTGTGTCAATGACGTTCTCAGAATATCCTAGAGCCAGCAACAAACTCATGGTACAAATATTGAGCCCCGCACCCCCATCTATTAGTACACGCCTGACACAGGTTTTATGAATCATGACTTCAATGTGTAAGGCCAAGTTATGTGGGTGACTGATGGATTTGTCATCTTCTTCTGAGAAGGTGAGGTAATGAGGGCTAGCCAAATGGTTGACCATATTCTGGAATTGATCAATATCTAAGTTGTTAGGGACACTGGCTGCTCGCAAAGCATCGTCAAGGACACGCTTGTGCTTAGGGGACAATTCTAAAAGCTCAAAAATGGATATCTGCGCGGGTGTACATTGTAATTGGTCAATAAGATTATAATTGGAATTAGGACCAACGACAGATTTAGGAGGAACGCCCTTGGACATGGGTTTTTTAGACTTGCTAGTACTAGGACCTCTGATAATAATGGGAGCTTAGGCCTGACCCCAAGTGACAGCATTGAGGGACTGGGGCATTCTTCGCGAGTGAGGACCTCTTATCACCACAGCGGGTCTTTCATCAGTCATAGGAGTTGAGTCCACATCATATCCAGAAGGATCTTTCCCTCTCATCATGTTGATGTTGTCGTCAACCACTTCAAGCATGTTAATCACATTTTTAGCATTTGTGTATGTATAGTTGATAGCAGCCTTACCATGCTTGTTGTTACAATTTTCCCCTTTTTTCATATTTGGGCAAGGGTTCCTTAAAAGCCTTATGATCTGCATTAGTGATTAACCCATCAACTTGTAATCACCCACTTTCAATGAGGTCTTGGACAAGATGTTTAAGCCTAAAACAATTTTCGATATCATGTCCAATTCCATTGTGGAAGACGCAAAAGGCTTTCTCATCCCACCAATGAGGTTTAGGATCGGGTATGCGGTGCTTGGCGAGATCCTGAGGTTGCGCCAAATTATGAGCAATTAGTGTTTTGAAAATGTCGGCATAGGAGTCCCCAAGTTTGGTGAATTGTCTCTTTTCCTTCTTGGGTTTCCCTTGATACTTGGATTTATTCTCTTGTTGTCCTGAGGACGCTTGCAGCTTCATGGCTTGTACCGCATTGGAGAGATTAAGAACTCCTTCATTCTTAGGTTGTGGTGAGTCAACAACTCCGTCATTGACCACCTGTTTGTTCTTATTCTAATAGGAGTTCTTTTTGTCCTTATAACCATGATTGTTGTTGTTTTGGCCATTGTTGTTATTAATTGATTTAGCCAAAATTCCTTATTCTTTTAGGACATCCTCTATGCGACATGCCACTTCTACCATGGTATCGAAAGAATTGAATGGTATCTTTCTTACCTCATATCTTAATTCTGGCACTAAGTTACTCACAATGATGTCTATTCTTTCCTCCTCAGGAATTGTCCTGGGATATTTTGAGCACAAACGTCTCCATCTTTGTAGGAAAGTGACAAAAGATTCTCCTTGATTTTGTTTAAGCTTGCACAAATCAAGCATTGTGACCGACCTTGATAGATTATAAGCAAAATGCTGAACAAATCATTGGATGAGTTCTTTAAATGACTTTACTGGAGGAGTAAGGTTGGTGAACCACTCCATGGCTTGGCCTTTGAGGCTCCTTGGAAATAATCTCATCAAGTAGGAGTCTTCATGATGAAAAGAAAAGCTCATTATGTAGAACTGTTGAACATGGTCATAAGGGTCACCAACACCATCATATTTGTCATAGGTTGGAAACTCAACTTTCTTAGGGAACTCAACCAACACCACACTCTTGTCAATCGGGTTGGGACATATGGAGTCCAAATTAAATGTGCTCTTAGGAGCCCTCATCCGTTCTATGTCCTTCTACATTTGCATGATCACCTCATTGGTTGAAGGATTATGTTTCTTAATCTTTTGGTGGACATCAAAATCATATGGAACTTTAGCACCTTTGTTGATAAGGCTTTCTAGGAATTGATCCTTGTTTTGTTCCACATATCGTTCTACATATGCTTGAAAGGATGGTTCTTGTTGCATAGTCATAAAATCCATATGATCAATTTGGTATAACTTCCTCCATGTTGTGAGCCATGATGTGCTCGTTGGGAAGGTTGCTTTGAATGTCTATGAGGTGATCATCTCCTATGATGATCATATCTTGAAACCCTTCTTCCTCTAGGACTTGAGGATCGTGAGGGTGTCCTTGATCTTCTTCTAGGACTTGGCGAAGGGGTAGATGGGGGTGAGTTGGTCCCACTATTGGTGCCCCTCCCATTAAATCAGCTTTGGAGTTGTTGTGCATAGAGTCTATCTTCTTCTTCTTGGGTGACTCTTTTCTTTATATCCAACAACACACGTTCCTCTTCTTCTAGTTGTCTGAATTTTTCCTTTTTGGCAGCTTGTTCATCCAAATAGGCTTGCTTCTCCCTCTCAATGCTTCTCAATCTTGTATTTGCATACCGAGAGGTGTCTTTAAGTGGGGAGGATGGTCTCGAATGCCTTATTGCATTGGCTGCGTTTATGTGGTGATCACTAGATTCATTGTTCTGGTCCTTGTGTTGTGACCCTGAATCTGAGTGAGCTTGCTTATGATGTCTCTCAGCTCATTGGTGAGCATCAAAATACCTCGCGTTGTTGGGAGGTGACCCGGGTGGACTAGCATGAAAAGAACCATCGTACTCTCTTCTATGTCGTTGGAAGATATCCTCAAGAGTTTGATTCATGGCTTCTCTTTGTTGTCGGGTGAAAGTGTAACTCATGTCCATACTTGATGAAAGTGGTACAAAAGAGGTGCTCACTTCACTTGGATTAGCTCTCGGATTAAAACAAACCTCAGATTCACTCTTAGGTGATTGATCAAAAAGGGGTCCTTTTCCCTTCTGCTGTCGACGAGTCTTAACTGGTGGCAACTGGCTAAAGGCAACAGGGGGTCGCTTCCCTTGATTAACTTGGTACCTTGTCGTAACTGACATGAAAGAAAGATACTCTCAATGATAAGGTGACCTCTCAAAGTGTTAGCGCCAAACTAAGATAATCAAAATCCTCTATTATCCAAAGAGAAATGAGAAGATTAAAAAAAAAAAAAAAGGCTTTACCAACACTATCAAAGAGGTGCTTCAAATCAAAGTGTGACTACCCTTGCACGTTTGAACCAGGAGGTTGGACTAGGCCAAAGTATGATTGAAATTGAGATTTAAATGAAAGCGATTTGGACAATAAGAGCACTAAAATTTTCCAAGAGTGTAGCTAACAATCTTAGAGATGAATCTTGGCACCAAGAATGACCTTCTAATTTGATAATTATTCCAAAGTGATTTTGTAAATCAAATGATGCTATCCCGGAGGACCAAAACCAAAAATTTAGAGTCAAGACAGGTCTCAAACGTCAGAGCAAGAAGCCTACTCTAAGACCTAACCTGATTAACAACAACTGAAAACTGACCAAATTGCAAGGACAGCAGAAATTACCCAGGCGATATACTCCAGGCTACTAGGGCGATATACCTATAACCGCGTGATACTTCACCTTAGGCCAGGTGATATACCTTATAATAGTCGGGCAATATACTCCAGGCAGGTCGGGCGATAGTCCGTCAAGGGCGAACTATTGCGCGATATTTATTTTCAAAGTAGGCGATATTTTTAGTAAGCGTGAAGTATCACATGATATTTCGCTTTACAGAGTGCAATACTGTTGCAGAATTTTTCAACTCTTAACCAGAATTGTGTAAAATTTGCATTTTTGGGTCTGCTTGGTCAAAAAATTTAGTCTGAGGAGGATTGATGTTTTCGATTTCAATCACAATATCAGCAAAATTTTGGCAGGTTTGCAAACAGTGAGGGATCAAACATGTCTCAAACACTTGAAACAAGGGCAAAAGCAACCTTGCCAAGACAAACACTTATGATATTGGAATTGAAAAAGCACCCTATAAATGCTACCGATTGTTTGTATGTAAGAATGTTTATATTGGCATCACACAACCGAAGACAATTCAAGCAAGTCTATCCTAAAAAGTCAAGGCTCAATACTTACCAACTTAGCCCACAACTTGATGCCCCCTCGCCTCACACCAAGTGGTTACCCACAAGAGATGTTGGCTTTGTCATGGAAGTGTCAAATGACACAACCAAAGGGACACATATGGTGAGTATCTTAAGGTGATCTGGGTAAACCACTTGGATCAATCCTTGCACTAAGAAGATAAGCGGCTAAACAAGGTGGCTTCTATCTAATGGTTCTTAATAAGGATTTCCATTCACAACACCCCCCTTGCTCCTCATAAAGGACTAGGACCTCGCGGCCTCAAGAGTACCTTAAGCATTCTTGTTCAATATTTTCCCCATGGTCGCAATCCCATGAGCTACTCACATCAAACGAAGATAAGTGTTATGTCTACCAAAGTTTTTGGTGTCCTTGATAGCCTTGAGATTATAGTGAGTTAGAATCACTTGCCACCAAGGAAAATGATGACAAGGTTGTCCCCACTTGAGTCGTTCCTCTTGATTGCTCAAGATCAGGCCTGCTAAAGGATTCCTAAACTAAACAAAAATAGATAATTTATGAGGTTCGAGGTTTTTGGTTCACCTCAAGGGTGAAGAGCATACTCCCCTATCTCAAAAACTTCTCCCAAACACAACAAGCAAAGAGATTCAATTACTCCCTTGCTTCCAAAACCTTAAGATGGGTCAAGATTTTCTGATTCACTTAAAGGTGAAGAGCATACTTCTCCTACCACCTCAAAATCTCTTTCACAAGGTTTTAAAAATTCCTAATACAATTAGTGAGTGCCACACTTGAAAGAAAAGCAAATAAACAAGCAAGATTTTTTTATTTTTTTTATTTTTTAAATTTTTTTTTATGCTTGAGAAGCCCTACAAAAACTGTTAGTAGCCCTCTTTGACATGCGTTTTTAGCAAATTTCAAGCAATAAGAGCACCTACAAGCACAACTTGTTAGACCAACAAGGTTAGCAAAATCAAAATCAAAATGTAAATATGCAATAAACTGATAGATCCAAGCTAAAAGATGCAGGTTAGACCTATCTAAATACAGTAAAATAAACCAGCAAACTAAAATGATCAAATTCGGATAATAAAACTGGAAATGCAGGTCTCTGTCAGAGCAGGCGATATACCTCAGACTTCACCAGTATCGCGCGCCATAGTTTCCTATAGTCGCGCGATATACCTCAATCTGGGCGATGCTCTACACTATGGGTGGGCGATACTTCGCACGATGCCAGGTGATATACCTCAGTACTGGTGGGTGATTCTTCTCTTACGCGAAGTGTTGCACTGCTATATAAAGGTATATCGCACGATATTCTTGAGAAGTATCGCACGATACTCTGAGACAGAAAACCAGAACTGTAATTTTTTTGAAAAATAATCCAAAAAATGATGAAAATGCAATGAAACAAAGGACAAAGCCTATCTACTCTGCCCCACGGTGGGCGCCAGAAATGTACACACTAAAATGGTGCACTTCTATGAACCATTACATGCAAGGTTGTTCAAGAATGAGGCCTCATAAAGTGGCTCATAGCTCTCTATGTATGGAGTTGCAAGATTGAAAATTGCTCTCAGCTAGAGCTATGAACTCATGACCTTGCTAGTCAACCACACAATGAGAGATTCACAATGAAGACAAGGGAAACAATGCCAATATCCCCAAGAATCAAATATGCAATGCAATGCAAGCTATATTGAAATAAATATGCAACTAGAAATGGAAATGTAATCTAATCTATGAAGTGAAAGTACAAACTATGCTATGAAAGGAAAGAACAAGTATTACCAAGCCTTCCTATTTAAGCTATGTGAGTTACTCTATTGCATAAAAGGAAACTAAGCTAATATGTCATGATCATGCAAACTAAGCAAAGGAAATATGCAACTAAATGATGTAATGAAATGAAGCAAGTCTTCAATATCTTCAAAAGCTCCAAATGCACCTAAAACCTGCAGCATAACATTAACATAAAAACATGGTATGCAAATGGAGGAGAGAGCTTTCCTTTTATAAGAAATGAAGTGAAATGGACCATTGAGATTAAGAGGCAAAAAGTCTTAATCAGCGGTGGAGCTTGAAAGAGGAGCAATCCATGTGCACAAGTATCCTCCAATAGGAAAATAAGAGTTGACTTTATGTCCATATGAGACAAAAAGTGTTTTTCTCCTTTTTATAAAATAGGAATAATGCTTTATTTGTGCAACTTAGGATAAGAGGAAAGTGGGGGCTTTTTATTTAATTAAAAGGGGAGGAAATATTCTTTTCAAGTAAATAAAAACTTAGGATAAATGGTTAGCCCGAGGATAAAAATCTAATATATGATCGAAATTAAGACTTGATCAAGAAATTGATAATGTTGAAAATATTGATTATTGATAAAAATGATTTAGGATTGATAAATCAAATAAATGGGGCCCAAAGTCTAGGCAACCATTTTTGGGTGCATACACCACCTAGTACAAGTGAGTACAAATCCATTTTCCACTCTCACTTTGAAACATAGAAACTCTTTTGTCTAAATCTCATGGTTAGCCACGAGTCCCTCATCAATGAAATTGTGTGGCCCCTATGTCAAGTAAGGTAATCACTTGTTTCCCTGCTAAGACCCCCCTCATCCCAAATGTTCCCTCTTTCTGAATGCTAGAAAGGTGTGCTACAAGTGCCTCATCTTCTTGTTCCTTAATTGATCCTTCTAATGCACTGTCTTCCTCATTGGCACTACACTTAGTCTACTGGTCTAAATTTTTAGAACTTGCATCATCTCCTAAAAGGTATTCCATCTTGTTTTCCTTCCCCTTGGAAGTGTACTCATGTTTAGGGTCCCATGGTTACTTACGTTTAAAGCAAAAATTTCTATGTCTCAAGTTATTTAGGAACTTTTCATTAGGTTTTTAAAATGGTTTCTTTTGTTTCTCTAAAGTTTTATGAAAGGGTTTCTTATCCTTATTTCTTGGGAAGTGTTTAGATGATGACTTATTCCTTGAATCAACATTCTCCATGCTCCTAGCCTTCTTCATGAATTTTTTTAATGTGGGTGGGTCAAATGCTCTAACCCAACTATGCAAGGGATCTAAAATACCCTCTATAAAAAGAACTGCCAACCTCCTCTCAGATATATCTATCACCATACCTAATAACCTCTAGAACACAAATATGTATGCCTCTAATGAACCATACTACTTCAGTTGTTCAAGCTACATGAAATAAATCTCTGGCTCCTTATGATCAAAATGTTCGATGAGTCTACTAGTGAGCTCATCATAGGAGGCAATGTAGCAATGCCCCAATGTAATCAACCCATGGTACCACCACTCATGGGCCATGATATAAAAATGCAAAGAAATGAACCTGATAGCCTCCTTGTCTAACATAGGTTTTAATGATAGGTAATTATCCATCTTCTACACCAAAGCACAAGTTGTACACTTATCACCTCCATCAAAAACGTGGCAAGGTTAACTTGACGACAACTTGTTGGAAATCCCTATTACCCTGTGGAGCCTTATAATATTTTCCTCTCATTGAACCTGATTTAATCCTCTTTTGTCCAATAAATTGGTCAAGGGTCAATAACTCTTTGACCTCAAGTGGTATGATCATATACTCTATATAATGATGTATGATCTCCTCTGCCACTGAAATTTGTAACTTGGGCCCATGACCCTGTGGATTAGGTGACTCCTCTTTTGAATTGAAAATTGGTTGTAAAGGACTTATAACTAAACTAGATACTATAATATGCTCCTCCTATAGCCTTATAGACTCCCAACAATTAAGACATCATATACATCATAGTGTTAAATTTCTCTCCATCCTAGCACTGGGACTAAGAGACCGAGATTTTTCCTTCTCTTTCTCAACCATGGTATCTGCTAAGGTGTCACCAAATCTAAAGTTTGACATGTGGATTCCTCTCTTGGTACAAGTTAAGAAAAGTTGATCACTCATCCACAAGCTATATAATATTCTCAGGATGGTAGGAAATGACTATGCTTTGATGCCACTGTAGTAAACACCCCGATTGTGTTTTTTTTGCCAAAGTCTGATTTCTCAGGGTAATTCTTTTTTATTTATTTATTATTTTTTGCTTTTTTTAGTTTTGAGGGTTTTCAATTTTTTGTTTTGTTTTTTGTCATATGTTGATGATTAAATAATTCTTGCAATATGCAAAGAAAAATAACTACTAAAACTAAACCAATTACAAAGTAACCTAAACACCAAACTTTGAAATAATAAATTGATTATTTCAGTTTCTAATAAATTACATAACCCATACCATGAATCTTTAGGTTGCCCCCATGCATTGACAATAATGAAGACTCATAGAGCCCAAAAAATACCATAACTATTATAGATGTTGGAAGGAAAGGGTTGTTTGAGTGTTTTCTTTGCTGAGTATATATCCTATGTCTTAAGCTTGTTGGTAATACTTAATGCCTAGGTCTGTACGACTAATGTAGCAATCTGAAATCACTCAAGAATCCCTGATTTCTACCACATACCCCCCTAAAATGTATTCCTTGCAACAAAAAATTGGAAGTATATGTGAAAATTTTCCCAACTAATGCCTGACGTCGCAATTGGAAGGCCCTAAGAGCTGGTTATGAGTTGTATAACCAAGCTAATGGATTAAATTAATGAATGATGCCCTGTCGAACTTTGATTTGTAAGTGTTTGGTTGAAAGTTTCCCCCACTCCAATTTAGATATGCTCAATTTACTCACAAATAAATCTAAATATGAAGATCCCCTTGGGTGCTCTCACACACCTATAGGCCTCTATTTCTTGAGAGTTTTTGTTATCAGAAAAGAAATCCGTTGAAAAACCCCTTCAAAGAGATCTCCACAATATTGTTGGTGTAAAAATGATTTCAAGATGATGCATTTTCTTCCAAAAAAACTCTTTTTATTTGGTTGGCCTTTCCCTCCAAGACCATTCAAACTTGATTAAGGTTTTAATATTTTGTTTTGATAACGTTAAAATACTTTATTTTATTTTGAATCCTCACCTAGAGGTTTGAACTTCCTCAAGTTCATGGCTCATCATGATAAAGCGGTCGTTATGACTTTATTTTAATACCTAGGTACTTGGGCCAAAGATTCTAATAATTTATTATATGATAAATTGATTAAAATAATTAGTTTTATTATTATTTTATTATCCTCGACTTAGGAAATAATTAAATTATTTCCCAATTATTCATAGGTCACTCATCTGGACCCCAATTAGGATTTTGATTGATGCCCCATGTCCATTGGTGTTGTCTGACCACTATGAGCTAATTGGTAGTCCCTTCCTAAACTTTAGGAACTATCCTAAAAAATAGGAACTGTGTTAGAAGTCTCTAGGATTATCCTAGAGGTCTCCTGACTAACTCTCAGTTCATCCCTAAAATAATAGGGACTCCTCTTAAAATCCAAGGGACTACCCAAAATTGGTCAAACTAGCTCTTAAATCCCTAATATGTAGTTACAAGCCCCTAAAAGGGTCCCCTACACAATATGCTGGGCTATGTGAATCAATTGATAGGCCAACCTCATCTATCAACTGACTTGTCCAAGGAAAGGACATTACACCCAAGGTACCTCATTATTTCCCTAGGTTTAATTTGTTTCCATTATGAGAGAATCCATTGAGAAATAGGCCCAGTTCAAGCATATTTTAACTTTGCGAGGTTGTATGCTGGCAGTAAACATTGTTGTTTTGTATTGCTTGGTCAAGCATATTGTAATTCGTATGTCTATATTCTACTTTCATAGTCAATGGTTAGATTTTTTAAACAAACAAAGTTCGTCTGTAATCTAAATTATTTCAATACAACAAAAAATTTTCCCATCCTTTATATCAAATCATAATAAAAACCATACAAATAAATATAATTATAAATTAACCCAAAATATTATGTTTAAAATATAAAAAATAATCTTAATAATTTTTGTGACTATTTTTTTAAAAATAAATTATATATATATATATATATATATATATATATATATATATATATATATATATATATATATATATATATATATATATATATATATATATATATATATATATATATATATATATATATATATATATATATATATATATATATATATATATATATATATATATATATATTGTGATCAAAGAAAACCTAACCTGTTCGGAATGAGCGTAGACATTCAAACATTGGCCTAACATCATATTCCTAGCATATAGTAAAAGCAATTTGCAAAGACACTTCAAATAGAGCTCAATGGGAGCACCCTGTCACCATTCGATTTGCTCTCGATTTAGGGATGTGGGTGTGCTCTCGAAACACATGGAGCATGTCCCTAATGCAGATTAGGAAGGATTAGGATCAAATAGGGACCATGAGAACCCCATAGTGGCACAAAATCAGATATAGAACACCCGATTTGCCCCTAGAACCTCAAGGAGCCTAAAGAAGCAAAATGCAGATTAAGCTATAAATGCTTATGCTAAGGTTGATTTTAAACCAAATGAAGTGTGATATGATGCATAAATGATTAGAAAATCTTAACAATGAACAAGGTTAATCCATTAAGCTATTCTAGGGTGGGTTAAAAAGCATAAAAGATAAAGAAATCTAATAATTATGCTAAATGCTAAGATGATCTAGACATAAATGAGCATGATAACAATGCATGGATGATATGAACTAAGCTAATACTTTTCTCTTGGAAGGAGGAGTATTTATAGCATTTTTCTAAGGGCTTGGGTTAGGAAGTGGAGTTAGGGTCAGATTCAGGGTTTGGGGTAGAGTTTGGGGTATGGTTAGGGGTAAGGTTAGAGGAATGAGGGTTAAGGGTTACTCACACGTGTAAGAAACACTAGGGAAGAGTGCCTAAGGGACGAAGATGGAAGAAGGGTCATGGGCTTCATTATGAGGCTGTAAAAGCCTTAATGAGGGTGTAAGAGGCTATTAATGAGTCTATAAGGCTCATTAGTGAGGGGTTTGACCAAAAGTCAAAGGAGTGTGGTTCAGACTAAGAAGGTTAGGAATCACCTTCTAATCGGGTTTAGGAAGAATTTAGGAAAGTTTAGAAGGTTCTAGGGTTTTCTAGAAGATTCTAGGGTTTTAGGCTTTAAATAAATATTAAATTTATTTAAGGATTGTGACTTTATTTATTAAATAATAATTCAATAAATAGGGGGAAAATCATTTAAATTTGATTTAAATGATTTTGGCTAGGGTTTCTTAATTAAATGTCTTTAATTAAAATAGGAGAAGGGATAATGATAATAAAAACTAATTAATTAATTAATTAATGATGATGTCATCAGGGGTTTCTGCAAAATAAAATATTTTTATTTTGGCAAAGGTATTTTAGGTGTCTACATTTTGCCCCTCTTTGATGTGATGTCGCAATTGGCATGGTGTCAAAGATAAGAAAATAAGATGCCCTAGGCTAGAATTAGAAGAAGGATAAAGGGTTGTGCCCCCTCGAGAAAATAACGCAAAGAGGACACTTTGTGGAATTTTCTCAAAAAGGATGCAAGAAGGAAGGAAGAAAGGAGGAAGGGGGGATAAACAAACGACCTTCCAAGAGAAAAGATGCATAAATGCAATATGATGTGAGATGCAAGATGAAGCTATATAAAAGATACAAGATGAAAAATTAATCTATATGATGCAGGATGGGGGATTTGGGGAGCTCCGTGTGTTGGATATTTTTGAGAGCACAACCTAGTTTGATATAGCAATGCTAGAGACCTACCAAGGTTACGAAAGAGCACAAGGACTTGTCACCAGCGTTGCATAGGACTAACACAAAAAAAACAAGCATGCCAAAGGGTTGTCCCATCATCACACATGAAACCCAGAGGAGGCATGGTGGAAATAATGTTGGAGAAACCACAAATAGATGACTGACTCATAAGAAAAAGCAAAAGATCAAAAGACCTTGCCCCAAATTGTCCTCATTCGTAGTACACCATGATATAAAGGATCGTAGTGACTTTGAGTAGAGGACAACGAGACGCTGTAAAAGATTAACAAGATCCAAAGGACAAAATCCAAGATCAAAATGATAACTCTAAAAGACATCCTTTGCCAAGGAGAGAGATCGATGGTTGATTGATGGGGGGAGATTAGGTTTGAACATGGCAAAGGATACATCGCCATGGACCCAATTTGATTGCTTAGGTCGAACAATACAAAAGGATACATCTATGCAAACCCATGTCAATTACTTAGGTTGGACAATACAAAAGGATACATCTGTGCGGACCCATGTTGATGAGGAGAATGTTGTGTTGCTGATTGGAAAATGTTGAGTCAAGGATAATCACGTGATCCAGGATAGTCGACAAAAGATGTTGCTAAAGTAAAAGGATAGGTGGGACAATATATATGATCAAAGATGTTGTAGGACTAATGAGGATATGTACAACATGATGGGAAGATATGTATAAAGGAGCTCAAAAGATAAGCAAAGATCCAAAGGAACCAATGAAATAAAAAGTATCTCACAAAACCTTTTTCCATAGGTAGGATGATGGAGGATGACTGATTTGCTGAGGATTGATGGTGGAGGATGGTGGAGGATTACCAAGTGTTAGGGATGAGTTGTTACTTCCTGATGTAGGATCAGATAGGATAGGATTGGATTTGTCAACCTAAGATAGATTGTTGATCTTCGGAAGATGGGACTCTTGCTAGTGTATGCTAATCTCTTGCTCGAGATGATGAGGCCTACAAAGACAAGTATAGGATTCCCTAGACAATGCTTAGTCATAGGGTAGTGCTGGGATGATTTTGATTCAAGATAAGGATTGAGAAAATCAAAGGATATGACGCGAAGTGGATGGTGGATGACTGGATAAGGATTCTTATGACAAGAGATAGGTAAGACACTTGAACCTCAAAAGGACCAAGGGATGATTGTTGAAGCGCTTAGTTGGATAGGTCACGACAACTCAAGGGATGATCGACATAGAGGATGGGACCTAAAGACACATATGTACAAATGAGTCTATGTGGAGACATGATTGACACTATGGTACAAGACTTAGGATAGGATGCATGGGGATCTGGGGATGAATCTGAAGCTCCAAAGATATGCAAGATGATGCCCCAGTTGGGCTGGAAAGCTAAGACAAACTGATGGTGGATATGATGATGATGGATGATGTGTCCTGAAATGACACATATTTGGGAAAGACGCATCCCAATGATGATGATTGGATTGAGACCAAAGCTTGCAACCAAGATAGGGACAAGACTAAGGATGGGATTAGATGGGTTGGCTTGATCTTGGATGTCGGACTCTGGATAGCCAGAAGATATGGATAGGATTTGTTAATGTTGGAAGATTGTTGGGAGATTTAAGATATGGATGGATGGCATTGGATTTCATGGGGGTAGCCTATAGCTAGATACCAATGATAAGGGAAGTACCGAGTGATGGAAAGGTGGAGGAAATTATTAGGGATTTGGATGGAGGAACTACTAAAGGATGGTGATAGAGGATTTGCTAAGGGATTTGGATAGAGGAATGCTAAAGGATTGGGATAGAGGAAATGTTTGGGGATTGCTTTGGATGGAGAAATGCCAAGGATTTGGGTAGAAGATGTGCTAGGGGATTTAGACAGAAGAATGCTGGGAGATTTGGATGAAGGAATGCTGAGGGATTGCTTTGGATAGAGGATTGTTGAGGGATTGAGATGGAGGAATGTTGAGGATTTGGAAGATAGGTGATTGCTGAGGATTTGGATAGAGGAATGTTGAAGAATTGGATAAAGGAATGCTTTAGGATCTAGATAGAAGATGGGAGGAAGATAAGGATTTGGATGGAGGAAGGTTCATATTGGAAGATGGAAGATAGGGATTTGGGGGATGGAATATTTGGATTTCGATAGGTCTCCAAGGAATATGTCACCAAGGAATATGATGCCCCTGCTTAGGATAGTTTGTGCATTCAGAGGAATTTGGCAGGGGGAACGATAGGATGAAAGAAGATTGGTAATGGGGAAATGGATGCAGAAAGGTGCCCCAAAGCATGTATACTTGGTGGTCTCTATTTCTATATCAAGATCCATAGGAGGATGAAGGAGTTGAGAGACAAATGAGATGGAGGAGATGTTGGATAGGATGTGATAGAAGGGAATTACCCCCAATTACAGAGAGGAATTGGGGGGATTATGCATGATGCCTGTTTGCTAGGTTTTCATCACGGTACTTGTCCAAGGCACTTGAATTGCCAAGTTTTCACCATTAATGGATGAATGTTTTTCTTTTCTTTTCTTTTTTGATATTTTTCTTGATTTTTCCAATTTTTATGGATTTTCTGATTTGCTGTTGACTTTTTGCTGACTTTTTCTGACTCGCTTCTCTGACTTATTGCTAACTTTCTGATTTGTCAGTGACCTTTTGCTAATCCTTTTTTATTTTTTGATGACCTTATGATTTGTTAGAATGTTGGTACAACCTTATTGGGATGGGGGTATTATGCAAAGGCATGGATTGGATAGGGTGGATGGGAGATATGGTGGTAGAGAGCGTTTGGATGGAATGATGGAAAGTGATCATGATAGGGAGATGTTGTTAGGACCAGCATTGGCACATGTTGTGAGGAAGGTAGATAAGGTAGATGGGATGCAGCAGGCAGAGGTGGATCTGATGGAGGATTCGTGCTAGGAGATCTTGGGACAGAGGGACCCAAAATGGATTTAGGAGATGGAGGGGAATGAGTAGTTGGTGGATTAGAAACTTTGGATACCATTGTGAATATTTCTTTTAGATGTATTGCATCTTTTTGCTTTGGGATCCACATCATCTTTGCTTTAGCTTTGGTGGGTCTTTGTGGTCGTTGGGATGCATTAGATTTTTCTTTTGATTTGTTGGGCCTTTGTGGCCTTTGGGATGCATTGGATTTAGCTTTTGATTTGCTGGGCCATTGGGATGCATCAAATTTCTTGATTGGATTTTTCTTTGCTTGAGCATTTCATTTAGAGTGGACATGACAATCTTTGGATTTTTGCAGATATTTCCCTTTATGCATTTTTTATATGGCATCCAAATTGCGAGAAGCATTGGAAGGAATATGAGGAGATATGTGGGATGGAGGAAATATGGATGGAGATATGGAAGGAGATTGGAAGATAGGAGATGTTAGAATGTGCCTTTGTTGATCCTGACTAGGGATGTTTGGATTTTGGATGAAGGATTGAGTAGGATAAGATGGGGGATGATACTTTGGGATGTAAGGCCTCAAAATGGATTTGGTATGTGAAGGATATGCAATGGTAGATTTTGGGACATAGGGACCCAAAATGGATTTGGAGGATGAAGGAGGAATATGATAGGTCATCCTTAGCTACAATGATGGAGGAGGAGGAATGGCAATGTATGCTTTGGAGGGATGACTGGAAGATGTGATGGTGTGTTTGGGAGGGTGCTTGAATTTGGCTTTAGTTGTACCAACATTTCGGGAGGAAGTTAATTCTTCAGATGTACGACCAATACCACATGATTTTGGATGTTTCTTGTCCTGTGTGGGCTCCAGATTCCTTGTTCATGAGTGCCTAGGCCCTTGCCTTGATAATTCTATTTCTTGAGAATTTTATCTAAACAAGGATATTTATGACTTGGAGAATAAGATAACATCCAGTTTCAGGTTCTGCAGTGGAAGATATGGAACTTATTGCTTCTGCTTAAAGTGGGTTGTTATTAACAAATGTAAGTGGACCAAGATGATAGAGTGATGGCAGTGGGATAGTTTGGTTTGGAGGATCATCAAGTGGAGATGATGAGATGATAGGATCTTGACTAGGATTGGAGGATGGTGATAGATCTTGAGATGGAGGAATTGGGATTGTAGGATCTTGGATTGGGGTGATGGAAGCAATAGAACATGCAATAGAGGAAGTGAAGGGATTAGATCTTGATTTTCATCTATGATTATTTCAACATGCTTTTGGTCAAGATCTAAACTGGATTGGATTAGTGTGGATAGAGTACTGGGTGATTTATGGATGGTCTCTTCAGAAGGAGTGGATGGAAGGATGATTGAATCTATGAATGTGATGGCTGGAAGAAGGATGAACTCTTCAGATGATATGGATGAAAGGATGGGAGATTCTATGACTGTGATGGCAGGAAGAAGGGTGAACTCTTCATATGGTATGGATGAAAGGATGGGAGATTCTACGACTGTGATGGCAGGAAGAAGGGTGAACTCATGAGGCCCATTGAATTTGCTTTGGATAATGCTAGGAGATGGAGACATGGATGGGGATTGGATGGATTCCACAGATGGAAGGGACTCAATGATTCTTGGAGATGGAAGAGGATCAATAGATGAGATATACAGAAGAAGGATAATAGATGGGGGAGGTTGATGGGGCTCATCTATGATGGTTTCACTTTTGAAATGGAATGACTCTTCATCTTTAGGAGTGGGATTTGTTGCTGGCTTCCTTGTGAAACTCCTTGGAGACTTTCATGACAGAGGTTGGGGTGAAGGATTAGAATGTGTAGAAGATGGGGAGCTAGGATAGTCCTCACATGAAGGTGGGTTGGAAGAGTGTGAACTTTCTTGAGGGGATGTTAGTGCAGACAAGCAATTGGAGGATGACATGACTAGATATTTCACATAGGTAGGTTTAGAGGAAACTTGTGAACTGGTTTGGCTAACTGATGGGGCGGGGATGATGGGTTGAGATATGGGATATGAAGTAGATTGAGGGATGTATTCTTCTTATGGAAGGGGATTTATGGCAATGTAGGCAAGAAGGGAAGATGTTGGATTTAGATAGGATATAGTGGATGGAGGATTAAGATAGGATGGGGGATTAGGATAATGGATCAGAAGACTAGGATTTTAGATTTGAAAATGGGTTGGAGGATAAGGGGATGGAGGATTTGGATAAAGGATGGAGCTATTAGGGTCATTGTAGAAAGGTGTTGCTTGGGATATGACCATAGAAGGAGATGGAGGTATCAAGGATGCATATAAAGGATATGTAGGCTCAATATTAGAAGAAGGTGTGGATTAATAGGATAATGGATTTCCCTTATCAAAGGTAGGATAAGGAGAGCCAGTGGATATGCATGAAGGCATGATAGGATAGTTTGGAGGAATGATCAGATCATGGGGGATGTTTGGAGCAATTTTGTTAAGGTTTTCAAAATACTCATCGTGATCCACAAGAGTCTCATCATCATACTTGCTAATGTTTTCAAAGTACTCATCATGATCAACAAGACCTTCATCATCATTGAGATAGGAAGGAATAAGAGGAGAAACATAATAACCAAACTCATCATAATAGTTTTGAGACATGTTGACTTGCGGGTGAGTTGGATAGGGATGAAGGATGAAGATGGATTGGAAGACTGGTAGGATTAGAGTAGGATTTGGATTAGGATGACCGAGAAGCTCAGATTGGGATTGGATTTGGCTCAAGATAGGAGGAAAAGACTGACTCTAGAGGAAGGCAGACAGGGGATGGGGGATGACCAAGATGACTCTGCTAACGTAGGAAAGGAGGAAAAGACTAGATGCAAGATGACCGAAAGGCCATGATTAGGAAGCCAGGATGACAAGATTTTGAAAGCTTGAATTACTTCAAGATTTTGGAGGATTTTGACTGACATGGAAAAAGGATTTGTTAGTAGAACTCTTCATTTGTGTATGTTCAACAGATGTTTTGCATTGAGTCTGGAACTTCGAAAACACATCAAGCATGAACTACCTAAAAGATAGGCTAGTATCAAAATCTTTGCCCACAACTTGATACCCGAAAAGGGATATAGATGGTGAGTAATCTTAAGGTGATCCAAGAAACCACTTGGATCAATCCTTGCGCAAATATTTTGATACCTTCAGGAGTAGATCGGGAAGCCTCTGATTAATAGGTGTCCGATTTGGTTCGTGGAGTCCTCCCAATCTATTTGTACGCGCGTGACTCACTTAAGAGCCTACTTGACCATGCCAAAATAGTAGGGATATTCACCTACCTCGGGCTACCATTAACATGCATCACCCGAGCTTGAGGGGATGAAGCGAGAGATTTCTCAACGCTTTATTTCTATACTATCCGGGGAAGTACCGGTTTGAATTCATTCTCCAAAGAGGAAACACTTTTCTCTCTAGACATGCTTCTCTAGAAGTAAAATAAGTGAACTTGTTCAAGTTCAACCTTTTTTCATGTCACTTAGCTAACAAGGATTTTGCAAAATTGAAACTCCTAGAATCACACCATGAAGATTTCTTTGCCAATTTGATTTAGTGATTCAAATGAAAACTTGCAAACACATGTGTTTATGATTTTTATTTTTTCATTTCTTGAAGACAAGAAAGCTTTTGAAAAGATATTGCAATTTTTTCTCTTTTATGCATTCAAGATTGAGTTTGCTTTCTAGGATCCTGATTTGAACTTTGAAATGAAATGAAATGATTTTCTTTCAACTTTAGGACATTTAATATTGTGTTTATTTTTGGACTCAAAGAAAATGACTCTTTTGATTTGGACTTTGGTTCACTTTCTTTAGATTGTATTCAAGACTTTGTGCTCTAGAATTCAGTTTTGGGCCCAAAAAAAGTGTTCCTAGAGTGCTTTATGCATGAAACTTTGAAAAAATGTAAGATTTTGCAAAAATAAGTTTGTTTTAACCAAGTAAAATGCATTAGGAATGTTTAGGATAATTTAGGATTGATTAGGAATCAATTAGGAATGAGATGCAAATTTATTCCTAGATTGCATGAAGCTTTGAAAACACTTAAGATATTACACAAGAAGTTCATTTTGGCTAAGATAAATGTATTTGGATTGATTTAGGAACACTTATAATGAATTAGGATTGATTAGGAACCAAATAGGATTGATATACAGATTTCTAGTTCTTTTTAAGCATCCAAAATTTGAAGTATTCCTAGCTTGCATGGAAATCTTAAAAATACTTAGATTTGAATAAATGGAGTTCTTTTTTATCCAAATTGAAATATCATAGGTTATTTTGGTTGATTTTTAATTGATTATGATTATTTTTTACTTGTTTAGGAAAGATGCACAAAATTATTGATTTATAGGCATTCAAGAGTGGATTAGAGTTCATTTTAAGCCAAAAAATGAAGTGTTTTGGTTCCTAAACATGAAAAATGGTTGATTAGCCTTAAGGCCTTAGTGTTTTTAGTGATTTAATTTCCTCCAATTATTTCTTGCAAAACACGGGGTTAAAAACTAAAATTTTACAGTCAAGAGGCACCAAGAGGCCCCAATGAACCCTAAAATACAACTAAACCCATGCTTAAGGCCTTACATGTGCCCCCTATTTTCCATACGAGTAAATAGTGCATGGTATTTTGGTGAGTTTACTTGTATGAGTTAGGATGAGGGCTCATACGAGTCACTATGACTCCTGGTACGAGTAAACAGGGCCAATAGGCTTAAAATAAACCAAAATTACATGCAAAGGTCCCATACGAGTATTGGGCACCTCTGGTATGATCCAGGAAGTTTACTCATATGAGAATCTATGCCAGTGAGTTTACTCATATGAGAATCCACCAAGAACATGACAAGAATTGTCAAAAAGTGAGTTTTTTGCTTGGAAAACCCCCCAAAAAATGTAGTTTTGAAGGCTTGTGGGGTCCCACCGGGCGTGCCAAAATGTGATCAAAGAAAACCTAACCTTTTTGGAACAAGCATAGACATTCAAACATTATCCTAACATCATATTCCTAGCATATAGTAAAAGCAATTTGCAAAGACACTTTAGATAGAGCTCAATGGGAGCACCCTGTCACCATTCGATTTTCTCTCGAAACACATGGAGCATGTCTCTAATGTAGATTAGGAAGGATTAGGATCAAATAGGGACCATGAGAACCCCATAGTGGCACATAATCAGGTATAGAACACCTGATTCACCCCTAGAGCCTCAAGGAGCCTAAAGAAGCTAAAATGCATATTAAGCTACAAATGCTTATGCTAAGGTTGATTTTAAACCAAATGAAGTGTGATATGATGCATAAATTATTAGAAAAGCTTAACAATGAACAAGGTTAATCCATTAAGCTATTCTAGGATGAGTTAAAAAGCATAAAAGATAATGAAATCTAATAATTTTGTTAAATGCTAAAATGATCTAGATAGAAATGAGCATGATAACAATGCATGGATGATATGAACTAAGCTAATAATTTGCTCTTGGAAGGAGGAGTATTTATAGGATTTTCCTAAGGGCTTGGGTTAGGAAGTGGAGTTAGGGTTAGAGTTAGAGTTTGGAGTAGAGTCTGGGGTATGGTTAGGGGTAAGGTTAGAGGAATGATGGTTAAGGGTTGCTCACACATGTGTGAGCAACACTAGGGAAGAGTGCCTAGGGGACCAAGATGGAAGAAGGGTCACGGGCTTCATTATGAGGCTATAAGAGCCTTAATGAGGGTGTAAGAGGCTATTAATTAGTTTGTAAGGCTCATTAACGAGGGGGTTTAACCAAAAGTCAAAGGAGTGTGGTTTAGACTAAGAAGGTTAGGAATCACCTTCTGATCAAGTTTAGGAAGAGTTTAGGAAAGTTTAGAAGGTTCTAGGGTTTTCTAGAAGATTCTAGGGTTTTAGGCTTTAAATAAATATTAAATTTATTTAAGGATTGTGACTTTATTTATCAAATAATGATTCAATAAATAGGGGGAAATCATTTAAATTTGATTTAAATGCTTTTGGCTAGGGTTTATTAATTAAATGTCTTTAATTAAAATAGGAGAAGGGATAATGACAATAAAAACTAATTAATTAATAAATGATGATGTCATCAGGGGTTTATGCAAAATAAATATTTTTATTTTGGCAAAGGCATTTTAGGTGTGTGTGTGTGTGTCTATATATATATATATATATATATATATATATATATAGAGAGAGAGAGAGAGAGAGAGAGAGAGAGAGAGAGAGAGAGAGAGAGAATGCTCACTATTTTTTTCTACATCGATCTTGCCAATGTACTACCCTTTGAGATCAATGTATTTTAAAGGCAATACATAGTTTTGGTCCCTATTTGATTCTCAAATATAATTATTTTGGGAATTCAACTAAGTGGTAAGTGACAAGGTTTCATTCAAAACCAAATGGATTAAATGATTTAATTAAAACACTAGAGGGAACTATGATTTTTTTTTAATACAACAAAGTTGAAATGAAAAACTAGTGAATTACTTGATCACACAATATTGGAAGAATTATGGATATATACATGTGACCAAATTCACTATAGCTCTATATAGTTATGTTAAAAATCATTGAGATGGATATTGAAAATGACTCTATTTGGGCCTACTCTTCAATAAGGTAGCCAAAAATCACCCATTTTTGAAAAAAATAAATTGTGGTGGCTCTGGCTCGACTTCCTATTTTCTTCACTTGGATATGAAAAAGATGAGTAGACATATACTCACACTTCATTATTTTTCCTTTTAGACTCATTGATGCATTATTAAGCAATCTTCTCTCCAAGGTAGCTTTTTTTGAGTATGACACTAACAAATTTTTAATTTTATAGTACTTGAATCTTTATGTTTGATATTGTAGTTTTTCATTGAGCACAAGGAGCATCACTTAAATTCACTTTGTGACCTCTATGGCCTCTACAATATTCCTCTTTGAGGTAATTAATGCTCTTTTATGTGCTTCACATTTTACATCTTTTTACTGACTTTAGCACAACTAATCTTTTAGATGATCAACTCACCAAGAGGGGGCAAAATGTAGTGTCACAAATTGCACCATGTCAATTTCACACTTATGCATTACACTTGGTGCATTTATGACTAAATTGATGAATGGGATTTCATAATTCCAACTTCATAGTTGACAAAGATAAAGCGTTACCAACTTATGGTTTGAATTTGGGATCAACTCAATTGGATGACAATGTGACAAGCAACTTTTGCATGATGTACTTACGTCCCAAATGATTATGAGATTCTAATGAGCATATTTCACGTAGAATATTTTTGACATGTGTCGCAACATGCAAGCACATCTAAAATGTTTATTAATCGCCATTCCAAGCAACAAAACTCTCATTATTTCTCATTTTGTCATACTGGCTATAGTCTGTCCCTTCATCTAAATCTCACAACATAGCTCTGTCCAAATATCTCTAGCTCTTGACTTCACAACAACAACTAAGAATCCTCTTAGTTGTCTATTGCATCTATTTTTATTAGGAGGGGAGCACAATTGTTGGTAATAGTCTCTTGCAATCTTGTTTATTGATCTTGATAATCACATTTATCATAATTATTTATTTGATCTCATATAGTGCAGTGTCTTTATCATTATAATTGGGGTTTTCCTCCATAGTGGGGATTGTTTCTATTACATTTATTTTTATCCAATCATTATTTGACTATTTGTGGAGGTGGAAACACCAAAGAAGGGGTTTGATTGAGGTAGTTCATCAGAGCACTAGTTTATTGAGGTAGTTAAGGGTCTCTTAGTCCTCGAGGCCTTGTTGTCTTGAGAGTAACAAATCCCCTCCTCCGCAACATCATTTTTTTATTATGAATTAGCTAATTTACCTTAATATATTTATGTGAGGTTGTGATTTAGTCCTTTACACAAAAATCAAATTAACACATTGTAGCCCATAATATTATCCTTAAAGTAAAGGTGACCAACTACTAAACATAGGTGCCTTCTCTAACCAATTTGAAATAAACATGTGTAATGAAATATAAATATTTCTATACACACTTTTTAAGATAAATTAATTAATCATTGTTAGCATGATATATTTTAGGAACAAGAGGTGAGATGATAAAGATAATAAATGAGTACATTGCTCTTGGTTTGATATAGGATATGACTCTGCTAGACATCCCAAACTAATACCTTATTATATAAAATTAGAGCTTATCATGTGTACAAATTTTAGAATATAAAAAAACTATGTTATTTTATCATGGCCATTTTTATGAGTGCAAATTTGAACCAAACTCGCAAATTTGATATTTGCTTAATTATAAAAGCTCACCCTCAATTTAATTTAGATAAACAAATTGATTTTCAATTAGAAACTTGATTTGAGAGCTTTAAAATTTAGGGTGAGGGCAATTACTCTCTTATGTAAAACCTTTGTAAGGATGTAGAGAAAAACTCTTATCAATAAGATTTAAGACAACAAGTAGGTGTACAATATGATCTAAGATGCTAATGCAATACTAATATGACTAGATGATTCTTTTTGGCTTGTGATGCATGGTAAAAGGCGGTGTTACCCCAAGTTTTCAGGACGAAGATGATAGGGGACGGGGGGATGAGTTTTCTAGGATAATGTTTTTTTTTTGCCAAGTTTGGGGATGACAAAGGGGACAACTATATAAATATAGGGAAATTTTAAAATATATAGGGAAATTTTCATATATACATTTCATTCATATGAAAGCATGGATACAGCATACCAATTAAACACAATAGAACCTTAATATACAACACTTCAATAGTCAAACTCAATACTCAATAATATGTGTCCATAATTCATAATTCGTTGTCAATATGCATGTAATATCAAAATAATAACATACAAAATTGAAATACACCCAATAATATAATTTGTAATTCTTTGTCAATAGAAACAAGAACAATAACCTAGCTTCCAAATTGAAGCACACCACTATCATTTAAGTCTGATATAAATTATTGGTGTACACATTATATGCATAATGTTACAATTGTTTTTGAAGAATTTGCACATTAGAGCCTATACATGAAATAACATTCCTATGAAAAACCTTGGCAATTGTGTTGGAGTTGGTTGTTGCAGGCTTGACATTAACTCTAGAAAGGGATGCTATAGATAGTGGATCAAGCACATGTCTCCCAATGCCCCACTCTTGACCACATGCACCAATGATCTAAATTGGGGTTACATTGGTACACCCCTAAAACTACACCTCTAGTTCACTTTAAGTGGACTAATATTAGTACAAATAGGTTTGTTATATAGTTATGAACATGATATAGGTTTGTTACAACAAGATGGCACCTTGATGCAACCTTCAATATTCACCAAATTATCCACAAAGGACCCAAATCAACACAAAACTAACCTATCACTGATGTATTGCCACAAAATGACATAAAGATGCATGTTCCAAGTATGGAACACACTTTGTAATGTCCCCAAATTGATAGAGAATAAATGAATTTAATTAATTAATTAATTGGTCGCAATTTAAAAGATATTATTAACTTGACCTTTAATTAATTAATAAAGGGGCCAATTTTTTTTATTGTTATTTATAGGTGTTTGCCATGTCGACATTCTTTTGTAAACCCTCAGGAGTTTCTCCGAAGGGGTATTTATGACCGACATGTAGGTAGTTGTTGTATGTGATTTTGGAATTATTTTATTGTATTGTGAATTCCAGTTAGAGTTTTGCTTTGTTTACCATTTTAGAAGTGAAAGATCTTCCTTATTTAGCTAGCACAGTTTCAGCAGGATTCATCCCTCACCCTACTCTGCTCTGCTTTGTTTGTTTCAAATCTAAAAAATTTGAAGCACCATCTTTGTATACATCTGCGAAATCTATTTGCATCTTTGGCGTTAATACAACTTGTGGCATCATTGGTACTTGGCATTCACTACTCTGGTGTTCTATGGAACTATTATTGTTTGAATCAAGAATTACTTCTTGCATCATTAGCATTTTGTGTTCATCTCTAATTTTGCGATCTAGAGTTATATTATTTTATGTGCATCCATTAATTTGGTCTGGAGAATACCCACACCCTTGTTGGTGATCCAAACGATACTAAGGGAGATCGAATTACACCCTACTACATTCCATCTCATACATCACCCTAGCATACGACATCCTCACATCTCATCCACCGTATGATAAGAACAAACCCACCATACGATGCAACACATACCGCTAACTAGCCCTTGTACAGACAACCTCCCACACACCGTACATTCATGTAGACCCCCGCCATATGTCCAACATACCACCATCATATGGACTCCATTTCCCCTGACCATATGACATCCTTCTTGCACCTTACAAGCATCACCTCTGACTACACAATGTCTGCTCCCCACCCCTACTGTACTCCATCAACTCCTTCCGTACACATCTCCACACCATACGACATAAACACCTCCGAGATAGAAATCAGTTCTCGATCGAAATCACCTCTGAGATAGAAATCACTTTCAGGACATTACAATGGTATTAGAGCTGGTGATCTTTCCAGTGTGTTGGGATGATTAAGAGATTTTGGGATTTAGATCACACTATGGCGCCCATCGGTGATGGTCATTGGTGGTTAAAGGAACTACAAAAGATTAGCAAAGAGCTCAACGAGGGTGTTGATCTTCCATTAGATTTATTGGAAGTATGTTTGTGTAAGGTGGAGCAATTACCTTCAAGATTTATATAGAGGATACTTTCTCCGATTAAGGATACTTTAAGTCAACCCAGGCTTTTGAGACACCATGACAAGGAAATGAAGTTGACACCTGCAACATGTCTCAGTGAGAATTTGAGCGGCTCCTAGAGAACCATATGATGACAACACCATGATAGAGATATTGCATTTGATTGTTGACAACCTTCAGAGTCTCACTAACTTTAGTGGTGACCCTTATGGCAGGAGATCTATAATATTGGAGAATTGTGCAAATGTCAAAGTAAGTAACCTCCTCTTAGATCTAGAATTGCAAGACTTGATCCATGATATGTTTCATGACTTCTTGGTCACAATCAAGGAGTGTCATGATACTAAAGTTTCAACTGCTTTAGAGAGCCTTATGATTTCATGCATTAAAGAGATGGATTAAATATCCAACCTATCATGTCTATGTTGTGGGTTGTTCGTAATCTAGAATGTGTCCCATATATGGCACTATGTAGATTGGTTCGTAATGTATTCAAGAATTGTGAAGAAAAAAAGCTAATATCTCATTTGCACGAATGGGAGAAAGAAGATGATGGTGATAAGGGTGATGCATTACACGAGGAGGGTGAAGGCATGATTACAAGGCTGCTCTAGGAGGATATGTTAAATCTTTCTACTACACCTACATGTGGAGAACACCTAAAAAATGAAGAAGTTGCTTGCATGGATCTTGCCAAGACAACCTAGACAGATCAAGGTGACATAAGTTGTGCCACTACTTTGTTTCATGAGCTAGACCTTTAGTTCGTTGAGTATGGAGCCCTTCCTTATGTGCAACAAGCTGTGTTTGTCGCTAAGGTTTTGTCCACCACCAAGGCCCTATCTGCCACCGAGGCTCTATCTGCCACTGAGGTTCTCTCTGTTGTCATTGCCACTGAGACTCTATCCGCCACCAAGGCTCTTCTCGTCGAGGTTCTACTTGCAGTTGACACTCTATTTGTTGCCAAGACTGTATCCGTCACCAAGGTCCTGTCTACCATCGAGGCTCTATCCACTGCTGAGGATTCATCTGACGAGGATCTGCCCATTGAGGTTCTGCCCACAGTCGAGGCTCTGTCCATTGTCACCGAGGATTTTTCTATCCCTGAGGCCCTGTATGATGCTGAGGCTCTGTCTATTGTCAAGGATCTGTTCGCTGAGGTTCTACCCGCAGCTAAGGCTTTGTTCGCTGCCAAGGTTCTCTCCATCACCATTGGCACCAAGACTTTCTCCGTCACTAAGACTGTGTCCATTGTCGAGGATATGTTCACCGTCAAGGCCCTATCTGCTACCAAAGCCTTGTCTACCACTGAGGTTCTATCTGCGAGGCTCTGTATGCCGTTGAGGCTCTCTCTATCTCTGCCACCACTACTGAGGTTCTCTCTACAGTAGAGGTTATGTCCGTCGTCATCGTTGTCAAAGCTTTGTCTACTATCAAGGTTGTGTCTGTTATCATGGTGTCTGTGTACGTGTCCCTTGTTGTCCCTGTGTCCGTGGTTGTGGTCATATCCATGGCTAAGTTCGTGTCAGCATTAGCGTCCATGTCTATGGCCATACCAGAAGAGATTGTTGAACATGATGACATGAAAGATTTCATCAATTGGCATTGTTGAAATCTTGGTGAAGGGCATGCCAATATTTATATCCTAGTGGCACAACAAAAACTTGATGATGGTTTACTCATCCCGACTAAATCCAACTATCTGCATGTGGTCCAGAAGCAACACAAAGTTTTCAATGGATATTTCTACCAATGTCCACACTTGACTTGGGATCTGAGCATCGATGTGTTTGATGTTTGGTTTTGGTGGGATCCTGGTGACTCTAGGCATGGCAATAATTATATCAGAGTGGAGAAGCGGAAGCTTGATGGAGAGTTACTTTTCTCGCTTACTTCCAGATGCATGTGCATGGTAAGGTTGCGACTTAAAGGTTCTAGTGGATATAGTTATCGGTGTCTATGCCTAGTTTGGAATCCTAGAGTCTTGATGGTGGATTACTTGAGGGCAAGCAATCTTTGGGCAATGAGGATTTGTAATGTTCCCAAATTGATAGAGAATAATTAAATTAAATTAATTAATTAGTTTTAATTTAAAATAAATTATTAAGGATCTTTAATTAATTAATAAAGGGGCCATTTTTTTATTATTGTTGTCTATAGGTGTTTGCCATGACGACATTTTTTTGTAAACCCTTGGGAGTTTCTCTGAAGGGGTATTTATGATTGGCATGTAGGTAGTTTTTATATGTGATCTTGGAATTATTTTTATTGTATTACTAATTCCAGTTGGAGTTCTACTTTGTTTGCCATTTCGAAAGTGAAAGATCTTCCCTATTTGGCTAGCACAGTTTCGGTGGGATTCATCCCTCACCCTACTCTTCTTTGCTTTGTTTGTTTCGGATCTAGCAAATCTGAAGCACCATCTTTGTATACATCTGTGAAATCTATTTGCATCTTTGGCGTTAATACAACTTGTGGCATTGTTGATACTTGACATTCATTGCTCTGGTGTTTTGTGACACTATTATTATTGGAATCAAGAATTACTTCTAGCATCATTAGCATATGGTGTTCATCTCTAATTGTGCAAGCTGGAGTTATATTATTTTCTATGCATCCATTAATCTGGTTTGGCGAATACCCACACCCTTGTTGGCAATCCAAATGACACCAAGGGAGATCAAATTATACCCTATGACATTCCATCTCAGACATCACCCCAGCGTACGAAATCCTCAGATCTCATCTATCGTACGACAAGAACAAACCCACCATATGACCCAACACATACCGCTAGCTAGCCCCTCGTACAAACAACCTCCCATACACCATACGTTCCTGTAGACCCCGACCATACGTCCAACATACCACCACCATACAAACTCCATTTCCCCTAACCATACAACATCCTTCTTGCAATGTACGAGCATCACCTCCGACTGCATGAGGTCTGCTCCCCACCCCACCGTATGCCATCTAGTCCTTTCGTACACATCTCCACACCATACAACATGAACACCTTTGGGACATAAATCACCTCTAGACCGAAATCACCTTCGGGACAAAAATCACCTTCGGGACAAAAATCACCTTCGGGACAATACATACTTTCCCAAAACCCTGCAAATAGTTTGCTATATGATTTTAGGCATGTAGCATGACTGTAACAACATTCTTAATGTAATGTTGCCAAATACCAATCAAAGGACTCCAAATAGAAGGAATTAACTACCAAACAATAATAAACATAATAAGACAAATGTGGAAGGAAGGACCCACTTTAATATTAAAAAAGAAAGAGTTTTATAAAAGAAAAATGTATTTTTTAAGTGTGGATGCGGCCTATCCCGTTGGGGACGCCTATCCGTCCTGGGGACTTCCAAGGCATCCCCAAGAAGTCCCTAGTCGTCCTCGGGACGTACGACTATCTGCCCCAATTTCGGGTGATGTCCCCGAGTTTTCGGGACATCCCCTATCATTTCTTGAAAATCAGGGATGGGTTGGGGACGTCCCCTAGCCGTCCCCCTCGTCTCGGAAACGTCCTCGATATGTGGATGAGGGATTTCAGGCTGGGGACATGTCTTTGGATTATGACAGTAAAAGGTCTTGAATTCATGTGCTCACTACATATTTGAAATGAACCATGCTTCAATCTCAAGCATGTAGCCCTAACATGCAATTTAACTTTTGCACCCTTCGCTCCCAAGGTACTTCATAATTTCCCCGTGTTTAATTTGTTTCTATTCCAATAGAATCCATTGAGGAATAGACCTAGTTCAAGCATAGTGTAACTTTGCGAGGTTGTATGCTGGTAGTAAACATTATTGTTTTGTATTGCTTGATCAACATATTGTAATTCCTATGTCTATATTCTAGTTCTATAACTATTGGTTAGCTTTTTCATACACTTGTAAGTTCAACACCTTTATAATTTGTATTATTTCAATACAACAAAAAACTTTTCTACCCTTTATATCTACTCATAATAAAAACCATACAAATAAATTTAATCACAAATTAAACCTAAATATCATTTTTGAAATATAAAAATCATTTTTGTGACTCCATGATTAAAAAATTAAATTAAATCAAATAATTTTTTCAAACTTTGTTATAAAAAATATCGTCATTGCTCACTAATTCTTTTTTTTTTACACTAATTTTTTGTACGTCGATGTTGCCAACGTACTACCCATTGAGATCAGAATAATTCTGAAAGCATAAATAATTTTGGTTCCTATTCAAATCTCCAATATGATTACTGTGGGGGATTCGGCTAAGCGGTAAGTGACAAAGTTTCCTTCAAAACCAAATGGATTAAATGATTTAATTAAAACACTGAAGGGCACTATGAAATTTGCTGAATACAACAAAGCCGGAATGGAAAACCGGTGAATTGCTTGCTTACTCAGCAGAAGAAACAGCAGCGGGAGAATTATGGATGCATATCTGTGAACAAATTCTATGAAAAAATTTCTGGTTTTGAAATAATCTCTGGTTTTCAAAATGATGGAAGACGATCCCTACTCCGCAGCCTCGCTGCGAGCTGCACCACGCATAGCCACAATGGGAGCCCCAGATTTTCAAACCATGGATCACAGTCCCTACCGCAGTCCTTCCTTTCATTCGCCGCTGAACCGCTCGGATAAGTCTCGATCTGGTGAATCTCGCTTCTCTGCTTCGGCCACCTTTGAATACAACGCCCGCATCGCCATCGCCCTCGTCCCCTGCGCGCTTTTGCTGGTCGAAATGGGCGGTTCTCCGGTGATGGCAACGCTTACAGTTGGTTTAATGATTTCATACATTCTGGACGCCATCCAGCTAAAACAAGGCGCCTTCTTCGGCATCTGGTCGACCCTGATAATTTCCCAGTTCGCGTTCTTAGGAGGGGGTTCGCTTTTATCCGGACTAAACTCATGGCCGTTGTACTTGATTGGCGTGCTGGTGTGCTTCGAAGCCAATTTTCTGATTGGAGTTTGGGCGTCTATACAGTTCCGATGGCTACAGCTGGAGAATCCGTCAATAGTTATGGCCCTAGAGAGGATTTTGTTCGCCTGTGTTCCATTTACGGCGTCGGTGATCTGGACATGGGGCGCCGTGGCGGCCGTCGGAATGGACCACGCACCTTATTACCTCATGGTGATACTTTCAGCCTTTTACTGGCTGTATTCTATGCCGAGACAGTCATCTTTTAGAACAAAAACTGAAAAGCGGTATGGCGGTCAAATTGTAGAGGAAACCCTAATTCTAGGCCCCCTGGAAGGTACACTTCATACGTTAGGTTTGCTCTTTTTACCGCTTTTATTTTACATTGGATCTCATCACTCAGTGATATTCAGTTCAATGGCCAATGTCTGCGACCTTTTTCTGCTGTTTTTTCTGCCTTTTCTGTTCCAATTGTATGCCTCCAATTTTGGAGCATTGTGGTGGATTTCGAAGGATCCTGCGCAGTTGCAGCAAATTAGAATTGTGAATGGAGCCATTGCACTGGTGGTGGTGACTGTATGTTTGGAAATCAGAGTCGTGTTTTTCTCTTTTGGACGGTATTTGCATGTTGCGCCTCCTTGGAATTATGTCCTTGTGACAATTACCATGTTGGGAGGAGCCTCAGCTGTGGGAGCTTATGGCGTTGGCCTTGTTAGCAGTTCGGCTGGTTCGGTGGTGTTTACCGGCCTGTCAATTTTGGTGTCTATCACAGGGTCTATTGTTGTAGGCATGCCTCTCAAGGTAGGGATTAGCTACCTTATCTTTTCTGTTTAACATAGATGTTTCAAATGTATAAATTTGTAGTTTCCTTCTCCTTGCAATTCTTTGAATAATTTTGATTGTATAATGTTGGGGAAATATATTCATATACAAAATATTTGAAGTCTTTTAAACAAATTCAAATTTAAAAAGAAGAAGATATAATCAAGCACATAAGAAATTCATGAATTGGAAGAATAAAATCTGCGTTTTGAAAACAGCTAGTATCTGAACGACTTTTATATAATCAAGATGCTGAATGTATTATAACTAGAAACAGCTTCGCAATGATCTTAATTCACGTTCAAGTGCATAAATTATCTTATCTACTTTATAAAACCAATTCCAACTTGTTTTAAAAGCAATCTTAAGTGTTAACCTTAAAATCGTAATGATGTGGAACGCTAATTTCAGGAGAAGAGTGATGACAATTTTTGTAGCTCATTATTCTACCAATTTATTTGTTTTGATTATGAAATTATAGCTATAATCATTTTGTGATATAATACATGTTTTGTGCCGAGTACTTGCAAGTTTTTTTTGCTCTGCGATGCTCACAATGTTTATTCATTGAGACTCACAAAAAACTTGCAAAGCTTTTCCACTTGACTTACAGCACCAGCAACATGTCAAAATAGCAGAATAAAATGTGGGTTGAACACTCCAAAAACTTTGTTTTTCCGGCTTCATAGCATTGCTTTTTGCCTTTTCAAAAATTATGAAAACGGTGTGTGCCTGGACCCCTGCTCTCAGATCCCCATGAGATGTGCTAACCCTCAACCCCATTGGGGACACTGATCCCAGAGCCCTGTGAGGGGTGCTGCCTCTCAACCCTAATGGGGTTGTTGCCCTCAGAGCCCCACCAAACTCATTTATACATTTTGTTGTTGTATTTTGCATAAATATTATGTTTTAAAAAAATGTGCTTTTTAGAAAAAATGAAGTCTTTTTTAAGTTGCTTGAATTTTGTCTAGTTTTTGCTGAGCACACTCCAAGGAAGATTTTTTTGGCTTGCTGAGTACTCTCTGAGTCCAAGTTTGTGAACTATGCTTCCAAGTAATGAAAATGTGTGTGCATGTGTGCACATGTGTATATTTGATCTAGCTGTATCCATATCAGAGGGCCTTGAAAAACATCCAATTCCATACCTGCATTAGTGTCATTGCAACTCTGCAATCATACTGATAATTTGTGCACTTGCTGCATCCAGCAATTAGCTGTATCCAAATTAGAGGACATTGAAAAGTATACGTACCATATCTGCATCTCCATCTATACACTCTCCTATTACGCTTCTGATTATATTCATTAGATCTTCTTTTAAGGGATGTAACAGAATCAGAAAACATAATTTTTTGTGCTATGTTTTGCTAAAAAATGATTTGTTTGCCGTTCATAATCAAATATTGAAATCTCTGTATGGATATGAGACAAATTTCCCTTTTGGTTCTTGTTGATGACATGATGCATGTATTCATTTACATGTGCCAGCAGATGTTTATCTGACATCACTATTTGGATCCTTTGCTTTTTGTGCAGTTCTTGCCAGCACCAATTGTAGCTGGTTTCTACATATCACAATTCTTCACAAAGAAGAGCCTTTCATCTTATTTTGTCTTTGTGATATCAGCCAGTTTACCAATTGCATGGTTTGTTGTACACAACTACTGGAACCTTAATATTTGGTTAGCTGGTATGGCACTAAAATCGTTTTGCAAGTACATAATTGTTAGCACTGTGCTGGCCATGGTGATTCCAGGGCTTGCTCTTCTTTCTTCAAAGGTTCATATTGTGACGGAAATTGGTCTCATAAGCCATGCATTAATGGTCTGCTACCTTGAGAATAAGCTGTATAATTATTCAAGCATTTATTACTTCGGCATTGACGATGATGTCATGTATCCCAGTTACATGGTTATCACTACAACTGTTTTAGGTTTGGCTTTGGTGAGACGCTTGGCTTTGGATGATAGAATTGGGCCCAAGGCAGTGTGGATATTGACATGCCTGTATGCTGCCAAGCTGTCAATGCTTTTTCTTACGTTCAAAAGTGTTCTTTGGGTTGCTATTCTGTTGCTCTTGGCCATCTCTCCTCCGTTGCTTCTTTATAAGTATGCCTCCCAATTCCATTTTTTTGTATTGCTTTATAAGTTTCCTAGTATTTTTTTTATGAATCGAGAAACTTGCATTATAGAACCATTTGTGTGAACATGGGAGCACAAGGTATCTCTTTGAAATCCTGTATTTATTTTTTACTTCTGATTTTTGTGAATTTTTATGCTGTATAGACAAGGGAAAGACGGTAGCATAAGCTATTATTCTCTGAAATTGTGTATTTATATTTAAATTTTGATTTTGTGAACTCCATGCTGCAGAGAAAAGGGAAAGACAGGCTCAAAAATGAAACCATGGCAAGGTTTTTCACATGCTGCTGTTATAACTATGTCTGTCTGGTACTGTCGAAACACAATCTTTGACGCTCTTCAGTGGTGGAGTGGAAAGCCACCATCTGATGGTCTTCTTCTGGGGTTTATTATTCTTTTATCAGGACTGGGATGCTTTCCAATTGTTTCACACCATTTTTCTCACATTCTGGTATGATATCTTTTGAATTTCTAAATGCTAAATTTGTTGTTAGTGTTACTGTACTGTTGAAGTGAAGCATGATATATTTGTTAAATTGAAATCATTCTCAGCATGCATGAGCAGACACTTTTGTCAGGATTGAAAATGTTCATACCTAACCTTACACAAAAGTCTTCAGAATATACTTGATTCTATATAGTCTCCCATTAAATAATTTTCCATGTAGGTTTGTCATTGGATTACATAGCTTTTGCTTTTCAGGCTTCATCACAGAATCTAGAAGGAATGTGATTCATATGCTACGTGTATCCCACCTTCCTTGTGCTCTGGTAAAATGTACAGACTACAAGGTACAAGATGAAAGGCTGGTACAACTTACATGATTTTGTTAGATTTAGCTGTGAAGCCACCCAAGATCAAAACGACGGAAGGAAAGTGAGGCTGAATCCAGAGATGAACAAAACTCAGCACTCTCTTAGCATTGAACTAGCACTCATGAATAAGCGAACTAGTGAACTTAGCATAGAGAGAGGCAAGGGCTGTTTATTTAGAAAAATAGGGGCACATAAATCCAAGACGAATAATAACTCCCAATTGCCCAAAATAGGCAGAAGTTTTACCTACTTGGTAAATGCCAAATACATGGTCATGCCAACTCAGGTAAGGACAAACAAATGGTTATGGGAGGTGGCAAATAAGTCCGAAAGAGGGTGTGACATTCAACTACCCAAAGGTGGGTGTGTGTGACACGTGTGACAGTGGGGTTGAGTGGCAGTGCTCTTCCACCAGACCCAAATCAAGACATTCATGTTTTATGCTGTTCTTCATAATTTTATCTTTTTTAACCAACCACTGAAATTTCCTTTCAGTCACTCAACAATCAATTCACGCCATTGAGATTGTAATTGCTAGAGACAAAACTGTCAAAAGAACCGCCAAAATCAGGGTTTGGTCAAGGGTCTGCAATTTGTTTCAGTGGTGAGCCTATAGAGAAACATGTGAGTTTCTCCATAGGACTAGGCAGGTGAGTTTGGCAACTACTCAAGAGGTAGATTTCTTGTGAGAAGTTGCCAAGTTTGCAAACTATGATAAAAAGACATTACTCTTTCTTTTGTAACAAAAAGTATTTGCTGAGATGACAATGAGGGTAGCAGGTCCTTAACAAAGTAACTTCAAATTCTGTCCATGAAAAGTCTTGGCAAATCCAAGAAAAGGAATAAGCAAAAACAAATTTTTTAAAATATTCTGAAACCCTTTTATAGGTTCAACCCAGTGCTATTTGGATCAACAACTCACATTAAATTGCATCCTATTTAAATTGAGGGAGTAGCCAGTTGCTTTGTTTTGGATTTCCGAAGTCACTCATAAATTTGCTATATGATAACCTAGCCATATTCATATAAGCTTCTTAGTAAAAAATGAAATAGTCATGTTGCCTTGATTTTTGTCACCCCTTTATTGAAATTTGTTGATGTGTTGAGGCAGATATTTCGAAGGTTCTAAAAACTTTATTGATTCTTGACCAGGTTCCCAAAACCCCATTGAGCCTTGACAAACCCTTTCATACTTGAAATTTTTCATGATTTTGGCCTTTTCTTGTGGTTTCAAAACCCCCATTGGGAACCAACAAGGTTTTCATGAACTTTTGGTCTTCGATGAGGTTATTGAAAGTTACTTAAGTTCTGCCCAAATCCTTGCCCCTTGCCCCTTGAAGTTTTTAGTGAGTGTTTTCTTTTGTGTAGGATTTTCACTTGGTTCTCAAAAATACATTGGAATCTGATGAGGTTTTCACAACCTCCTCGATTTTTGACAAGATATCAAAAACCTCGTCTTCCAATGAAGTGCCGCTTTCAAAAGTTAAGACTTATTTCTTCCTTTGTTGTCGACTTTCATAAACAGTTTTGAAACCATTGTTGGGAACCTTGTCGGGGTCTAACTCACAACTCACAACTTTAAAAGCTTTCAACTCTCTAATGGAAACTCATGAAGATTATTGAAGACTTGGTGTTGAACAAAAAGGTGAGTTTCAAAACTCCTTTTGGTGCTTGACAAGGCTCTCACAACCTTGTTGGCACCCGATTCACATCTCACAACTTCGAGCACACTTTCTCTTTTCAAGAGAGATGATTCTTAAGAGGCTTCCAAGAAAAGAAAGGCGATAAGTAGCTGAGGTTTCAAAATCCCTGTCCAAAAGCAACGAGGTTTCCAAAACCATAAAAAAGCTACCCTTCATTGTTGGACTCTTGCTTCTCAAAAGCTAAGTTGCTGAATCGGGTACGGATACAGGTACAGGTACGTGGATACGATACATGGATACGACATAATTTTTTTAAGGGGTTGGGTACGTTTAGACACGTCCGTACTAGAATATATATAAAAATCATAAATATATACATATTTTGCAGCCTAAAAACAAGAATTAAGAAATAGTATACTTGTAATATTAATTATTTCATATACAATTTAACAAATTAATATTATAACAAGAAATAATAAACATAATTAAACAATTATATACTATATAATGTTACTATTAAAATATATAACAATTTAAATTGAAAAATAAATAAATACAACTTTAATAAAAAATTACTAAGATTCTGCAGGGATTCCATGAAGTACCCGATTCCGGTACGTATCGTACCTGGAATCGGCAGTCAAAATGGACGATTCAGCAACTTAGCTCAAAAGTGGTAGGTACAAACTTATCTATTGCCATTAATGCACACTAACACAGCCGAGCGCATCAAACAAAAGCACTTAAAAGATTAAAGCGGCCAAAAGTAAGTAATTTAACAAGTGTTTGTGAGAGAATTCAGAGAGCACAGTGAGCAGAATTATGGGTGATGAGAATTGGTGATTACACAGAGCAGAGTTGAAGGTGCAAACATTGTGTTTCAGCTAAAAATGGCAAGCTGCTGTTCCTCCCAGTCCACTGATTGCAGTATAGCATTTGAAAGAAAGGTTTGTAGTCATTTCCATAGTGAAAAACATTTTTTCCCGTGTTGAAACCCTGTCAAAATTTCCCCAGAATTCAAATTCATCCTTTTTAAAGCCTAAATCATCCAGCATGAAATATAAGTATTTAGGCTATGAGCACCTCTCTGGTCTAACCAGTACCATGCTCAAGATTGGTGACACTCGGCTAAAGCAGGTAAACCTGAATGGCTCAATTATCCAAATAACAGAGTAGTCAGATATGCCTCTGCCACTCCCCAGGTGCAGGTATCCCCGTATTCATATTGGATACAAATATGATACATGGGTACATGTCGGATACCATATCCACGCGTGCCCCAAAATCCTTGATTTTCCATTCCTGTCAGATACCATGTGATTTGATTTTTTTAAAATTTGATGTTAATCTTACTAATTTTAAAAACTTCAATCATGCATTTTATTTATTTATCTTTGTATAAGCAAAACCTACCCCAAATGAGGAAGACAAATGAAATGTTTTTCTGTTTCAACTACCCATTTTTTTGGGTTATTTTCCAATGTAACTCTACCATATTTTGCATATTGTTTTTTTTTATATAAAGGGGTAAACGCTTTGACCCAGAGCTATGAACTGGTGAGGCCACAAATGGGGGACCTCATCCCCAATAAGATTTGAACCTTGATGGCAAGAACAACAACACAACAACTTAACCATCACAACATGCCACTATTGACAATTTTGCATATTGTAAATTGTTGATTCCTCCCATAATATTTATGTAGAAACTATGTGTCTTAAAGTAATAAAAATCTTCTCTAAATTGTGTTAAATATATGTGAATGTGTTTTTTATGGATGTCGTATCCAGCCGTATCCATAGTGGGGGTTTTCAAAATTGGTCGTACCCGTATTTGATACCGTATCCATATTTGCGTCTATAACTGTGTCCATGCAACTTTGCAAATAATGATTGCAATGGACTTTTATAAGCGGCTGGTTTTCTTGTGGAAGTTCAATGTACGGATTAGGTTTTAGAATGCAGTAATGATTAGATCTGGAAACCCTGGTAATTAGAACCAACGATAATAATCTGTTCATCACTATCAACAGGGACACCGTAAGTGGGTGCTTCCGCCTGCCAGAGAGAGGTTTACACAGATTTCAATTTCCTATTGTCTCACCTGAGAAAAAAGGGGCAATATAGGAACGTAATTGTCCAAGAGTGGTTTGCCCTTTCTAAGAAGGGTAAGTCACAATTGCCCAAGAGGTTATATAGATCTCATTTTGTAAAAAGATATCAGACATGATTGTTCTCTTACACAGGCTAAAAGGTAATGAAAATACACATGCTTTTGAAGACTGGATGTATTTCTTCATTCAGATAATTATAATTGGGGAGCACTATTTAGATTGGGCATTAATTATCAATTTATCAGTGAACAATTACATTCAATGATAGTTATCTTTCCACCGAAGAAATTCTTCTACATGTCTTCTTCATATTTCTTCTATGCACTAGCTTGCACCAATCAGTGGCCAGGTCTACACACTGTAGAGGTGTATGATGGCTCAATTCATATCTATGATTATTACACTCAAGAGAACAGCTACTCAAAAGTTCAGAAGAGTGAATGATTCATTAATGATGAAGCTAGTAAGAGAAATTCAAGGAGATATAGGGTTGAGGATTTCTCGAGAGGCTATTCATCTGATAAAAAGTTAAAAGCATAGAGTAACCACTTTATCCAATTCCAATGATTGACCCTTTGTGGTCTCTTATTGGACGTTAATAAATTTATCTTATCTTATCTTACCTACATTACAGTATGAGGTTTTGATGGTTTATCGTACAAGTTGCCCAAGTATGCAGAGGACAAGTTTTTCTTATAGAAATCTGCAGACAAGTAGTTGAAGTTATTAAGATGTGCCATGCAGGAAGAAAGCATGTATTTAGTTCCCTATAGGCTTTGGCTATTATTTTTGCAAATCACAATGTGATGCTCTTAACATTGAGAGAGATTTGGTAAAAAATATAATTAAATCTTGTGAAATGAGATTCCCTTTTGACAGTAAAGATTTTGTTAAGAACAATTTGCAATTAGGCCCAACTTTTCATCATATTCTACAACTGGAAGACTATTGGGAAAACTGTGTCGATGAGTATGAGATGAGGAGGAGTTGGAGAAGGATGATGCTAATACAAATTGTTACTTTCAGACTCGATCTCTGGAGTGGACGATGATGAATCTGACTTAGTGGACCTAATTTTCATCAACCATGTCCATGTGCAACTAATAATGCCCATAGATTGGAGCATCAAAGAGACAAAAGACATTGGAGTCAGAATTGCTGAATAGAACTCAAGAGAAGTTGGCCAAGAAGAAAGAAGAGCAGTCAAAGGTGCAACCATAGGGATCTCAGGATACCACAGGACAGAGCAACCAAGGCCAAACTCAAACTGCCTCTACTTCAAGTATATCTCTTCAATCATGTCAAATGCAACAAATAATACCCACAGATTGGAGCATCAAAGAGACAAAAGACATTGGAGCCAGAATTGCTGCTGTAATGAAGAGAATTCGGTAGTCGTTGGCCAAGAAGAAAGCATAGCAGTTGAAGGTGCAACCACAGGGATCTTAGGATACCATAGGACAGAGCAACAAAGGCCAAACTCAAACTGCCTCTACTTTAGGTACATCTCTTCCTGCTGCTCAACAAGTGATTTCACTTGGTGGAGGTGGTGGTGGTGAAGAGCCTCCAGAAAAGAGAATCCTAGAAAAGGCCCGTGGAGATGTTCCTCCCAAGAATAAAGAAATAGAAAAAGAAAAGGAGGAGGTCATTGTAGAAGAAATTGCAGATGATTCATTTGAAGCTCAACCAGATGAGTCCCTTCCACATGATTCTTCTGAACATCCACTAAATATCTCAGAAAGGTCTCCATCTAGGGCTGATCCTACTCTACCATCTTCCCTTAAGCATAATGTCACTAGGACACCTCTGCCAAGGACAATCTACAAGAATTAGTCAAATTTGAGTAGATTTTACACCTTTTTGGTACCTATCATGAGAACATCTCTGCTCTACAATATCCTGGTTAATGCTTGGTAAAATCAATTGATATTGTCTTCTGTTTGTTGTTCACTGACATGAAGCCTTCAACTATAAGCAGAGTTGCCGGAAACTCCTCTGTCCCTCCTTGGGCGCGTGTATCCCCGTATCCAATCTGGAAACGTATCTGATACTGTCTGGCTACACGTCATATATTGTACCCATGTCTGCCTAAAAAAGCTTGATTTTCCAACCATGCCGAATACTATGTGATTTAATTTTTATAAAGACTTGATGTAAATCTCCCCACATTTAATTTAAAAATTCATTAATGCAATTTAAAAAATAAAATTGGTATAAACAAAACCTGCACCAAATGAGAAAGACAAATTAAATGTTTTTCTATTTAGGCAACCCATTTTTTGGGTTATCTTCTGTTATAGTTTTAGGTGACTCTACAACACCCTAGGATTGAATGCAAGACCAAGATAACTTCCACAAGAGATTGGCAAGATAATTGCATTAAGATGCAAGAATGATATTATTGATAATGGACATGATTAAAATGTACATAATAGGCCTCCTTATATAGGAAAGGCGAGAAGAGAGAATGATAAGGAGTTGATAAGATATCACCTTTTTAAGGTGTAATCACATGTCCACCAAATGTGGATCATCCTCCATTATGCAATAAAGTATGTGCCATAGGATGAGGATGATAATGTGATATGTGCACTAAAGGTGGATCTCACACCTAAAGTGGAATTTCTCCTACACCATGTGCTTAATTGAGGTGCAAACTCCTAGGTGTCTCAATGACAAACTACTATGCAATGCATTATCCTAAGTAAGATTAAGTAAAGTGTAATTAGGAATATTTAATTACACCAACATCTTCTAATGCAACTCTATTATTTTTGCATATTGTAAAGTGTTAAATTAACTTATAAATATTTATGTGTGAATATTGCTTTTGAAGTAATGAAAATCTCCTCTAATAACTTAGAAAACTGTGTTAAATGTATGTGTGTGTTTTTTATTAATGTTGTATCCAGTCCAAGGTGTTTAGCTTGGTTTGTTAAAGCAATGAGTTCTCATTATGGAGACCTTGGTTTAAATCCCAAGAGGGACATCTTTGTGGAATTCTAAGTTGTGACTCTTGGTTTTCCATTGGTTGTATTTGTCTCATTGTATAAGGTGGATTCTAAGTTGTGACTCTTGGTCTTCCAATTGTTGTTTCTAGTGTGGTTGCTCGTAAGGAGCTCTAATAAGCTTGTAAGACTCATGTTGTTGCTCGAATGAGCACAAGATTTGTAAACGATTTTTAATATAAAAAATTAATGTTGTATTCAGCTGTATCCATATTGGGGGTATTAAAAAATTGCCGTATCGTGCCCAATACCGTTTCTGTATTTATATCCTTATCTGTATCCATGCAACTTTGACTATAAGACATGGCTAATCTTTAGGAGTTTTCAAGAAATCGGTTGGAAAAAATTCACTAGTAGTGAAGAGGCATGTAATGAGTATTTGTACCTGTGATTGGGTTGATGGCCTGAGAAGGTAGATCTATCTTGTTGAGAAGTTGCTGGACCACATCACTGTGAAGAAGCAGAACTTGTTGTTGAGGGGGATTGTGTTGGGATAGATGCAGAACTGTGCCATTACAAATCTAGGGAGCTGCCCAACTCAAACATGGAAGGAAATTGCTTATACACTGGTTTCCTACACCTGTTATCCACTTCTGCTGCTTTTTATTTGGGCAGGAGCCAAATCATTTTGAGGCTTTCAGGGAAAATTTTTAATGCTAACTTATCATAGCATTAAGGCGTGCGCCATGTGCAACAAATTCTCAGCACAAGAATTCACTTTGGAGAAAGCTAATGTTGAAGACTTAGGTTGTAAGTGTTACTCTGTTGTGCTTAGTATTAAGCTCAATACGATCAGAGTGGAGATGGTCCTATTGGAACAAGATTCAAGTTTAACTCCATTGCATAATTAGTTACTGCCTCTCATACTATATGGACTGTAGTTCTTCACTTGGATAACTTTCCTAACCAATGGTCACTTTCAGCTCTCACAGGCTGTGCCATTATACTTTCATGTTGTTTTGGGCATTGGAGTTGAAGAGCCCTCTCTTTTAGTCTTATTTAGTGAGGTTATTTTCTTCTTTTGCATTTAATTACTGTCTTTTCTGATCTGTTAGACATTGCTGCTGTTTCAATGTATTTATTGAGTCCCTTGCCCGTGAGAGAGAGCAAAGAAATTTATAAGGCAAATTTCTAGTTCCACGAGGCTCTGCTGACATGGGTATTCACCATATGTCTTGACTTAGGAATTTGTTTCTCATGCCACATGTATAAGAATTATCAACTGAAAGTTGTCCCACACTGTTGTTCCTTCACATTTGAATTTTTTTATCATCTTTGTCATCAATGATGATTCAAAATCCTATGACACATTTAGTGAAAGTGTATCTCCTCTTTGGCAACCTCTGAGTGACTGTTCACCTCCTGACAATGTAAAAGAATGTTGATGGGAAGGAGAAATGGTCAAGGCAGAGATACCAAAATATATATGTGGTTTATCTGCAGCTTTCTAGTTTCAACTGATTTAACCAGGACTTGGTTTCTTGGCAGTATAAAAGTCATTAGGAGGATGAAGTTGAAGTTGTTCTAAAAGGTGGTTAGATTCCAGAATCTATAGAGATAATTTCAAATGCCAGGGTTGCACGTTTACAATGGGGGTATTCTGACCAAAAAGCAATAAATTAAACAACATATTTAAACTACTCATTACAATCTCATCAAACTACAAATTTGACAGCCTTATTTACTGTGCCTGAACCTGCATTCACATGCAATGCAAATCAGATAGCTACCCTTCCTAGAAAGGAAGTGAACAAGATATTTAAATTACAAATGCTAAATGAACAACCAGAAAATAAAGTATCTGAGATTAAGACTTGGAGCAAGAAATCAGAAAGAAAATTGTTGTTAGGGATACTCAAGAAGGTGAACTACAAACAAGTCACTCTAAAGAAAGGTTGTATAATAAGAAACATCTCTGTCTGATTAGATCATTAGTGTAAATAAGTAGCTTATCTGTAGTTTAGCACCTACCTTACACATATTGGATGCCATCTTATGCGGAATCTACCGAGCCCCTTTCTGGTTCACCACCTCAGGAATCCTCAAAATTGAACTTTTATTGATTGTTTGTGTCAATTGAAGGCAATGATTATTCAAGTGAAATCATCTTCAACTGTCATGTTGATGCTGTAGTGCTATTATTGGGCTCGGAAAGTTCTCAGATAATATGGCAGAATTTGCACCAGTTTTCTCTGGGATATATTCTTATTTTGGCATTGACTTGTAATCTTATTTTGTGAAGACCATTCATTTGTCATTGTCAATTATCTAATGCCAATTCAGTTCTCCAAAACATGGCATGGTAACTTAGTGCTGAGGTACACATCCTGGCAGTATAGTTCCTAGGCATCTAAATCTTGCATGTTAAAAAGAACTAGAAGAGATGCTTAGATGCTTCCTTTCATTCTAATTTTAGGTTTCATGCTATATCCATAGGCTAATCACTGATCATTTGCAATTCATGAGAGCTAGTTCATTTTTTTATAATAATAAAAATCTACACCTAAAAGAAATTTACATTAAAGCCCTGTCACAAATTGAGATAGTTAATTTTTTATTATATATTACTCAGAAATGGTCGATTTTCTCTTTCAACAATCTACTACAGCTCATTGCAAAGGCATCAGAAGGTTTGGTTTATGCATTAGAGTTAAGTCAGTATCAAAAATCACTTGAGACTTGAGAGTAGGGAGAGAATCACTAATGCTGTAGATGTGGAGGTTTCTGAGATGGAGTGTCAGGTGCCCAGATGTTATTTACAATGGGGGTTTGCAACTAGCAAACTGGTAAAGCACATGCAGACAGCTTTCTTTGTCCATATGTCATTTGCTACTGTACGTTTTCATATGTTATCAGTTCTAGGACTGCTTCTTATACCTCCACTGAACATGACTCCCTCTTCAAATAATGTCTAACCCAATTTTTACAGATTTACAGAGTGTTCTCCTACATCATCTTCCAAATTTCCAATACAGTTGCATCTATAATGTCAATGGTCTTGTTCGAATTCATTGCCAAAATGCATGTAAAAATGACTGCCATAGATTCTTAAGTGGGAAATTGGTCACTCTGAGATCAAATGTGGTTGCTGTCATTCGCAGGCTGCAAGTTCCACTTTTATTCTTTCACATTTCATCCTCACTGTACCCTAAGGGTTTGTCTGTACAGTTCCAATACAGTGGCACCTTGACCCTTATCAGCAAACTGCCAGCTTTAGAGAAGTTGGGTGACATCACTGAGGATATACAGATGATACAACCATCATAGCAGCACAGCTACACCTACTGTGTAATTTAGAAGCAGTCTATTTTCACAATGATGTGGAAGCTATGCATTTGTTCTGTGCATGGATTTAATATTTCAGAGATTGAATTTAAAACTATGGATGATATATTAGTACATGTAGAGAAATGGAATAAATAGTTTTGTTGTAGTTCACTAGTTTGTGAATTTTACAATGACATGTAGCCCACTTTTTGTAGGCCTATTATAATTTTACTTGGCAGTGGAAATATGTTCCTTTGAATGTGGCACAGATGTTTTAAATATCACCTGCCTTCTGTATAACAGACATAAGATTTCCACAGTTCATGTTAGTGAGATCAAGAATGCTTCTGGATGCAATAGTTAAGGAGTTTTTAAAAATCAATATTTTGGCTCGCACTCTGTGATCTCTCACCAGGAGGAGGGAGAGTAGAGGTACAGGGAGCTAATGATAATGAGAGAGTTTTAATTATTATTAATTATTAAGGAAGAAAATTATAATAAGAAAAGTAACATGTTATTTGAGGAATATGCTGTTTATGTTAAAATTATTTGAGTTATTAGGAATTCAAGAAATGCTGTTTATGTGGATATTATTTAAGTTATTAGGAATTCAAGGAATACGCTGGTTATGTTTAGTCTCTGAATTACTATACATGTTGTCAGAGATTCTATATTTGATTATGATAACATTTTATATTCAATCAAAAATTATTTTAGTACCCTATTGAACTTTCAATGAGAATAACTTATACTAGTAATGCTCTGTGTTAAACATTTTCTTCAGCTCTTTGATCACATGTGTTCATTTTTCTGCAGTTAGCAAGGCGTGTACTTCTTTTGGTGGTGGTGGTTGGTGTCTTGCTAATTTACATGCAGCCCCCTTTGCCAGAGGCATGGACTTTTAAGTCTAATTTTATGTATATACCAGATAATTCTGTTGATGATATTACCATATATGGTTTAGTTGAAAAGAAGGCTTCCTGGCCGTCATGGTTACTTATTGGAACAATAATGGTTTCTCTTGCTGCGGTTACTAAAATTATTCCAGTGCAATATATAGTAGAGCTCAGAATACTTTATGCTGTTGGCATTGGGATCACATTAGGCATATATATATGTGCTGAGTTCTTTATTCAAGCTCCCATTCTACATGCCTTGCTTGTAGGAGCTGTTACATGTGCATCCGTCTTTGTGATCTTTACACATCTTCCTTCCTCCTCAAGTCCAAGGTTTTTACCCTGGGTATTTGCATTACTGGTTGCACTTTTACCTGTTATGTATTTGATTGAAGGCCAGTTGAGGTTAACTACTGCAGAAAATGGAGAAGAGGAAAGGTTTGTAGCATTATTAGCTCTTGAGGGTGCTCGGATATCTCTGTTGGGATTGTATGCTGCAATTTTCATGCTGATAGCTTTGGAGATTAAGTTTGAATTAGCATCATTGATGAGAGATAAAGTCATGGAGAAAGGAGGATTACCAAAGGTATCAAATCAGAGTTTTGTTCCAAAGTATCGCCTTCTTCAACAACGTCGAGCATCTATGGTAGCTTCTTTCACAGTAAAGAAGCTAGCAGCAGAAGGGGCATGGATGCCGGCAGTTGGCAATGTTGCTACAGTACTCTGTTTCTTACTATGTCTAATACTGAATGTACATTTATCTGGTGGCTCCAATCGGGCAATATTTATTCTGGCACCAATTTTGCTGCTGCTCAATCAGGATTCAAATTTCTTTACTGGCTTTGGGGACCGACAAAGGTACTTCCCTCTTACTGCAGTTATATCTGTATATTTAGTAGCATCTAGCATATACAAACTATGGGATGAAGTATGGCATGGATATGCTGGGTGGGGACTTGAGACTGGAGGCCCAGGCTGGTTCTTTGTTGTGAAAAACACAGCCTTGTTGATGCTAACTTTACCTAATCACATACTTTTCAATCGCTTCATGTGGGACTATGCAAGACAGTCAGATTTAATATTATTATTGATCATGCCTCTCAATTTGCCTTCAGTTGTAATGACTGATATTATCGCTATTAAAGTTTTGGCATTGTTAGGCATTATGTACGCTTTAATCCAGTATTTGGTGTCAAGGCACATTAGAATCAAGGGAATGAGGTTTATTTGAGTGAGAGAAAAGAGTTGTACTTGGAAATTTTTGAACTCGGCTCCTTTTGAATAGTATATCATTTATTGCATGGTAGTCCCTTTTCTGTGGGCTGAATAATTTTCATTTTCACAAAACAAGAGTAACTTGGCGCCAATTGTATTTTGGTTGCTGGTATACGTTAGCTGATTTCAGATAGTTTAGAAGTGATGAATCAATGTTTCGTTGCAGCTAAAGCTGCCATAATTGCATATAAATTACATTTTGAATGATATGTGAAACTTTAAATAAAATCACTCAATTTTTGATCTTTGACTTAGGTGTAAGTATGCATGCTAGATTGTCACATTAGTGTGCTTGAAATTTTGATCCTCAGAATTAGGAGCTCACAAACTATATGTATTGTAATTTTGTTACTTTGTTGGGCTTTCTAGTAATTGATTATGGTTAGATCACAACCCTTGCTAACCAAACTGAATGAAAAGCTTTGCCCCTTCCATCATTTTTTCCTATTTGAAACACTGAGTGCTGTGGCACATTGAGGAGATCAACCATCAGGTATACAAAGTGTTCATTCACAGAAGGTAAATTTTTTCTCTAGTTATCTCTATTTTCCAATGCTCCATGGCATTTCTGGGATGAGGATGGCAGGGGATAGTGGGACTCATGTCTGGGATGGCTGTACGCAAACATGGGCACACACATTTATATTGTTTGTGTTCATAGTTCATACACATACATTTATATTGTATGCATTTATTCATCCATATATATTACATGTGTATGTGCGTGTTCTGTGTTCTTTGTACACACAAACACACACACATCTGTGTGTCTGTGTGTGTATGTGTTCATCAAGATTCAAGTTTACACATTCAAATAATGCATCAAAGTTGAGATTTAATATTTGATGTTTGTTGATTTAATTATATCACGTATAATAATTTTATTGCAATTTGAAATTAATAATTAGAAAGGCCTGAACCTTTTGAATTTAACTTGGGTTTTGATGTTGAAAACTTTAGCATTGAATTTTAAAATTTATTAAATTTGTATTCAATTTTACTTTTGATGATTAGGGCCTGCACTGTCATTGTTTATGTTATAGGGAGGATTTGGGGTTTGATACCATGTAAGATCCACCAAAAGCTTAACACCTTTAATGTACGTGTACACAATACAGAGAGGTTATCTGAAGTTCATAGAGTTGACCTAGTTTGAAGGTCTTCCTTTCTTGCATGACAAGCATACTTGAATAAAAATCCTTTGCCTGTATATTGGCAGCTTTACCATAAATGCCTGCAACTTTTCTATAGTGGGAATTTTTTTCTCTATACACATGAATAGTCCTTATGTGACACTAACATCATTATCCTTATATGATGAGCTCTTCAATAATGTTTGATTCAGATAATATCTAGTAGCATGGAGAGGGAACTACAAATGCTGTTCTGATCTCCTATCTGTTATGTCCCACAATGGCATGTACTTGTGCTTGTTATTTTCCATCTTACTCCTCATCACCTCCTTGGCCTCATACACATGGTCCATGGGGGATTTCTCTTCATTTACTAGCCTCAAAACATTTACTACTAGAGGCTCTGAAAATTTAATGACTTGTTCAATCGCATTCCAAAAACTTGTAGAATAAACATTTGTATGATTTGTGAAACAAGACTTTATTGACTCGGGAATGAACATTTGCTTTAAATTCATTTTTTTGGTGTAGAGTTTGCAATGCAAGGAGTTGCATAGAATATCTTTTCACCCTTGGTTGAACTGACTCCTTGCCCTTTGTGAAAGAGTGCATCATACACAATACCCTTTTGTGATTGTAGATGAACTTAGTAACTATGGGAGCCTTTTGTAATAACTCCCTAAACCTTTCAATTTTTTCAACACTCTCTAAGCTTAGATCAAGACAATATGCCATGCAGATGTAAAACACATGGAGGGATATTTATGAGAAGTATCCCAACAACAAGACAACCAACAACATTGTGTCTAATAAACTAAATCATATATATTGACCCTACATCCATGATCACTTCGTCAAACAACTTGAGATGTGCAGTTGCATATTTGATCCTATCTCATGCATTCACGCATTTTTAAAAGATGATGCCAATATCACAAGAGACCAGAAGATGATGGGAGTTAAGTTCTTTCTCTTTGTCTACCCATTGGACATTATGATGCACCCAATCCTTGTCTACTCTGATTGGTGCTTGTTAACTATATCTTAGCATTTTGTACTGTGTCATCAAACACACCAAGCCTCAATGTCTCATAAGAAGGGGCTTTGAACCCAAATCAACAATTGTGATAGCATCTACTATACCAAACTAATATGGAGACCTGACAGGATGGAACAATAAACTAGAGTAGTAGCAGAAATCTGCAATCACCTTTTTCTCTTGTTTATTGACTTTTCTTTCATATTGTATTCTTCAAAGTGGTTTGTGATTCTTATGTAGTATGAGGTGTGAAAAAAGAACACTTAGACTCCTAGAAAGACCTCTTGCACACAAATTGCCTCATCAAAAGGATTGCTCCTAGCATTTGCAAAATTAAAAGCCAGAATTGCTTCAATTCTTGTCATTTTTGCTATACCACCAGAAATTTCTAGAATAGGACTCAGTGAGTACTCAACAAGCCAATTTGTTTAAAAATACAACTATTTGCAAAATTTAGTTACAAAATATATCAAATGAGTATGTAAAAACCACAGGGAAGTGTTTTCTATTAGATCTGTTCTTGAATAGAAATGGAATACAAAAGTGCACCATGCGGAGCTAGATACAATAGTTAGTTGATAACTATTATTAATCTATGATGACTGTCTTTGAAAATCAACCATAATTCTCATCTTTGTGCAAGTTAAAAATCACTAGTTTTAACAATTCCCTTTTCCACGTTCTAGTGAAAAATTGGTGGGTAGAGGGTCTAGTCCTTGCACTTAGTTGTGACTTCTTCCTTGGCCTAGAAGATTGAGCTTGTTCCACCTTTCCTCTGTCACGTCAATGTCATCCGATGACAATTTAATCTCCTTTGCTTTTGCTGCAATCACATCTTCCATAGATTGCTTCACAAACTCAACAGTCTCATCCTCTTTAAACAAGAAGGGCTCATCATCCTACATGGTCCATTTACTATAGGGATTAAACTCATCCAAATTATTAGGTTGCTTAAATTTGATCTCCACCTTTCTTGTGCAAAGATGACAGTTCTTTTGCACAAAATTAGGTTGTTGAAGCATTGGTGAGTCAACTTTTTACGCTTCTTTATGTGAATGGTGATAAACAAACATTAGTGGCTGTCATGACGAAAGCACTAGAAGGTTGTGACAAAATTTAGAGGGCTGCTTTTGGAGATTTGGGGCATTTGCACCTTAATCTTTTACTCAATAAATTGCAAATAAGATATTCAAGAGTTTGTAAATATACAATATTTCAATAATGATTGAAATATTGTAATTTGTAACTTGCAACATATAGGACTTCACTTTTTCTTACTTGATGTTTGGATAGATCTTCGTTGATATACTGGTGATGAAGGAAAGTGCCTAACCCCAGCTTGCTTATGGTTTTGCAACTTTGGAATGATGAGGTTTGTCACCTTAGCCTTGGGTGTCGTCCTCTCATTGCATGTTGAGAGGCCCTACAATACCTCCCCATTAGCAATAATAATAGCTCAAGTGGGGGTAAATCTACAATTTTTTTGAATGCCCTCATTGGTCCTATCAATGGCCTTAAATGTATAACACTAGGTTTCTCTTTCCATCCACCAATTGTAAAACCCTTACTAGTGGGTTTGATACATGTGAAGTTCAAATTTAATTAAAATTAAAAGGAAGCTAAATGCTTTTAAAGTTTAAAAAACAAAGGATTGAATTGGAAATTTAAGTTTGAACTTCAAATTTCCTTGACATTCTCTACACCTCTCTTGACAAAGATATCATCAAAAGCTATTTTTGCAGTCTTCTCTCCATCAACCTTATTTGAAAATGTTGACCCTAGCCATGCTTAAATCCCAAACATTTGCTTGAAAGATGTCGATAAATTATAAATACTTTGCAATGTTAAAATACTTGTAAACCTTGTGGCGCTCGATTGCACAAGCTCCTTCCTCTTGGTGTGATTGCTATCAAGTTAAGAACTAATGAGTGATTATAAATATATTTTGTTATATTCCTTCCATCCATCCTATGTTACCAGGTATGTCCTTAAGGCCTCTCGCACCCGTACTAGGTAGTTGGGGTACGAGTACACCCAATGTACTTACCCAAACGTTTGGTTATGCCTAGGATAGGTCCTAGGTGTACCCCAACGTACCCAAAGGCATTGTGCGCCAAAAAGTAACAAAAAAAGACACTTTTGACTTTTTTTTTGCATCCAAAACCCCTAAAATGCCCCTAAAAGCACCGTTTTGTCCAATACAAAGATCATGTTGTTCTCTTTGCTCTATCTTTTCTCATATCCTTCCCTCCCTCTTTCATTGGGTTTTTCTCACATCTAACACCTTGTGCAAGATATCATTGCTGCCCCTCAAACCCTTTAGGGTCTCCACTCCTAAATCTCCACTAGTAATTGCGATATCTTGTCATAAAGACATTTGATTACTATGAGGGGGTTTGGGAGTGTAGACCAAACTCAAGAACTTAGACAACTAAAATTATTAGTACTAAATGCCAATTGATAAAGATAACTATTAAATATTTAACTATCAACTAACATTTAATATTATCTTTATCATTGCTATTTTGGCATTTGGCATTGATCAATAATGAAGTATCATATTATCAAATGTATTTAGTTTACAATTCTGTTTATTTCTTTAAATTTTGTGTATATATCATATATATACCTGCACTTATCCAAATGTATCGTATCTAAGGGCCAAAAAATTGCCTATGCCGGCATGCTCAATTCTCTATGGTGAGCTTGAATTAAGGGGCTGGTCGGCTAGCCCAACGATGCTCCAAAGCACTCTCCTAATCACTTTTTGTTTAAGTTTTAAATAAATAAATTAATATTTGTTGGGTTGGCCCTAGCCAACCTAAATAAATCTAATTTTTGCTGAGTTGGCCCCAACCAACTTAATAGGTTATTTTTTAAAAATAAAATATTTCTAATGTTGTGTGGGCCGACTTGATTGTCCTGGGTTGGATCGCCATATAAAGGCGAGTTTTGCTTTAGTTTGGGACATGCTTGGATAATTGGATTGAAGCCCATGCACATGAAAAGGGATTGAGACGAAAAAATGAGGTCTCCAATAGAGGTGGGATGCAAACCTCATCTTTTCCAATTAATTTCCAAGATATTATTATTTGATCAAACTTACCTCATTCATTGCAAGGAAGTACGTCTACAAGGGTTGGTTTCAACAAAGACAACATCTTCAAGACAAAGAGGGGAGGAGAACAAGAATGCACCCTTTTAGCCTCCTAGTGCTAGGTGAAAAAGGGATTCTTGATGAAGGCTAACACAGTCTAAGCCCTCAAGTAAGGGTATTTGTTTAGGATAGAAATGCACTTTCAAGCAAAGAAAAGGTTGTAACCCGGGATGTAAATTTCTTGAAAAAGAGAAGATCCTTTTGTAAACAAATAACTCCATGCAAGAAAGGATATCATGTGATAAACAAATACCATATTGCTGAGAGAGAGTGAATCCTTAGAAAGGAATAAGAGATTAGGAAATGAAACCTTGCCCCCCAAGGGTGAAGGCAAGGGAAAAGACAACCCATTTATACCCTAAGCGATAGATTTTTTATAATAGAGACACACTTTCAAGCAAGGAAAATGTTATAACTTGGGATGTAAATCTTCTAAAAAAGAGAAGATCCTTATGTAAAACAACAAATCCATGCAAGAAAGGATGTCATGTTATAAAAGAAACAAGTCAACAAAGGGATATTGGATCTTTTGGAAAGGAAGTGAAAATGAGGAAGGATGATCAAGTATACACACCTTCCCTATTGCTAGATAAGGGAATACTCGGCAAAGGACAACACATTAAGCACCCCAAGTGAAAAGTCATTTATAATAGACATGCGCTTTCAAGCAAAGAAAAGGTTGTAAACTCGGGATGTAAATCTCTTGAAAAAGAGATCCTTACATAAACAAACAGTTCTATGCAAGAAAGGAAATCATTTTATAAAAGATACTACTCAACAAAGGGAGAAAATGGCTCCTTGGGATAAATAGGAGAGTGAAATAGTACCCTTGCCCCCCAAGTGTGGAGACAAGGAATAAGGAAGATTATTATGTTGCTCACAAGGTATGATTGCACCTAAAATTGCACCACCATAAATGACAATGAGCCCCCAAAGGATAGGCTAATAATGTCACATAGTGAGGAGCAACATAATAGGAACCTAGATGTTATTTAGAATGATCACAACAAAGGTGCCATTCATTGTTACATGTCATTTGAATCATACCACAATCAATGAATTCTTGAATTTTACACTAACCAAGATCTCTTCCTTTCAAGGGTCTCTTCCCACTTGTGGATATCCTTTCGTGATTATCTATTCCTTGGCTAACAAGAGTCTTCACTCTTTGCTAAGGTACAAGCATACATTGTTGATTTAAGGATATCTTCTTATTGTAGGAAGTAGGTACCCTTGTTCTTTTCTCCTTATGATGCCACCATACTCCTATGTCTGTATCATAAGGAGGGGGGCATACATGTAGCCTCCTTGTACATTATGCAACCTTATTGATCCCTAAGGAGACAATGCTTTCCTTGGGATTGATCGCGTTTATTGATCCCTACGGGGACAATGATTTCCTTAGGACTAATTGTTTTATGGATACATAAGGAAATAATGCTTTTCATAAGATTGATCTTGTAAGCCGCCCCTGAGCGCAAAAACTTTGTAAGCTGCCCCTGAGTGCAAAAACTTTTTAAGCCTCCCCTGAGCGCAAAAACTTTTTAAACTGCCCTTGAGCGCAAAATTCTACAAGCCGCCCTTGTGCAGAAACTTTTCAAGGTTGAATTTACTAGCAAAACATAGCTTGCTAGACCATCAATTCTCCTTCCCTTTTTCTTTGGGATGAGTGGAACTAGCATAACACATCTTGCCAAACCTTTCCTTCTCCTCCTCTTCTTCTTCCATGAATCATCTAGCATAACACAACTTGCTAGCCTGTTGGATTCATGGCCTCTCCCTTCGCTTCCTTGCTCTTATAGCTTTGCTAGCGGGTTAGATCATGGAGTGTTGGCCTTGGCGGATGCTCTTGCCCTTTCCATGTTGTCATTTATGCCCCTGTGATAGCTTTCCAAACATGATATCAATGGTTGAGTCGTTTTCTCAATTGAGGTCTCTTCGACTAGTTGATTTGGAGTTTTGTTTTTAATACTAACTTCTTTTATTTGACTTTGGTCTTTTTGATGATTGTTGTCTTTTTGTTTTGTTTTTTTGTGCCCTTGTATATGGATGTTTGAGCTGAGATCCTTTTTTTTGGGGCTTGTGTCCTTAAACTTAGTGATGTCTTATCTCTTTGCAGTTCGCCCATGACCATCTCTCTCTCATCCCTTTCTCTCTCTCCTTTTCTCTCTCATCTCCTTTACCGTGAGTATGAGGTTGTCTCATACTCCCGCTAAAGTAGGGGCTAAATGTATCGTCCTAAATTGTAAGCACTCAATTTGTGTACATTTTTTGGATTTATTTGGCACCCACCTTAGTGTATTTTCATAATAGGATTTCATATGGCACTTAATGGACACCTAGATTCAAATACGAGTCTTTATCATTTGAATCTTGTTTAAAATCAAGGTAAGCCCTTATTTTTAAGTGTGCTACTATATTTTTTGTCCAATCCCATAATTCATTTCATCACCTAAGCCCTATGTTATCATTTATGGCTTTTGAGTTCTATCCTGCATCCTCTCATTGCTCGAAACCCAAGGTCCTAATTTGGGCCCTGATTGGGTGGTACATAACGCTTCAAACGTTATGTACTTGGGTACATAATGTTTGGGAACATTATGTACCCCAAAGATTGAGCCCAAATTCAAATTGGGTCCCCATCTTGGCAATTTAATGGGGGATTAGGATTTATAGTCGGCTTGCCTGAGTTTTGACCATCGAAATGTTGTGAGATGTATACATAAACACCCTATCTCTCCTCATTTTGGGATCCATCCATCCATTATGCATGCATTATCGACCACAGGTGAGAATTAAAGAACGAAGATCAAGATTATGAAGCATTCATTGTCAAGTACAAGCATTCAGTTCAAGAGCCATCAAGCAATCAAGCAATAAAGTCTTCTTCTCAAGCATTCAAGGTGTTCTTCTCCTTGGATCTAGCTTCTTTCCCTCATTGAAGGCCTAAGCATAGTAGTTTTCTATCAAGGAAGGAGATACACCTACCTTTTCAAGTCTTCTTCTAACTCCCTCGATCAAACATTGTGGTGAATTACATCATCCATTACATAAGGTTTTCTCTTTCATGATTTCCTTTTGGGTTTTTGTGTTAAGTCAAAGCTATTGCATCAACATACATGATCATATTCAAAGAAACATTTGTGTTGCCAAGGTATAAATTATTTCATTTTTAGATGCAGCCTCTGCTACATGACAATACGCTTTCATTCTTTCCATTTAATTTCAAGGTTGATTCCTAAACAACGGTTTGACTGAGGCAAACCCCTTTATCCAACCTTCTTCCCCATTTTTCTGTGTCCAGGTCAAAACTTTTACAGAATGATTGGGATCTGTCAGAGCAACTTTGCAAGTTTCAGCTGAAAACAGAGGGTACAAGTCGTTTGGAGCGATTTGTACCTGGGTACAAGTTGTTTGGAGCGATTTGTACCTGGGTACAAGTTGTTTGGAGCATTTAGTACTTGGCATTTTCAGCTTAGATTTGTACCACAAGTCAGTTGTGTTGTTTACTTCTTGGTTCAGGAAATTTAGTTTATTGTTCTTTGTCAGTCTGTATTTCCCAATTTGTCCATATTTGCTTATTTTGCCCTCTATCTTGCATACTTTGTTTAAAATTTCACCTATCCATTTCTCCTTACACACTGTACAGTGAAGGATCATTGACCCATTCAACGTTTAGGATCTACTCGAACCTATTGGGACATCTTCCTTTCGAATGTACAAGTTTGAAAAGGAGTAATCTACCCCTTCGCATTGCTCCCCGTTTCATACTGTAAAGAATGCAAGAGTTATCTGAGTCCTGTTAAAGAATGAATTCTTATAAATTGCTATTCGATAATTGACTAAGACTGTTTTCAGGCTCATTGCATTTAAAAGCATTTTTCCATATCTTTAAATAAAGTAAAAGTGGGGAAAACATTACAAGGACTGTGCTTGAATCTCCTAAGTAATTGTGGATAATTGTGAAAACTTGAGTTGATATGAACAATTTTTCAGTGATATCAGAGCGTAAGTCCTGCCAGCTAGTGGGAATTGTTGATGAGTGAGAGAGCAGAGATACCTATATAGGGAAAGAAAAAGGGCACCATGAGTTACACGAGTGATGAAGAGGCAAGGGCCTTCTTTAAGAGGTCTGAAGAGCTGCATCTTAGCATGTTTGACTCATTAAAGGAAGTGGCACAATTGCTGAAGTGAATCCATTAGAATCATGGTGGTGATAAAGCTGAAACATATTGGAGCGGAGGAAGTACTGCTAATGAAGGGAGATCTATTGTGAATGACAGGAATGATAATTCCAGGGGATATCAAGCCTTAGGCAAGATATCTAGGGCAAAGTTCTTGACAAACAAAGAAGCTAGTGAGGATCAACCGAGTTAGATCAATGAAATGGGTTGACTTCATGCAGAATACCACGACCTAAGTGAAGCAAATAAGGATGATATGACCTTTATTGAATATTGTGGTGTAAAAGAAAAAGAAGGGCATAGGAGGAAAGAGAATGAGAGGAAGGATATTCAACACTGCTTGGGAAAAATTACCATGCCTAACTTTGATGGAAGTAGTACCACAACTAGATCATGGTTACAGAAACTTGACACTTATTACTCATTGAAGCCAATGACGAAAGAGGAGGCATCAAGTTCGCAACCTTGCAGTTGGAAGGCGTCGCTCATGAGTGGTAATACCATGGGTTAGCAACTCAGGGACATGACTCAGTTTCAACCATAGAGGAATTCAGTCAAAGATTGATTGAGAGATTTGATAGAACAGGCCTAGAAATACATTTAAGAAATCTAGCACAACTAAGGCAAGAAGGAATGGTTGAAGAGCATGTGGCTGAGTTTGAAAAACTTGCTGTAATGGTGTCTGATGTGTCTGATAGAAGGCTGATAGTACTCTTTGTTGAGGGTTTAGTTGAGCGACTAAAAGGGCTACTAAAAGCTTTAAACCCAACAATCTTCAAGGAAGCCATGACATCAGCTCTCAACTTGGAAGATTCAGTGGCAAGGGACAACTTCAATAGTAAGAAGACAACTCCGCCTATGCAAATCAAAAAGCCTTTTCAAAGGAGCTCAATACCCTCGAGGATATCTACATCAAAGAACAAGCAAGTGGATGCAAGTAGGAATAAATTAAGGAGAAGAAAAATATGTTTCACATGCAAAGAATCATGGCATCCAAGGCATCATTGCTTGGGAAAGGGGCAGGTAAAATATATTGAAGTTATCTTTGATGAAGATGCTGAGAGCTACAAGGTTGGTTCTGAAAATGAAGTAGAGAATGTTGGAGAATCCGTAGGAGGCACTTTGGCTTCCCTCATAGGGGAACTGCGCTATAGTGCATTCTGCATTAAAGGGATCTTGAATGAACAAAAGGTAAACATCTTTATTAATAGCTGAGCCACTTATAACTACATCAATGAGGAAGTAGTTAGGAGGTTGGGACTAAATATAGTTCCAATTGAAGGGTTTGACGCAAAGGTAGCTTACAGAACTATTCTCTCTTGCACCCAGAAGATACCTCACATGGAATTGACATTGCTAGATTATAAATTGTATGATGACTTCTATCTGACTGATATGGAAATGGAGGTAGTCTTGGGGTTCCAATGGCTGTATACAATTGACAAATATGAGACCAGCCATTGAAAAATGGAAATCTCTTTCCAAAACAATGGGAAGAAGGTTGTATAAGATGGATTGACCAGCAAAGGGACAATGGAGATTTCAGCCAAAAGAATGGAAAGAGTTTTTCGTAAAGGACAAGTAGCACGGGCAGGGGAATGCATCTTCACCAACACAAATGCTGCTAGAAAAGAAGGAACTACCAATGTGCAGATCCAATCTATTTTAGAAAAACATAGTGGAGTATTTAAAGACATACCTCCAAGATTGCCTCCTAATAGAGGTTTCCATCATATCATCGAGCTTGAAGGAGCAAAACTAGTGATGATCACTCCCTACCGCCATCCCAAGGTATACAAGGAGTAAATTGAAAAGAGAATCAAAGAATTTTTGGATATGGGGCATATCAGTCCTAGCTCTAGTCCCTTTGCATCTTCTGTAGTGCTGGTTAAGAAGGATGGAAGTATGAGGACGTGTGTAGATTATTGATCCCTTAACAAGAGGCTCATTAAGAAACACTATCCAATCCCACGAATTGATGAATTGATTGACGAGCTTCATGGAGCAAGGTACTTTTCCAAGATTGATTTGTGTTCAAGATACCATCAAATTAAAGTTATGGATGAAGATGTACATAAGACAGCATTCTAATGTCATTATGGGCACTATGAATTCTTGGTAATGCCCTTCGGTCTAATAAATGCTCTAACAACTTTTCAATCATTTATGAATTGGGTTTTCATTTTACAGTTGAGGAAGTTTGTTTTGGTCTTCTTTGATGATATCTTAGTTTATAGAAAGACTTGGGAATATCATTTAAAGCACTTGGATGCGGTGTTTAGTATTTTAAAGCAGCAGTCCTTTTATTCCAAAACATCTAAGTGTGAGTTTGGGTTGCAAGACATCTTGTATATGGGTTTCAAAATCAGTGAGCAAGGAGTGAGTGCAGATGAAGAGAAGATCAAGGCCATCCAAGATTGGCATAGGCCAAGCAATCTAACACAACTGAGACGATTTTTAGGATTATGTAGCTACTGTAGAGAGTTTGTAAGTGGGTTTTCACAGCTAGCTGCCCCCTTAACCAACCTAACCAAGAAGGGAGCATTTGTATGGACTCCATCAGCTCAACAAGCCTTTAACAAGCTCAAAGAGGTAATGAATTCAACTCCCGTTTTGGCAATCCCAGATTTTTTCGGTTCCTTTTGTTTTGGAATGTGATGCCTTTGGTGAAGAAATAGGGGCTGTTTTGATGCAAAATAAACATACAAGAGCATATGAGAGTAGGAAACTCAAAGAAGCTGAGCAAAAACTTTCAATTCATGAGAAAGAGATGCTGGCCATAATGCATGCTTTGACCAAGTTTAGGCAATATTTGGTGTGCAGCAAATTCTTGGTTAAGATTGATCATAACAGTCTGAAATACTTCCTTAATCAAAGGGATTTGAATGACTGGCAACAAAAGTGGGTAAGTACAATTCAAGCCTATGACTTTGATATTGAGTATGTTAAAAGGTTAATAATGTGGTGGCTGATGCCTTGTCTCAGAAAACTCATTTACATTCTATTTCTGATGTATCTCTTGATTGGAGATCATTAATTACTACTAAGCATGTCAAAAATTAGTTTGCTAACAATATAGTGGAAGGCAAGGTGCAAGATGACAGGTTCAAAATGGCTGATGAGTTGATTCTATACAAAGGACAAGTGTATCTTACAACCAATTCTAAAATGAAGAAAATGATTTTAAATGCTTGCCATAATACCCCACTTGTAGGCCATCCGGGTTTCTGTAGAACATATAAACAAGGGAACACTTTTCTTGGGAAGGGCTGAAAAATGATGTAATGCAGCATGTGAGGGAATGCGAGGAATGCCACCAAAACAAGGTGGAGCATGTTTTTCAAGCAGGGTTGTTGCAAACTTTACCCATTCCAAATTAGAAATGGGAAAGCATATTGATGAATTTTATGACAAGCCTGCCAATGGTTCAAGGTAAAGATTGTCTTTTTTTGCCCACGAATGTTAAGTTTTGATTAGATTTATAGGTTATAGGAATTTTTAAATTTTAATCACTGTTCTCCAGATGTATATGCAGATTCTATATGATATGTTGATCACAATATCAGAATAATAGAGCTTGGATATATATCAATATAAATTCATATCAATATGAATTTATATCGATCTTCTATGATCTTAATATTGATATCAATATAAAGTTGCTGAGATATGATGAGAAGACAATATCGATCTGAACAATATATAATGTCACTGATATATTTTGATGAGTTGATACCAAACTGTTTTCTTATATATTTTGATGAGTTGATACCAAACTGTGCACTTATCGATTTCTGTACATTGCAAGATATTTGAATCGGTCAATATATATATGTGTGTGTGTGTGTGTGTGTGTGTGTGTGCGTGCGTGCGTGCTTGGAGACATGTCTCATGACTGATCACTTAAACTAATCTCCATAGATTTACAAATTGATATGTTATCTGTTTATTCAATATCAATACTCATCGATTCATATTATGATTAATGCAAAGTTGATACTCATTATCGATTCATATTGTGATCGATACTTACTATCAATAGCATAATATGATATCAATATTCATTATTGATACACAACAAGATTAATATATAATGTCGATACTCAATATCGATCAACAACATGATTAATAATTATTATATTAAACTCGATCATGTATATATAATAATATACATATACATTATTAAATATATATACATACATGATTATTAATATACTAATTATTAATCATGCATTATGATAACCATAATCATAGCAATTAATTAGCTGTAAATGCTCAAGGCTGATAGGCTACTTATGCATTTGATTTCATCAATTGGATTAATTTGACCGAAGCTACAAATCATTAACAACAAAATATGCTGACTCTCGTGCGATATATTCAGAATTTAAAGCACCTTATGTAGTAGATTTGTTTTTCAGGGAGATTTCAGACTTCATGCCTTGCCAAAAATAATTGTGAGTGACAAAGACAACAAATTTCTTAGTTTGTTTTGGCAAGAACTCTTTTGTTTGATAAGGACAAAGTTAACACCTAGCACCAGCTATCATCCACAAACAAATGGACAAATTGAAATAGTGAACAAGTGGATTGAAGTATATTTGAGGAATTATGTTACAGGTCAGCAACCAATGTGGGTTAAGTGGTTACCTTTGAGGGAATATTTGTACAACACCACTCATCACATATTGATTGGTGTGTCACCTTTCAAGGCACTCTATGGTTACGATGCTACTTTTGTGGATTTGATTTTTATTGATAGTAGAATTCCTAGTGCTAAAGATGTGGTCCAACAAAGTAAGGACATTTTGGTGGCGGTCAAGGGGAACTTGCAGCCTGGGTAGAATCAACAAAAGTTATATGCTGATTGACATTGGACAAAAAGGTCGTTTGAGGTGGGTGATATGGTATTTTTGAGGTTGCAGCCCTATAGATGGTCATCCATCAAGGGAAGTGGAGCAGAAAAGTTGAAACCACGATCCTATGGTCCTTATTTGGTGGTAAGTAAGGTGAGGCAGGTTGCATATGAATTGGAATTACCACCCAATAGTTGAATTCACAACACATTCCATGTCTCATGCCTTAAGAAGGCCCTTGGACAATTGATTGTGCCTTCAAAGGAATTACCACCGCTAGATTATGTTAAGGTTTTAGGATCATTGCAAATGTAATAACACTCCTATGATTGTATGTGTTTTCTAGATGCAACAATCTCTTGCATTTATATTGAGAATGAGCCAAGAAGAGACATGTCCCTTCATGGGACATGTATATTCATTATTATGTAATTAATATAATGATAATTATGATATATATATATATATATATATATACATATATGTATATACATATATATATATATATAATATCTCTTGAGTATTATATTAATTTCTCTAATATTTACATAATAATAATAGTTGTATATATATATATATATATTTTAGTATATATATACATCTCATATATACTAAATATATATATACATATCTTTACTAGTATTGACTCATAGTGTTTATCCGACTGAAGCTACAAAACATCAACACTCCCTCTTAGCTAGGGAGGATAAATCAATCCAATGTAAACACTTAAGACACTTGACAACATCAATCATATGATGTAAGCAATAAAGGCATCATCCTCGAGATGTAATCAATAGAAACATAGTCTCAATATGTGGATTGCCTCCATCGACGATTCTATCCATAAGCTCTCGTGTGGATTGCCTCTACCGGTGATTCTATCCACGAGCTCTTGTGTGGATTGCCTCCATCGACGATTCTATCCACAAGCTCTTAGGTGGATTGCCTCCATCGGCGATTCTAACCACAAGCTCTTGTGTGGATTGCCTCCATCGGTGATTCTATTCACAAGCTCTCAGGTGGATTGCCTCCATCGGTGATTCTATCCACAAACTCACAAGCTTTAGTGTGGATTGCCTCAATCGGCGATTCTATCCACAAGTTCCCAGGTGGATTGCCTCCATCGGCGATTTTATCCACAAGTTCTGAAGTGGGTTGCCTCCATCGGCGATTCTATCCGTTTGATATCTTGAGTATTGGCCTATCAGAATGTCAACACATGACATTCACCAAATACTCAATAAGGTACTGGCCTGCAGAATATCAACACATGATATTCACCAAATACCTATCATATATCTATACAAACAACTCATAGACCGTCAATTTAATGACATCTAACACTTAGTTGTTGATTTACAAGATATATCTATACAAACAACTCATAGACCGTCAATTCAATGACATCTAACACTTAGTTGTTGATTTAATCCATCATGATCTGTTTCAACAATATAAATAATGTATATCATGATTTAAGTTATTGTAAGATCGTCACCTTCCAATAACTTCTGCAAATACAAGTGATAAGCATTTGGAAGTTGTCACTTCCTCATGATTTACACAGGGGATAGGCCCATTAAAAACATTCATGATTCATTAGTATAATAATCAATTATATCAAGTTTACCTCAGCAGTGTTTCACCTTCAATAGTGAACTCCCTCTCAATCAATATGATCAAGATTGTCACAAGTTGACAACCATCTGCTCCCTCTGAAGCTCAAGTTTATCAACTTCTTAACCTCTTTTGAAATGGTAGACTCCCTTTGCATCTAGTCGCAATCATTAATTCGTTTGCAAGCATCAAGTTCTTTCTCCCTTGAATGCAATTATCTTGCGCTTCTGTCCTGAAGGTATGTCAGAGAGAGATTACAAATAGCTCACTAAACTATCTCGACCGAAAATACCAATGATAGAAGCATACATGATTTTACTAACCAATAGTATAGCATGAATTACAAACTCAAAAATTATGTGCATTACTAAAACATGAAATACTTATCTTTTATAAATTTTAAGTATTTCATTCTATAAGGTGAGCCCATATATAAAATATCATGCAAATTCACAAAATCATGTCGCCACTCTTGAACATTACCATAATTCTTTACATGACCTGTCTTAAATATCCAAAGGTTCTATACACTATGAAAACCTTCAATATGATCGGATCTCCCTTCAAGCGGTTAGGCTTTTAAAGAAGGAACCTCGCTCTTTTACAGATTTTGCATAGACCCGTACACAGTTGGTCATAACTTTTGAATCTGACATTTTATCTTCGATTGCTCCTGTGAGATTCTTCTAAATTTGTTTATCACCAACATATCCAAAATTTAGCAAAATCTAACGGTGCATTTGTGAGATATGGTCCTCATACTGAGACTGTATTTTCTGAGATAGTCACACATTTACCATCAACAAACTACTCTTTTACATTTGTAACTTGGCTTTGATATCATGTTAAGGTTTTAGGATCATTGCAAATGTAATAGCACTCCTATGATTATATGTGTTTTCCAGATGCAACAATCTCTTGCTTTTATATTGAGAATGAGCCAAGAAGAGACATGTCCCTTCATGGGACATGTCTATCATTATTATGTAATTAATATAATGATAATTATGATTATACATACATACATACATACATACATACATACATACATATATATATATATATATATATATATATATATATATATAATATCTCTAATATTTACATAATAATAATATTTGTATATATATATATATATATATATTTTAGTATATATATACATCTCATATATAGTAAATATATATATACATATCTTTACTTGTATTGACTCATAGTGTTTATCCGATTGAAGCTACAAAACATCAACAGATTACAAAGGCAAATTAATATTGGAACCTAAAGTAGTACTAAACATAAGGGAAAAAAGGTTAAGAAACAAGCTGATTCCCGAGTATTTGGTAAAAGGGAAGGGGCTTCCACCAAAAGATGCCACATGAGAAGGGATAGAGATCTTTGAGTTCACAACTTGAAATTGCTTGAGGTCAAGCATTTAGAGTATGGGAGGACTGTGATGAGCCCGAAATAAGAGGCTGGTTGGCTAGCTTGACAGTGCTCCAAATCACCCTTCTAATCACTTTTTGTCTAAGTTTTAAATAAATAAATGTAATGTTTGTTGGGTCAGCTTGAATTGACCTAAATAAATCTAATTTTTGTTGAGTCGGCCGTAGCCGACTAAATAGGTTAAAAATGTTTTTAAAAATAAAATATTGCTAATGTTGTGTTTGCCGACTTGGCCATCCTGGGTTGGATCACCTTATAAAGGCAGATTTTTCTTTAGTTTGGGACATGCTTGGATAATTGGATTGAAGCCAATGCACACGAAAAGGGGCTGAGATGAAAATCTCAGTTCTCTAGCAGAGGTGGGACACAAACCTCTTCTTTTCCAATTAATTTCTAAGCAACCATTGCTGAATATTGTTATGTGATCGAACTTACCTCATCCACTGTAGAGAGTAGGTCTACAAGGGTTGGTAGGTGCCTAAGCGGAAGTTATAGACATCTCACGTAGAGACTTGTGGCCCAATTCAAAACTCTGTAAGGCATCATTTCTAGAGGTAGACATAATAAAAGGAGAAGACTTAGGTGCGAGTTTGGCTTTAGACACAGGAAGATTGCTTCAACAAAGAAAACTCCCCCCTTATGGGTCTTGAAAAACATCGATGTCTTTGTAGTGTGTCACTGACACCTACAAAGCCAAAATAGAATTGGGGATTACAATTCATAGTGACTCAGTTTCAGCAGAAGATTGAATTGACGGGTATATTATGATTTTGTAAGAGGACTATATTTTCCTTGGATTGGTGACGGGCATTTTATGCTATTTGAGCCTTGTTAAAGAATGAATTCTTATAATTTCCTATTCAATAATGGACTAAGATTGTTTTTAGGCTCATTGCATTTAAAAGCATTGTTCCATATCTTTCAATAAAGTGAAAGTGGGGAAAACATTACAAGGACTGTGCTTGAATCTCCTAATTAATTGTGGACAATTGTGAAAACTTGAGTTGATATCAACAAGTAATATTTCATTCTCGTACTTGTAGCCCCATTGGCAATTTGGCATTTATCAAGTTAAGAACACAAGGGTGATAATAACTATATTTTTTAATATTCTTTGCATCTTCTACAATTGGTCTCACTTGATCAATTTTGCCTGCCCTTCAAGCGAAGGTCAAGGCGATGGGTTGCACAAGGGGTCCAAAAGAGTGTTGGATGCATCTATTGAAACAATTTCCCAACTACCATGTATGGCCATCGCATTGCCCATAACGACTGATAATGGTCATCTCTCTAACACCCTTTTTCAACACAAAGCTAAAAGTTTTTATGTTCTTGATTTTGTTGAAGGCATCATTTGACTTTAAATCAACTCACCATCTGAAGTCACTTAAAAAATTGATGAGGTTCTGGTTCCTTGTAACATAAAAGAAGTGGTTGGGTGTGATAATGAGGGGTTCTAGTGTGGTTCCCAAATATAACATCCAACCAATCCTTGGTTACATTGGAAGGAAGATGGCCTAGTAGGCTTAAGTAGACTAAGTGTCGTGTTAGTGCAATAATCCTTTGTTGTAATCGAGGGTTAATTAGGAAGATGCGATTGAGTAATGCAAGTTGAAGGCTAGAAAGTAAGAAATGGTGAGTTTTAGGATGTACAGATTGACAAAAGAAGACAAATTGATGTTGTACCCAGAAATAGAGCCAAAGACTGAAACTAACATCTACATAAGAAATTGCATTGAATTGTTGTGTGTGTGTGTGCAAATGTGAAACAAGGAGCGGTGTATACCCCCACTTTAAAGCAATTACAAGCGCCTTAATGGGAGCAATGATTTTAACGGAGCATACATGGACCCTACAAGAGATGTTTCCACTATGAGATGCCCCCAAACAAGGACAAACCAAGGGAAATGAAACACATAGCAAAAAGAGCACGAAAGGGATCTACTAACTTTGGGGTCAGTATGATCATATGATAACTCATGTATATCAAGTATTATGGCAAAATGAATTGACATCATCCTCAAAAGGTTGCAGAACTACAAGCACAATGGAAGAGAATCACATAAGAGATATGAACAAAAGGTCTTTTTGGGTCAGCATTGCGGAGACCAAAAATAATAAATGGAGACTACCATTTTGCATCATCCCCAATCAGACAACACTGAGGTACATTTACAACAAAGGCACATGTATGACATAACATGTATACAACAAATAGAAGAAATGAGATACAAATAGAGGATTGTCAGGACAGGTCGATTTCCTTATCACCTTGTGCCAACGGAGCAACAAGGGTCATCTAAAGAAATCTAAACAAAACATATAGCAAACAACACATCACGGGGGAGGCACAACACGAACAAGCAAACACAAAATAATCCACCATACAGGAGGAGCTAGTCAAGCATATTGCCTTCCTCCCATCTCGTTCTTTACTGTTTAGGGAAGGTGAGCAACACGAAAGATGCACAATGTCGAGCATGACAGATGAAGCCATCCCTAGTTATAACCAAGGACCATGCTCTAATGATGAGTTGCTTTGTTTGTCACTAGGAGCTAGGGATAACATTTGTGAAAATCTATTAGATAATTCATGATTGATTTCAATAAGCTCATACATATCATTAGAATTGCTAGCATTAACATTATTTGCATTAGAAATATTGTAATCATCATCATCAAGAGCATCTTCTTCATCCACCTTGCGCCAAACAGAGCAACAAGAGTCATCTAAAGAAATCTAAACAAAACATATAGCAAAGAACACATCATGGGGGAGGCACAACACGAACATGCAAACACAAAAGAATCCACCATACAAGAGGAGCTAGTGAAGCATATTGCTTTCCCCCCATCTCAGTCTTTATTGTTTAGGGAAGGTGAGCAATACAGAAGAGGCACAACATCAAACATGACGGATGGAGCCATCACAAGTTACAATCAAGGACCACTCTCTAATGATGAGTTGCTTGGTTTGTCACTAGGAGCTAGGGATAACATTTGCGAAAATCTATCAGATAATTCATGATTGATTTCAATAAGCTCATACATATCATTAGAATTGTTAGCATTAACATTATTTGCATTAGAAATATTGTAATCATCATCATCAAGGGTATCTTCTTCATCCAAATTAATAGCAATAGGATCTTTGATACAAATATAAAAGTCATTATGTTTATTTAATTTTATCTTATTTTCATAACTTCCTTGGGCTATGCCTAGGTTGGTCAAAGGGAATCAAGGCATTAGAGGTGTCTTAGGGGAGGAAATGTTTTGGGAAGCAAGCTCACATGCCCTAACACAACGTCTACGGTGGCGGTAATGAGTACAACGATTGTGTTTTGTTTTGCTTGAAATTTGGATTGGTTTAGGATCAAGCAACATCGGGTCCTTTTCTCCCTTAGAAGAACGAAAGGAACCACACTAGGTTTAGAGATAGAAGATGTAGGACGTTTGTAAGATATGGGTGGTGGGATTGAAGCATAAATAGGATCGATGGAAGGTGTGGGAAGGAGTCTGGGTCTAGGACAAGGAGATGGGACATCCTTAGGATTGCTAAGTTCTCAAATCTTTTGGGCTTTAAATTTTTGATAGGATAAGAAGAAATAATTGTGGCGAGGTTGAATTGGTTGAGGCATGCTAGGCTAAAAGAGGTCAAGGTCAAAGTTCCCACGACTCACTAAAGGCTGATAAAGATTGGTTAATTGTGATGATTTCTCCATTATGGGGAAATTCGACACTTATGGATAGGAGAGACAATAACTTTCATGGAAGGGAGCCAAGGAAGGCCAAGTCTAACTTGAAATTGATTGGTAGTTGGGATGATAACAAAGGTGACATCCAAAAATTTCTTACCAACTTCAACGGGGAAGGTAATGAAACTATGAGTAGGACAAATAAAACCATTGAAAGTCTTAATCATCACATTTGATTTGTCATAGGAGCCTTGATGGAGGTATCTTGTGTAAGATGTTCTTCAGTTATAACATTCACCATAGAAGTAGGATCGATAAGGACTCCACCGAATGGAATACCATTAATCTTCAAAACAATGTAAAGGGGACCATTAGGTGCCCTAATAGTCTCCTTAGGATCAAATGCAATGCAAGGTTCAAGATTTGGCTTGGGTTTAGGTTGATCAATAAGGTTAACAACATTTTTGGCCTTGGCACACATGATTGGAATTCATAGTCATGGGTTCGAGAGAGTCAACAACATTGGTTGAAGAGGAAGGTAAGGAATGGGTAGACTCAATGGTATTGGTAGAATGAGAAGGTAAGGGATTGGTATAGATTTGCAAGTTTTGATTGGGAGGCGCAACAAATTTGTTTTTCTAATTATTGACACCCTCAACCGTTATAGCATTGGAATCAATAAGGTCTTGGACGATGGTTTTCAAATGGAAACACTTCTCAGTATCATAGCTGGGTTGTCAATGATATTGGTAGAAGACTTTGGAATCAAAAGATTTAGATGTTTGTTTGGATGGATCAATTGGCTTAATGGGAGGAAGTGTTAAAACATTAGCATTAATCAACTTCAACATTACATTATGCAAAAATTCAGAAATAGGTGTAAAATTACGAGAAGGTTTAAAAATAGATGACAAAGGAGTCACACCTTTGGATGTTGTTGCCACTTGTGCATCAATGTTATTTGTTGAATTGTTGATCTTGATGAAGCCTTCATGTTTTTGAAACTTTCAAAATGGTTGGGAGGCGGCATCACTCTTATAAACTAGAACCATTGGACTGGAGGAATCAAATTGGCTCACTTGAAGCTGATAATTATGAAGCACTGCACATAGTTGGGTAAAGGAAGTAAATTCAGAAAACAATATCTTATCTGTAATGTCTTTTTGCAAATTAGAAATGAAAATATGTCGAACATCAATATCAGACACAGGATAAGAAATTTGAGCATGCAAATGTTTTAATCTACCAATGAATTCAGTCACTTTTTCTTTAACACCTTGCTTACAATGCCGAATGAGTCAAAGAAATCTTAGGACCAATGTTATTTTGAAATTGTGGAATGAAAGCATTAGAATTTTTTTGAAAGGAGTCAATAGAATAAGGAGGCAAAAATCAATACCATTGTAATGCCTTTTCTCTAAATGTTCTAGTAAACAACATGAGTTTATGATCATGAGAGAAGTCACTACACAATGTTTGGAATGTTTTCACGAGTCAAAGGATCACCTTTTCCAATATAAGTCTTAAAATGAGGTATTTCCATGTATTGAGGGATAACGACAGGAATGATGTCGAAGGACAAAGGACTAGCAATTTCACAAGTGGGAATATTGAATTTGGATTGAGTCATGGAGACAATTAGTTGTTGCAAGGATGATATAGTTTGGGAAAGACTATTGATAGTAGAATTGCTGGAAAAATTGGTATTAGACGTGTGAAAGGTTTGGAGCATTATTGGAAATGGAAGGAGCATTAGAATACGCAAATGACACATTATTGTAAGTAGGTATAGATGATGGTTGTGAAATTCGTAGAACACTTGTAGGAGTAGTAATGATAGGATTAAGAATACTTCCAAGACTAACATGTGTAGGATTAATGTTTGAAACATATGTAGTCATGAGAGGTGGAGTATATGTAGGAACACAAGGTAATGAAGTAGTAATAGAAGTCTCAACACTAGTGTTAGGTTTAACATTGTTAGCGATAAGATGGGAAAAGCACGTAACAAATAAACACCATTCTCATCATTGTGAATCAACTTCCTCATTCCTTCTACTAAGGAGATGACTTCCCTATTAGAATGCTCTTGGCCTAACCATTGCCCAAATTTTTCAAAATCACGGGAAAGTTTTTGGACTTGGGTAGGAGAGACTCTTAAGGTTTCATCTTCATTATAAGAAGAGTAGGAAGAGGGATTTTTAACAGTAGTGGGATTGCCATTTGTAGGCATGCTATCATCAACATTCCTAGGGAACATAGAGGACTCTAGATCAAAAGAACCCATAAGTCTATGACTTCTCTTTAGAATGCTATATGTGGGACTCAATGTTATGACACTCATGCACAAGATAATGAAAGAAAGATATATCTAAACAATGCAAATGCAAGTAGCAAAGTTGAAATAAAGATGCAAGCACTTGTCAAATTTATGCAGTATAAATGTAACTAAGCATAATTGCACATGAAATCCAATGAATAACACATCCAACTATGAAATCAAAAGTGGAATGTAAGGACGTTGGGATCACCGAAATGTAACATATAAGAATGTGGTCGGGTGTTGTAATGGGGAGTTCTCGTGTGGCTCCTAAATATAACATCTAACCAATCCATGGTTACATTGGAAGGAAGATGATCCACTAGGCTCAAGTAGACCAAGTGCTAATTGAGTGCAATGATCTTTCATCTTAATCAAGGGTTGATTAAGAAGACGTGATTGATTAATGCAAGATTGAAGGCTAGAAAGGAAGAAAAGGCGAGTTTTGGGATGTACAAACTGACATAAAACAAACAGATCGATGTTGTACCCTAGAGCTAAGAGATTGAAACTAACCTGTAATATCAATTTGAAGAGGATTTGGAGGGACTAGGTCGACTTGGTCAACTTGTTCCCTGCACTTCTGACTGTTTTTAGCTGCAAACTGTTCGTGAGGTCCTGAACTTCCCAGATCCAATCCTATGCAAACGCTACCTGTGCTTGCACACACAAAACAAGGAAAATGTTGTGTAGAATGGGGTTTGTCTCAATCAAACCCTGGTTGAGGAATTTACCTTGAAATAGAAATGAAATATGCATGAAAGTAAAGCTTGCTGATGTATTGTAGATATTAGAACTACAATGTAAATGTTTATACCTTCATAAACAGACTCGGTGTCATGATGTCTATGAAGATGCTTGTAATTGTCTTGAATGTGTTTGTATGTAGTTGTTGGATCTTAAAATGTTTAGAAGAATCAAAGATGCGCTTCATAAATGCATAGATTTGCAAATACTCCTCAAAGTCTTCAATGTTGTTATGCTTGATTGACTCTTGCCTTGTGAAGAAAAACTATATTGACATTGATATTCATGTATTTGAGAGAAGGATCTTCTTGCTTGATCGAGATCTCTACTTGGCCTTCATGAGGGAGAGAAGCTTGCTACAATGGAGAAGATTGCTTCAAATGATGCTTTGGATGCTTGAAATCATATTTGAGAATGCTTGGATGTGAAATTGTAGGAGAGAGTTTGAATTCCAACTTTGTCATGTCCAAATGAGAAGACACATGTTGCTTATTTGCCCCTTAGAACATTTCAGAGCTTAAAACTCAAAGGACACCAACAGGATTTTAGATTTCCTGCTTAATCGTTGAGACGGGCTCCAATTTGAATTTCGGGGCAAACCGCGAGGAATAGGTTGACTGGGTCGACCTATTCCTGGGAATATGCCAACTTGGTCGACCTCTTCCCCAAAAAATGCTTTGAAATTTGATCCAGGGTTTGGGAATGTGGAGAATATGCCGGAATGAAAAGTGGAGCAGGGCTGGATCTAGCATAACAAACATAAAAACCCAAGAACACTAAAATGGGGCCTAATTGAGCATCTAGTTATAGCTGCTTACACTTAAGGATGATACACTTCCATTTGTCCATCCTTTTGAAGGAATTGTGTTTAAAATTTTGCCACTCATTTTGATCTCACAATTTTTTTTTTGTATTTGCAATAGTCTCTTGTAGTAACCTCCCATTTTATAACTATTTTGAAGAGAGTACCTTATAACTTTTCCTTACAACTGTCAATGCTGCCACTAAATATTCCCAGTACGGAGTCTTGCCACACGGAAGGGAAGGTTGTAATATCCAAAATCTGCATTTACATTATCTACTTGTTTGGGCATCTCCTTGTTGCATCCTCTACCTATCAATAAAGGTTTTGCTCCATGTACATTGGTAGGCACAAAAAACTCTTGACTGAGGTCACAATGTCTATCGTATCTACATCAAATTCTATTGGCAAATCAGGAGTGGTTGCTTCTATGGTTGTTTGTGATTTGGCCATCTTCAATTCATTTTAATCAAATAATGCAAGAAGTGAGACTATCTCTCATTTCACCCCTTCCAAAGCCTCTACACATGGTTCGGAATTGAATCAAGATCATGATTGACTACACGATGGTATTTGAGGCAATTGATGTGTCCACTAAGGTTCTTTGCACACTGTACAAATTACTGTCCCTGCTACTGGTGCCATTATGGCATGTTTACAAGTGAGGTCATGTCTTTCAAGGGGTTTAGTTCCAACTAGGTGGCTTCCACTTGCTAAGTCTGAACTTGATGTATTGCTGAATGCCATTGTATATTTATCTGCAGGATTGATAAAAAAACTGCAGCATATTGTACCTACCTTTTTCAAATTGCAGCTGTTTTTAGTTTATTTTAGTTATTTTAATAGCTGCTCCCTTGCTGTTCAATCCTAAGATTTGGGAAATTTTTTGCTGTCCTCAAGACCTCATTGCCATCTCTCTTTGCCACTCTGCCTCAGAAACTTATAGGAAGACTAGATGAAGCCTAAATTTTGCGATCTGGTGAACTGCATTAGTTACCAGACTGCAGTTCCTTGGATCTCCAAAAAATAAGTTTTGATCTCTTTTGGTACAAAATACCACCACTGAAATTCCTTACAAACCATTTTTTAGCATTAAGTATTATTACTTTAAGGCTTAAGCCTTGCCAAGGAAAGGGCAAATTGCGCCAGGCTCCAGCCCAGCCCCAGGCATTGGTCAGCAGTCGTATGGTAGGGATGGCGATTTACACTAGTCATTCCTAATCTTCAAATATTATACATGCTTGTCAGCCACTTAGTCTTTAATTACTATTGTTTCATGGACTCAGATTCCTCTTTGCAACAAATGACTTCATTCACTCCAGCTGATGGTGAGAGTCATAAATTTAGACATGCCGCAATCTCTATATTTATGACTCTCACCGCCAGCACTGTATTTCCTGGTTGCAGAAGTCATAATTGTATTTCCTGGTTGAAGAAGTCATAAATTGCTCAAGAGATTTACAATGACTTCATCTGCAGGAAATCCTGGGATAGAACTTTGTATAAACTAGTGTTCTTCCGTGTTTAAATAAGAGACTGAACATAATTGCTACCTAGAAAAGACACGAATAAAATTTTATCCTATTATCGGAGAGGGCCCAGTAAATATGCTCTTTAATTTGCACATCACAAAAATTCAACATACCACTGTATGTGAGTTAAGAGCTTAAAGTTACTGTTTTGGGTTTTGGTCCTCAACTTTTTAGTCCCATTAGCTACATCTTTGCTAAGTTGTCCAAAAGCACTTCCAAAAATGTTAGATTGAGAAGTGCATCAAGGCATGTAATAGTGATCGCCTTATGTGCAATCATGTGATTGGTTGTTTGTTTAATGTGACTATTATTGAGCACAAACATAACAGATACCAATGATTTACATTACAAGTAATGGGTAGAAGTATTAAGAAAAAAAAGGGCCATTGCACTGTGCTATAGCAGTTATTGGAGCACATTCATTTATCAGGGCCTTTCCTTGAAAAAAAAGAAATTGCCTAGGGACAAAAGGCATTTAAATATAAACAACCTCAATAAACAATTGTATACTGTGAATGATTTAGTGGAAATCACCCACAGGTTGTAATTCACTTGATTACAAGAATTGGCTAAACATACTGAATTCCAATAGAGGGTTTGGGTAGGCAAAACTTCTAACTTCCAAAGCTTCTTATAGATCAAGACGGTGACAACCTAGCGAGAACAGTAATTGAAAAAATTCTGAGGAAAACAATTTTCTGAATTGAGAAAGAACACTGAAGGATGAATTTCTATATTTCTTGATTTTTTCATGTTGGTGTTGTTTGAGATGCTCGGGGTTTGTGTATTTTCCCCATGAGATATAGCATGTGGTGTTTCTCAGGGTATTATAAATTCATAAGCTTGTTGGGTCTATGTTGATATCAATACTGCATTCTGTAGCTTAGGAGAATAGGTCGCATTGGTTGACACATTAGAGCTATAGTGTCTTTACATGCAAAAAACGATTGGGGTTTTGTCTCAATCTATAATTTGTTATTCAATTGCTAAATTAATATTTCAAACGTTAGATGTTCTCTTAGTATTTGTCCTCAACTTGCTTTATTGCTGTATAATGAAATGCCCACAAAATTATTTGCTTGTAGCATCTTTACTGTCTTAAGGAAGTTAAATAAAAAATTATGAAGGAAACATGTTACTTGAACTGGGAGTAACTTCCGAGGTTGATTGAAGCTCTCATCATTAAAAAGCTTGTGAGGCTCAAGGTTTTGGTTGTTCTTGTTTAATCTTTAGATGCAGGGTTGCTAGGAACTCTAAGAACTTGGTTGTTCATAATTCATGAGGTGCATGCTAAATATATACTTGGTGGTCGTGAATTTGAAAGTGTAGCAAGGATCTTATTCACAATGCTCTAAACGATGATTCTCATTAGTTTCCTAATGGCCCAAAATGAATTAGATCCAACTACTTTTAGTCCAGTCTATTCAAAAAAGCCTTTATCTCAGTCAATCTCCTACCTATGATTCCCGCTTTGTATTAAATGGTTAACATCTTGGATGTAAGATTTGGTTTAAGCCCTTTGAAGTGACTGGTTGAACGAGGTACTCAAACTCGTCTATTTGAGTTAAACCAAAATCAACTCTTGGTCTACCTTGTCACCTTAAAAGGGCCTTTTATCACAAATTTTCATTGAAGTTGGCGAGATCAAATCTTGCACACATCTTCATCAAAATCAACTGTACTCTTCAAGAGACTTCATGATGCATTATTATGTCAGGTAAAATATTCTATTTCCATTGATGATGGGTCAATGAGTGACTCAAAAACTACAGTTGAATCCTGATAGCAATATCACACTCTATTACTTCTCTTTTAGAAAGGCAATTCCCATATACAAACCGACCAATCTTGAGAATGCCAATCATCCATTTGGTTTATCTTTAAAGTTTATGTTCAACAACCAAAAATATTTTATATTATCTTTATCAAGCTATGATTAGAACATTTAATTTGATTACTATTATTAAGCCTCGCATTTAAAAACCCATGAATTCCTGAAAGAAGAGACTAAATGAGTATAAATCTTGTTTTTTGATTTTTGGATCAAGAATTCTACGCTTCAGAAAGCATTAAAATCAAAAGATGTCAATGCTACAAACCATTGATAACTTGGAAGCTCTGATGACCTACAAGCTTTCTCCATATCCACAAATTATCAGCCCATCTAAACTGAAATTGAACACCATAAAGCTTTAATAGCCGTTAGATTAAACTATGAACGAGGTCTTCGTTCAATCACACTCTTGACACCAAATCATCCAACTGCCTTTGCACAATCCCAAAAGCTCTTTTATAGCACTGGTCTTGAAATTATTGAACGATTCAAAGGAAATTCGAGAAAGTTAACAAGAATGCTTACAATGCTCAAAATAATAGTGCGTTTTATCACCTATGTGTGCAGTTGAGATTTCAAACCATTGGTCCAAAGAATTTTCTCTATGGCTTCTCAAATATTCTGAAGAGCTTTTCTCAAATGTTGCAAACTGCAATCTACACGTTTTGCTAATTGCAGGGAAGGGACAACTTGAAGGTGCTATTATTGTTAATGCTTGGTGGAAGCTTTTGTATGGGGATTAAATTAGCAAGGATAAAAGGAAATATATCATAGAGCTGGAATCAATAGGGCATAATTCCTTTTCCCACAGACTAATATATAAATTGGACAACATTCACAGGTTTTGCACTTTTTCATAATCTCATTTTAAAGAATTTTGGTACAAGATGCTTGAAGCACACTGCATGGAATAACTTTGCAAAGCCAATAGCTTAGAAATCTGGACTTGCTTGGTATCTAGTGTCGGATATGATTTCTCTTGAGATGTTGGTTTGATCTGTCATATAATCCTAACACTTAAAAGCTTTTAGGGTGCAGTACAACAATCTTATCACCAAAGAAACAATAGCCAATATTTTGTGATTCAAAGAAGGAAACAGGTATAGTGCTCAAAGATTTTAATATATCACTAAATATATTGTATGCAAAAATTGTTGATGAAATAACAACGATCACTAGAGCAGAGAGCTAATGCTTAGAAACAAACTAGTGTCAAATTAACCTATTCATTAATGGGATAACTCTGACGAATGTTTGGACTTGGCACTGTATAGTAGTTTGGTAGTAGTTCAATCAATCTAGTTGACGAGAGGTAATGCTTAGAAGCAACAAGGGCCAAATTAACCTCTTTGCTAATGGGATAACTTCGACGAATGTTTGGTCATGGACGTTTTTTTAAGTTCTTGGGCACATGATGGCAATTGAGTTGACAAACTCAAGTTTTACATGTTTGATGACACTCGCATAGTCTTGAACATGTTTATTGAGGTATAGAAAATTATATTGCCAATAAAAGATCATATGAATCATCTAGTTGATAATAAATTCATATATTTTACCTTCTATGTTACATTTGATTGTTTGAGCTCAAATATCTTTTCAAAGGTTGCAATAAACTAGGCAAAGATCATAATGATCTGATTCAATTTATGATTAGTGTCCTCAGATTAGTAGGCTTTCTTGAGAGAAGAATGTTGATGGTAATTAGTTTCTCTGATTTGAGCATTTTTATGCGAATAATTTAGATTTTAAGAGGTTAGCCACTTGCATATTTTTACATATTAGATTCTACAAAGTATGCTTAGGTCATATAAATTACTTAACTTTTAGGATATTCATTATAGATATATTAACAAGATTACAAGGATTGATGCCAAGTGCTTTAATCTCATTCATAAGATGTAATCAAAACTTACATATAAACATTAACATTCTTTAGAAGATGATTCTCTAAGGCATTGTGATGCACTTAAAAATGGGTGATGACCCAAAGGACATTAATATTGAAAAACTAAATATTCTTACAAGTATCTAAAAATGATTCAAAGCAAAAGTTTAACTATTGTGTAACTAATCCATGTGAAGGCATGTTGGTAATCCTATTATTTATTGACATGCAGATCTAGGCATTTTGATGGACTTAAAACGATTTTTAACCTAAAGGCCACTTTTAATGAAAAACTAAATATTCTCATTATTATGACAAACAATTCAAAGTTAAAGTTAGAACAATTAGCCAATTGAAAGGACATGGGGAGGCATGCCAATAGTTTTATAATTTAGAGACAACAATAAAGTCTATGCTAGCTCAAGAATGCAAATAAAATTTGTCATACATGAGGCAAGAGCTTAGAAGAATTCCTATATGGAGGCTAAAGAACCAATTGAGTTTATAGTAACTCAAAACAATTACTTCATATTTAGTAACAAAGAGAAAATGACGAAGAAATAAGATGAAAGCATAATATAAGATTATGTATATGAGGATGATGAATCATATACGGTGGGACAAAACTTTGATAAACAACACATTTAACAAATAACATGATTTATCAAAAGATGAAGTTAGTGAAGACGTAAAAGGTTTGGTTTCTATAATGAAATCTAGCCGTGTAAAAAATATGCGAAGGGTAAATTTCAATACAAGACAAGGCTACACATTTAAGGGATTCAAAGCCCAACAATAGAGGTTGGTTTCCTTCACAACTTGTTGATTGTATCAAGTTAAATTAAGACATTTAACATAGTTCAAAATCCCTCAATGTCTTATAAAACTTTTATGGCCACCTCCTTTGTCACAACTACCTTGGCTATTGCAAGCATTGTAACATCATTCTTGACATTGCAATAATAAATCATTGGGAAAAGAGGAAGGAAAAAGTGGGGGTTGGTGGGTTTTAGAAAAAGAATATCATTTTCAATTTTAAGCAACCTAAGCTAAGGTTAGAATCTTTTAGAATTGTTTCTCTTTCTGCTTCTAGTTTTACATCATCCCCTCTCGACACCCTTAGCTTCATTTTCTTACACTTATCCTATCTTCGACCTTAAGAAAAAGCCTTTGTCATGCTCTCAATATTCATTGTATTCACAAATTCAACCATTGCTATATTCACCTCATCTCTATTTCACAATACTTGCATTACCCTATCATCTCTAATACCATAACATCCTTGTTTTCAACCTCTACTACTTTTACCACTTTTGGTGTGATAGTTTGTTCTTCTTGATTTGATAATGTATTAAGAATATTGCCTTGGAATGAAGTATTACAAATTAACATAATCAGCATGTGCAATGCACATGGTAGATGTAGTGGAGTTGATAGACATATCACTTTGTTTATAAAATGTTTAATTGAGAAATGGATCTCTCTCTCCCTCTCTCTAACACACACACACATGCATGCGCGCACACACACACACATGCACACATGCGTACACTCACGTGACATGCATGTGGTCACACGCACATGCACCTGCACATGCATACATGCAGGCACACATGTGCACACATGCACATGCTCACGCACACATGCACGCACACACACACATGCACATGCACCCACACGTGTAAGCACACACGTGCATGCACACACTCCCACACACTCCCACCCACACCCACACCCACACCCACATGTGTGCATGCACGTACATAGCACAAACACACGTTAACAAACACAAATATAGACACATGAATTTGTGTGCATGTGCAAATATACTCACATGTGAACAAATGCAAATATACACACACGTGTGTGCATGTGCAAACATATTGACATGCCAAATGAAAAGAACACATGCATAAAAGCTTGCCCCTTGTGCATATTGGGGTACCCACATAGATCCAAACATACCCACATGCATGCATGTACACACGAGTACACATGTTGCACACATAGAATGATAGGTCCAAAATTCATTTACCGAGAGATATAATTGACCCAATAATATCACAGACATGTACACACTTGCACATGTGCTTGTGCATGAATACCACACATAACAAATGAAGGTGTATGTGCAAGGAAATTAATGGAACAGAACAACTTCCTACATTAATCTTGAGAGGAGGGTCATATAAAACTTTCACAGATCTTTACAACAGTTAGATAAGCTTAATAGAAATAACATGCATGGCATAATACAATGATTTACGTTGGGAAAACCCTTTCAAGAGAAAAACCCCATACTCCAAAAAATGTACAATATATTATTCAAAAATAAATAACAAATTACCATATATTTGTAAAGGAAGCTTCTCCCACGAGTATCACAAACCAAAGATCTGGAGGTAACTAAATGGATATAAGATTTACACCATTGATTTCGCACACTTAATATATAGGAGATACAATAAATGAAATTGTCAAATAGTATTACAAAACCATGGGCTATAACATGAGTAACTCTTTTTTACAACTCATTTATTTGTTCAAAATGTTTTTACATTTCCTATTTCAAAAGATTCAACTTCCAGAGGCTATAACATTAAACCAGGAGTCCAATTAATGAATTGTTTGAAGCGTCAACAAGCTCATAAAGTGCTCTATCAATCTATAACTCACTATGCCATTTTAGAACCTATAAGTCCTTCAAAATTGACGTTGAAAATTTCTTTGGCAACTTAAAAATTGAAATCTTTAATATCATCAAAGCTGGACATGATCTTGTAATGAAAGTTTACCAGCATGCTTATCTAGCCCATCCGAACCTTTGGAGAAAGTTTAGAAAAAATTCATGCTCAAATGTGAACTTACTATAAATAAAACTTATGTAAATGCGAGGTTAAGACATTTTCCTAACAATCTCCCACTTGTTGAACACCTTACTAGATCAAAGGGAGTATCTACACCATAACTTAATTGCTAAGGGCAATGAAACCCATAAACACCGAACACCATCTGAACTTCTCTGTGGTCACAATCTTAGTTAATGAATCTGCAACATTCATCAAAGTCTCCACCTTAAGTAGCTTCACCATGCCATCCTTGACCATATATTTGAAAAAATGATACTAAACATCAATGTGCTTGGTCTTGGCATGAAATGTCAGGTTCTTGGATAGGCATATCACACTCTGATTGTCACAATACATTGTCATTGCTCCTTTCTTTATTCCAATATTCGAACATAGTCTTCTAAGCCAAATGACTTCTTTACAAGCATGAGTAGCTTCAATATACTCAACCACAACCTGCAGTTTACTCATTCAATTGATTGCACCACCAAATAATTTAAACACAAACATTGGTGGATCTTTTACCATCAATATCAGTTGCCCAATCTGAATCCACATAACCATGAATATCAAGGAATTTTTTTTGTCTTTGATCATATTACCATTGAAATATCTGGACTCTTTTAACTGCATCCCAATGAACTTTATGAGGATTAAACATATATATGAAAAGAACTAGTGCTTGGGCAAGGCCTGCCCTAGTATAGACCATAGCATACATCAAATTTCCAACTGCACTTTGGTAAGGTACTCTGCTCATGTCTTCCATCTCTAACAGGGATGTAGGATAATCTAAAACAAACAACTTTGTCCCAATTGTAAAAGAAACACATAATGGTCTATAGTCTTGCATGATTAACCTTTGTAAAACTTAGTTCACTTTCTTTGGCCTAGCCACAACTTTCTGTTCACTCTATCCCTTCTAATTTCCATCCCAAGAATGCTTTTAGCTGCACTAAGATCTTTCATTTCAAATTTAGTTGCAAGTTGACACTTTAGTTCTAAAATCATACATTTCCCTTTACCAATGAATTAACATATCATCAACATATAATGCAATTTGTAAGAAATGACCGTTATCAGATTGATAATAATCACAGTGATTTGATTTAGAACGCTCAAATCTTAAACCCAACACATATGTATCAAATTTGTGGTACTACATCGTAGGATTTTGCTTGAAGCCATCCAAAGAATTTTTTGGTTTACAAATAGAATTACTTTTACCTTTTACCACGTAGTGCTCTAGTTGTGTCATCTAAATATCCTCCAAATCACTATGAATGCAATTCACATCCATTTGCTCAACTTATAAATCATAAGCAACAACAATAGAAATAAAAAATCTATTGAATGCCATTTTTGCAACAAAAGAAAATATCTCACCATAATCAACACCTTCAACCTGAGTGTAACCTTTCACAACCAACCTTGGATTTAATGTCAAAAGAAACCAAAAACAAGGGATTGACCCATTACAAAAGAAATGCCTAACAACAGATTTTCAGGCCATCAACAACACAGGCAACACAATAGGTATTGAAAGAATTACAAACTAGTCAATACAAAGCACAAAGGCTTTTGCCCAAACAAAGTGAGCCAAACTCACATTGCAAGAGGAGGGCAAGAGTTCTTTCTTTGTTGTTGGACAACTGTCCAGGCGATACTATCCTTAAGCTCCCCAACGAAGGAGACTCTGCTGGGGCAACTGTCATGGTCAAAGTATTGTAGAAGCTGAGAAGCGTCATCAGAAGCTTGGTGCAAAGCAATGACAGAAGTAGTGGGAGCGGATATGTCCTCTAGATTAGAGGACAAAGCACTAGTAGAATTTGGGGCATCAACAAGGGTTGCATCAGGAGCACGACAAGGAATAGTCGTAGAAGCCTGACCCTGATCTACTGCAGGGGCATCGCCAATATGTTCCATAGGGGCATCTTCTTCGTAAGTAGCTTGTGAATCCTTAGAGGACTCAGAAATATAGTTAGCAATACAGACTGCCAAATGATCATTGCTTGTAGCCTTCCACCAAGTAGAAGCACCTTTGCGACACATAAGAGTTCAATCAATGGCCATGTGACTAGGAGAGAAGCAATGCTAACAACCTTGTTTTATGCTTCTAAATACTTCTGTTTGAACTAATTATTTTCTTGACCACTCATTTGCAACCAACAAGTTTCAATCCTTTATGAAATGGTACATGATTCCATGTTCTTTTCCAAAGCTTCCATTTCTTCATCTATAGCAATTTTCTAAAATTTAACATCATTCATACCTAATGTATCTTCTACAAATCTAGGCTCATCCAAAATAGTATTAAAATAAAAAATACATCTTTAGTCATCAAGAGAATACTTTCAGGTGCTTGTCTATTCCTTATAGACCTTTGAACAAGCTAACTTGGAGTTTCTTCTTCTTTTGAAGATTTAGAGCTTGATGAACTCTCCTCAACTTCTTGTCTATATAGGGGTATTGATTCAACTTTCTTAGGAGTAGTGTTGGCAACAGACATTGCACGGGTTCTTTGGTGTTGTCATTGATGACAACCCAAGTCAATGTACCCATTCACATTGCATTATTTGATCTAGTTTGACAAGCTGAGAATATAACATATGGCAGTGTTTGGTATTTTGGTCGGTACCTATTTTTAGGTTAATATTTTGTGTTGCAGATCTAATGGAAGATGATGGATGACTGAGCTACCTCATTCTAGATTTTTGGTGTTCGGTGATAATTGGTGTGCAAGTTAGAAGCATCTGTGTATTGATTTTTGGTTTGACAGTGCATAACAATTGACTTGTGTAGTTGATCCTTATACAGATTTGATGGAGCGGATTTGGTGATTATTTTTGTGATCTAGGAAGTTTGGCCAACATATGTGGTAACGTGTAATCAATTATTTTGGTCAGCATTACTATTTGTATTCGGATTTTGTTGATAATTTATATACATTTGAATATTTTTCTAAGCATTCTTTAGCGGACATGCAATTGATCTAATTTCTTGTTGTAGATATATAAGATCGATGACTTTGATGATTTCGGTGTGTGTATTGATTGTGCGTAGTTTCACATGCGCATGATCAAGATTTGCACTTCGAATTAGAGTAGAACAATGTAATAAAGCAGTGAGAGGCGAAGTGTATGAAATCAGAAATTGTATTTTGGCATTTGAAGATGTTATTCCTCAATTCAAACACTACTGTGACATTGTAATTGATTTATAGGTAGTAAGCCTTTCCATTAGAGTAGTGAGCTCTAGGTAGTGTCCTTGAATGCATTTGCATTCCCCATTGTAATACTTTTGCAGAGTATAGTTATCTTGTGGGCTCATCCCCACTCTGGTTTCTCCCTTTATCGGGTTTCCACGTACAAAAATTTGTGTTATAGTGTTGTGGTTGTTTGTGTTATGCTTTTGCATTTTTCTTTTGATTATATGTGTTAAAGTGGTTAAAAAAATAGATTAATAAAAGCAAAGATTGTAGAACATTGATTCACCCCCCCTTTCAGTGTTCCTTAATTCCAACAAGTAGAAGGTAATTAAATCACATCTTCCTTCTTGGTTTGTTATGGATGTTACCATAATTGATAGCAATGTTGAAGATTGATTATCTGATGGTGATGATGATGAAGACTGAACAAGAACATATGAATACATGATAGTAGAAAGGTTAGATCAGTTATTATCTTGTCATTGATGTCAAACAATTGATTTCTGATTTATATTATGTTGTCATATCATTCGGTAATGATATAAGCTGAAAGAGTTAAGAAGAAGAAATGAGATGTTGAGAAGTTGAAGAACATAGATGGGCAATTGATACAGATCAGACAATGATTAGATTATGTTGATATAATTGTTTTCTACCTAACATATGATTACGTTAAGTTGGTAAAGCATGGTGATAAAGATTTGTCAATTTGGTAAGTTAAGTTGTTTTGGCTACCAAGTAGGATATGCCACTTGGTAAAGGTAAAAGGCAAAAGGATATGTAACTTGATAAAGGCAAAAAAACCAAAGACAATGAACAACAAGGAAAGGTTTAGGCACTAAGTGAAGTTAACCAAAATTCAAATGGAAGACATTGAGAGAGGAACATATATTAAATAAGGATTGAATCGACATTTAATGATTAGCTATGATGAGCTATGATTAGCTATGATGAGCTGGATGATCATGATGATAAGGAAAGTTAGTTACAAGTGATCTACAGACATGAAAATTCAAGGTGAAGATCTACGACAAGATCTAAACGGTTAAAGCAGATGGAACAAGTTTCAAGAAAAGTTCAAATTCCTAGGTGAAAAGAAAATGTGTTACTGAAATTCAGATTCAAGGTATAATGAATTGGACGGTTAAGATTGATTAAAGAAAAATGTAGTAAAAGAGATTAAGAGACAAAAATTGTCTATATAAAGGATGGATTTGTATGAACAAATGGTTGGCAAATTGAATAGTTGAAGGGTCACCGACTGTTGCAGTGAAGAAGGAACAAAGAGATTCCAAGTGGAAAAGAAGGATTTGATGAAGTGTTTAAGCTAGTGGATAATGAAAAATTGAAGTGAAGATTGAAGAGCACACAATGATTTGATTAAGCAAAGATAGTTGCAAATCTACAGGTCAATTTATTAACTGCTGCTTACTAGCATTTGTAATAGAGAAATCTCTTAACAGAGTGGATTTAACAGTCTTATTGTAAATTCTTTGAAAAAGGTAACATTCTAAAGAGTGTTTGAAGCCCTCTAACAAGGCCACTCTTAAAATGGTGAAGATCTTAACAGATTTGAGGTAAATCCATTAATCGAGCCACACCTAATAGTGTGCAATCTAATCTTTAACTAGATTGGCTCTTAACCAGACACACTTCAAAAGATTATTTTCTTAGTGGGTGACAAGTCACACAATGGTTTTTCCCAAAGCTGGGTTTCCATGTTAAATACTAGTGTTACATGTGATGCATGATTTGTATGAATGATTTACTGATTGTTATAGTTTATTTACTGTTGTCGGTAAAAAATGAAGTTTGTTTGATCGAGATGCTACCGAGTTAATCATAAAAAAATATTTTAGGTATTTGAAATTAAAAATTTCTGATTCACCCCCCATCTCCGTAAGTTGAAGAGATAAGTTTAAAAGACTTGAGTAAAAGATCTGAAAATGTATAGGAGAGAAGCGCCTAAGTTGAACAAGGAAAGTTTCTCTACATGGAAAAGCAGAATGAGATTGTATCTATCTGAGATTGGAGAATCTACATTGAATCTTCTAACTAATGATTACACTCCACCACCTCCCGGACCTATGACAATTGATCAAATGAGAGAAAAGCAGGAACACAACTCAGTTATGATAGAGATTGCTTCTTCCCTCTCTGATGCTGAATTCAATGATGTTAAGGATTGTGTTAATGCAAGAGAGATGTGGGATAGACTTACATTGATATATGGAGGACATCAACATGTTCAAAAGGCCAAGGTTGATAGTCTCAGGGGAAAGTATGATGAAATGAGGATAAGGATGAAGAAAACATCACACAATATAACAATAGAATCAAAGAAGTTGTTAGTACCATCAGAGGTGTTGGTGGAACATTGACTAACGAAGAAGTAGTAAGTAAAATTTTGAGAACTCTTTCTTCTAAGTATGCTATTAGAGTATCTGCTATTCAGGAATTGAGATCTATACCGAACAATGTTGTTACTCTTGAAGCTTTAATCGGTAAGCTGACTGCATTTGAGTTAAGTAATTATGATAATAGTCTACCGACCATTGAAATTACATAAGTCATCTCTAAGCATTGGTACATCAAGAAAAGACAGAGATTCACAATAGTTCATATGGAAATGAATATGATAGTATTTTGAATGAAGAAAAAGAACAAGAAGAGTTATAAGCATTACTAGCTAGAAGACCACCGAGAGGTAAAGGAAAGTACAAATGAAAACTACCTCTGAAATGTTTTAACTATAATACGATTGGTCATATTGCATCTAGATGTCCTAACAATGACATGAATGATATGTATGACAAAAGAGACAACTGACACCGAAGATTGAGAGATTATAAGGACAAAGGTAAGAAGTCTTGCTACCTAGCTGAGGAAGGTGTAACTGATGATGAATCTGATGATACTGAAGAAGGATATGAAGTTGTCTATGTTGCAGTAATGGAAGAATCTGATGAAGAAAAGTATTAAGCTGAAAAAATACTTATTTCTCATGTAAGTAAACTTGACCCATGGATTATTGATAGTGGATGTTTACATCACATGACTGACGATATTGACAAGTTTGATAATGTAGAAGAGTATGATGAAGGATTTGTTAGATTTGGCAATGATGCTCCATGCCTTGTGAAAGGTAAATGATCCATTGTATTGAATGAGAAGATGAAATGTAATGATGCATATTGGGTTAAAGGACTGAACTATAATATGTTGAGTGTTGCACAACTAAATAATACTGGCTACAGGCTGGAATTTCAGAACAAAAGGTTAAGTTTTTTAGTACTGATGGAGATCTAATTAGAACTGGTGAACAATCAAAAGGTAACTTATTTTATCTTGATACTTCTACAAAAAGTTTCTTATTCACTAAAGTTGAAGATGTATGGCTATGGCATAAGAGACTATGTCATGCAAATTTTGATAATATAATCAAAGTGAGTAAAAAGAATAGAGTCAGAGGTCTACCAAGATTAAGAAAATATGATAAAGCTATGTGCAAAGAATGTCAAATTGGTAAGATGACCAAGTCTCGCTTCTCAAGTAAATCTTACTCTATTAATGGTATTTTGGAACTAGTACACACTGACCTTTGTGGTCCTATGAGAGTTCAAAGCTATTATGGAGATCTATATTTTATTTTGTTTGTTGATGATTATTCAAGGATGATGTCTGTTATGTTTCTAAAGGAAAAGTCTGATGCATTCCAAATGTTAAGTGGTATAAAATAAGAGTTGAAAAAGAAACATGAAAACAACTGAAGTGTTTGAGATCAGATAGAGGAGGTGAATGTATCTCTGATGAATTTATTGTCTTCTGCAATGAGCATGGAATTAAAAGACAAGTATCTGCAATGAGGACTCCACATCAAAATGTGACAGTAGAGAGAAGGAATAGATTCATAGTTGACTGTGCTAGAATACTATTAATTGATAAAGAAGTTGATCAAATATTTTGGAGAGAAGCTATAAGCAGTACTGTTTACACACTCAATTGAGTAAAATTCAAGAAATGAACAAATAAGACACCTTATGAACTCTGATTTGGTTACGCACCAAATTTAAGTTACTTTAAAATCTTTGGAAGTAGGTGTTATATACTGAAAGATTCTAGAAATGGAAAGTTTGAATCTAAAGGAGATGAATCTATATTTCTTGGTTATTCATCAAAGAGAAAAGCATTTAAATGTTTGATCAAGGCTACTAACAAAATTGTTGAAACTGCAAATGTAAGAATTGATGAATTTGTAGAAAGGAATGAAGAGGATAGCAAAAAGGAACATGAGGATTACAAAATATTTGTTTATGTTCAGGAAGGTGATTCAGTTGAAGCAATCGAGTTGCATCAAGGAGGAACCGATGAGCAAGTTGAGCCTCCACCGAGAGATGAAAACATTGATGAACAATCTACCGAGTCTGTATTACCAAAATATGTGAGAAGACACACTCACCGAGAAGAATTATTGGAGACAAGAACACATGAGTCATGACAAGAAGTAAGTTGAAAGATAACACATGTTTGATTTTTGAATTTGAGTCAAGATTAGTGAAGGATGCACTAGGAAATGAAGATTGGATCAATGCTATGAAATAATAAATTGATAAGATTGAAATGACAACACATGGTCACTCGTACAGAGAACTGAGGATAAAAATGTGATTGGAACAAAATGGATTTTCAGAAATAAACTCAATGAGAAAAGAGATGTGATTAGAAATAAAGCAAGATTAATTCGCAAAGGGTATGCACAAGAAGAAGGTATTGATTATGGTGAAACTTTTGTACCTGTTGCTAGATTAGAATGTGTAAGAATATTACTTGCATATGCTGCATATAAAGGCTTTAAAGTTTATCAAATGGATGTTAAGTCTACATTTCTAAATGAAATTCTTGAAGAAGTCTACATAGAACAACCTAAAGGATTTGTTCAAAATTTTTATAAGGATATGGTCTGCAAGCTACACAAAGCATTATATGGATTGAAGCAAGAACCCCGAGCATGGTATGAAAGATTACACTCTTACTTAATAAAGATTGGATTTGAAAGGACTAGTGAAAAGAACAATTTATACTTGAAATGTGATAGTACTGATAAAATTATGATTGCTGAGATATTTGTTTTTGATTAAGGAAAATAGGTTTTGAAGGGTGCCTAAAACTCTTTATACATCAAAATATTTTCAATGAAGCCCGAACAAAAGATACAATAGACCAAAGGTGAAACAGGTCATCAACCAAAATAAGGTGACCAGGGTGGCCTCACAGATAACACAGTACACTTCTGCCACTTAATACAAATCAATAAAACCAATTAGGACCCCTTAATCCCAAAAGTATGAGATCTAAGGAGTCGATCAGAGGACTGTTGGGAACGTTTGCATTTTTTACCTTTAACCTTTGACCAACCTTCCTCCAGCAGAGAAGCCTCCTTCTCCCAATCCAAAGCATCGACATCTGACCCAACCACAGAAGCAGGCAAAACCACACCAGAAACATTGCCCACTGGAACCTGACCAGCAGAGGGAGGGGCAAAAATGACATCCACATCCAACAATGGATCAATAGCCTGGTTAGATGGAGCAAGGCTACTGACGCCATCAACAACCACAGATGGGGGGGAATCCTTAAGAGAAGAGTCTTTAAGGATAGAGTAATGCTGAACCAAAGCCCCAGACCACCAAGAAGGTCTTTTCTTTGATTTCCTCAATTCCACAGGACAAAGCACAACAATATGTCCAGTCTTGGAGCAGACCCTACAACGGAAATGAATTCCTTCATAGTCTAGAGTTTGAATCCAGGAGCCATTAGGGACCTCAAGTTTAATCTTCTCAGGGAGGCCCTTCGAAGTATGAACCACCATGAGGATGCAGGCGTAAGTAGTATGCAAAATATCAGATGATTTAGAATCCACCATTTGGAAGTCACCAATGGCATCTCCCACAACTTCAAGAATTGAATCCAGCCACAGGTGAAGGGGAAGATTCAGGAGCTTGATCCAAAGAGGCATATGAGAAAAGGATTCAAATGTAGGGTCGAAACCCTCATGCTAGGGTTTGGCCAACAAAGGGTAACGATCCTCCTAGCTGAAGTGACTACACAAAATAGCCCTCCTGTCATCAACAACATCAAACTTTACTATGAAAAAACCCCTAGCCACAGGATAAATCTGGACATATTCAGAAATCAACGGGTCCCAGTGCTTAGATATCCAAGCATGAAGAGCATGAAGGGAAGGCCAAAAGCCTCTAAATCTGAAAATAGCCGCCTTCTCAGAGAAGTCCTCTATCTTTTGAGCAATTTCTTTAGCTATCTCATCCCCCAAATCCAACCGGATAGGAAGGCTAACCAGGACAAGAGTAACAACCGAGGCCAAAACTGAGCTAACAACAGTCGGAACCCCCATTCCATGGACATTAGCTTCGAAAGATGCCACATCTGCAAAAGAGGTAGCTTTGTCACCTGCAAGGACTAGTGAAAACAACAATTTATACTTGAAATGTGATAGTACTGATAAAATTATGATTGCTGAGATATTTGTTGATGACATTATATTTGGTGGAAATGAGATAATGTATAGATCATTTGCTGAGGAAATGAGAAAAGAATTTGAGATGTCTATGATAGGAGAGATTAAATTCTTCATTGGACTTCAAATTTGACAAGTAAAGAATGAGATCTACATAACTCAATCTAAGTATATCAAGGAGATCCTGAAAACCTTTAATATGGAAGAATCAAAATCGGTTGGAACATTAATGGCTATTGGTTGCAAATTATCAAAGATGACACAAAGAAAGTAAATAAGACACTATCGATCTATGATTGGTAAACTATAGTATGTTGTCCACAACCGACTAGATATTGTACATTCAATTGGTATAGTTGGAAGGTTTTCTGCAAACTCAAATGAGACACATATGTCTGCAGTTAAAAGGATATTCAGATATCTAAAAGGGACTGAAGATTTCAGTCTGTTATACACAAAAGGAGGAGATTTTGATCTCAAAGTATAGACTGATGCTGACTGGGCTAGAAATATTGATAAGAGAAAGAGCACTAGTGGCATAGCTTTCTTTTTAGGAGAAAGACTACTGACATGGTTAAGCAAGAAACAAAGCTGCATTTCACAATATAGTGCCGAAGCTGAGTATGTTACTGCAACTATGCATTGTTCTAACATTGTATGGATCAAACAATTACTAGAAGGTATGTATGAAGAGATTACTGATCCAATTACAATTTATTGTGATAATACTAATACTATTAACATATCAAAGAATTAAGTGATGCATTAAAAAAAATATATCTATTAAGTATCACTATTTGAGAGAGCAAGTACAAGATAAACTTGTGACATTGGAGTATGCGAATTCTAAAGAATAGATAGATGATATATTCATAAAACCACTACCAAATTTTGCTTTTGAGTATCTCTAAGGTAAGTTAGGGGTTCTTCCCCTATCCAATGTTCATTAAGGCATGATGCATGCTGCATCAATTCAAGGACTCAATAAAATATCTATCTCATGAGTTGATGCTCGTGTTCACTCTTTAGGTGAAGCCTAAAGTTGTGAAAAAGAAGTTTATGACTGCAATGAGAAATTTATACACTTGAGGTATGATATGAGAAGTTTATGTTTCTTTGGCATTGTTGTCAAAAAGGGAGAAGTTTATCAGAAAATAGGGAGAATATATGAAAGAAGAAGAGTACTATTGTTGATTACTAAATACAAAGAAGGAGAATGTTGTTGATGCACTGATATTGCAGAGGAGAAGATCATAATAGAAATTGTCAAAGAAGAATAGTAAAGAAGACTACTACTGCCAGTGAAGTGAGAAAGATTACAGAAGAAGATCAAGTAAAACAAAGGTAAAGCTAAAGCTCAGAGGGAGAATATGAATGACAGTGAAGTATAACCATCATCAATTGAACACTGAATATTGTTAGTGTTTCCATCAATGTCAAAGAGGGAGATTGTTACCATAATTGATAGCAATGTTAAAGATTGATTATCTGATGGTGATGATGATGAAAATCGACCAAGAATAGAGGAATACATGATAGTAGAAATGTTAGATTAGTTATTGTCTTGTCATTGACATCAAGCAATTGATTTCTGGTTTATATTATGTTGCCATATCATTCGGTAATGATATAAGTTGAATGAGTTAAGAAGAAGAAGAAATGAGTTGTTGAGAAGTTGAAGAACATAGATGGGAAACTGATACAGATTGGACAATGATTAGATTATGTTGATATAATTGTTTTCTACCTAACATATGATTATGTTAAGTTGGTAAAGCATGGTGATAAAGATTTGTCAATTCGGTAAGTTAAGTTGTTTTGGCTACCGAGTAGAATATGTCACTCGATAAAGGTAAAAGGCAAAAGGATGTGTAACTCGGTAAAGGAAAAGGAACTGAAGGCACCGAACAACAAGGAATGGTTTAGACACCAAGAAAAGTTAACCGAAATTCAAATGGAGGACACCGAGAGAGGAATAGATATTAAATAAGGATTGAATCGACATTTAGTGATTAGCTATGATGAGATGGATGATCATGATGACAAGGAAAGTTAGTTACAAGTGATCTAAGGACATGAAAATTCAAGGTGAAGATCTACGACAAAATCTAAACAGTTAAAGCAGATGTAACAAGTTTCAAAAAAAGTTCAAGTTCCTAGGTGAAAATAAAATGTGTTATTGAGATCCAAATTAAGGTATAATGAATTGGCTGGTTAAGATTGATTAAAGAAAAACGTAATAAAGGAGATTGAGAGGCATAAATTGTCTATATAAAAGATGGATTTGTATGAACAAATGAATGAAAAATTGAATAATTGAAGAGTCACCGATTGTTGCAGTGAAGAAGGAACAAAAAGATTCCTAGTGGAAAAGAAGGATTTGATGAAGTGTTGAAGCCGGTGGATAATGAAGAATTGAAGTGAAGATTGAAGAATGCACAAGGATTTGATTAAGAAAAGATATTTGCAAATCCAGAGGTCAATTTATTTACTATTGCTTACTAGAATTTGTAATAGAGAAATCTCTTAACAGAGTGGACTTAACAATATTAGTGTAAAATGTTTGAAAAAGGTAACATTCTAAAGAGTGTTTGAAGCCATCTAACAAGGCCACTCCTAACAGGGTGAAGATCCTAATAGATTTGAGGTAAATCCCTTAACCAGGTCACACCTAATAGAGTGTGCATTGTAATCTTTAACCAGTTTGGATCTTAACCAGACGTACTTCAGAAGAGTATTTTCTTAATGGGTGACAAGTCCCATAGTGGTTTTTCCCAAAGTTGGGTTTCCCCGTTAAATACTGGTGTTACATGTGATGCATGATTTTTGTGAATGATTTATTGATTGTTATAGTTTATTTACTGTTGTCGATAAAAAGTGAAGTTTGTTTTACCAAGATGCTACCAAGTTAATCAGAGAAAACTATTTTAGGTATTTGGAATCATGGATTACTGATTCACCCTCCCCCTCTCCGTAATCCAATAGTGGCTGCAATGTAATAGAATGACTAATTTCTCTAATATGTATCACCTTATGTGTCGGAGGGTCCTAAAGCTTGTATCCTTTCAAACCATAAATTTATCTAAAAGAGATGCATTTCACAATCTTGTTCTCCAACTATGTTCACTTCTCTTTTGGCACATATGCACATGTCTTGCAACGAAAAACTCTAAGATGTCTTAATGAAGTCTTATGACTTGACCATGCCTCTATAGGTTTTTTATCATCAAGAGTTGATGCAGGGTAGCTGTTAATCAGGTAGTAAGTAGTGACAACAACTTCAACCCAAAAATTTTGTTGTAAGCTAGTACCACTCAATATACTCCTATCCTTTTTCATCAACACTATGTTCATCCTTTTTGCAATGCCATTCTGTTGTGGATAGTTGTCTTCCGCCTATGAATGCCACAATATTTACAAAATCGATCAAAATACAAAAAATCACAACCATTAATAGTCCACAAACATTTTATTTTCCTTTTAGTCTACATCAACTATTGCTTTAAATTTTTTAAATTGGCTGAAAACATCCAATTTTCTTTTTCTAAATATAACCATGTCCTATTATAACCATCAACAAATGAAACATAATATGTCAATTTTCAAATGGAAAGAACTTCTACAAGACCAAACACATCCAAATGAATAAGATCCAACATGCCACAAGATTTATGAGAACTCAAGTAGAACTGAACGTGGTTTTGTTTTCCATAAATGTAATGTGCATAGAAATGAAAGTTAAGATTACAATCATTCAAACCTTCAACAAGGCTTTTTTTTTCAAGGTCCTTAAGACCCTTTTCTCCAATGTGGCCAAGTCTCTGGTGCCATAACATAGTCTTCTCTACAAGTAACTTCCATTCAGAAGGAAAACACCTATGATATCAAAATCCATGACCATCTCTTGAAAGTAAAATACTCACCTTTTGCAATAGAGTATCCTCATATTTGGTCTATATAGAAGTAATATTACACTCAATAGTGTATGCTTCCAACTTATACAATGTACCAATTTTGACACCTCTAGTAATTATCATATCACCTCTCATGATTTTGCACCTTGATTTTGCACCTTGCATCATAATATACTACTTGCATACTTCAATGTATTAGTTTGGTCACAAATATCAAATTTTCTTTGACTAGGGAGATGCAACACACTATTAATCCTTCTTATTCTACCACTGAAAAATTTGATTCTAACTTTACTATGAACACCAATATTTAAATGAGAATTATCACCCAAGTACACCTCACCTCCATCAAGGTCTTCACATTCAAAAAATAAATCATTATCAAAGGATATATGGAAAGATGCACACGATTCAATTAACCATGTATCATAAAATTTGTGTGACCAAAGCTACAATGACTAGTCACCATCTTCTTTTTTGAACTCAGAATCATAGTCAAAATTCTTCTTTTTCTTTTTCTTCTTTTCTTTATAGTCCTTAGGGATTTGTTCAGGGTTACTATAATTCTAGCAAATAGCTTTAGACTTTCTAGGATAATTGGATCTCCCCTGGATTTGGATTTATCACGCTTCTCATTTTTCTTTCCTTTTTTCTTATGTCTTCCACAAACAACTAGGGCCTCCTTGGCACTCATGTATACCTTCATCTCTTTAGAAAGAAAATAATACACCACATATTCAATGTTCAATATAAGAACAATACTACTAATGACCATAACAAGAGAATCCTATGATTCAAGTAGAGAACAAAACAAGATCTAACATTTATCCTCATGCCAATTGAGCCACCAACATTTTGAGTGCTTGTAGGTGGTCTATAATTTTTTTACCCTCCTTTATTCCCAAGGAATATAGTTTCTTCCTCAAGAAAATCTTATTTGTTAAGATTTGACTTTATACATCCCACCAAACTTCTTCCATAACTTCTTTGAAGAGGACTCTTTATGTGCATTGACTAGAACATAGTCTACAAGGTACACGTTGATTATACTCTTAGATTTATATTTTGTAACATCATATTTAGGAGTCTCAGTTGGATCTATAGGTATAATGACATTTGCATCAAAAACATGCCATAGATCTTGATCTATTAATAGATCCTACATCTTCATCTTCCACATTTGAAAATTATTTCCATAAATGTTTTCTACCTCTAATCCACAAGATCAAAAAGTATCTTCTACACAACCTCCCACTAAAATATGGTTTAGTTCAAAAAACCAACAACTTACAACTAAATCCAAAGGTGATTAGACTCTGATACCACTTGTACGAAAGTCAAGTAGTGGAACAACTTCCTACACTAAATTTGAAAGGAGAGTCATGTAAGACTTTTTAGATCTTTGCAATAGTTACATAAACTTAATAGAAATAACATAAATAATGTGCATACTGCAACATAGTGATTTATGTGGGAAAAACCCTTTTGAGAGAAACTACACACTCCAAAAGATGCCCAGTATATTATTTAAAAATTAATAACATATTACAATATACGTGGAGAGCGAGCTTCTCACAACAACATCACCAACTGGGGATCCAAAGATAACTAATTAGCTATAAGACTCTTACACACACCCTCCATCTAACACACCTAATATATGAGACATACAATATAGAAAATTGTCAAACAACATTACAAAATTGTGAGCTAAAAAGCACTTATAAAGTGAAAGCCATCTTATCTCCAATCAATGATTCCCTATGATGTGTCATAATACATGTAACGTCCCACCAGGGAACCCAAGATACATTTTTTAAAACACTCAATAGATACACACAAATTCTATGCAGACATGAAGAAGACAAATATTCTGATGAAAAACTTTAGGGTTTTACAAATCCTACATTGAATCACAAATTGAATATGAAGGCGAAGAAGTCCAAATTCAACACCAAAACTCCAAAGATTTAATCAAATTCTTTAAACTCCAAAATTTGCCAGAGAGACTCTTCAACCTGATTGAATAATCTCTCAAATGGCCTCCTAGATCTATAATATAAAAAATCTATAAAGTTAGGGCTTGAAAAGTGTAATCCTAATCAAGAAATAGAACTCAACTCTAAAATTAATAAAATCACTTAATTTAATTTTCAACTTGACTAAAGTTTGCACAACTGGACTTTTAATTTGAGGTCAACGTTGATTTTATCAAATACTTATGCATTCAAATTGCATGATTTAATTTTTAATTAAATTTAAATAAATAACTGAAGCATGATTTTCAAACATGGAATTTTGAAATTGAAAGTAAATGCTAAAGTAACTCATTACTCAATTGTGCATAAAATAAGAATTCTTAATTTAATATTGTAAGATTTGATGAAAAACAAATCTATTAAGCCCAAGAAACCTGCATGCATAAAACTTGTTACAAGAGAGAAGCAGAAAGAAGGAAAAAATAGAACTCAGAAGTTAATCAAAATGTGAGAGCAAAATTATAATCTGAGTTATTGAAAAAAGAATTACAAGGTTCAACCTATAAAGGTGAACAAAACCCTAAAGCCTAAAAAAGCTAGGTTGCACATTAATAATTAATAAAAGAATTAATTATTAATGCACCTAAGAGAAAGCTTAAGCACTAAAGAGTAATAGACAACTTAATTAATTAAATCAAAGTGATCTAATTAATAAGTGAATAGATAATTACTCTAACACCCCCCCTTAAGTGAAGCTCAAGAGGTAAGCTAACCTAGCACAGCTATGAAAGCAGGAAATGGGTCCCGACAACAAGGCCTGATTAGGTACCCAATACAAGGAAATCTCTGTAAACCAGAGACAAAGGAGAAAATCCAGTGGGAAAAACTCCTCTCCAATGACAAAGTACAATGTGTGCTTCCAACCCCCTCGTGAGAGAGGATCGAGGCTCCAAAGCCCCCTCGAAATGAAAGAACCACTAGATCAATGAAAAAACCACTGTGACTCCAATGCAGAGGAGTAAAATTTAGTGGACACTGAAGTGGTAACCTTGAAATATGAGGTGTCACTGGAAGATCGAGCTGATGCTCAAAGGAGTAAACACGAAGATCCTGAAAGGGAATCCCCAATGCAGGTGGTGCGACAGGTGTACTGACACTGTCATGAAAGAGGAGATGAATGTCCTCTATAGAATCCTCAACAATTGCACATGGTGGCTCGATGAATGGAGCTGGAGGGTCTGGCAGTGCTGAAACAAAGTTCTGCTGAAAAGAAGAAACCTCAACAAGATGTGGTGAGGTAGTCACAAAAGTGGTCTCAGGAGCAACACAAAGGTTCAAGTGACCTGCCTGCCCCACATGATGCTCTTGCGTAAGAGGAGAGTAGTGCTCTGATAATGGAGATGGTGGACCAAAGTGTGAGAAGGTGTAGAGATGGGTGGAATGATCAACTGTCCCTGTAGCAACAATGCCTCCTGTCGCACTATCCCGGATGAAGACTGAATCTACTGTGAACTCAATTGTCTTCCCTGACCCACTGAGTGTAATCTGATAAGTCGAGAGAATGTTTGTAGACAGAGAGGGAACATACAATACATCATTGAATGTGCCATCCTGAATGCCTACAAAATATTTCCTGCAGACTGTCATAACAGTGTTATTCCCCATGAGAATGTGAGGAATAGGAGAAGCCTCAAAAGAAGAAAAGATCTTCGAAGAAGATGCCATATGGTGAGAAGCACTTGAATCTAGTATCCAAGGGACCTGTGAAGGGGATGCAACAGATGCCCATAATGCATGACCCTATCCAAAATCTTGTCCAGATATCAAAGATGTGGAAGAAGATTGAAAAGAAGATCTCTGTGAGGTAGAAGAGGATGGAGGGGAAATAGTGCTCTTCTAAAGAAGAGCTTGCAAATCTGCAACCTATTTCTCATAGCCATCAAATCTCTTCTAAAAATAATGTGACTCATCATGAGGTCCCTTCTGACAATAGGAACATGTAGGGCTCTCAGTCTTTTGTTTCTCCTTCTTAGAAGAAGATGGTGGGCCAGTAGAGTGCTAAGAAGAGGAATCAGATATCTGCTTTGGCTTCTGCTTTTGTGTATCCTGAGGTGTCTTGGCAAGCAATGCCTGTGACTGTGAACTTGTAAGTGAATCCATCTGATTGAGCTTGGACTGCTCACGAGTCAACCTATCACAGAAGGTCTCAAAGGAGGGCATAACATGTCGTGCACCTAGTGCATCCATAGTGGAGTAGAAGGTAGAAGTGAAAATTTGATAAGGGCTGCGAAGCTTTGAGAGTATAAAAAAGATACACTCATCATCTGACTTCATCTTTCCAGCAACCTGTAAAATAGAATGAAGAGACTTGAACTTCATCAAGAAGTCCTCAATGCTAGTGAATGATTCAGGTATCGAGGAGGTGAACTTTGCATCTATTTGGAGAACCCTGAACTCATTCATTGTGCCAAACAAGGTGGAAAACTTGTTCCACATAGCCCTGGGTGTGGTCAAACCATCTAGGTGGAACAACAACCCATCTAAAATATTCAGTGCAATGAGGCCCATTGTCTCATCCATCCTATTTCTCTGCATAAGATCCTCATAAGGCCTCTGTAGAACTGGCTGAGCCTCATCGAGGCATGACCATAACCCTTTTTCCATAAGCAATCTTATCATCTGTCCTTTCCAAGTGTGATAGTTGTGAGGTGTAAGGCGGGTGACAGAAGAGTCTGCCATTGAGAGAAAGTAGATACAAGTAGAAGGGTCTCTTTGAAATAAATGACAGAAAGAGAATTTGCACCCCCCCACAAAATATTATACTATCTCTCGTACACTTCAAATAAGTATGAAAGCACACAAAATAAGGAAAAAACCTGATTTCCAGATGCAGAGAAATGAAAAATGAAGCCTCCACTTTGATGCAAAAAATAGAAGCTCAAACACCCGAATCAACAAATGAAACCAGCATCATTGTCTCTGGCTCGAAAAGAGATTTCTAGCGATATTTCATTTTTTGAAAAATGATGCCGTATGCAAAAGTTATGGCCAAAAAAACAATTGCACCTTTGAAATGGAGCTCTCTGGAAAAACATAGAGATGACAAAAAATTTGACAGCCGTCTGCACGTCACGGGCCTATCTCGCTAGAAAAATTCCTGGTCGTTGATAAAAAAAGACTGGCCAGAAAAATGACATCAGCAGTCAGAATGCTGACATCATCGACAACTGATAGCTCGTAGGTGGCAGCGGTTCTGCGGCTAGGCGAAGGTGGCGCCGGAGCGGCGGCTTGGTTGCGTGCTAGGTGAGGCATAAAACCTGCATGCATAAAACTTGTTACAAGAGAGAAGTAGAAAGAAGGAAAAAATAGAACTCAGAAGTTACTCAAAATGTGAGAGCAAAATTATAATCTGAGTTATTGAAAAAAGAATTACAAGGTTCAACCTATAAAGGTGAACAAAACCCTAAGGCCTAAAAAAGCTAGGTTGCACATTAATAATTAATAAAAGAATTAATTATTAATGCACCTAAGAGAAAACTTAAGCACTAAAGAGTAATAGACAACTTAATTAATTAAATCAAAGTGATCTAATTAATAAGTGAATAGATAATTACTTTAACAAATATTAATTAAATCTTCAATTATTATTTGTAGACTTTATAATTACGTCATTTAATAAATATAGATGTTTAATTAATACTTATTAATTAAATATCCATATATTAGTATTTTAGCATTTAGAAGGAATAATTATTAACCTTAATAATTAACCCTTAATTAAACCATATATCCACAACATGAAAAAAATAAATGTCGACCTAGATGCATGCATGCATACATAAATTTGACCGATCACAATGCAACAATCACTAGCATACTCAAATATGATTCATGAATTCACATCACCTTGACAAATTCATATAGAGTAGTCAATCAAATACTTGTCCTCTCATAGGATAAAATGTAGGTTTAGGATAAGGCTTTTGGCTTGAATGTTACCTTCACTCTTTTACCATTGATATATGTGTAAAGGCACACTCACTCCTACCAATTCAGGGAAGACACTACTTGATACCTGCAAACTTGCATCACGAAGCCAAATATGTACATACATATATATAAAATAGGAAACAATAGGGATTAGTACATTGTGTGGATCTCACAAGCAAGCAATTGTGACTCCGTCCCTCACCATACATGCACATCAAGCACATCAAACATGATGAAGGGCACTCCCCTTGTTTAACCAAACACACAACACAATAGGAAAAAAAATAAAAAATTGCAAGAACAAAAACACTTGCTTTCTATTATCCTCAATGAAATGACATTACAATATTTAGAAAACTAACATGCTACAACTACATGGGCATTTTCATTACAATAATCTACAAGATAGAGCCATAATCTACACTTATAGAACTAAACCCTACTTTTCCCCTTTAGCCCTATATAAGTAGTACAATTAACCATCTTAAAATATTCTAGAAAGTGAAATTTCCTCTTTTGGTGCCCAACGGTTCAATTTTTGACCTTAAGTGATTTTTCTCTCTTTTCATTTGTATTGAAATTACAGTCCTGAAGGCACAACTTTTGAAAACCATAACTAGTGAACCGTTGAGTCGATTGGCTATTATAACCCCATTTCAGAAATGGCACGAAGCGCTCTACACCCTTAAATAGTGAATTGCAATCCAATCAAAGTTTGACCCCCTTTTGGATCTTCTAAAGAGTTCAAAACTAAGTTCAAATTTTTTGTACCACCATGCCAAAACAAAAAATGCAATAACTTCAAAACCAGACTTGATCTTGCCATGAAACTTTACCGACAGGCTAATATTTCAAAATGAACCCCTAGAGAAGCAAATGGAACAATTCATGCTCAAATGATCAATCTAATAATAATAGTAACCCTGTCCAAAAATAGACCTTATTGAAACTAGACAATATTTTTTTGGGTGATGCAAGATTGCTCTTACACCCTAGATGTTCCTACATGAGACACCTAGGGTGATTTGAGAAGTGACCTTGTCACATCTCTGGTGTTTAGAGGGAAAACAAGTCAGTCAACCTCTTCCTTTGATAGCCATGATGAATCTTCAATAGGTCATCCCTTCCATTTGACCAGATACTCTTCATATTTCCTATTTCTTGTAAATCTACCAACACAATTATCAAAGATGTCTTCTATCTCCTCTATAGCTGAAGTAGGTGCTAGAATATTCCACTATGCTTCTATTATCTCATCTTCAATTCTACCTTCACTGGGAAACTCTACTTCATAGGCATTTCATGAATCATGCTTCTTCAAAATTTTACATGGTCCAAATTTCTTCATCTTCAACTTGTATGTTCCCATTAGAAATCACTCCTTTTTTAAATGAACCATAACTTCATCTCCAATCTAAAATTCCTTATGTCTCCTTTTCTAATCTACCTTAGCCTTTTACTGAATATTCATTTTATTAATATGTTTCTTCACCTCTTCATGCAAATTGTTCAAGTGTTGTACAAAGTATTCAACTTCAACACTACCCTTTTCTCCATTGTCCAACTTCCTTAATTTTGAAGCATTTTTAGGACTACTTCCGTGTACAATTTGGAATGGTAATTTATCAATGCTCCTATTTACAAAATTATTTTATGCAAATTCTATGTGGTAAAATCAAATCCTTCCCCTTTGATTTATCTCCAACTAAGCATCTCAACATGTTTCCCAAACTCCTATTCACCACTTCTATCTGTGGATGATGTGCTGAGCTAAACTTCAAATCTATTTTTAACTTTTTCTACAATATCCTCCAAAAATACCCAACAAACTTAGTGTCTTTATTTGAAATTATGCTCTTTGGTAGACCATGTAGTTGTTAGAAAGTAAAGAGCACCAAGATAACTGAGAGGGGGGGGTGTGGGGTGAATCAGTTATTTGATAATTAAACCATTTATCAACTTCAATATCAACTTCATTAGCTTTAAACCATATAATCAATGCAGTAACCAACCATAGGAAGATAATCATACACAATGACACAATAACACAAGATATGTTAACTAGGGAACCTCTTGATCAAAGAATAAACCCCAGTGGGAATGATGCCCACAAAATGATGCACTAATATGAAAGTTCCTTATGAAAGGATGGACCCTATTAGGAGTCTTATGAAATACATTCAGTACATATGAATCTCTGTTAGGAGATTTTAAATCCTTGTTAAAAGATTCTAACCCTGTTAGGAGTTATGGAAGACAAAAGGACCCACTACCCAAACAACTTCAAGGCAAGATCTTTGAACTTACTGTCCAATAGATCTTAGGATTATTCAATAGAATAATATGAAATATGTTACCTCCTTCACACTATGCCAAAACCACACTCTCTGCTACATAAGATCACAAATCCAGATCTTTGTACTTCACAAGTCTTCCTTCATCACTGAATTAGCTCTTTTCTTCACTTCATGCATACATTCGCATCACAACTTTCACAATTTCATATCACAACTATTACAATCCCATCATAACAAGGAAAACATTCCTTCCTTTATACCACACTCAAATAATTACAAATGAGTCGGCATCCAAATACAAAATAATAATTTCAACATGCTACATCAAAATTACATAAAACTGTCGGCTTCCAGATACATTAACTTTCCAATCGTGTGACCTCAAAGTTTGCGCTATGAACCATGTCACCACTAATGAGTCTCAAACTTCCCTTTAACTACGTAGAATCAAATTCCATCTCGGTTAGGAGATATCCTCCGATTACCAAAAACTGCTACTCAGGAACACTACTAGAATACTACTTCCACCAAAATGCTTATAACTTTCATGAATAAATGAATTTCCTTTTGCACTCTTAACCATAGGCTAATAACACACAAAATAACATACCATCAACTGCACATAACTCAATTTGCAATATAACATGTGCGCAAAATAAAACTGTGCCTGCTTCTCTGCTAAACTCTAGAATAACACTGTGTTGACATCAATGACAATCATAGTCATGAATGCAACAACCACTGCTACAGAATGACTGCCAAAGGATTCAACATTCATTCCTAACAATCTCCCCCATTGGCATTGATGGCAACATAGATGAAAAACATCCAGTGTTCCAAAAATCCAATCACTGCTGCTCAACTGCTTTGCTGCTCTTCATCAATCAAATCTTGCTTCGTTATCCTATTCAATCTCTTCAACAAATGTAGTTCCTCAATGTTTTTCATGATTCTCTCCCCCATTGACATCAATGATAGAAATTCCATCACTATGTCAAACAATAGCTCAATGTCAAAAGACACTGTTCAAAAAAATAAATAAAAATCACTAGAGTCCTCAATGACTCAGCTCAGATACACATACTCCCCATAGAGGAAGTACCAACATCCAATCCAGAAAATAGATAGGGCCATATTCCACTGGACGGATGCAACTAACTGCATCATTACTCAAAAGTAGGCTGGGGCATAACCCCAATCATACCTCTCAGATACTCAAATGTATCATTAGGCAAAGGCTTAGTAAATATATCTGCTATCTGCTCCTTTGTGCTTATGTACTCCAGTCTGACTTCTTTATCTGCAACTTTCTCTCTTACAACATGATACTTGATCTCTATATGCTTTGTCTTAGAATGTAAAATAGGATTCTTAGACATAATAATTGTACTTGTATTGTCACAATGTATGACAATAGGCTCATCAAACTTGATTCCAATGTCCATCAACATCTGCTTCATCCGAATTATCTGATTACAATTGTTTGCTGCTGCTACATATTCTGCTTCTGCTGTACTCTATGAGATACAATTCTACTTTTTGCTCAATCAAGAAACTAATCTTCCTCCAAGAAAAAAGGCTCCACCACTGGTGCTTTTCTTATCATCAATGTTGCCTCCCCAATCAACATTAGTATATGCACATAGGGTAAAATATTAGAAGTTTCATACCACAATCCATAGTCCATTGTGCCTTTAAGATATCTCAATATCCTCTTTACTGCTGCATAATGTGACTCTCTAGGTTCAGCTTGAAATCTTGCTACCATTCCAACTGAATGTTGTATATCTAGTCTGGTGTGTGTCAAGTACTACAATCTACCAATCATAGATTTGTATTTCTTTTGCTCAACTGCTGGTGTCTCATCTTTACTAGATAGTTTATGTCCTGTAACCACAGGTGTTCCAACTAGTTTACAATTCTCCATACCAAATCTTTTCAACAAATCATTCAAGTGCTTTGTTTGACTTACAAAGATAACATCTTTATTTTGTGTTATCTGTAATCCCAAAAAGTATTTCATTTCTCCAATCATACTCATTTCAAATTCTGTCTTCATTTCATCAGCAAATTTGTCACTAGCTTCATCTTCTCCTCCAAAAATAATGTCATCAACAAAAATAACCAAAACTAACAATCCATTCTCAATTTCTTTTGTATATAAGTTACTATCAGCTGTTCCTTTTGTAAATCCCAATTCTAACAAATACTTATCTAATCTAGCATACCAAGTTCTAGGTGCTTGCTTTAGTCCATACAATGCTTTCTTTAGTTTACATACCATGTCTTCTTCTTGAGTCAAAGGAAAACCTTTAGGCTGCTCAATGTAGACTTCTTCTTCTAATTCACCATTCAGAAATGCTGACTTCACATCCATTTGATACACTTTGAATTTCTTAAATGCTGCATAAGCCAAAAATATTCTTACTGCTTCAAGTCTCGCCACAGGGGCAAAAGTCTCTTCATAGTCAATTCCTTCTTGCTGTGAGTATCCCTTACATACCAATTTTGCTTTGTTTCTAATTACTTCTCCTTGTTCATTCATCTTGTTCCTGAATACCCATTTAGTTCCAATCACATTTTTGTCTTTAGGTCTAGGGATCAATTCCCATGTCTTGTTCTTTTCAATCTGATCCAATTCTTCTTTCATAGCTTTAATCCAATGTTCATCTTCACAAGCTTCATTAGAAGACTTAGGTTCAATTTGAGAAATCAAACATAAATGTACCTTCTTTCTAGTCATAACCCCTCTGTCCAATCTTTCAATCACTTGTTCAACAGGACGATGTCTTGATATATACCTGTTAGGTGTCATATTCACTGATCTTTCTTCAACTGTAGATTATTTTCTAGATTCTTCTTTATTTTCTTCAACATGACTTTCATTCAACAATTCACTGTCATTCTCAAAAAATTGTTCAGTAGTTTCAATGTTAGGCTAAGGGTTAGTTCCTTCATCAAATTCATAATCAAGCATTCTTTCCTGAATTTTAAACTTCTCATCAACTTTTACATTTGCCACTTTCAACAATAGTCTTAGTTCTCTTATTGTAACATCTATATGCTTTGCTTTTCAAAGAGTATCCAAGAAAAATTCCTTCACCACTTCTAGGATCAAACTTTCCTATATCATCATCTCTCTTAATATAACATTTGCTTCCAAAAATTCTAAAATACTTAACTAAGAGTGCATGTCCAAACCATAATTCATAAGGTGTCTTGTCTGTGTCTGCTCTGATTTGTACTCTGTTCATTGTATATACTGCTATATTCACTGTGTCTCTCCAAAATGTCTTTGCCAAATCACCTTCAAACAACATAGCTCTAGCTGCTTCAGTCACTGATCTGTTCCTTCTTTCCGCAATACCATTTTGTTCAGGTGTTCTAGGGGCTAATAACTATCTCTTAATACCATTTACTTCACAAAAGGTGTTAAACTCTTTAGATGTAAATTCTCCACCTCTATCAGATCTCAAACATTTAATCCTCATTCCTGATTCATTCTCAACTTTATTCTTCATGACCTTAAACTTATCAAATGCTTCAGATTTTTCTTTCAAAAATGCAATCCACATCATTCTTGTAAAATCATGAACAAGAATCATAAAATACCTTTCTCCATAGAATCCTCTAGTCCTAGTAGGACCGCTCAAGTCTGTATGAACAATCTCCAAATTTTTTGTAGACGTGAACTTCTTGCTAGGAAATGAAATCCTTTTCTGCTTAGCCATCACACGTTTCTTGCAAATCATGTTAGTAGGCTTCATAATCTTAGGTAAATCTCTTACTGCAAGTGTAGAACTTACTTTCACAATATTATCAAAGTTTATATGACAGAACCTTCTATGCCATAACCAACTGTCATCAATCTTAGTCATCAAACATGTCATCTCAGTAGGGTTCAACTGAAATACATTACCTTTGGTTCTAGATCCAGTTCCAATCAGATTTCCATCTTTATCCTTTATCACAAAAGTTTTCTTAGTAAACCAAACTTGATATCCTTTATCCACTAACTGTCCAACACTCAAAAGATTATGTTTCAATTCATCAACAAAGTAAACATCATCAGTATTAGTCTTTCCATCAAGAGTAATAGATCCTATACCTTTAATCAAACAAGGTGCATTGTTACCAACTCTAACAACTCCTCCATCATAATTGTTAAACTTTATGAACTTTCCTTTATCACTAGTCATATGATGTGAACAACCACTATCTATAATCCAATCAACTTTCTTTTCAACTTAGGAAACTAAGGCTTTCTCTTCCTTAACATTAGATTCAGAATTTTCTTCCTTAATTGCTACAAATCTTATGTCATCAAAGTTATCATTATCACTGTCACTCAAATGTCTTTCAATTCCTGCTTCAATTTCTTCATCATTTGCATAATAACATTCTTTAGATCTTCTAGGCTTAAAATTATTTCTATACTTCTTAACTCTCTTAGAACACTTAGATGCAAAATGACCATATTCTTGACATGTCCAACATTTAAAGATTTTCTTACCATCTGGTTCTCTTTTCACAAGAAAGACAATACCTTCTTCAATCTTCTTATCTTTATTAGATTTGGATCTGCTATTCTGGCATAATCTCCATTCACACTTGTACTTCTAAACAAAGTAGGTCTGATGCTAAGAGCACTGAATGCTGTCTCCACTCTAGGTAGTTCTCCTGATAATCTCAAATTCATCTTTGCTGCTTCCAATCTTCCAAGAAGAGTCTCTCTTGAAAATTTTGGTGTACAAGGTATCACTTGTTCAATCATTTGTGTAGTCTACCTAAATACTGGTGTCAATGTTCTCAAAATCTTCCATATTACTTCATTCTCTGTCTTTTCACCTCCATAAGACTTTATTCCTGCAACAATTTCTGACATCCTACCAATATAGCTTCTAACAGATTCATCTTCCATCATTCTTATGTCTTCAAATGCACAAATTCAATTATGTAACCTAGCTTTCTTTGCATGTTCATCACCTTCAAAAGTAGAATGTAAAGCTTTCCAACTATCATGAGATCTAGTTAAACCTTTTACCTGACTGTATTCATTCTCCTGAAGTGTTGATAAAAGTGCTTCTCTTGCAAGTATGTTACACATGAATAGATCTACCTCATCTTTAGTACTTGTTTCAAGATTGTCTTCTTCAATTATAGTCCTTTTATTCTTTGTAATCAACCAATAACCTGGTCCTAAACAAAAGAGATGTGTCTTCATCTTTTCTTTCCAGCTGTCAAAATTTACTCCATCAAACTTAGGGCTTTCTTTCCTGAAATTCTCCATGGATCTCCTTAAGTTGTTAAAATTCTTTTTCAAGGACCTGCTGCTCTGATACCAATTGTTAGAAAGTAAAGACCACCAAGATAACTGAGAGGGGGGGGGGTGAATCAGTTATCTGATAATTAAACCATTTATCAACTTTAATATCAACTTCATCAACTTTAAACCATATAATCAATGCAGTAACCAATCATAGAAAGATAATCATACACAATGACACAATAACACAAGATATGTTAACTAGGGAACCTCTTGATCAAAGAGCAAACCCCGGTGGGAATGATGCCCACAAAATGATGCACTAATATGAAAGTTCCTTGTGAAAGGGTGGACCCTGTTAGGAGTCTTATGAAATACATTCAGTACATATGAATCTCTGTTAGGAGATTTTGAATCCCTCTTAAAAGATTCTAACCTTGTTAGGAGTTATGGAAGACAGAAGGACCCATTGCCCAAACAACTTCAAGGCAAGATCTTTGAACTCACTGTCCAACAGATCTTAGGATTATTCAACAGAATAATATGAAATATGTTACCTCCTTCACACTATGCCAAAACTACACTCTCTGCTACACAAGATCACAAAGCAAGATCTCTGTACTTCACAAGTCTTCCTTCATCACTGAATTAGCTCTTTTCTTCACTTCATGCATACATTTGCATCACAACTTTCACAATTTCATATCACAACTATTAAAATCCCATCATAACAAGGAAAAAATTCCTTCCTTTATACCACACTCAAATAATTACAAATGAGTCGGCATCCAAATACAAAATAATAATTTCAACATGCTACATCAAAATTACATAAAACTGTCAGCTTCCAGATATAATTACTTTCCAATCGTGTGACCTCAAAGTTTGTACTATGAACCATGTCACCACCAATGAGTCTCAAACTTCTCTTTAACTGCGCATAATCAGATTCCATCCCGGTTAGGAGATATCCTCCGATTACCAAAAACTGCTACTTAGGAACACTGCCAGAATACTGCTTCCACCAAAATGCTTATAACTTTCATGAATAAATGAATTTCCTTTTGCACTCTTAACCATAGCCTAATAACACACAAAATAACATGCCATCAACTGCACATAACTCAATTTGTAATATAACATGTGCATAAAACAAAATTGTGCCTGCTTCTCTGCTAAACTCTAGAATAACACTGTGTTGACATCAATGACAATCATAGTCATGAATGCAACAACCACTGCTACAGAATGACAGCCAAAGGCTTCAACATTCATTCCTAATACTTGTCTCACCACTATTCTAAAAAAATAATTTTTCCACATGAACACCATCATTAGTCTTTCTACACGGAATGAAATGTGTCATCTTTGAGAACCTGTCTACAACCACAAAAATGAAATCATGCCCTCTCTAATTCCTTTGTAAACCAAGAACAAAGACCATACTAATATCCTCTCATGACCTCTCTAGTACATATAATGGCTGATATGACCCTGTATTATGCCTGGTTCCTTCTTTCATCTAAAATATTCTACAACTCTGCACAAATTTCTTAACATCTTTCTATAATTGTGGCCAATAATAGTGCCGACGAAACAGAGCAATAGTTTTATCTTGACCAAAGTGTCTAGCCAATTCTCCACTATGCTTCTCTTTGATTGGGTTCCCCCTCATGGAACTCCTTGGAATACATAATTGGCTCCCTTTGAATAACATTCCATCTTGGATTATAAAATCCAACCATCTAGTTCTGTGTAGAGTAATAGGTTCTGTGCAAGCTCTCCACATATCGCCAAAATCACGATCCAAAGGATACAAAATCTTGAGTTCCTTGAATCCAAAAACTTTGATCTACATCTTTGTCAACAAATTTTGCCTCCTACTCCAGGCATCTGCAACCCTGTTGGACTTCTCACTCTTGTGCTTCAAAAAAAATGTGTAACTCTACAAAAACGCAACCCATTTTAAATGCCTTTGATTCAACTTTCCTTGGATATTCAAATACTATAGATCTTGATGATCGATAAACAAAAAAAATTCTTTAGGAAAAAGGTAATGTCTCCACTTTCTCAATGCTTGAACTATAACATAAAACTCTTGATCATAGATAATATTTTCTTTTGGCATCATTCAAGTTCTCACTAAAATAAGCAATGGGTTCACTTTCCTAGCTCAAAAAAACTCCAATGACATTGCCACTAGCATCATAGTCTACTTGAAATAGGTTATTAAAATTTGTAAGTGTGAAAAAATGTTGTTGTGTAATATTTCTCTTTAACAAATCAAAACTTTTTGCTGCTCCTATAGTTCACTTAAAATCTTTTCTATCCCCTCTCATAGTTTCAGTTAAGGGCCCACATTTACTACCAAAATTTTTGATAAAATTTTTGAACAAGCTATCCAAACCTGAAAAGATCTTACCTCAGTAGCACTCCTTGGAGAAGGCCATTGAATGATAGCCTTCACCTTCTCTGGGTCCATTTTAAGACCATCTGCCGAGACAACAAATCCCAGGTACACTAACTCCACAAAACTACACTTCTTCAAGTTAATCAATAAATTTTCTTCTCTTAACTTCTCAAAGACCCTATGAATATGCATTATATGATTCTCCAATGTCTTATTGAAGATCAAAATATCATCCAAGTATACAATAACAAACTTACTTAGAAATTCTTTCAATACCTCTTTCATGAGCCGCATGAATGTTCTCAGTGCATTGGTTAATCCAAAATGCATGACTAGCCACTCATACAAGCCCTCCTTTATCTTGAAAGCTGTCTTCCATTCATCTCCTTCTCTAATCCTAATTTTGTGATACCCACTCTTCAGATCTATCTTTGTGAAGTACTTAGCTCCACTCAACCAATCCATAATGTCATCGATTCTTGACAAGGGAAACCTATATTTGATAGCAATCTTATTGATAGTTTGAGAATCTATACACATCATCCATTCTCTATTTTTATTTGGTGCTAGTACCACTGGTAGAACACATGGACTTAAACTCTCTCGAATCAACCCCTTTTGTAACAAATCATGCACTTTTCGATTCAACTCTTCACTCTTAGCTGAAGTCATTCTATGAGATGCCTTATTTGGAAAACTAGCTCCGAGAATCAAGTCCATTTGATGACTAATCTTTCTTATTGGTGGAAATCCATCAGGTACATTATTAGATACAATATCCTGAAACTCATCCAACAAATCTACAAATTCTAAAGGTACATATTCTACTTCATCTTTATCAACTCTTGGAATTAAATTAAAACACATGTTCATGCTTCATGCCTTCTAGAAACTTCCTTCCATCAACCAAACATATTTTGGCATTACTACATATCTTTTCCTCTGTTTCCTTCAATGGTTTCAACTTGTGTCACACTCTATTCTTTGTCAATGAATAGGTATTTGCATACCCATCATGTACCACACGACAATCAAATTTCCATGGTCTCCCTAACAAAATACGACAAACATCCATAGGCACAATGTCACATAATACCTCATCATGATAGTTTCCAATTTTGAATTTTACTAGACATTGCTCATTAACCAAAACCTTGTGATCCTTATACAACTAAGTAATCCAATAGCGATTCAGATGATTCCTTCTCTCTAACTTCAATTTATCAACCATTTCCTCTAAAGTAAGATTATCAGTGCTAGCACTATCAGAAATGACAACACACTTTACCATTACACTTACACTTTATGCAGAACAAATTCTTCCTTTGCTCAGGTTGCTTCTCATCATTTAGCAAGGCTATTCTCATGACAAGGACCTCTCCTCTTTTAGCATCCTCATAATGTGATGACTTGACATTTTCATCTACATGTGCAAATTGTTCATTTTTGTCTTGCCTTCTATTTTTTCTCCCTTTATGCTGAGGATACTCATAAGCTCTATGTCCCTCCTCTCTACAATAGAAACATGTCCCACAAAAACCTCATCTTCCTAGTCCTTTCCCTCTTCCTCTTCCTCTCTTATCTCTATTATTTTGATCTCGAGGATGATATGAATTATTTCCCCTCTCATTCTGATTGCTACTAGAGTCACCATTCTTCTTTTGGTCTTAATTTTGAACTCCATAAGCCTGTCCACTAGGCTTTCCACCACAACCTTTTCTAGTTTGTCTGCTCTCAAACTTCTTATATAATTTTTCTTCTACCTCTAAAGAAAATTGATATGTGTCTTCAATGGTATACATTCTTACCATTATTAAATCTTCTTGAATACTTGGCCTCAACCCATTTATGTAATGGGAAACCTTCTTCTTATTAGCTTTAGAATGACCAATTTTGATAAGAACCTGATATAAATCTTCTTTATACTCTTGGACAATTTTCTTTCTTTCTTCAACCCTTGCATTTTATTTAGCAAATCAAGCTCATAGTCAACAAGAATGAATTGTCTCTTTAGTTTGTCCACCTTCCGATCCCACCTTGTTATATTATCCTTCCCTATTTTGTTTCTCTCCAACTAAAATTTTTCCACCAAATTTTAGCATGAAATTCAACTTGGCCTTTGCAAATCTAACCCTCTCAAGATCTTCTATTTTCTCAAGCTAAAAGTACTCCATATTGATCCAATTGATCAACTCTTCTGGATTAAGATTTCTAAAAAATGTAGAAACTTCAATCTTGGGTGTCTTTCCAATCTTGGAAATGGCCCTAAAAAACCTAGATTCATGAGGATCCGTAGCAATTTCTTTCTCTTCTTCAAACTGTCTTCCCTCTTCAAATTCATACTCACTTGTGTCTCTTGCCCTAATATTAGTTCCTCTACGCAAATTTTTTGCCAGTGCTTGCACTTGCCTCTATAGAGCTCTAAAACCCTCTTCTCACACCCACAACTCTTCCACCACGATTCCTTTGTAGAGGCATTTTTTGTACTTATCTCTCATACCTACAACCATAGTCCTGGTGCAAACTGCCTCTCACTCATTGATCTATCTACATGCTTAGGAAATTCTTTTCTTATACCACTTGATAAAGGGTACTCCCCTTATTTAACCAAATACACACAACACAATAGGAAAATAAAAAGAAAAATTACAAGAACAGAAACACTTGCTTTCTCCTCAATGAAATAAAATTACAATATTAAAAAAAACAACATGCTATAGCCACATGGGCATTTTCATTACAATAATTTGCAAGACAGAGCCATAGTCTATACTTGTAGAACTGAACCCTAAATTTCCCCTTTAGCCCTATATAAGTAGCACAATTAATTGCCTTTGAAAATTCTAGAAAGTTAAAATTTCTCCTTTTGGCACCTAACGGTTCAGTTTCCCACCTTAAGTGATTTTTTCTCTCTTTTTGCTTGTATTGAAACTAGAGTCTTGAAGACACAACTTCCAAAAATTATAACTTGTGAACTGTTGAGTCGATTGGCTATTATAACCCCATTTTGGAAATAGCACAATGCTCTACACTCTAGATTAGGGAAATACTATTTGATCAAAGTTTGACCCCCTTTTAGAGCCTCTAAAGCCTTCAAAACTGAGTTCAAATTTTTTGTTCCACCTTGCCAAAATAGAAAATGCAATAACTTCAAAACCAGACTTGATCTTGCATGAAACTTTACCAACATGCTAATATATCAAAATGAACCTCTAGGGAAGCAAATGGAATAATTCATGCTTGAATGAACAACCTACTAAAATTAGTAACCCTATCCAAAGATAGCCCTTATTGAAACTAGAAAATATTTTTTTGGGTGATGCAAGATTTCTCTTACACCTTGGATGCTCCTGCATGAAAATAGAATATAAAACATACACATAATCTATGTAAATGCATATACGGGTCAATAGGTCAGTTAAAACCATAAATAAAAATAACATCACCATATGCAATAATCATCGTAATATGAAAATAATTATCATAATTTATCTAACAACATGATATCACACAAGCTTCTTATGGGTTTCCCTGCCGCGGCTAGGGTTTCCCTGCTATCCCTGCATGATGAATCTGGGCATCTGCTGGAAGACACAGAGGCCTTTTCTAGGCTTTCCCAGATGGTTTCTCTTTCCCCTATGGTTTGGGCCTCTCTCTCTCATGCATACATTGGGGTGGCTCTGTGTGATGGTGCTCGTCCCTTAGATAACTTGGCTGCTTTGTCCAGGTATGACCAGTCTACTCCTCCTATTCTTGCAACAATCTTTGGCAAGGTTGCAGAGATGCCTTCTTATCAAGCTTGTTCCTCTGCTATGGATGGACCTGGGGATTCTGGCCTTCTTCATCCCCCAGAGAAGGTGTCTTTTGTGAAGGTTTTCTCCAAAGGTAGGGCTCCTGTTGGCATGGTGTCTTCCATTGCTCTGATTGCTATGTGCTACCCTATCTCTCTTAAGATTTCTTTTGATGTTGAAGGGGACTTGGTGCACAACACAAACCTCTTGAAGGCTCATGGCCTTATTTACCAATTTCAAGGTTTATGGCCTAGTCTTCCCCAACTGCATGGTTGGATGAATAGAAGATGAGAAGCTCTATTATCTGGTTTTGTTCATATATTTCCTATGGAAAAGGATTTATTCATAGAAAATTTTGATAAAGATGAGGATAGAGATAAGATCCCGTGTGATTTTTTTTTTAGCTGGGACGAGGATAAATTTATGCTGATGATGAAGCCTTGGCATACCGATTTCTCCCCTTCCTCTGAAACCTTTAGCAAGATCCCTATTTGGGTCAGGCTCCCTAATCTCCCTCTTCATCTTTGGCATGAATCCATCCTTGAGGAAGTGGGTGAGGCCCTGGGGGATTTTTTGATGTTGGATCATGATTCATTTAATATCTATCATTCTACTTTTACCCACATTTTGGTTGAGCTTAATTCTTCAAAGGGGCTCCCAACTGAAATCAAAATTGAATCCTCTTTGGTATCTTGGATACAATAGCTTGAATATGAAGGTATTCCTTTGAGGTGTCAGAAATGATTTAAGATTGGTCATATTTCCTCCCAATATGGCTTGGATCTAAAAAAAACAATTTGCTCCATCCTGGTGGAAGGGTGCCTCCACCCAACATTATACAGTTTTGAAAAAATCCTCTTAGCTTGATTTGGACTCTACTCCTACTATAAGTACTCAGGTATCTAATGAGATGGTGGAAGGTTTGACCCTTGTTCTGCCTCCAGCTACTGTAGAGTTTGCTGTTGTAGTGGGTTCCAGTCCTTTGTGCTCTTCCGTTTGCTCTGAACTTGCTCCATCTTTGGATGGTGCCAGAATCCCTATTGGTGATTCAATGGATGCTAGTTTTTCTGGTACTCTTGGTGCTTCGGGTTTTTCTGATCCTCCTTTGGAGGGGATTATTATTGGCCTTGTGCTGGTAGTTTTGCTTGCAGAATTCTCTCCTTCGCTAGGTGTTGGTTCTTCAGATTTGGATTTGTTGTGCTAGCAGGATGATGCTGCTAGAGTTAAAGAGGGTTGGATCACAACAAAAGGAAAATTTGCAAAGAAGTCCTCCCCTTCTCTCAATATGACCCTGTGGTCCCATAAGAAAGGAATGCGATCTTAGTCTCCTTTCCTTCCACTATGTTTCTTCATCGGTTTATCTTATGCATTGGTGTGGGTGTTTTGTTCTTTGGGCTACCTTTTTATTTTTTGGGTAGTGTTCTCCTGTGGGTGTCACTTGGGGTGATTGATCCCTCTGGTTGGTTGAATGTGTTTTGCGAGCTTTTATTGATCAATCTTTAGCTTTTCTTTTGTACAAGGTTTCGGGGCCCCTTCAAAATATGTTGTTACCTCAATAAAAAAATAACATGATATCACATGAATATCAAATATCTCATAATATAATAAAATCATGAAGTAGTTTCATACATCCAAATATCACAAAAATCAACTAAAATAACCAACAGACACATGAAAAGTGGCCTAAAAGAGTCTGTCATCATAAAATGAAAAGAACACTAGAGGTGGGTATTACTGCATCCACCCCCCTAGAATTAGGCTTACTCCTGGAAGCCTACAACAAAAATAGGGATATGCATCCCTCAATCTAGAAGCATGTCAAAAGAAATACAAAAATACAAACATAGATATTAAAAAATATAAAAATAAAAGTGCTTCTTTCCATGCATCAGTCTGTTTAAAAAAAAATATTTAACAAAATAAAAAAATATTCCGCCAACTTAGTATCACGTTTAGGTTAATTTCTCTTGGGTTCCTTGACGGGGTGCTACAACACATCGACATATTTAACTCCCTTTTACAACTCATTTATGTGTTCAACATGTTTTCATATTTCCTATTTTAGGAGACCTAACTTTGAAAGGTCATAACTTTTGAACTAGGTGTTCAATTGACAACACTAGAAATCTTACAATGTGCTTTATCAAGCTATAACTAGCTATGCCAATTATGGATACTTTTGACCTATTTTAGAGCCTCTAGAGCCTTCAAAATTGACTGTAAAATTTATTTGACAACTTAAAAAATAAGAACTTTAATATTTTGAAATTTGGACATGATCATGCAATGAGAATTTACTGACATGCTTATCTAGCCCATCCAAACCTTTGGGAAAAGTTTAGGGAAAATTCATGCTCAAATATAAACTTACTATAAATAGTAATTGTACACAAATGAAAGGTTGAGATAGATTTTCCTAATACTTCTGAGGATTTCTCTTCTCAAGATCCAAATAAGTGTCTTGTTCCATATGTGGCTCTATTGTGTTCAAATGTTCTAAGTTGGGTTCCTCATGCTTTGTGTCCTTAGATTTCTTTGGTTGTTTCCTCATAGATTCTCTCGTCTCCTTCAATCAATGACAATTTCTCATCTAGTAATTTTCCTCTCTTTTCTATTTTGTTGTTGTACCCCAAGTGGAAGGTAACCTTTTGTCTTCCAATGTAATTGGGTCATAGATGGTAGCATCGCTTGGATTGTATTTTGTAAAAGGAGGAAAGATCCTCCTTCTCCCCTCTCTCTTTTGGGTGTGGTGAAAGAGAATTATGATGTATGGGATCTATGCCCTATCTCCCATTGGTTCCTAGTTCTGGTAAAAAGTTCTCTCTCTTTTTTTTTTCTCAATCTCACCTTTCATGCAATTTTCTCCATTTTTCTTGATGACTACCACGTAATGGGTTTCAACCCTTCCTTCACTTATCTAATAAATTTTTTTAGACTTTTGTATTTTCCTTTTGTGCCACCATGAGTACTTTTGGTACTTTGTTCATCATGCCCTCTTTAGATGAATTTTTCATCTCTCTCACCATGGAATAAGATAAGCTCATCTACATGCGACACCCAAATCCTCTAAGATAGATGTTGTAGTACTCAACTAAACCACAAAAGAATGGAAAGCACTAGGTAGTAAGAATAAAAAATAGAAAAATGACAAGGAGTCTAAGAAGGATTAGAAATTAATTACCCCCAAATTAACCTATATGACGTATTCTTTAAAAGGAAACAAGGGTGAAAATGAGAAAGGTAAATGTGTCTAGTATAAAAGGTCTAGTCATGACAATCATAAATATTTGAAGAAACAAATAGCTCATTTGACGTACATTCTAGAGAAGAATAATATAAATGTTTTTGGATTAGTAAAGAATAGCTCACATGATCAGTGCAACAACAAAAAAGATGAGAAGGGGAATATAAGGGTGAGGCCCTTATAGCAATTACTTCTACACCATTTGTCTGAGTTCTTGATTCTAATGCTTCACATCACATGGCTTCATCTCAAGATGAGCTAACATCTTTAGACTCTTGTTCTCTGCTGATTATTTTAATAGGTGTTGGCTTCCATTGAGATGTGTGGGAAAGGGTTTGTTGATGTGGTGAATGACACATTAGAATGTTCTTTGTGCACCCTTGTTATCAACCATTTCCTACAAGTTTATCAAATCATTCATATAGGCTTAAGCAAGTAGGTTGATTCTAGTCTTGATTCAATGGTTATTAGTGGGGTCCATAATGGTTCTACAATTGAAGTGGATAAAGTACTTCATCAATCTTGGCTCCATATCTTTTCTCTCTCAGTACTTGATTCTCCAACTATTTTTCTCGCTTATTTTGATAAGGTAAGTTATGGCATGAGCGATTTGGTCTGCTCAACTACTAAAACTAGCAATAGATCAACCAATAGAACATGGTCATAAAGTCACCTTATATAAATACTTTTCTAGTGGTAATTTTGAGGATGAATCCTTGATAACCATTATGTAAAGATGTGTGACAAAGGAAAATCATCAAGATCTTGATGAATATAATAGGAAGGGTTAATAGTGATTTGGCTAGTCAATTTCCACACAGTTCTTCAACAAAGCCATATATGTTTTCACATTTATTAATGAGATTTTTAGGTATACTTGCATGTTCTTTCTGTAGCAAAAGTCTAGGAATTTTGACAACTTTTATGACTTCAAATAGTTTGCAAAGAAGTAATCAAGAAAAACCATCAAGGTCTTTTTCATTGACAATTGTAGTAGTATGTCAACCATTATTTTGAACAATTTTGTATCAAAACAAATTGATTTATAGGACACAAATCCACGCAATTAGAAACAAAATAAATGGAAAAATAGAAAATATGTTTTAAAAATAGTGCAATGAATGCTACACTCCCAATCTCTTGCACCCTAGTGTTAGGAAAAGGCTATATGTTGCGATTGCTATATCTAGAATGATATTCCTCATTTAACCTTGAAGGGAGTCACTTCTTTTGAATTCTTGGACAATTAAAAACCAATACTTAAGCACTTCAAAGTTTTTGGTTGTCCTACATGGGCCCACATCCCTGTATGGAAACCAGAGGCCATAGATTTACATAATGTTAAGGGTTATTGATTGCTCCACCCTAGTAAAAAAAAATGTTCATTGAGATTAGTGTTCATTTTGAGGAGGGCTCTTTGAGTTCTACTGTAGTCTCTTCCCTTCATCCTTCATTCACACCAGAGTCACATAAAATAAATGACATATCTTCTAAGGATTCAAATCCACCTAGGAATATTCTTGGTGATTGGGAGTCTTCTTCCTCCAATTCAAAATTTGAGAACTTGATAATGAGGATTCACCCCTTCCTCTATTAGTCATCATTTACATGTTGATGATTTTACTATAGATTTTCTAACTCCAAGTGCAACTTGAGTCTATAGAATACAACTATTTGTGTTTAGGATCCATTAAAATACCAAGTAGACATGTTCATAATTTCAAGGGTCTCCACATGTATATATTACTATATTTTTTGATCTACAATCCTTTGGAGAAGTATTTGGTATTCCTAAGATGAATGTTATTATGCAATATGAGTATAACCCCTAAATTAGGAACCACACTTGGGATCTTGTCCCCATTCGTATGAGAAGGAAATTTGTTGATGTAAGTTGTCTATCAAATAAAGTTCACAAGAGATAGATGAGAGATAAGAAAAAATGCATAGTTAGTGGATAAGAAATCTATATATGACCTCAAATAGTTCACTCAATATTGGTGTGCCAAGATGGATTCCTTCCTTATTTAATTGGGTTCTTTTATTGTCATTCAAATATGAATTCTATATTTTGCAATGTCATGATTCACCCCATTTTCCAGTTCTCTATGTTGGTGACATATTGATCACAAGTTCTTCATTCATTATGGTGGTGAAAAATCCTCCATAGTAGATCTTTGATGATCAACATAAGCTTATTGCATCACTTTATGAAGATTGATATATCTCAATTTTCTTCAAGTATGATCATCACACAATCCATATATGTTCTAGATTTTCCATCATGATGTCACATGGTTAATTGAAACATAGGAGCTGTTAGGATAATAGGCAGAAAATGCAAATATTAACAAACAAGAGAGAACACAATAACACAGAATTTAACGTGGTTCACCCAATCCCTGGGCTATGTCCACCAACAATGAGTCGAATATCTTTATTATTATCTAGCGATTACAATCTGAAACCTGCAACTCAATACCACCGCAGGAAGCTACAATAATCCCTCATCCATTCAATCTCAAACCCTAAGCCCTTTTTACAAGTATTTTTGACATAACGAAATTAGGGCAAGCATACTCCGACTAATAGAAAATAGATAGCCGACACTTTACAATATTATTAAGTCATTCTTAGTGTCGAGGGGCACTGCCCCTTGACCCTGTAAGGGGCATTGCCCCTTGACCCCATCAGGGGCTCTGCCCCTTGACCCCGTCTGGGGTGTTGCCCCAGGACCCCGCAAGGGGCTCTGCCCCTTGAACCCATGGATAAGTCTGATTAGGCTCCACGTACATAATAGGAGCACCTATAGATGTAGGGTAATCCTGCATCACCCAACAATATTTCAAGACCTATTTTCACCCACCTAAGCTACAATTAAGGGGGTGTTAATGTATATGTTTTCTACACTTTTATTTAAGTTTTCTCATGTTAAGAAAGTGAGTGTTTGTGCTAGTGGACTTTGAATTGTCAACATATATCCTGGGAGTTACTTTTATTGATTTTTGAGTCTTTTTGTGTTTTTGGTTCCCAAATTAATAGATTATAAAACCATAAAAGTATGTCAAGCTTTATGATAAGTTTATACAATTGATTTGGCCAACGAACAAGGCTCAATCTTCAAGAGGATTGATTTCTCCTAGACTTCTGGTTTTGCTAAACCAAGGCACATACACCTTTTATAATTTAAGTAGATTAAATCTTCTTCTAATCTATCTTTGATCTCTACTCCTATTTTAGAGTGACATGAAAGGTCCAAAATAGATTATTCTATCTTGTAACCTTACTCCTATCTCCTACTTCTATATGTACAACTAAAAATAAAATGTAAAATTACTAGATTGGTATTGAAGTAAAATTTGATCAATGCCTTATCCTGGGCTAGAGAGTCAAAATGATTTATTGCTCATCCAATATTAAGAATCTCTAACTGCTTAGCATTGTTACTTTTATTTATGCCTTACAAAAAATAGGAAAGTATATTGTTTATGCCTTACATAAACATGGGGGCATGTCAATCAAAAAATCATACTTACTGATCCAATCTTGTCCCTTTGAATCACTATATTATTTTAATAGAATTTAAAATTCCTTTAAAGAATCCATTAAATAGAACACACAAAAGTATTAACATGTGCAATGACAAACTAGATATATCCTTGATACTATGATTCATATGATCAAGAAGAACAAAGCCTGGAGACGATGCCTGCAATGATATTTATATTTAAATAAATACACATTTGAAAACATCCTCTAACAAAATATTATGTACATCTCTTTTAATAAACCTAGGAAAATATAAGACATTGTTATGTATAAGATATATTACAATTATTGATGATTCCCTTTTTGCGGTCCTGAGACTATTAGCCTTCACTCATAAATATTCTCTTGTTTTGTATCTCCCTTTGAGATTCTTGTAGATAATACTTCTTATACGAAAATAAATCATCATAATTTACAACAAAATCTCTTCACGAAATTCCCATGTGAAAAACCTCTTGTGAAAAACATCGATCGTCTAATTAAAAAGGTTCACCATAATTTTTTATTAGTGAAAATTAATTTTCCACCTCCTCTGAAATACCTTTACTATTCAATATTTCACCCAATTTTCATCCTTTGTAATAGTAATTATGTCCTGGTCAAAACCCCTTTACGTGTAACCTGCATATATTTTATTTCTGAAAATAATAAGCCTTGTTGGATATGTGACAATTCTTCTATTTCTCATATAATTAAATCACCCTCATGCAAATTAATCCCAATATGAGCTCTATTGAATTTGAAATATCTCCCCCCTTAGAAAAATACTCCTCTTTAGGGAATAACATCTTATTAGATGTTTTACTTTTAGGTCAAATATTCTCACTTGCTTGCAAAAACATCTGCACTTTATTTTGCCTGTGATATTCACCTGTTTTTCCTTAAATGAAAGTATTATACTTATAGAAATATATCTCTGTCATTAATAAAACCAATATTTCACCACTATCTTCCCTATCAACAATTATATTTTAAACAATCTACGATTAATTTTAATTTGCACCCATCTACAAAATACAACTTTCGAGTGAAAGTCCACATCTGCAGAATAATATCTCTTTAAAATTTTAACCCCACCAATAAACATGCCACCTTCAAACAAATCTTTTTCTTTATCAATTCATTAAAAAATGACATCAAAGTCCATGAAGAGTAGCCAAGTCCAAGTCCATCTTCTAGCCAACAAAAACTATCTTATCTTTTGAGTGAATAAGATTTTCCATGAACGTACAAAATATTGCAGATTATTTAAAAATAATTCTCACATGAGCATTTATATATTCACCTTCATTCTATTGATAGTTTATGCTAAAAATATCTTCATCTTTGAGTGACCATATTTCACGAGCACATTCCAAATAAAAACATTTTGGACGACATCCCTCCTTTATTGTTTCTTCAAATATCTTGGTGGTCATATAAGCTTTCAAACTATTATGGATACATTAAAGTGTTGTAGGTTACCATTATAAGCACATGATTTAATTCATCCTTCATATAAGCTTAAACACATCCTTTAGATGACAACTCTTTCAGGCACTACCGTTATTGTCAATGCTTCTATAATCTCTTTGCTAGTAAATTAGTTTCTATTCCCACCACATTCATTTGTTTGGGAGAGTTCAAAACCTGTTCAGTTAATCTATTATGTGCTTATTTGAAATCAAGGTGACATGCCTTGTTTGCCAAGACAGTTTTAGTAGCAATATATCTATCCCTTATATTTCTATCTCTGTGAAATGGCGATAGTGATAATAGTTTTTTTTTTACAGGACCCACCACCTCAGAGTTGAGTTTTCAACTTTGTCGATTGAGATTCTAATGATTTTAAATCATTTAAAATGATCCAATAGAATTCTCATTCTATTCTTTCATGCATAACCTCTTCTCAATATAGCGATAATAATAATTTTAAATCATTAAAATGATTTGATATGATCTCAATATTTCCTTTGGAATGCCTTTCATATTTAAAATCACTTTATCAAAGGGATGTATATTGTATTTTAAATCATTAATTGATTTCAGTCTCTCTAATTTATATATTTCATTTCCAAAGAAATATATATTTCGATAATACACATACCGGGTCTCCTCAATGATTCGGGAGTACAAACTTCTCATTTAAATCACTTTCATATATAATTAAAATGATTTCATTCTTTGCTTAATGGTATATGCTTTCATATGGGAGATGTAATAAATTTATATTTTTTCTTTTTTATATATTTTAACACCTTTGTAATGTCACCAAATTGAATAAATCACATAAGGAATCATCTTGGAAAATTGATTAAACTTCGTCATAAAATCCTAAGAATTGACGTGCTTGTAGACATTTGACCTAGGAATGTGTACCAATATTCAGTTATGAAAAAGCCATCTTAAGATGCAAGATATTCACTGTCAAAGATGATCATCTGTCAAAGATGACCATCAATTATTTTATGAAAATTCAATTGATAAAACTCTCTAGACTGTTCTACTTTTGACCATGAAAACACATCAAACTAATTCATGAAGTTCTGCAATCTAGAATGGGAACACACTTTTATATAGATAATCACTACGACCAATCAATTTGATGGGATACTCCTCCAACCGAGGAATATAAATTTCTAAAGTGGGCTCCTCATCAACTTCAAACTTTTGCTTAGATAACAATTTTTAAGGAATTCCATTTGGTTTAACCCTTGGAAAAATATCAAATGAGATGCTAAGGTCTTGGGAATTTTCATAGGGGTTCCTTGTGGTTAGGATAATTGCAATAAAATACTGATTAGTCGTGAAGGTTATATGGATGTGAAATATCAATGTCTGAAAAGGCCACCTTGATAGATTTAATAGTGTGTAAGTAACATATTTAATAAATCTCAAATGGAATAGGCTTTGGAGAAATGTCAAACAACGTCATGGGATTCTACAAATGGACATGGTGGATCATTTTCATGCAGACAATTGTATGGGACAATCATTTTCCAAATAACTTTATCAGGTACCAACATATTTACTTCGGAAAATGTCTATAGGAGAGATTTTAAAAATGTGAATTGCAATGTTATTATAGAGCCCAAAAACTTGGTATTTGGAAAATACATTAGTTTTGATTTTGGAGGTTGAAGGTATACAAATGAACCTATTTGTAAGGGGTAAACCTAATCCCAAGGTAAATCACTTATCACTTATATGTTTTGCAAAGGGAATTTATAGGAATTTATAGACTCTTCTCCTTATAGCGAACTCTAACTTTTGCAAAAAAATAGGGTTCAAACTAGTGTTTTCTCTCATTGGTCATTTTTTCTACTTCCTCCGTCACTTAGACTATATATACTTGTGTATGTGAGTGTGCACACATATGCACTCTCATTTGTGTGCATGATTGTGTGCATACTATTAGGAAAATGTGTTTCAACCATGCATTTACATACAATTACTATTTATAGTAAGTTTACATTTGAGCACAATCTTTTCCTAAACTTTTCCCAAATGTTTGGATTAGAAAGATAAGAATGTTGGTAAATTTTCATGGAAAGATCATGTTTAGATTTGAAGATATTAAATTGTCTATTTTTGAAGTTGTGCAATGAATTATACGAAGTAAATTTTGAAGGCTCTAGAAGCCCAAAAATGACTCAAAATTATCCATAAGTGAGGTTTTTGACATTTTGAATAGTTTGTTAATCATACACCCGGTTCACAAGTTATGCCCTCCAAAACTTGGGTTTCTTGAAGTAGGAAATGTATGCTAAAAATATATGATTATTATTTGTTATCATTGATGTCAAACATAGTGTTCCATATGTTCCATAGGTGTTTGAGTTTGTGTTCCCTCAAACTATGTGATCTAAAAGTGTGCTACTCTTGGTGATGTGGCTATGTATTATGAACTTATAGTATATTGAAAGATGGGTACGCTCTCTGTACTCCCTACATAGAGGTGGAAGACAAGTATGTATCCTATATGGTCTCAAAACAATGGAAGACATGTATGTATCTTGTATGGTGTCAAAATTGTGGAAGACATGTATGTATCTTGTGATTCTAATTAGATGGTGTTTTATAGGTCTCTTATGTTATACTCTTATTTATGGATGTCTACCTAGTCTGAATGTCTATTGTAGCACTGTGTTGCATTGCAGTTAGCAATTTTATAGTTGTAATTATTTTTCTTTCCAGAGCGTCTTTCTTCCAAAAATACGGGTTGAAGTTTTTTTTCTACTAATTCAGATATACTCAAGTTTTGGTATTGGTTGTGATGTTTTCTAGTATTCAGGCATGTATTCTAGAGACTGTGTCATCCTATGTTTTTGATTACGGTAAAAATAGGTTTTGAAGGGGCCCTGAAACCCTGTACAAGGATAAAACTTAAGATAGAACATTAAGATATCCCAAGAAGAAAAAAACCAGCCAAAATAAAAGGCTAGAAACCTCATACAACAAACAAAAGAACACTACCAAGATAAGATCTTGAGAAACAATAGTCCAAAGGAGAAAAAACCCTAACTACTAAGCTATCCATTTGATCGGGCTTCTTATGGGACCAAAGGGTCATGTCAAAAGAAGAGGAAGATCTCTTTGAATGTTTACCTTTAATAGTGATCCAACCTTCTTCAAATCTAGTAGCCTCATCATGCTAGCACAATGAATCCAAGAAAAAAGATCCAACACCCAACAAAGGTGTTGAATCAGCCAATGAGACATCCAACACAGGGTTAACATTGGTCCCAAAAAATGGGATAATGAAACTAGAACCTACAACATCCAAAACACCAGTAGAGCCGACAGAAGTAGCATCCATAGAACTGCCAATAGAGAGCCTAGCATCAACTGACAAAGAAAGAATAGGTTCAAAGCCACCAGAAGGACCAGAACCAACAACCTCAACAAGCCCAACATGACTGTCAAGAGGAAGAACAAGGCTCAAGCCTTCCACCTCCTTAGAAGGCACCTATATTCCCAAAATTGGAGTAGCCTCCTTCTCATGTTGAGAGGAATTTTTTAAAACTATATAATGCTGGGTGGAAGCACCCTTCTACCAAGAAGGGGATGATTTTTTCTTCTTAATATCAAAGCCACAATGAGAAACAATATGACCAGTCTTAAAATATTTTTGACACCTAAATAGAATACCCTCATAGTCAAGCTATTGGATCCAAGATCCCAAGGATGATTCAATTTTAATTTCAGCTGGAAGTCCCTTCATGGTGTCAAGATCTACTAGAATGTGGACAAAGTAGAATGAAAAATATTAGAAGAATCATGATCCAACATCAAGAACTCCCCCAAAGCCTCACCTACTTCCTCAAGGATGGAATCATGCGATAGATGAAGAGGGAGATTAGGGAGCCTAACCCAAATAGGCATCTTCTTGAAAATTTCAGAGGAAGGATTGAAATCAGGGTGCCAAGGCTTAACCTTAAGCATAAATTTGTCCTCCTCCTAGCTAAAGAAAATTTGACATAGGATCTTAGATCTATCCTTAAAATTATCAAATTTGGCTACAAAAAACCCTTTTGTCAAAGGAAAAATATGAACATTATCTGATAATATTGGTTTCCATCTTCGAGACACCCAATCATGAAAATGGGGGAGATTGGGCCAGAGACCCCGAAAATGGCATATCAGTCCATGAGACTTAAAAATCTCAGTACTGTTCTCCAAATCCCCTTCAGCCACAAAATAAATCTTGACAGAAAGAGAACCACTCATAGGAATCAAAGTGATGGAAGATGTAATTCTAGAATAAACCCTAGGCCCATTCGATGCCTTGGTAACAACCTTGGAAAATGAACTCACCACAAGAGAGTGCTGTTGACTAGAAGACCTGAAAGCATCTGTAGTTGTAGATGGAGAAGATGAAGAAGGAGAAGCTGAAAAGATAATGCCCCTAGAACCAGCAACCAACAAAGAGGTTGACTTCGAAGAGGCCAAACCACCAGGAGCACAAGGCCCCTTCCCGGTAGCCACAAAAGGCACAAAAGCCCCCCTGCCACCAGCACCAAGGGAGCTAGGCCTGGATCTAGATGAGAATTCATTCAAACTACCTGGCCATGAAAGCATCACAACAGGATGCACAAAAAAAATATTTAGCCTGCAGTTTATTCCATTGTTAAGTAGGAATATTTATATTTGTTACCTATGTTTCTGTTCTTACTGTTGGCAAGTTGACTTTACTAGTATATATGACTAAGTTTTACGTTGTCATTATGGCAACAAAGTCATATGAAGTTTTGTAGTCAGTGCACTAACTTAGAAGAGAAGAAGTATGGGAAGTATGTATTAGAGTAGTAAGAATGATATAGAGCTTTACAAGAGGTTAAATCATTAGCGCACAAAAGGAACTAATCAGACAATAGTGTCAAAGCAGTAGTTCACCTTGCAGATATAGTGTGTATCTTCAATAACCAGGAGGTCGTAGCCTTCTTAATTGAGTAGTGAGCTCTAGCAGTGAGCCATCCACCCCTACCAGGGTTTGTTACTTATAGACTCTTAACTGAGTCATTGTACTCAGCATTATAATGATTGCTCCTAACAAAGCAAAGGAACATTAACAGGTTCATAATACAAAGTACAATTATTGTGGGTACTAATTCCCATCGAGGTTTTCCTCTGGCCAAGGTTTCCCCGTAAACATATCTCGTGTTATGTGTTATGGTTGAATACTTCATTTGCTTTACTATGGATAAGAAAGTGATAAGTGTTCATTTAGTGGATGATGTTAGCAACATCCTATCAAACTTCAAAGTAAATTTTTCAAGTCTAGAAGAATCAGCATAAAAAATTGCAGAAGAGAAATATCTCAAGACAAAGGTTGAATGAATTGATAGGCAATTTATCACTTGACCTTAATTCACTTAAGATTGGTCAAGCAATGCTAAAAGAGTTAGCAGCAAAAGGAAGGAAGATAATTGTTGACTGCATGAACAAAGATAAACTCACCTTAGACCTATCTAAAAAGATTCAGGAACCAGAATCTATGATGGAAATAGTAAGAAAATCAGTGGAAGATCCCTCTCAATACATTAACTTGTGCAATAATGTTTATCAAGGACAGTTGGATAAAATTGAGAAGGCAGAAAAAGAGATGGCAAAGATAAGGGCTAGACAAACTTAGCTAAGACATGCACTAGCGCCCTCTCTAGATGTGTTGAATCAGAACATCAAGTAGATAGATGCCACAATTGTAACATATGATCAAGGTCCCTGTAGTGATTTGGAAAAGATGGAGAAGTTAACATATGCATTATGCGCCCATCTTTAAACAGTTGATACACTCAAGGTTTTTTGGCAGCAAGAAATAAAAAACCTTCAGATTGCATACCTGGATGTATTTTCTTTGTAAATACTTGAAGTTTTCCTTTTTTGAGCACCTTTTTAATTAATGTCAAAGGGGGAGTGGTGTATATGATATAAAGGAGATAGTAGTGTATAGAGAAGAAGAAGATGATGTATAGTTTGTTAGCAATTTTTTTGTATAAGTGAAGTTTAGCTACTTTTCCACACTCCTTTGTTCCCATTAATGAAAAAGGGGGAGATTGTTGGCAAGTTGACTTTACTAGTATATATGACAGTTGTCACTAAGGATTGCACCCAATTTTCTAAGTATTAAAACCCAACAATCTTGTGAAACATGGGACTATTCTCAGGCTGTGGGTAACCTATCCGAGAATAGACCTTCGGATTAAGGGCCGGCTTCCCTTTGGATCACTTAAAAATTGACTAACTTTAGGAGGAAAGGGAGAGAGTGCATAAAATAAACAACTGAAACTGATTGAAAACAAGGTGATCCACTGAATTTGAAAGAAGATCCTCAACTGAAATAAGCTTACTCTAACAACAAAACAAAACTGAACTCACAACTTGATTCTGCTTCCTTAGACTCCCTATGAAATAAGGTACTTGAAACACAGAGAAGGGAGAAATCTCCACTATTCTAATCTTTTCAATTGCACACAAATTTACACTACTAAGATAAGATGAATTCCTGAACACCCACTTGGATCAACATCCAGATTAAGGATACAAGGACATCACAGTAACCCTGCATGAGATTCAAAAGAACAAATTCAAAATTGTAGAGAAACAAGAGGATCAATTTTATTGCTAAAAAGAAACTAAGTACAATTGTGTCTTTTAGAGCTACAACACTCATATTAGAGAGAATAGAATGAAGAGCTAACCTCCATCACGAAAAGTGAGAGGTATATAACTAAAACCTAGGAATCTGCATTCAAATTCCGCCACCTCCTAAGAATAGAAACCCATGAGGCTGCATCATAACTTGGATGCCAGATTCTTGAGTTTTTAGGGGTAGCAGAGAAAGTGGGAACCTAAAAAAAAATGGTCAAAAGAAGAACACTATACCCCCTTAAGTCATGCACTAAACATATTCCGACGACAGTCTATAAAAACACCATCACTAGAATTTATATTAATAAGCTATGCAATGACTGACCATTAAAACCTATCCCATTAAGACACAAAATGGATTTAATATGTTTTAAAATAGTCTCAACCCAAAAATGGGGAAACATATTTTAAAATAATTACAATTAAATGATAAAACCCATCCATGCCTCAAAAAACAAATATGGATAACATATATATTTTAAAATATCCTCAACCCAAAAATGGGGAAATTTTTTAAAAATAATACATCACATAGATCCAATGTTTAAGAACTCATAGTAAAAGGAAAACCTCAACCCTAAAAGAAGGGGAGAAATGGAATTATACACTATTGTCAAAACCCCTCCTTCGATAATGGAAAACTATTGGAAACAAACCCTCAAACTTGGCAACTGGCAAGCTAATGTTCTCACTAGGAGTTGGATATGGAAACATCTGGCACCACTGCAATTGATTTGGGAAAAATCCAGCCTCTAGCTTCATGTTGTCGAGGTAGGAACTTGAACTGGCATTCATCTTTTCATTTAGTGTTTGATTTCGAGGGCATCAACATTGTCTATTTTGCATTTTATCTCATCTCAAGGGTACTGCACAATGGTGGCATGCCATTTTCATACTTTTCTATGTTCATACTAGGGTTGAGGGCCATGAATTTGTATTGTTGTTGCATATTTCCCCATTATTTTCTTCAAAACCTTTCAACTATGAAAGCTCAATAATCCTCGATTAGGGCACTGTGTTTGAATTTTGTTGTCTCTCTATCTGTTATGAAACAAAATTGAATGCCACTATGGTCATTCTAGTTTGGAGTTATATTTTGTATTTGATTTGTATGAACTTTGTATTTGAGTGTATCTAGGGCATATTTGATGCTTATATTTTGATAGTACATGTTCTAAATTGCTCAGGCCTGCAAGCTAGGGCATGGTATTGTGTCACTTTTTAGCATTGTGCACGCTTTTATTGCTTAGGCATGGCCCGTGTAAGGTTTATGAAGCTTGTGATCGAGCTAGGGCACCAAATTAAAGCCATGCACCTACCTCTGTATCTGTCACTCCTTGCGTGTTTCCGTTACCATCTCTTATTGGTGTGATGTATCTTGACAAACCGTGAGCTACCTACAGTGGATCTTGGAATAGGACACCATTGCATTTTGATTCATTGCTTGCTGTATTCCAAGGGTGTAACTGTTAACATTGTATTACTTATTCATTGTTATCCATTTTGAAAACCTGTGAAATAGATGGAGTATTAATGCATATGTTCCATTTGTTTTCCATTGCAGATCATAATATGTTCACTGTTTCTATTTATTCTACCTTATCATTCATTTGTGAGGCATCGATTGCTCAGTATCACTGATAGATGACCCTCGAGCCATGAGCCAGGGCATCATTTTAATGTTTATACTGTATTTTCTATCTCATGATACTGTTGGAAGCTTATGTGGGCACTGGGCACCCACCTTTTCTCTTGCTGGTACATTTATTTGCTTTGGTTTATTGCTTTAACATTGGTGGATTTGAAGGCCGAGAGCCACAAATTTGAGTCTAAGGCATCATGTTCTTGAGTCCACTGTTATCCATCCCTATTTTTGTATTGTTGAAGCATTGTGTGCTGGCATAGATCAATGACACATTTTGTTCCCTACATTTTTCTTTCCTTACCATGCATTTAACTTACGACGTCACACTTTGTGGATGCCTGCTATTTTCTATCACCACATTCTGATTTGTATCTTTATTCTTCCTGCAACATGCCTTTTGTAACACTATGATGTATGCCAACCCATGAATGATTGTTTATTCATGGACCATTAAATTACTAGAAGCATGTCCCTTTGAATCATGATACCCTCTGGCATTTCTTTATACCTTCTTGATGCAACCTGTGAGCAGTAGCTAGCGTATTACCTTTTAAACTCGTTGCTTTGCTGGCACCTGTGCTTGATCCTTCTTTGCATATGGAATCGCTTCTTTTTTGTTGATGGAACCATGGCATCACGCTTTGAATGGTGTCCATACCTATCTGGGATCATAGCCTGGTTGTGGCCTTCTATTATGAATGGCACCAAATTAATGTGTTTGTTGTTACCATGATGTTCAAGTGCTCACTGTTTCCTTACATTGTATTATCCATTCTGGTCCTTGATTCAGCTTAAAAGAAGATCTAAGCCTTTTCATGCTATAATGAAGCTATATGGGTGACATAGAAAGTGTAGCTATTGCTTTGACTTGATGATTTGGCCCCCATGATTTATCCATTGAACTGCTGCTGGCACCACTACACGTGTTAGCTTCATTAATCCACACTTGAGATTCACTTGATGACATATTGTGGACATCATTGCAACATGTTTACTTACAGATTTTGAAATGAATGGCACCATGTTTTGAATCTTGATCTCAATCTTCTTATGCATCAAGTTTTCTTACCATGACATATTGTTCGGTGCCCATTTTTTCATACATACACTATCTGTTCATTGTCTCCATGTGATGATGTGCATACCATGTCATTGACCTAACATATGGAGATTACATATGCTCGTGCTATAACATTTTAAGTATACTTTATTTCTCTACTTTGATAATGATTCATTGTGCCCTATTGAGATCCATTTGATGTTATTAAAAGATGTTATGTTCACCGTTTGTACCCATATGGGACTGTAATTTATTACATGATTTAAGGCACTATTTCTTCATTTCCATGTTTTCCCACTGAATAGTACCCAAATAGTATTACAAACATGCTGGATGTACCTTATGTTACAATGTTCTGCAATCACTCTACCATTTGTAGCTTCTTTGCTTGGCCTTGAGATGCAGATTTGAACACACCTATGTTATGATGTTGATCTCTATTTTGTACTTTGATGCTTTCCTCTGCTCTCATGATTCTACCTTCATGATCCTTGAGTGTCCCCATTGATGCTACATCATCTAGATGTTTCTCTGTTGACCATGGGTGTTCTTGGCTCATGATGCAGTCACTGGCAGGAAACTTGAGATTTTCCTGTCATGATTTGCATCAAGGGTCATGGTCATTAATCTAGGACCCGACAGCCTTGAATTTATTGTTGTATTAGCTCCTCCTATATCTGCACATGGAACAAACATGTCAGTGAAAAACATGGTGTTTCTTTCAGCTTTGGAGCCTTGATACACTTGCCCTGAGCACAACCCTTCCCAGAGGTGTATGGCTGGGTGTATATATGCATCTTGTGAATATTGTGATACCAGCCATTGCTTAGATCTATGGATCTAACCCATATCTTCTCTCCTCTTCTTGCAGGTTTTGGATCACAAGAGCTCTCTAGATAGGACTGGATCTAGACATCATTACTAGACAATGTCTGGTACCCCTTTATTTAAATTGAATACTTTATGTATATCTACATTCATTCATTCAATTCTAGTAACGACTATGCTCATGGACTGTGTGAGCTTAGATATATGTTTTCTTTCCAGTTCTTTCCCTTTTGTACAACATACATATCACTGATACATGCATGTGTAATCTCTAGATGCAGAAGTTTTATTTTCTTTCTCTTTCATGCACTTTCACAATAAAATGAACACAAATTTTAAGAAAGACCACTAATAATTTCAAACTAGGGTGCAATAGTCTAACTTAGTAACTAGGCCTTTTCAAATGAGTAAAATACTGATAATAATGACTAAGTTTTATGTTGTCATTATGGAAACAAAGTCATATGAAGTTTTTTAGTCAGCACACTAATTTAGAAGATCAGAATTTGGCTAAGTATGGAAGATAAAGCAGACAAAGAAGCACCTGATGATCAAAGCATCGTCGCACATTTGTATGAAAGAGTTTTGGTATGCACCCTTGTATATAAAATTTTGAGTATGTTACTATGCTAAGTCTAAGAAGGCATGTTTAGATTCAATAACATGAAGAAGTTACACCAAGTCTAAGTGACACAGTCAGTAAGCGGCAGAACAAAACATGGCATGGAGCTGACAGATAGTATTTTGATTAGCATATATTATTTTGTTTTGTAAAGGATACATGCATATTGTAATTGTGTTATAAACATGTTAATATCATTGTATGTAAACACACTTGAGCCAATTAACTTGGAAGCATTGTATGTGTTAAGTTGTAGGCTGACCTAGTAGTTAGTTATTGGTTGCATCTATTCAACATGTATATATGTAACATGCGGTTTTGTATTTGAGTAGGAATGACATATATAGAAGAGCATAAGTATGTGAAGTATGTATTAGAGAAGTAAGAATGATATAGAGCTTTACAAGAGGTTAAAGCATCAACACACAAAAGGAACTGATCGGACAACATTGTCAAAGCATAAGTTCACCTTGCATATATATTGTGTATCTGATAACCAGGAGGTTGTAGCCTTCTTCATTGAGCAGTGAGCTCTGGCAGTGAGCCATCCACCCCTAACAGGGTTTGTTACTTATAGACTCTTAACCGAGTCATTGTACTCAGTATTGTAATGATTGCTCCTAACAGGGCAAAGGAACATTAACAGGTTCATAATACAAAGTATAATTATTGTGGGTACTAATTCCCACTGGGGTTTTCCTCTGGCCAAGGTTTTCCTGTAAACATATCTTATGTTATGTGTTATGGTTGAATACTTCATTTTATTTACTATTCATTTTAGTATTTAAGTAATTGAGTTAAATTTCAAGAATCCGAAATTAATTATAGAACACTGATTCACCCCTCCTCTCAGTGTTCCCATTCCTAACAATTGGTATCAGAGGTTTGGTCCTCTAGAGATAAGTTTAACCACTTGAGGAGATCATGGTTTCAGAAGAAGTAAAAAATTTGAAGAAGAATCTTGAAGCAACTCTTGAAGATCTTGATAGATTTGAAAAAGAAATTGAAGAACTAAAATTGATGGTCAAAGGTTCACAAGTATTCATCAAGAAATTGAGAAAAGATTTGAAAGATTGTTCAACAAATGATTTGGAAAAATGGTCAAAAAGCTGAATGAAGAAAACACATGTCTGAAGGATCAGATTGAAGATTTGGATGAAAAGATAACTAACAATCAGGAAGCCTATGAAGAACGGATCAAAGAAAACAAATAGTTGGGTGAAGAACTTAGGCAAGCAAACATGAAAATCTTGGAGTTAGAAAACATCAAGAAAAAGATGGAATCTAAGCTGACATAAGAAAATAACCATATTGACAAATTGCACACAAGTACTGATCTATTAGATTCTTAGTGATATGCACAAAGGATAAAAGGAGATTCCAGTGGTATTGGATTCAATGAAGCACAAAATCAAATCAATGCAATTTAATGCAAGAAAGATTGAAAGCACTAGAAGAATCTACAGAAGCTAAGAAGTTTGAAAATCATATTGAAGTTGAAGAAGAACCACCTAAAGATGAACGCAATCCAGTAAACATAACTTGTTATGCCTGTAACTGTAATACCCCAAAAATGGGCTATAGGTTCATTAACCTCCTATATCAACATATCAAATGAAATCGACATCAAAGTCCTAACTTAAGGCACATCTGCACATCATCGAATCCTAATTGATTATCTCAAATTCTGCATCGGGGAATATTCTTAGTAATATTCCTAATCATCGTAATTATCTTTAATTTAATGATTATTTGGCGATAAATCCAATTTATCCTAAAGTTTGATTAATTGAATATTCTCAATATTTAATTAATTAGATTTAATTCTGCCACTTAATTATTTAATTGAAGTTAATTATATTTATTCCTAAATTGTATTATTTAATTTTGACAATAAATCCAAAATCCTATGAATAATTGATTAAATTCTTATTTAATTAATGAAAGCAAGTTGTCAATTTTTAATAATATTATTTTTGAATAAAAGTTTGAAAAATAATTGATTAACCCATAAATCAATTGTTTTATTTTTCAAAATCAGTTAAGTTGGAAATAAATCACTTTATTATTAAATTAATTCATAAATAAAACATGCACAATCAGAAAAGCAGACAACTATCAATTATCAATTAAAGCTAAACTCTATTTTGAGTTGATCTCTACTTTTGCATGTTTTTGTGAGTTAAATATCCTTAATTTAAAAATAACTCAAAAATCAACCTGAGTTATTTGAGTGATTTATGAATTTTTTCCCATGCATCCTCAAAGCCCTATATTTCTATAAATTAAGGCTTCAGCTCATCTCAAATCATCTCGTGAATTTGCAAACTTACTCTGCAGGAATCATAGCATATCAAATTTGAAGAATTTGAACGATTGAAGCTTGAAGAATCATCTTGGGAATTCAAGTTTGTGAGATCATCATTATTTTACATAGCATTTCATATCATATTAGAATTTCATTTCTAGATTAGCATATCATATTAGTTTTTACATATCATAGATTTCATATCATTTTTCATCTTATTGCATCTAAAATCCAAAAAAATAGATTAATTGCATTCATATTTCATATCAGTTTTGCATTCAAATCCTTCATTTAGGTGTCGTCAAGGCTACTGATCTTGATAACAATCTGAGAATATTATACTCGCACCTATTAGAAGGCAGTAAATCACCTGGTTAGTTTAGCTTTCAATTCATTGTACGATTTCGATTTCATCTAACCTCTAATGTTTTACTGAAGTGTTGTGTCTATAGATCAGGTACAAAATTCACACACACATTTCTAGCACCCACCATGGGGCCTTGAAATGGGTTTCCATTCTATTCTATCAAATTTCTATCATTTTTCTCAAACCCAGGACCACAAGGTTAATTTTTGTGAGTTTTGTGATAAATTTCTGAGCTATTTTTCCAGAAATCTGACTGATGTTTTTATTGGTACATGCACATATGACATGATAAAAATCTAAAATTTATATTTTTGGAAAGGTATTTGAGTTATCTTTTATTTTCTATTGGTTTGGATTAATTTCATTTTGATTTGCAAAAGTTATGATCATTTTAGTGAAGACTGGTTTGAACCTAATTTTATGAAATCTGACTGATGTTTTTATTGGTACATGCACATATGATATGATACAGATCCAAAATTTATATTTCTGGAAATTTATTTGAGTTAGCTTTCATTTTCCATTAGTTTGGATTAATTTCTTTTTGATTTGTAAAAGTTATGATCATTTTAGTGAAGATTGGTCTGAACCTGATTTTATGAAATCTGACTGGTATTTTTATTGGTACATGCACATATGACATGATACAGATCTAAAATTTATATTTCTGGAAAGATATTTGAGTTAGCTTTCATTTTCCATTGGTTTGGATTAATTTAATTTTGATTTGCAAAATTTATTGTTGATTTAGTGCAGACTGGTCAGAATCTGATTTTTTATGACAACAGGTTTTTCGATTATCAAATGACATATTATCTTTGACTAACCTAATTTTCTTCCATGTGGGGTTGATAAGTTGTGTTTATTTTTTTGATGGATTTTTATAACATTGGGTTTCATGTACAAGAATAGGTAATTTTTTTATAACAATGGGTTGCAAGTGTAGGTGTAGGTACATCTCGTGGGTACAAAAGATAAAAGACAAAAAATGCAAGAATTGCTAAAAATAGGTAGAAATATACTAAGCATGTTGCGAGAAATTCAGTTAATCTTCTCAACTAATAAGACTTCAATTTTGGACTTAAAACAAACATCTCATGTGTCTAGCTTGAGTGACTTTTTATTGCTTCCACATCACAGATTTCATTTAGGCAATAAAAATGAACATAGTTTGCTTTCAGCATCTTTGTTACACATAGTAATTAGGCCCCATGAAAACTATTTGTGGATCTTGAGAGAGTGGGTTTCCAGCGAAACTCTTCTCAACGAAGGATCCCTTGTAGGTGGGGAGGATACTGATGGAGTCTCACGTTCCACTAGATCCATGTGTCTTCAACTTTTGATCGAGGCATTCTCTCTTTAGAGAGGTTGATAGTGTGTGTGTGAAAATTGTACTTGATCTATAGACACAACACTCAGTAAAATATTACAGGTTAGCTATAATCAAAATCGTGCAAAATTGAAAACTATCTAACCAAGTGATTTACTGCCTTCTAGTAGGTGCGAGATTAATGTTCTCAGATTGTTATTAAGATCAGTGACCTAGACAACACCTAAATGAAGGATTTGAATGCAATTGATCTAGATATGAATTGAATGCAATTAAGCTATATTTTTAGATTTTATGATGCAATAAGGAATGAAAACTTGATATGAATCTATGCTAGATGAAATTGATATGCTATGAATGCTATTGAAAATTGATATGCAATGAATGCTAAATGATCTAACAATGAAGATTCTAACAATGATATGAAAACTATGAAATTCTATGCTAAGATATAAAAACTATGCAATTGAAATTGATCTCACAAAGCTTTGAATTCGCAAGTTGATTCCTCAGCCTCCAATTCTCCAGCGTGATTGTGCAAAAATATGAGATCCTGTGGATGCAAATTTGAGAGATGATTGAGAGATGAGTTATGAAGAGATGAGCCTTGTTTTTATAGAAATCTAGGGCTTTGGAGGAAGTATGGGAAAAAGTCATAAATCACTCAAATAACTCAGGTTGATTTTTGAGTTATTTTTAAATAAAGGATAATTAACTCACAAAAACATGCAAAAGCTAAGTTTTAACTCAAAATAGAGTTTAGCTTTAATTGATAATTGATAGTTGTCTGCTTTTATGATTGTACATATTTTATTTATGAATTAATTTAATAATAAAGTGATTTATGCTCAACTTAACTGCTTTTAAAAATAAAACAATTGATTTATGAGCTAATCAATTATTTAATCAAACTTTTATTAAAAACTATATTATTAAATAATGACAACTTGCTTTAATTAATTAAATAAGAATTTAATCAATTATTCATATGATATTAGATTTATTGTCAAAATTAAATAATATAATTAATAATAGATATAATTAAATTTAATTACACAATTAAGTGGCAAATATTAAATCTAATTAATTAAATATGAAAATATTCAATTAATCAAACTTTAGGATAAATGTGATTTATTGCCAAATAATTATAAAATTAAAGATAATTATGATGATTAGGAATATTGCTAGGAATATTCTCTGATGCAGAATTTAAGATAATCAATTATGATTCGATGATGTTTAGATGTGCCTTAGATTAAGACTTTGATGTTGATTTCGTTCGAATTGAAGATGTAGGAGATTAATGAACTTATAGCCCATTTTTGGGGTATTACATTTTGCCCCTCTTTGAATTACTATGCGAAGCGCAGTGGTTCAAAGATAGTCTGTGTTTGATAGAGATATGAAACTAATTCAAAATTGATAATTGATATGAGACAGAAGTTGATTGATATTGATTTGATATGGAGATAATAGGTCCTGAATGACCAAAGATAATGTTCACTATAACAGAAAATGAACCTATGATTGCGAAAAAGTGTCAAAATGCCTGATTCCAAACCTTAGGATTGCAAAGAAGTGAGTGACCGATTCTAGACTCGATTGTCTTAGCAGAACTAGCAGGTATCACATCTGAACCCTTCAGTTGCCGAAGAACCAAGGAAATAACACTATGATCTGATGGTTGCAAAAACTAATACAGATTACAAGATTAGGAGGATACCAGATTGATATGGATCGACGAATCTGATATGCCCCAAGTGATGATAGATTTGCCTCAAGCGATGAGGTCTTTTTTTTTGATGAATCAGTAACTAGATGTGATTGTTTGTCTTGATTACTGATGAAAGATATTGATAGATTTGATTGATAGACTTTGAATGATGTGCAATACCATGCCCCCTTCGGGATTAAAATTGAAATCTGACAAGAAAAGTCAGCATTGAGAGTTTAGAAGCATGTTAATTGATTTGAGAAGTGGTTAAACACATTTAAGAACACATTCTGCATCGTTGGAAGGTCCCAAAAGACCAAGTTTGACTAGGTTTGACCATGAGTTGACCATGGTTGACCAAGTTGAAATTTTGATAGTTTGATGAAAGCTAATCAGTTAAGTTGAATACTGGATTTTTGTGATAATTGAAGGTTGATTATGCAAGTAGTGAATAAGATAAATGATCTCAAATTTCAATTTTGATCCCGAAAAGGATTCTACTTGCTATTTCATTGGAGGAACCTTCGTGTGAGATTCAGCTCTTGTTAGATTTGAAGATGTGATTGAAGAATTGTTTAAGCATTGAAGTTCGTTTAGCCATTGTGAGATCATGCAAATATGCAAAATGCAAAGAGACATGCAAAATGAAATGAGACATGCAAAATGAAATGCAACCTAAGACCGAGGACCTAGTCACTGATCATATGTCGATTTGTTATCATCATTGAACTTTTAGGTAACCGGATAAATCAATACAATGCCCACTAGCTATGAAACCATAGACATATGAATATCGATTTGTATGCGCAAGAATCAATACAACCCCCACTGGTCAAACAACCATGGACATATGAATATTGATTTGTTTTCGGAATGTTGGATTAGATATAAGCACCAAGGCACAAACGCCAGGATGACCTGAATATCATGTCCATTTTGATATAGCAATTTGTACAAGCATCAAAACATACACGTCGTGATGACCTGAGTATGCCTTGCATTGCAAACACATCAAACAGTGAAGAGATCATTCTAAATCCAATGTGAATTACCCGTAGTGACCCTTTATCGTTCACATCCTTAGGCAAGATCGCGGTTCACAGTAGGAGAAAGAATTCACTTCAAAAAGACAATAGTTAGATCAAACTTCCTTGAATTTTCTGGGTATCAATGGTCGAGGTATGCATGGCCATCCAATTTGAGATAGAGGCTCTTATAGTCGGACACCATTTCAATCCAGAATTTCCAAAGTTGTTAGATTTTCACATACAAGTAGAAGACAAAGAAAAGATTATGCCCCCAGTCATCACTCTCTAAATCCTATAAAGGACATCATCGAAGAGCTCGAAGGGACACAATATGCAAAAATCTCAATGCAAATCAGTAAGCATACAAAGAGATAAAAGTATGTAAAAAGCATAGATTGTTTTCAGTTGAGTTTTGATGTTTGATTGCGTTGTTGTAGATGCAAAATCTTTTCTGGAGATGAGACAGACAGACAGACTCAACTTGAAGCTTCAAAGGACTCTGACTCGATAGGATACGTCTAAGATACATGGGAGACCATAGGATATGACATTGATTGCCCCCAAGTGTTAAACATTGATAGGATACAGATGCTTGAGCTGATTGGTGTACAGACCGACTTATTGAAAATTGGAAATGCAGAAACAAACCGGGAGATATGTACAAACTAAAGCAAGACTGAAAGTTAGGAAAGACCAAGATTGTGCTAATAGATGGAGCATTTTGAACAAGTGGCACCCATTTGCCGGGTTTTCACCATCTTGGTAGAGATTCTATTTTTGCTACCAAGGCGCCTGTTTCCAGGTTTTCACCAAGGCACTTTTTCTTTTTTTTCATTTTTTTGTATTTTTCATTTTTTCAATTTTTTTTTTTTTTTTCAATTTTTTAAATTTTTGATATTTTTTGATATTTTTTGTGAATCATCAAGGCGCCTATTGCTAGGTTTTCACCAAGATGTTCATTTTTTCAAGACTTTTTCTGATTTTTAAGATTTTTTCAGGACATTTACCAAGCACTGAATGCCTTAGGCATAGAATTTCTTCAGATGGAGAACATTGATTGGTTCTCAGAGCTGTTCTCCTTCAGTCGTTGAGAGTTGATAGGCACCAGAGCCAAAAGTAGCAGTGATAACAAAGGGACCCAGCCAATTGGGTTCGAACTTCCCCTTGCGTTCTCGATGTGATTGATTTTTAAGATTTTCTCTCAACACTAGATCACCAACTTGAAATTCTCTGTGTCTGACTTTCTTGTTGTAGCCTCTAGACATTCTTTTCTGATACACTTTAAGATGATCATACGCTGCTTGTCTGCGCTCATCTAGTAATTCAAGTTCTTGTAACCTAGACACTCTGTAGTCTTCATCAGTGACAAGTCCATGCATTCTAATTCTAAGTGATGGGATTTCAACCTCAATAGGTAGTACCGCTTCAGACCCATAAACTAAAGTGAAAGATGTAGCCCCTGTAGGCATTCTGATACTAGTCTTGTAGGCCCATTCTGATACTTGTTCTGATATTGGTTCTGATACTGATTCTGATACTAATTTTGATAATTGTTCTAATACTGGTTCTGATACTGATTCTGATAATTGTTCTGATACTGGTTCTAATATTGATTCTGGTATTGATTCTAATAATTGTTCTGATACTGGCTCTGATGCTTGTTTTGATACTGGTTGTGATACTTGTTCTGATAATTATTCTGATACTGATTGTGATACTTGTTCTGATAATTATTCTGATACTTGGTATACTTGATAGCATCTTTTTCCATTGCAAACTGCCAAGCAAGATTATATCATGCAGTCCCAATGTCTAGCAAGGTGGAGAACAAGAGGGATTGGCAAGCTGGTGGAAGAGATGGAAGACAAGAGAATGAAGGAGAATGAAAGGAAGAAATCCTCAAGGGAAAACTCCTCAAGAATACCCAAGCTAGGGAAAAATTTTCATGTAAAGCGCATTTGGACAAGCAATGAAAGGCTAGTATAGGATAAGTCACAAAAGCGTAGTGCAAGAGCAGGAAAGAATGCAATCCAAAGGAGTAGACATGTCAAGAGGCTTCATAGCACTGTGTTTTACTCTTTCTTTCTTTTTTTATTAGATCAAGACCAAAGGGGAAAAGGATAGCGATAGGCGAAAATGAATGGAGGAAGATGGATATGAAGGCTAAACATGGAAGGAATGAAAGCAAGATCATCGTAAGATAGCTCACAAAATAGTCAAATGTTCATGTATAGATCAACATTGTCAAGATCAAAGAGAGAAGATGGAATGGATGAAATATTTAGAAGAACTACGCATAATGCCTAATTGCTAAGTTTTCATCATGGTACTTATCCAAGGCACCACAAGGGAGTGGTTTTCACCATAGGATGAATTTATTTCTCTTTACTTTTGCTACCAAGGTGCCTCTTTCCAAGTTTTCACCAAAGCACATTTTCAATTTATTTTATTTTTAATTTCTTTTTTTGGAAGAAGGCAAGCTTTTTAGGTAATGCTCCTTGAAAGGATAAACCATGATATGCCAAGGAATCAAAATGATATGCTCAAAGATGCTGATAGGAAAAGGAAGATGGAAGAGGAAAATGGAGGATAAGGTTTTATGTAAAGTGAGTGAGGTTGGAAGATAGGAGGAATAGGCAAATGAGGAAAAATGATAGAAGGTAGAAGGATAATGCATGGAAGGATTGTGAAAGGGTAGATGGAAAGGAAGGCAAGCTCAACATCAACACATACCTTGAAGGGTGGTGAGAGGATGGAAGAATCATGAATGAAGAAATACGTGAAGGAATATGGTGAATGGATATCAGAGGTTGTGGTTTAGGCACATGGAATGGAATAATATTTTTGGAGGGAGATGAAGTGGAAGCCTTTGGAAGCTTAAATGTCAATTTCACTTTTTTCTCAACACCAGACTCTTTCAAGAGAGACTTTGGAATCCATATAGCTGTAGGCTTTTTATTTCCTTTTGATGATCTAGAGAGAATATCTTCAATGATGGATTTTGGAACCCATACTTGTCTTGTAGTTTTTTTCTTAGATATCTCTTTTGACTTTATGTTTCCATGTCTATTAGAGGAGGCATGGTGATTTTCTTTTTTTGATAGATTCTTGTATTGCTTCTTTTTCTTGTATTGAACATTCAAGTTACTTCCAAAAGACTTGGGATTTGTGGAAGAGGGAGGATATGACTGGTTTAGATGGGTGGGTGGATGAAAAGGATTCAAGGGTATGCATCTATGTTGATCTTGAGGAAAGATGGGAGATGGAGGTATGTAAGGACCCAAGATGGATGGCGAATCAGGAGAGTTAGGAGGGGAAAGTGAAGGGACATAAGGACCCAAGATGGAAGGAAGGCATGAAGCCCTTAGTAGTGGTGGAAGAGGTCCAAGGATGGAAGTGTAAGATGCAAAAGGATAATCAATAAGTTCATCAGCATCTATATGACAACCAAGGATATCAACATCTTTAGAGTGAGCATTAGAATTTTCAATAGAATCATGGACATCTTGAATATGAGCACCTTCTTTGATAGGATTGTTCAAAGCTTGCAAAGACTTAGGAAGAGTAGAAAGTGGAAGTGAACATGGAGTGGTAGAATAAGAAGATGGAAGACTTTGATCTTGACAAGGATCTTTGGATAGCACAAGTGCATAATTTTTCTTTTGATTTTCAATAGGCTTAACATTGGAAGTAACAACACCATTTTTACCAACCTTAATGGAAGTATCATCTTTGGAAAGCGCAAGTGTAGTAAGGTTATTTTGATTGTCAATAAGCTCAACAGTGTAAGTAGTAGCTTGATCTTGCTTAGGTGAAGACTTAAGACATGGTGGAATGCATGAAAAAAGGGGTACAGGATCAAAAGAACCATGAAGCGGATAAGAGACATCGTGAAATGGAGTGGATGACATGGAGGGTTTTTGATCTTGATATTTCTTTATGTTCTTTTCTTCATCATTTTTAGAGTCCTCTTGACATGGAGCCACTTCTAAGGATACGAAAGCATGTTGGGATTGTATGGAAGATTGTTGCAGAGATGGTGGAGGACTAGCTGAAGTAGGCATTATAGCATATGAAGGCTTAGACTCTTTAAGTTTGTCATTATTGAAAGTATTTGTAGCCAAGTGAAGGTTAGCTTGAGTTTCTTTAAGAGGTAGCCCTGGAGGATAACTATAGGGAACCACATGAAAAGTATTAGGGCTTGTGTCGGATGAAGATTCTGTGAAAGATTTGAAAGACTCAGAAGCTTTAGGAAATGTACGGGTATTGGAGGAAGTAGGGGATGGAAGGGAACCATCACAAGACAAAGGTCCAACATTAACATGATCTTGCTTGAGAGTGTAATCTTTATTTTCAGCTTGAGAGTTCTTAGAGGAGAGATCCTTATAGTATTGACATTTCAAGCTAGCACGATGTATTTTATAGTCCTCAGCAGTAGTAGATGGATCATCATCAAGGTATTGTCCAGAAAAGCCATCAAAATCTCTTTCAAAATTAGAATCATATGGATCACCATCACGATCTATCCAATTTGATGGCCCATTTGTAGTAAGTAGGAGTGAATGACGAGGAGGACTCTTAGGAACAGAGGTGTCATAGGTATCATTACATTATCTGTCATCATAGTCATCATAGTCTCCAAAGCTAGATGTGTCACTCTCCGTGGAAGAGGTATCATATTGCTCAAATTTTTTTCGGGTGCATGGTGACATGTACAAGTCTTTATCAAATGAAAAAGAGTATAGAGGTTCCTTTTCTTTCTCAAGTTTGTCAAGCTAGACTTGCATAGCTTGCAGCTGCTTCATCATAGCGGCGATCATAATTTCTTCCTCATGTGTATTGATTCTTTGAGACATGTGTACTGATTTTCAATAGCTACTGATTTGTTTTTGACACAATGATATTTTTGACAGATTTTGGAACTAGGCTGGAAACATTGGATATCTTGCAATTTGACAATTTCTGACAACTCTCTCAAATTTTTCCAAATGACACTCTGTAGATTCGTACGACACTGGGTAGTCTATGAAATGATAGTTGCTAAACTTGTATGACAGTTGGGTAGCAATGAAACGACAGTTGACAAAACTCGTACGACAGTTGCTAACAGGGTTTTGACTTTCTTAAATTTGCTGGTTTGAAAACTCGTACGACACTGGGTTTTCAATCGTATGATAGATGGGCAATACTGAAATGACACTTGACAAAACTCATATGAATTTTGACTTCTTGAAATGACTTTTGACTCCAGAAAGATTTTACATCAATTTTTACAAAATTTACAGTCTTTAGTTTTGGATTGTTTGCAAATTGTACTGTCCAGATTTTGAAGGTCATACCAAATTTGATCATTTTTAATAGCCAAGTAGATAAACAAGCACGCAGAACAACAAGAAAGTGATTCCAAGCACGTCTGAAAACAATGAACAAGGGAAAAAGTAACCTTGTGCATGAACAATCAAGTGACCAAATTGTGCTAATCCCTGAGAGTACTAATTGTGTATGTTCTGAAAAGTTTTGCAATAACACACATATCCCTGAGAATGAAAAATTGGCCTCTCTAGGGTTTTTAGTAATGGTTTGACTCTGCAACTTTTATGATTCAAAGGGGTGAACTCCAATCCTGGCGCACCAGGGTTTTGACACAGTCCGAGAACTTAATCTTTAAGAGCTGCTAGGGAGATCTAACAACCCAACAATGAACCATACCCGTGGAGATTTCTTCCACAAGGACATTTATATAGCGGCTGTCACTACCATGGTGAAAATGGTTATTACCGCTTGAGGTTCTGTCAACACAGTTTTCCCTGTGAAGGGATTGTCCGCTACGGTTAACCCTCTCTAAAGGTGACTCACAAATTTATACCACAAGGGGACTTGGCTCTAGATTCAAGGTTTTGACACCTCTTCACTTTTAACCCAAACAAAGCAAGCAGATTAATCCGACACGCTAAGACAAAATTTTGTTCCACCAAGGTCTGTGATATCAACTCCACGTGATCTATCAACCTCTCCAGGGAGAGAATGTATCAATCAATAAGAGAAGATGCACTAACCAATTTTGATTCACCAAAGCTCATGATATCAACCCCACGTGATCTATCAACCTCTCCGGAGAGAGAATGTGTCGATCAATAAGAGAAGACTCACTAACCAATTTGAATGTGAAATGCACTAAGTATCCTCCCTACCTACAAGGATTCTGTCGTCAAGGAAGGATTTCACTAGGAATCCAATCTCTCAAGAATCACGAATAGTGTTCATAGGGCCTAATTACTATGTGAGCACAGATATATTTTCGAAAGAAAATCTACCAAAAGTACCCAAAAAGCAGAAAGAGGAACACTTAACGCTTAAAGCGAATATGAGATGAGTCCACAAGGTGCAACACTTAACACCTCACATAAGCTGAAAATGAGTCCCCAACTTAGAAAAAAAGTGAGTTCCTAAAAGTACAAAAGGGTTGCCAAGTGGAACACTTAACGTTTCTGTCCTGTTTACCCCTCCCCTTTATGGCGCTGAGATTGCAACCACGGGGTGAAAATGAGACGCCGGTAGATTAGCGAGTCCAATAACCCAAGATAGAAATCAAGATCAATCACACATATTCGAAGACTACTTAATGAATCCTTAAGGGATCACAACCTAGTATCAAATTATGCAAGTGTGTAGAAATAGACAAAAGCATGAAAAGATGCACACAAGCCAAACACATAAGAGATTTATTTTAAGTCCAAATTGAAATGTTTTCAAAACAAGGAGAATACCTCATGATCCTCACAACGTGCTTAGTAGATTCTACCTAATTTTTAGCAATTTTTGTTGAGCTTTACTATGCGAGCAAGCTACGAACTCTCCAACAAGCCAACAAGCCAACAAGCCAACAAGATATGCAAGGTATATTCAACTTATGAAAACCCTAGGGTTAGATCTAAAAATCAATTTTTAGGAGTAATAATAACCAGAAATTAATCCAAATGACAACTCATATCATGCATTGAATCATATGAAAAATAAGTGCATACCCATCACAAAATTTAGATTTTTTTGCACTGCATTTGACCTAGCCAACAAGATCTGATTTTTTTGATATGATTTTGGCTACAAAAATAGAAATTCAGAATAGAGACCCCTGCTAAAAAATAGGGAGCTTTTCAAAAATGCAAAAATTTTAGAAAAATCTCTTCATTTGTGCTCTAGAGACCCGTTTTATCAAAATAGATTAGTTTTTATAAATTGACTATTTGAGCTATGATATCATGTCCAAATTTAAAACACAAAGAATGGACCCCCTGTATAATTTAAAGAGATTTCCAAAAATATAAAAATTTCTAAAAAATATGCTGATTTGCGTCAGATATTAATTTTTTTTTGAATTTCAAGAAAAAATTATTAAAAATTAAAAACATCTCAAAAAATTCTAAATTTTTTATTGTAGCTTCCCTATTATGTTTCTAATCTGAAAAAAAATTTTCAGAGCAAAAATCCAAGCCGTTTGGGAGATAAAATTAAATCTTTGAAACTTTGGGGTTTTAGCTCCAAAAAAAAATCAAAACCAGCATGCAAAGGTGGGTTGCCCCGTGGTGGGCACCAGAAATGTGTGTGTGAAAATTGTACCTGATCTATAAACACAACACTTCAGTAAAATATTAGAGATTAGCAAAAATCAAAATCGTGCAAAATTGAAATCTAATTTAACCAAGTGATTTACTGCCTTCTAGTAGGTGCGAGATTGATGTTCTCAGATTGTAATCGAGATCAGTGACCTAGACGACACCTAAATGAAGGATTTGAATGCAATTGATCTAGATATGAGATTGAATGCAATTAGGCTATTTTTTTTTTTTGGTATTTCTATGCAATAATAATGATAAATTGATATGAAACTAATCTATATGAAAAAAACTTGATATGAAACTATGCTAGATGAAATTGATATGCTATGAATGCTATTGAAAATTGATATGCAATGAATGCTAAATGATCTAACAATGAAGATTCTAACAATGATATGAAAACTATGAAATTCTATGCTAAGATATAAAAACTATGCAATTGAAATTGATCTCACAAAGCTTTGAATTCGCAAGTTGATTCCTCAGCCTCCAATTCTCTAGCGTGATTGTGCAAAAATATGAGATCCTGTGGATGCAAATTTGAGAGATGATTGAGAGATGAGTTATGAAGAGATGAGCCTTGTTTTTATAGAAATCCAGGGCTTTGGAGGAAGTATGGGAAAAAGCCATAAATCACTCAATTAACTTAGGTTGATTTTTGAGTTATTTTTAAATAAAGGATAATTAACTCACAAAAACATGCAAAAGCTAAGTTTTAACTCAAAATAGAGTTTAGCTTTAATTGATAATTGATAGTTGTCTGCTTTTATGATTGTACATGTTTTATTTATGAATTAATTTAATAATAAAGTGATTTATGCTCAACTTAACTGCTTTTAAAAATAAAATAATTGATTTATGGGTTAATCAATTATTTAATCAAACTTTTATTAAAAACTATATTATTAAATAATGACAACTTGCTTTAATTAATTAAATAAGAATTTAATCAATTATTCATATGATATTAGATTTATTGTCAAAATTAAATAATACAATTAATAATAGATATAATTAAATTTAATTACACAATTAAGTGGCAAATATTAAATCTAATTAATTAAATATGAAAATATTCAATTAATCAAAGTTTAGGATAAATGTGATTTATTGCCAAATAATTATAAAATTAAAGATAATTATGATGATTAGGAATATTGCTAGGAATATTCCCTGATGCAAAATTTAAGATAATCAATTATGATTCAATGATGTTTATATGTGCCTTAGATTAGGACTTTGATGTCGATTTCATTCGAATTGAAGATGTAGGAGATTAATGAACTTATAGCCCATTTTTGGGGTATTACAGATAGATCCTAAGGGGTTGACATCATAGATCTTTGTGAGATAATCTTGGTCTTAGCATGTCAGATTAATCTGTCTGCTTTGTTTGGGTTAAAAGTGAAAAGGCTAGGGGATTATGCTCTACTTCCTTTTTGGATAGTACCAGAAACTCAAATCTTTGAATCTGGAACCAGTCTCCATGTGGTATATCTTGTGAGTCACCTTTAGAGAGGGTTAACTTTAGTGGACATTTCCTTAATTGGGTCAACCACGTTGATGGAACCTCAAGCGATAATAGCCATTTTCTCCGTGGTAGTGACAGCCACTATATAAATGTCCTTGTGGAAGAAATCTTCACAGGTGTGGTTCATTGTTGGGTTGTTAGATCTCCCTAGTAGCTCCTGATTGATTAAATTCTTAGACTGTGTCAAAACCCTGGTGTGCCGGGATTGGAGTTCACCTCTTTGGATCATAAAAGTTGCAGAGTCAAACCATTACTAAAAACCCTAGTGAGGCCAAATTTTCATTTTCTAAGAATATGTGCGTTAATGCAAAACTTTTTGGAACATACACAATTAACACTTCTAAGGATTAGCACAAATAAGTCACTTGATTGTTCATGCGCAAGGTTGCTTTTTCCCTTGTTCATTATTTTCAGTCATGCTTGAAATCACTTGCTTGCTATTTTGCATAGTTTCTTATCTATCTGGTTACTGAAAATGAACAAATCTGTTACAATCCTCAAATCTAGACATTGAAATTTGCAAACAATCCAAAACTGAAAACCCTAAATTTGTAAAATTTGAAGTAAAATTCCTTTCTAGAGTCAAAAGTCATCTCAGGAGGTTAGAAAGTCATACGAGTTTTTATCAAATGTCATTTCATTACTGCCCAACTGTCGTATGGTAAAGAACCCAGTGTTGTATGAGTCTTTCTGCTAGTCAAATTCAAAAAGTCAAATCCTGCTAGCAACTATCGTGCGAGTTTTTGCAACTGTCGTACGAGCTTTTCAACTATCGTTTCATAGCATACCCACTATCGTATGAGCCTCTAGAAAGTCATTTGGGAAAATTTGGAAAAAGTGTTAGAAAGTTGTCAGAATTATGAGATACCCAACTTTTTCAGCCTTGTTCTAGAATCTATCATACAAATCACTGTGTCAAGAATAGAGTAGTAGCCATTGAGAATCAGTACACATGTCTCAAAAAATCAGTACACATGAGGAAAAAACTCTAATCACCACTATGATGAAACAAATCTATGGTATGCAAGTCAAGCTTAACAAACTTGAGAAAGAAAAAGAACCTAAATAGTTCTCCATGGAAGCTCTATGCCCTTTTCCATTTGATAAAGACTTGTACATGTCACCATGCCCCCAGATAGAATTTGAGCAATGTGATAACCCTTATGATACCTCTTCCACAGAGAGTGACATGCCCATCTTTGAGAACTATGATGACTATGATGATAGACAATGTAATGATACCTATGACACCTCTATTCCTAAGAATCCTCCTCTTCGTGTGTTCTTTCTTACTACAAATGGGCCGTCACATTGGATAGATCATGATGGTGATCCATATGATTCTGATTTTGAAAGAGACTTTGATGATTTTTGTGAATAATATCTAGATGATACATCTACTTCTATTGAGGAATATAAAATGTACCATGCTGATTATAAACATGCATACTACAAGGATCTCTCCTCTAAGAACTCTCATGCTGAAATTAAAGATTACACTCTCAAGCAAGATCATGTTAATGTTGAACCTTTGTCTTGTGATGGTTCCTTTCCACTCCCTACTTCCTCCAATACCCATATATTTCTTAAAGCTTCCAAGCCTATCAAATCTTTCACAAGTCCTTCATCCACCAAAGGTCCTAATACTTTTCATGTGGTTCCCTACAGTTATCCTCAAGGGCTACCTCTTAAAGAAACTCAAGCTAACCTTCACTTGGCTGCAAATACTTTCAATAATGCTAAACCCAAAGAGCCTAAGCCTTTATATGCTATAATGCCTACCTCATCTAGTCCTTCACCATCTCTTCCAAAGTCTTCCATACAATCCCAACATGCTTCCTTGTCCTTAAAAGTGGCTCCATGTCAAGAGGAATCTAAAAATAATAAAGAAAATAACATACAGAGAGATCAAGATCAAGAAACCTCCATGTCATCCAATCCTTTTCATGATGTCTCTTATCCACTTCAGGGTTCTTTGGATCCTGCACACCCTTTTTCATGCATTCCACCATGTCTTAAGTCTTCTCCTAAGCAAGATCAAGCTACTACTTACACCATTGAGCTTATTGACAATCAAAATAACCTTACCCCACTTGCGATTTCTAAAGATGATACTTCCATTAAGGTTGGTAAAAATGGTGTTGTTACTTCTAATGTTAAGCCTATTGAAAATCAAGAGAAAAATTATGTGCTTATGCTATCCAAAGATCCTTGTCAAGATCAAAGTCTTCCATCTTCTTATTCTATCACTCCATGTTCATTTCCACTTTCTACTCTTCCTAAGTCTTTGCAAGCTTTGAACAATCCTATCAAAGAAGGTGCTCCTATTCAAGATGTTCACGATCGTATTGAAAATCCTAATGCTCACTCTAAAGATGCTGATGTCCTTGGTTGTCACATAGATGATGATGAACTTATTGATTATCCTTTTTCATTTTCCACGTCCATCCTTGGACCTCCTCCGCCAATACTAAGAGCTTCATGTCTACCTTCCATCTTGGGTCCTTATGTCCCTTCACTTTCCCCTCCTAACTCTCTTAATTTGCCATCCATCTTGGGTCCTTACATACCTCCATCTCCTATCTTTCCTCAAGATCAACATAGATGCATACCCTTGAATCCTTTTCATCCACCCACCCATCTAAATCAGTCATATCCTCCTTCTTCCACAAGTCCCAAGTTCTTTGGAAGTAACTTGAATGTTCAATACAAGAAAAAGATGCAATACAAGAATCCATCAAAAAAAGAAGATCACCATGTCTCCTCTAATAGACATGGAAACATAAAGTCAAAAGAGATATCTAAGAAAAAAATTACAAGACAAGTATGGGTTCCAAAATCCATCATTGAAGATATTCTCTCTAGATTATCAAAAGAAAATAAAAAGCCTATGGCTATATGGATTCCAAAGTCTCTCTTGAAAGAGTCTGGTGTTGAGAAAAAATTGAAATTGACATTCAAGCTTCCAAAGACTTCCACTTCATCTTCTTCCAAAAATATTCTACCATTTCATGCGCCTAAACCACAACCTCTGCTAGCCATTCACCATATTCCTTCACGTATTTCTTCATTCACATTTCCTACATCCGCTTGCCACCCTTCAAGGTGTGTGTTGATGTTGATCTTTCCTTCCTTTCCATCTACCCTTTCACAATCCTTCCATTCATTATCCTTCTACCTTTTATCCTTTTTCCTCATTTTCCTATTCCTCCTATCTTCCAAATTCACTTGCTTTACATAAAACCTTATCCTCCATTTTTCTCTTCCATCTCCCTTTCCCTATCAACATATTTGAGCATATCATTTTGAATCCTTGGCATATGATGGTTTATCCTTTCAAGGAGCATTATTTAAAAAGCTTGCCTTCTTCCAAAAAAAAATAAAAATTTAAAATGTGCCTTGGAGAAAACTTGGAAAGAGGCGCCTTGGTAGCAAAAGTAAAGAGAAATAAATTCATCCTATGGTGAAAAACACTCCCTTGTGGCACCTTGGATAAGTATCATGATGAAAACCTGGCAATCAGGCATCATGTGTAGTTCTTCTACATATTTCATCCATTCCATCTTCTCTCTTTGATCTTGACAAGGTTGATCTATACATGAACATTTGGCTATCTTGTGAGCTATCTTATGATGATCTTTCTTTCATTCCTTTCATGTTTAGCCTTTATGTCTATTTTCCTTCATTCATTTTCTCCTATCACTATCATTTCCCCCTTTGGTCTTGATCTAATAACAAAAAAAGAGTAAAACACGATGCTATGAAGCCTCTTGACATGTGTACTCCTTTAGACTGCATCCTTTCCTACTCTTGCATTATGATTTTATGATTTATCCTATATTGACCTTTCATTGCTTGTCCAAATGCGCTTTACATGAAATTTTTTCCCTAGCTTGGGTATTCTTGAGGAGTTTTCCCTTGAGGATTTCTTCCCTTCATTATCCTTCATTCTCTTGTCTTCCATCTCTTCCACCAGCTTGCCAATCCCTCTTATTCTCCACCTTGCTAGACATTGGGACTGCACGATATGATCTTTCTTGGGAGTTTGTAATGCAAAAAGATGCTATCAAGTATACCAAGTATTAGAACCAGTATCAAAACAAGTATTAGAACCAGTATCAGAACCAGTATCAGAACTAATATCAGAACAAGTATTAAATTACCTACTGTGGCTACACCTTTCGCTTTAGTTTATGGGTCTGAAGTGGTACTGCCTATTGAGGTGAAATGCCATCACTAAGAATCAGAATGCATGGTATAGTAACTAATGATGACTACAGAGTGTCTAGGTTGCAAGAACTTGAACTACTAGATGAACGTAGACAAGCAACATATGATCATCTCAGAGTATATCAGAAGAGAATATCTAGAGGCTACAACAAGAAAGTTAGACACAGAGAATTTTAGGTTGGTGATCTAGTCTTGAGAGGGAATCTTAAAAATCAATCACATAGAGAACATAAGGGGAAGTTTGAACCCAATTGGCTGGGTCCCTTTGTAATCACTGCTACTTTTGGCTCTAGTGCCTATCAACTCTCAATGACTAAAGGAGAACAGCTCCAAGAACCAATCAACGTTCTCCATCTAAAGAAATTCTATGCCTAGGGCATTCAGTCTATGCTAAAATGTTCTAAAAAAATCTTAAAAATTGGAAAAGGTCCTGAAAAAAATGAACATCTTGGTGAAAACCTACCAATAGGCACCTTGATGATTCACAAAAAAAGTGAAAAATATCAAAAATACAAAAAAAATGAGAAAAAGAAAGTGGCTTAGTGAAAACCTGGAAATAGGCGCCTTGGTAGCAAAAATAGAATCTCTGCCAAGATGGTGAAAACCTGACAAACGGGTGCCACTTGTTTCAAAATGCTCCATCTATCAGTGCAATCTTGGTCTTTCCCAGCTTTCAGTCTTGCTTTAGTTTGTACATATCTCCCGATTTATTTCTGCATTCCTATTTTTAATAAGTCCGTCTGTACACCAATAAGCTCAAGCGTCTGTATCCTATCAATGCTTAACACTTGGGGCAATCAATGTCAAATCCTATGGTCTCTAGTATATTTTAGACGTATCATATCCAGTCAGAGTCCTTTAAAGCTTCATGTGAGTGAGTCAGTTAGTCTTGTCTCCAAAAAGGATTTTGCATCTACAATAATGCAATCAAACATCAAATGCAAACTAAAAATAATCTATGATTTTTACATGCTTTTATCTCCTTGTATGCTTACTGATTCGCATTGAGATTTTTGCATATTATGTCCCTTCGAGCTCTTCGATGATGTCCTTTATAGGATTTAGAGAGTGATGACTGGGGGCATAATCTTTTCTTTATTTTCTTCTTGTATGTGAAAATCTAACAACTTTGGAAATTCTGGATTGAAATAGTGTTCGACTGTAAGAGCCTCTATCTCGAATTGGATGGCCATGTGTACCTTGACCATTGATACCTAGAAAATTCAAGGAAGTTTGATCTAACTATTATCTTTTGAGTGAGTTCTTTCTCCTAATGTGAATTGCGATCTTACCTAACGAGGTGAACGATAAAGGGTCACTACGGGTAATTCACATTGGATTTAGAATGATCTCTTGACTATTTGATGTGTTTATATGCAAGGCATATTCATGTCATCACGATGTTTATGTTTTGATGCTTATACAAATTGCTATATCAAAATGGACATGATATTCAGGTCATCCTAGTGCTTGTGCCTTGGTGCTTATATCTAATCTGACATTCTGAAAATAAAATCAATATTCATATATCCATGGTTGTCATAATCAGTGGGTGTTGTATTGATTCTTGCGCATACAAATCAATATTCATATGTCTATGGTTTCGTAGCTAGTAGGCATTGTATTGATTTATCCGGTTACCTAAAAGTTCAATGATGATAACAAATCGACATATGATCAGTGAGTAGGTCCTAGGTCTTAGGTTGCATTTCATACTGCATGTCTCTTTGCATTTATGCATGTTTTCTTGATCTCACAATGGCTAAATAAACTTCAATGCTTAAACAATTCTCCACTTGTCTCTTCAAATCTAATAAGAGTTGAATCTCACATGAAGGTTCCTCCAACGAGACAGCAAGTACAATCTTTTTTTGGGATCAAAATTGAAATCTGAGATCATTCATATTGTCTACTGCTAGCATAATCGACCTTCCATCATCACAGAAATCCAGTATTCAACTTAACTGATTATCTTACATCAAACTATCAAAATTTCCACTTGGTCAACCATGGTCAACTCATGGTCAAACCTAGTCAAACTTGGTCTCCAGGACCTTTAAATGATGTAGAATGTGTCTTCGGAGGTGTTTAACCAATTCTTAAATCAATTAACATGCTTCTGAACTATCAACACTGACTTTTCTTGTCAGATTTCAATTTTAATCCTGAAGGGGGCATGGTATTGCATATCATTCAAAGTTTGTAATCTAATTTGAAATCATATCTTTGCTAAAATCATATCTTTCCTTAGTAATCAAGACAACAACCATATCTAATTACTGATTCATCAAAAGTCCTCATCGCTCAGGGAAAATCCATCATTGCTTGGGGCATATCAGATTCATCAAGATTCATATCAATCTGATATTCTCCTAATTTTGTAAACTATATCAGTTTTTGCAAGTATCGATTCAAATGTGTTATTTCCTTGGTTCTTCGGTAACTGAAGGGTTCAGATGTGATACCTACGTGATTCTTCTAAGGACAATCAAGTTTGGAATTGGTCACTCACTTCTTCGCAATCATAAAGTTTGAAATCAGGCATTTTGACACTTTTGTTTCATTGGTTCATCACTGTTATAGTTAACACTATCTTTGGTCATTCAGGACCTATTATCTTCATATCAAATCTTTCAATTAGCTTCTGCTTCATATCAAATATCAATTTCAAATTAGTTTCATATCTTTATCAAACATAGACTATCTTTGAACCACTGCGCTTCACACAACAATTCAAAGAGGGGCAAAATGTAATACCCCAAAAATGGGCTATAGGTTCATTAACCTCCTATATCAACATATTGAATGAAATCGACATTGAAGTCCTAACCTAAGGCACATCTGCACATCATCGAATCCTAATTGATTATCTCAAATTCTGCATCGGGGAATATTCCTAGTAATATTCCTAATCATCGTAATTATCTTTAATTTAATGATTATTTGGCGATAAATCTAATTTATCCTAAAGTTTGATTAATTGAATATTCTCAATATTTAATTAATTAGATTTAATTCTGCCACTTAATTATTTAATTGAAGTTAATTATATTTATTCCTAAATTGTATTATTTAGTTTTGACAATAAATCCAAAATCCTATGAATAATTGATTAAATTCTTATTTAATTAATTAAAGAAAGTTGTCAATTTTTAATAATATTGTTTTTGAATAAAAGTTTGAAAAATAATTGATTAACCCATAAATCAATTGTTTTATTTTTCAAAATCAGTTAAGTTGAAAATAAATCACTTTATTATTAAATTAATTCATAAATAAAACATGCATAATCAGAAAAGCAGACAACTATCAATTATCAATTAAAGCTAAACTCTATTTTGAGTTGATCTCTTCTTTTGCATATTTTTGTGAGTTAAATATCCTTTATTTAAAAATAACTCAAAAATCAACCTGAGTTATTTGAGTGATTTATGACTTTTTTCCCATGCATCCTCAAAGCCCTATATTTCTATAAAGTAAGGCTTCAGCTCATCTCAAATCATCTCATGAATTTGCAAACTTACTCTGCAAGAATCATGATGAAGGGTGCTCCCCTTAATACCACAAACACATAACAGAAATAGAGAAACAACAACAATATGCAAGAACAGAAAATTGGCTTCTTATTATCTCCACAAATGTGGAATTACAAACTTTCAGAATTACAATATGCAAAGCCACATGGGCATTCCCTTACAATATTCTGTAGGAAAAAGCCTCGAACTATTACCCAGATCTACTACCTAGAACTATTCTGAACTGCCTAAGATAATAATACAGCCTTCCTTGTATAGGCAATTTTTCCACCGCTTGGGAAGGTTCGCGAATTTTAGCCAATAAGGCCGACCAAACTTAGAATTATCTTATTTTACATTTTATTACATCATAGTCGGCTCAAGATAACCTTTGAAACGCGAACATAAATTTTGAAGAAAATTATTTTCTGCCATTTCGGGTGGCCCAACTTCCGAAGACCATAAGTCATCACCAGTTGACCCGATCAGCTATTATAACCCCATTTTGGAAATGCCACGAAGTGCTCTACAGGCTTGACTTGCGCAAGTTCCCGTCACCCAAATTTTTGACCTCATCCGGGGCCTCTAAAGCCTTCAAAACTGAGCCCAAAGTTTCTGTACCCTTTTGCCAATACCGAAAATCTTCAATATCTTCCAACATACACTTGATCTGGAAATGAAACTTTACTGGTAGACTTATATGACCAAAATGAACCTCCAAGAAAGAAATTAGATGATTCTGAGCACAGACCAAAATTACCAAAAATAGTAACTTTCCATAAATAGCAGCTCTACACAGGATAACCCTTATTGAATTCAAAAACAAAAATATTTTTGGGTGATGCAAGATTGCTCTTACACCCAGGATGCTCATGCATCAAATCATAGCATATCAAATTTGAAGAATTTGAACGATTGAAGCTTGAAGAATCATCTTGGGAATTCAAGTTTGTGAGATCATCATTATTTTACATAGCATTGCATATCATATTAGAATTTCATTTCTAGATTAGCATATCATATTACTTTTTACATATCATAGATTTCATATCATTTTTCATCTTATTGCATCTAAAATCCAAAAAAATAGATTAATTGCATTCATATTTCATATCAATTTTGCATTCAAATCCTTCATTTAGGTGTCAACAAGGTCACTGATCTCGATAACAATCTGAGAATATCATACTCACACCTATTAGAAGGCAGTAAATCACCTAGTTAGTTTAGCTTTCAATTCATTGTACGATTTCAATTTCAACTAATCTCTAATGTTTTACTGAAGTGTTGTGTCTATAGATCAGGTACAAAATTCACACACACAGTAACAAGCATGGACATATAGAAAGAGATTGTAAAAAATTAAGACCTTTCAATGGTTATTGTTATTCATGTAATAAATTTGGTCATAGAGCTATGAATTATAAATCAAATCAAAGAAGTCAGACACAACACAATCAGAGAAATCAACCTCAACAAAGTGTTAGAAGTCCTCTGAACATTACATGTTAGATATGCAATTGTAATGGTTACATAACTAGACAATACAATATGGTAACTCACATCAATGCACTAAGGAATATAAGGCCTCTAGTCATTTGTCACTCTTGTAACAAGGTTGGACACATCTCAAAGTTTTGTAGATCACAAGTGCAAAGATAAGAAAGACCTGATAAGTCTCAAGGATCAATATTGGATGAATCTGGAGAAGTCAAGTTTGTGAAAGCTACAGGAGATACGAGCAAGATTTGGATGGAAGTAAAGAAAGATAATGTCAGTGCCACGATAGTAGATGCATCCTTAGTGGACACACCTTCTACTTCTAGATGAATGACCCTCATGAACATAGGAGGAGCTAGATAAGCTCTTAAACCCTATGCGGCTGGTATACTCACCCTCTGAGTATGCACCTTTGGTTTTAGTTGTTTGGTTACTAGTTGATGCAGTATGCAAGATTGCATAGCCTGATTGTCAGTAGGAATGAAGATTGGAATTCACTCTTACAATGTGTGTTATGGCAACAAGAATTAATTGTAGAAAATTGATTTATTAGTCATCGGAGATATATTATCCTCACTTTTGCATTCAAGATCAAGCCCTTGGAGAGCACAAGAGATCAAAGTAGTAAGTGTTGAAACATTGAAGTTGTTTTCATTAGCGAAAAGGAGTTAAATTGTTGCAGAACCCTTATTCGAATGCGACATTTCAGAAATCCTTTGAAACCCTACTTTAAGCATTGAATCAAGTAAGTAATGGCCACTCTAGTAGTATTTGATAGCACATAGAGGAAGAGATATATATTCAAGAAGCATCCATTTAAGTCAGTCCTAGATGACCTAGAAGGAGCATTTTATAGAACTCTGATGGGAGTTATGCACGTTGAAGATATTCATGCCTACATCTATTGTAAGAAGGAACCTGTAGGATTAGACAGGATAAGATTGCACATAGAAACAATGGTTAATCCAGACATGACATTCAAGGATGAATTCGTGCACTTCACAAATCACCCTATAATTGAATATGCGACTATGTATGAATTCTATGAGTCAAAATGGATCAAGATCCTTCTAAAAATAATTCATGATGATCTATTTTGGATTGGAGAAATTCTTCTTCGCATAACAATAGATCTCATTCATGAGATGACTAGACTTTCCAAGACTGATGCCATTCGTCCTATTGGAAAAGATGTCAGAAAACAAGTTGAGCAGGCTTGTAAGTCTAGGAGTGATAAGTGCAACATGAAAATTGAGCCCACAGAGGAGAAGGATATCAAACTCATGGCTATTATACTTGGTTATAAGTTCCAACATGCTAACAGAGTGAATAGTGTATCAACGACAACTATTTTGGCAGCTATAAGGATAGTTAAAAAAAATGGAGAGTTTAACCTTTGTGAGATCTTGCGCGCATAGTTGTTAGACAACATAAGAGCCATAAAATATGATAAGAGTAAGGTATTCAGATTTGGTTCACTGATTATCGACATGTACTTTCATATCATTGGTAAAGTCTCTGATCTTTATCTTGACAAGAGCCTGCCTATATTGTCTGAAATATCATTTAAGGAAACATCAAAGAGTACCTTGAAGGATTTCATGGATCTTAAAATCAAAAAATTTATAATCAAGATGCAAAGAAGGTATAGGATACTTGAGAAGATTGTGGAGAAGTACAAAGATACTATATGCTTCATGGTGGAAACAGACATTACATGCATGGAAGAAGTTGAGCCTAGGACAAAGTGGATTCATCCACTTGGATATGAAGTAGAGAAATTTTTTTTGGATGCTTATGCACAAGTCCTCCTATTAGAACCTAAGGATCCCAATGAACCTAGATGGGGAACTTATGAAGAGAAGACAAGACAAGTAGACTCTGTCTTATACAGTGCTGCGACAAAGAGGAAAACATCTAGAATTACCTCAGACATTTTGAAAATTTGTGGTGTTACCCAAGAAGAAATATATAAAGAAAGGGAAGACAAGATTGAAATGAAACTTGAGAGTGCACCCTCATCTACAGTCAAAATAGAAAAATTAGATGATCCTAAGGAGAAGAAGAAAAAGATAGAAGAAAACATCTCCGCGCCCACAACTACAATTTATCTAGAGTCCACTCCATCTCCTGAGCCAAGAAAAATGACTAAAAGGAAGAAGCAAACCACCGCAAGCCATCCATCCTCAAGGTGAACAAGAAGAAAAGGAAGAAACACTCAAGCACCTCCTGAGGTAGGATTTAGAATGAATCTAGAAGTTTTGAGAGCTAGAGTAGTTGATGAAGGAAGGATAGATCAAATAGAAAAGTTCTATGATAAGTATCATGAGATTGATAAATCAAAAATCCATTCTATGATTATCAAGCACATGATTAAGTTCAAAAAGTATGTATTGGAGCTTAAGATAGTTATTCCTGATCAAGTATAGAATATACTTGACTCTTTGAAAAGACAAGCTATTGAAGAGGATATGAGGATAAGAGAAAAAACATTGGATGACAACCTCCCAGTTTGTTCATTTGAAGAGAAAACATTATTGTTGGATTTGGTAAGGCCTCATCTAAGAACTAAACTCAGAACTCTGCAAATAATGAATAAGGATTATGAGTTGGTTGTGAAGGAAACATAAAATTCATTTGAAAAAGTATTCTTGGATAGATACATGTATCCACCCTCTGTGCTTGCAACCCATGTTCCCTCCGAGCAAGAAAAAGAATCTGAGATCCCTAATGCACCTATGATAGGTCCATAGGATTCTGTGCCCACAGTGACAACACCTACTAAAGAAATGAAGATAAAAGATGACACTATTGTGATTGACAATGTTGAAATATCCATGGCGGCAATAGATAAGGATCTAGACAAATTTGAAGAAGCCTTTGTGAGCGCTAAGGAAGTTGAGATTCTATGTAGTGAAGAATCACCTAAGCAACAAGAAGAAGTACAAATTGAATACTTAACAGAACAAGAAGAAGAGAAGGAAGATGAACCTAAAGAAGAGCCCTCTACTGAGATTTTAGTGAAGGTAAAGAGTGAGATTATGGATAGCACACTCCTTACTCCTAAGTCCTCAATTTCATTGTTGTCAGGTTTAACACTTGATACAACCAATTTAGACAAGAGAAGAAGATCTGATGAAGATAAGTGTATTAGCTATGGAGAAAGAAAAAGAAAAACAAGTAATGAGAAATCCATTATTTGTAGAATCAGTTAGCATATTGAAAAATTTATTGTTTGAGGATAAGAAGGTGATAAGTGGTATCAGAGCTTGGTCATAGGTTCGAATCCACGTAGGCCATGGTGAGTGATGTTGGGAGGGGGATTATTGGCATTGGGCCAGTGTCCTTCATGGGGTTCGTGACATGGATTAACCACCTCCTGTGTCTTCTATAAGCATAGTGGTTGTATCAGGCATTAAAAAGTTGATCTTTTGGTGCAACAACAACCGCTACTTGTAACACTTACTAGTTTCTATTCTAATCTAAAAAAGGGTTGTAGGAAATTTTGATGTGACATGTTGACATGGATTCTAATGTGGCATATAGATCTCTCCATAGCATGTAGAGGTTTGGTTACAACTAACATTTGACCATTTTCTTCTACACATTTGATTTATTTTTGATTGTGGTTTTTCTTATTGCAGATATGACCTTGGGACATGTGTAGCATTTTCTTGGTCTATCTTTATTTTGGGATAGATCACGCTTTCAATTTTAGATTTGGGTGCTTTATTTATTGATTGCTAAAATATCAGATTTAGGTCTGTGTCTTATACTTAATGATTATATCTTATCAAAATAGGTTCATGCTATATGGGACCTATGTATTTAATGTTTATCACTTATCTTCTTGGGTCCTTGGTTTGGCTGCTATTGATATTGATCCTATTTACATTTTTCTTATGCCTTGATTGACATGGAACTCATTTGTAATATCATTTTCATTTGGTCAACCTTTTTCTAATCTCTAATGATCTATTTTGTATATAAATATTGTTGATGACTTGAAAAAATGTAAGTGCAAGGTGAAATTCAAGTGAAATGTGTAATGCCCACCCTAGCATCTTCCTATGTTAGACTGACATGACTATTGCTTTGACACTTTGGATTTTATGATGGACTATGATTATTATTTAGTTAGAATTTTATGAGACATTTGAGCATATATGTTTGGTTACTATAGTTTATTTGGAAATATTAAATGAGTTATAATTTAATGATGAATGGCTAGAAATGAACTATCAGTAAAATGTTTTACATTAATTTGTGTTGTGATGTTTTATTATGATCTAACCCTACTGACCCTATTATGGTTTAATGTTCACTGGTTGATGTGAGTTTAGGATGAGGAGGGGCAGTTGTATTTACTCCCACGGGAGATCCACACGATGTCACACTCTCCCTCCTTGTTTGCCACTGTCTATTTATATTTATATATTTGCATATGCATATCAGTTGGTGATGTAGGATGCAGGTACCAGGCATCATCTCCACCTGGCTACATAGGTCTGAGCGTGCCTTCAAAATCCTCAAACTGTTGATGTGTGGATATTTAACCAAGTTACTCCTGAGGTTACCCATGGACCTAGAATTCTGTTTAGGAAGTGATCCTAGTTGGGAAGTGGAATGAAGTTTATGTTATGGACTTGATTTGATGTTGGTTTGAGTTTATGTTATGAGTTAGAATTAATCTATTTATATGTATAATAAATAATTATGTTATAATTGTTTGTATTTTATATAGGTATGTGTATATGTGGGTGCACACACATATATCCATGCTTATATAAATAATAATAATTGTATGTTATCATTCATTGTGTTAATGATATGGTGTTTATAATAAGTAAATAGAGTGAGTTAAATAAAGTATATTTAATAAATGTATTAAATAAAAAGTAAAAATAATAATAATAAAAGGGAAATGGCCTTTGTAGTAAATTGGCTATCTAGGACGGAGTTGAACTCAAGACCTCCTAGAAGTTAGGCCACTTATTTTCCTATTGTGCTATGTGTTTTTCTTGAAAAGTATTTGTTTATTATTATTTTTATGCTTTCGTTTAAAAGATATTTTAATTAAATTTATTAAAAACCTTGATTAAGTCTTTACGGGAGATTATTTGGTTGTTCCTCTAACCAACTATGGAAGTTGGAGAAGTTGCTTCCCATAAAGCAACTCCAACCACATAGTTGGGGGATAAATATTTGAAGATTTTTGTGTGCAAGAGGATGTTAATTTTTGGAAGATTTGTTTTCTTTTGAGTTGTCTGTAATTGATTCCTCTAGAAATTTTTGGTGAAAGTTTATGTGAGTTTGAGAGTTTTTGGATTGCTGGGAGTTGATTGCCAGAGGAAGATTTCTAGAAGGATATCTACTCAAGGATTGAAGCTTTTCAGAGATTATCTAGTCAAGGGAAGAGGATTCTCCACAGGACCCAAGGTAGGGTCTAAACTGGGAAGAATCTCCATTCTTCCTCTTTGTGTGTGTATGTGTTTGTATATGATATGATAACAAAACTATGTATGATTATATAGTTTTTGTTTATGGTCATGTGGAAGGATGATTTTATCTTATATTGAATTAAATAGGGAAGCCTAGTAAGAAATAGGAAGGGTCATGAAGGTGTAGGATTGAAATACAGTCATTTCCTTACTATTTTTCTCTTACAGACTTCTCTATGAAATTGATGCTTTTATTTGGGTTAATTTGGTCTATATGATCCTTAGTATTCTCCCTTTTATCTTCCTTCTTTCTAGAATATTCATGAGTGCTTCCAGAATTTAGAACTGTTATTTCAAACCTTACTGGTCCATGTCGGGTTGTGCACCACTTTTTCTTTGTCCATATCTAGAATAGATTTGTTAAATAGATAGGATGGATTGATGAGCCATTATTGAAGGGAAATTGGGAGATATCAAATGGGTCATGCTTAGATTAGGCAACCATAGTTCCCATAATGCCCAGTTTTGCCCGCAAGTCAGAGTTGACAGTCGTATTTTTGTAGTTTTTATCGATTTAGTGTTGACCAAGCCAGATTAGTTTAGTGTTGACCGAGCTAGGTCAGTTTAGTGTTAACTGAGATAGGTTAGTTTATGTGTTAACTGACCAAGGTAGTGTTAACTAACCGAAGCAGTGTTAACCAAGCAAAGCAATGTTAACCGAGCAAAGCAGTGATAACCGACCAAACTAGTGTTAACCAAGCCAAGCAGTGTCAACCGACCAAAATTGTATCAACCAAGATAGATAGGTAAAAAAGGGTTTATACAAGTATAAGTACTTTAATTTATTATACTTTAAGTTATACTTGTATAAGTTATACTTTAATTTCTTATAGTATAAGTACTTTAATTTCTTATACTTTAAGTTATACTTGTATAAGTTATACTTTAATTTCTTATACTTTAAGCTATACTTGTATAAAGGGTTTAGGTACCTTCTGAGATGATTGGGATAGGTTTTAGATTCATGGGAGTTAAGATACAATTTCTAATTTTGAGGTTTCTTAAAAATTTAGACTTAGCCAAATTTCAGGCACATGAGACTTTTTTTCCCAGATTTTTGAAATAAGCTATGGAATGTTGTGTCAATGCATGTGGGAAGTTTTATGTTGTGTTTAATGAATTTATATACATGGTTTTGAGTTTAAGCTTTTGTTCATACTTGGCTTTTGGTAGAGTCCATAATATAAGGTCAGAATTTGTTCGGGTGGCCTGAGTGCACCAGAGGGTTCCCTAGACCTATGAGATGGATCAGTTTTGATTACTTGAGGTTTTCATGGCTTGTGTGTGTGTGGGGTAAGGGGATAGGAACCTTAAGTGAGTGGCTCATCATAGGTGTTGGAACCCTAAAGTGGTTACCAGATGATCCTAAGGGTGGGTTAGTAAAAAGTGATAACCTTAAAAATTAACCTGGGAAGGGGGGATTCAAAAGATAATGAAAGAGAATATAATAATGGCCACACATACTTGATTGGAGTATCGGGACTAGGGATAACTTCCATGATGGATCCCTATTCATAAAGGGGGGACTGGGGTTACATGGTTGCCAGGAAGGATCCCAATATACAGGTTGTGTGATGACACTCACTTAGGTGGTATCCTAGAAGCTTGACCTCTATGTTATAGTGTGATGATATTTTATTTTCTTTTTGAATCTTGGATTTGTATATCTTTTGAGCCTTAGATTGCTTAGGGCCTTGTGAGTATCTTGGTTCTATCTCCTAGCACAGGGGGTGGAACCTCATCAGTTCCACATGGTTGGGTGGCAAAAATCTTTTGAGGTCCTATTCGTGGCTCGTTACTTGGATATGTTTAATTCTATGAAGACCTTTATATTGTATCATTGTTACTAAAAATGAAGATGTAAAGATATGTTGTAATGCCTTTGGGCCATTCATGTACTTTTTATTATTATGAGATCTATTATAAAAAAGATGTAATTGAAAAGAAAAGCAATGTAATTGGGAGGGATAGTTCTAGGCTTTGTTTCAAGGGTTGTTATTTGAAAGATCAAAGTTGGAAATATATTATGTCATGTTGAAATTATCTCTTCTCTCTCTCCTATGTTGCAATGAAAGATCATGTTTATTATGCTAAGGTTAAGATGTAATTTGTAAGGAGTAGTTATTCAATGTGTAGGAAGGAGAAATGAAATTAGTATATAAAGTAAGAAATATATTTGCAAGTGAAATGTTATTTTCTTACCCTATCTCTTAAGTTCTAAAATGTGAAAGTAAAGAAAGGAAATGAAATTCAATTTGGATAAGTAATGTAAAGATGTAAGTGAATGAATTCATTAAGGGAACCTTAAGGAATGTAAATGTGAAATAGTAATGATGTAATGTTAGGAAAAAAATTTCTTAGTTGCAATTTTTGGTCATAAGACCTGATTCCTTATGGGTTCCCTAGTGGGGACATTACAAAATGTGCCAACTAGTTCAACAATCAACATAGTAGTGTTCAATGATAGTAGTAGAGAAGAAATGTTAGTAATAGTTTTCTTCTAGCGTGGACAATGTTATGTGGATCAGATGTATTATTTGGAGAATAAATTTATATCTAATTTAAAAGGGAAATAATTACTTTAAGATAGTGAGTCTTGGGTACTTGAGTTAGTTACTGTATCTTGCTACTTTGGCAGTGAGCCTTTGTATGCAATTCTAGAGCACTGAGCTCCTATTTGTACTATAAGGAAGTGAGCCTTATTCTTTATTCACATTCATTTTTGTATTGCCAGTGAGCCTCTAATTGGTATTTTAGAGTAGTGAGCTCCTAATATTTTTTAATTAGATTGTATACTTTAATGAATTAATTTTTTGTGAAAGTGCTCATTGTGGTTTTTCCAAGTTCGGATTTTCCAAATATAAATCTTAGTGTTCTCATGTTTCTAGTTCTATTATTTACTTGCATACTATTTCTTGTAGTGGTTACTTGAGTTAATTATTGAATATTTGATCTGTGTTGATTCAGCCCCTCTCTCAGCACCCAAAGTGTGTTCATCAATGTAAAAATGTGTTGAGCACATAGATGATTTGTAAAAGGGAGTTACACATGTTTTGTGTTTTGACATATTATATCTCTTATATATTAGGTGTGTTATATGGAGGGTGTGTGTAAGAGTCTTATAGCTATTCAATTACCTTTGAATCTCTTGTTAGTGATAATCCTATAAAGATATTTCTTTGTAAGTATAATGTAATATGTTATTAATTTTTAAATAATATATTGTAGGTGACTTTAAGAGTGTGGGGGTTTTTCTCCCAAAAGGTTTTTCCCTGCATAATTTTTTTCTTCTGGTATGTATGTTATTTATGTTAAGTTTATGCAATTATTACAAAGATATAAGAAATTTTTATAGACCCTCCTCTAATTCTTAGTGTAGGAATTTATTCTGCTTCCTTAATTTCTTAACAAGTGATATCAAAACTTGATAACCTTTGGCTTTAGTTATGGGTTGTTGGTTTTTTTGAAGTAATTTAGATTTGAGTGGAAGGTTGTGTAGAACATACTTTATGATCTTTTTGTAGGAATATTTAGATGGAAAGTTCATAATGTATAAAAATGGGATTATGGTATCCCTCTTACTTACACTATAGGAAAATGGATTTTTAAGTTCATCTTGAACTACATTATCTATCATTATGGTATCCCTCAAGAAATACATACTGATAATGGAACCCCCTTCAAAAATAAGGATGTCACAAAACTTTGTAAAAAAATTGACATCACCTATCATTTTTCCAACAAATACTTCCTACAAGGTAATGGTCAAGCTGAGGCTACTAATAAGACTATTCTCAAAATCCTCAAAAAGATAATCAATGAAACTAGCCATAATGGGAACCTTCAATTGAATCCTATCCTCTGGGACTACCACACTTCCATCTGTACCCCCACTGGAGCCACTCTATTCACCCTTGTTTATGATACTAAGGTTATTTTTCTAGTCAAAATTGAGCTCCCTTCTCTCAGAGTCTCCCTAAAGAATCTGATGTCCAAAGGAGAATATTGAGTCATTCACTTACAAGAGCTTCAACTCCTTGATGAGAGATGTCTCAATTCCCTCAACCACCTCCATGTGTATCAAAATTTCCTGCACTTGTAATTCAATAAGAAGATCAAACCTCGTGAGTTTGAAGTGGGTGATCTATTCCCACAACATAACATGAAGAATCTCCATAACTATGAGAAGAAAGGTAAGTTTGAGCCTAACTGGTTGGGACCGTTTGTGGTTACATCTACATTTGGATATGGAGCATATGAGATAGAAACACCAGAGGGAGAACCACTCCTCGATCCTATAAATATTCTACATCTGAAGTACTTCTATGTGTAGCTCATCAAAAAGTTCATGTACAACTAAAAAGCAATGAAAAATCCAAAAACATTACAATGAAGAAAAATCTAAAAAGAAAAAAAAGTACTTAAGCAATTATTATCTTGGTGAAAATTGTTATTATATTTTTTACTCATTCTTAGATTGGTGGCCTAGTTACTAGATGATGCTACAGTACCCTAGTTTGTGTTATTAGGTGATCTTATTTAAGTTTGTGTTCATTTCATTATGAGAAGTACATGAAAGAGAAAGGAAATAAACTTCTACATCTAGAGATTACACATGCATGTATCAGTGATATGTATGCTGTACAAAAGGGAAAGAACTGGAAAGAGAAAAGAATCTATCTGAGCTCACACAGGCCATCAGCATAGCTGTTACCAGAATTGAATGAATGAGTATAGATATACATGAATAATCAATTTAAATACTAGAGTACCAGACATTGCCTGGTAATGGTGTCCAAATTCAATCCTGTCCAGAGAGCTCTCATAGTCCAGGACCTGCAAGAAGAGGAAGGGAGAGATGGGTTAGATCCAATGGATCTATGCAATGGCTGGTATCATAGTATTTATTGAACACATATATACACTTAGCCATGCACCTCTGGGAAAAGCTATGCTCAGGACATGTGTATAAGGCTCTAAGAAATAAAAGAGGCACCATGTTTTCACTGACGTGTTTGTTTCATGTGCAAATACAGGAGGAGCTGATCTAGCAATATCACTAATGAATGGCCTTGACCCTTGATGCAGATCATGACAAGAAAACATTAAGTTTTTTGTTAGTGACTGCATCAAGGGCCAAGAGCACCCATAGTACAAAATAGAGGAGCATCCAGATGATCCAACATCAATGAGGACACTTAAGGATCATGAAAGCAGAATCATGGAAGCAGTGGAAAAACATGAAGGTGCAAATGGCAGAGTGATTATAGGGCATTGTAACACAAGGTACAAACATGAGCATGTCACCTTCTAAGAATATCAAATAAATCTCATTAAGCACAATGAATCATTGTCAAAATAAAGAAATAAGAGTACAATTCTGCATGTCAAAGAAGCGGCACACCACAACATAATATGCTCCAAGGATGCATTCAACACATTGATATTATGGCATGGACATATCAAAATATGTGTGATGTAGCATGACATGATAAATCAAATATTGGCACTGAATAAGAAATAGAGATCATCAATATTGTAGCATGAACATGACAGATATGATGAACCAAGATCAACAGGGGCATGTCATGTTGTGTATGTGGAGCCTAATTAGACTTAGGTTCTTTTGGCATGGTTTCCCCCTAGAATTATCCATGGGGGATTGGGGGCAGCACCCCCAAGCTCAGAGTCAAGGGGTAGAGCCCCTTGCGAGGTCCTGGGGTAGCGGCCCAGGTGGGGTCAAGGGGTAGAGCCCCTAACGGAGTCAAGGGGCAGCACCCTTGCCCCAGGGTGAGGTCAAGGGGTAGCGCCCCTTGATGCCAAAAATGACTTAATAATATTGTAAAGGGTTGGCCATCAATTTTCTATTAGTCGGAGTATTTTTTTCCCTAATTAGGTTATGTCAAAAATACTTGTAAAAAGGGCTTAGGGTTGGAGATTCATGGTATGAGGGATTTTGTAGCTTCTTATGGTGGTATTGAGTTGCAAGCTTCAAATTGTAATCATTGGATAATGATAAAGATATTGAACTCACTGTTGGTGGACGTAGCCCAAGGATTGGGTGAACCACGTTAAATTTTGTGTTATTGTGTTCTCTTCTATTTGTTAATATTTGCATTTTTTTGCTTATTATTCTAACATGGCTTAGTAAACCAAATAGTGGCACTCAGTAAGAAATCAAATACAACACCTTGCCTTAAACATTCTGAGCACATAAGAATTCATGAACAAGATTTCATGTTCTAAACATTATGCAAGGAATCAAAATACTAATTTCCTCAAAGAATGGTGGATATCAAATGGTAAACTTTCAGACAACAATGATTCATAAGCATTAGTAGCAGGTATGAAGAAGTCATAGTACCCTTAAGTTCATAATGGTGAAGATCTCATGAAAACAATAACATATCAACAATGCAATGCTCAAACCAAACTCACTGTGCCTCATGCATTGGTGATGGAGCTATCAAACTTACGGGTTGTGCACCTCTCAGGCTCTCATAAATTCAATAGTGGAGCAATGAATGGATGAAAGTGCAGACAGAGGAATACATAGTAGTAGAAATAATGCCAGTTATCATAAAATTAATGCAAGTATCAATGATACTTACTGGTCCCCAACAATTTCAATACCCTATTGCATACCAAAACTGAAAGCATGATATTCAAAGAGGAAAAATAGAAACACAAAGAATATTCATGGGTTGGCATAGTAATCAATGGTGAGTTCATTCAAATATGGCACCTTAGGCCTACTCACGTGCTCTGCAAATAGAGAATCACAATTCCCTCAAACACAACAACAAAGCACGATCAAAACTAGTGAATGAAAAGTAGAGGACAGTGCCCACAAATGTGGGTCTTCACCATAACATCCAAAGCTTATATAATATATGGGAAATCCATTATGTTTTGGGTTCATCACAAAGTTTGCAGTGGTGCTCTAAACCAAAGCATGAACAATGAGAACATAGTCAAATAATAAATAGTGAGCCTCCAAGACTCACAGTGCCATCCAAACATGTATTTAACAGTGGACTGGCATTAAGGCATTGCCATAATGAGTTTACAAGCCCATTGACATCAAAAATATCAAGTCACAGAGCTAACAATGATAATACCACAAGCGTCAAAACCAGGCCTTACACCAAATTCACAGCTATATGCAAAGAAAATAACTCGAGAGAAGCTTTGCACCCTAGTCTACGAAGCCCCATGTATTTAACAATGGACTAGCATCAATGAATGGATCGCAAATGAAGAGTAGGGAGTATCAGTAACAATATATATATATATATATATATATATATATATATATATATATATATATATATATATATATATATATATATATATATATATATGATTCCATTCAATAAGTAAGGAACAAGATGGCATCGAAAAAGCATTAACAAAAATGCAAAGAATATGCTACCAATCGAGCTATGCATGAAGAAGAACAATGATGCCATAGCGATATTGTGATATGGATTGAACATAAACAGTAGCCGTATCTCAAGGAAATAGTAAGAAAGAGGCCATAATAGTATTAATAGGGCACAAATATAGCAATAAACATGGTGAATATGATATACAATAGCATCGTGCCCTAGCATGCTCAGGTCACTAATCAATCAAACCATGAATGATTTCAGTGAACCATGCACAAAGAAGACCAGTGTAAACAATACATCATAGATATAATGCCCTAGCTCAATCTCACAAGCCATCAAGTGTTGCAACGGCCAATGCTTCAATAGTAGATTGGGTCCATATACAACATGCCATAATCTCATAGGCTATACCATGGTGAATAGTATAGAAGTGAGAAGGAATACATAAAAACATAAGACTGTGATGCTCTTAGCTAGTAGATAAAGAACAATGACAAAGATTGCGCCCTCAATATGCAGAGATTCAACTTCTCGATGCTATTATTTCACAAATCAAATGAAGAGAATTTAAAATGTACAATGTCAGTGCCGTGGCCTAGTTGAAAATAAAATGATTGCAAATTAGTAATAGTGAGTCCATGCTGTGTACTGCCATATTCATGAGGTCGAATACACACTCATGAGCATGCAATACTAGTGCAATAGTCAGGCACAAAGAGGAAATGAAGCCATTATAGTGCCCTCGACACACAAAAATATGGATTTACAAAGCAAGAATACAGAGCAATGCCCAAAAAACTAGAAGCCAGATCAAATATGCAAATCAAACCTACCTCAAATGCTGATGTTGATGCCATGAAGAAGCTGTTTCCAAATATGAGTCTAGTGAACTGCCTGAAGGATTGGGAAAGTTGCCATTTGTCGAAGGAGAAAGTCCACAATACCAGCGGCAGAAGGGTTTTGATGAAAATGGTTGTTGAATTATTTTCTCCCCTTTTTTAGGGTTGAGATTTGTGGTCATTTTATTTATTACCATGTATCTAAGGGTAGGCATGTTGAGGTTTTTTATGGGATATTTTTGAAATCATTAGGTTGGGTTTTAATCCTAGGTTGAATGCTACATATTGATGGATTTAATTTAATAAATGTAATAATTCATCAAATATGCTTTCCCTGTAATTGGGTTGAGAGCCGTTTGTTTGACTTAGGATAAAAGTTAAATCCATTTTTAATTATTGGCATAGGGTTAGGGCTATTTTTTAAATGTAACAGTCACTGCATATTTCATTGTAAATTTTGACAGTGGTGTTTTATAAACCATTGTCAGAATCTTTTGGTGCATGACTTAGTGGATAGAATGGTCTTCTTTGACTATCTATTTTTAGGGACCCCACTTTTTCAGCCCCCCTAGAAACCTGAGAGTCTGGCATTCAAATTATGATACAGCCTCATGGGTCTATTATTGATCTTTTTCTATTCTTAGGAGGTAGTGGAATTTGAATGCAGATTCTTAGGTTTTTGTTATATACCTCTCACTTTTGGTGATTGAGGTTAGCTCTTCATTATTTTCTCTCTGATATGAGTGTTGTAGCTTTGAGAGACACAATTGTACATAGTTTCTTTTTAGCAATAAAAATTGATCCTTCTTGTTTCCCTACAATTTCAGATTTGCTTTTTGAATCACATGCAGGATTACTGTGATGTCTTTGTATCCTTAATCCACATGTTGATCCAAGTTGGTTTTTGGGAATTCATCTTAATTTAGTAGTGTAACTTGTGTGTAATTGAGAATATTAGAGTTGTGGAGATTTCTTCCTTTTCTATATTTCAAGTACATTATTTCATTAAGAGTTTAAGGAAGCAGAATCAAGTTGTGAGTCAAGTTTTATTTTTCTGTTGGAGTAAACTTATTTTAGTTGTGGATCTTCTTTTGAATTCAGTGGATCACCTTTGTTTTCATTCAATTTCAGTTGTTTATTGCATACATCCTCTCCCTTTTCCCCTAAAAGTTAGTAAGTTTTTCAAGTGATCCAAAGGGAAGCTGACCCTTAATATGGAGGTCTATTCTTGGATAGGTTACCCATAGCCTAAGAATAGTCCCATGTTTCATAGGATTACTGGGTTTTAGCACTTAGCAAATTGGGTGAAATCCTTAGTGACAACAAAAACCTAGCAATAGGCACCTTGATAATACCAGAAAAAATTATTGGCAAGTTGTCTATACTGAAGTATATGACTAGATATAGTGTTGTCATTATGGAACAAAGTCATATAGCAGTTTGGAGTCAGCACACTAAGTGTAAAGATCAAAATTCAGCTAAGTTTTGAAGACTAGACAGTGTACAAAGTTCATGTAGCTCAGAGCACTTGCACCCATGCATATGGAAGAATTATGGTATGCACCCTAGAAGTTAAGGTTTTTAGACTATACTTATGCTTAGTCTAAGAGGGCATAAGCAGATATGCAAAGATGTGAAAGTTACAGTCAGTTGAAGTTGCACAGCCAGTGTATGATAGCAAAAAATAGAGCATAGAGCCAACAGTGACTATTTTGGTTTGCGATTGTAAATTAATATTGTAGAGGCTATGCACCCATTGTCCAACCCTTAACAAGGTATAATGCACTAAAAGCATTGTAAAGCTACTCCTAACAAGGTAAAGGATATTCTAACAAGGATCAAAAAACACTAGTGCAGATTATTAGTGGGTATCAAGTCCCACCGGGGTTTTTACCTATTTGGGTTTCCCCGTAACCATATTGGTGTCATGTGTTGATTTCATGTTTCATGCTTATGTGAATGTTTAATTTAGTACTTAAGAATTTATAATTTAGTATTTAGATTAAAGTGAAAAGTTAAAATACAGTGAACACTGATTCACCCCCTCCCCTCTCAGTGTTCCCATTCCTAACAATTAGTATTAGAGCTTTGGTCCTCAGCAAAGAAGTTTAACCACTTGAGGAGATCATGGAAAAAGAAAAAATGAAACATCTGAAGAAGAATCTTGAAGCAGCTCTTGAAGACCTGGACAATTTAGAAAAATAAATTGAAGAACTAAAAGAAAAAGTCAGCGATGCTCAATTAGTTATCAAAAGACTAAGAAAAGATTTGAAAGGACACTCTAATAATGAACTTGAAGAAAAAGTCAAAAAATTGAGTGAAGAAAATGCATCTCTATTGAGTCAGCTTGAAGAATTAGATGAAAAACTAATGAACAATCAAGATGTCTACAATGAACAAGTCAAAGAAAACCTTCAGCTGAATGAAGAATTAAGGAAAACAAACATGTAAATATTGGAGCTAAGAAATAACAAAGAAAGCTTGGAATCTAAATTGAAAAAGTCAAAGGATCATTTAGCCAAATTACACACCAGTGCTGAATTAGTAGAATCATAGTTGTATGCAATAAGAATCAAAGGAGACACTAGCTATATTGGGTACAATGAAGCATAGAATCAGATTGATAGTATGCGAGCAAGAAAGGATTCACAAAAGAACTCTACTGATACTGGGAAGATTGAAGATCAAACCAAAGACAATAGTAATCCTCCTAGGAATGAGTGCAAGCCAGTAGAATGCACCTATTTTGCATTTAACAAGCATGAACACATTGCAAGGAACTGTACAAAGGTAAAACCTTTTAATGGTTACTGTTATAAAAGTAATAGATTTGGTCATAGAGCAATAAATTGCAAGACTAGTAAGAAGAATAGGATTCAACATGATCAAAGAAATTAGAATCAGACAAATGTTAGAAGTTCTCAGAATGTTACATGTTAGATATGTAACTATAATGGTCACTCAGCCAGAACATGTAGAATGGTGACTCATGTTAATGCACCAAGGAATAATAGACCTCCAGTGATTTGTCACACCTATAACAAGGCTGGACATATCTCAAAGTTTTGTAGATCAAGGATGCAAGGTCAGGAAAGCCCTAAAAAGACCGAAGAACCAGTTTTGGATCCTGAAGCAGAAGTCAAGTTTGTGAAAGCCTCAGAAGATGTGATCTTGATTTGGTTAGAAGGAAAGAAGGACAATGTTGTTGAGAATGTATTGGATGCATTCCAAGTGGACACACCCTCTACATCTGCATAAATGGCCCTAAGGGTCATAGGGGGAGATAATTTAGCTCTAGACCCCTGTGTGGTTGGTATACTCATCCTCAAAGTATGTGCCTTTGGACTTAAGCTTTTGGAATGTATAGAAACCTTTGCGCAAGAGCACACATGATGATTGTTAGTGGAACTTGAGTTTGAAAATTTGAAGTGACAGCCCGGTTTATGCGAGTTGCATTAATGACAAATTTTTTACTTTAAGTACATAGAAAATTGTTTGTTCACTCATTGCATTCATATTTAGAGTGATTAGAGAGCAGATTGAGCCTTGGGAGTTGTTGTGAATATTTTGAGATTGAGCTATTAGTAATTGTAGTGCATTTGACCAATTGCAAGAAACCCTAGCTCATTGCACCGATTCGGAAGCTGTTAGAACATCTCAGAGATCATTTGGAAAGAAAATATCAAATAAGTCATGGCCACTCCTATTGTTTTTGATGTTTCTGAGAAGAAGAGGTATGTTTTCAAGAGGCACCCATTTAAATAAACCCTAGATGATTTAGAGGGAGCATTCTCCCACACACCGATGGGCATCATGCATGTAGAAGACATAAGGGCTTACATCTATTGTAAGAAGGAACCTACTGGACTGGATAGGTTAAGGGTGCACATGGACACAATGTTGAAACTAGACAAAACGTTCATGGATGAATACACCAAATGGAATGATCACCCCATTATTGAATATGCCATGACATATGAATTCTATGAAATTGAATGGATTAAGATATTGTTGAGTAGAATCCATGATGACTTGTTTTGGATTGGAGATGTACCAGTAAGAATAATAAGAGACCTAATTCATGAGATGACAGGCCTTTCTAAGATAGGTGCCATCCTTCCTATGGGTAAGGATGTCAAGAAAATGGTGGAGCAAGTGTGTAAATCCAAAAGTGATAGGTGTGGCATGACCATTGAGCCTATAGAGAAACCAGACATCAAGTTGATATCAATGATATTGGGTTACAGATTTTATCACACCATCAGGGTGAATAGTGTGTCTGCAGGCACTATTCTAGCAGCCATCCTTCTTGTGCAATAAGATGGAGAGTTTAACTTGTGTGAGATCTTGCATGCATAGTTGATAGACAATATCAAATCTATAAAACATGATAAGACTAAGGTATTTAGGTTTGGGTCCCTAATCATCTATATGTACCTTCATATAGTTGGTAAAGTGTCAGACTTGTATCTAGACAAGTCCATTCCTACCATGCCTCAGATATCAAACAAGGCAACCACATAAAGCACACTTAGAGATTACATTACTTTGGAATTGAAGACCTTCATAGAAAAGATGCAGATGAGGTATAGGATTCCTGAGAGTATTGTAGAAAAGTATAAGGATACAATATGCTTCATGGTGGAGATTGATACTAAATGTATGGAAGCTGTGGAACCTAGGACTAAGTGGATTCATCCACTTGGGTATGAGGTTGAAGAACAAGTTCTTGAAGCTTATGCATAGGTACTTCTATCAGCCCCTAAGGATGCCAATGAACCTAGGTGGGGAACCTATGGAGAGAAGACTAGAGAAGTTGATGCTAAGTTGAATAGTGCTGCAACAAAGAGAAAGGTTTCAAAGGTCACATCAGAGATCCTAAGAATACATGGTGTATCCCAAGAAGACCTTGATAAAGCAAGAGATGAGAAGATTTCCCTAGAATTGAAGAGTGTAGTAGAAGAACAAGAAGATCCCAAGATGAAAAAGATAAAAATTGAGAAAGATGATAGTCAGAAGAATAAAGAGGACAATACTCCTTCTGCACCCAAAGATACTCCTCTAGAGTATAAGCCTTTATTCAAGAGAAAGAAAGAAGATAGCACCAGTCATCCATCCTCATGAGCATTAAGGAGTAGGAAAAACATTCAAGCACTTCCTAAGGTAGGATTTAGGCCTAGCCTTAAAGTTTTGAGCTCTAGAATTATTGATGAGGGTAGAATTGATCAAGTAGGGAAACATTATGAATCATATAGTGAGATTGATAAGACAAAAATTCATGATATGATTATCAAACATATGATAAAGTTCAAGAAGATAGTTCTTGAATTGAAAATAGAAATTCCAGATAATGTATGGGACATTTTAGAACATCTAAAGAGACAAGCTAATGAGGAAGATCAAAGAATAAGAGAAAAATTATTAGAAGATACTCTGCCTGTATGTTCTAAAGAAGAAGAGAAACTAATATTAAATTTGGTGAAGCTGCACCTAAGAACTAAAATGAGGACTCTTCACATCATGAATAAAGATTATGAGTTGATTATGAAGGAAACAGAGAAGGCCTTTGAAAAGGTGTTATTGGAGCAACAGATCAAACCACCCACTACACCCATCACTCATGCACCCATTAAGGAAGATAAAGTGGTAGAGCCCACTAATGTACCAATGATAGGTCCTCAAGACTTAGTGCCCATGATAGAATCACCCAAAGATAGCACAATTATCATAGATAATGTGGAAATAGCAATGTCGGCTACTGATAAGGAGTTGGACAAGTTTGAGGAAGCATTTGTCAGCACTGAGGAAGGAGAAATCTTATGTAGCAATACCCCTCCCACTTAGCAAGAAGAAGTAATCATAGAAAATATATTTGATGAGAAAGAAGAAGAAAAGAAAGGAGTAGAGGTAGAAAAGAAAGATGAATCTTCTATTGATTTTCTCAAGGTGAAGCAAGAGGTGATGGATAGTAGAATCCATGATGACTTATTTTGGATTGGAGATGTACCAGTAAGAATAACAAGAGACCTAATTCATATGATGACAGGCCTTTCTAAGATAGGTGCCATCCTTCCTATGGGTAAGGATGTCAAGAAAATGGTGGAGCAAGTGTGTAAATCCAAAAGTGATAAGTGAGGCATGACCATTGAGCCTATAGAGAAACTAGACATCAAGTTGATATCAATGATATTGGGTTATAGATTTCATCATACCATCAGGGTGAATAGTGTGTCTGCAGGCACTATTCTAGCAACCATCCATCTTGTGCAAGAAGATGGAGAGTTTAACTTGTGTGAGATCTTGTGCACATAGTTGATAGACAATATCAAAGCTATAAAACATGATAAGACTAAGGTATTTAGGTTTGGGTCCCTAATCATCTATATGTACCTTCATATAGTTGGTAAAGTGTTAGACTTGTATATAGACAAGTCCATTCCTACCATGCCTCAGATATCAAACAAGGCAACCACATAAAGCACACTTAGAGATTACATTACATTGGAATTGAAGACCTTTAGAGAAAAGATGCATATGAGGTATAGGATTCCTGAGAGTATTGTAGAAAATTTTAAGGATACAATATGCTTCATGGTGGAGATTGATACTACATGTATGGAAGCTGTGGAACCTAGGACTAAGTGGATTCATCCACTTGGGTATGAGGTTGAAGAACAAGTTCTTGAAGCTTATGCATAGGTACTTCTATCAGCCCCTAAGGATGCCAATGAACCTAGGTGGGGAACCTATGGAGAGAAGACTAGAGAAGTTGATGCTAAGCTAAACAGTGCTGCAACAAAGAGAAAGGTTTCAAAGGTCACATTAGAGATCCTAAGAATACATGGTGTATCCCAAGAAGACCTTGATAAAGCAAGAGATGAGAAGATTTCCCTAGAATTGAAGAGCCCAGCAGGAGAGCAAGAAGATCCCAAGATGAAAAAGATAAAAATTGAGAAAGATGACAGTCAGAAGAATAAAGAGGACAATACTCCTTTTGCACCCAAAGATACTCCTCCAGAGTATAAGCCTTTATTCAAGAGAAAGAAAGAAGCTAGCACTAGTCATCCATCCTCATGAGCATTAAGGAGTAGGAAAAACATTCAAGCACCTCCTAAGGTAGGATTCAGGCCTAGCCTTAAAGTTTTGAGCTCTAGAATTATTGATGAGGGCAAAATTGATCAAGTAGGGAAATATTATGAATCATATAGTGAGATTGATAAGACAAAAATTCATGATATGATTATCAAACATATGATAAAGTTCAAGAAGACAATTTTTGAATTGAAAACATAAATTCAAAATAATGTATGGGACATTTTAGAACATCTAAAGAGACAAGTTAATGAGGAAGATCAAAGAATAAGAGAAACATTATTAGAAGATACTCTGCCTGTATGTTCTAAAGAAGAAGAGAAACTGATATTAAATTTGGTAAAGCTACACCTAAGAACTTAAATGAGGACTCTTCACATCATGAATAAAGATTATGAGTTGATTATGAAGGAAACAAAGAAGGCCTTTGAAAAGGTGTTATTGGAGCAACAGATCAAACCACCCACTATGCCCATCACTCATGCACCCATTAAAGAAGATAAAGTGGCAGAGCCCACTAATGTACCAATGACAGGTCCTCAAGACTTAGCGCCCATGATAGAATCACCCAAAGACAACACAATTATCATAAATAATGTGGAAATAGCCATGAAGGCTATTGATAAGGAGTTGGACAAGTTTGAGGAAGCATTTGTCAGCACTGAGGAAGGAGAAATCTTATGTAGCAATACCCCTCCCACTTAGCAAGAAGAAGTAATCATAGAAAATATATCTGATGAGAAAGAAGAAGAAAAGAAAGGAGTAGAGGTAGAAAAGAAAGATGAATCTTCTATTGATTTTCTCAAGGTGAAGCAAGAGGTGATGGATAGCACTCCCATCACTCCCACCTCAACATTGTTGTCAAGTTTCGCACCTAACACTAGCAGTTTGGACTCCTGGAAGGAAGAAGACCTGATTAAGTTTAGCATCCTAGCTACAAAGAAGGTGAAGGAGAAGCAAGTAATGGGGAATCCTATCCTGGTGGAATCAGTAAATATTTTGAATAGTTTGATGCTAGAGGATAAAAAAATGGTAAATGTACATTCAGTTAATGATGTGAGCATAGTCATCTCTCAGTTCAAAGTAAAATTTTCAAGCCTAGAAGAATCTGCGGCCATAGTGGCAGAGGAGAAATACTTAAAGAAGAGACTCAATGAAATAATGAGTAATTTTGCACTAGACTTGAACTCTCTTAAGTCTAGTCAGACATCATTGAAGGAGTTTGTAGATCAAGGAAGGAAAGTCATTGCAGAATCCATGGATCAGGATAAGTTCACTAATGCCCATCTTAAGAAGATAAAAATATAAAGACAATGATTGAGAAGGTGAAGATTTCAGTGCTAGACATAGCCACTAATGCAAACATGTGCAAAAATGTCTATCAATGTCAGTTGGACATAATTGAGAAGGCAGAGAAAGAAATGGAGAAGATAAGGTCTAGACAGACTCAATTAAGGAATGCTCTTGCGCTCTCACTAGACATTCTCAGTTAAAACATAAAGGAGATTGATGCAACCATGATAACCTATGATCAAGGTCTGAGAATAGAATTGGAGAAGATGGAGAAGCTTCAATATGCATTATGCGCCCATCTACAGATAGTCAATTCTCTAATAACCTTTTGGAAGAAGGAGATCCAAAAATTCAAGATTGCATATCCAAATGTTTTCCCTCAGTGAGTGTATGTAGATAAGGTTTTTTGATGCACCTTTGTCATTAATGTCAAAGGGGGAGTTGTATAGAATATGGATTACATATATGTATAGGGAGATATAAGAGTTTGTATAAAATGTATAGAAGATAAAATTTTTTTGTGTAAAGGATCAGTTAGATACAGATTGTTGCCATCAATGACAAAGGGAGAGATTGTTGGCAAGTTGTCTATACTAAAGTATATGACTAGATATAGTGTTTTCATTATGGCAACAAATTCATATAGCAGTTTGGTGTTAGCGCACTAAGTGCAAAGATCAAAATTCAGCTAAGTGTTGAAGACTGGACAGTGTATAAAGTTCCTGTAGCTCAGAGCACCTGCACCCATGTGTATAGATGAATTATGGTATGCACCCTAGAAGTTAAGGTTGTTAGACTATACTTATACTTAGTCTAAGAGCGCATAAGTAGATATGAAAAGATGTGAAAGTAACAGTCAGTTGAAGTTGCACAACCAGTGTATGACAGCAGAAAATAGAGCATAGAGCCGATAGTGACTATTTTGGTTTGTGATTGTAAATTAGTATTGTAGAGGCTATGAGCCCATTGTATTTAGGTTTCTGACATATGTACATGTATAATTGTAAGATTTCTTAAGCCAATTCATTTGGAAGATCATTTGTAATTAGTTATAGGGCTGACCTAATTGTATAATTGGTATGAGTGCATAAATATAAGGTGCGCCCATTGTATTTGGTATGGAAGTCAAGCAAGTTGTATTAGAGTTGAGATAAGTAGAGAAGAGGTATGCTAAGTGAGCATAAGATGTATTAGAGCTTTGCTAGAGGTCAAAGCATTAGCACACCAAAGGAATTGATCAAACAAGTAGTGTCACATCAACAGTTCACCTATAGATATAATGTGTATCTGATCTCAGAAGGTTGTAGCCTTCATCATTTGAGTAGTGAGCTCTAGGATAGTGAGTCCACTCCCCTAACAGGGATCATTGTAAAAGACTCCTAACAGGGTCCGACCCTTAACAAGGTCTACTATACTAAAAGCATTGTAAAGCTACTCCTAATATGGTAAATGATATTCTAACAAGGATCACAAAACACTAGTGCAGATTATTAGTGGGTATCAAGTTCCACTGAGGTTTTTACCTATTTGGGTTTCCTTGTAACCATATTGGTGTCATGTGTTGATTTCATGTTTCATGTTTATGTGAATGTTTAATTCAGTACTTAAGCATTTATAGTTCAACATTCAGATTAAAGTGAAAATTTAAAATACAGTGAACACTGATTCACCCCCCCCTTAGTGTTCCCATTCCTAACAAAAATAAATTAAAAAAAATAAAGAAAAGAGTAAAGAGAAAGAAATCATCTAGTAGTGAAAACTTGGAAAACAAGTTTTCTAGGAAAGTACTGTTAGTACTGTTTTAATTTTTGATCCTCATAATTGCATTTTTTGAGAATTATGGTTCTAAGGGTTTAGCCTTATGCATTGTTATTGAAACCCTCTCTTGACCTAAGCTCTATTATATTTGAGCATTACTTTTTGCTCACTAACATTCCCTAATGATGCATGTGCAATATTGACCCCTTTAAAGTAAACGCTTCATTGGTTATGTCACTAGGTTGTCGAGTGGGGTCCCATTTTTAATATTTCTTTCAAAGCCTAAGTTTCCCATTAATATTTCCAAGTGACTAACCTTTTAAAACTTGTGGCTGTTGTTGAATTTTGAGCTCTCGGTTGTTAGAATTTATGACATGCGAAGTAGTGATAGGAGGACACCTATTTGGGTGGGCCCATTTTTCATTGTCAGCTGTCAGTTAAGCGTCAGAATCAATTGATGACTATCATTATACCGTTGAGTTGAGTTGCACACCTTTTAATCCTGTGAAATAGCGATGAGCGTCCGATCAAATTTTTGCTGACAGAGGTAGGTTCTGGCTTGTCAATCTCCGTGGTGATTCTCTCAGGTTGACACCTATCCTAGGTGATGTATTAAAGTGGGGTCAACCTTCTTAGACAGTTAAAGCTCAAGTAGATATTGCAGTTGTCGGTATACCACTGGGATAAGATGCATGATGTTTAAGGCTTGCGGTATAGCGACAACTATTTGATCTTGTTTGTAAGATGTGGATTGAAAAGTGGGTCCTCAAGTGCCACATAATGCTGAAATGTTTGGTTGTCATTGGTTAGGATAGATGCTGACATAGTAGTTTAATTTTAATAAGGGTTTTGTAAAGAGGAAAGTGGGGCCAAAGTTTCATAAAGTATGAGGATCATTTGATTAAATTGCATCGATGGTCATCGTTGTATCTCAGTTTGAATTTCCTGACAATTTCTAATCAGTGCTTTAGTGACAAGTCAACATCTATCCAATCCGAGTAAAACTTAAGATAAGTTAAATCTTTCTACACATGTATATTTCAGCTGTTCTCATTGGTTGGGAACTAGTTTGGGGAAAGTAACACAGGGTTATGTTGTTAAACTTCGAACCACCTGATCTCCTGGGAAAATATGTATCGACAACCATGTTTTAAGGATAAATCAGGTAGCCATTGGGGCTGATAGTTTGAATATTTCTACAGGGTTTTCTTGCTGATTTTGTTACAGTTGGTGTATAACAGGTGGGAGTAGTAGTACATACTTTATGTAGAAAAAGTAGATACTCCACCCACTTCTTGAGTCAAGTTAAAGCTGTAATTTTTTGAGTCCTGAAAAATGTTGAGATATGAAGAGTTATTTATTACAGGGATGACAACACAAAAAAAGATGGAGATAAGATCTTCTTGAGGAAACCAAGGAAAGAATTGAAAACATAAAGAAAGGCATCTATCTGTAGAATATCTCTCCAAATCTGATCGATGTATTTATTGTAAACCCAGTAGGGTTGTTGTAAATTTTTTTGGTTAAATTTTGTAAACCTTAGAATGATCGGTAGCTTGTTGCATCTCCTTGTATATAAAGGATTTTCCATGATCATTCTAGGCATTGAGTGTTTCGGTGTTGAGAAGATAGAAATTTTGAAACCCTAACCCTCAGTTGAGGATTGCAATATTTTGTATTGTTTCTTATCAAGCAATATAGAAGAAGTACATGTTTCTGCTATTATCTTGCAAGCTTACTATTTAGAAAATGATGTATCCAAATGATCAAGGTTATACTTAATACAAATCTCAAATCTTTGTCTCTCCTTTGTATTTATTCTGTGAATCTTTAAATCTTTTAGAGATTTATATGAATGTGTTTTTTCTTTGAGTTCTGATCTAGGATTGGATTAAATATTGCTCAGAGTGGGATACATGTTCACTAAATTTACTTGAGGATTTTCTATAAGTAGGAAAGAGTTGGGGTGTTTGTATTTATGTTCAAGGCCAGTTATTCTTAAGTATCTTTGTATTCATTCTATCCTCTGATATTTTTGCCCAATGGATAAGGCACTGGATGATATATTCCTATCTATGCTTTATGGGAAATGATTGAAATCATTACAATCACACACATAAATCAATACCAGTTGTTTTACTTTTATTTGCATTATACAATAGTTCTACCCAGTGATGGAGAGTCAATGAATAATAGGTTGTTATTTAGTACTTTCTCACTATTATCTATTGTAAGATCTAGTATCAAGTAAGGAATAAGAGTTGTATCTATTGGATCAGGTGTACCCACCTTGGTTTTGCAGAGCCAGAAGTGAAGAGGGTAGTCTTGTCCCTATAGTTGGTCCAATTACCTATAGATTTCCCACATTTGGAACTAACCCCTCCTTAATATTAGTCATAGGTATATTAGTATCTCATGGAGTGTAAAATCTTTTGAAGAACCAACAAGATGTCGACTCCACTAGGGAGCTGTTAAGAAAATTTATAAATAATGTAGGTACAAGTTGAGCTGGACTCCTGGCTTGCTTATTTTTTAAAAGCCAGTGGGTTAGTGTTGACCACACAAAGTTATTCCTATGCCTAAATTGGCCTATCTCTCCCATTGCTTGAAGCTACAAGATTATCCCATTTTCTTTGGGTGGCGACTCCAAAATATCTCTGTACTAGTGATAAATAAGGTGTTACTTTGTCACAATGATTTTTAAAAATACAAGGTCCTGGAGGAAGGAACACCCAGAAGAAACTTTGGAGGGTGAGCTTCCGGCTACATCTAGACGAGGTCAAATTAGAAGAGAAAAGAGTACTAATGACATGTCTTTTACTTGGAAGCAAAAAGGAAACTCAAGGCAAGAAAGCATTGCTCAATGTAGTCAAGAAGGAAATGCCTCAGAATATGAAGAAGCTATTGATTTAGGTTTGAATCAATATGAGGATTATTATTCCCCTACAGAAAGAGAGGGTGAAAAGTTGCCCCATAATAGGAAAATAATCCCTAACAAACGGTATGGAAGGGAAGGAGGTCTAGAAGTAAGAGTAGAAGTAGACAAGATTTTCTCCCTCCTTTCACCCTTGGTTCATCATTACCCCAAGGTCTCCATGAATCCCAGGATTAGCATGAAGAGCCCCAAACACATCAGGTTGAATCTGAAACAACCTTGCCTGATTCTGAGGAGATTTTTGAAGAAGTATATGAATTAGAAAGAAGAATTCATGAGCAAGAAGTCTTTAGAAAACAAAGGGAAAAGGAAAAGGAAGAAAAAATTAGACATGCTATGATAAGGGCCGACCAATTGAGAAGACAACTATTGGATTTAGAAGCTATAAATTATGTTCCCATACCCGAACAAACAAATGAACAACCCATTGTTCAACAAGTGTTTGAGACAAGGAATCCTAGGGATAAAGGAAAGCAAAAAGAAGTGGGCATTTCAATTAATCAGCATGTAGGCCCTAAGTTTCCCATAGATCTAGTTTTAAAGTTAGGAGAAGACCTTGAGAATGCCAAGAGGGAGTAGGAATTGCTAGCCAAAGAATTGGAAAAAGCAGAATTGGAAGCTTCAGCACTAGAAATGAGAAAGAAGATAGACTTTCTTAGATGGTCTGTAGGACCCACTAACTTTTCTAATTCTACTGTGACACAAGGAGGAAATGTTGCAAATATGGCTAATCAGACAACGGGTGTTCCCCCACTAGGAGGGCTCAGGATTGTTGCCATGAGAAACACTAATGCATCTACATCCTAGGGTGCTGGTATTTTCAATATAGGGCTTAATCATGAAAGGTGTAAACAGTTTGTTTTTATAGGCATCCTTGGATATCCTAACCCCATCCCTAAAGAAATTAGGAAGAAACTTCCCAAATTCATTGGAAGTAATGTTGTCACTTGTGAGGAGAACCTGAAAACATTTATTGATGTGATTGATGATTACAATATTGTGCCAGATGATGTTATAATGAAATTATTTGTACAATCCCTAACTGAAGATTCTTGAGATTGGTTTAGAGCTCTACCACATGGTAGCATTGGCTCATGGGATTAGCTTAGGCATTGTTTCAAAGAAGAGTATGGGGATAAAACACATGAGGGTTTTATGCTAAATGAATTTAATAACATCAAGAAAATTTTCAATGAGGATTTTTTTAAATTTAATGTCAGATTCCAAAAGGCCATGCATAAAATCTTGCAAGTCATCAGATTGGATGATAGAGTATGTATTGTCACCTATTTAAATGCCTTTGATTCTAAAATGGGCTACCTTTTGAGAGATAAGAACCCAAGGAGTCTTGTTGAGGCTTATAAGCTAGCTGTAAACATAGAGAGTAACTGCAAGATTTCAGGAAAGTTGGGAAGAAGAGAAGATAACAAATCACATTTGTTGAACAGAAAAGATCCAGGGAAGCCTATGAGTGTAAAACCAAAAGATGATGGTAGCTTAAAGAAAATATTGAAGGCAATAAAGGATTTAAATCTTGGTGAGAATAGAAATAATAGAATTATAGGAAGTGATAAACCTGCCTTTAACAATTTCAACAAATTGCCAAGAATGCAGAACTATCCATATAACACTAAATGGAAGGATGGGAAACCTATTTTCCTAAAGGGGAAGGATAAATCAGATGATAGAACCCCTGATCCATTGCAAATAAATTCAATGAATGTGGTGGAAGATGTCCCATGGTGCATTGTTTGTCAATCACCACATGATCCTAATTATTGTGTCATATCCCAAAGTGTCTCTTCACAAGAGGAGCAAGAGTGTAATGAGGAACAACCTTATGATGACCAGGGATGTGGAATGAATTCTTCCCATGTTTGGGATGAAGTTGACTCTACTGAAGAAGATGAAAATCAGGATATCTTGAATTCTCAGGCTAAAACTAAATCATACCATCAACAAGTCTTTTTAGATGAGGATAGTGAGCTTGATAATATTCAGTGTAATGTTTTGAAGGGTAAAGAGATAGTTGTTTTGAGAAGACCATCTGATGAGGAAATTGCCTTGATAACAACAGATATGGTTACTCAAGCTAAAACAAGTTACAACTTGAGAAATAGAGTAGTTGGTAATCCAAATCAGAAGCTTGCTGGTATTTTCATCAAGAGGACAGAGAAAGATGTAAAGACATCCCAGAATAAGTTAAAGGATGCCGATGCTACTAATAAGGTCAAAACAAAGAAAAATGTTAAGCCTAACATTGTCTATAAGGTAAAGTCTAAACCCACAGTTGAGGTTGTTCCAGCTTTGTAGAAGGAGGATAGAGTCCACATTGAAGAATCTATAAATATATCCATCCAGAATGTTGATAAAGAAGTTGCAAGTATTAAGCCAGATGTCTCTGATTCAAAATATGTCCCAATTGACATGAGCAAGCTATTGTGTAAATGGCCCTAAATTGGGTAAATGGTGTGGTATCCATAGACTCCCAAAAAATAGAAAGGATTGAGAAACAAGTAGCAAATGTGAATGATGAAAATGAAAATTGTATTGAGGAGATTGTTTCTAAGATTCCCAAATCTATTTGGATACAAATGTTGTTAGTACTACAACAAGAACAGTTGATCATTTCTTTTTGACTTTGTTGATAAATGGAAAGTTGCTAAAAAATTGTATGATTGATTCAGGAGCATCAAAAAATGTCATGCCCACTGAGGTAATGAAATCATTAGGGCTGAAGGTGGATACATCTCATGGAAGATGTCAAGCAATGGATTCAAGGGAAGTACTAGTTGTCAGTACTATGAAGGCTCTACCTTATAGACTGGTAGCATACCCGAGCAAACAATTGACCATGAGTGTCTTGGTGGTAGATATTCCTCCCCAATATGGGATGTTATTATCAATAAAGTGGAGTGCTTCTATGGGAGGCAACATACAGTGTGACTTATCATTTGCTACTTTTAACTTTGAAGGATAGAATATTAAGATTTCCAGGGAACTTAGAACTCCACATATGATTGAAGAAGAAGAAGACACCATGAATTATTTTCTTGACACTGACATCAATGCTTTCAAAATCCAAGACAAAGAGGTGGAGGAGGATGTTTAAAATACACATAGGTCAGATTGCCAGGAGGGGTGGATTGACCTCGACAGTTTGTGGACCATGTATTTTGATGGTGCCAACAACAAGGAAGGGTCTGGAGCTGGAATATTGCTCATATCTCCAAATGGTAAAACTTTCAAATTCTCCTTTACTTTGTTATTCTCATGCACAAATATTGTTGCAGAATATGAAGCTCTATTGATAGGTCTAAGGATGGCATCAAGGCATGGTATAAAGTGTTTGAAAGTAGTGGATGATTCTTGTTAGAGTAATATTTAGTTTTCTTACTAATTAAATCATATTGATTTAATTCATTAAGTTATTACTCTTTAGTGCTTAAGCTTTTTCTTAGGTGCATTAATAATTAATTCCTTTATTAATTATTAATGTACAACCTAGCTTTTTTAGGCTTTAGGGTTTTGTTCACCTTTATAGGTTGAACCTTGTAAATACTTTTTCATTATCTTGGAATACAATTTTTCTCTCACACCATTGAGATTTCCAAGCTCTTGCTTTTATGTCTTCTCAGTTTCCTTTCAGCAACAGGTTATTTGCATGCAAGTGTTCTTGGCATTCTGTGAAGTTGGATTTCTCAACTTCTACATGGTATTAGAGCTCCCCTGTTGCTGCCTGTTCTAGTGACTTTGAAGTAGTTTTTGAGGTTAAGGGTTTCAAGATTTTTTAGATTTGGTATTCTCTGCAGGATGTTATTTTTTGTTTCTTTTTTGCCTGCAAAAAAGAAATTTTTTTTTTTGGCACTTTTTCCAGGCGCTGCAGTTCTTTCTGTTGTTTTTTATTGGATTTGGGGGGTCTCATTTTTTTAGAGCACTTTGGGAAAAAACTGACCTCACAATTAAGTCCAAAAGGCCCAAAAACCCCTATTTCCATATAAAATTCAACCTATTTGGCCTCTGGGGCTTCTGGGTGAATTTTCTAGCCCATTCGGGCCGTACGACATGAAAAATGAGAAAAAAATTAATAAAAATCTTATTTTTCATGCGTATTTGGGGTTTTAATGCTGTGCCACTAGTGCACCACCAATGCACCACCTCAATGCCACCTCAGCACCACCGTCACTCGGCCTTTGTGCCACCCACGGCCTCCGCGCTGATCGCCTGCTCGCCACCCACCTACTGCCACAGCGCCACCCGCCAGCCGCCACCGAGCCACCCGCTGGCCATCCACCTCCTCCGCCTAGACTACGGTGACATCACCCTATCATCATCATCAGTAAAAAAAATTTCCAGCCATTCCAAAATTTTTTTGACGTAGTTTAAAAAAAATTTCGGTGAGCTTTTGTTTTTCCGGCTAGACGGGCCCGTGACGGGCTAACGACCATCAAATTTTTTGCCGTGACTGGTTTTTCCCAAAGAGCTCAATTTTTGGAGGTGGAGTTGGTTTTTTGGCCGTAACTTGGGCATAGGGTGACTATTTTTCGCAAATGAAATATCATTGAAAAGCTCTTTCCGAGCCAGAGATAATGGTGCTAGTTTGATTTGCTGATTCGGTCATTTGAGTTTGTGTTTTTGGCCTCAAAGTAGAGGATTCTATTTCCTCCATTTCTGCATCTCACGTCTAGGTTTTCTCCTCATTTTTTGTGCTTTCAGTAATTCTTTCTTTGCTGTACGGGGGATAGAATTTTATATTGTGGGGGGTTGCAATTTCCTTTCTGTAATTTACTTTAGAAAAGACCCTTCTACTTCCGTCTTCTTCTTCTCTCAATGTTGGACCCCTTTGTGGCCCGGTTGACACCACATAATTATCACACCTGGAAAGCACACATGACTAGGCTTCTTATGTCACATGGCTTATGGTCATGTCTAGATGAGAACCAACCTATCTTGCAATGTCCCTTTGAGATTCTTCAACATGGAAACAAAATGGATGAAGCCATGGGTTTGATTGTACTAAACATCTTTGATAGTCTTCTGTTTCACCTGGAAGGTTTGACCACTCTTAGGGCTATTTGGGGCAAGTTTTTAACCTTGTTTGGTATAGTGAACAAATTCCAGAAGCTTTAGCTTGATGCAGAGTTGACCTCTTTAACTCCTTCTGATTTCCCCACTATAGAGGACTTCTTGATGAAGTTCAAGTCTCTACGTATAGTTTTGTAGGGATGTGGGAAAATCAAGATAGATGATGAGTGTATCTATTTGATACTCTCAAAGTTGCGAGGATAGTATCAGATCTTTTCTTCCACTTTGTACTCCACCATGGATGCTTTGGGTACCAGACATGTTATGCCCTTTTTTGAGACTTTCTATGATAGGTTGACTCGTGAGTAGTCCAAGATCACTCAGATGAATTCACTTGCAGGTTCATAGTCATAGGCATTGCTTGCCAAGACACTTCAAGATTATCAGAAGCAGAAGCTGAAGCAGATATCTGATTCCTCTTCTCAACTCTCTACTGGCCCACCATCTTCTTCTAAGAAGGAGAAACAAAAGACTGAGAGCCCTACTTGTTCCTATTGTCAGAAGGGACCTCATGATGAGTCACATTATTTTCAAAAGAGATTTGATGGCTATGAGAAATAGATTACAGATTTGCAAGCTCTCCTTCAGAAGGGCACTATTTCCTCTCCATCCTCTTCCACCTCACAGGGGTCTACTTTTTAGTCTTCTGCCTCATCTTTGACATCTAGATAGGATTTTGGACAGGGTCATGCATTACGGGCTTCCATTGCATCCCCTTCACAGGTCCCTTGGATATTGGATTCTGGTGCTTCTCACCATATGGCATCTTCTCCAGAGATCTTCTCATCTATTGAGGCTTCTCCTATTCCTCACATTCTCATGGGGAATAACATTGTTATGACAGTCTATGGGAAAGGTTTAGTATGCATTTAGGATGGCACATTTAATGATGTATTGTATGTTCCATCTTTATCTGCAAACCTTCTCTCCATTTACCAGATTACACACAATGGATCAGGAAAGATAGTTGAGTTCATACTAGATTCAGTCTTCATTTGGGATAGTGTGATAGATGGCATTGTTGCTATAGGGACAATTGATCATTCCACTTGTCTCTACACCTTCTCACACTTTGGTCCACTAGCTCCATTATCAGCGCACAACTCTCCTCTTCTACGAGAGCATCATGTGGGACAGTTAGGTCACTTGAACCTCTGTGTTGTTCCTGAGACCACTTCTGTGACTGCCTCACCTCATCTTGTTGGGGTTTCTTCTCTTTAGTAGGACTCTTCTTCAGCACTTCTAGACCCTTCAGCTCCATTCATTGAGCCACCAGGTGTAGTTGTTGAGGATTCTATAGAGGACACTCATCTCCTCTCTCCTGATAGTATCAACACACCTGTCATACCCCCTACATTGGGGATTCCCTTTCAAGATCCTCATGTCTACTCCTTTGAGCATCAACTTGGCCTTCTAGTGACACCTTATCTTTCAAGGGTACCTCTTCAGTGTTCACTATCTTTCACTCCTTTGTATTGGAGTCACAGTGGTCCATTCATTGTTCCAGGGGTTCTTTCATTTTGGGGGGGCTTTGGAGCCCTGACCCTCTCTCATGGGGGGGTTGGTAGCTCACATTGTACTTATGGCTTTGAGAGAGTCTCTTGAAGTCATTTTTTGTCTTTTTCTTACTTTTATATCTCTTTTTGGAGAGGATTTTTTCCCATTGGGTTTTCTCCTTTGTCTCCGATTTATAGAGATTTCCTTGTACTAGGTACCTGATCAGGCCTTGTTGTCGGGACCCATTTCCTACTTTCATAGCTGTGCTAGGTTAGCTTCCCCCTGCACTTAGCTTAAGGGGGGGTGTTAGAGTAATATTTAGTTTGCTTACTAATTAAATCATATTGATTTAATTCATTAAGTTATTACTCTTTAGTGCTTAAGCTTTCTCTTAGGTGCATTAATAATTAATTCTTTTATTAATTATTAATGTGCAACCTAGCTTTTTTAGGCTTTAGGGTTTTGTTCACCTTTATAGGTTGAACCTTGTAAATACTTTTTCATTATCTTGGAATACAATTTTTCTCTCACACCACTAAGATTTCCAAGCTCTTGCTTTTTTGTCTTCTCGGTTTCCTTACATCAATAGGTTATTTGCATGTAGGTGTTCTTGGCATTCTGTGAAGTTGGGTTTATCAAGTTCTACAATTCTGAGTTAGTTATCTCCCAAGTTAGATCAAAATATGCTTCAAAAAATTAGAAATTAAAGCAATATAGAAATGTAGTATGGGATGAAATTGAAAGTTTTAGTGCTTTTAACATTTGTTGGATGGAAAGAAGTCAAAATAGAATGGCAAACTTATTAGCTAATGTGGCTCTTAGACTAGAAGATGTTACATTTGCAGATATATCAAATATAGAGGTACAAGCCAGGCCTTCCATCCCTGATAATGTAGAAAATTGGTAGGTTTTCTCTGATGACCAAGACATATTAAGATTTCTCCAATGTGAATCTCATTTTGGTGAAAGAGAAATGGATTTCACTACTTATGTTGATACAGTAAATGGTAAAGATGCAATTTTTGGGAAAGAAGTTTTGCAGTTGAAATCAAATAGAGTTCCCAAAGTATTGGTTTCTCTAGAAAGGGAATTTGACAATAAGGACAAGGCTTTCTCTACCAGTACTAAAAAAATAAATGAGCTTGAAGAAATAAATTTGGGCACAAGAATAGTACCCAAGAAGGTTTACATAGGTAAATGTTTGTCCCCTAGAACTAGAAAAAATTTGATTCATCTTCTTAGAAAGTTTAGACATGTTTTTGCTTGGTCCTATGAAGATATTAAGGCTTATAGAGAGGACCTCTTTCAACATGAGATTCCACTGAAGGAAGGTACAAAACCTTTCAGACAAAAATTTAGACCTGTTAACGCTACCTTGGCACCTAAAATGCAAGGACAACTTAAGAAGATGATGGATGCTGGAATAATCAAGCCAATTAGACATTCTACTTGGGTTTCAAATTTGGTGCCTGTCAGAAAGAAGAATGGTGACATCAGGCTTTGTGTTGATTTTAGAAACCTTAATATAAATTCTCTGAAAGATAATTTAGGATTACCTAATATGGAGAACATGTTGCAGAAGGTCACTGGGTTAGAATTGATGTCCATGATGGATGGATTTTCTAGTTATAATCAAGTTATGGTTAAAGAGACAAAGTAATTCAAAACTACATTCAAAACCCCATGTGGGACATATGTTTATGTGAGAATGCCTTTTGGATTGACTAATGCTAGTGCCACTTTCCAAAGGGCCATGGATGTAGCCTTTGTAGATTTTATTGACAAGTTCATGGTGGTATATCAAGATAATCTAACAATATTCTCAGCTAGGGAGGAACAACATTGCCAACATCTGGAAAGGATTTTCATTAGAGCATTAGAGTATGGGGTTTCTTTGAATCCAAAGAAATGTGCTTTTGGTGTAGTAGAAGGTAAGCTTCTAGGTCACATTGTCTCAAAGGATGGAGTAAGAATAGACCTTGAAAGGGTGGAAGCTATTGATAAGTTATCTCTACCAAGGAATGTCAAAGGAATTCAGTCCTTTTTGGGATAGGAAAATTTCTTGAGGAGATTTATTACAAATTTTGCAGAAATTAGCATTCCTATACCAAGAATGTTGAAAAAGGGAGCCAAAGTTGAATTTAATGCTGAAGTAGTGCAAGCTTTTAATGACATTAAAAGGGCTATAAAGCATGCCCCAGTTTTGAAGACACCAAATTATACCAAACCATTGTAGATCTTCTCCTTTGCATCTACCCATACTGTTGCAGTAGTACTATTACAGAAAAATGCTGATGGTTTTGAACAACCTATTTCTTTTTTCAGTAAAACCTTATAAGCAACAAAATTAAATTATGAAATTATTGAGAAATAGGCTTATGCCTTGGTAAAAGCTATCAAGGCATTTAGATGTTATCTGGTTGGGGCCACAATGGTTGCCTATGTTCCAAGTGCTGCAGTCAAGGATATCTTGGTCTAGCAAGAAGTTTCAAGAAGAAGATGTAGATGGATCAATAGAATTCAAGAGTTTAACATTGACATTCATATTACAAAGTTGGTGAGAGGGTTGGGCCTAGCAAAGTTGATGGCTCAAAGCAACTTAACTACAAACCAAATAAATATGTTGGAGGAAGATCAAAGACCTTTTGTTTGCAATATGGACTGCTGTGAGTGGTATAAGGATATTGTTAAATACTTGCAGAAGATGATTTTACCCCCTGACTTAGATGATAATAAGAAAAGAACTATTAAGCTCCATTCCATAAGATATGCAATTATAAATGGTAAATTATGGTGGAGGAGTAATGAAGGTGTTTTTCTTAGATGTGTAGATCAGGATAAAGCCAAGCTCTTGATACTAAAGAAAAGACTACATCTCACAAGATTATCAGGTCAGGTTTTTTGTGGCCAACACTTTTCAAAGATACCCATCAGTTTGTAAATAAATGTGATCCTTGTCAAAGATTTGTAGGAAAATTGAAGTTCAGTGGAAATCTGCACCTTAAGCCTATTACAGTTCAGGCCCCCTTTCAGAAATGGGGTATGGATTTCATTGGTGAAATTCCTAACAAGTCTAGTGGTGGACATTCCTATATCTTGGTTGCAACTGATTGCTTCACCAAATGGGTTGAAGCAATCCCTTCAAAGAAAGCAACTAGTAAGGTGGTAATAGATTTTATGATGCACAATATCCTTACAAGATTTGGTTGCCCAGAAACCATGGTGGTTGATAATGCAATGTGCTTTAGGTTAGAGGAGTTTATTGACTTTTTTCAAAACAATGGTATTAAAATCTCATACTCATCTCCCTACCATCCACAAGGCAATGGCCAGGCTGAGTCTAGTAACAAGAGTCTGATCAAAATATTGAAAAGAATATTAGATAAGAATAAGAGGGCCTGGGATTCCAAGTTGTTTCAAGCCTTGTGGGCTGATAGGGTTACAATAAAGAAAGCAATAGGGTGTGCCCCTTTTGACTTAGTCTATGGAATTAATGCAAGATTGCCCCAAAACAATTTGCTACAGATGTATCAGTTCATAAGAACCTATGATGATGATTTAGAAGATGAAATGACTGTTAGAATTAATGATCTAATCCATTTGAATGAGGTAAGAAATGATGCACATGATAGAAATGAAAAGATTCAGGCCCAATACAAGGTTTTGTATGACAGGAGGACTACCTAGAGAAGTTTTGTGAGTGGTGACTTGGTCCTGATGTGGAATGCAAGATTGGAAGATAAGGGAAAGCATGGGAACTTTGATCCCATCTAGTTAGGCCCATATATCATTGAAGAGAAATGGGGAACATGTTGATATCTATTGAAGAACCTGACAGGAGAACTCATGGAATTGCCAGTTCATGGGAAATTTTTAAAAATTTTACTTTTCTTAAAAGGATTTTCTGAGTTTATGTAAAGCTCTTAGTTTAGGGTTTTGTGTACAGTCCCTTGTTTTCAGTCAAAGTTTTGAGTTGGTCTTCTCTTCCAAGAGATTCTAGATTTCTCATTATATCTGCATGAGATACATGTCCCCGAGTATGAGCCACTTTTAGTACTATTTTAATTTTTGATCCTCATACTTGCATTTTCTGAGAATTATGGTTCTAAGGGTTTAGCCTTATGCATTGTTATTGAAACCCTAGCTTGACCTAAGATCTATTATGTTTAAGTGTTACTTTTTTCTCATTAACATTCCTTAATGATGTATGTGTGATGTTGACCCCTTTAAAGTAAACGCTTAATTTGTTATGTCACTAGGTTGTCGAGTGGGGTCCCCTTTTTAATATTTCTTTCAAAGCCTAAGTTTCCTGTTAATATTTCCAAGTGAGTAACCTTTTAAAACTTGTGGCTATCGTTGAATCTAGAGCTCCCAGTTGTCAAAATTTCTAACATGCGAAGTAGCGACAGTAGGACACCTATTTGGATGGGCCTGTTCTTCATTCTCAGCTATCAGTTAAGTGTTAGAATCAATCAATGACTGTCATTATACCGTTGAGTCAAGTTGCATGCCTTTTAATCTTGTGAAATAGTGATGAGCATCTGATCAAATTTTTGTTGACAGAGGTAGGTTCTAGCTTGTCAATCTCCATGGTGATTCTCTCGGGTTGACACATGTCCTGGGTGATGTATTAAAGTGGGGTCAGCCTTCTCAGATAGTTAAATCTCAACTAGATCTTGTGGTTGTTGGTATACCGCTGGGATAAGATGCATGATGTTTAAGGCTTGCAGTGTAGCGACAGCCATTTGATCTTGTTTGTAAGATGTGGACTAAAAAGTGGGTCCTCAAGTGCCACGTAATGTTGAAATGTTCATTTTTCATTGGTTAGGATAGATGTTGACATAGCAGTTCAATTTTAATAAGGGTTTTGTAAAGAGGAAAGTGGGGCCAAAGTTTCATAAAGTATGAGGATAATCCGATTAAATTGCATCGATGGTCATTGTTGTATCTTGGTCTGACTTTCTTGACAATTTTTGATCAGCGCTTTAGTGACAAGGTGACATCTGTCTGATCCAAGTAAAACTTAAGATAAGTTAAATCTTTCTACACATGTATATTTCAGCTATTCCCATTAGTTGGGAACTAGTTTGGGGAAAGTAACACAGGGTTATGCTGTTGAACTTGGGACCACTCGATCTGCCGAGAAAATATGTATCGACAGCCATGTTTTAAGGATAAATTAGGTAGCCATTGGGGCTGATAGTTTGAATATTTCTACAGGGTTTTATTGCTGGTTTTGTTATAGTTGGTGTATAACAGGTGGGAGTATCAGTGCATACCTCATGCAGAAAAAGTAGACACTCCACCCACTTCTTGAGTCAAGTTAAAGCTGTAATTTTTTGAGTCCTGAAAGTTGTTGAGATATGAAGAGTTATTTATTACAGGGATGACAACACAACAAAAGATGGAGATCAGATCTACTTGAGGAAACCAAGGAAAGAATTGAAAACATAAAGAAAGGTGGCTATTTGTAGAATATCTCTCCAAATATGATTGATGTATTTATTGTAAACTCAGTAGGGTTTTTGTAAAGTTTTTAGGTTAAATTTTGTAAACCCTAGAATGATTAGTAGCTTGTTGCATCTCCTTGTATATAAAGGATTTTCCATGATCATTCTAGTTATTGAGTGTTTAGGTGTTGAGAAGATAGAAATTTTGAAACCCTAACCCTCAGTCGAGGATTGCAATATTTTGTATTATTTCTTATCAAGAAATAGAGAATAAGTACAGGTTGTTGCTATTATCTTGCAAGCTTACTATTTAGAAAATGATGTATCCAAATGATCAAGTTTATACTTAATACAAATCTCAAATCTTTTTCTCTCCTTTGTATTTATTCTGTGAATCTTTAAATCTTTCAGAGATTTATATGAATGTGTTTTTGCTTTGAGTTCTAATCTAGGATTGGATTAAATATTGCTCAGAGTGGGATACATGTTCATTGAATTTACTTGAGGATTTTCTATAAGTAGGAAAGAGTTGGGGTGTTTGTATTTATGTTCAAGGCCAGTTATTCTTAAGCATCTTTGTATTCATTCTATCCTCTGATATTTTTGCCCAATGGATAAGGCACTAGCCGGTATATTCCTATCTATGCTTTATGGGAAATGATTGAAATCATTACAATCACAACATAAATCAATACCAGTTGTTTTACTTTTATTTGCATTATATAGTAGTTCTACCCAGTGATGGAGAGTCAATGAATAATAGGTTGTTATTTAGTACTTTCTCACTATTATCTGTTGTAAGCTCTAGTATCAAGTAAGGAATAAGAGTTGTATCTATTGGATCAGGTGTACCTACCTTGGTTTTGTAGAGCCAAAAGTGAAGAGGGAAATCTTGTCCCTATAGTTGGTCCAGCTACCTATAGATTTCCCACATTTGGAACTAACCCCTCCTTAATATCAGTCATAGGTATATTGGTGTCTCATGGAGTGTAAAATATTTTGAAGAACCAACAATTACCATGGTATTTCAAGCACCATGTGTAGCCAACTTGGATCCATTATCTATAAAGTTCACTTTTTCACTTCACCAAGTCCATTTACTAATTCATCCACCTCCTCCCATATCTGTACATGAATGCTACTTGGTTTCACTCTGTTCCATCTATTTCATGATTTACATCTTTCACTTCCCACCCTTGCATGGTGAGGCATTATTCATGATCATAACAAGGATGCACAACCCCATCAAACTAATTTTTTCCTAGACATAGTGACTGCATGCATTCTTATCAAAATAAACATCAAATATTTTGAAACCTAAGCTATTGTTCCTTTCACATTATTGAAAGCGAATACCCACAATCAAGCAATCTTGGCCCATTAGGAGGCATCCTTCTTACATTGGCCCATCATGTTTGACATCACACAATCTTGTTCATGGAAAGACTATGGACCAAATGACTACCTGGTCTTGAGGCCTTTTTGTTAATTTTATTTTTGTGTTTTAGTGGATCCTACTCATGATTGCTTCAATCTTCCATATCTTGGTATATTTTGAATGGTGTACATTGGAATACATGTCTTTTGTAGTATGATCTATTTTTTAGAGTTTTAGTGTATTTTTGTTGATTACGCAATCATGCTTATGCATTCCTCACTGGGTGAAGTGCTTTGTGCATTTCACAAACTATGTCCCTAACAAGGCTTGGGTGTACTTGGCCTCCCTATGAGTATACTGCATTATTTTATATACATCTATGTTCCTAAATCTACCATTTTTGTCTAAGAGTCTAAGTTGATGCAAATGAGCCATGCCATCCACACTGTCTAGCATGTGATGCATACCTCCTCTTGAAAAATCAAACTAGGGTGTGCTATTCTATATTAACACAATATAATCCCACTATATCATTTTAGTTAGGCTACATCAGGTAGCTTCATGTTGAATTTTTCACATTGCATTTGTGAGGCTTCCTATTTATTTGCCCCCACTATCCTAGCTACCTAAATGATTCTTTAAGTTATGTTGATACACACAAAAATAGGTCTCATCATAGGTTGCATTGTTAACTAGATTTCATGGTGAATTAGGATGCATTATAAGTTGTATTTAGTTAATTGCATTAGTTCCTCACATTTGTTTATTGAATTTGGTTACATTGATTAATGGACATTAGGCTGTATTATCTTATTACAATTCTAGATTACATATCAGGTTAAGTCATATAATAACATATAGTTAATCAATCGTTAAGTGCCTTAGTTGCATCACATTAAGGAACATTTGTATTTTGCATTTAGTTTCATGTAATTTTAGATCCATTTAAGCTGCATTGTAAATTGCATATCAATAAGAGTCATTACATCCATTACATTCATTCATTAATCCACCTATTCACTAGTGCATTAGTTAAGATATCCATTTATTTAACCCATCTTAATCCACAACATTATTCATCATAAACCATATATATTACATTTATTATGTATATAACCACCATAAAATTAATCACTAAAACTCGATCACATCTATACATATATATCCACCATAATAAAAACATCTATCACATCCATTTTATCATCATATACATCGCATCATAAATAAATCCTACAAAATCCATATCCACCCGCATCACAAATTTTTAGAACCACAACATATAGAATAAATCACACACATCCTACATCATAAGAGCCAGTAATCATCCATCAAAACACACACATCACATAATTTATACATCATATAGGATCATAATCTAGATCATCATATAGATCAATAATAAAATAATAAAATAGTCCATAAGTGTCTCATCATAATTTCATTATAAAACCATAAACGTACATTGACGTCCATTGAATAGTATACAAAAATATACATATCAAAATATGCATAATTATATGCACCTAAGTGCCTTTGTACATCTAGTATCATCATATGTTAAAAATTACAAAAAATGTGTATCAATATGAATGCAAGATATCAAGAGGTTGGCTAGGAGGATCTCCTTGCATCTTCTATGAAATCATGTCTCAATGGTCTTGGATGCCTCATCCACACTGATCCTTGCAAGTCCCTACCCATGGGACGTAATAGAGATCGCTCAGAATAGGATGGATACCTTTGATCCTCTAGAAATTCTTGATGATAGAAACCCATGTAATATGAGGTCTCTCAACCTTCTCTAGCTGCGTCTCTATGTGCAACAAAGGAATCTATCAGTAGTTTTCCCATCCCCCCTACTATGGTAGTCTATCAAAAAATCTCATGATTTGTCATATACTCCTTTTCCCTCTACTACCACTTTTCCCTATCATTGGTAAGCTCTTGCACCTGCTGCCTAAGGGTGACCATCTCCTATCTTAGGTTTTCCAACTCCTGAGTATCCCATACACTTGTATGGGTCTCAATCATAGTGAAATCTCCTACATCTAACCTAATCTGTAAGGTGTCCAACACAACTTGTTAACTATCTAATTGAGCCCCCTCTATTTGCGATAGTCCTTGTAATCTAGAAACCTTAGCATGAAGGTTGGCTTATAATGCCTAGGTCGTAGTGTGCTATCCCCTCTCTACCTCTAAGTCAACCCTCACTCTTCTTAGATCTTCTTGGAGTGCATCATGTGTGACTTGAGCTCCAAACCTTATTGGAGGTCCTTGTGGTACCTATACATTTTCCTGTACTTGTCCTACTTGGTGCAAGGAGGGACATGAATAGCCAGGGCCAAGGGCACACCTAACTATCTAACCACCTTATAGAGTAAACTTAATGGAAGCAAAACATAGAGAACAAAATAAAGGAGAGAAGGAACACAACACTTTATTGATTCATCCAAATTTTTGCATACATGCCTAACTATGAGGCCTTCCGGGTTATGACCAACAAGATCTATCAATATATATCTATCTTGCTACCTCTTCTAACTTCTTCTACTTACTAATCTCCCTTCCCCCAACTACATCTAAACATCCTTATTTATACTTGCAAAAATGGCTTACAAAAGATTCAAGATCTTTACAAAAAGGAAGGTTGACCTCAAACAATCTACACACATCCCAAGACAAGATCCCAATCATTAAATTCATAACCTAAATTAAATACAAAAGTTAGATTCAACTAAGAACCAAACATAGACAAACTCAGTCAAAGAAGAACCGAGCATCAGTCAATAGTAGGTTCACTCGACATAGGAAGGAACACTTGGCCAATATTCAACAACTTGATACATATAGGAATGCTTGTCCAACACTGGATAGCTCAGAACATAGGAATTCTCAACAAAGAATGCAACTCGACACTTACTACAACTTGAGACTTACTGGAAGAATGAACAAAATGAGTAGGATAGCAAGAAAGCCCAAGATGCTCCTGCATCAGACAACTGGGGTTTAAAGAAATGATTCTCCTGAATTATTGAGATGTCACAACCTGAGCTGAATCCAACTCAGATTAAGAAATCCATGAAGCATCTTCAACTAGTCTATTCTTCCACTTTACCAAATATTCATAGTAATATTTTCCTCTTGTGCTTTTACCAATCCTCTAATCCAATATCTGTTCAACCTCTTCAACCCACTTCTTAGGATAATAATCTAGTACAACAACTTCATCATCTAACTCATGATACTGTTAGATAATTGAGAGGGGGGTGAATCATTTAGTTCCAGTTATCCTACAGTCCCAAAATCCTAGATGTATATAATTAAAACTTTTCAAACAAATAATCAACTCGGTAAGCTATCAATAATAAATTTCTCTTCATCTACAGATCAATCCAGTTATGAAATGTGTAAAGTAAAATAACAATTGAATCACATCAAATACACATAACACATAGATTTAATGTGGAAACCTTGCTAAGGGAAAAACCACATGGGACTGGTAACCCAAAATAATTCACTCTTTTGAAGTGAGCTCGGTTAGGAGCAAACCCTATTAAAGGTTACAAAGAACACTATGAGGTGTGACCTTGTTAGAGGATTTATCACTAACAATTCTCCCTTGACCATCATTCACTATGGGGTCAACAAGAAAATAATCAACATTCATTGAATATCATATTGAAATACAAAAAAGACTGTTAAGTCCACTCCATTAAGAGATTTTGCTATAACAATGGTTAAATTGATACAGTAGTGATTTGATTCAAATAAAACTAATATTTGCATATTTTTAGATCTATGCTAAGCTCAAAATACCTCTCTTGATCAATAATCAATTCAATCCTTCATATCCTCCAACTTATTTAGCTCGGCAAATAATACCCCAATGCTCGGTAATGCCTGTAGTTCATCTCGATTATATCTGTAACTAGTTTGATAAGTCGTGCATGAAAATAGTTCTTTTACGCAAATTATCTTGTAGTGTCAATAAGCTCCAGACTCAATAATGAATCTCATGTCTCTTTAAATAGATTTCATAAACCATTTTCTTCTCATCCATTAGATTTTGCCTCTTAATCTCCATTGTTTATTTTTTCACTTCAAGCTTTCTCGGTAGATGTGTCTATAACATGTTTCATTCTTCTCCATTTGATGAAACTTGAATTTTCTCAACCTTTAGATAATCATAACAAACTTTATGTTTTATCTTAGAATCATAAGCAATCGTCTAGCTCATCAATTTAGTGGGCTATTATAAACTTTATTTGTTTCTTTCACTCGGTCAATACAAAATGTTATTAGAAATAGGAAATACTGAGAGGGGGGGGTGAATCAGTATTTCAAAAACTTTTTCTTTTGTCCACTTATAGATATAAAAGATTACTGTAGTGCATACAAAGATTATCAAGCTGATTAACAAACATAGCAGTAAATAAAAAGAACTCATAACACATGATATGTTCTCGAGGAAACCCTGGCCAAGGGAAAACCCCAGTGGGGATGGTACCCACAAAGATCACTAATAAAAAGTATCCTGTTAGGGATATTGGACCTTGTTAAGAGTCAATTTACAATATATAGTAGATTTGTCCTGGTTAAAGGACTTTAGGCCTTGTTAGAAGCCTTAACCCTGTTAGGAGTTAGATTACAAAACCTAATCACCAGCTTAGCTCACTGCTCAAACAACTTCGGTACTTCTTACAACTTCACATCAATAGCCTTTGCTGCTATCACAATATACAACTATCACAAGTTATCCTTTTCTTTCTTTTTACACATCACACACTTTTTCATTACATTTCAAGTACGCCTAAATATATGAGTTATTAGAGCTAATAACTTTATATGGTCGGCTTCCAAAATATTTATCCAAGAGAAAACATCTAGGATGTCATCCCTTCATAATGTTAAGTCATTATTTTGACAAGCAAAAATAATCCCTTAACTCTTTCGCTAATACTGTCTCCAAAACTGTTCTGTCTGCAAAAACTATCTTCGGTAAACTTTGAATAACTTCATCTGTACTACTTCAAACTTTATGTGCACTAAGATGGGGTATCCTCATACTCTGTAGAAGCTTTAGTTAACTACACAAACAAAAATATTTCTCCAGTGGACGTCGCCAACTAAATCTTCATCGGGTGCTTTGTCAGGATCACTGTATCCATACTTAGACAATTTCTTCCTTCAACTTGCCATACTTGCATTCTAGATTCTGCACTCTCAATAGAGATCATATGTTTCCATAATGACAACATCTATGCATCCACATTAGCCAAATTGCCAACAATCTCCCCCTTTGTCATTGGTGGCAACATATGGGAAAATTGGCTAAGTGTGCAAACAAAACTTCAAAGTATTTACAGAAAATTGTGGCCAAATTTTATACAACACATATACAATATTGTACTCCATAGAATAGCTCCCCCTATGAGTATCCTTCCTCAACATATTTTCAATTTTCTGCTATCTCTCCCCCTTTGACAATAATGACAAAGATAGGGTGTACAAAAATTTCAAAGAAAAACTTGATACCTTGTTATCAGCTATTGCAAAGCTGGTAGGCTTGCAACATAGTCACCAAACTCTGACTTCCATGATTCAAAATCTTTCTCCCATATCTTCCTAATGGATCCAGAAACATTGAGTAGAGTACTCAATCCGTATGCTACTGTCTAACAAGCTTGCAGGGAATTAAAGCTAAACTTCTGAAAATATGTCTTTGCTGAAAGACACTGCTCAATTTGGTCTTCATCAATTGAGGTCTTGATTGAGATATGCTCTCTCAAGATGTTAATCTTGATCATCTTTCTATTCTTCTCCTCTGCTAACATTTTGATTTCATCATTTAACTTCCTTATGTTCTTTTCTACAGAACTTATCTTTACATTTGGGCTTGTCAGGTGTTTGTTTCAGCTGTAATTGCATCTATCTTCTCTCTGATCTTCTTATCTTCTTCAGCTGTTAGGATTTTTGATTTTGTGCATTGTATATACAAAATCTTTCCAGTCTCAAAATGTTTCCTCAAATTCTTTATGCATACATCCAAATTACCAATATCATTTTGAATATTTACACTTAAATTTTGTTGCATTTCTGCTCAAAGGCTTCCTGAACTTTTATTCTAGCAATATCCTTTAAGTTAGAAAATTCAGAGTCAAAAGAGTTTATTACTATTTTAGCTTTCTCAAGTGGATCTGATTCAAATACCTTAGTGCTGATCAAACTCTCAAGTTTCTCTATCAAAACTCTAACTTTTCCTTCAAGGTCCTTCACCTTCTTATTCTTTCTAATAATTTTATTAAGAGATGTGATGAACTCAAGCTGATCATCATCTTCAACCTCTTTTCCAAGGTCTTCAAAAATTGAACCAATTTGTCTCTTCTTACTGTCAGGTGCACTAGGGGTAGTGACCTCTGTCAAAATTTGTTTACCTTTAACTATCTGCTCTGCTGGAATTGATTCTGATACAGCTGGTGCTCCCACTGCCTTTGTATCCTTTTCTGATTCTATAATCTTCTCTTTCTCTTCTAAAGCCAAATTGTCAACAATGTTTCCTAGATCATGAAATACTGCATCATCTAACTCTAGTGTCACTTTGGTTCCTTCAATGTCCATTGATTCTTTTCCAATATTGATATGTGAAGAAGATGGGACTTCTTCAATACCAACTTCCTCTGCATGCGGTTCCTCTGATTGCTTCTACTGAGGATCTGATTCAACATGCTTTCCTGTAACTATATCTGCAAGAACTTGCATTACTTCTTGCTAAGTCTCTTTCTGTACTTCCTCCTTTTTGCCTCCCATTATAAGGATTGTTCTTCTCTTAGTTCTCAATAAAGTTCTAAGAGACTTCAAGAATCTCTTCAAATGATCTTCATCCTCAACTTTACAGAACTATCTGATTACATGTTCTCTCATCTTTATGTCCTCTTCTTGTACTCTTTGTTTTCTATTCACAAGTCTATTATACAAATCTTCTGGGATCTTACCATGAATAGTGCTAAGTTTCTTATCTATCACAATCATATGTGTAATCATTGCATTTTCAAAATTCAATCTGTCAAATGATCCATATAGATCATAGAATTTATTTATCTTAGTGAAGTCTCCATGCTTCAATATATCTTCATTAACTCTTTCAATTCTTGGTTTCCAAGTTTTCTTCTTGATTGAAACTTCATCATCATCTTTAATTTCTGCTACTTTTCTAGGTAAAGTGGTACAATCACTTTCTGTCTCTTGCCAGGTCCTGTTGCACTCACTTTTACTCTTTTGCAAGGAATAGGAGAAAAAGATTTATCTCCTTCATCATTTCTAGGTACTTCAACTTTTACCTTTACTGCAATAGGATCAATAGGGTCTGCACTAGATGTCATAGGTGGAATTACAAGATTTTCACTTTGCTTCAAGGCTTATGCAGTCTTCTTAGCTATGTCAAACTCATGACTTGACATACCTAATTCTTTCAGTATTTTCTTCATAGTAGATTCAACTCTCCTACTAGATTGCTTCTTTTCTTTCAAACTTATTGTAGAGTTGAAATTCTCTTCATAGGTTCCAAACCTATTTGCATGACCATCCAACTCACACTTTAACAGTCTATTCACATATCCTACTATTTCTACTTCAGATACTTCATAGCCAAGAGGTTCTATGAATTCCATTCTAGGCTCAACTGCTTCAATGTAGGTGAAATCAGTGTCTACCATAAAACAAATGTCATCTTTATGCTTTTCAACTAAGGATTGAGGAATCCTTGATTTGTTCTTAACAACATTCTGAAAAGTCTTCAATACAAGCTTCACACTATCATTGACTTTATCAATTAGGTGCTTCATGTCGACTGAGTTTATTCTTTCCATTGTGTTCACATTGTCACTCCAATCAACTGTGTAAGGAAATCTTCTCAAAATATGGAAAAACATATAGGTTATCAGAGATGAAAACCTAAACTGTGTGTACTTAGCCTTCTTAATCTTTTCTAAGTTCTCAAATAATTGAATTTTCAAAATTTCACATAGGTCTACTTGTTTCTTCTCAATACACATAAGATAAGCTACATGAACCATTCCTGCAGCCATGTCATCTTCCCTTGAACTACCACAAAATTTAGTTGTTAGGATCTTACAAAGGTACCTAACATCATCTTGCTTAATCTTACTTATCGCAATACCTCTACCATTATAACTAGATCCAGTGTTGTCTAAAACAATCTTTCTCATGTTCTTTTCATTCAGTGGAATCTCTCCAACTTTTGATAATCTAGTAACATCATGAATTAGGTCAGCAGTTATATCAATAACTCTATCCTCCATCCAGAATTTCCCATTGTGGATTCTACTTAAAATGATCTTGGTACATTCCTCATCATTAAATTCATACTTCATGGAATAATTGATAATTTCATTGTTCTCTAGGTGCCCATAAGCTAGTTTAACTGACATGTCTTGATTATACAATTTCTTGTAATCATCACTAAAATCTACATCTCCCAAAGTTTCAAACTTGCAACCTAAATATCCTTTAACATTCTCAATGTGTAATACTCCATTTGGTACGGATGATAGTGCTAGCCTGTCATCAATTTCAGCTGGTTCTACTAGTTCTTTCTTAATCTTAGGTCTATTCTTATCCTTAACATTATGAACCAAAGAAATATCCATCTTATCAACTGATTAAAGATCAAAAAATACCTCAACTTTGCAAATCTAGGGTTTTGGTATGATCGTCGCTGCAAACTGCTTCCAAACTTCTTCAAATCATCCTAAACTCACTTTTTCTTCTTTCAAATCTCTTTTCAATCACTTTGTAATCATGATAACTTTGATTTCAACCTTATAAGACTTCACATTAACTCGATCTGACATCACATTCATTCATTTTGCTGCTAAAACCTCAAAAAGTTGATTCTGCAAACTTGTAACCATAAAATTTTTTGCGACCTTGCAAAACACAATATTTTCTATTGCACACTTAACCATAGCATTAGTACAACATAAAAAACCTATATCTAACTGCGCAAAACTTAACTCATTCAAATTCCTAATTTACACTAATCCTAAGTCCTAAACTACAAAAACTTACATAATTTAAGTACTTAAAGAAGGGTCAGGTAAAGATTCATCCTTACCATTAGTTACATTACCTTCTTGACTACTTTTAGTGCTGAATATACCTCCTTGATCTATGCCTTTATCAAATTTTACTTCATCTTTATTGCTATAGCAACCTTTCTCTTTATTTCTTGCATTTTCATTCCTTCTTGCATTGTTCCTAGGGTTAGGGTTATGATGATAACCTCCATTGTTCATTCTGCAAACTCTTGCTGAGTGTCCAAACTTGTTGCATATCTAAAAAATGATTCCATTGTTTCCAAATCTCTGTCCTTGCTGGTTAATCTATGACCTACAATTTCTAGCAATATGTCCTACTTTGTTGCATCTAAAACATACTACCACTCTTCTTTGATTCATTTCTTCAATAGATTTCTTATTTGCATTGTTAGTATTCCCAATCGTTCTATCATAATTATTCAAAATTACTTTAGGTCTTCTACATTCGTTAGCTCTGTGTCCAAAACTATGACAATTATAACAATGTCCATTAAGAGGTTTAAATTGCTTACCTGTGCAATCTCTCTTCATGTGCCCAATAGTATTACAAGCAAAACATCTACCTTTGAATTCTCTTTGCATACCTTTAGATGATTCTTCCTGTTTTGATTATTCTTGCTTTGATTCTTCTTTCTCTCTAGGTGGTTCTTCTTTAGGTGGATCTTCCAATGTGTTCTCATCTAGCTTCATTTCCTCCACATTTTCAGATGTCTTCAGATCTGGCTTCTTACTTTCATGGTTTGTTCTAAACATACTAAATCCAAATCCAGTCCTATCAAAGAATGGTTCTTCAAAAGCAATTTGTTTTTCAGTCTTATCACTATTTGAATATAGCCTTTCAAGTTGTTGTTTAGATTGAGTTAATTCACCTTTCACAATTTTATTATACTTCTCAAGTTCCACATACTACACTTTTACTTTTTCAGATTCAGATTTTCCTTTTCAAGTCTTGATCTCAAATCTTCATTCTCAATTTTGAATTTTTCATTATCAGATCTTAAATTTCCATCTTTCATACTAAGCTTCAGATTTACTATCTTCAGCTCATGCTTAAGGATCTCATTTTCTTTTTCTAATTCATCACAATCTTCAACAAGCATATCAGATTTCTTTTCAGATTTCAAATCTTCAATTTTACCTTTTAATTTGTCAATAGCATTCTTTGCATCTTCATATTTTCTTCTTAAGGAGTTTCTTTCATCAGTAAGCATATCAATCTATTCAAGAGCTTCTTCAAGATTCTTCTGAAGTTGATCCATATCCATAGAGATCTTAGTCAAGTTGCTAAGCTTTCCTTGAATGTTCCTTCTTTGAGTAACTATGCTCTGATACCAATTGTTAGAAATAGGAAATACTGAGAGGGGGGGGTGAATCAGTATTTCACAAACTTTTTCTTTTGCCCGCTTATGGATATAACAGATTACTTTAGTGCATACAAAGATTATCAAGCTGATTAACAAACATAACAGTAAATAGAAAGAACTCATAACACATGATATGTTCTCAAGGAAACCCTAACCAAGGGAAAATCCCGGTGGGGATGGTACCCACAAATATCACTAATCAAAAGTATCTTGTTAGGGATATTGGACCCTGTTAAGAATCAATTTACAATATATAGTAGATCTGTCTTGGTTAAAGGACTTTAGGCCTTTTTAGAAGCCTTAACCCTGTTAGGAGTTATATTACAAAACCTGATCACCAACTGAGCTCACTGCCCAAATAGGTAATATAAAATGTTTCTGACTATAGTATGGTACTGCTTACAACTTCACATCAATAGCCTTTGCTACTATCACAATATACAACTATCGCAAGTTATCCTTTTCTTTCTTTTTACACATCACACACTTTTTCATTACATTTCAAGTATGCCTAAATATATGAGTTATTAGAGCTAATAACTTTATATGGTTGGCTTCCAAAATCTTTATCCAAGAGAAAAAATCTAGGATTTCATCCCTTCATAATGTTAAGTCATTATTTTGACAAGCAAAAATAATCCCTTAACTCTTTCGCTAATACTATCTCCAAAACTGTTCTGTCTGCAAAAACTATCTTTGGTAAACTTTAAATAACTTTGTCTGTACTGCTTCAAACTTTATGCACACTGAGATGGGGTATCCTCATACTTTGTAGAAGCTTTAGTTAACTGCACAAACAAAAAGATTGCTCTAGTGGACATCACCAACTAAATCTTCATCGGGTGCTTTGTCAAGATCACTGTATCCATACTTAGACAATTTCTTCCTTCAACTTGCTATACTTGCATTCCAGGTTCTATGCTCTCAATAGAGATCATATGTTGCCATAATGAAAACATCTATGCATCCACATTAGCCAAATTGCCAACAAATGTGTCGGTGATAAATAACTCGGTTATTACTCTTACTCGGTATACACTACACTGGCTCGGTGTATACATAAATCTTCAATTACCGACCACATAAACTTGTTCAGTTCTGATCTCCAATTCATAAAAAAATCATGTAATACAATAAAGTCAAAAAAATGATGCCATAGAATCATCAATAAGTTACCAAATGTATACCTTGGTCATATCTTCCATATCAATCTCATCTTCCTATAGATTTTTGGAATGGAAAGATAAGGGACCGAGAGGGGAGGGGTGAATTAGTACCCTCAAAATTTTTTAACTGAATACTCAATCTGCAAATAGTAGTAACTAATCTATCCAGCTAAATCCATTATTTGCAACATTCATTTAAATTGACTTGTAAATGTAAAGTACATGAAAACAAAAAATAATTCAATCACATAACACAAATATTTTGGTTACATAGAAACCCTTGTTAGAAGGTAAAAACTACGATGGGGATGACACCCACAAATTCTTCACTATCACAGATAATAAAGTATGCTAGTTAAGGCTACAAGTTGTGATCACTTCTGGTGATCTTACCTTATTAGGAGTAACAATCAGATCAACTAGATCTACCTTGTTAAAGGATTTAAACAACACTACTTGAGTGTGTACTTGGTTAAGATATTTACAAACAGACTGTTAAGTCTACTCTGTTAAGAGATTTTTCTAACTCTGTTACAATGATTAGAAGATAATAGAAAGTATCTGTAAATGACAGCTATACTTTGTCTGAATTAGATCTATGATATACTGAATAAATATCACCTCAATGTGTAGTAATTTGTCCTCTTTTCTTCTTGGTAGCCTTGACTACTTCTGAATAAAATAAATTGTATCTCTGATTATTGCTCAATGCATGCCTGAATTTTGATGTCTTGAAGGTGGCTACTGCTTCAAGATCTTCTACTTGAGTCGCTTGCTTTCCTTATTTGCCTTATGTCAAAATGACATGAATTACAAATATATAGCAAATTGCTATGATTTCCATGACTGACATGACCTAATTAGGTTTACATCATCTTAGGAAAACCTAAGATCTACGGTGTACAAAATTAACCTAGATCTAACTATTACATAGGGATCATCATTACATTTAATGATTACATCTACAATAAATAATCCTCAATCTTGGTAAAAAATTTTATGAATCTGTTGTAACCATTTACATAGATAAATGTGCCATAACTGATTACTATGCCATTTACTGGATCGCTCAGTAAACACAACCAATTCTGCTCACTGAATATACTGGTGCTTGATGTCTAGTGTGCACAGTGTTTACTGACACTCAGTGCTCAGTATACTCTGATGCTCTTTAAAACTGCTTTGGTGCCCGGTTAAACTTGTTTCAATTTAGCTCTTGGTACTGCCTTATGAATACTCAATATGAAGGCTTGTTTGATTAACCAACTATCATATTATAGCTTGAAGTTCTTCCTTTTATCGACTGATTAGCATAGATAACTGACTGATCCACTTTGATACTAATGACAACATCAAATGCTCAAATAGAGATAACAATCTCCCCCTTTGGCATTAGTATCAAAACTTGTAATGTATGTACATTGATATATCTCTTACTATCCTTACTTTATATATACATGATAAAAATTATTCAAAACTTGCATAACTCCCCCTCGGTGCATGCTCCCAGTATGTATGTAGTAGACTTAGCATATAATTATACAATTTGGCATATACATTATATTTTCCACCTTTTGAGATTAATGCCAAAATAAAAAATATGTACTTACATCTTGTCAAGAATGTGTTGATGGGTTTTCTTCAGAGAATCTAAGAGGTTTTCCCATTCCTCTTTCAAGTTGGTGAGAGCAATATGCTCAAGGCCGACTTGTGCATGCATGTCAAATATGTTCTCCAACACTAAAATTTCTAGTGTTGCAACTAAAGCTTGCGCTTTGACAATATGTCAATAATTTTTCAGGTTGGGAAGCAACTCTGCCTGTATCTCGATGACTTGGTCACTTATTTTATCCTCTTGCTTTCTCAACTCTACTCTTAACCACCTAAGTTCTTGAACTATAAGTATATGCTTATGAAAAGCATCTGGCTCAATTAAGGAGGCATTTGCATTGGCTTGGATTTCGGTATCCAAATTTTTAATCTTTTCAATAATCTCAGAAATGAAACTCTCTACAGTACAAAGCTTAACTAACATCTGATTATCTTTTGAGTAATAGATTGAACATCAATGATTACCTCAGAAAGCTTTACCTTGTTTATTGCCACTACCTGGCTAATATTTTCTGCCAATTTGTCCTGTATCTTAGAATTTTCCCTTTCTTCAAGTCTCTTTTCCGCATCAATGTCCAGGACATTTATTTCTTGCACAAGAGTGGAAAGTTGGTCCATTATCAGTATGTCTTCATTTATCTATACCTCAGGTACAACCTGTTGCAAGATGTCTCTTACATTTTCAAGAATCTGCTTGCACTTGTACTCTTTCTTCAGCTTCTCCTGAGCTGCCTTCCTTGTGCATAACTTCTCATATTTTCTTAACTCTTCGGGGTCCAAAGTCCTTGGGTCACAATCATGTATTAAAATAACTTCTAGTGTGACTGGCCCTTTTCCATTCTTTTTCTTCTTCTTTTTAGGCTCTTGTGGTGAAATCTTAATAAAAGGGATAATATCCTTTACCTCAACACTCGACATTTCTTACCTGGTAGACACATTATCTTCCTTCTTCTACTACTTAGTAACCTATGTGTCAGTTGATAGGGATGGAGCTTCAGATGTAGTGTCTGGTGGTGTGGTCTCGGTAGGTTTAGGGTCATGTTGGCCCTATGTTTCTACCTCTTTTTCCTTAGGCTCTTCTATCTTTACAGGTTTGCTTGTCCCATGTTCCCCTGATGTGTCCTTTGGTTTCTTAGGGATTGAGCCTTTAGGTTCCTCATAAATGATTTCAACTACTTCCATTAGGATAGGAAGATCACCTGATATAAAGCTTATTTCTAGCTCGGTAGTGGTTTCCTCTTCTTGTGTTTTAGTTCTAACAATAATGACATCCTCATCATCTTTGATGTCATCAAGATCACCATTTGTGATGTCCTCAATGAGTACATCAAGTGCATTATTATCAATCCCTTGGATTTTAACTTGATCGGGTGCATCTTGAGTTAAGCTTATTTCCTTGGTGGCATCTATTGTATTAGTACCTCAACATCTGATAAATCAATTCTTTGTTTTGGTGCCAGATTTGCATCATCAGTATGAATTCCTTACCTTTTTTCTTTAGTTTCTTCTTAGGAATAATGACTAAGGCCATCTTTTTTGACTCTTCACAGGCTTGTACAATTGAAGTCCAGATGAGTTTACTATTCTCATCTATTTCTACTAGATTTTCATCAAGTATCTATAGTGCCCAGTTCTTTACTCAAAATCTCTTTGAATACTTACTCATAAATTCCTCAACTTTAGGAACTATCAATGTAGGAATTTCCAAAACTAGGGATTGTTCCCTCATTCTCTTCTCAGTATTCAAGGCATAGGACCACTTCTATGAAATTCTTTCTTCTAATTCCTTGGGTAAATATTTGGCAAATTCTATCGGTACTCTCTTGAATCTAATAATCATTTGGATGATAGCCTCTTCAATTTTATTCTGATCCTCGGTTGACAAGTGCTCAAACCGACTAATTTCAGGATCACTTAATCCTTCATTTTCAATTATTTCTTCAACTACCTCATCAATTGACCAACTCTTATTTACAATAATTTTGAATTGATCATTATCATCTTCATCATCATCTAAATCATCTTTTCCTCTAATTAGTTTTATTCTTTTCTTAGGGGCCTCATTAGTAGATTTAGTACCTCTCTTTTTATATGTCTTCATCGGTGTTGCTACAATTTGCCTTGATATTTTCACAACTCCTTTCTTTGATGGAGGTGAAGTTGCAGTTATTGACCATGTACATTCCCTTGTCTGCACTTCTAACTACATCTTCTTTGTAGTGGGGGAAGGAGAAACCAGTGTAGTATCTACATCATTGTCTGACTCGGTTTCTTCACTTTCATGTGGTTTGTTAGAAAGAAATAACTGACCTTCGGTCACTACCTCAACTAGTGTACTCTCAGATGATCCAACATCATCACCAAATTTATTTACTAGATTTTTTATCATTTTCTTTGACTTCTTTGTTATTTTACCGATGACTAGGCCTATTTAATTCTTGTCTTGGCCTCTTCATAGGTTCCAAACCTTTCTGCATTAACATCCTTAGGCACAACCAATAAAGCCTTTATTGATTTGGAAGAAAAATCAATGTCTAATTCATATCCCATGAGGGCTAACCATTTTTTCCTAGGCTCCACAACCTTAATCAATGTATGATTGGTGTCAACTAGAAAACATATTTCCTATTCATAATCTTCAACTAGTTGCCTTGGAATTCTACTATGAGAATTCATTCCACCTTTGAATTGCTCAAAATAATTATCTAAAATTCTGTTAAGATTATTTCCCAAAATCTTAATCAAATCTGAAATTTGAACTATGACTGGCTTGTTGATTGACCATTCTATATTACCGACCGATGGGAAAAACCTTTGCACATAAAAGAATATGCAAACTAGCAAGGATCCAAACTTACATGTGTTAGAATTTTTCGATCGGATTGTCTTCATGTTCTCTTCAATCCCCTTCAAAAGAAGCTTGGTGAGGTCCAACTGAAAACCTTTCTTTACCATTTTGAACGCTATGTCAATGGCTCCACATGACACACTATTCAGTCTGCTCAACTGATAAATCTTATAACCAATGACATGAGCTACAAATTTTACCTCTGGGTCTTTGATTGTGTTTATCTTCATAGCTCGGCCATCCCACTCGGCTCCCATGTTCTTCTCAAATTTTGCCCTTGATGCACTGTGAAGTGCTTCTCTTGTCAATGGTAGGATACCCGATGACAACATGAATCATGTTCTTAGTTTTTTTAATGGGCTCATCCAACCAAAACTTTTCATTATGGAACCAATTGAGAACAACCCTAATCCATTCACTCTTGAAGTCTTTCAGAAAATTTAGGGCATTCACTAGGCCTATTACTTCCAGTTGCTTATAATCAAATTTCCATTTTCCATCTTCTCCACATAGCTTCTGATAAGCTACATACATATCAAAATATCCAATTTCCCCTATCTTGGAGTGAATGTATGAGTGTACATCCTCAACTAGTAAAACCCTAGCTGGTATGCTTGAGAAAGCTCCCATTTGGTCAGTTTGTGATGCAACTATTAGCATATGCAAAAATTTTCATGGCTATGTAGAATTTTCCTCTAGCTTCTACATGTTTTCTCTATTCCTGGCTTGAAAACCCTAGGTCTAAATTCATAATTATAGCCATTAGGAGAAAAAAAAACCCTATTTTATTCAGGCCCTAATCTAATTCTTCATTACCTTTTCAGGCCACTTAAGTGGTTATAAACGCATGTGTGCTTTTTCCCTCCTGGTTAGTCGCTAGTCTGCTTATTTCCTGATAGTTACCTTTTTCATTCGGTGATTTAGAGACTGCATTGGTCGCGTAGTCTTTTATTCTTGGCATATAAGTTCCTTAGCATTTAGTGACTTCACAAGCGGTTTATCTTCTTCCTTTAGTTGCTAGTTCACATGACAGCGGGGCCCGACATCACAGTTACCTTTTAATCAATGGTGAGTGCATGATCTCATGGAATATTCCTTCCCCTTGAGATCATGCGATGATCACCCGATCTTCTAGCGTGTTGCGGCTAGTGTGTGGTGGGTCCTCGTTTGCTTGGTCATCCTGACATGGCTATTTGTGATTGGCTGGCATGTTGTTGAATTGGCAGTTGTCAGTGGGACTATGTCTCTATAGAGGATTAGTGGTTTGACAGTTGTCAGTGGATCAATGGCTGGCGTATGATCGCATGGAATATTCTTCTTCCATGAGATCATGCAATGGCTATCAATTTGGTATCAGACCATAAGGGAAGGCATTGGGCTCGCTCTGTGCAACATGGCAGTTTGATATTTGATGAGGTGGCTGACATGGCAGGGTGGGGTCAAATTTTAAAGGCATCTAAGGAGATTCAAGATCTATGGTTATCGCATGATCTCATGGGATCTTTTCAATCCATGAAATGATGCGACCACCATTCGATTTGATGCCGATGAGACGTTGTGGGACCATTCGCTAGTGGGCACTGATGTGCTTATTTATGATTGGCCACAAAATGGTGAGGTGAAGTGTTGTTAGTGGGACTGGTCTTTTAGTGTTCAAGGGTGATTAAAGCTTGACATGATCTTGTGGTTGCCATTATACCATCTATATAAGATGCATGAAGTTTAACCCCGTGGTATAACGACAACCATTCAATCTTCCAGATGGTTGTAGAGATTTATGAGGACCGCCCATACCCAAGAAAAATAAGATGATTTGATGGTCATGATATAAAGTTAGCCCAGATTTGAATTTTGATCGTTGATATGCTGTCTCCCGCCATGATGTAGCCATTTTCTTCCAGATTTGATTTTTTAAGGGCTTCAATGGTAAAAGGACTAGTTTTTAATGCTGGGTGGCTGGATCTAGTTGATTTTGATTTTGTCAACTGTTACAGTGTGGTCTTGGGGCGTGATGATTGTTTGCAAAGAGATTTGTACCATAAGGAATAGGTAAGAGTTGCTTGAGGCATGTTGTAGGTGAATGATCAGATTGCTTGGCATGGTGAATTCTTGGTCCTCGGTACAAATCAAGAGATTTCTCATTGATGAAGATCATTCTTGGATCTATTTTCTCTAGATTGCTTAGTTTTCCTCTCATGTAATAAAATCTGATTAAATTTGGTTGGTCTAGGGGGTGAAAACTGTAACCTTTACCCTAGTCATCCGTAGCTTGTTGCATCCTAATTTTTTGGGATTCCAAGATGAATAGTGGTATATATTGTAGTAATTCTAATTTTCAAGGGGTTCCATTATCCTGGTTCTAGGAAGGGTCCTTTTCTTGTAGATATTTTCCTTTTCTCTGCATATAGGGTGTTCTTTCTTTCCTTTCTGATTCTGAGAATATAATATAAATTGTAATAGGCTTGTCTTATGTATAAGATTTCAATATATTTGTATTGTTATCAGATTGTCTCCATTTGAATCCTAAACTTGTTGATTATAGCATCAAGGATGTTTGATCTTTCTATTTGTATTTCCTATGTGTCTGTAATAGAGTTGTCTTCGCAGGGATAACTAAGTTCAAGATTGGTTTTCAGATGTGTATGAGTTGGGGTATCAAGGGTATTTCATGCTTGTCTTTCAATGGATGCTGATTAGTGTATTTCTTGTTTATAGGTCTCTTCTAAGGGGAGGGTTAAAATCCTTTGATAGGTGATAGCATGTTTGGGTACATAGGTGGATTGTTGAAGTGAGGTCTGATTAATGGTGTATGATTGATGTAAGACATCAACATATTAGAATGTATTGTTTTCTTGTTTCATAGCTCGCTGTTACAGTGATGTATTTGAATTTGTTTCCCACTGGATAAGGCACTAGTCTATGAGAGACTTAGGGTATCTCAGGGGTCCTTTCAACCCAACATTTAAATCATTCAAAGTAAAGCATCACCTTTCCCTTTCATGTTGTTAGAGTAGGTTTCTAGTTTTCAGACTCATTCCATGCAAGTAGGTTGTTGCATAAGGATATGATCTCATTGGGGTATAGGATACCTATAGGGGTCTGATAACTATTCCATAATAATCTATCTACAGGCCTTTTGTTTATCAGGAAGAGTCATGAGTGTGCAGATAAGGCAATACCTACTTGAGTGATGTGGAGCTCAAAGAAAAAGGAGGATGCTCTTTGTCCTCATCAATTGGCCCTTTTTCCTTGTCAGACTTTGGAGTGGAGACTAACCAGTTTTCCAATCATAGTGTAAACCTAACACTATGTGGGAACAAGTTTAAAGGCCAACAAAAACTTTGGGATGAAGTTTGTATCGGGGTTCATTACATGTAGAAACAATAAGATTGACTTATTCCTCCTCTGCAAACTTAGACTTGTTTATCTTTGATGCGGATGCCATAATTTCTTAATATAGGGTTTCAGTAAGTATGAGTATGAATAGATCAGTGATAACAATACTTACACGAAAATGTTGATGAAATCACTCAGAAGATTTTGATACTGTGCTCAAATAATCTAAAAATAATTTGCTTGAAATCACTTTGGAAACTCTTCACTCTTCATAAATGTTGGTGAAAAATGAACTAAGTTCATCGTATATTTATAAATTTTTTAAATTCCCGCTCAAATCTTTTTGCAATAAATGCTCAGCCTACTCACAACTTGACAACAACTATCAAACTCGGTGAGTACCACAAAATGCCAATAGCTCGGTTAACATATAAATTTTCACTCGGTTAATATTGATACTCGGTTAACCTTGCATAATAGTCATCGACGGGTAACTTCTTACTCGGTCTAGCATATACTGACTATGAACTCTTTAAAGTCCAAAACTTGTAAAACCATAATGCATCTCAATTCATGTGGATTTGGTATGTGCACATCTAATATAAGGAACTATATGTAAAATGTGATCAACTTGAAATATTAGTTCCATACATACCTTTTTTAGCTTAGGTGGAGGTGCCGATGTCACCCAATCCAATGGATGAGGTTTCACTGATTGTATTGCTTAACTCAACATTATCATTTGATGCCTTTCTCCACATAGTGTTTCTTATTCTCATGATATCTGCAATTTATATTTCCATTGTGAAAAACTTGTGCTTTTGGTGCCGAGTCTCTGCAATCTTTACTTAGGTGACCGACTTTGTGACAGTATAAACATGCCATACCAATTCTTGTCTAGCTTCAAGATTTTCCATCCCATCTCTTCCTCATGCAATTCACTACAATATGTCCATACCTTTTGCATACTATATAGTTAACCCATGTGTTATAATTCCAAGTGTAAGCATTACCTTGTCTTCTTGGTTGATAGGTTTTGTTCTGTCCTTTTAGTGTCTAGACTTGCTTCATCTTTATTCTACATTCTTGTGAGGTGTGTCCATGCATGTTGAAAGTGTGACAATGTTTCTCCATGTAGGGTTTTTTAAGAGTCCTATTCAACTTAGATCTACATTCATATGCTTGATGTCCAAACTTGTTATAATTATAACAATGACCATTAAACTTAGGAGTGGTTTTAGGTTTACCTTGTGCTTTACTCCTGCAAACACTTGAAGTGTGGCTAGTGATAGCATGTTAGTGTCTTAGGTCTCTTCTTCTAGTTGTTATTCATCTATTTAGCTTTCTTAGATGATTATCCTTGCTCGGTGTAGCCTAATCCAGTAGTACTTCCAAGTCCTCTTTGACTAATTAGAAAATCATCAATTTTATTAGAACTATCTTTAGCCTTTTTCATCATCTCATTATGTTGTTGCTGCATCTTCACTTCATTTCTCAATTTTTCATTTTCTTCCTTGAGTACTCCAATATCTTCAAGTTTCCTTGATAACTCATTATTCACTCGGTTGATCTCCTAGCTTACAATAATCATCTGATTGGATATTTCAAAGTGATGCTCGGTAAGTCTTAGTATCTCAGTTTCCTTCACTTTTAGTTGTTCAGTCATTTGTCTTCTGTCTTCAACAACCAAATTTCTCTCTTGTTCAACTTGTCTAGAATTGTTCATCACATCAATCATTCTTACCATTTGTGTCTCTTGACCGATCTGTAGGACTTTCAATTGTTTATTCAAATGAAGATTTTTCTCAGATAAATCAGAAATTGCACTTTCAGAACTATCAGAAATACTGCCTGAACTGGATCCAATATTCTCAAAGAGATAATCAATATCTTCTTCATGATAGTTAGTCTCACATTCCCTAATAGCCATGTCCTTTCTCTAAACTAGTAACTTTTTCAATGCATCCTTAGCTTGTCTATATTGCTCAACAAGAATCTGCATCTAAATCTAATGATCTCTATAGTTTTGTCCAACTTGTATCTCTCCATGTTTAGATATTTCCTCTTTAGTGGTTAAACCTTCCAATAAGAGATCTATCTCTGATACCAATTGTTGGAATGGAAAGACAAGGGACTAAGAGGGGAGGGGTGAATCAGTACCCTCAAATTTTTTTAACTGAATACTCAATCTACAAATAGTAGTAACTAATCTATCCAACTAAATCATTGTTTGCAACATTCATTCAAATTGACTTGTAAATGTAAAGTACATGAAAACAAAAAACAATTCAATCACATAACATATATTTTGGTTACAAAGAAACCCTTGTTAGAAGGTAAAAACTACGGTGGGGATAACACCCACAAATTCTTCACTACTACAGATAATAAAGTATGTCAGTTAAGGCTACAAGTTGTGATCACTTTTGGTGATCTTACCTTGTTAGGACTATGTTGGTGTTCAAAATGGATGCTTATGCTCTTAGGCTGCCAATATACCCTCAGGTTGATTTTAGGATTGGTTAGTTGCAAAATGTATATGGATCTTGAGGTAACTGGACCAACTATAGGGACAAGAATGCCCTCTTCACTTCTGGCTCTACAAAACCAAGGTGGGTACACCTAACCCAGTGAAAATTATACTTCACACACCAAATACTAGGTCTAAACAACAGATTGATAGTAAGAAATTACTAAATGCTAACCTCACATTCATTGAATCTCCATTACTATTGGGTAACACAACCATACAACCAAAGACCTAAAGCTAAGAAAGGTTATTGATTTTAAGATTTGGAATGCAATAACTTCAACAAGTGTATGTTAACAAGAGAGGTACTCATTTAGGCCAGTGCCTCATCCATTGGGCAAGATTCCTTAGACACAAAGACACACAAATTTGAGAATATCAGAGAATTCATAGCCATAAATACATTTATCCTAATCTTTACTACTTACAAGACATCCTTTCATAGACAAGGGAAAACCCATATCCCACCTAGAGCATAGTTTAATCCAATCCTAGATCAGAACTCAAGAATGAAGATACATACATAAAAACAATATGTAATGAGTTAGAAAACTCAAAGCTTACTTGACTTGACACAAAGGAGAGATGAGAATTATATATTTGTATTAAGTATGATGAATTCCTTCTATGTACACAATGAATCACAAGACACCCTGCTTGCAAACTACAGCTTAGACCTGCAACTTTCTTCTTTCATTAACAAACACTAAGTCAAAAACTATTACAAACCCCTTGGGACCAAAAAATTAGGACTGATTTTGAACTTCAAAATTGGAACCCCTACAAAATCAAAAGTTCAACACTATATACCCCTGGTTACCTTGGAATCCTACACAAGTTAGGATGCAACAAGCTATGGATAACTAGGGTAAGGGTTAGGGTTTCCACCCACCAAATAATTCAAATAGATCATAAATTAATACATTAGAGGGAAAACCAAGCAACCCTAAGCAATCAGATCCAAAATTCAATCTTCACTTATGGTAATTCTTCTGGAAATGTACTGAAGATCATGAAATTATTGCAAATTCATCTGATTTGACCCTTGCAACATGCCTCAAGCACCATTTATTCATTCTCCCCATGACATAAAACTCCCTGCAGTCAATCATCATACTCACTGGACCAAACTGCAACAATCGGTACCACCAAACTAATCAAATCTAGCCACTAAAACATTAAAAACCAGTCCTTTCTATCACTGAGAAACCCTCAAAAATTTGAATTCAAACTACAACAATTACTTTATGGTGCCTGCAATAAATCAGTGATCATAATTCAATTTGAGATCAACTTTAAGTCATGACCATTGGATCCTATTATTTCGCGGGCTTTATGACTTTAACTCATCCAGACACCTCAGGTTAAGTCTCAGTGAACTAGTGACAAAGGTTTTCCTTATTCATGAAGTGAGATTTTAACCTACCATTTAACTTCGTGAACAGGTGAATAAAGGAGACTTGACTTACTTCGATCACATTTGGCAAATTGGCGACTGAAGGTTTTTTGCTAGTTCGCAGGAAATTTTATCTCACCGCTAAAAATTTAGTGATTGCGCGACCCCTTTTGCTGAATTGATAGACCTATTAGCACATCACCATTTTACTCAGTGAATGAGTGAAGCCCTTGAGAATTTTTCAGGTCACTAAATATTTGTCAGAACCTCCAAAAGATTGAGATTCACCCTTGGGCCTACTTACAAGAAGATCGACGGTCGTTGCATCTTCGCATGTGTTAGAAAAAACCCTTCAAATCATGCACCGACCGTCGATGCTTTGTCATTGTGAGAACTACTAAAAATCAAAAAACTTGGCCCCACTGACAACTACCAACGTATGACCTCGTGGACCAATCATAGTTCACCAACTGTAGCTACATGTCAATTTGGACCCACCTGTCTGAAATGCTATGCTGCAAAGAAGAATCAACGGCCGTCATGATTTTGCATACCTCTGACACATCCCTTGCGCTTCAATGACAACTGTCAGATTGAAAAGCTATCAGAGAGACTGGGCCTAGGAAATATCAAGCTGAAACATAAGGAAATATTAAGGCACAGGACTTAGGAAAATATTTCACCACCTGACATAGGAAAAATTAAAACACCACCGGGCTCCAAACTTAAGAAAAAATTAACTTGGGAGACTTAGTCAAATCGACAATTAATAAAAGGGGCCCAAAAATAAAACCTTTAGTCACAAGATCACATAACATGAAAAAGGTTCACGCGATCATGCGACAAAGAGGTTAACAATTTAGCACATGCATTTTGGAGTTTTAAGTGACCAAAAAAGGTAACTTAAAATTAGAACGAGACCAAGGCATATTTAGGTTTTTCACTACAACGGCTAGAAATTCAAAAATTTCACCTAGGGTTTGAGCCAAAGACCTAAAAACAACTGCAGAGACTAGAAGAAAAAAGCCAGAGCCATGAAAATTTTATAGGTGCTAATAGAGGCTCATACTCGGGGACGTGTATCTCTTGCAGATACAACAAGCAAGCTAGAATCTCCTGGAAGAGTAGACCAACTCAAAACTTTGACCCAAAAAACAAAAATAGATGATTGTATAGGGGAAAACCTAAACTACTGCTCATGGAAAAGATACTTCAAGAGAAGTAAAACTTTAGGAATTGTCCATGAACAGGCAATTCCAAAGTAGCACTAGTTAAATCCTTCAGGACATAAGAATCTATCCCCCACTTGCTCTCAATAAGATAAGGGCCCAACCAAATTGGATCAAAATTTCTATGCTTCCCCTTATCTTCTAACCTTTCATTCCACATTAGGACAAGGTCATCAACTTCAAAACTTCTTTGAATAGCCCTTCTATCAAACAAATTCTTACACTGTCTTTGCAATGTCTCATTTCTTTCATGTGCATCTCTCCTTACCTCTTCCAACTGGATCAGCTCATCCATTCTTACTCTCATCTCATCATTCAAATCTTCATCATATGCCTAAATGAACTTATACATATGCAATAGATTATTTTGAGGCAATCTAGCACTTATTCCATATACCAAATAAAATGAAGCACAACCTATGGCCTTCTTAATAGTTACCCTGTTAGCCCATAATGCCCACCATAACTTTGAGTCCCAGGCTTTCTTATTTTTGTCCAACACTCTCTTGAGAATCTTAATCAGACTTTTGTTACTGGACTCAGCCTGACCATTTCCTTGTGGATGATATGGGGAAGAAAATGAAATGTGTATCCCATATTGTTGACAAAAATCACTAAACTCTTGTGATCTAAAACACATTCCATTATCAACCACAATTACCTCTGGGCAACCAAACCTGGTAAGGATGTTCTACATCATAAAATCTGCTACCACTTTGCTAGTAGCCTTTCTAGTAGGGATAGCTTCAACCCACTTGGTAAAATAATCTGTTGCCAATAGTATGTAAGAATGTCCACCACTAGAATTGTTTGGAATCTCCCCAATAAAGTCAATACCCCACTTCTGGAAAGGAGCCTGAACTGCAACAGGTCGGAGTGGATTCCCATTAAATTTTAACTTACTATCAAACCTTTTGACATGCATCACATTTTCTTACAAACTGATGTGTATCCTTAAAAACTGTAGGCCACCAAAATCCAGACCTAAGGATCCTGTGAGCTGTGGTCTTTTCCATATAGTGTCCTCCACAAACACCTTGGTGCATCTCCTTTAATAGAGCTTCAGATCTCTCATGGTCTATGCACTTTAACAATACTCCTTCATTGCTTCTCCACCACAACTTACCATGTATAATGGCATACCTTGCTGATTGCAACTTGATAGTTCTCCTTCTATTTTCATCCATCTCAGGGGGGAGGATCAATTTCTACAAGTAACCAATAACATCTTTGTACCAGTCACAATAATCCATATCACAAATATATGGCCTTTGTTCTTCTTCTAACATATTCACATGATTTACAATTAAATTGCTTTGTGCCATTAATTTTGCAAGATCTAAGCCTCTTACCAACTTTGTAATCTAGATATCAATATTAAATTCTTGGATCCTATTGATCCATCTACATCTTTTCCCTAAAACTTCTTGTTGCACCAATATATCCTTAACTATAGCACTAGGAACATAAGCAACCACTTTGGCTCCTACAAGATAATATCTAAAAGCCTTGACTGCTTTAACTAAGGCATAAGCCTATTTCTCAATAATATCATATTTCAATTCTGCTGCTTGTAGGGATTTACTAAAAAATGATATGGGTTGTTCATATCCATATGAATTCTTTTGCAATAAAACTACTGCAATTGTATGACAAGAAGCAAAAGAAAATATCTACATGGGCTTACCATAATCAGGTGTCCTCAAAATAGGAGCATCTTTGATGGCCTTTTTGATATTTCTAAAAGATTCATCTGCTTCTTCATTCCATTCAATCTTTGCCTCTTTTTTCAACATCCTAGAGATAGGGATACTTATTTCTGCAAAATTTGTAACAAATCTCCTTAGAAAATTTACCTGCCCAAAGAAGGATTGTATTCCTTTAACATTTCTAGGTGGTGAAAGCTTATCTATATCCATAACCCTTTCAGGGTCAATCCTCACTCCATCCTTGGACACAATATGTCCTAAGAGCTTTCCTTCCACAACACCAAAAGAACACTTCTTTGGATTCAAAGAAATCCCATACTCCAAAGCCCTAATAAAAATCTTCTCAAGATGCTCACAATGCTGACTTTCCTTATCTGAATATACTATGAGGTCATCCTGATATACCACTAGAAATTTTTTTATGAAGTCTGCAAAGGCCACATCCATAGCTCTCTGAAAAGTAGCTCCTGCATTTGTCAGACCAAAAGGCATTCTAACATAAACATATGTTCCCCAAGGGGTAGTGAATGTAGTCTTGAACTGTTTTGACTCCTTGACCATGACCTGATTATATCCAGAGAAACCATCCATCATGGACATTAACTCTGATCTAGTAACCTTCTGTAGCATATTTCCCATATTAGGAAAACCATAATTTTCCTTCAAAGAATTGACATTCAAGTTCCTAAAATCAACACATAACCTAATGTCACCATTCTTTTTTCTGACTGGAACCAAGTTTGACACCCAAGTAGAATGTCTGACAGGCCTAATAATGCCAACATCCATCATCCTTTTGAGTTCATCTTGCATTTTTGGTGCCAAGGTAGGATTCACAGGCCTTAATTTTTGCCTAAAAGGTTTAGTACCTTCCCTTCAATGGTATTTCATGCTAGAATAGATCCTCTCTATAGGCTTTCAAATCATCATAAGACCATGCAAAGATATGCCTAAATTTTTTGATAAGATCAATCAAATTGTTCCTAGTTCTTTGGGACAAACATTTACCTATGTAAACATTTTTGGGTACTTGACTTGTTCCTAAATTTACTTCCTCCAAATCATTTATCTTATCAACAAATTTAGGAAAACAAGTCCTTTCTTTATCATCAAATGCCCTCTCAAGAGCGACCAATCCCCTTGGGATCCTATTTGACCTTAATTGCAAAACTTGCTTCCCAAGAACATTCTCTTTTCCATTTCTAATGTCAACATAAGTGCTGAAATCCATCTCTTGACCATCAAAATGAGAGTCACACTGCAAAAACCTTCGTATATCTTGATCATAAGAAAATACCTACCAATTCTCAACATTGTTTGGGATAGAAGGCCTAGACTTACACTCAATTTTGGATATCACAGCAAAAGTAATATCCTCTGGCCTTAGTGCTATGTTTTCCAATAAGTTAGCCATCCTATTTTGGCTTCTATCCACCCAATCAATACCAAAGGCATTGAAACCTTCAATTTCATCTCAAAAAACATTTCTATATTATTTCAGCCTTTGATTCTTAGATGCATACTATGATCTAATCTGAGAAATTATTATCTTAGAGTCACCAATCACCCTAAGATGTTTGATTCCATGTTTTGATACTTGTCTCAAACCAATCAGTAGGGCCTCATATTCAACAACATTATTTGTGCAAAGGAACAAGAGAGTGAAAGAAAACTTGAAAGTTAAGAAATTCCCTTCCAAGGTTTAACAAGAAGATGGTCTCCAAGAAACCTTCTCCAAAAATAGGGTGATAGTGAACTAGCCAAGGAGGATAAGCCAAAGCATAATAAACTGTAATTAAGTCACATGTGAATTTAAACAAACAACCTTCACAAGGTTCAAGCCATGGCCTTTAGCCATCTAAATTCTCCTTATCACCCCCAAAAGCCCTTAGGCATGCTTGGCATCATGGGCATCCATATACCCATGTTCATCCCTCCACACTTGGAGACTCTACACTCCTGGTGTCTCGACCTATCACCCTTCTAAGGTACTGTATCCTCCCAAGGATGAGTGTGCCTTAAAGACTCCCAAAACAAGCATGAGCACTAATAAAATACAACATAAACAAGAACTCAATAAAACATACATTGAGTAAACCAAAACTTCATACAAAACTTAACACAAAAAATCCATGCAAACCCATGAAGTTAAAATAAAGTAATAACATGAACTCAATAAGACATACATGGAGTAGTCCATAAACCACATACAAGACTCCATTAATGGAGCTCAAGCTATATACATACTTAAAAACATAAAGTCATCTTTACTCTAAGGAAACTAACCTCAAATCCAAGCTATAGAAATTACAAAATTGATTGTGAAGAGCTTTCCCTTCCAATCCTTCTCCTTCTCTCCAAAACTTACTCCTACAAAATAATTTTTCTCTAAAGGTAGAGAGTGGGTGGACGACCTACTTTCCTCTCCTCTTCTCCCTAAATAGGCTCTAGCCAAGAAATATCTGATTCCAGGATTAATGAGGAAGCCTCTAGACTCTTTCCTTCCTTTCTAAGTCAAGGTCCTAATAAATGACATTAATGACTCACATGGGAAGGGTTGAATATGTTACCCAAAATTCTCAAACTCTTCAATTTTCGCCACTTTGAAGATGAGATATTTTACGGGTGTCATAAATGAGTCCCAAGGCTCTTAATGGGTTGAAAATGACCCCTAACCCTTAAGGTATCAAGTATGGTGGTCAAAACTAATGCTAATCACCTTCTAGAAGCCTATTAGGTCCTCCTAAACTCCACTAGAAGTTTACATCCGAATTTCAACTTATGAAAAGGTCTTCCTAGTTACATTTACTAGTCATGCCAACACATAAGGACCTAGGTGTCAAGTGACACACATAAATTAAATTAGGCATGACTTATTTAACATTTCACAAAACTAATTTAAATACAACCATACAATTTACTTTCACAAATTAAACACATAACAATGAGGTCTATGTCTCTTCATAGACATGACCTTAGCATCACGGGGAATATACATAGGTTCATTCTTGAATCCCCAAATAGTTCCATGGTCATTCTTTCCTGCACACTCATTGCACACATCAGTAGGTCCACTAAATCTATACTTTAAGCATATAAGAATACATAATGTAATTAGAACATACATTCACTTATATATGCATCAATGATTCTTTGAATTTAAACTATATCTACATCTAATCCATATGCATAACATAACACTCTTTAATAATCTTGCATCTTGATTACATCTTACATCCACATACTATTTCAATATACCAAACCATTAGAACTAAGTCCTAAATGCAAATCTGCATCACAAACATGGAGTATTATATAGATTCCCTGATTACTTATTCAGGTGTTGTTTGCAAGTAAAGGTTTCAACAATCCATAAAGTTTTACATGTTTTAGCGCAGTGCGCTTGCTTTAATCCAAAAAAAAAAAGGAAAATGAAATTTCTTTACTCTCTGCTCACGCTCCTCCATTCGGGCTCCACAGAGCACGTTAAGCCTGCAACAATAATAATAATAAAAGAAAAAAACATTGCCCAAGATCTTTTTTTCTTTCCTTAAAGTTAGGAAATTTAAGCTTGTTAAAGGAATTTGTTTTACATTTATAGCTCCAATTAAGTTTTATCGATTTACTTTGGATTGTGTATTAAAAGTAAATTTTAAGCAACATAGTTTTCGTTCTTTCATATGTTATAAATTTAATTCTCTTTAAATATTGTATTGTATGTGTTGCTGTTAATAAGTTACTCTATATTAAAGCTTTATAAATACTTAAAGTTTTCACTTGAATTTTCAAGTGTAAAGTTAGATTTAGATATTTAGATATTTAGATATTTTGATATTACATATAAAATATTAAATTTAAATAGGTTTATTTTATTATATAGGAATTATGAAACAAGATAGTTAACAACAAGTTTAGTTGTTTAATTTTTTTTTATATAATGTAAAATAAAGTTGTTTACTTTTATATTATTTATATGTTAGACATAATAGAATATTAATTTTGGTTAATTTTTTTTAAAGGAATTGAATATATAGATTTAAATCTATTTGTATAGTTTATTTTTATATTGTAATAGATTTATTTTATTAAATGTTGGATTAATTATTTTAGAATAAGATCTTATTGGATAAAGTATGGGTATAATTTTTATTTAAAGAAAGTAAAAAAAAAAGAGATATTATTATGAATACTTTAGTTTAAATTTATTTGTATAATCAAATTATTCATAGACTTATTTTTAAAATGTCTTTGGTAATTTATAATAACTTCAGTAAATGTTTGAGTGGGGATATTTTACTTAAGTATTAGTAAGGGGTAAATCCTTGAATAATTTAACTTGGATATTTATCTTGAAATTTTTATTCTTTTTAAATTGGTCATTTTAATGAATAAAAATGATTAGTTTATTTAATCATTGGCATATTTAAATTAGTTGTTATGGTAAAGGAAAAAGTTCATTTAATTTATTTTTGTATTAAATAATATAGTGTAAATTTATTATGCTAAGACATGGTTAATTTCTAAATAAATGAAATCTAATCTCATTTAGATTTACTTATTTTTAAAGAGTAGATTATTTTTTTATTAAAGATTTATTTAAATAATTTATTAAATATTCTATTCCGATGTTAACGATTTATTGTTATCATCATTTTATGGTCTCGCCTAGGGTCTTATAGACCTTGATAGACTTGATGACCAAATATTGTGTATAGTTGACTTTCGGTCAACATTAGTCAAACCTTGGGCATAACCTTGGTTTGCATGCACAAACCCTTTTCCTCTCCTCTTCTCCCTAAATAGGCTCTAGCCAAGAAATATCTGATTCCAGGATTAATGAGGAAGCCTCTAGTCTCTTTCCTTCCTTCCTAAGTCAAGGTCCTAATAAATGACATTAATGACTCACATGGGAAGGGTTGAATATGTTACCCAAAATTCTCAAACTCTTCAATTTTCGCCACTTTGAAGATGAGATATTTTAGGGGTGTCATAAATGAGTCCCAAGGCTCTTAATGGGTTGAAAATGACCCCTAACCCTTAAGGTATCAAGTGGGGTGGTCAAAACTAATGCTAATCACCTTCTAGAAGCCTATTAGGTCCTCCTAAACTCCACTAGAAGTTTACATCCGAATTTCAACTTGAAAATAACTTCAAATTTACATAGGACTCCATTAATGGAGTTTCAAGCTAAGAACATCAAGAAATTATGAAATCTACTATAAAGAAGACCAACCTTACTCCAAAGCTAAAGGGGATTTGAAATTTTGAGAAGACTTGTATTGGTGTTCTTATGGGAAAACACATCTAGTGATCTTGTGATCCATCCTTATAAATGAGCTTGATTTTAAGCCTAAAAAAAAAAAAATGTTAATTATGAAGTCTTGTAAAGTTATTTTGAGTAAGAGGGCATTGTGTAAAAGTATTTATTTTTTTTGTAAGTTGTAAATCAACTATGTTATAGAGGGGTATTTATGTGAATACAAAAGAGAGATTTTTTTTAATCTATGTTGTTTAAATTATATTGATGGTTAAATTATTTTTTTGATAACATAAAGTTGATTAGATCAACTTCAAAGAAAAGTATGAGTTTAATAGATTAAGGTTCAAATAAGCCTTAATTTCTACTATATATTTGTGTTTATAAGATAGTTTTATGCCATTAATGAGGAGGCAAAGTTATTTCCATTAACGGTGAAATTGTAACTACTTTAAAAAGTCATAGAATACTTGGATTAAGAAAGTTATTATGATAGGTTTTCAATCTATTTAAATTATAGTGTTGCAAAAAAGGGTTTTAAAAGAAACGAATGACTTCAACTCCTTTAGTTAATTTAACTTGTTTTAAAGTATTATAAACTCTTTAGTTTATGGTTAGATTCTTATAATTTTTAGGGCATGACACAAAAATGCATGAAGCAAAATGAGTTATTACATAGTAATGTAACTCTTGAGACATATTTTTTTAAGAGTGTTTGGTCATGTTCTGTAAGCACACCTTGGATGCAATGTGTTATGTAGCTTGTATTCCCTTCTTCTAGCCAAGTATTAGTCACTTTGTTTACGTGATTTGATTTGATTTTTAGTTTGGTTGAACTTAAGTGTTAAGGACTAGCTTGAATTTTTAAAAAGTTTTCTTGTAACCATATAGCCACCAAGATTTCTTTTATATTAAATATGGTTTTTGCCCATATTTATTCTTCTTTTCAATTTATTCAAATTTTTGAGTTTTGAATTTAAAATTGTGAACCTTGGTTTAAGATTTCTTATAATCTTGAAGTGGCTAGAATATGTGTGTTATGTTGCTAGTCCTGTGTTGTGAAATATTGTTCTTTATCATGTTCAATGTAGAACATTGATAGAATGTATAAGGGAGTAGGTTGTGAAGAACGTACCATTATCATTCTTAAAATCATATTGTGCTTGAAATATGAATTATCGAATAAGAAATATTCAAATTAAATTAACATGCACCTTCTTATGAATATTAGCTATACATTCCATAAAATGATTAGCCTTGATCAATATATCTTGAAGGGAGTATTGATACTTTGAAATACAGTATAGATGAGGTAATAATTCCCCTACCTCTTTGATGAAATCCAGGAGGATGTTCATTCCTAGAGGGAGAGGATGTGAGGCCTACGCCAGCACAACATAGATTAGCACTATCTTTCACTTGTATGTCTTCTTGTCAAAACTGATTTTTGTTATAGTTGGACTTTTGAGATACTACATGTTATGTTTCAATTTCAGTTACAATTATGTTGCTTGTGATGTTATATGATGTTTTAAAACTATTGCGATGAAAAGTTGGTTTAGGAAACCAAAGTTATGCTTAGTTGACTAATTTACAAACATAGTTTTAAACTATGCAGTATTGATGTATTATGTTTATATCATGTTTATTGGACCTACTGATGTGTGCATTGAGTGTGCAAGACAAGTTGACCATGGATCTAAATGCGGGGATCCAGTATTGGAACTTATGTTTTATATCGTGCAATTCCAAGGTCCTCTTTGTAAAAGAAACATGGACCTCATTATATAGTCTTTTATTTGTAAATGTGGTTTGCATGAGTGTATCTAATTTAGCAAATGTCTATGTGCATTAGCCATGTCTATTATTTTATTTAATGTGCCAAATTTGGCAAATTATGGCTTAAGTGTTGGCATGGCTAAGTATTTTAATATTGTGTGGGTCAAGGGCTTGACTAGAGTGTAACCTTAGGGTAGGATCAACTAACCTTGGGTTGGGAAGTTTTTAGAAGTCAACCAAGACCTTAGATCCGTGCACAAACTTTAGGGGTAGTTTAAGAGGGTCTTTTGGGCTCCTAGAAGGTAATCGAGGTCAATTTTAGCTACCCAACTTGGTACCCTAGGGGTTAGGGGTCATTTTCAGCCATTAATAAGCCTCTAAACTCATTTATTACTCCCCTAAAGTCTCCATTTCAAAGTTGGACGGATTTGAAGAGTTGTGAGGTTTTGGTTAACCTCTCTCTTCTTCCTAAACTTGCATTCAACTCCATTTATGGAGAAGGAAGGCAAGTGGGAAGAAGGGAATGGAAGTTTCCCTTCTCTCTTCTCATTGGCTCCTAGGTTTAGGAAGTTTGCCTATTTAGGTAAGATTTTAGGAAGATTTGAGTGTTCACCCACTCTCTATTCTTAGAGATAGATTCTAAATTGAGGAAGCCTTTTGGAGAAAAGAACTTGGAAGGAAAGCTCTTCTCAAAATTTCAAATCCCCTTTAGCTTTGGAGTAAGGTTGGTCTTCTTTATAGTAGATTTCATAATTTCTTGATGTTCTTGAGCTTGAAACTCCATTAATGGAGTCCTATGTAAATTTGAAGTTATTTTCAAGTTGAGTTTTTTTAGAGTTTTATTATGTTGTGTTTTACTTTGTGTATAATTTTGTAGTTGTGTTTTGCTCAACTTTTGGGCATGATAGATGCTCCTACATCACTACTGCTGGAGGTGCCTACAGTACCTATTTCCCTATGCTGGTGCTAGTGGTGGGGTACTACCTATTGGAATCTATACCACTCCTCTCCTCCTCTTGTAGGGAACCCTCTAGTGTACCTCCCCCACTTCACCATCTTAGAGATGAAGATTCATTGATCCTCATATCTGATCCCCTTTTACCATCCCTGTAGATGATGATCAACCTATCATCATCTGTGAAGATGACAATCATCCAATCTTTGTCTCCACCCTACCACCATTTTACCTAATTATAAGCTATACAAACATGTAATAAATGAAATTTAAAACATGTCTCATCGGTGGTCCCATGTCTTCTAGCAACTAGTAGACCCTCACACAATCACCAAGCTACTATTTGTCCCTCTTGCTTGCTATTTTTCTCTCCTTTTCTATGGTTTTTTATTGGTTGCGATAGAAAATTACCCTCATTGGGCCTTCGAGGCCTATTTATAGGTCCTCTGAGGCCCATTTTTCGACCCATTCCCCATTTTCATCTCATTTTCTTCCAATCCTTGAACTGTCATGCAAAATATCCTCTTTCTCCTCTTTTTTTCTTATTTTCCTTCCTCTCTACCTTTTTTCAAGAAAATGACCCAAAATTTATTTTTTGCACCATTTTATTTAGGGGCACATTGTCTCACCTAATTCTTTCTAGGGCATCTATTTTTTCTCTTTGACACAATGCCGACCTCGATGCCCATCAAATAGAGGCAAAATGTAGATGCCCAAAATCATCCTGACACCCCTATATTAACTAAATTTGATTTAATTAATATTTCCTTTATCATTATAGTCAATTTTAATTAATTTATTATATTTTCTATATTTGACTATCTATTTAATTAAATAGTTTCATTCCCATTTTGCATTTATATTCAATTTAAATGCATCCCTTAATGTATTAAATTTGTTTAATACATGAATCCCCTCTTTAATAAATTTATATTTATTAAAATCCCTCCACACACTAATATTATTCTAAGCCATGATTAGTTTGAATTTAATTTAGATTAGTCCTAAAGCCACCTAAAAAACCCAATCTGCACACATCACTCTCATCCTAAGAAACCTACACACTAATTAATCCTACTTATTTAGCATAAAAAGGTGATTCCTAACTTACTAGAGCCTAATGAGTTTCTCACACATGTATGAGAAACTCATCCCAAGGAAGCCACCAAACTTCCTTAAATTCTCCAACTCTCTTCTTATAGCCTTCTCCCCCACTCCTTTCTCCAAGGTTTCTCACACATGTGTGAGCAACCTTGAGCCTCTCAAACCTTAAATGCTCCATGTTGACTTTTGCATGACATGTCCCTTTACCCTTGTGGCTCCTATGTGGCTCTTATGTGGGTTCCACATAGTTTCCACCTCATCCAAGACTCTTGCCTCCATCCAAAAATATATAAATAGGAGGCCTCACTCCTTGTAAATTGTCTTTCATTTATGCATTGTTATCATGTTAGTATAGCTCTAGAATTTCATAGTTATTTTTCATTCTTTTCAATCTTAGTTCAATTTTTGAATCTAGAAATAAAATGCTAGGTAATGGTGAATGAATCTTAGTTAAATCTTGTATCTAATTCTAGTTTCTTAGTTTAAATCTCACATTTTCATGAATGGTGAAGGTTTGAGACAAGTTCTTCATACTTGTTCTTGAGATATTACACCAATATATTAGCTTTCATTGTATAATACATCCATTTGCAAGTAATATAGTTGTATTTTGTGTTGGGAGAGCACACCCACTTTCCTCTCTAAGAGAAAATCAACAAGCCTTGGGTGAACTTGTTTAGCTCATTGGAGGTTATGTTGGAAGATATGTGTAGTTACAAGTTTTATGAACATGTTTAGAGTAGTATGAATTTATTTATGGCTAATGTTTGCATGTTTTCACTTGTTCCACATAGGTAGTTTTCCAACATATACATATATAAAAACCCTATATCTCTTCATTTTGCATGATCATAACAACATTAAATCTATCAAGTGCCATCAAAAGATTAGCTATCAAGAATTTGAGAAATTGGATTCAAGATTTGAAGGAAAACATCCAAGATCTAGCTTCTCCAATTCATTAAAGTAAATTCCAAGGAAATATTATTTACTAAAGAAATTTTTTCTCCCATAATGGTCAAGTAGAGGAGTTCTCAATCAAGAAAGAAGATCCTTCTTTCCATCCATATTAATCTCTCCTTCATTGCAAGTTATTATCAAGCATATCTTCATTGAATATCTAGGAGTGGCATTCATAGATTTGTGCATTTGTGAGGGCATCCTTGATTCCTATTTTACCTTTCAAGGTCAAATCCTTTATTTCAAGCATATTAAAAAATCTTAATGGTTATGAGCAATTTTCACATCCATCCATGAGAGTTTATGCAAGGTAAATCAAACATTTATCTTTTAAAATAATGTTCTTTATGAAATTTTATTAAATTTTCAAGATTGATTCCTAAACAAGGGTTTGACCAAGGAAAACCCCCTTTACCCAACCTTTTCCCCATTTTCTTATACAAGAACATGCTACGGAGCAGTCAGAACATTTTTGGGCAGATAAAAAATAGTCAAAGGATCCCTAAAAATTCCAGGCAAAAGTACCTAGAATAGAATGTTTGAAACATTTTATTCCTAGGTAAAAAACATTTGAAACATTCTATACTGTGTAACTTCATCTCAGATTGAAATCAAAGGTCAATACAATAGTTTTAACCCTAATTCAACTCATTTCCAATTTTTGGTAGTCAATTAACACTTTGTTATTTATGGTTTTGTTTCTATTTGTCTATTTTGTCATCTACATTATATCTTTCCTCTTTTCCATTTCTAAATTACACACTTAACAAAGGATCACTGCCCCATTCAATAATTAGGTCCTTACTTGAGTCTATTGGGACATCTTCCTTCTGAGTGTGTAGTTTGAAAATGAGGAGTAATCAACCCCTTTACATTTTCTCCCCTTTTCACCATGTACAAATGTAAAGAGAGTGATCTTACCAAGCTCAAATTTGACCTGACATCTAGTCAAAATCCTTAGAAGAATAAAAATAAGCAATGAAGAAATCTTTGTGCAAGGAAAAATCTCAATCCTAGTCGACATAATAAGCTTCTAGGAAGTGATAACCTAGCTGTGTAGATATAAAAGAGAAGAAAATAGATTAGAGAAATTACATACAAAGCCTCATTTTTGGTAATTATCCTTGTTTTAGCTACCTCTAAATCATAGACAATCACAAGTAAAGTCTTCTCATAGGGGAGAGGCTAGAGAATTAGTAAGGGTTGATCAAGATTAGACTTGGCAACTTGAGAAAAGATTGGTGTCCCAATAGATTTAGGAGGAAGATAGAAAACATATGAAACCTTACCTCCAACTAAATAATTTATCATATTCAAAAATTTTTCAGTAAGGAACATGCACTACACCTCATAATAGGGTGGGAAAAATAAAAATGAAGATAAAAGAATTTTCTCCAACTAGGAGAGTCAAACAAGAGAAGGGAAAAATGATGAACTACTTGTAGAAGATCTCACCAAGGTAGGCCTAGTGGAAACCATAGTTCTTGGAAAGAGGGACACACTACAAAAATCAAGCGTAGGTAATGTGTTGGAAACAACCATCTTTTATCCCATGGCTTCTACTTCCCTCCTCACTTTTCTTTATAGGGATTCTTTGTTAGGTCCTAGGTTGATGAAGGGTGCTCCCCTTAATACCACAAACACATAACAGAAATAGAGAAACAACAACAATATGCAAGAACAAAAAATTGGCTTCTTATTATCTAAGAAGTGACCCTGTCACGACTCAGGTGTGCAGAGGAAAACCAAGAAGGTTAACCTCCTCCTTTGTTAGCCATGATGAATCTTTAACAGGTCATCCTTTCCATTTGACCAAAAACTCTTTATATGTCCTATTCCTTATGCTTCTACCAACACAACTATCCAGTATGTCTTCAATCTCCTTAATATCTAAACTAGTTGTTGGAATACTCCACTGTGCTGCTGTAACCTCATCTTCAACACCTCCTTCATGATACTTTTTCAAATCTAAAATGTTAAACACTGGTGAAATATTCAGCTCATTAGGCAATTCTACCTCATATGCATTTCCTGAATCATGCTTCTTCAACCTGAAATTCCTTATGCCTCCTTTTCTCATCTACCTTAGCCTTATACTGCACATTCATCTTGGTAATATGCTTCCTCACCTCCTCATGGATGTTCTTCAAATGTTCTACAAAATCCTCAGTTTCAGCACTACTTATTTCTCCTTTATCTATCTTTCTCAACTCAGATGCATTTCTGGGACTACTCCCATATACAATCTGGAATGGTGATTTACCAGTGCACTTGTTGATAAAATTATTATATGCAAATTCTGCCTGTGGTAAAATCAAATCCCATCTTGTTGGCTTATCTCCAACCAAACATCTTAGGAAATTTCCCAAACTCCTATTCACCACCTCTATCTATCCATCAGTCTATGGATGATGTGATGAACTAAACTTCAAATATATCTTCAACTTCTTCCACAATGTATGCCAGAAATATCCAATGAACTTAGTGTCCCTATCTAAAACTATACTCTTTGGCAAATAGTGTAGTCTCACTACTTCTCTAAAATTTTTTTTTGCTACATGAATAGCATCATTAGTCTTCTTGTTGGGAATAAAATGTGCCATCTTTGAAAATCTGTCAACTACCACAAAAATTAAATCATGTCTCCACTATGTTCTTGGTAAACCAAGAATAAAGTCCATACTGATATCCTCCCAAGGCTTCTTTGGTACAGGTAATGGTTGATACAACCCTGTATTCTACTTCACTCCTTTCACCATCTGACATATTTTGCAACTTTGCATAAACTTCTTGACATCTTGCTGCAACTATGGCCAATAATAATTCTCACTAACCAAAGCAAGGGTTTTATCATGACCAAAATGTCCAGCCAATCCTCTGCTATGCTTCTCCTTGATGATATTCTCCCTCATAGAACTTTGTGGAATTCACAACTAACTCCCTCTGAATAGCATATCATCCTGGATGATAAAATCCAACCACTTTGTTCTATCTAGAGTAACAGGTTCTTTACAAGCTTTCCAAGCTTCACCAAAATTAGGATCCTCTGGATACAAATTCTTGAGTTCCTTGAACCCAACCACTTCAATTTGCATCTCTATCAGTAATAGTTGCCTTCTGCTAAGTGCATCTGCAACCTTGTTAGACTTTCCACTTCTATGTTGCAAAACAAATGTATAACTCTGAAAAAACTCAGCCCATTTCAAATGCCTTTGATTCATCTTTCCTTGACTATTCAGATATTGCAAAGCTTGATGATCGGTATATAAAAAAAACTCTTTAAGGAGTAGATAGTGTCTCCACTTCTTCAATGCCTAAACTATAGCATAAAATTCTTGATGATAAACAAAATACTTTCTCTTGGCATCATTTAACTTCTCATTGAAATAAGCAATAGGTTTACCTTCTTGACTCACAACAACTCCTATTGTAGTACCACTGGCATTATAGTCTACTTGAAACACCTTATTAAAATCTAGAAGTGCTAAAATAGGTTGTTCTATAACTTTCTGTTTCAACAGTTTAAAACTCTTATTTGCCCCATTAGTCCACTTGAACTCTTTTCTATCCCCTCTCATTGTTTCAGTCAAGGGTCCACAAATACTGCTAAAATTTCTGATAAAATTTCTATAAAAGCTAGCCAAATCATGAAAATATCTTACCTCAGTAGCACTCCTTGGAGTAGGCCATTCAAGGATAGCTTGTACTTTCTTTGGATCCATTTTTAGACCTTCTGCTGAAACTACAAATCCCAAATACACTAACTCTTTCTTCACAAAACTGCACTTCTTCAAATTAATCAACAATTTCTCATCTCTTAGCTTCTCAAATGCCATATGAATATGCATCATATGCTCTTCCAATGTCTTACTAAAGATCAAAATATCATCTAGGTACACAATGACAAACTTACCCAGAAATTCTTTCAGAACCTCATTCATGAGTCGCATGAAAGTGCTCGGTGCATTGGTTAGCCCAAAAGGCATGACTAACCACTCATAGAGTCCTTCCTTGGTCTTGAAGGCAGTCTTCCATTCATCTCCTTCTTTGATCCAAATCTGGTGATATCCACTCTTCAAATCTATCTTTGAGAAATACATAGCTCCACTCAAACAATCCATAATATCATCCATTCATGGCAATGAAAACTTATACTTGATTGTGATCTTGTTTATTGCTCTGGAATCTATACAAATCCTCCATTCTCCATTCTTCGTTGGTGCTAATACTGCTGGTACAACACATGGACTCAGGCTCTCCTGAATCAATCCCTTCTGTAACAACTCATGTACTTGTCTGTTCAACTCTTCACTTTCTGCTGGTGTCATTCTGTGTGCTACCTTGTTTGGCAAACTGGCTCCTCGAATCAAATCCATCTGATGACTGATCTTCCTTACCGATGGTAATCCATCAGGTACATTATTAGATACAATATCCTAAAACTCATTCAACAAATCTACAACCTCTATAGGTACATCCTCTACTTCTTCTTTACCAGCTTTTGGAATTAAAGCAAAACACACATGCTCATGCCTCATACCATCTAGGAATTTTCTTCCATCAAAAAATGTTATTCTTGCATTACCACATACCTTTTCTTCGGTCTCCTTCAATGGCTTTAGCTTATGTCACACTCCATCTTTTGTTAGGGAATAGGTATTCACATGACCATCATGTACAACGCATCTATCAAACTGCCATGGTCTACCCAACAAAATATGACATGCATCCATAGATATGATATCACATAGTACCTCATCTTGGTACCCGCCGATCTTGAACTTTACTAGGCACTGTTCACTGACCATAACCTTGTGTTCATCCTACACCCAAGAAATCCAATATGGATGTGGATGTTTCTATCTCTTGAGCTTCAACTTTGTCACCATCTCTTCTGACACCAAATTTTTAGTGCTTCCACTATCAATAATCACATCACAACATTTTCCCTCACACTTGCATCTAGTACGAAACAAGCTCTTCCTTTGTTCAGGTTTATTCTCACCACTCAGCAGGACTCTTCTGTTAATCATCGTTTCTCCTCTTTCAGCATCTTCTAAATTTGATGATTTGGCATCTTCATCTACATGTGCAACTTTGGCCTAGCCTTCATTCCTCCTATCTGTCCTTCCTTGGTGTTGAGGATATTCAAATGCCCTATGACCTTCTTCTCCATAGTGAAAACATGTTCCACGGAAGCCTCCTCTTCTTGAACCTTGTCCTCTTCCTCTTCCTCTCTGATCTCTATTATTCTAATCTTGGAAATGATTGGAATTGTTTCCTCTTTGATTTTGATTGCTATTGGCCTCATCCTTCTTTTTTAGATCTTCATTTTGGCCTCCATATGACCGTCCACCAGATCATCCACCGTGACCTCTTCCATTTTGTCTACTCTTGAAATTCTTGTTCAACTTTTCCTCTACTTTTAGGGAAAATTTGTATGCCTCTTCAATACTATTCATTTGAACCAGATTCAGCTCCTCCTAAATGCTCGGCCTTAACCCATTAAGGTAACGGGCAACTTTCTCCTTGTCAGCTTCTGTATGGCCTATTTTGATGAGGATTCGATAGAACTCCTCTGTATACTCTTGAACGGATCTTCCTACCTGCTTCAAACTTTGCATATTCTTCAGTAGGTCAAGCTCATAATCAACAAGAATGAACTACCACTTCAATTTATCCACCATTCGATCCCATATTGTGATTTTATCTTTCCCTCTTCTATTTCACTCCAATTGAATCTCTTGCCACTAGATCTTCGCATGACCTTTCAGTTTGGCCTTCGTGAATTTGACCCTATTAGGATCCTTAATATCTTCATACTCAAAATATTCTTCACATTAATTGATCCAGTCGATCAACTCCTCTAGGTTAAGATTTCCTAAAAATGTAGGAACCTCAATCTTAGGTCTTTTTCTGATCTTGGAAATGGCCCGAAAAAGTCTTTCTTCCTCCTGGTTCACAACTTTGACTTCTCCTTCTTGATCTTCATCCTCACTTTCATCTCTGACATTAAGATTCATTCCTTTGTGAATCTCCTCTTGTAATGCTTGCACTTGTCTCTAGAGCGGTCTAACCTTAGGTGTTACAACACTAGCTCTTCCACCATGTTCCCTTCATGGAGGCATTTTCACAATGTGCACTGAAACTCTAACCATGGTCCTAGTGTAAACTACCTCATAGTCAACGATCTATTTACACACTCAGGAAAACCTAGCTCTGATATCACTTGATGAAGGGTGCTCCCCTTAATACCACAAACACATAACAGAAACAGAAAAACAACAACAATATGCAAGAACCCAAAATTGGCTTCTTATTATCTCCACAAATGTGGAATTACAAACTTTTAGAATTACAATATGCAAAGCCACATGGGCATTCCCTTACAATATTTTGTAGGACAAAGCCTCAAATCAATACCCAGATCTACTACCTAGAACTGTCCTAGACAACAGTATGGGCCTTCTTTATATAGGCATTTTCCACTGCCCAAGAAGGTTCCAGAAATTTAGCCCTTAGGGCCAACGAAACTTAGAATTATTTTATTTTTCAATTTATTACATCAGAGTTAGCTCAAAATAAATTTTGAAACCTGAACAAAAATTTTGAAGGAGAATTATTTTCTGCCATTTCAGGTGACCTGACTTTCGAAGACCATAAGTCATCACCAGTTGACCTGATAGACTATTATAACCCCATTTCAAAAAGGCCACGAAGTGCTCTATAGGCTTGACCTTCACAAGTGCCTGTCACCCAAATTTTTGACCTCATCTGGAGCCTCTAAAGCCTTCAAAACTGAGTTCAAAGTTTTTGTACCCTGCTGCCAATACCAAAAATCTTCAATATCTTGAAAACTAGACCTGATCTAACCATGAAACTTTACTGCCAGGCTGATATGACCGAGATGAACCTCCACATGTAAAATCAGAACATTCTGAGATTGTATGACCAACTTACTAAAAATAGCAAGTTTTCATAAATGGCAGCTCTACACAAGATAGCCCTTATTGAATACAGAAAAAGAAATATTTTTGGGTGATGCAAGATTGCTCTTACACCCAGGATGCTCCTACATCATAGGTGTACCTTTAGACTCTTCTCCTCATATGTGTTGAAACTTTCTTCCTTAGGATCATTAGGTTCCTTCAACATATCTTTTACATGTTCTTCAAGTAGATAGGGACCTACCTCATATCTCATAGGCATCACAAAAGAAGTCCTAGCTTCTATTTCCTCTACACAACATGCATCAGTTTCTACCATGAAAAAATTTGCACTTGCATACTTTTCCATAATTTCTTTGGGAATTTTGAATCTATTCTACATTTTCTTTGGAAATGTCTTGAAGTAACCCCAAAGCTCTTTCATTAAATACTGCTTACTTTGCATGTTATAATGTGTTGTAATTTTCAAAGTTAATGGTACATCCTTTTTCTAGGTGATATTGTTAATTCTAGGGAATAAATTCATAAAATAGAAGAATCTATGCAAAATTAGTCATCCATACTTGAAAATTTACTTTCTCTCCTTCTTAATCTTCTTCAAGTTCTCCTAGAGCTGATCTCCTAATATTTTGTAATCATCAATTTCTATAATTTCATTCAACATTCTATAAGCACTATAAATGATGGTGGCTGAGATAGAGTTCATTCTTCTTGTATGGTAAACTTTATAACCAAAATTCATAGATATTAAATTCACATCAGGCTACTTGGTGTGATCAATATTTATTTCCCTTTTATCCCATTGGGATCCTATCAGTTCCATTACCAAATATTTGTTTCTTGACTTCAAATGAGGTACTTCTCCTTTAGAATTTAATCTAGTGACTACTTCCAATACCTCCTTGGTGATTTTTTAAGGTTTATCACCCAACCATAAGAATTAATCTTGAATTTTTCTTAACACTATCCTATCCATTCCGGTTCAACAAAAACTTGAAACTACACAACCTACACAAGCTTTGATTTCTCTACATTTTTAAATTCATCTTTTAGCTAACCATTCAAACACAAAGATTCATATTGTTTTCAAATATTATAATCTCCTAGTTCCTCAAGTTTATAGTGATTATATGCCCTTATATCCTCAACATGTAAAACCCTATGTGGTACATGCGAAAATCATCCATCTGGATCATCTTCCATATATTTGTGTAGATTCCTCTTAAATTCAATATGTAGTCTCATAGTTACATCAAATACCCTCGGTGTATCCATCTCTATTACTAAAATTAACAATATTTGAAATGATAAATACCTCTTCTTCACTGATTAGGATTTGCAAGTAAACCCTCTGTATTGCGCACAATCTCTTCTCAAATCTCTATTGTTCTCTTCTACAAGCCTGTTCACAACATAGAAAGGTGCTTAGTGATGTCATTTTAACACTTTTTATTTAATTGAAAGGTTCAAGAATTAAATTTGCAATAAATTCCGTTGAACCCTAGCAAAGAAGCTACACATCCCAGTGACATGAATTCTCTGTGATCTTCAAAATTGTGATGTGATCCGACAAAAATGATACAATAGATTCCAATTTCAATTCTCCTTCTAAGACATCAATCACTTTTATAATAGGGGTAAAGTAAGATTTTTTATTATAAGATCTTCTTTAGGTCTATGACCTATTCAGTTAGATGAAGAATTTTCCACACCAGAGACTGGTGCAATTTGTCCTATGGAATCAATTTGTTCTTTTCTCACCTATGTTTTTCTCATCTCCTTTCTAATTCCCACATCAACTGATTTTACCTTATTATCATTTCTCACATTGTTCCTTTTAACTGAACCTCTTTTCTTAATTTCAACATTATTGTACCTATAATTTATAGCTATGTGACCAAAATTATTGCATTTGTAACATATCACATTAAAATTTCCATACCTATGATTAGCTTGGTTTGTCCTCAATCTACATTGCTTCTCCATGTGACTAAAGTTATTACATTTATAACATGTGATATTTCATCTATTCATAGGCTTGTTCATCTTGACTCTGCATTCACTTTACTTGTGTCCATAATTACCATAAGTTTAGCAATAACCAAAAAATGATGGTGTATTAATATTGTTTCTACAATTAATTTTCCCCATGACCAATCTTTTTTCAAGTAAAGCATCTTCCACTAAATCTCCATCCATTGTGTTAGCATGTGCAAAAAATTTCATGGCTGTAGCTTTTTCCCCCTGGTCTCTGCAGTTGTTTTTTTAGGTCCCTAGCACAAACCCTTGGTTCAATTTTTTTGAAAAACTAGCCATTGGTAAGAAAAGCCTTGGTCTTGTTCTAATTCTTCATTACCTCTTCAAGCCACTTAAGTCTTGTTAAATGCATGTGTGCTTTTCTTTTCCCCATTGGTCACTTATTCATTTAATCCTTGGGCGGTTAGTCTTTTTGTTTGTTGATTTAGCAAATGCATGTTTGTCATTGGTTCGCTTGGTTTCCCGGCGGTTATCTTTTTCTTCCAGTGATTGGGCGAACATAGTGTTTGCGTATTCTCCTATTCTTGGTGGCTTATCTCTTAACAATTAGCAACTTGGCATGGTGGTTTCTTTTCTTTAGTCGTGTGTTCACATGGTCTCTGGGCCTAGGCTTTTTGACACCATCTTGATCTAACGATGGTTGTATGTTCTCATGGGTTTTGTCAGAGGCTTGTGCTTTTGCGACGGCCGTTGATTTTATTGTATGACGTAGCCTTTCTTTATAGGTGGGTCCGTTGACATGTATACACAAATGGTGACATCTTATTGGTCCATGTATCAACATGTTGGTAGTTGTCAGTGGGACCTAGTTTTCAGATGCGTCAGAGGGTCCTGATAGTGTCAGTAAATCAACAATGGGTGCATGATCTTATGGGATCTATCAGAGGCTTAAGATCATGTGCCAACTATCAATTCAATCTTTCTCAGAGGGGATAAAGTGCGGTAGGTCCACATGCCAGGTGTGCTGATATGGCAAGCTATGATTGGTCCATGTTGTGTGACTAGATATTGTGTTAGTGGGGCCAATTTTTTTGAGGTTCAGTGGGTTCTAACAATGACAGAGTATCAACGGTCAGTGTGTAATCTAATGGGTTTTCTCTGACACTTGCGATCTTAAGACCATCATTGATTTCATTTCCTATCAGAGGGTTGTTAGAGCAAGGTAAGATTCTTGATCTAACAGTTGTCTTATATTTTGATAGAATCTTTATGCTCCATGTGAACTTAAGATAGTCGTTGATTTAAACTAAGGCGGGCCTAGGTTTTGTCTAATGGTTTGGTGGTCTTGATAAATTTGGTTAGAGGCCCGATAAATTTTAATGCTTTTCACTCATTCACGAAATGAGATGGCGGTATTCTAAAATGGCTAGCGATTCAGCGAGTGTGTATTCGCTAAACTATTTGGCAGACAGATAAAATTCTTCGTGAACTGACGAAAGCCTTTGGTCGCTAGTTCACCAAATGTAGCTGGGATGAGTTAATTCCTTTGGTCACCATTTTGCGGGGTTAAGTGGTGAGTTAAGGTTTTATTTCACAAATCAGAAATGCTTTGTCACATGTTCGCTAAGAGTTAACCTGAGGGTGGCAGTTGAGTTGAGGACTTAAGGCCCGTGAAAAAGAAGGATCTAACGGTTGGGACTTAAAGTTGATCTAGATTTAAATATTGACCGCTAATATGCTACTGGTGCCTGAATGTGATCGTTGTTTTTCAAATTTGAATTTTTGAAGGGTTTCCAATGACAGAAAGGACTAGAATTGAATGCTTTCATAGCCAGATTTGATTTGTTTGGTGGTGCTTTCTGTTGTAGTGTGGTCCAAGGTGTGCCATGATCATCTACAGGGGTTTGTACTATGTGGTTTTATGCTCAAGGCATGTTGCAGGTGGCCAAACAGGTTGACAAATTTGAATTTTCATGATTTACAGTACTTTCCTAGAGATCTATCATAAGTGCAAATCTTTCTCAGGCATGGCTGATTGGTTTTCATCCCCTGCATTTAAATTTGTGATTGTTTCTAATGGGTTTAGTGGGTGAAACCCTAACTCTAGTCATCCATAGCTTATTGCAACCTATTTTGGGTTTCCAAGATGACTAGGGGGTATATATTATAGCTTTTTTTGACTTAGTGCGGGTTCCAAAACTTTCTTTTGGTCCCTGGTTGTTGATGGTATTATACTGAGTAAGGAGAGCTTGGATTTTGGGTCTTTTTCCTTAGCATTTTATTGTCTTGGTAATGTATTGCTCCTGAAAATTAATGAGAATACACTTGAATTCCTGTCTCAAATCTCTGATTGTCTTCTTTTTCTGATTTTGGATTCATATATGTTAAGGTCACAAAGTGGATTAGCATATGGTAAACAAAGAGTATTGTGAGATCAGCTTGGAGTTCCTAACAAAGTTAGGATTAAAGCCTTTAGGGTGATTTCAGTGAGTTCATTATTAGATTGGAATTTGATGATCATGTTTGGGATTGAGGGGAGTAATAGGCAAAGAACTTAATCTGAGTTCATTTGCATTTGAGTTAAGGTTTAGTTGATATATGTTATCAAGTGACTCTTTGCCCTGGTTAAGGCATTGATCCCTTCTCTAGAGGCAGTCCATCATCATCAATCACATACACATTCAGATGATAAAATCTTCAATCAATTAGTAAGGGGTATAGTTGTATATTATTTTGTGATTCCTTTGAAGAATTGAGTCAAGGGTACACCCACCTGAGCATTAAGGCTCAAAGTGTAGGAGGATCTCATTGTTGATCCTTGTTAATTGGCCCTCTTCCTTGTAGACTTTGGAGTGGTGATAGAGTCAAAGTTTTATTAAAGTTATCCATCAAAGTATAAATTTACAAGTTGAAGATCAAAGGGAACTCCCAAAAAAATGGTGACTCTACTGGGGAGAGTCTATAGAAAAGGTTGTTAAGTGCACTCTTGTTTTCTTGTTGTATTTAGTTTAAAGATTTCCCATCTAGGTGGGTGGTGACTCAAGAGGTTAAGAATAAAGATGGACAAGAGAAGGAATACTAGGTCCTTTGTCAGAAAGAATTCAAAGGTCACTCTGGAGAAATTACCTAGATAGGAGAAGAAGAGTTGGATTAGAAGAAATGGTGAGTCTACTAGTGCTCCCATAAGAGAACAAAGAAATACCAGAGGAAGAGCACCACATGTTTCCTCAAGTGAGGAAGGTTCACAAGATAGAGTTTCTAAATCAGATGGTGGTCACTCTGAAGATAGATTTTATGATACCCCAGAGGTTGTATTTCAAGACAAGGGTCCATTGCCTATAGGTTAGGATGAACAAGCTAGAGAGATGGGTTTGGAGATTGATTTAGACCTTGATGAGGATAATTTCAGAAGAGAACCCATGAGACCAAGGCAAGTCCACTTCCCATATCAAAATCTTACTGATATGGATGTGTCATTAGGTTCTGATGACATTATGGTAGACCCAGATGATTTAAATGCACTAAGGTTATAGTTGGTAGAGTAGGATGCCATACATAAGAGGTTACAAGAGGAGAGAGAAGCTAAAAAGGTGAATGCTTTGATAGAAAGATAGTCTCTCCTATGAAAGATTAATGAAATGAAGGAGAGAAACAAGATGCTTACTTCTGCTCCTAAGACTTTACAACATGATGTTTTTGGTGATCTTGAGGCTTTAAGGAGTGAGCAAGAGTGCTTACTGCAAGATCATGAATTTGATCAGGAGGGCCCTATGGTTAGACAGGTTCAAAGTTATGTTCCTTTGCCTAAAGATAAGGATGGGCATGAGATCACTAGGCCTGCTATTGCCACTAGTGAGAAAGGAAAGCAAACGATAGTGGGACATCAAACAAGTAGATCATTGACAATACCAGGGGTCCCACCACCCAATTCAAATAAGGACACATAGATAGAAAGAAGAAGAAAAGAAGATGAGGACCTTGCAAGAGAATTAGAAAAGGCTGAAATTGAAGCTTCCATTGTAGAAAAAAGAAGAAAGATCCAATTCTTGAAGGCTTCATCTGCAAATGCTCTTGGTCCATCTGCTACTGAACTAGGTATGCCATCTATGACTACTACTATTCCACTTAGTAATGCTACTAGTTCAATTCCTTCTTCATCTGCTAGGATAGGTGCTGATCCTAGACAACAGTCAAATGCACAAGTAGATGGAAATGTAAATGCAAATGTTGATCCTAGGGTTAACACTAGTTCAAGTTTTTAAAGAAGACTTATGCAATTAGAAGGCTATAGGCAAATTAGTTTTGATGGAATTCCTGGCTACCCGAATGCTTTTCCACATGATATAAGAGATAAGGTACCTAAGTTTGCTGGTAATAATGCTATTAGTTGTGAGGAGCATCTTAGGTTATTTATTGATATGCTTAATGATTATGACGTACAGCATGAAGATGTAGTCATGAAATTGTTTGTTCAATCTCTAATGGAGGATGCTAGAGATTGGTTTAAGAGACTTCCTGATAAGTGTATTGATACTTGGGATTCTTTTGAGAGATGTTTTAAAGAGAAATATGGTGATGGGCCTAATGCTAGTTTCATGTTGAATGAATTCAATACCATAAGGAAAAATCAGAATGAGTCTGCAGCTGAATTCAACATGAGATTTTAGAAGGGTATGCATAAGTTGTTCCAAGTTATGCGGTTAGATGATAATGTTTGTCTAACTACATACTTCAATGCATTTGATGGAAAGATGGGATACTTGTTGAGGGACAAAGAACCAAGAAATATTAGAGATGCTTTTAGGATTCCTATCAATATTGAAAACAATATGAAGATATCAGGAAAGTTGGGTGGGAAGAGAGATGACCCTAAGTTGTTTGGGGACAAGAAATATAAAAAAGAAAATGATAAGAATGTTGGAACTAGGAAGAAAGAAGAAGATAAATTGGATAAGGTGCTCAATGCATTGAAGGGTTTGAAGGAACCTAAAAATAGGAACATTAGTGCTCCTACCGATGAAAGGCCTCAGTTCAACAATAATTTCAATAAGTAGAGTAGATTGCAGAACTACCCCTACAACACCCAATGGAAGGATGGCAAGCCTATTGTCCCTACCGCAAGAGGAAACAATGATAGAGGTGTCCTTGACCCTCTATAAAAAGCTTCAATAAATTTCATGGAGGACATACCTTGGTGTGTTGCATGCCAATCCCCTCATTCTGCAGAGCATTGTGTGGTTGCACATTCTATGGCTACAAATCAAGATTGTGGCAGTGAGGAGATAGATCAAGAAGAAGATCAAGATGATGTTGGATGCAACATGGCTATTTCATATCTAGGATATGAAGATGATTCTAATTTTGATGAAGAAGTAGATGTAAATGTGAAGAGACACACTTAGGCCCTTTTTCATCAAGAGGTATTTTCTGATAGTGAAGATATTGATAAGAAGACATGTAACATGAACTCTTCTTCTGAGCCAGTAAATTTAAGAAGACCTTCTAGAGAAGAGATGGATATGATTACTACAGAAATGATCACCCAAGTGCAAACTAGAGGCATGGTGGCAAGGAATACAAATGAGAAAGTTGCAGGAATGTTTATAAAGAGTACCAACTTCGGAGAACCTAATGAGAACAAATCAAAAGGTGATCACATGGTGAAATTCAAGAATGTAAAAGGTAAGAATTGTGAGCCTAAGGGAGTTGGAGCTGAAAGATTTTCTAGTGAGATTGAGAAGCCAATTAACATAATGGCTAAGATTGAAAAGATGAGGGTGGCCAATACACCTAATGTATCTGATAAGCAAGAGGAAGTTAAGGTAGTGCAGATTGAGATTCCTTCCTCTGCTCCTATTGATATGTTAGTTGTATTGTCCCAAATTATAGTTAAGGTTCCATTGTCAGAATTGTTGAGGATCCCTAAACACAAAGATAGAGCTATTGCATAGGTAGGTAATGTTCATAACAATGATGTTACATGCAATGGATCTTAGGATAAAGCTTTGAAAGGTGTTGCTGCTCAAGGAATTGTGTCTCAAATTCCTCCTATATATTTGGACAGTTCTATCAATGCCAGCCTTGAAAACATTGATCCATTCTTTTTAAGTGTTCTTGTGAATGGAATGAAACTAAGAAATTGTATGATTGATAGTGGTGCCTCTAATACTGTTATGCCTTTCAAAATCATGGAGAAGTTGGGCCTAAAAGTTGATACAGTTCAAGGTAGATGTTGTGCAATGGATCAGAGGGAGGTACTAGTCATTGGGACTATCAATGCAATGCCATATAGGCTGGCAACATATCCAGAGAAAGAATTGACAATGAGTGTTTTGGTGGTGGACATCCCTCCTCATTATGGGATGTTGCTATCTAGAAGGTGGAGTGCTACCATGGGTGGAAGTTTATAGTGTGATCTGTCCTATGCCACTTTCAAGATTGATGACCAATTTGTCAAGATTGATCGAGAGCCAAGAGTATGCCACATGATTGAGAGAAATATTGATAATGAAACTACATGTTTTGTGGATATTGATATTAATGTTTTTAGGGCAGAGATCCCTATATTTGAAAATGAACCTATTTTGTCACCTATCTCTATTGAGGTAAGTGTTAATTCTATGAAGGATGATTTTTGGGTAATGTACTTTGATGGTGCAAATTGTAAGGATGGAGTAGGAGTAGGTATCTTACTTATTTGTCCTAATGGAAACACCTACAAATTTTCTTTCACATTGAATTTCTTTTGTACCAACAATATAGCAGAATATGAGGCTTTGTTTTTAGGACTGAGGTTGGCACAAAAGCATGGTATTAAATGCATAAGTGTTGTTGGTGATTTTGAGTTGGTGGTGTCCCAAGTTAGGTCAGTAAATGCTTCCAAGAACAAAAGGTTAAAACAATATAGAAATGCAGTGTGGGATTTGATTGAACATTTTGATGCCTTCAATATTGAGTGGAAGGATAGGAGTAATAATAAGATGGCTGACTTGTTGGCCAATATTGCAATCAATCCCACTGATATTACATTTTCTAGTATCTCTAAAGTTAAAATTCAGGCTAGGCCTAGTATACCAGACAATATTGAAAATTGGCAAGTTTTTGATGATGATAATGATATCTTGAAGTTTATGAGTTGTGAAGATTAGTATCATGGTTAGGAATTTGATTGCTCAGCTTTGGTTGAGTCATTAGAAGGAAAGGAGGTTGTCTTTGGCAATGAGGTTATTCAACTTAGAACTAACAAGGTGCCCAATGGGCTTGTTGTTTTGGAGACTGTCTTTGATAACTAGGATAGAGTTCAAAAGAATATCAAAAGAGAAGATCATGCTGATCTAGAGGAGATAAATCTTGGAACACATGAGGCACCTAGGAAGGTATACATTAGTAGGGACATGTCTCACAATGTGAGAAAATCTTTGATTGAATTATTGAGAAAATTCAGGCATGTTTTTGCATGATCATATGATGACCTAAAGGTTTATAGAGAAGATTTGTTTCAGCATATCATTCCTTTGAGAGAAGATGCTAAACCTTTCCGACAAAAACAAAGGCCTATTAATCCCACTTTGGCACCCAAGATGCAAGAAGAATTGATGAAGCTGAGAGATGCTAGAATTATCAAGCCTATAAGGCACTCTTCTTGGGTGTCAAACCTTGTTCCTATGAGAAAGAAGAATGGTGACATTAGGCTTTGCGTGGACGTCAGGAATTTGAACATCAGCTCATTAAAAGATAACTATTGTTTGCCCAATATGGAAGCTATGTTGCAGAGAGTGACCGGATGAGAATTGATGTCTATGATGGATGGTTTCTCTGGTTACAATCAGGTCATTGTCAAAGAATCAAAGCAATTCAAGACAGCTTTCACTACACCTTGGGGGACATATGTTTATGTGAGAATGCCTTTTGGTCTCACAAATGTTGGTGCTACTTTTCAGAGGGCAATGGATGTTGCCTTTTTAGATTTCATAAATGATTTCCTTTTTGTATATCAAGATGATTTAATTTCCTATTCCAAGTAGGAAGAATACCACTGTATTCATTTAGAGAAAATATTTGTAAAGGCCTTGGAATATGGCATTTTATTAAATCCAAGGAAATGTGCTTTTGGTGTCATTGAAGGTAAGTTGCTTGGCCATTTGGTTGGCAAGCAAGGAGTTAGAATTGACCCTGAGAGGGTAGCGGCCATTGATAAAATTTAGAGACCAAAGAATGTTAAAGGAATTCAGTCCTTCTTTGGTCAGGTCAATTTCTTGAGGAGGTTTGTGACAAATTTTGCAGAGGTTACTAGACCTATTTCTAAGATGTTGAAGAAGGGATCTGCAATCAATTGGGAGGGTGAGCCTGATGAGGCTTTCAAAAATATCAAGAAGGCTATCAAAGATGCACCAGTGCTTAAGGCACCTAATTATAGTATCCCAATGCACATCTTTTCCTTTGCATCTTTTCACACTATTGCTACAGTTTTGTTACAAAAGAATAAGGATGGTTTTGAGTAGCCTATTGCATTTTTCAGTAAATCTTTGTAGGCTACTGAATTGAAATATGACATAAATGAAAAACAAGCATATGCACTTGTCAAGGTAGTCAAGGCTTTTAGGTGTTACTTGATGGGGGCAGTTGTGATTGCTTTTGTGCCAAGTGCAGCTGTGAAGGATATTTTCTCACAGCAAGAGGTGTCTGGAAGAAGATGTAGATGGATCAATAGGATCCAAGAATTCAATGTTGACATCCAAATTACTAAATTTGTTAGAGGATAAGGATTGGCAAAACTGATGGCCCAATCCAATCTTGATGCTAATCAGGTAAATCATTCTGAAATTGATTATACATGTGATATGGATGATTGTATTTGGTATCAGGATATTATCTATTACTTGAGAAATATGAGTTGTCCAGCAAGAATGAATGATAATTAGAACATGACATTGAAATTACAGGCCATCAAGTATGTAATTGTGAAATGTAAATTGTATAGAAAGAATTTAGATTGCATACTTTTGAAGTGTGTTGATGAAGATCAGGTTAACAAGTTGTTGAAAGAAATGCATGAGGGGATTTGTGGTGGACATTACATGGGTAAAATAACTACTCATAAAATCTTTAGAGTAGGATTCTGGTGGCCCACAATCTTCAAGGATGCAGAGCAGTTGGTAAGGAGGTGTGATGCTTGTCAAAGGTTCTTTGGTAAACTAAAATTTTTAGGCAATGTGCCATTAAAACTAGTAGAAGTACATGCTCCTTTCCAACAATGGGGAATTGATTTCATAGGGGAGATGCCAAACAAGTCTAGTGGAGGACACTCATGGATCTTAGTTGCCACTAATTACTTTACAAAGTGGGTAGAGGCTATACCTACAAGAAATGCAACTAGTAAGGTGGTAATTGATTTTCTGCTAAATAATATTGTTACAAGGTTTGGTTTCCCTGAGAGAATAGTAAGTGATAATGAAATGTGCTTCAAGTCTACTGAATATAAGGACTTTTGCAAAAGTTTAGGAATTTAGATTTCTAGTTCCTCACCTTATCATCCACAAGGAAATGGATAGGTAGAATCTACTAATAAGAGTTTGATTAAAATTTTAAAGAGGATTCTTGAAAAGAATAAGAGGGCATGGAATTCAAAGCTACCATTAGCTCTATGGGCTGATAGGGTAACTGTGAAGAGGGCAATTGGTTGTGCACCATTTGACCTAGTATATAGAATTCATGCGAGAATGCCTCAAAATAATCTGTTGAAAATGTACAAGTTTGTTCAGTTGTATGATGATGATATAGATGATGAGATGTAGTTGAGAATTGAGGACCTCATTAGACTAGATGAAACAAGAAGAGAGTCAGTTGCAAGAAATGCCAAATTATAGTTGCAGGTTAAGAATTTGTATGATAAAAAGACTATTGACAGAAGGTTTGAGCCTGGTGATTTGGTGTTAGTTTGGAATGCCAGATTGGAGGATAAAGGAAAAAATGGTAAGTTTGATCCCATCTAGCTAGGGCCATATCTAATTCATGAGAAATGGGGCCAAGATTCATATATTGTGAAAGAATTAAATGGTGAAGTTCATGAATTGCCAGTTCATGGACAATTCTTGAAGAAATACTTCAATTGAAGTATCCTATTTTCCATGAATAGTAGTTAGGTCTGTACATATTGTAAATTTTGTATATAAGTTGCTTACCCCTATCCTATTTTGTCCTGGTCTATAAGTTTTTGGTCTTGTTGCTCTCTGTTGCCAAGTTTTCCAGTGGGATGGTCTGCTTTAACCAGTGATTCTAGATCCTTGTTATGCCTGTAGGAGGCATACATCCCCAGACAGAGCCATTGTTAGCACATGCAAAAAATTTAATGGCTATAACTTTTTACCCCTGGTCTCTGCAGTTGTTTTTTAGGTCCCTGGCACAAACGCTTGGTTCAATTTTTTTGAAAAACTAGCCGTTGGTAAGAAAAGCCATGGTCTTGTTCTAATTCTTCATTACCTTTTCGAGCCACTTAAGTCTTGTTAAATGCATATTCACTTTTCTTTTGCCCATTGGTCACTTATTCATTTAATCCTCAGGTGGTTAGTCTTTTTGTTCAATGATTTAGTGAATGCATGTTTGTCGTTGGTTCACTTGGTTTCCTGGTGGTTATCTTTTTCTTCCAGTGATTGGGCGAACACAGTGTTCGCATATTCTCCTATTCTTGGTGGCTTATCTCTTAACAGTTAGTGACTTGGCATGGCAATTTTTTTTCTTTAGTCATGTGTTTGCATGGTTTTCAAGCCTAGGCTTTCTGACACCATCTCGATCTAACGGTAGTTGTATGTTCTCATGGGTTTTGTCAGAGGCTTGCACTTTTGTGATGGCCGTTGATTTTATTGTATGACGTAGCATTTCTTTACAAGTGGGTCCATTGACACATATGCACAAATGGTAGCATCTTATTGGTCCATGTATCAACACGTTGGTAGTTGTCAGTGGGACCTGGTTTTTGAATGTGTTAGAGGGTGCTGATAGTGTTAGTAAATCAATGATGGGTGCATGATCTTATGGGATCTATTAGAGGCTTAAGATCATGCACTGACCATCAATTCAATCTTTCTCAAAGGGGATAAAGTGCGGTGGGTCCACATGCCAGGTGTGCTAATATGGAAAGCTATGATTGGTCCATGTTGTGTGACTAGATATTATGTCAGTGGGGCCAGATTTTTTGAGGTTCAGTGGGTTCTGACAATGATAGAGTATCAACGGTCAGCGTGTAATCTGATGGGTTTTCTCTGACACTTGTGATCTTAAGACCACTATTGATTTCATTTCCTGTTAGAGGGTTGTCAGAGTAGGGTAAGATTCTTGATCTAACTATTGTCTTATATGCTGATAGAATCTTTATGCTCCATGCAAACTTAAGACAGCCATTGATTTCATCTAAGGTGGGCCCAGGTTTGGTCTAATGGTTTGGCGGTCCTGATAAATTTGGTTAGCAGCCCAATAAATTTTAATGCTTTTCACTCATTCATGAAATGAGATGGTGATATTCTAAAATGGCTGGTGATTCAATGAGTGTGTATTCACATAATCACTAAACTATTTGGCAAACAGATAAAATTCTTCACGAATTAACGAAAGCCTTTGGTTGCCAGTTTGCCAGATGTAGTTGGGATGAGTTAATTCCTTTGGTCACCAGTTCATGGGGTTAAGTGGTGAGTTAAGGTTTTATTTTGTGAATAAGAAATGCTTTGTCACATGTTTGCTAAGAGTTAACCCGAGGGTGGCAATTGAGTTGAGGACTTAAGGCTCGCAAAAAGAAGGATCTAATGGTTAGGACTTAAAGTTGATCTAGATTTAAATATTGACCACTGATATGCTGTTGGCGCCTGAATGTGATCGTTGTTTTTCAAATTTGAATTTTTGAAGGGTCTCCAACAATAGAAAGGACCAGAATTGAATGCTTTCATGGCTAGATTTGATTTGTTTGGTGGCACTTGCTATTGTAGTGTGGTCCAGGGTGTGCCATGATCATCTATAGGGGCTTATACTATGTGGTTTTGTGCTCGAGGCATGTTGCAGGTGGCCAAACAGGTTGAAAAATTTGAATTTTCATGATTTTTAGTACTTTCCCAGAGATCTATCATAAGTGAAAATCTTTCTCAGGCATGGCTGACTGGTTTTCATCCCTTGCATTTAAATTTGTGACTGTTTCTAATGGGTTTAGTGTGTGAAACCCTAACCCTAGTCATTCGTAGCTTGTTGCAACCTATTTTGGGTTTCCAAGATGACTAGGGGGTATATATTGTAGCTTTTTGACTTAGTGTGGGTTCCAAAACTTTCTTTTGGTTCCTGGTTGTTGATGGTATTATACTGAGTAAGGAGAGCTTGGATTTTGGGTCTTTTTCCTTAGCATTTTGTTGTCTTGGTAATGTATTGATCCTGAAAATTAATGAGAATACACTTGAATTCCTGTCTCAAATCTCTGATTGTCTTCTTTTTTTGATTGTGGATTCATATATGTTAAGGTCACAAAGTGGATTAGCATATGGTAAACAAAGAGTATTGTGAGATTATCTTGGAGTTCCTAACAAAGTTAGGATTAAAGCCTTTAGGGTGATTTTAGTGAGTTCATTATTAGATTGGAATTTGATGATCATGTTTGGGATTGAGGGGAGTAATAGGCAAAGCACTTACTCTAAGTTCATTTGCATTTGAGTTAAGGTTTAGTTGATATATGTTATCAAGTGACTCTTTGCCCTAGTTAAGCCACTGATCCCTTCTCTAGAGGCAGTCCATCATCATGAATCACATACACATTCAAATGATAAAATCTTCAATCAATTAGTAAGGGGTATAGTTGTATATAATTTTGTGATTCCTTTGAAGAAGTGAATCAAGGGTACACTCACCTGAGCATTAAGGCTCAAAGTGTAGGAGGATCTCATTGCTGATCCTTGTTAATTGGCCCTCTTCCTTGTAGACTTTGGAGTGGTGATAGAGTCAAAGTTTTATTAAAGTTATCCATCAAAGTATAAATTTACAAGTTGAAGATCAAAGGGAACTCCCAACACATTGGTTTGTCTTCTAGGTGTCTCCTTAGGTTCTTCAATTTGATTCCTATTTTCCTCAGCATATATGAAGCTTTCTCCATTCTCATAGCCTAGTCCTTTAGTATTTCCAATAGATCTTTGTCTTTCCAACTACCCATCAAGCTTTGTTGTGCTATATTTAAATTTATCTTTGAGTATATTAGCTACAAAAAGTTCATTTCTCAATATCTCATTCAACCTTTTGAGTTCCTCCTCATTATGTTTTGTTTCATCTAGATAAAGTTACATCTGATCTATTTGAAAGTTTATCTTTTGACATTCATCAAATTTCTCTCTCAAAGATTTATCAAGTTTTTCTTCATTCTTTTTCTTGTCTCCAAGTTCCTTTGTCAACTTCATAACCATGGATTCCATCTCATGCTTCTAGTTATCTTTTTCTTTCACAAGCTACTCATACAGATCATATTTCTCCTTTAATGTGTCATCTATGCTTCCTTTCTCTTGAATTTGATGAATAATCTATTTTCTCTTAGATCTAGATTTGTTTAGCTTATCTTTGAGAGTATCAATAAAGCCTTCAACTTCCTTAAGCTTCTCCCTCAATTCAATGTTTTTAGCATTGGATTTGTCAATTTTCTCAAGTGTAATCAAGAGTTGTCTTTGAATGCTGCTACCTACTTGACCCATCAGGACCTTCCTCAAGCGGTTAGACTTTCTCAAAGACACAAAGCTCTATTAGAAATTATGATTGAAAAACATTGAGAGGGGGGGGGGGGTTGAATCAATGTTCTATTATTTTTAACTATCTTTAATTGACCGCACAATTACACACCAACAAAAATAAAAAGTAAACTAAAAAAATACAAAGTTTAAACATCCAAGAACTCATGACACCATGATTTTTTTGTGTGGATACCCTATTAGGAAAAAACTATGATGGGAATGGTACCCACAAATAATTACTCTATAGAAGGAATGACCCTATTAAAGGTTTATTTACAAAAGGGGAAAGTGCATAAACATTTAGGTTTGCAGCCTAGAGCTCATGACTCAAATATAAAAACTAATCACACTATAAAGGGCTACAACCCAATAGAGGATTGCAATCCAAAATGTGAATTGAGAAATAACATCATCAGTGCTAGAACAATTCCTTATAAGGACAATAAGATAAATTTGAATTAAATACTATTCCTCTTCACACATTTAAAATGTTAGATACACATTATATACATTTAAAATATCTCAAAAAATTGATCTTATATACCCAATCTCAAAAGTAACACTTCAACAAGTCGGCCCTATTAGTAGAATATGCAACTTGTAGATGATAAATTAATTCATCATAAAAATCTCAATGCTAACCTTGAACAAGAATATATTCTATAAAACACTTTCGACTCTACCAAAATAAATTATCAAACCGATCGGATCATCGATATGATACAATCTCTTATCGATCCATCAAGTCATTGCACTGCTCAAACTGCTTTACTATCAACCTGATGGACAGATCCTTATAACTTCATCAAAATAAAATATCAATATATGTGATCACAAGAATAGAAAGGCTATGGCATGTAGAACCTTTCCCTATCTTTACATTACAAAATGTATTTGTACTGATCCAAACATTGATACAATATCTTGTTTATAATTAGTTGATTTCATAAAAATTGCTTTCAGTAAACCCAAAATCTGATAAGTGGACAAGATCAAAAGATGTAGTTGCCATCAATGAAAACATACAAATCATACAAAGGTGCCTCTTTCCAATTATATGTTCAAAGGCATCATTATGAGGATCAAATTATTGGAAATAAACACAAAGGAATTGTTAGCCCATTTTCCTGTCATTGCCAAAAATCATAAGAAAATGGTCTTATCCTTGCAAACCCTAAGAAAGTTTCCATGTCTTGCTGCAATACATTTTTGACTAGTGGAGAACATTTAAGATCTTTTATGGATTGCGTGCTTAGCTAGGGATAGTTTATGGTATCTGTAAGCTCTAGTTAAGATCACACATGCTGAAATGAAAAAACTAATGAGATATGGCTACTTGAAGGTCTGATAATTAGGGTTTATCCATGCCTAAGGGTTTCAAAAATTGTTTAAGTACAGAAAAACCCTAGCCAATTCTATTTCTTCATTACCTTTTTCATGGTCACTTAAGTCTATTTTCTGCACATGCCCTTTTTCTTTTCCTTAGTCATGTGATCTCCAAGTTCTCAGGTAGTTAGTTATTTCATCCAGTGACTTGGTGAATGCATCAGTCACATGTTCACTTGATTTTGACAGTAAGTGGCTAAACATCTAGTGATCTTGCGGGTGGTCTTGGTTTTCCTTTATCATCGAATCTTGTGATAAAGCGGTCAAGTAATGAAACATTCAGAGAATCACCAAGGGCCATTGATGAAGATCTAGATCGATGGTGGGTGCTATTTCACATAGTGAAAATTAGAGTTAAATAAATATCCGGTGACTTTGAGTTTTCTTTAGTCGCTTGTTCACTAGATGACTTAAGGTTAAGGGTCTTACCGAGGTCAAAGTGGGTCCGGTTGCCAGGTGTTGCTGATGTGCTTGGTTCTGATTGGTTGCTAGGTAAATGATGTGGCTAGATAATTTTAAAGGTTTAAGTAATTGTTTTAAATCAATGAGAGCCACCTGATGTGCCGGGAAAGAAGAGAGATCGATGACCATGTTTTAAACTTATTTGATTGACCGTTGCTGCCAGAGATTTGAGTTATTTAAGGGTTTTCTGTGAGTAAAGGACTGATTATTAAATGTATGGGCAACCGATCTTCTTGATTTAATCTTGTTGACTACCACAGTATGGTCTAGAAATGATGCTTAACTGTGGAGGGTGCCTATGCCGTCGAAAAATGGGTGAGTCAGTCACTCAATTTATTATGTAGGTGAAGTAAACATGGAGCTAAAATGATGCAATTTCCAGTCTCTAATGTACCAATTGGGATTTTGGCCGTAAATAAAGATTAATTTGGACCTGATGGCATCAAATTTCCTGACATGTCTCTTTGGTAGTAAATTTTTTGATTATCTAGTTTGTGTGGTTGTTGGAAACCCTAACCTTGTCCTAGTCATCGGTAGCTTATTGAATCCTGATTTTTAGGGATCCCAAGATGACTAGGGACTACATATAACAAATTGTGGTATTTTTTAAAGCATGGTGAAATTGGTAACTGAATAGAGAGAGCTTGGATGTAGGGTTTGGTTCTAGCATTTTTCCATTTTTAATGTATTGGTACTGAAAATTTTAATGAAAATACACTTGAATTCCATCTCAAATTTGTGAATGTATTCTTGTTTTGATCTTGAATTCTTATATGTTAATGTTGCAAAGCAAGTTAATATATGGTTTACAAAGTGAATTGTGAAGTTATTCTTGAGTTCCTTCAAGGAAGGGTTAAATTCTTAAGGATAGATTCAGAGAATTTATAGTTTTTGTGAGAATTTGATGTCTGAATGTGAGAGTAAGAGGAATAATAGGCAAAGTACTTATTCTAGATTTGGGTGTGTTTGAGTTAAGTTTTCTATTGATATATGTTGTATTTGACTCTGTGCCCTAGGATAAGACACTAATCTGTTCTCCAAAACTAGTTCTTTATCATCATTCAACTTATAAATGATAAAATATTTCAATCAATGTGTCAAGGACATCAATGCTTAATATTTACCTATTCCTTTAAGAAGTGAATCCAAGGTACACTCACCTGAGCATTAAGGCTCAAAGTGTAGGAGGACTAATATCCTAGTCCTTGTTAATTGGCCCCTTTTCTTGTTAGATTTGGAGTGAAAAACAAGATTCAAAGACATTTGTTTGTCAATCATATTGTAAATTTGCAAGTAGAAAGAAAAGAAACCAACAGGTATACATAACAGAATAAGACTTGTTAAGATAGGTGAACAAAAAAACTATTTCTTCCTATCTACAGTGGAGCCAAAGACTTATGTTGAAGAAAGAAAGGATGTGTGTTAGATGAGAGTTATAAATGAAGAACTAGATCATATATAAAATAATTAAACAAGGAAAATGGTACCTAGATTGATGGACAAAAATGTGATTGAAACTAAATGGGTATTTTAGAATAAGCTAAATGAAGATAGAAAAGTCACCAGAAATAAGGCAAGGTTGATAGATGTTAAGTTTTCATTTTTGAATGTAGAGCTATAAGAAGAAGTTTACATAGAGAAACTAGATGATTTAGATATAGTTTGTAGACTCAAAAAGCCATTGTATGGAATCAAGAAAGCTCCTATAGCTTGGTATGGTAGATTGGATATGTATCTACTATAAAAAAAAGATTAAGAAAGGTATGATAAATTGTCATATTTATTTAAAGGTTGAAGATGATAAGTTTCTAATAATAAATGTATATATTAATTATATTATATTTGAAGGTGATGATAATTCTTGCAAGAAGTTTTCTTAAGAGTTGTAGAAAGAATTTGAAATGTCTATAATTGGTGAGACATCATTCTTTCATGGTCTTCAAGTTATTCAAAGGAAGATGGAATTTTTATTTCTTAGACCAAGTATATCAAATAAATGTTCAAGAAGTTTGGAATGGAGAACTCTAAACTAGTTGCAACTCTTATGGCTACTAGTTTTTGGTTGAGCAAGGATGATGAATATTCAAAAGTTGATTAGAAATTGTACAAATCTATGATAGGTGGACTGGTATACTTAATCACCTCAAGACTAGATATTATGCATGTAGTATGCTTGAATGCCATATATAAAGTTAATTTGAAACAATATTAGGATATTTAGATACTTGAAAGAGACTTTGGATTTTGGTGATGGTTATTTCTTACTTAGAGCTTTTCCTCATGCTGATTGGACTAGATGTATAGATGATAAAAGAAGTACAAGTGGTGGTACATTTTTTTGGGAGATGGGCTGGTCTCTTGGACAAGAAAAAAATAGAATTCAATTTTATTATCTACTATAGAGATAAAATATATTGTAACAATATCTTTCTACACTCAAATAATTTGGATGAAGAAAATACTTAAGGATATGAAGGTAATTTTTAATGAAACTATTTTGATGATATGTGATAACACAAGTGGCATTAATATTTCAAATAATTTGATGTTGCAATCAAATAAAAAACACATTTTTGTCTGATATCATTTCTTGAGGAACAAATTTTCAAAGAAGGAAGTCAAGTTTGAGTATACATGTACCTACTAAGGAACAAATTGCAGATATTTTCATTAAGGCTCTAGCTAAGAATAGTTTTGAGTATCTTAGATAAAAAGGGAGTGTTACCCATTTTTTTCAAACTATATGCATAAGATAGGTGCATATTTCCAAGGGAAGAACTATTGGATATCCCATGTCTCCTGGATTGATTTGATGGATACTCTCGAGGGGAGTAGTGAAGGTAGTGGATTGCAGAGATTAAGTTTTCTTGATAGGGGAGTTTTCAAAGTAGATATGTTTTTAGCTATAGATTGTGGTTGTTAGATGCAAAATAAAGTTCAATGCCATTTCTGAAAGGGGGAGAAAAAATATTTTCTATGTGCCCTTTGTCCTTGATGTCAAAGTGGGATAAAAAAGTTCAATTTTATTTATTGTCGGTGTTTCCATTAATGGCAAAGGGGTAGATTATAAAAATTATATTCTTAGTGCTATTATTGGTGTCAACTACTTGGTTAAATTGATGTCAACATGATGTTCTTAAGAAGTTGGTATAGTGATGTGTGCTTTGAGTGTTGATTGCATCTGATGGAGAGTTGTGTTATTTAGGAAAGAGTATTTGATGTTTGATATGCAAGATTGCATCTGATGGACAGTTGTGCTATCAAGGAAAGAATATTTGATTTTTGAGTAGATGAAAGAGTATATGAAGGAATTGTACATTCAGATGATGTTATGTTGGTAATAGTAAGTCATTATGAGATATATCTAGATGATGGAAGTATGAGAAGCATGAATATATAGAAAAGAATATTTGATAACCTTATGGGAGAATGTTTTGCATATAACTACATAATATGACAATGGATTGTAGCTATATTTATAATGATTATGCACTATGAATATTGAACTCTCATGTCTTTAGGTCCCCAAATATTTTTCATAAGTGATGGATAACAGTAAGGTTGACTATTAGTAATAGATCAAGGAAAAGCTTAGAGAATGATCCACATTGGTATCTCAGATGGTGTAGTTTGGTGGACATGTTTGAACATGGTTTGTGAAATATTTCAATTTAGATATTTTAAAATATTGTTTTTGCAATTGAAGATAATGTACATGGGAAAAAGGATGCAAGGGATATATCTAATTCCTTAAAGCACAATTTAAAAGGAAAATGAGCTAATAGTCCCAACAAGGACTCAAGCACTAAATGGGTGTAATAATCCTTCATTATAGATATGTGTAAATGTGTAATGGGAAATGGATAGTTGTAATTTTAAACATGTATGCAAGATAGAGGGAAAACTAAGAAAATGTAGACAAATCAGGAAATACAGACTGAAAGAGGACAACATAGAACTAGAAATAACTTAAAATGAAAACTACACAATAGAACTAACCTATGGTACAAATTTTAAGCTAAAAATGTTATGCATAAAATATTCCAAATGACTTGTATCCAGGTAAAAATAATTCCAAACAATTTTTACCCTCGATTTCAGGCTGAAACTTGTAGGGTTGCTTCGACAGTTCTTGATCTTTCCACAAAAGATTCAATAGTTGGCCAACTATTCTTGTACACAGAAAAATGGGGCAAAAATTTATGGAAATCAATATGCCTTGGTCAACCCCTATTTAGGAATCAACCTTGAATTGAATTGAAATTGCATCAAGGAATGTAAATGAAAAATTAAAGTTTATCCACCTTGATTATACCTTCATAAATGGATATAGAAATAACTCATATTTATGAAGATACTTGAATGTTTCTTGAATTCAAGTTGTTGACCTTGGAATGTAAAAAGGAATCAAGGATGCCCTCTCAAATGCATAGATCTAGGAATGCTACTCCTAGATCTTCAATGTTTATATGTTTGATAATCACTTTCTTTAGAGGAATAATGCAAATAATGGATAAAATGATGATGTAGGAGCATCTTAGGTCCTTAGCAATCCTATGTCACCCAAAACATATTTGAGTTTGTTTGTGTTACTCGGTTCCTACTTTGACTGAGTTGGTTCAGTGTTCCTCAGTTTCCTTTATTCACTGGTGTTGGTCGGTTATCTCTCTAGCACTTAGTAATTTCCCTAGTGCTCGGTGATGCTTGTCTAGCGCTCGGTTGGCTTTGCTTACCGACAGGTTTCTTTTGAGTTTCTATTGAGGCTGACTTGTGCATTTAATTTGGGTCATAGATTTAATGTTGGTATCCATCATTGGGAAGTGTGTGGTCCCAGATTTGACCATTCCTTTGGTTGATTGTGGATCTGAAGCCTGACTCAATTTGGTAGCCTCTTTTATAAATATAGTTGTTTGGTTAGAGTTTAGGGGTGAGTTTGGAGAGTAAGTTTTGGTAGAAGATAGAAGATAGAAGATTAGAGATTACCTACAGATCCTCACATGTTTGAGGACTTCTGTACTTGATTGTAATATCTAGCTGAAATTGGGAAGGCCTTACAACCCAACATGTATGAATCTATTTGAAGTAAATATATGAATGATCCTACATTTTCTCTCTCCTACTGTGTTGTTGAGCAAGGTGGTTCAGGTTAGGGTGTGCCATTTTTTGGCCCCTCCTACGCTTTCTTGCATTAGGTGGTATTAGAGTGAGGTGAAATCTAGATCTAGGTGTACGAATCTAGATTTGAAGGTTCCTTCTTGTGAAGCCCTAGTTGAATTGTTGTGGGGTAGTAGATTATGATTTGACCTATAGTTGTAGAGGGTTTTCAAGATGGTTCATGGGAGGTGAGATGTGGATCCAAAATTGGTAGACATGTTGAGACAACTTGCTGCTAGGTTAGAAGCTGTTGAAATAGCCCAAAGAAGAGGAAGACATCTTGAAGATGTTAGTGATGATGAAATTGAGGTAGAACAAGGTGATGCAAAACTTGCACCTATGATGGATTAGGGTGAAGAAAGATTCTTGAAGGCTTTGAAAAGTCTGAAGTCTACACCACACTTTAATCCTCCTGAGTATAGTGGATTGGATCATTGAGATGGAAAAGTATTTTGAGTATGAAAATGTACTTGAGGAAAAGAAGGTGAAAATTTCAAGCACAACATTGAAAAGTCATGCATCCTTATGGTGGGAACATCTGCAGTTGGATAGAAAGAGGAAAGGCAAAGACAAAATCAAGGTATGGAGTAAAATGGTGATTAAATTGAAAGGAAAGTTCTTACCTTGTGATTATCAGATTAACCTAGTTAGGTGAATGCAAATTTTGAGGTAGAAAGATAGCTCAGTAAAGGATTATACTGAGGAATTCTATAGATTAGATATCTGATCTAGACATGATGAAGATGATGTGGAAAGAATTTCTAGATACCTGAATGGTTTGAGAGTTTCCATCCAAGAAGAAATTAGTTTGGTCAAATTGGAGAACATTGAAGAGGCTTATCAATTTGCATTGAAAGATGAGGAGAAATTGAACAAGAGACATGAGCAAAGATAGAGAGGTAGAGGTGGTAGATTCCCTAGAGGAAGAGGTATATCTCATGGCGAAAATAGTAGATATGAACCAGAAAAGACAAATCTGGATAAAGGCAAGATCGAGTGGAAAAGTGAAAATTCATTTAGAGGGAGAGGTAGTAACTACCAAGGTGGATATAATAGAGGTGGTTTCTGAAGAACTTTTTATAGTTGTGGAGAAGAAGGACATAAATAATTTGAGTGTACACATGCAAGTAAGAAGGCTGGTAGTTGTAGAAATTCTTTGGTGCAAGAAGAGTCACCGTATGAACTTGAGAAGGAAAATAATTTGATGGTAAGAAGAGCACTTTGGAATGAAGGTAAAAATGAAGATTCGGTAAGGAAAAGTTTTTTCAATACTAGATGTAGAGTTTTTGATAAAGTTTGGAAGGTAATCATTGACAGTGGTAGCTCAGAGAATTTGGCATCTAAGGAAATGGTCATGAAGTTGTAGTTGAAAAGGTTGGAACATCCAAAGTCCTATCAGATTTCATGGATCAAAGATGAGCATACACTCTTGGTAAGTGAACAATGCTATGTGAATTTGAAGATTGGAAAGTACTATGATAAGGTGTTATGTGATATCATGCATATGGATTGTTGTCATATTTTGTTGGGTAGACCTTGCCAATATGATAGACATGCTATATATGATGAGAGATTGCATAAATATACTATTTGGGCTGATCAAAAAAGACAAATCTTGTTACCTTTGATGAAAGAACCTGTGAAATTTTTTCTGATGGAAGGAAGAAAGTTTGTTAAGGATTTAAAGATAAATGATGTATGTTTTACTGTGATTCCTAACAAACTGAGTAAGAAAACAAAGGATAGTGTCCTTGAGGAGATTGATAAGTTACTCACCAAGTATAGTGAAATCATTTCTAATAATGTACCTGATGGTTTTCCACCAAAGATAAGCATTAATCATTGCATGGATCTTATCCTTGGAGCTAGTTTACTGAATAAGGCACCTCATCAGTTGACACCAACCAAGAATTAGGAATTGAATCGACAGATTCAAGAATTTTTGTAGAAAGGTTTGATCAGAGAAAGTTTGAGTCCTTGTGTAGTACCTATGGTATTGGCACTTAAGAAGAATGGAGAATGGTGAATGTGTACTAATTCCATAGCAATAAACAAGATAACAATGAATTATAGGTTTCCTATACTGAGAATGGATGATATAATGGATAGTTTGACTGGGGCAAAGTATTTTACCAAGATTGATTTGAAAAGTGGATATCATCAGAATAGAATTAGAGAAGGTGATGAATGGAAGACTGCTTTCAAGATAAAAGAAGGTTTGTATGAGTGGTTGGTTATGCCTTTTGGTTTAACTAATGCACTGAGTACTTTTATGAGGTTGATGAATGAGGTTTTGAAGAAATTATTGGGTAAGTTTGTGATTGTATATCTTGATGATATTTTGATATTCAGTAAGACCAGAGAAGAACATCTATTGCATGTTAGACAAGTTTTACAGAGATTGAAAGAAGAAAAGTTGCTGATAAATCTGAAAAAGTGTTCATTCATGAAAGAGGAGATTATGTATTTGGGATTTGTGATTTCAACCGATGGTTTGAAAATGGATCCTGAAAAGGTTGAAGCTATTTTGAATTGGCCTACACCTATGAATGTAAGTGAGGTAAGATCATTTCATGGTTTGGAAATTTTTTACCGAAAGTTCATTAGAAATTTCAGTTCAATTTTTAATGCTATGACTGAGACTATGAGAGGAGACAAAAGAGAATTCAAGTGGACACATGGAGCTGATAAAATTTTTGAGACTCTGAAGTAGAAGGTTGCTGAATTGCCTATTTTGGCATTGCCCGATTTCAATAAGGTATTTCAAGTGGAATGTGATGCAAGTGGAAGTACAATTGGAGCTATGTTAAGTCAAGAAGGTAAACCTGTTGCTTTCTTTAGTGAAAAGTTGAATGATGCAAAAAGGAAATATTCTATGTATGATCAAGAATTCTATGCTATTGTACAAGCACTGAAGAAATGGAGACATTATTTGATACCAAGTGAATTTGTGTTGTATACCGATCATAAGGCTTTACAGTATTTGGGTAGTTAGAATAAGTTGAATTAGAGACATATGAAATGGGTTGAGTATTTGCAGAGTTATACATTTGTGATAAAGCATAAGAGTGGAGTCACTAACTAAGTTGCTGATGCATTGAGTAGAAGGAGATCTTTGATGATCGAGATGAAAATTATAATTCTAGGCTCTGATGATATGAGAGATTCTTATGAATTTGATCCTGATTTTTCTAAGCCGTAGAGATAGTGTAGAGCTCCTATTCAAGATCAATAGAGTACCAAATGGGATGAATATTTTATGCAAGGAGGTATGTTGTTTAAAGGTATTTAGTTGTGTATACCGAGAGGAGAAATGAGAACTAATTTGATAAAAGAGAAACATAGTAGTGGTTTGGCTGGACATTTTGGTGTTGATAATACATTAAATTTACTTAAGGAGAAATACTTTTTGCCAAAGTTGTATAAAGATTTTTAGAAATTTGTGAAAAGTTGTGGAGTTTGTCAAGTTGCAAAAGGAGTTAGTTAGAATACTAGATTGTATACACTGATTACTATACCTAAGAAACCTTGGATTGACATCAGTATGGATTTTATTCTTGGCTTACTGAAGACAGTAAGAGGTAATGATTCTATATTTGTGGTTGTGGATAGATTTTTTAAAATGGCACATTTTATACCTTGTAGAAAGACATCAGATGCAATACATATAGTAGATCTTTTCTTTAAGGAAGTTGTTAGATTGCATGGATTACCGAGGAGTATTATCTTTGATCGAGATAGTAAATTTGTTGGATACTTTTGGAAGACTCTTTGGAGAAAGTTGGATACCGAGTTGAAATATAGTTCTACATTTCACCCACAAAGTGATGGATAGACATAGGTTGTGAATAGAAGCTTAGGTAATCTTTTGAGATGTATAGTTGGAGACACACCAGGTAATTAGGATTCTGTGTTGGCACAAGAAGAGTTTGCATATATAATTCAATGAATAGGAGTACTAGAAAAACACCTTTTGAGATTGTAAATGGCATACAACCGAGAGGTATATCATATTTGAGAGACATTGATGATGAAAGAAAAAGAAGTGCTAAATGAGTAAAATTTGCTGAGTATATGAAGACATTGCATGAAGATGTGAAGCTTAAGCTGGAAAAGAATAATTAGAAATACAAAGAAAGAGCTGATAGATCAATAAGACATAAGATTTTTGATGTTGGTGATGAAGTGATGGTTCATTTGAAGAAAGGTAGATTTACTATTGGAACATATGGGAAGCTAAAGATGAAGAAGTTTGGACCTTGCAATATTTTGAGAAAATTTGACAGTGGAAATGCATATGAAGTTGAGTTACCTGATGACATGGATATTTCACCTATATTCAACATTGCTGATTTGTATGAGTTTTATGAAACTGAAGAAGACATGTCAGTACCGATGGATTATCCTAAGAAGAAGAATGAAGAGGTTGAACATATTTTAGAGCAAAGAATTGGTAGAAGTACAAGAGGAAAATAGTACATGGAATATCTGGTAAAGTGGAAGAATAGATCGATTGAGGAGAGTTCTTGGATTTCATAGTCTGAGTTGGATGCATCTCAGATCATACCTACTGAATGATTTAGAGAATCATTTTCAAATAACCCTAGGTGTTTGATCCTTGGCAATCCTATGTCACCAAAAACATATTTGAGTTTGTTTGTGTTGCTCGGTTCCTACTTTGACCAAGTTGGTTTGGTGTTTCTCAGTTTCCTTTGTTTGCTAGTGTTGGTCAGTTATGTTAGCACGTGCAAAAAATTTCATGGCTCTAGCCCTTTTCCCTTAGGCTCTACAGTTATTTTTAGGTCTTTGCCTTTAGCCTTGGTTCAAATTTTTGAAAATATAGCCGTTGCATACAAAAACCCTTTGAAAGGTCTTGGCCCTTTTCTAATTTCGTGTTACCTTTTCTAGTCACTTAAAAACTTTTAAATGCACGTGCTTTATATTTTGGTCAGCCCCAGTGTTAACTTTTCCTAAGTTTCTACCCCTGACGAATTAAATGTTTTTCCTATAGTCCCCTGCGCTTGATATTTTCCTTAAAGCCTAAGTCTTAGCGTTTAATTTTTCCTATGTTTTGGCTTAATACTTTCCTGGGCCCTCTCTGACACCATCTCCATCTAACAGGTGTCACTAAAGCGCAAGGGTTTTGTTAGAGGTATGCGAAGCTGTGACCACCGTTGATCTCATTGGGTGATGTTTCCTTTCCTTTTAAGTGGGTCCACATGCCAGGTGTGCCATGTCAGCATTTTCTTATTGGTCTATGGGTAGACAACTCAGCATGTGTCAGTGGGACCTACTTTTTTGATGGGTCAGAGGGTCCTGACATCCATAATCCATCCAATGACAGGTGTAAATTCTCATGGAATTTGTCAGAGGCTTGAGATCTTATGCCAGCCATTGATCTCATGTGTCTCAAACGTATCTTTGGTGGTAGTCCTAGTGTTAGGTGGAGCTGATTTGGAGGTTGTTTATTGGTCCACATAGTATGAGGTGGAATCTTGTCAGTGGGTCTTGATCCTGTCAGTGAATTGATGAATGATGTATGATCTCATCAAGTGTGTCAAAGGCTTAAGATCTTGTGATGGTCATTGATTTTGTTTTGTGTCAGAGGGTTGTCAAAGATGGGAGGAGATTCTCAATCTAATGGTGGGCGTGTAATTTAATAGAATCTCAGATGGGTATGTGAACTTCAGATGACCGTTGATCTTCTTGGTGAAGGCTTAGTGGTTTTGATAAATGTTTTGATGGTCTAAAAAATTTATGAAGGCTTCACTCATTCACGTGAAATAGAGGTGGTTCTCTAAGTGTTTTAGCAGTTTAGTGAACAAGCGTTTGTGGAATCGCTAAACTTTCTGGCAGATAGATAAAGTGTTTCGCAAACTAGCGGTGACCTTTTGTTGCTAGTTCGCTAAATGTGGGACCAAGGTTAATGTTTTCCTATGGTCACCAGGTCACGGAGTTAGAAGGTGGGTTAAGTTTTCTTTTCATGAATTGGAAATGCATTGTCGCAGGGTCGCTAGAGGGTAAACCTAGGGTGACAGTTGAGTTAAGATCATAAAAGACCGTGAAAGGGAGAGATCTGATGGTTGCAACTTAAGGTTGATTTGATTTTAAATGTTGACCACCAATTTTTTGTTAAAGCCATAAAATGACTGTTGAGGTTCAAATTCAAATTTGTCAAGGGTTTCAGGTGACAAAAGGTACCAAAATTTATGGTTTTAATGGACGGTTTCGATTGATTTGGTGGTGCTGGTTGTTGCAGACTAGTCCGAGGGTCACTGTGGTAGGTGGCATGATGTTTTTGTACTAGGATAAGTATGGTTCTATGCTCAAGATATGTTTGCAGGTGGCTGATTTGACTGGTTTTCATGGCATTTCCTTGTTGTTTTGTACTGTTCTCATGAATTTTGATGATTGCAGATCTGTCTAAGATTATTTTTCTCTGGGTTGCTTATGTTTCTTCCCCTGCAATAAATTCTGATGTAGTTTTTGGTTGGTTGAGTTGTTGAAACCCTAACCCTAGTCACCCAAAGCTTGATGCATCCTTTTTGAGGATTCCAAGGTGACTAGGGGTATAAGAAGTAAGATGTTTTATTTTGAAAGGGTTCTGATCTTGATTAGTTCTAGGGAGTTTTAGTAGGTGGTATCATATTGTATTAGATTGAATAGAATTTCCTTGTAGTCTTTTGCAGGTTATTGAAGTGGTTTTCTCTCTTCTCTGCTTTGAGCATGTACATGATTCATTATACTTAATACAATTATTTCAAGATTTCAAGTCTCTCCTTGGTGTCAATCTTGTGAATTCTAGATTTTCTAATCTATTGCATAGGATTACCTTTTTATATGCTCTAGTCTTCAGTTCTTGATCTAGGATCAAGTGAAATATACTTTGGATAGGACATAGATTCACTTTGATTTATCTACAGAAGGATGTTATAAGTAGTGGATGGGCTGGAATGTTTGTATTTATGGCTATGAGTCTTAGATAGTAGTTGGTTCATGTTCAATGTCTATATTTGAGATTTTCCCAATGGATAATGGCACTGATCAGGGATTAGTATATTCAGTTGAGTTCAATGCTTGATTGGCTCTTGTTTACTTCTTTCCATCTTCGTATATCAACACCTTTTCAAGTTTTAATTGTATTTGGTTGATAGTAGTAATACATTATAGTAATGGAGAGTCAATGAATGTGAGGTTAGCATTTAGCACTTTCTTACTATTCAATCTATTGTTTGGACCTAGTCTTTGGTGTGTGAAGTATAGTTTTCACTGGGTTAGGTGCACCCGCCTTGGTTTTGCAGAGCCAAAAGTGAAGAGGGCAGTCTTGTCCCTATAGTTGGCCCAGTTACCCTAAGATCCTTATACATTTTGGAACTAACCAATCCTAAAATCAACTTGAGGGTATATAGGCAGCCTAAGAGCATAAGTGTCCATTTTGAACACCAACAAGATGGTGACTCTGCTGGGGAAGTGTTACACAAGTCTATAGTAACCAGTAGGTCATCATTGAAAAATAGGGTTATTCTTGTCCCTTGTCTTATAGTCTCATTTGGATATTTGTTAAGTGGTATTGTAAGATTCCCAATATACTTGGGTGGTGACTCAAACATCTCTGTAGCAATGCTAGTCAGTAGATTTTTATCGAATAAGTTATAGAGGTACTAGGTCTCGGAGGAATGAATATCCTGAAAACATAATGGAAGAAAGTATTCCAAGAACTTCTAGGCCTAGTCAGACAAGGGGAGGAAATAAGAAAAGAAATCTTTCTCATACTTAGACAAATAAAAAGGATATAAGACAAGAAACTCAAACTAGGCCTAGTCAAGAAGAAAATATTTTAGAATATGAAGAGGCTGTTGATTTGGGATTGAACCAGTATGAGGATGAATTTCAAGTGGGAGATGATGAGTCTTAGACTACTCTCCCTGAATCAGAAGAGATCTTTGAGGAGGTCTATGAATTGGAAAGAAGAGTCCAAGAATAAGTTTCTATCAGGCAACAAAGAGAAAAGGACAAAGAGGATAGAGTAAGATAAGCAATGATAAGGGTTGATCAGCTAAAGAGGTAGTTGTTAGATTTGGAGGTAATTAATTTTGTCCCAGAGCCTGAAAGAGTAGAGGAACAACTTATTGTGTATAAAACACATGAGATAACTAGGCCTAGAGATAAGGGCATACAAAAAACTATTGGAGTGCAGATTAGTGAACAGATTCATGTGGAAAACCCATTAGATCAAGGGTTGATATTAGATGCAGACCTTGAGAGGGCTAGAAAAGAGAAAGAAATGTGGGCTAAAGAACTAGAGAAGGCAGAGTTGGAGGCTACTACTACAGAAATGAGAAAGAAGATTGATTTTCTCAAGCATACCTCAGGACCTTCAAATGTTGCTGCTTCTTTCTTGGGGCAAGGTGGAAATCATGGTAACCTTGCAGCTCAAAAAAATGGTATTCCGGGTGCTACTAAAATTCTTGATGGTTCAAACACAAGGACATCTACATCTCAAGGAATGGATCCACCACATGGAGTTCCTATTCATGAAAGGTACAAACAACTTATTTTTTTTGGTATTCCTGGTTATCCTAATGTTATTCCTGATGAAATTAGAAAGAAACTCCCTAAGTTTACTGGAAACAATGTCATTACATGTGAAGAACATCTAAATTTTTTTATGGATGTAATAGATGATTATAATGTTGAGCTTGATGATGTTGTAATGAAGTTATTTGTACAATCTCTGACCGAGGATGCTAGGGATTGGTTTAGAGGATTTCCCCATGCTAGTATAGGATCTTGGAATGAATTTAAGAATTGTTTCAAAGAGCATTATGGAGATAAAACAAATGAGGGTTTTATTTTGAATGAATTCAATAACATAAAAAAAAATCATAATGAAGAGGTCCTTGAATTTAATATAAGGTTCCAAAAGGCTATGCATAGGCTACTGCAAGTTATCAGATTTGATGATAGGGTGTGTCTTATGACATACTTAAATGCTTTTGATGCAAAGATGGGTTACCTCTTAAGGGATAAGAACCATAGAAATCTTGGGGAGGCTTATAAGTTGGCTATCAACATAGAAAGTAATAGAAGAATATTAGGGAAATTAGGGAGAAGAGATGATTATAGGCCTCAAGTGCAAAACAAGAAAGAAATGGGAAGGTCTGCTAATTTTAAGCCTAAGGAGGAGGACAATCTAAAGTAGATTATAAGTGCTTTAGAGAGTCTAAAGCTTGATGAAAAAAGAAACAATAAGGTTGCAAAAAATGATAGACAAGCTTCAAGTAATTTTAGCAAGCAACCAAGAATGCAGAATTACCCATACAATACTCAGTGGAAGGATGGAAAGCCCATTTTTCCAGTTAAAAGGGATAGACCTAATGATAGGATTCTTGATCCTTTGCAAAGAAATTCAGTTAACTTGAATGATGATATCCCATGGTGTACTATTTGTCAGTCTCCTCATAGTCCAGAGCATTGTGTTATTGTTTTGAATTTACTTGATAACCAAGAACAAGATGAGAAATATGATAGGAGTGGTTGTGGAATAACTTCTTCACATGTATGGGATGAGGTTGACTCTACTAATGATGAGGAGGAAGAATTTGATGATGCTGGATGTGGTGCAGTGAAGTGTGAGGAACATGTTTCCTTAAGGAGACCCTCTGATGAGGAAATTGCACAAATCACTGTAGACATGGTCACTCAAGCTAGGAGTAATTACAATTTGAGAAGCAGGATAGTTGGAGGCACAAGTGGTAAACTAGGTAGCATGTTTATCAAGAATTCTGAAAGGAATGCATAATAACATGAGGAAAAGGAAAAGGGTGCTGGTGTTTTCAGTCAGGTTAAAATAAAAAAGAAGAGTGGGCCTACTGCAATACCTAAGTGTAAAGTAAGGACATCAGAAGTAGTTGTCCGCATACCTCAAAAGGAAGATAAATTTGTATAAAAGAGTAACTCTGACTTGATTGTCCAAAAAGAGGATAAGGGTATCTTTGAGATTAAGGAAGATATGGGCAACCATTCTTATGTTCCCATTGATATGACTAAATTGCTTTCAAAAATAACTGTCAAGGTTCCATTATTAGAAATGATGAGAATAGAAGAGCACACAGTCAAGGCCTTGGATTGGGTAAATGGTGCCTCTTCCATAAAGGTCCAAGAAGTGAACAGAGGTGACAAGCATGTGGCTACTTTAGATGACACACCTGATAGTAAAAATGAAGAAATTGTCTCTAAGATTCCTTAGAGGTATTTGGATGCAAACATTGTAAATACTGCATCAGGGACAGTTGATCCTTTTTTCTTGTCCCTTATGATAAATGGAAAATTATTGAAGAATTGCATGATTAATTTTGGAGCATCAAACACTATCATGCCTATAGAGATCATGAAGTCACTGGGACTAAAGGTTGATACACCTCATGGGAGAAGCCAAGCTATGGACTCAAGAGAAGTTCCAGTTATTGGTACCATTAAGGCTTTGCCTTATAAATTAGCTGCATTTCCTGACAAACAATTAACTATGAGTGTTCTTGTAGTCGACATTCCCCCTCAATATGCAATGTTGTTATCTAGAAAGTGGAGTGCCTCCATGGGAGGAAGTATTCAATGTGACTTTTCCTTTGCCACTTTCAGCTTTGAAGGTGAAAGTGTGAAAGTTTCAAGGGAAGCTAGAACTCCACATATGATTGAGGAGGATGAAGAGGACAATATGAATTGTTTTATGCACACTGACATTGGTTCTTTCCAAGTTCAGGAGAGAGAGATGCAAGAGAAGGTCAAGCCTATCTTTCTGGCTGATGATAAGAGTAACATGGCATAAGGTAATGTATTATGGACCCTGTATTTTGATGGAGCAAGTTCAAAGGAAGGTGCTGGAGTAGGAGTGCTATTGATATCCCCAAGTGGTAAGAATTTTAAGTTTTCTTTCACTCTCTTGTTCCCTTGCACAAATAATATTGCTGAATATGAGGCCCTACTGATTGGTTTGAGACAAGCATCAAAACATGGGATCAAACATCTTAGGGTGATTGGTGACTTTGAGTTAATAGTTTCTAAGATTAGATCAAAGTATGCATCAAAGAATCAAAGGTTGAAACAATATAGAAATGTTGTTTGGGATGAAATTGAAGGTTTCAGTGCCTTTGGTATTGATTGGGTGGATAGAAGCCAAAATAAGATGGCTGACTTACTAGCAAACATAGCATTAAGGCCAAAGGATATTACCTTTGCAGGGATATCCAGGATTGAGTGCAAGTCTCAGCTTTCTAGCCTAGACAATGTTGAGAATTGGTAGGTATTTTCTGATGATCAGGATATACTAAGGTTTTTGCTATGTGAATCTCATTTTGATGGCCAGGAGATGGATTTCAGCACTTTTGTTGACATCAAAAATGGAAAAGAGAATGTTCTTGGGAAGGAAGTTTTGCAATTAAAATCAAATAGGGTCCCAAGGGGACTGGTTGCTCTTGAGAGGGCATTTGATGATAAAGAAAGGACTTGTTTTCCTAAATTTGTTGATAAGATAAATGATTTGGAGCAAATAAATTTAGGAACAAGTCAAATGCCCAAAAATGTTTACATTGGTAAATGTTTATCCTAAAGAACTAGGAATAATCTGACTGATCTTCTCAAAAGATTCAGACATGTCTTTGCATGGTCTTATGATGATTTGAAAGCTTATAGAGAAGATTTATTCTAGCATGAAATACCATTGAAGGAAGGCACTAAACCTTTTAGGCAGAAATTAAGGCCCGTGAACCCTACTTTGGCACCAAAAATGCAAGATGAACTTAAAAAGATGATGGATGCTGGCATTATTAAGCTTGTCAGACATTCTACTTGGGTGTCAAATTTGGTTTCGGTTAGGAAGAAGAATTGTGACATTAGGTTATGTTTTGATTTTAGGAATTTGAATGTCAATTATTTGAAGGACAATTATGGTTTGCCTAATATGGAGAATATGCTGCAGAAGGTTACTGGATCAGAGTTGATGTCCATGATGGATGGTTTCTCTGGATATAATCAAGTCATGGTCAAGGAATCAGAACAATTTAAGACTGCATTCACTACCCCTTGGGGAACATATGTTTATGTTAGAATGCCTTTTGGTCTGACAAATGCAAGAGCTACTTTTCAGAGAGCTATGGATGTAGCCTTTACAGACTTTATAAACAAATTTCTAGTGGTGTATTAGGATGATCTCACAACATATTCAAATAAGGAAAGTCAACATTGTGAACATCTTGAGAAAATTTTTATTAGGGCCTTGGAGTATGGGATCTCTTTGAACCCAAAGAAGTGTTCTTTTGGTGTTGTGGAAGGCAGGCTCTTAGGACATATTGTGTCCAAGGATGGAGTGAGAATTGACCTTGAAAGGGTTATGGCTATAGATAAACTTTCACCACCTAGAAATGTTAAAGGAATACAATCTTTCTTTGGGCAGGTAAATTTCCTAAGGAGATTTGTTACAAATTTTGCAAAAATTAGTATCCCTATCTCTAGGATGTTGAAAAAGGAGGCAAAGATTGAGTGGAATGAAGAAGTAGATGAATCTTTTAGAAGTATCAAAGGGGCCATCAAGGATGCTCTAGATTTAAGGACACCTAATTATGGTAAGCCCATGCATATATTTTCTTTTGCTTCTTATCATACAGTTGCAACATTTTTATTACAAAGAATTCAGATGGATATGAACAACCCATATCATATTTTAGTAAATCCTTACAAGTAGAAAAATTGAAATATGACATTACTGAGAAATAGGCTTATGCCTTAGTCAAAGCAGTCAAGGCTTTTAGATGTTATCTTGTAGGAGCTAAGGTGGTTGCTTATGTTCCTAGTGCTACAGTTAAGGATATATTGGTGCAACAAGAAGTTTCAGGAAAAAGATGTAGATGGATCAATAGGATCGAAGAATTTAATATTGATATCCAAATTACAAAATTGGTAAGAGGCTTAGGTCTTGCAAAGTTAATGGCACAAAACAATTTAGTTGCAAATCATGTGAATGTGTTAGAAGAAGAACAAAGTCCATACATTTGTGATATGGATTATTGTGATTGATACAAAGATGTTATTGGCTACTTGCAAAAATTGGTCCTTCCCCCCGAGATGGATGAAAATAGAAGGAGAACTATCAAGTTGCAATTTGCAAGGTATGCCATTATACATGGTAAGTTGTGGTGGAGAAGCAATGAAGGAGTGTTGCTAAAATGCATAGATCATGAGAGGTCTAAGGCTTTGTTAAAGGAAATGCACCAAGGTGTGTGTGGAGGACATTATATGGAAAAGACCATAGCCCACAAGATCCTTAGGTCTAGATTTTGGTCTCCTACAATTTTTAAGGATACCCATCAGTTTGTAAGAAAATGTGATGCATGTCAGAGATTTGTTGGAAAATTGAAGTTTAATGGGAATTTACCACTCAGACCTGTTGTAGTTCAGGCTCCATTCCAGAAGTGGGGTATTGACTTCATTGGGGAAATTCCAAATAAGTCTAGTGGTGGACATTGTTACATATTAGTGGCAACATACTATTTTACTAAGTGGGTTGAAGCTATCCCCACTAGAAAGGCTACTAGCAAAGTGGTGATAGATTTTATGATGCAAAATATCCTTACCAGGTTTGGTTACCCAGAGGTGTTTGTGGTTGATAATGCAATTTATTTTAGATCACAAGAATTTAGTAATTTTTGTCAGCAATATGGGATACACATTTCATTTTCTTCTCCATATCATCCACAAGGAAATGGCCAAGCTAAGTCCAGTAATAAAAGTCTGATTAAGATTCTCAAGAGAGTGTTGGACAAAAATAAGAAAGCCTGGGACTCAAAGTTATGGTGGGCACTGTGGGCTGAGAGGGTAACTGTAAAGAGGGCCATAGGTTATGCTCCATTTGATTTGGTATATGGAATAGGTGCTAGATTGCCTCAAAATAATCTATTGCAGATGTAAAAATTTATCCAAGCATATGATGAAGACTTGAATGATGAAATGAGAGTAAGAATGGATGAACTGATCCAATTGGAAGAGGTAAGGAGGGATGCACATGAAAGAAATGAGGCATTACAGAGACAATGTAAGAATTTATTTGATAGGAGGGCCACCCAAAGAAGTTTTGAAATTGATGACCTCATCTTGATGTGGAATGCAAGGTTGGAAGATAAGGGGAAGCATGGAAAGTTTGATCCAATTTGGTTGGGCCCTTATCTTATTGAAAGCAAATGGGGGACATATTCTTATGTTCTAAAAATTTTAACTAGTGGTACTTTGGAATTGCCTGTTCATGGACAATTCATAAAGTTTTACTTCTCCTGGAGTATCTTTTCCATGAGTAGTAGTTTAGGTTTTCCCTTGTGCAGTCGTTTGTTTTTGCTTTTTGTGTGTCAAAGTTTTGAGTTGGTCTACTCTTCCAGGAGATTCTAGCTTGCTCGTTGTATTTGTAGGAGATACACATCCCTAAGCATGAGCCACTGTTAGCACATGCAAAAAATTTCATGGCTCTAGCCCTTTTCCCCTAGGCTCTGCAGTTATTTTTAGGTCTCTGCCTTTAGCCCTGGTTCAAATTTTTGAAAATATAGCCGTTGCATACAAAAACCCTTTGAAAAGTCCTGGCCCTTTTCTAATTTCATGTTACCTTTTCAGGTCACTTAAAAAATTTTAAATGCACGTGCTTTATATTTTGGTTAGCCCCAGTGTTAAATTTTCCTAAGTTTCTACCCCCGGTGAATTAAATGTTTTTCCTAGTCCCTTGTACCTTATATTTTCCTTAAAGCCTAAGTCTTAGTGTTTAATTTTTCCTATGTTTCGACTTAATACTTTCTTGGGACCCTCTCTGACACCATCTCCATCTAATGGTTGTCGCTAAAGCACAAGGGTTTTATCAGAGGTATGTGAAGCTGTGACCACTATTGATCTCATTGGGTGATGTTGCATTTGCTTTTAAGTGGGTCCACATGCCAGGTGTGCCATGTTAGCATTTTCTTATTGGTCCATGGGTAAACAACTCAACATGTGTCAGTGGGACCTAATTTTTTGATGGGTCAGAGGGTCCTGACATCCATAATCCATCCAATGGTGGGCGTAAGTTCTCATGGAATCTATCAGAGGCTTGAGATCTTATGCCAGCTGTTGATCTCATTTGTCTCAAACATATCTTTGGCGGTGGTCCTAGTGTCAGGTGGAGCTGATTTGGAGGTTTTTTATTGGTCCATGTAGTATGAGGTGGAATCCTATCAGTGGGTCTTGATCCTGTCAGTGAATCGATGAACGACATATGATCTCATCGAGTGTGTTAGAGGCTTAAGATCTTGTGGTGGCCATTGATTTTGTTTTGTGTCAAAGGGTTGTCAGAGATGGGAGGAGATTCTCAATCTAACGGTGGGCGTGTAATCTGATAGAATGTCAAATGGGTATGCAAACTTCAGATGACCGTTGATCTTCCTGGTGAAGGCTTAGTGGTTCTGATAAATGTTTTGGTGATCTAAAAAATTTATGAAGGCTTCACTCATTCACGTGAAATAGAGGCAGTTCTCTAAGTGTTTTAGCGGTTCAGCGAACAAGCATTCATGAAATCGCTAAACTTTCTGGCAGATAGATAAAGTGTTTCGTGAATTGGCGGTGACCTTTTGTTGCTAGTTCGCTAAATGTGGGACCGAGGTTAATGTTTTCCTCTGGTCACTACATCATGGAGTTGGAAGGTGGGTTAAGTTTTCTTTTCACGAATTGGAAATGCATTGTCGCAGGGTCGCTAGAGGGTAAACCCAGGGTGGCAATTGAGTTAAGATCATAAAATACCGCGAAAGGGAGAGATCTGATAGTTGCAACTTAAGGTTGATCTAATTTTAAATGTTGATGGCTGATTTGCTATTAAAGCCATAAAATGACTATTGAGGTTCAAATTCAAATTTGCCAAGGGTTTTAGGCGACAGAAGGTACCAAAATTTATGGTTTTAATGGCCGGTTTTGATTGATTTGGTGGTGCTGGTTGTTGCAGACTAGTCCGAGGGTCCCTCTAGTATGTGGCATCATGTTTTTGTACTAGGAGAAGTATGGTTTTGTGCTTGAGATGTGTTTTTAGGTGGCCGATTTGACTGGTTTTCATGGCATTTCCTTGTTGTTTTGTACTGTTCTCATGAATTTTGATGATTGCGGATCTGTCTAAGATTCTTTTTCTCTGGGTTGCTTATGTTTCTTCCCCTGCAATAAATTTTGATGTAGTTTTTGGTTGGTTGAGTTGTTGAAACCCTAACCCTAGTCACCCAAAGCTTGATGCATCCTTTTTGAGGATTCCAAGGTGACTAGGGGTATAAGAAGTAAGATGTTTTATTTTGAAAGGGTTCTGATCTTGATTAGTTCTAGGGAGTTGTAGCAGGTAGTATCATATTGTATTAGATTGAATAGAATTTCCTTGTAGTCTTTTGCAGGTTATTGAAGTGGTTTTCTCTCTTCTCTACTTTGAACATGTACATGATTCATTATACTTAATACAATTATTTTAAGCTTTCAAGTCTCTCCTTGGTGTCAATCTTGTGAATTCTTGATTTTCTGATCTATTGCATAGGATTACCTTTGTATATGCTCTAGTGTTCAGTTCTTGATCTAGAATCAAGTGAAATATACTTTGGATAGGACATAGATTCACTTTGATTTATCTACAGAAGGATGTTATAAGTAGTGGATGGGCTGGAATGTTTGTATTTATGGCTATGAGTCTTAGACAGTAGTTGGTTCATGTTCAATGTCTGTATTTGAGATTTGCCCAATGGATAATGGCACTGATCAGGGATTAGTATATTCAGTTGAGTTCAATGCTTGATTGGCTCTTGTTTACTTCTTTCCATCTTAATATATCAACACCTTTTCAAGTTTTAATTATATTTGGTTGATAGTAGTAACACCCTATAGTAATGGAGAGTCAATGAATGTGAGGTTAGCATTTAGCACTTTCTTACTATTTAATCTATTGTTTGGACCTAGTCTTTGGTGTGTGAAGTATAGTTTTCACTAGGTTAGGTGCACCCACCTTGGTTTTGCAGAGCCAGAAGTGAAGAGGGTAGTCTTATCCCTATAGTTGGTCCAGTTACCTTAAGATCCTTATACATTTTGGAACTAACCAATCCTAAAATCAACCTAAGGGTATATTGGCAGCCTAAGAGCATAAGCGTCCATTTTAAACACCAACAAGTTATCTCTCTGGTGCTCAGTAATTTCCCTGGTGCTCGGTGATGCTTGTCTGGCACTCGGTTGGACTTTCTTACCGATGGTTTTTTTTTGAGTTTCTGTTGAGGCCGACTTGTGCATTTAATTTGGGTCATATATTTAATGTTGGTATCCATCATTGGGAAGTGTGTGGTCCCATATCTAACTATTCCTTCTATTGATTGTGGATTTGAAGGCCGACTCAGTTCGGTAGCCTCTTTTATAAATGTAGTTGTTTGGTTAGAGTTTAGGGGTGAGTTTGGAGAGTAATTTTTGGTAGAAGAGAGAAGATAGAATATTAGAGATTACTTGGAAATCCTCGCATGTTTGAGGAATTTTGTACTTGATTATAATATTTGGTGAAAACTAGGAAGGCCTTATAGCCTGACATGTATGAATCTATTTGAAGTAAATATATGAATGATCCTGCATTCTCTCTCTCCCACTGTGTTGTTGTTGCTTCCGTGTGTTGTTGAGAAAGGTGGTTCAAGTTATGGCATGCCATTTGTTGGCCCCTCCTACCCTTTCTTGCATCAAATGATCTTCTAGATTGATTCATAACTCATCGACTTAGCCATCATGGGGGAGAAGATTGCTTCAATGCAAATAATTTTCTTTAAATTTCCTTGGATGCTTGAAGAAATGCTAGATCTTGGATGTTTGCCTTCAAATTTTGTGAATACTCTTGAAATATTGACCATGGTTACAAAAATGAGGAGAGATAGGGCATTTATATACCTTTCAAACATTTTTGGATTCAAAATTAAGGGAGGCTAACCACATGATCTATTTTCCCACCAAAACATTGACATAATCCCTTGGTTCAAATTTGAGCCATTATATGTAGGTGAATAACATTCCAAATGCTATTGACCTAAGGGAATCTGATGAAATTGTAATTGAGTGTCGATATTATAAGGTAGATGCATAATTAAGTGGAAATTGTAATCACCTAAAATTGGTCTAGTAGAACTTGAACCCCCTTTTTTGATCAAATTGCCTATTTGATAGACATAATTATGTAGAGTAACCTTTAAAATCCCCTTTGCATGATTAAACAAAAAATCTTATATCAAGCTTATAATATGGTCTAATTTCTAGAGCTTGCATATTTATTTAATTGCTATAACCTTGCTTTTAATATAAAGTTTGTACACTTTTATTAAAAGAATGCATTCACATGTGTGCACATACTTAATCTTGATTAATTAGCAATTAAAGAGGATTTTTGCATTCAAAATTGCTATTTTGTCTTATTCTACCTAACATTTCCCTTTTGCCTCTTAATCCTCACCACCCATCTCTACCTAACCTTGCATCTCCTTGCATATATTTTTTCCTCTTCATCTCAATCACTCATTCTTTTTCCTCTTAATCTCCACCCTTCATTCTTGAGATAATTACTTTAAAATGAAGTTGTTCACCTGCTCAAGGGTCCCAAACTTAATAATTTTCATCTTAGATTTTGGTGAATTTATCTTTCTTGCATTCTTACATTCTAAGAATAATCTTGTTATTTGAATTCTTAGCTTAGCTTCATTTCTAACTTAATATTTCATTGTTAATCTATTTTACTTTCTTTTATTATTTCATAGTATATCTCTTGCATTTTCATTCTAGAATAGTTGTTTGCATTCATTCTTAGCTTAATATCTCATTCTTAGCTTGGATTCTTGCATCTTAGCTTCATTCTTAGCTTTGAATCTTCCATTTTGGAGTAGTCAAGTCACTAATCCTCTATGCTAATTTTATGAGCATCATGAGAAGGAGTAAACTCACTTCAACTAGGAAGCTATGAGCTGATTCTTGAGATCTCCTCCTCCATGGATTGTCTCAAGTGTAATGGTTCATAGAAGTGTGTCACACTTTTGATCACATATTTTTGGTGCCCACCATGGGGCTAGAATCACATTTTTAGCTCCATTTCTTCCATTTTCGGGTCTTTTCCATCGCAAGTTCGTCACTTTGTTTTTACAAGATAGAGAATCATAGGAAACTTAAGACTATAATTGGGGGATATTCTAGTATACTTCCAGGTGACATTTCTCATTCTCTGTAATATCATTCTATTTATCTGGGAAATATCACCCGCTTTAGAGAGAAATATTGTTCTATCACTCTAAGGTATATTGTCTAGGCTTGAAATATCTCTTGGCTTCTTTATAGTATATCATATGATTTTTTGTTAGAATGATTAAATGTTGTTCAGATTTAATTTCTATCACAATCTAAGTTTTAGCTGAGATTGCTTGATTTTTCTTGCATTTTCAGATTTTCTAGCTTTCTAATGACAACTAACAAGTGATCTTGTAGGGCCATTGCTTTCATTTGCATGTATTGTTTGCCTTAATTTGTGGTTTTGTAGGATTTTCTTGCCAAAGAGATCAATATCTTCATGACTACTAATGCTTTGTGATGTAGGACACTTGTCAAAGATTCAATCTTGATACTAATTCTATTTATCTTGTAGGTTTCCTTGGAGATACAAATCAACATTATGTTTTGTTACATTTAGTTTTCTATGCACCTAGCTTAATTAGAAGGCTTCAATTCTTGTGATTAGTTGAGTAGTAGGAGAGTATGCTCTTTTCCTTTTGGAAAATCAGAAATCTTGACCTACTTAGTTGATCACTTGCAACTAGTATTGGGTAAATTAATATGTGCTTGATGTGTTTGAGAGACACTATGGAGTAGGAGAGTATGCTCTTTTCCTCATGGAAAATCAGAAATCTTGACCTCCATTATATATCCATTTCTTTTCTTGCATTTACCTTTAGAGGGCCTACCAAGAGAGCAATATTTTGGGAATGATCCAAGTGGGGAACAAGAGAACATGGCTGTTCCATCCCACTATAATAAAAATCTTCCTTCAATCTAAAGATAGGGAAGAATTGGATATTTTCTATTCCTAATGCTTCTTCATGTGTAGGGCCTAGTTTCCTAAATCATGCTAAGAAATACTACACTTGATTGGGTGCTTGTAGGGCTTTCTTGGTCTAAATCTTGTTTACAAGACTACAAGGGGAGTACATTCAATTTGTATAGAGCTGAGAGGTCTAAAGTTTAAATATTGGTTACGAGACTATGCATTTTGGGTGCTTGTAGGGTTATAGGCCTTAATTTCGCTTGCAAAAATATAAGGGGTAGTAATGAAAAATATTCTTACTAAACAACTTAGGACTTAGAGACTATCCTTTTGGCCATGCAACTTCCTTTGTGCAAGAATTGATCTGAGTGGACTTTACCTGGATCACCCCAAGATACTCACCATATGTGCTCCCCTAGATGCAAATCCATGACAAAGCCAACATCACTTTGTGTGAGGTGAAGGAGTATCAAGTTGTGGGAAAAGGTTGAAACACTCCTCTCTTGACCTTAGGAAGTTTTTCTTGATGTGCTTTAATGTGCTAAGATTTGTGAAAATATCTTTTGATCATACATGTGATAAAATTGGCACCTTGTTATAACTTTCAAGACCTCACATATGTTTGTATCCACAAGGTTTCTTTATCCCTTGTTCACACTACTTGCTTTTAAAATAAACCTTGTATAGGAAATGATCCAAACTTGTCAATCAACCTTGCAATCCTTTGGAATCAAACTTTTGGACTAAGCTCAAATGTTATCAACATTACTTCTCATTTTCTATCCTTAGCTCATCTTGTTATTTGGTACATTACAATATGTTAGGAATTGCCTCTAGCTAGAAAAGATAACTTTTATCTCTTGACTACATTCTTGGCTAGTAGAATGTTCACTTTTCTATCATCTCTTTGATCAAAGCTTTTGAATGATCTATCCTATCTTTTCTTATTCACAAGTTTCATAGGTAGGGATCTACTCACAGCCTGGACATTTTATAACAAGTTATCTTTGTTCTATCTCTTACAATTTTAAACTTTGGACAAGTGAACAGTTTCACCTACCTAGCTTGAAAATCAAGTCAGCCTAAGTCATCCTATTTGGATTTTTACAACCTTCTTTCATGCTGGTCACAACTAGATCTCAGATCCATGAAGGAAAGAAACTCAAAGATACCTTTGACAAATAATCTAAAGAAGATCCTATACCTTGGAGTTTCAAACCTTATGCTAATATCTCTAGTGAATCTACCTTATCCTTGTTGGAAAGTTATCTATACTAAGGTATATGACCAGATATAGTGTTGTCATTATGGTAACAAAGTCATATAGCAGTTTGGAGTCAGTGCACTTGATGTAAAGATCAAAATTTAGTTAAGTGTTGAAGACTGGATAGTATACAGAGTTGCTACAGCTCAAAGCATCAACACACATGTGTATGGACAAATTATGGTATGCACCCTAGAAGTTAAGTTGGTTAGACTATATTATTACTTGGTTTATGAGTGCATGATTAGATGTGCAAGGATAAGAAAGTTACAATTAGTTGAAGTTGCACAGCCAGTTTGTGCCAGCAGAGTACAGAGCATGGAGCCAACAGTTAGTATTTTGGTTTGCGGTTATAATGTAATATTGTAAAGGATATGCACCCATTGTATTTAGGTTTTTGACATGTTTATATGTATAATTGTAATCAAACTTAAGCCAAATCATTTGGAAGCATTGTTTGTAATTAGTTATAGGGCCGACCTAATTATGACGCAGGGGCAGGGTAGATACAAGTAGAATCAAGCAGAATTGAGTCCACTTGAATCAACAAACAAGCCTTGCTTAGAGTTACACAATGGAAGAAATATAAGATCACATGAAAGTAATGAAATCATAATGGATATGAGACAATCAACTGTAGCAACAACATAGAATTATATTATTTCTTTCAACATGTGCGGCTATGAGGCCTTCCGGGTTTCTGCCTTATACAATGAGAATTATGAAATCAGAACTACAACTTGCATCCTATCTTTTTCTCCAATGATGTATCTTGATAATCCTTCCTCTTATATCTCCCTGATTCTTCTTCCTTTCCTACTACATCAATCTAGACTCCTTATATAGCTAGCTAAGCCATAGGTCAGCCAGTCAGGCATTTAATTACACTATAGGTCCAGTCAGGAAGATTTAAACCAAAAATAATGCTAGAATGAATATAAATTGATGAAAATTTGGATTTAGGTCCTTACATGACCCAAGAAAAGTCCTTTAAGGGTGCAAGGTCCCATTTGATCATAAAGAACATCGCAAGAAGAAACACCACATGTTTCACCTGAAAATTGGTAAAAAATAGGTCCTCGAGAACAACGGGCATAAATTTTTACTCATAATGAATTAGGGCTTTCTATCTTGGGAAATGATAGTAATTTAGGTCCTCTAAAACTACTTAAGATTTCAAAGGATGATTCCTTATGGATCAAGATCTTCACTATGAACAATCAGCACCAAAATTATAGGAAAACATGGTTCCGACGGTAAGGAAAACAATTGTAACTTTGAAACAGTCCATCCAAAATTTATGTGCTCATAGGAGAAGGTTCCCAAATAGGTCCTCAGCATAATTTAAGCTTCTCACACCATGAAACCAACAAATATAACAATTATAAAGAAAACAATAGCAAACAGCTACAAAAATCAGGAAATGTTTTTGGTTGATGCAAGATTGCTCAAAGACCCAAGATGCTCCTGCATCAGACACCTGGGGTAAATAAAGAACTTATGTCCACATTAGGCACTACTGATATTATGACTTGAATCATAAAGATCCAACTCATCTTGTGTAATCCATGAACTATCTTCAACTAGCTTGTCTTTCCACTGCACTAGATATTCGATGTAGTCTTTTCCTCTTGTATTCTTGCTCACTCTTTTATTCAAGATCTTATCAATGCTATCTCTATTATTCTTAGGATAATATAGATCATCTTCTATCTCATCATTTGATTCAAAGTACTCAAAGATATCAGTGATATTGAATATAGGTGATATATGTTAGAAATAGGAAATACTGAGAGGGGGGGGGGTGTGAATCAGTATTTCACAAACTTTTACTTTTGCCCACTTATGGATATAACAGATTAATTTAGTGCATACAAAGCATAAGAAACTAAATATCATAAATAATAGTAAATGTAAAAAAATCATAACACATGATATGTTCTCAAGGAAACCCTAGCCAAGGGAAAACCCCGGTGGGGATGGTACTCACAAAGATCCACTAATCAAAAGATATCTGATTAAGGATGTTGACCCTGTTAGGAGCCTGTTATAATCATATAGTGTATCAGTCCTGGTTAAGGGACTATAGGCCTTGTTATAAGCCTCAACCATGTTAGGAGTTGTAGATACAAAACTTGATTACCAGATGAGCTCACTGCCCAAACAAGTAATACAAATGTTTACTGATTACAATATGGTATTGCTTACAACTTCGCATCAACAACTTTCACTGCTATCACAATTTACATATATTACATGTTACATTTCAAGTATGTTTGATACATCTTTATTTATACAAGATACAAACATAATATCTTTCTCTTGTCAGCTTACATATCTTTATCCAAGAGTAAACATATAGGATGTCATCTCTTTATAATATTAAGTCATTATTTTGACAAGCAAAATAATCCCTTAATTCATTTACTAGTTCTGTCTTCAAAACTACACTGTCAGTTGTACTCTGTCATTGGTAAAATAGTCATAACTTTGTCCGTACTATCTATACTATTTTGCACACTAAGATGGGGTATCCTTAGACACCATAGAGTCTATGTTCAACTGTGCAAACTCTGATCATGCTCCAGTGAACGTCGCGAACACAAATTGTATCGGGTGCTCTGTCAAAATCACTGTTACATACTTAGACAATTTTAGTCTACGATCTTCCATACTTACTTTCCAGCTTATGCACTCTTCATAGGAAACATATGTTTCCATAATGACAACATCTATGTACATACCTCAGCCAAATTGCCAACAATCTCCCCCTTTGTCATTGGTGGCAACATATGAGAAAATTGGCTAAGTGTACAAGTCAAAATCTCAAAATTTGTATCAAAGTTTTGGCCATAGTATAAAATAAGTATACTATCCTTATATCTCCTCAAAATATACACATAATCTATAAAACTTCATAATACTCCATATAACTCCCCCTATGAGTATCCTTCCTTATCATATATAGACAATTTTCTAAGTATCTCTCCCCCTTTGACAACAATGAAAAAATAAAGGGTGGAAAGGGATATACAAAATTGTGTCAAAACTTTTACCTTACTATCTTAATGCAAAGCCGGTAGGCTTCCAATACAATCTACAAAATCTATCTTCCAAGTCTCAAAATCTTTCTCCCATGCCTTTTTTATTGATTCTGCTACAGTGAGTAAAGTACTCAATCCGTATGCTGCAATCTGACATGCTTGAAGGGATTCAAAATTGAATTTCTGAAATGCTGTATTAGTAGTAAGACATTCATCTAGCTACTCTTCTATTATAGTCAACTTGATTGAGACATGCTCTCTCAAGATGTTTATTCTGATAATTTTCTTGTTCTTCTCATCATTCAAAGTCCTTATTTCATCACATAATTTTTTGATCTTATTCTGAACTGTACTAATCTTTATGTTTAGGCTGGCCAAAGAGTTTGTCTCTACTACAATTTCATCTTGCTTCTCTTTTATCTTCTTTTCATCCTCAATTAAAATATTTTCAGATTTTGTACACTAAATGTACAAACACTTTCCAGTCTCAAGATGTTTCCTTAAGTCCTTAATGTGTCTGTCAAGGCTGTCAATGTCATTTTTGATATTCTGACTTATATTCTGCAACATCTCAACTTCATAAGCTGCCAGAGCCTTAACCTTAGCAATATCAGTTAAATTAGTGAACTCAACATCAAAAGATTTAATTACCATCTTTGCTCTTTCAAGTGGATCTGAATCAAAGACTTTTGTAGATATGAAACTTTGTAGCTTCTCAGTCAAATCTTTCAGACTACCTTCCAAATTCTTAACTTTCTTGTTCTTTCCAATAATTTTTTTCAAAGAGGTGATCAACTCTAATTGATCATCATCATCAACTTCCTTGCTCAAATCTTCAATCAATGTTTCTATTCCTTTCTCCTTTCCAGTCTTAGGAGTAAGACTAATGTCTTCTTGTGGTTCAATAGGTGTATGGGCCTCTATTTCCATTTGCACTTCAGTATGTGTAGTCTCTATTTCAATAGTCTTTTCTTGCTCTCCCAAAACCAAATTGTCAACAATGTTATCCAAACTGTTGAGTACAACATCATCTGAATCTAAAGTAACTTTAGTTCCTTCAATGTCCATAGATTCTATGCCAATGTTTATAGAATAAGAGGGAATACCTTCAACTTCAACTACCTCTACTGATGCCTCTTCTTGTTCTGAACTCTATTTCTCTACTGGTTCTACAACTAATTGATCTTTGCTATCTTTTCCTGCTACCAAGTTTGCTAGCACTTGCACAACTGCCTATTTAGTTTTAGTCTTTACTTGCTCATACTATCCTCCCACTATTTTTATAATTCTTCTTTTGGTTCTTAATAGGGTTTCAAGTGGCTTGAGGATCTGTTTAAGGTGGTCATCATCTCTTATCTCACAAAATTGTCTGATCACATTCTCTCTCATTTTGGTATCTTCTTCTTGTGCTCTCATCTTTCTTCTCACAAGTCTATTGTACAAATCTTTTGGTATCTTTCCATGAATAGTATCAAATTTCTTGTTTGACAAAATCATATGTGTAACCATTGCATTCTCAAGATTCAATCTGTCAAAGGATCCATATAAATCATAGTATTTGTTCATTTTGGTAAAGTCTCCATGCTGCATAATATCTTCATTAACTCTTTCTATCCTTGGTTTCCATGATTTCTTCTTTGTTGTCACTTCATCATCTTTTATCTCTGCAACTCTTCTAGGTACTGGTGGAACAATTATTTTCTATCTTTTACCTGGTCCTAAAGCACTTGCCTTCATTCTTTTTCTCGGTGCTGAAGAAAAGGGTTTCTCTGTCTGACTGATTTCTTGCTCCTTCTTAGGTTCTTCAACCTTTACCTTTACTTGAATAGGTTCTGCACTTGATGCCAAAGGTGGGACTGATAGTATCTCACTTTTCCTTATTACTTCTATAGTTTTCTTTGCAATATCAAATTCCTGCTCACTCATACCTAATTCTTTTATAATTTTCTTTATTGTAGACTCCACTCTCTTCTTTGATTGTTTCTCTTCCTTAAGTGTCTTTGCTGAATCAAAGTTTTCATCATATGTTCCAAATCTGTTGCCATGAGCATCAAATTTAATTTTCTATAATCTACTAACATATCCTTCTATTTCAACTTTAGAGATTTCATAGCCAAGAGGGTCTATGAATTCATGTCTAGGTTCTACTACCTCAATGTAAGTGAAATCAGTATCAACCATAAAACATATATCATCTTTGTATTTCTCAACTAGGGATGGAGGAATTCTTGATCTATTTACTACAATGTTCTGAAAATTTTTCAACACTAACTTTACACAGTCATTAACCTTCTCAATAAGATGTTTCATGTAAACTTTATTGATTCTTGCCATAGTATTCTCACCATCATTCCATTCAATAGTGTAAGGAAATCTTCTTAGCAAGTGGAAGAACATGTAAGTAACCAATGAGGAAAATCTAAAGTGAGTGTATTTAGCTTTCTTTATCTTTTCCAAATTCTCAAACAACTGTATTCTCAAAATTTCACACATATCCACAGGCTTCTTCTCTACACACATCAAATAAGCAATGTGTACCATACCTGCTGGCATATCATCTTCTCTAGAGCTTCCACAGAACTTTGTTGTCAAAATCTTACACAAGTATTTTACATCATCTTGCTTAATCTTACTAATGACTATACCTCTACCATTGTATACTGAACTGGTGTTTTCAATCAAAATCTTTCTCATGTTTTTCTCATTGAGTGGAATTGCACCAAATTTTGATAATCTAGTCACATCATGAATTAGGTCTACAGTTCTGTCTATAACTCTATCTTCTAACCAAAATTTACCATTATGTATCCTACTCAAAATGATCTTAGTACACTCCTCATCATCAAATTCATATTTCATAAAGTACTTAATGATTTCATTGTTTTCTAGATGTTCATAACCTTGTTTCACCGACATATCTAAGTTGTACAATTTCTTATATTCACCATTAAAATCACTCTCCCTTAGGGTTTCATACTTGCATCCAAGATAACTTTTAACATTCTCTAAATGAAGAACTTCATCTGGTATGGATGATAAGGCTAAACTAGCATCTCTTTTTGAGGGTTCAACTGGATCTTTCTTATTTCTAGGTCTGTTCTTATCCTTAATGTTGTGAATCAATGACACATCCATGATTATTTCTAATTACTTAAGTTGATTCAAGATCGTAGTTGGATAAATACCTTAAATTCACAAAATTAGGGCTTTCGCTAGATCAACACTTCAAACTTCTGTAAATCACTTCCAAACTTCTTTCTTCTCTTCCAAATCACTTCTAATCACTTGATAATCATAATAAATTTGATTTCAATCTTTTAACACTTAGCATTACTCAATCTGACATCGCATTCAATTATTTTGCCGCCAAAATGCCAAAAAGCTTGATTCTGTAAACTTGCAACAATAAATCTTCTTGTGACCTCGCAAAACACAATATTTATTTTTGTGCACTTAACCATAGCATCAGTATAACATAAAAAACCTTCATCTAACTATGCAAAACTTAACTCATTCAAAATATAATTCTATACTAATTCTAAGTTCTGAAACTACAAAAATTTACATAATTTAAGTGCTGAAAGAAGGGTTAGGTAAAGACTCATTCTTACCTTCAGATACATTACCTTCCTGATTACCTTCAATGCTGAATATACCTCCTTGATTTGTGCCTTTAACAAAATTTACTTCATCTTCATTGCTACAACAACCTTTCTCTTTGTTTCCTACATTTTCATTCCTTCTTGCATAGTTTCTAGGGTTAGGGTTATGATGATAACCTCCATTGTTCATTCTACAAAATCTTTCTGTGTGTCCAATCTTGTTACATATTTGACATGTGACTCCATTGGTTCCATATCTAGGTGTTTGCTGATTGATTTGTGTCCTACAATTTCTAGCAATATGTCCAATTTTGTTGCATCTGAAACATATTATTCCATTTCCTCTTTTCATGTCTTTAGTTGATCTCTGATCTGCATTGTTATTATTTCTAGGCATTCTTCTATTGTAATTATTCTCAATAACTTTAGATCTTCTACATTCAATAGCTCTATGTCCAAAACCATGACAATTATAACAATAACCATTAAGAGGTTTGAATTGTTTACCTGTACAATCTCTCTTCATATGACCAATAGTATTACAAGTAAAACATCTACCTTTAAATTCTCTTTGCATACCTTTGGATGATTCTTCTTGCTTTGGTGGTTCTTCTTTCTTTGGTGCATCTTCTTGCTTCGGTGATTCTTTTTGCTTAGGTACATCTTTAGATTTGTTCTCATCTAACTTCTTTTCTTCACTGCTTTCACATTCATTTAGATCTGGTTTCTTGCTTTCACTAACTATCTTCAATATGTTAAATCCAAGACCAGTTTTGTCATAAAATGGTTTTCCATAAGATACTTTCTTATCAATCTTTTCACTGTTTGAATATAGCCTCTCAAGTTGTTGTTTGGATTGAGTCAATTCACCTTTCACAATTTTGTTGTATTTCTCAAGTTCATCATACTGCAGTTTGACTTTATCAAATTCAAATGTTACCTTGCCAAGTTTATATTTTAGATCTTCATTTTCATCCTTTAAACTTTCAGTCTCAGATCTCAAATTGTCATTTCCATCTTTCAAGATAAGCTTCAGATTTGCTATCTTCAATTCATGTTTAAGGATCACATTTTCTTTTTCTAAATCTTCACAATCTTCAACAAAAATTTTAGATTCCTTCTCAGATTTTAGATCTTCTATCTTACCTTTCAATTTGTCAATAAGATTCTTTGCATCATCATACTTCCTTTTCAAAGTGTTTCTTTCATCAGTAAGCATATCAATTTTCTCAAGAGCTTCTTCAAGATTCTTTTGTAATTGATCCATATCCATAGAGATCTTACTCAAGCTGGTAGCCTTTCTTTGAATGTTTCTTCTCTGAGTAACTATGCTCTGATACCAATTGTTACAAATAGGAAATATTGAGAGGGGGGGAGGGGGGTTGAATTAGTATTTCATAAACTTTTACTTTTTCCCACTTATGGATATAACAAATTACTTTAGTGCATACAAAGCATAAGAAACTAAATAGCATACATAACAGTAAATGTAAAGAACTCATAACACATGATATGTTCTTGAGGAAACCCTAGCCAAGGGAAAACCCCGGTGGGGATGGTACCCACAAAGATCCACTAATCAAAAGATATCCGGTTAAGGATGTTGACCCTGTTAGGAGCCTATTACAATCATATAGTGTATCAGTCCGGGTTAAGGGACTATAGGCCTTGTTAGAAGCCTCAACCCTATTAGGAGTTGTAGATACAAAAATTGATTACTAGATGAGCTCACTACCCAAAAAAGTAATACAAATGTTTACTGATTACAATATGGTATTGCTTACAACTTCACATCAACAACTTTCACTGCTATCACAATTTACATATATTACATGTTACATTTCAAGTATGTTCGGTACATCTTTATTTATACAAGATAAAAACATAATATCTTTCTCTTGTTGGCTTGCATATCTTTATCCAAGAGTAAACATCTAGGCTGTGGTCTCTTTATAATATTAAGTCATTATTTTGACAAGCAAAATAATCCCTTAATTCATTTACTAGTTCTGTCTTCAAAACTGCACTATCGGCTGTACTCTGTCATCGGTAAAATAGTCATAACTTTGTCCATGCTATCTATACTCTTTTGCACAATGAGATGGGGTATCCTTAGACACCATAGATTCTATGTTCAACTATGAAAACTTTGATCATGCTCGAGTGAACGTTGCCAAAACAAACTGTATCGGGTGCTCTGTCAAAATCACTGTTACATACTTAGACAATTTTAGTCTGCGATCTTCCATACTTTCCAGCTTATGCACTCTTCATAGGAAACATATGTTTCCATAATGACAACATCTATGTACATACCTCAGCCAAATTGCCAACAATATATACATGTCCTCTGGCAATTCTACTTCATAAGCATTTCCACTGTCAAACTTCTTCAGAATCTTACAAGGTCCAAACTTCTTCATTTTCAGCTTGTTATAGGTACCAACTGGAAATCTATTCTTCTTCAAATGAATCATAACCTCATCTCCAACTTCAAAATATTTATGTCTTCTTCTCTTATCTGCTCTCTATTTATATTTCAGATTACTATCCTCCAAATTCTTTTTAACTTCATCATGTAAAGTACTCATGTATTCTACAAAATGATCAGCTTCAACACTTCTTGTTTTAGTAGGTAAATCTCTTAGCTCTATAGTTCCCTTAGGATGAAATCCAGTAAAAATCTCAAATGGTGTCCTCTTAGTGCTTCTATTCATCGAATTATTATATGCAAACTCTTCTTGTGCCAAAATCAAATCCCAATTAGCAAGTTTCTCTCCAACTAAACATCTCAACAAGTTTCCCAAACTTCTATTCACAACTTTAGTTTGTCCATCTGCCTAAGGGTGAAATGTAGAACTAAACTTCAATTTTGTATTCATCTTTTTCCAAAGTGTTCTCCAAAAGTAACCAGTAAACTTTGTATCTCTATTTGAAACAATATATTTAGGCAAACCATGCAATCTTACCACTTCCTTGAAGAATAATTTAGCTACATGCAATGCATCAGACGTCTTCTTACAAGGTATGAAATGAGCTATCTTAGAAAATCTATCAACCACTACCAAAATAGAATGATTACCTCTCTCAGTTCTAGGCAATCCAAGAACAAAGTCCATACTCACATCTTCCCAAGGTCTATCAGGTACAGGCAAAGGTGTATACAATCCAACGTTCTGACTAGTTCCTTTTTCTACTTGACAAATTCTACAACCTCTAACCATTCTCTATACATCTCTATAAATCTATGGCCAAAAGTGTCTTTCTAAAATCAAATTCATAGTCTTATCAATCCCAAAATGTCCAGAAAGTCCACCACTATGTTTCTCCTTTATTATGTTATCTCGCATAAATCCTTTAGGTATGCACAATTGAACTCCTTTAAACAACATGTCTTCTTGAATGAAATAATCAGTCCACTTATCACTCACTGTGTGTTCCTTACAAGCTTTCCAAGGTTCTATAAAACCAATGTCAATCTCATACAAGAACTTCAAATCATCAAAACCAAGTACCTCAACTCTCATCTCTATCAGCAACCTTCTTCTTCGGCTCAAGGCATTAGCAACCTTATTTGACTGTCCACTTTTATGCTTCAATGAAAAGGAAAAAATTTGCAAGAACTCAACCCACTTCATATGTCTCTGATTTAACTTATTCTAACTTCCCAAATACTGCAAAGCTTTATGGTCAGTATACAACACAAAATCTTTAGGCATCAAATAATGTCTCCACTTCTTCAAAGCTTGAACAATAGCATAGAATTCCTGGTCATAAACTGAATATTTTCTCTTAGCACCACTCAACTTTTCACTAAAGAAAGCTATAGGTTTTCCTTCTTGACTCAAAATAGATCCAATTGCACTTCCACTAGCATCACATTCAACTTGAAAAACTTTACTAAAATTAGGCAAAGCAAGTGTAGGCAACTCTACAATTCTTTGTTTAAATGTTTCAAAACTCTTTTGTGCTCCATTTGTCCATTTGAAATCCTTTTTATCTCCTCTCATAGTTTTAGTCATAGCTTTACAAATAGAGCTGAAATTTATGATGAACTTCCTATAAAAACTTGCCAATCCATGAAATGATCTTACCTCTCCAACATTCTCTGGTGTAGGCCAATCAAGTATAGCTCTCACTTTCTTAGGATCCATCTTCAATCCATTAGCCAAGAATCTTTTCAGAACTTCATTCATCAGCCTCATGAAAGTACTAGGTATGTTAGTCAAACCAAAAGGCATAACCAACCATTCATACAAACCTTCAGTGGTCTTAAAAGTAGTTTTCCATTCATCCCCTTCTCTGATCCTAATCTGATGATACCCACTTTTCAAATCAATCTTTGTGAAATAATTTTCTCCACTCAAACTATCCATTATGTCATCCATCTTAGGCAAAGGAAATATGTACTTTACTGTTATCTTGTTTATAGCTCTAGAATTACTGCACATTCTCCATTCTCCATTCTTTTTAGGTACTAAAATAGAAGGTACTGTACAAGGACTTAGACTTTCCCTAATCAAATCTCTTTCAAGAAATTCTTGCACTTGTCTATTCAATTCAGTCTTTTCATCAGGTGTCAACCTATGTGGTGCTTTGTTAGGAAAACTAGCTCTAGCTATGAAATCCATACAATGACTTATACTTCTCATAGGTAGTAAACCATCAAGTACATTATTAGAAATGATGTCATGAAATTCATTCAACAAAGGCTTAACCTCAGATGCATGTTCTAACTCATCTTTTTTCTCAGTCTTTCTTGGAATTAAATCAAAGAAAACATTCCGTTCTTTCATTTCTTTTGCAAACTTTTTACCATCAACCAAATATACTCTGACTGTGGTATAGTGACTTTCATCAAACTTCTCTATCAAAGGAAACAACACTTGTTTCTTTCCATCCATCCAAATAGTATATTGATTCAATCTACCATCATGTAAAGCTTTCCTATCATACTGCCAAGGTCTACCTAAAAGAATATGACAACAATCCATAGGCATAATATCACACAAGACCTCATCATGATAATTCCCAATTTTGAATTTAACAAGGCATTGTTCACTTGCAAGTAGTTTATGCTCCTTCTGGATCCAAGCAATATGGTAAGGCTTAGGATGTCTTAATCTCTACAATTGCAACTTGTTAACCAGCTCTTCAGATGCCAAATTATTAGAACTTCCACTATCAATAATTACCTTGCAACATTTGTCAGCGATCAAACATCTAGTTTTGAACAAAATTTTCCTCAAAATAAGTTCCTCATCATCTTCTTCATTCCACAAGATCCTTCTTAGCATCAAGTTCTCACCATGTTCAGGTTCATTAGACATTTCCTCAACTTCATCACAAGCCAAATTATTTCTACAATTACCTCTAGTCTTCTTTCCAGAGTTAGTACATTCAAAAGCTCTATGTCCTTCTTCACCACATTTGTAACAAGTACCTTTAAACCAAGATTTCTCTTCTCTTTTTCCATTATTATTATTCCTAGAGTAACCAGTATAGCTACCTCTAGAGTAATTACATCTTTTAGCAGGTTCATCTTTCCATCTTTTATCTTGCACTGCATTGTTAGATCTACTAATTTCTCCATAAGATCTTCCTCTACTTCTCTGAAATCTACCACCTCTTCCTCTTTGTCTTTGTTCATGTCTCTTTGTCAATCTCTCTTCTGCCTTCAAAGGAAATTGGTATGCTTCTTCCACACTTTCTATCTTCACATAACTAATCTCATCTTGAATAGATGTCCTCAGGCCATTCATATATCTAGCCACTTTCTCAAATTCATTATCCACATGTCCAGATCTGATATCCAATTTGTAAAATTCCTCAGTATATTCCTTCATACTCATGTCCTTTTGTCTCAGATTTTGCATTTTTCTCATCAAACTAACTTGGTAGTCAGCTAGAAGAAAATTTTGTTGGCAATTTGGCTGAGTTGATTGCATAGATGTTGTCATTATGGAAACATATGACTCACATGAAGATCACACAAGTCAGAGAGCAAGTATGAAATTTTTCTAAGTGTGAGATAACATTTTTAGCAGTGCACCTGGACACAGTTTTTGTTTGCGATGTTGATTGGAGTAAGTTCAGTGCTTACGCACTTGAACATAGAATCTATGGTGACTAATGATGACCCATCTCAGAGTGGAAGTTAGTATAGAATGTACAGAAGGAGTTATGATAGTTTTTCTGAAGATGGTGTGAAGCCGACAGGATAGAATATGAAGGCAGAATTGGTAAAGGGTTAAGGGATTATTTTGTTTATCAAAATAATGTCTTAAAAATATAAAGGGACAACATCCTAGATGTTTAACCTTGGATAAAGTTATTTTGTAATATGGAAGCCTACCAAGTAAAGTTATTAGCCTTAATAACTTGTATAAATGTAATTGTAAAATGTAAGAAAGATGTGTGTAATATGTGAGATCTATGATGTATATGTAATAGCGATAGTGAAAGAGCAGTGAAGAGATATTGATGCAAGTAGTATAAGGTTGTGTAACTTGACCTCTTTTTGTAATCAATGTATATTTTACATTACTTTTTTGGGCAATGGGCTCAGCTGGTAATCACATTTTGTACTACCTACTCCTAACAGGGTTGAGGCTTTTAACAAGGCCTATAGTCCCTTAATCAAGACTGATACACTATATGCTTGTAATAGACTCCTAACAAGGTAAAAATCCTTAACATGATACTTTTGATTAGTGGATCTTTGTGGGTACCATCCCCAATGGGGTTTTCCCTTGGCCAAGGTTTCCTCAAGAACAAATCATGTGTTATGAGTTCTTTAGTTTTATTGCTATGCATGTTGTTTAGCTTCTTATGTTATGCATGTGTAAAGATAATCTATTATATCCATAATTGGGAAAAAGATAAAGTTTTTAGAATATAGATTCACCCCCCCCTCTCAGTATTCCCTATTTCTAACAACTTCTTCTTCATTTTTCCAAGCATCTTCATCCATGTCTTGATCTTTTCTTTTCCTCTCTTCTATCTCTCAGTTTGCAAATGATCCCACGAAAGAGATGCATGCCCTTTCAAATTTGTGACTACTATCTTAAACTTCTTATTATTAGGAGTACCTTCATACTCAAAGTATTTATCCATCTCAGAGATCCAATCCAAAAGTGCATCGGTCTCAAGTCTTCCATCATAGCAAGCAACTTCAACTACAGGTCTGAAGTTAGCTTTAGACAAAACTCTCAAAAGTCTTTCCTCATCTTGTTCAACTTCAGGTTCAAGATCAGGTGCTACTTCTTCTTCTTCATCACTAACATCTTCAAGATGTGCTCCTCTTCTCTGGGCTGTCTCTACAGCTTCAAACCTAGTTGCAATCTGCCTCAACATATCCATGCTAGCATTATCATTTCCTCTACCACGAACCATCTTAACAATCAAGTTCTAGAAAGATCATAACCTTCTACAAGTTATAGGTTAGATCTAAAATCCACCACCCTAAAACCAACCTAATAAGGTTCTCCATGATCCAATCCATAAGAAAGAACTTGCTCTGATACCACTTGATGCAAGGGCGGGGTAGATACAAGCAAAATCAAGCAGAATTGAGTCCACTTGAATCAACAACCAAGCCCTGCTCAGAGTTACACAATGGAAGAAATATAAGATCACATGAAAGAAATGAAATCATAATGGATATGAGACAATCAACTAGCATCAACAACATAAAGTTATATTATTTCTTTCAACATGCCCGGCTGTGAAGCCTTTCGGGTTTCGGCCTTATACAATGAGAATTATGAAATCAGAACTACAACTTGCATTCTATCTTTTTCTCCAATGATGTATCTTGATAATCCTTTCTCTTAGATCTCCTTGATCCTTCTTACTACCCTACTACATCAATATAGACTCCTTATATAGCCAGCTAAGCCACATGTCAGCCAGTGAGGAATTTAATTACATTATAGGTCTAGTCGGGAAGATTTAAACCAAAACTAATGATAGAATGAATATAAATTGATGTGCCTTTGGATTTAGGTCCTCAAATGACCCAATAATATTCATTTAAGGGTGCAAGGTCCCATTTGATCACATGAAACATTGCAAGAAGAAACACCACATGTTTCACTCAAAAACTGGTAGAAAATAGGTCCCCGAGAAAAATTGGCATAAATTTTTACTCATAATGAATTAGGGCTTGTGCTCTTGGGAAATGATATTAATTTAGGTCCTATAAAATTATTTAAAAGGTAAAAGGCTTATTCCTTATGGATCAAGATCACCACTATGAAAAATCAGCACCAAAACTACAGGAAAATGTGGTTCCGACGGCAAGGAAAACAATTGTAACTTTGAAACAGTCCATCCAAAATTTATGTGCTCATAGGAGAAGGTTCCCAAATAGGTCCTTAGCATAATGTAAGCTTTTCACACCATGAAACCAATAAATACAACCATTATAAAGAAAACAACAGCAAATAGGTACAAAAATCAGGAAATGTTTTTGGTTGATGCAAGATTGCTCAAAGACCCAAGATGCTCCTGCATCAAATTGTGTATTTTGTATGAGAGTATAAATATAAGGTGCACCTATTGTATTTGGTATGGAAGTTGAGATAGAGTTGTGATAAGTAGAGCAAAAGTGTGCGAAGACACTAGAAGATGTATTATAGCTTTGCATGAGGTCAAAATATCAACACATCAAAGGAACTGATCTGACAAGCAGTGTCACAGTAATAGTTCATCTTGAAGATATAGTGTGTGTATGAGATTAGAAGGTTGTAGCCTTCACTACTTGAGTAGTGAGCTCTTGGATAGTGCATCCTCTCCCCTAACAGGGATGATTGTAAAAGACTCCTAATAGGGTTCGACCCTTAACAAGGTCTACTGTACTTAAAGCATTGTAAAGCTACTCCTAATAAGGTAAAGGATCTTCTAACAAGGATCAAAAAACACTAGTGTAGAATATTAGTGGGTGTCAATTCCCACTAGGGTTTTTACCTATTTGGGTTTCCCTATAATAATATTGGTGTCATGTGTTGATTTCATGTTTCATGTTTATGTGAATACTTAAGCATTTAAGTTTAGCATAAAGATTAAAGTGAAAAGTTAAAATACAGTGAACACTAATTCACCCCCCCTCTTAGTGTTCCCATTCCTAACAATTGGTATTAGAGCTCTGGTCCTCAGCATAGAAGTTTAACCACTTGAGGAGATCATGGACAAAGTAGAAATGAAACATCTGAAAAGAAATCTTGAAGCTGCTCTTGAAGACCTGGACAAGTCAGAGAGAGAATCTGAAGAACTAAAGGATAAACTCAGTGATTCTCAATCAGTCATAAAAAAGATAAGGAAATATTTGAAAGAATGCTCTACCAGTGATCTAGGGACAATGGTCAAGAAGCTCAATGAAGAAAACAAATCCTTAAAAGAAAAACTTAAAGAGTTTGATGATAAGCTGACTAATAATTAGAAAGTCTATGATGAACAGATCAAATAGAATCTTTAGTTGAATGAAGAACTATGGAAAGAAAACATGGAAATCTTGGAGCTAAGGAATAGAAAAGAAAGCTTGGAAACTAAATTGAAAACAAAAAAGAATCATATTGACAAGTTACACACCAATTTTGATTTAATAGAATCTTAGTTGTATACTAGGAGAGCCAAAGGAGACACTAGCTGTATTGGATACAATGAAGCACAAAATCAGATTGACAATATGCAAGCAAGAAAGGATTCACAAAAGGACTCTATGGATGCTGAAAAGATTGAAGATAAAACCAAAGATAATGGTGGACCACCTAAGAATGAGTGCAAGCGAGTAGAACACACTTATTTTGCATGTAACAAGCATGGACACATTGCAAGGAACTGTACAGAGGTAAGACCATTTAATAGTTACTGTTATTCATGCAATAAATTTGGTCATAGAGCTATGAATTGCAAGACTAGTAAGAAGAACAAGATTCATCAAGATTAGAGAAATCAGAATTAGACAAAATGTAAGAAGTTCTCAGAATATTACATGCCAGATATGTAACTATAATGGTCACATAGAAAAACAATGCAGAATGGTGACTCATGTCAATGCACCAAGGAATATAAGACCTCTAGTCATTTATCACTCTTGTAACAAGGCTGGACATATCTCAAGGTTCTATAGATCAAGAAGGCAAGGTCAGGAAAGCCCTAAAAAGGCTGAAGAACTAGTTTTGGATCTCATAGGAGAATTTAATTTTGTCAAAGCCTCAGATGATGTGAGCATGATTTCGTCAGAGAAAAAGAAGGACAAGACTGATGAGAATGTATTGGATGCATCCACAGTGGATGCACCCTCTACATCTAGATGAATAGCCCTTAGGGTCATAGGGGGAGATAATTTAGCTCTAGACCCCTACATGGTTGGTATACTCATCCTTAGAGTATGTGCCTTTGGACTTAAGCTTTTGGAGTATAAAGGTACCTATGTGCAAAAGTGTACATGCTGATTGTGAATAGAACTCAAGTTGGAAATTTTGAAGTGACAGCTTGGTTTATGTGACTTGCATTAATGGTGGAATTTTCACTTTAAAGTACACATAATTTATTTGATTGCTCATTGCATTCAACTTCAGAGGGATAGAGAGTAGAAAGAGCCTTGGAAGTTGTTGTGAAGACTTGGAGATTGATCTATCGGTGTTTGCAGTGCATTTGGTCAGTTGCAAAAACCCTAGCTCATTGCACCGATTCAAAAGCCTTCAGATTATCTTGAAATTTAGTTGGAAAGCATTTACAAGTAAGTCATGGCCACTTGAATTGTTTATGATGTCACTGAGAAGAAGAGATATGTTTTCAAGAAACTTCCATTTAAATCAACCCTAGATGATTTAGAGGGAGCCTTCTCCCGCACACCTATGGGCGTCATGCATGTGGAAGATATTAGGGCATATATCTACTGTAAGAAGGAACCAGTTGGATTAGATAGGCTAAGAGCACACATGGATACCATGTTAAAACCTGATAAAACATTCATGGATGAATATGCTAAATGGAATGATCACCCTATTGTTCAGTATGCTACGACATATGAATTCTATGAGATAGAATGGATAAATATTTTATTATGTAGAATTCATGATGATTTGTTTTGGATTGGTGATGTACCAGTTAGAATCACTAGTGACTTGATTCATGAGATGACAGGCCTTTCTAGGTCTGGTACCATCCTTCTTGTGGGCAAGGATGTCAGAAAGATGGTTGAGAAAACATGTAAGTCAAGGAGCAATAGGTGCGGCATGACAATTGAGGCTATTGAGCAAGCAAACATCAAATTGATGTCAATGATACTGGGATACAGGTTCCATCACACCAACAGGGTGAATAGTGTGTTTGAGGGCACTATTCTAGTAGCCATTAGACTAGTAAAGGAAGATGGTGAGTTCAACTTGTGTGAGATCTTGCGTGCATAGTTGATTGATAACATCAAGGCTATCAAGCATGACAAGACAAAGATATTCAGGTTTGGTTCACTAATCATCTACATGTACCTTCATATTGTTGGGAAGATATCAGATTTGTATTTGGACAAAACTATTCCAACCATGCCACAGATATCCGACAAAGAATCCATTGAAAGCACATTAAGGGATTATATAACATTGGAATTGAAGACCTTTAGAGCTAAGATGCAAATAAGGTACAGGATTGCAGAGAGCATTGTGGAAAATTATAAGGATTCAATATGCTTTATGGTTGAAACTAATACAACTTGTATGGAAGTTATTGAGCCAAGAACTAGTGGATTCATCCACTTGGTTACAAGGTGGAAGAACAAGTCCTTGAAGCATATGCACAAGTACTACTTTCAGCCCTTAAAGATCCTAATGAACCTAGGTGGGTAACATATGAGGAGAAAACTAGAGAAGTAGATGCTAAGATAAACAACACAACAACAAAAAGAAAGGTTGCTAAAGTCACATCAAAGATCTTAAGGATTCATGGTGTATCTCAAGCAGACCTTGATTTCTTTGGAATTGAAGAGCACAAATGCGGCTAAGATAGATTCACATGACCCCAAGATGAAGAAGATAAAAATTAAAAAAGATCACAGTTAGAAGGATACAACTGATGATACTCCTTTTGCACCCAAAGAAAATAGTGATTCTAATGCTCCTCTGGAGTATAAGCCAATAGTCAAAAGGAAGAAAGAAACCAGCACTAGTCATCCATCCTCATGAGCTACAAGGAGCAAGAAAAACATTCAAGCACCTCCTAAGGTAGGATTTAGACCTAGCCTTAAAGTATTGAGCACAAGAATTATTGATAAGGGCATAATTGATCAAGTAGGGAAGTTTTATGAAACATACAGTGAGATTGACAAATCATAAATACATGATATGATTGTTAAACATATGATAAAGCTCAAGAAGATAGTACTTGAATTGAAAAAAATAATTCTAGATAAAGGATGGGAGATATTGGATACCTTGAAGAGACAAGCCACTGAAGAAGACTTCAGAATAAGGGAACAAATTCTTGATTCCACTCTTCTAGTATGTTCTATTGAAGAAAAGTTACTATTGTTGAATTTGGTGAAGCCACACTTAAGGTCAAAGATGAGAACACTACAACTCATGAACAAAGACTATGAGTTGATCTCTAAGGAAATAGAGAAGGCCTTTGAGAAGGTATTCTTAGAACAACGCATGAAACCTATGTCTGTGCCCATCTCTCAAGTACCTAGTAAGCAAGACATTGCAGCATAGACTATCAAGGTACAGTCTACAGGTCTGTTAGCACTGGTAAAAATTTTCATGGCTACATACCCTTTTTCTTGGCCTCTGCATCCTTTTTCTTGGTCTTTGGCTAAAACCCTTGGCAAAATTTTAAAAAATCTAGCCGTTTGTTTGAAAAACCCTAGTGTGCCCTGGCCTCATTCTAATTTTATGTTACCTTTTTGGGCCACTTAAAAGTCCTATAATGCATGTGCTAATTATTGACCACTTTGTCACATGATCACATGAGCCTTTTTCATGTTATGTGATCTTGCAACTAAGGTTTTAATTTAAGACCCCTTTAATTTTTCCCGCTATGCCTAAGTCTCCCCAATTAATTTTTCCTAAGTTCATCAGCTTTATCATTTCCTAAGTCCTGTGCCTCAATATTTCCTAATGTTTTTGGCTAATTCTTCCCTGGGCCCGGTTCCGACAACATCTTGATCTAACGGTTGGTGTATGTTCTTATGAAATTTGTCAAAGGCTCGCGAACATGCGATAGCCACTGATTCTACTTTATGATGTATCCTTTCTTTGAAATAGGTCCACATGCCATGTAAGCACAGTTGGCATTCTTTAATTGGTCTATGTGACCGTGAGCTAGATGTTCTATCAGGTGGGCCTAGTATCTCAGTGTGAAGATTCGGGATCTATGGTGGGTGCATGATATCAAGGAATCTTTGGGGCCCTTGAGATTATATGTCGACTGTCTGATCTTCCAATATGTTAAAGACAGATGGTGGGTTTGATGTGCCACATGGTGCTAACTTGCTTTTTCCTGATTGGTCAAGGTATTGATGATTTGGAGGGTTGTTAGTGGGACCTGGTTGTCGATGTGTTTTGAGGGCCTTGACATCCACAGAGGATCTATAGTTGGCATAAGTTCTCATGGAATTTGTTAGAGCCATGAGATCTTGCGCCAGCCGTTGATTTTACTTTTTCTCAGGCACTGATGAGGGTGGGTCCTGTTTGTCAGAGGGAGTTGACGTGCACATTTTGCATTGGTGTTGACTGCTGGCACAGACATGGACTTTTCAAGGTTTTGTGACTGTTGTAAAGATTAACATAAGTCACCCAATCTATCAAGAAATAAAAGGATCTACGGTCACATTTTAAACCAGAGCTTGTATTTATTGTTTTTCAAATTCAAATTGTTTCTGTAGGGTCTGGAGACAGTGCACCAAATGAAGCCGTATTGTAGGACCATTTTTTATCATTCCAGCTTGGTTGTGGGTGAGATTTTATGAGGGTCCTAGTGGTTGCTCTAGTGTGAATTTTTGTGTCCTTGAGCTGGTACAAGGTCGGATCTGTTGCAGAATTTAATGATTACTTTTGATCTTACTAGCCTTGTGCTTGGAGCCTGTCTTGTCTGGCTTTCATTATTTTTGTTGAGTTAGGTAGTTTTGAAATTGTTGCTTTGAATGGTCATCAGTGCTTGTTGCAATCCTTGAGATAAAAGGATTTTTCATGATCATTCAAAGGCATTGGGAGTTAGGGATTCAAATTTTTTTGCTTGGTTAGCCCTATTCTTAGTGAAGGGTTTGTAATAGTTTTTGATTCAGTGTTTGTTAATGAAAGAAGAAAGTTGTAGGTCTAAGCTATAGTTTGCAAGCAGGGTGTCTTGTGATTCATTGTATACATAGAAGGAATTCATCATACTTAATACAAATATCTGATTCTTATCTCTCCTTTGTGTCAAGTCAAGTAAGCTTTGAGTTTTCTAGCTCATTACATATTGTTTTTATGTATGTATCTTCATTTTTGAGTTCTGATCTAGGATTGGATTAAACAATGGTCTAAATGAGATATGAGTCTATCCTTTTCTATGTAAGGATGTCTTGTAAGTAATAAAGATTAGGATAAATGTATTTATGGCTATGAATTCTCAAATATTTTCAAATTTGTGTGTCTTTGTGTCTAAGGAATCTTGCCCAATGGATGAGGCACTGGCCTAAATCAGTACCTCTCTTGTTAACATACACTTGTTGAAGTTACTACATTCCAAATATTGAAATCAATGACCTTTTCAAGCTTTAAGTTGTGGTTGTGTGGTTTTGTCACCGTATAGTAATAGAGAGTCAATGAATGTGTGGTTAGCTTTTAGTACTTTCTTACTATCAATCTGTTGTTCAGACCCAGTCTTTGGTGTGTGAAGTATAGTTTTCATTGGGTTAGGTGCACTCACCTTGGTTTTGTAGAGCTAGAAGTGAAGAGGGCAGTCTTGTCCCTATAGTTGGTCTAGTTACCCTAAGATCCTTATACATTTTGGAACTAACTAATCCTAAAATCAACCTAAGGGTATATTGGTAGCCTTAGAGCATAAGCATCCATTTTTAACACCAACAAGATGGTGACTCTATTGGGGAATGTTACACAAGTCTATAGTAACTAGTAGGTCATCATTGGAAGAAACAGGGTTATTCTTATCCCTTGTCTTGTCAAGCTCATTTGGATATTTTTTAAGGAAGTTGTATTGTAAGATTCCCAAATTCTTGGGTGGCGACTCAAACATCTCTATAGCAGTGCTAGTTATTAGATTATTTATAAAATGAGTTACATAGGTACTAGGTCCCAGAGAAAGGAGCATCCTGAAGATAGAATGGAAGAAGGTATTCCATGCTCTTCTAGGCCTAGTCAGACAAGGGGAGGAAAGAAGAAAAGAAATGTTTCTCATACTTGGAAAAGTAAGAAGGATACAAGACAAGAAACTCAAACCAAGCCTAGTCAAGAAGAAAATATTTTAGAATATGAAGAGGCTATTGATTTGGGATTGAACCGGTATGAAGATGAATTTCAAGTGGGAGATGATGAGTCTGAGACTACTCTCCTAGAATCAGAAGAAATCTTTGAAGAAATCTATGAGTTGGAAAAAAGAGTCCAAGAACAAGTTGCTATTAGACAACAAAGAGAGAAAGATAAAGAAGACAGAGTAAGACAAGCCATGATAAGGGTTGATCAGCTAAAGAGGTAGTTGTTAGATTTGGAGGCAATTAATTTTGTCCTAGAGCTTGAAAGAGTAGAAGAATAGCCTATTGTGCAGAGAACACATGAGATAACTAGGCCTAGGGATAAAGGAAAATAGAAAGCTGTTGGAGTTCAAATCAATGAATGAGTTCATGTGGAAAACCCATTAGAGAAAGGGTTGAGATTAGATGCAAACCTTGAGAAGGCTAGAAAGGAAAAAGAAATATTAGATAAAGAAAAGGAAGAATTGGAGGCCATTACTGCAGAAATAAGGAAGAAGATTGATTTTCTCAAGCATACCTCAGGACCTTCAAATGTTGCTGCTTCCTTTTTGGGGCAAGGTGGAAATCATGGTAACCTTGCAACTTAGACAAATGGCATTCTGAGTGCTACCAAAATTCCTGCTGGTTCAAACACAAGGACATCTACATCTCAAGGAATGGACCCACCTCAAGGAGTTCTTGTTCATGAAAGGTACAAACAACTTATCTTTTTTGGTATTCCTAGTTATCCTAATGTAATTCCTAATGAAATTAGAAAGAAGCTCCCAAAGTTTGCTGGGAACAATGTCATCACATGTGAGGAACATCTAAATTTTTTTATTGATGTAATAGATGATTATAATGTTGAGCCTGATGATGTTGTAATGAAGTTATTTGTACAATCTCTGATTGAGGATGCTAGGGACTGGTTTAGAGGATTGCCCCATGCTAGTATAGGATCTTGGAATGAATTTAAGAATTATTTCAAAGAGCATTATGGAGATAAAACAAATGAGGGTTTTATTTTAAATGAATTCAATAACATAAAGAAAAATAAGAATGAAGAGGTCCTTGAATTTAATATAAGATTCCAAAAGGCTATGCATAGGTTCCTACAAGTTATCAGATTAGATGATAGAGTGTGTCTTGTGACATACTTAAATTCTTTTGATGCAAATATGGGTTACCTTTTAAGGGATAAGAACCCTAGAAATCTTGGGGAGGCTTACAATTTGGCTATCAACATAGAAAGTAATAGAAGAATATCAAGAAAATTAGGGAGAAGAGATGATTATAGGCCTCAAGTGAAAAATAAGAAAGAGATGGGAAGTTCTGCTAATTTTAAGCCAAAGGAGGAGGATAATCTAAAGTAGATTCTAAGTGCTTTAGAGGATCTAAAGCCTGATGAAAAAAGAAACAATAGGGTTGCAACAAATGACCGGCCTATTTCAAGTAATTTTAGCAGGCAACCAAGAATGCAAAATTACCCATACAATACTTAGTGGAAGGATGGCAAGCCCATTTTTCTAGTTAAAAGGGATAGGCCTGATGATAGGATTCCTGATCCTTTGCAAAGAAATTTAGTTAACATGAATGATAATATCCCATGGTGTACTACTTGTCAATCTCCTCATAGTCTAGAACATTGTGTTATTTCTCTGGATTTATTTGAGAACCAAGAACAGGATAAGCAATATGATCAGAGTGGTTGTGCAATGACTTCTTCACATGCATGGGATGAGGTTGATTCTACTGATGATGAGGAAGAAGAATTTGATGATGTTGGATGTGGTGCAGTGAAGTGTGAGGAACATGTTTCCCTAAGGAGACCCTCTAATGAGGAAATTGCTCAAATCATTGCAGACATGGTCACTCAAGCTAGGAGCAATTACAATTTGAGAAACAAGATAGTTGGAAGCACAACTGGTAAACTATATAGTATGTTTATCAAGAAATTAGAAAAGAGTACACAACAACATGAGGAAAAGGAGAAAGATGCTAGTGTTGTTAGTAAGGTTAAAGTAAAAAAGAAGATGGGACCTGCTGCAATACCTCAAGGTAAAGCAAAGACATCAGAACTAGCCATTCCCATACCTCAGAAGGATGATGAGTTTCTACACAAAGGTAAATCTGACTTGACTATCTAGAAGGAGGATAAAGATGTCACTGAGATTAAGGAAGACATCGGCAACCATACATATGTTCCCATAGATATGACTAAATTACTTTCACAAATAACTATCAAGGTTCCATTGTTAGAAATGATGAGAATAGAAGAGCATAAGGTGAAAGCTTTGGATTGGGTAAATGGTGCTTCTTCAATAAAGGTCCAAGAAATGAGTAGGAGTGATAAGCATGTAGCTTCTTTAGATGACACACCTGACAGTAAAAATGAAGAAATTGTCTCTAAGATCCCTCAGATATTTTTGAATGCAAATGTTGTAAATGCTGCATCAGGGACAGTTGATCCTTTTTTCTTGTCCCTTATGATAAATGGAAAATTGTTGAAGAATTTCATGATTGATTTTGGAGCATAAAACACTATAATGCCTACAAAGATCATGAAGTCATTAGGGCTAAATGTTGATACACCTCATGGGAGATGCCAAACTATGGACTCAAGAGAAGTGCCAATTATTGGTACCATTAAGGCTTTGCCTTATAAATTAGCAGCATTTCCTGACAAACAACTAACTATGAGTGTTCTTGTAGTTGATATTTCTCCTCAATATGGGATGCTATTGTCTAGAAGGTGGAGTGCTTCTATGGGAGGAAGTATTCAACGTGACTTGTCTTTTGCTACTTTTAGCATTGAGGGAGAAAGTGTGAGAGTTTCAAGGGAAACTATAACCCCTCATATGATTGAGGAGGATGAAGATGACAATATGAATTGTTTTGTTGACACTAATATTGGTTCTTTCCAAGTTAAAGAGAGAGGAGTGCAAGAAAAGGTTAAGCCTGTCCTTTTGGCTAATGATGAAAATAACATGGCAGAAGGTAATGTCTTATGGACCCTATATTTTGATGGAGCAAGTTCAAAGGAAGGTGCTAGAGTAGGAGTGCTATCGATATCCCCAAGTGGTAAGACTTTCAAGTTTTCTTTCACTCTCTTGTTCCTTTGCACAAATAATGTTGCTGAATATGAGGCCCTACTGATTGGTTTGAGACAAGCATCAAAATATGGAATCAAACATCTTAGGGTGATTGGTGACTCTGAGTTAATAATTTCTCAGATTAGATCAAGGTATGCATCAAAGAATCAAAGGCTGAAACAATATAGAAATGCTGTTTGGGATGAAATTGAAGGTTTCAGTGCCTTTGGTATTGATTGGGTGGATAGAAGCCAAAATAGGATGGCTGACTTACTGGAAAACATAAAATTAAGGCCAGAGGATATTACTTTTGTGGGGATATCCAAAATTGAGTTCAAGTCTAGGCCTTCTATCCCAGACAATGTTGAGAATTGGAAGGTTTTTTCTGATGATCAGGATATACTAAGGTTTTTACACTGTGATTCCCATTTTGATGGTTAGGAGATGGATTTCAGCACTTATGTTGATAGCAGAAATGGAAAAGAGAATGTTCTTGGGAAGGAAGTTTTGCAATTAAGGTCAAATAGGATCCCAAGGGGATTGGTTTCTCTTGAGAGGGCATTTGATGATAAAGAAAGGACTTGTTTTCCTAAATTTGTTGATAAGATAAATGATTTGGAGGAAGTAAATTTAGGAACAAGTCAAGTACCCAAAAATATTTACATAGGCAAATGTTTGTCCCAAAGAACTAGGAACAATTTGATTGATCTTCTCAAAAGATTTAGACATGTCTTTGCATGGTCTTATGATGATTTGAAAGCCTATAGAGAGGATTTATTCTAGCATGAAATACCATTGAAGGAAGGAACTAAACCTTTTAGGAAAAAGTTAAGGCCTGTGAATCCTACCTTGGCACCAAAAATGCAAGATGAACTCAAAATAATGATGGATGTTGGCATCATCAAGCCTGTTAAACATTCTACTTGGGTGTCAAACTTGGTTCCAGTCAGAAAAAAGAATGGTGACATTAGGTTATGTGTTGATTTTAGGAATTTGAATGTCAATTCTTTGAAGGACAATTATGGTTTGCCTAATATGGAGAATATGCTACAGAAGGTTACTGGATTAGAGTTAATGTCCATGATGGATGGTTTCTCCAGATATAATCAAGTCATGGTCAAGGAGTCAGAACAGTTCAAGACTGCATTCACTACCCCTTGGGGAACATATGTTTATGTCCGAATACCTTTTGGTTTGACAAATGCAAGAGCTACTTTTTAGAGAGCTATGGATGTGGCCTTTGCAAAATTCATAAACAAATTTCTAATGGTATATTAGAATGACCTCATAGCATATTCAGATAAGGAAGGTCAACATTGTGAACATCTTGAGAAAAATTTTATTAGGGCCTTGGAGTATGGGATTTCTTTGAATCCAAAGAAGTGTTCCTTTGGTGTTGTGGAAGGAAAGCTCTTAGGACATATTGTGTCCAAGGATGGAGTGAGAATTGACCCTAAAAGGGTTATGGCTATATAAAATCTTTCACTGCCTAGAAATGTGAAAGGAATACAGTCCTTCTTTGGGCACGTAAAAATTCTAAGGAGATTTGTTACAAATTTTGTAGAAATCAGTATCCCTATCTCTAGGATATTGAAAAAAGAAGCAAAGATTGAATGGAATGAAGAAGCAGATGAATCTTTCAAAAGTATCAAAAAGGCCATCAAAGATGCTCCTATTTTGAGGACACCTGATTATGGTAAGTCCATGCAGATTTTTTCTTTTGCTTCTTGTCATACAGTTGCAGTAGTTTTATTGCAAAAGAATTCAGATGGATATGAACAACCTATATCATTCTTTAGCAAATCCCTAAAAGTAGCATAATTGAAATATGATATTACTGAGAAACAGGCTTATACCTTAGTTAAAGCAGTCAAGGCTTTTAGATGTTACCTTGTGGGAGCTAAAGTGGTTGCTTATGTTCCTAGTGCTGTAGTTAAGGATATATTGGTGCAACAAGAAATTTCAGGAAAAAGATGTAGATGGATTAATAGGATCCAAGAATTTAATATTGATATCTAGATTACAAAGTTGGTAAGAGGCTTAGGTCTTGCAAAATTAATGGCACAAACCAATTTGATTACAAATCATGTAAATGTGTTAAAAGAAGAACAAAGGCCATATGTTTGTGATATGGATTATTGTGATTGGTACAAAGATGTTATTGGTTACTTGCAAAAATTAGTTCTTCCCCCTGAGATGAATGAAAATAAAAGGAGAACTATCAAGTTGCAATCTGCAAGGTATGCCATTATACATGGTAAGTTGTGGTGGAGAAGCAATGAAGGAGTATTGCTAAAGTGCATAGACCATGAGAGGTTTGAAGCTTTGTTAAAAGAAATGCACCAAGGTGTTTGTGGAGGACATTATATGGAAAAGGCCATAGCTCACAAGATCCTTAGGTCTGGATTTTGGTGGCCTATAGTTTTTAAGGATACACATCAGTTTGTAAGAAAATGTGATGCATGTCAAAGGTTTGCTGGTAAGTTAAAATTTAATGGGAATTTACCACTTAGGCCTGTTGCAGTTCATGCTCCTTTCCAAAAGTGGGGTATAGATTTTATTGGAGAAATTCCATACAATTCTAGTGGTGGACATTCTTACATACTAGTGGCAACAGACTATTTTACCAAGTGGGTTGAAGCTATCCCTACTAGAAAGGCTACTAGCAAAGTTGTGATAGACTTTGTGATGCAGAACATCCTTACCAGGTTTGGCTACCCAGAGGTAATTATGGTTGATAATGCAATGTGTTTTAGATCACAGGAATTTAGTGATTTTTGTTAGAAATATGGGATACACATTTCAGTTTCTTCCCCATATCATCCACAAGGAAATGGCCAGGCTGAGTCCAGTAAAAAAAGTCTAATCAATATTCTCAAGAGAGTCTTGGACAAGAATAAGAAAGCCTGGGACTCAAAGTTATGGTGGGCACTATGGGCTGATAGGGTAACTATTAAGAAGGCCATAGGTTGTGCTCCATTTGATTTGGTATATGGAATAAGTGCTAGATTGCCTCAAAATAATCTGTTGCATATGTATAAGTTCATGCAGGCATATGATGAAGATTTGAATGATGAGATGAGAGTAAGAATGGATGAGATGATCTAGTTGGAAGAGGTAAGAAGAGATGCACATGAAAGAAATGAAACATTGCAGAGGTAGTGTAAGAATTTGTTTGATAGAAGGGATATTCAAAGAAGTTTTGAAGTTGATGACCTTGTCCTGATGTGGAATGCAAGATTGGAAGATAAGGGGAAGCATGGAAAGTTTGATCCAATTTGGTTGGGCCGTTATCTTATTGAAAGAAAATGGGGGATAGATTCTTATGTCCTAAAGGATTTAACTGATGGTACTTTGGAATTGCCTATTCATGGACAATTCTTAAAGTTTTACTTCTCCTGAAGTATCTTTTCCATGAACAGTAGTTTAGGTTTTCCCTTGTACAGTTGTCTATATTTGCTATTGGGTCAAAATTTTGAGTTGGTCTGCTCTTCTAGGAGATTCTAGCTTGCTCATTATATCTGTAGGAGACACACATCCTCGAGTATGAGCCACTGTTAGCACTGGTAAAAATTTTCATGGCTGCATACCCTTTTTCCTGGCCTCTGCATCCTTTTTCTTGGTCTCTGGCTGAAACCCTAGGCAAAATTTTAAAAAATCTAGCCATTTGTTTGAAAAACCCTAGTGTGCCCTAGCCTTGTTCTAATTTTATGTTACCTTTTTGGGCCACTTAAAAGTCCTATAGCACATGTGCTAATTATTTACTACTTTATTGCATGATTGTGTGAGCCTTTTTCATGTTATGTGATCTTGTGACTAAGGTTTTAATTTAGGACCCCTTTAATTTTTCCCGCTATGCCTAAGTCTCCCCTATTAATTTTTCCTAAGTCTATCAGCTTTATCATTTCCTATGTCCTGTGCCTTAATATTTCCTAATGTTTTTGGCTAATTCTTCCCTAGGCCCGGTTTTGATAGCATCTTGATCTAACGGTGGGTGTATGTTCTTATGAAATTTGTCAGAGGCTTGCAAACATGGGCCAGCCACTGATTCTACTTTATGAGTATCCTTTATTTGAAATGGGTCCACATGCCATGTAAGCATAGTTGGTGTTCTTTAATTGGTCCGTGTGACTGTGAGTTGGATGTTCTGTTAGGTGGGCCCAGTATCTCAGTGTGAAGATTTGGGATCTACGGTGGGCACACAATCTCAAGGAATCTTTGGGGGCCTTGAGATTATATGCCGACCGTTCGATCTTCCAATATGTTAAAGACAAATGATGGGTCCGATGTGCCACATGGTGTTGACTTTCTTTTTCCTGATTGGTCAAGGCATTGATGATTTAGAGGGTTATCAGTGGGGCCTGGTTGCCAATGTGTTTTGAGGGCCCTGACATCCGCAGAGGATCTACAGTTGGTGTAAGTTCTCATGGAATTTGTTAGATCTATGAGATCTTGTGCCAACCATTGATTTTACTTTTTCTTAGGCACTGATGAGGGTGGGTCCTATCTATCAGAGGGAGCTAACATGTCCATTTTTCATTGGTGTTGACTGCTAGCATAGACATGGACTTTTCAAGGTTTCATGACTATTGTAAAGATTAACGTAAGCCACCTGATCTGCTAAGAAATAAAAGGATCTACGGTCATGTTTTAAACCGGAGCTTGTATCTATTGTTTTTCAAATTCAAATTGTTTCTGTAGGGTCTGGAGATAGTGCGCCGAATGAAGCTGTATTGCAGGACCATTTTTTATCATTCCAGCTTGGTTTTGGGTGAGATTTTATGAGGGTCCTAGTGGTTGCTCCAGTGCAAATTTTTGTGTCCTTGAGCTGGTACAGGGTCAGATCTGTTGTAGAATTTGATGATTATTTTTGATCTTACTAGCCTTGCACTTGGAGCCTATCTTGTCTGGCTTTCATTCTTTTTGCTGAGTTAGGTAGTTTTGAAATTGTTACTTTGAATGGTCATCAGTGCTTGTTGCAATCCTTGAGATAAAAGGATTTTTCATGATCATTCAAAGGCATTGGGAGTTAGGGATTCAAATTTTTTTGCTTGGTTAGCCCTATTCTCAGTGAAGGGTTTGTAATAGTTTTTGATTCAGTGTTTGTTAATGAAAGAAGAAAGTTGCAGGTCTAAGCTATAGTTTGCAAGGAGGGTGTCTTGTGATTCATTGTATACACAAAAGAAATTCATCATACTTAATACAAATATCTGATTCTTATCTCTCCTTTGTGTCAAGTCAAGTAAGCTTTGAGTTTTCTAGCTCATTACATATTGTTTTTATGTATGTATCTTCATTTTTGAGTTCTGATCTAGGATTGGATTAAACAATGGTCTAAATGAGATATGAGTCTGCCCTTGTCTATGTAAGGATGTCCTGTAAGTAGTAAAGATTAGGATAAATGTATTTATGGCTATGAATTCTCAGATATTTTCAAATTTGTGTGTCTTTGTGTCTAAGGAATCTTGCCCAATGGATGAGGCACTAGCCTAAATGAGTACCTCTCTTGTTAACATACACTTGTTGAAGTTATTACATTCCAAATATTGAAATCAATGACCTTTTCAAGCTTTAAGTTGTGGTTGTGTGGTTTTGTCATCGTATAGTAATAGAGAGTCAATGAATGTGTGGTTAGCTTTTAGTACTTTCTTACTATCAATCTGTTGTTCAGACCCAGTCTTTGGTGTGTGAAATATAGTTTTCACTAGGTTAGGTGCATGCACCTTGGTTTTGAAGAGCTAGAAATGAAGAGGTGTTAGGAATGAATGCAAAGTATTTTGGCAGTCATTCTGTAGTAGTTGTTGTTGCATTCATGACTTGGATTTTCATTGATGTCAACATAGTGATATTCTGGATATTAGCAGGAAAGCAGATATAGTTTTATTTTGTGCACATGTTGTATTGCAGATTGGATTTTGTGCAGTTGATGGTATGTTCTTTGGTGTGTTATTAACCTATGGTTAACAATGCAAAAATAAATTCATTCATTTGTGAGAGTTATGAGCATTTTGGTGTAAGTAGTGTTTAGACAGTGTTTCTGTGAAGCGATGTTCAGAAATCAGAGGATATCTCTTCGCTGGGATGGAATCTAATTTTTCACAGTTAAAGGGATGTTGGAGACTCATTAATGATGATGTGGTTCATAGTGAAAACTTTGAGGATATGTTTGGAGAAAGTTACAGTATCTGGAAGCCGACAGTTTTATGTGAATTCTGTGTGTAGCGTGTAGAATTTATTATTTTGTAATTAAGGACTGACTCATTTGTAATTATTTGAGTTTGGTATATAAGAAGGCATTTTTTCCTTGTTTTAATGTGTACTATGAAGATTGAGATGTGAATATATGCATGAAGTGAAGAAAAGAGCTAATTTAGTGATGAAGGAAGACTTGTGAGTACAAAGATCTGGAATTGTTATCTTGTGTAGCAGAGAGTGCAATTTTGTCATAGTGTGAAGGAGGTAATATATTTCATATTATTCTATTGAATAATTCTAAGATCTTTTGGACAGTGGGTTCAGAGATCTTGCCTTGAAGCTGTTTGGGCAGTGGGTTTTTCTGTCTTCCATAAACTCTTAACCGGGTTAGAATCTTTTAACAGGGATTCAAAATCTCCTAAGAGGGATTTATATGTAATGAATTTATTTAATAAGACTCCTAACAGGGTCCATCCTCTAACAAGGAACTTTCATATTAGTGCATCATTTTGTGGGCATCATTCCCACCAGGGTTTACTCTTTTCAAGAGGTTCCCTAGTCAACATATCTTGTGTTATTGTGCAATTATGTATGATTATTTTTCTATGGTTGATCAGTATGTTGATTACATTGTTTAAAGAAGTTGAATGGTTAAATTATCTGATAACTGATTCACCCCCCCCTCTCAATTATCTTGGGGATCTTTACTTTCTAACAATTGGTATTAGAGCAGCAGGTCCTTGAAAGAAAAGTTTAACAACGTAAGGAGATCCATGGTGAATTTCAGAAAAGAAAGCCCTAAGTTTGATGGAGTAAATTTTGATAGCTGGAAAGAAAAGATGAAGACACATCTATTGTGTTTAGGACCAAGTTATTGGTTGATTACAAAGAATGAGAAGACTATCATTAAGGAAGACAATCTAGAGGCAGGAACTAAAGATGAACTAGATCTATTCATGTGTGACATACTTGCAAGAGAAGCACTTTTGTCAGCACTACCAAAGAATGAATATAGTCAGGTAAGATGTTTGAAAACATCTCATGCAATTTGGAAAGCTTTACATTCTACTTTTGAAGGTGATGAACATGCAAAGAAGGCTAGATTACATAATTAGATTTGTGCATTTGAAGATATCAGAATGATGGAAGATGAATCTATTAGAAGCTATATTGGTAGGATGTCTGAGATTGTAATAGGAATAAAGTCTTGTGGAGGTGATAAGATAGAGAATGAAGTGATATGGAAAATTCTAAGAACTTTGACACCAGTATTCAAGCAGACAACGCAAATGATTGAACAAGTGATACCTTGTACATCAAACTTTTCAAGAGAGACTCTTCTTGGAAGATTAGAAATAGCAGAGATGAACTTGAGATTATCAGGAGAGCTACCTAGAATGGAAACAACATTCAGTGCTCTTAACATTAGACCTACAAGAAGTACTAGTGTGAATGGAGATTATGCCAGCAGTAGCAGATCTGAGGAAGATAAGAAGATTGAAGAAGGTATTACATTACTTGTAAAAAGAGAACCAAATGGTAAGAAAATATTTAAATGTTGGACTTGTCAAGAATATGGTTATTTTGCATCTAAATGTCCTAAAAGAGTTAAGAAATATAGAAGCAACTTTAAACCTAGGAGATCTAAAGAATTTTATTATGCAAATGATGAAGATCTTGAAGCAGGAATTGAAAAACATTTAAGTGACAGTGATAATGATAACTTTGAGGAAATAGGATTTGTAGCAATTAAAGAAGAAAGTTCTGAATCTGATAAAAGGGAAGAAAAAGCATTAGTTTCTCAAGTTGAAAAGAAATGTGATTGGATTATAGACAGTGGTTGTTCACATCATATGACTGGAGATAAAAGAAAGTTTTTTAAGTTAGATAACTATGATGGAGAAATTGTTAGGGTTGGTAACAATGCACCTTGTTTGATTAAGGGTATAGGATCTATTACTCTTGATGGAAAGGCTAACACTGATGATGTTTACTTTGTTGATGGACTAAGACATAATCTACTAAGCATTGGAAAATTGGCTGATAAGGGTTATCAAGTTTGGTTTTCTGAGAAAAATTGTGTGATAAAAGATAAAGATGGAAATCTGATTAGAAAAGGATCCAGAACTAGAGGTAATGTATTTCAGTTGAATCCCACTGAGATGACATGTTTGATAACTAGGATTGATGATAGTTGATTATGGCATAAAAGGTTTTGTCATATAAACTTTGATAATATTGTCAAGGTGAGCACTACCCCTTTGGTAAGAGATTTACCTAGAATTATGAAACCTACTAACATGATTTGCAAAGAATGTATGATGGCAAAGCAGAAAAGGAGTTCATTTCCCAACAAGAAGTTCACATCGACAGAGAAGCTGGAGATTGTTCATACAGACTTGAGTGGTCCTACTAGGACTAGAGGATTCTATGGAGAAAGGTATTTTATGATTCTTTTTGATGATTTTACAAGAATGATGTGGATTACATTTTTGAAAGAAAAATATGAAGCATTTGATAAATTTAAGATCATGAAAAGCAAAATTGAGAATGAATCTGGAATGAAGATTAAGTGTCTAAGATCTGATAGAGGTGGTGAATTTACATCTAGAGAGTTTAACACCTTTTGTGAAATGAGTGGTATTAAGAGACAACTTTCAGCCCCTAGAACACCAGAACAAAATGGTATTGCAGAAAGAAGAAATAGGTCAATAACTGAAGCAGCAAGAGCTATGTTGTTTGAAAATGATTTGGCTAAGACTTTTTGGAGAGAAGCAGTGAACACAGTAGTATACACTATGAACAGAGTACAAATCAAAGAAGATACAAACAAGACACCTTATGAATTATGGTTTGGACATACACCCTCAGTTAAGTATTTTAGAATTTTTGGAAGTAAATGTTATATAAAGAGAGATGATGATATAGGAAAGTTTGATCCTAGAAGTGATGAAAGAATATTTCTTGGATATTCTTTAAAAAGAAAAGCATATAGATGTTATAACAAAAGAACTAAGACTATTGTTGAAAGTGCAAATGTAAAAGTTGATGAGAAGTTTAAAATTTAGGAAAGAATGCTTGATTATGAATCTGATGGAGAAGCACAACCTCAGCCTAACATTGAAAATGTAGAATTATTTTTTGAAACTAACAGTGATTTGCTGAATGAAACTCATATTGAAGAAAACAAAGAAGAAAATAGAGAAGAAAGTAGAGAAGAATCTACAGTCGGAACAAGATCAGTAACTATGACACCTAACATGTATACTTCAAGACATCACCCTATTTAGCAAGTTATTGGAAGTTTAGATAGAGGAGTTTTGACTCGAAATAAGGTAGATTTATGTTTGATTTCTCAAATTGAACCTAAGACTACTAATGAAGCTTGTGAAGATGAACATTGGATTAATGCTATGAAAGAAAAATTAGAGCAGATTAAAAAAAAAAAGACACGGGAATTTGTCCCTAGACCTGAAGACAAGAATGTGATTGGAACAAAGTGGGTATTTAGAAATAAGATGAATGAACAAGGAGAAGTGATAAGAAACAAAGCAAGATTGGTATGTAAAGGATATTCACAACAAGAAGGAATTGACTATGAAGAAACTTTTGCACCTGTGGCCAGACTTGAAGCAGTGAGAATGTTTCTAGCATATGCAACTTACAAGAAATTTAGAGTGTATCAGATGGGTGTAAAGTCAGCATTTTTGAATGGTGAATTGGAAGAAGAAGTCTACATTGAGCAGCCTGAAGGTTTTCCTTTGACAAAAGAAGGAGATATGGTATGTAAGTTAAAGAAAGCTTTATATGGATTAAAACAAGCACCTAGAACCTGGTATGCAAGATTGGATAAGTATTTATTGAAATTGGGATTTATAAAAGGAACAACATATAGTAACTTATACACAAAAGAAATTGAGAATGGTTTGTTGGTTATAGTTATAGTTGTTGATGATATTATCTTTGGAGGAGAAGATGAAGCTAGTGACAAATTTGCAGATGAAATGAAGACTGAATTTGAGATGAGCATGATTGGAGAAATGAAATATTTTTTGGGATTACAGATAACACAAAGCAAGGAAGGTATATTTGTAAGTCAGACTAAGTATTTGAATGACTTATTGAAAATATTTGGAAAGGAAGATTCTAAACCTGTTGGAACACCTATGGTAACTGGACATAAGTTATCTAGCAAAGATGAGACACCAGCAGTTGAGTAGAAAAAGTACAGATCTATGATTGGAGGATTGCAGTACTTGACACATACAAGACCTGATATAGCACATTCAGTGGGGATTGTAGCAAGATTTCAAGTAGAACCTAGAGAATCACATTATGCAGCAGTAAAGAGGATACTGAGATATCTGAAAGGAACAATGGATTATGGATTATGGTATGAGAATTCTGATGATTTTACTTTATGTGCCTATACTGATGTAGATTGGGGAGGCAACATTGATGACAAGAAAAGCACCATTGGTGGAGGCTTTTTTCTTGGAGGAAAATTGGTCTCTTGGTTAAGTAAGAAGTAGAATTGTACTTCACAAAGCACATCAAAAGTAGAATATGTTGCAGCAGCAAATAATTGTAATCAGATTATTTGGATGAAGCAAATGTTGAAGGATATTGGAATAAAGTTTGATGAGCCTATTGTTATACATTGTGATAACACCAGTACAGTGAGTATGTCAAAAAATCTTGTTTTACATTCTAAGACTAAACATATTGAGATCAAGTATCATGTTGTAAGAGAGAAAGTTGTAGAAAAAGAAGTAAGATTGGAGTACATAAGTACAAAGGAGCAAATAGAAGATATATTTACAAAGCCTTTACCTAAGGATACATTTGTGTATCTGAGAGGTATGCTTGGGGTTATGCCCCAACCCATTTTTGAGAATTGATGCAGATGATTGCATCCATCCAGTGGTATATGAGCCCTATTTTTCTTCTGGATTGGATGTTGGAACTTCCTCTATGGGGGAGTTTATGAGCTGAGTCATGAGGACTCTTGTTATTGTCTTTTTCTAAAAAGTGTCTTTTGACATTAAGTTGTTGTTGACTTAGTGATGGAATTTCTATCATTGATGTCAATGGGGGAGAGATATACATGAAAAACATTGTGGATTGTATGAGAGAGCTGAATAGGAAAATGAAGCAAGATTTGATTTGATATTTTGCAGTGATGTTGCAGTATTGGATTTTTGGAACATTGGATGTTTTTCATCTATGTTACCATCAATGCCAATGGGGGAGATTGTTAGGAATGAATGCAAAGTATTTTGGCAGTCATTCTGTAGCAGTTGTTATTGCATTCATGACTTGGATTGTCATTGATGTCAACACAGTGATATTCTGGATATTAGCAGGAAAGCAGGTATAGTTTTTTTTTGCACACATGTTGTATTGTAGATTAGATTTTGTGTAGTTGATGGTATGTTCTTTGGTTTTTTATTAACCTATGTTTAATAGTGCAAAAATAAATTCATTCATTTGTGAGAGTTATGAGCATTTTGGTGTAAGCAGTGTTTAGACAGTGTTTCTGTGAAGCGATGTTCAGAAATCGGAGGATATCTCTTAGCTGGGATGGAATATAATTTTGTACAGTTAAAGGGATGTTGGGGACTCATTAATGATGATGTGGTTCATAGTGCAAACTTTGAGGATATGTTTGGAGAAAGCTATAGTATCTGGAAGTCGACAGTTTTATGTGAATTCTATGTGTAGCATGTAGAATTTATTATTTTGTAATTAAGGACCGAATCATTTGTAATTATTTGAGTTTGGTATATAAGAAGGAATTTTTTCCTTATTTTAATGTGTACTATGAAGATTGAGATGTGAATATATGCATGAAGTGAAGAAAAGAGCTAATTCAGTGATGAAGGAAGACTTGTGAGTACAGAGATCTAGAATTGTGATCTTGTGTAGTAGAGAGTGCGGTTTTGGCATAGTGTGAAGGAGGTAATATATTTCATATTATTCTATTGAATAATTCTAAGATATTTTGGACAGTGGGTTCAGAGATCTTGCCTTGAAGCTGTTTGGGCAGTGGGTCCTTCTGTCTTCCATAAACTCTTAACCGGGTTAGAATCTTTTAACAGGGATTCAAAATCTCCTAAGAGGGATTTATATGTACTAAATTTATTTCATAAGACTCCTAATAGGGTACATCCTCTAACAAGGAACTTTCATATTAGTGCATCATTTTGTGGGCATCATTCCCACCGGGGTTTACTCTTTTCAAGAGGTTCCCTAGTCAACATATCTTGTGTTATTGTGCAATTGTGTATGATTATTTTTCTATGGTTGATCAGTACATTGATTACATTGTTTAAAGCAATTGAATGGATAAATTATTTGATAACTAATTCACCCCCCCCTCTCAGTTATCTTGGGGATCTTTACTTTCTAACAAGAGTCTTGTCCCTATAGTTGGTCCTGTTACCCTAAGATCCTTATACATTTTGGAAATAATCAATCCTAAAATCAACCTGAGGGTATATTGGTAGCCTTAGAGCATAAGAATCCATTTTGAACACCAACAAGGTCCTTAGGATTCAACACCTACAATGGAAGTACAAATAGAGTTAGATAAATCTATGCCCATGTCAAAATCACTCAAGGACAGGACCATTATCATTGATAATGTGGAGATAGCCATGGTGGCCACCGACACAAAATTAGACAAGTTTGAAGAAGCTTTTGTGAGCACACAAGAAGCTAATATTTTATGCAGCAGCACACCTCTCGCTCATCAAGAAGAGGTATTGATTGAAAATATATCAGATGAGAAAGAAGAAGAGAAAGTGGAAGAGGAAGAAAAGAAAGTAGTAGAAGAAGAGAAAGAATAAGAGAAAGATGAAACTTCTATTGATCTAGCCAAGGTAAAACTAGAAGTGATGGATAGCACTCCCATCACTCCCTCCTTAGCATTGTTGTCAAGTTTGACACCTGACACATCTAGTTTGGACTGATGGAAAGAAGAAGACCTAATTAAGTTTAGCATCCTAGCTATGGAGAAGGCAAAGGAGAAACAAGTCATGAGAAATACTCTCCTTGTGGAATCTATGAACATATTGAACAATATTTTTCCCGAAGAAAAAGAAAGTATATAAGGTACACTCGGTTGATGATGTGAGTATAGTTATCTCACAGTTCAAGAATAATTTTTCAAGCCTTGAAGAATCTACGTCCAAAGTTGCAAAAGAGAAGTACCTGAAGAAAAGATTGAATGAGTTGATGAGCAACTTCATACTAAATCTGAATTCACTCAAGATAGGACAAGCATCCTTAAAAGAATTTGCTGATCAAGGAAGGAAATTCATTGCAGACTACATGGATCAGGATAAGCTTACTAATGCCCATCTTAAGAAAATACAAGAAGAAGAAGCTATGTTTGAGTAGGTAAAGAGTTTAGTGAAAGACTCATCCACTGATGTGAACATGTGCAATAATGTCTACCAAGGTCAGTTGGGCAAAATTGACAAAGCAAAAAAAGAGATGGCAAAGATAAGGTCTAGATAGACTCAATTGAGGAATGCTCTTGCACCCTCACTAGACATTCTCAATTAGAACATAAAGGAGATTGATGCCACCATGATAACCTATGATCAAGGTCTGAGCATAGATTTGAAGAAGATGGAAAATCTTCAATATGCTTTATGCGCCCATCTCTAGATAGTTAAATCTTTGATAACTTTTTGGAAGAAGGAGATCTAGAACCTCAAGATAGCATATCCAGATGTTTTCCCTAAGTAAGTATGTGCAGATACAGTTTTTGGTACACCTTTGTGATTAATGTCAAAGGGGGAGTTGTGTATAGAATATGGAGTATAATATGTAGAGGGACATATAAGATTATGTATAAGAATTGTATACAAGACAAAAGTCTTTTGTGATAAGGGACAATTAGCAACTTGGCCATATTCCTTTGTTTCCATCAATGAAAAAGGGGGAGATTGTTGGAAAGTTGTCTATACTAAGGTATATGACTAGATAAAGTGTTTTCATTATGGAAACAAATTCATATAGTAGTTTGGAGTCAGCGCACTTGATGTAAAGATCATAATTCAGTTAAGTGTTGAAGACTGGACAACATACAAAGTTCCTGCAGCTCAGAGCATCAATGCACATGTGTACGGATGAATTATGGTATGTGCCCTAGAAGTTAAGTTGGTTAGACTATATTATTTCTTAGTCTATGAGCGCATGATCAGTTGTGCAAGGATGAGAAAGTTACAGTCAATTGAAGTTGCATAGCCTGTTTGTGCCAGCAGAGTATAGAGCATGGAGCCGACAGTTAGTATTTTGGTTTGCGGTTATAATGTAATATTGTAAAGTCTATGTGCCCATTTTATTTAGGTTGCCAAAATGTTTATATGTATAATTGCAAGCACACTTAAGCCAAATCATTTGGAAGTGTTGTTTGTAATTAGTTATAGGGCTGACCTAATTGTGTATTTTGTATGAGCGTATAAATATAAGGTGCGCCTATTGTATTCGGTAAGGAAGTTGAGATAGAGTTGTGATAAGAAGAGTAGAAGTGTGAAAAGACACCAGAAGATGTATTAGAGCTTTGCAAGAGGTCAAATCATCAGTGCATCAAAGGAACTAATATGACAAGCAGTGTCATAGTAACAGTCCATCTTGCAGATATAGTGTGTATCTGAGATCAGAAGGTTGTAGCCTTCATCACTTGAGCAGTGATCTCTTGGATAGTGAGTCCTCTCCCCTAACATGAATGATTGTAAAAGACTCCTAACAGGGTCTAACCCTTAACAAGGTCTACTATACTTAAAGCATTGTAAAGCTACTCCTAACAGGGTAAAGGATCTTCTAACAAGGATCACAAAACACTATTGCAGAATATTAGTGGGTGTCAATTCCCACCAGGGTTTTTAACTATTTGGGTTTCCCCATAATCATATTGGTGTCATGTGTTGATTTCATGCTTCATGTTTATGTGAAGACTTAAGTATTTAAGTTCAGCATAAACATTAAAGTGAAAAGTTAAAATACAGTGAACACTGATTCACCCCCCCCTCTCAGTGTTCCCATTCCTAACAATCCTCTCCTAGGTTGGCACATAGTGTTTCTTACACTCCAATCATGGAAGAAAGAAACAAGAGGATTGAGGAATTTCTAAAAAAATTGGGTGACAAGCATTTTGGACAAGAAAATGAAGAGCATCACAATTATATACATGGTTTGTAGCATGACTCTCAACATACTAGACCTAGATCACATGGCTCATAAGGTGGTGATTTAGATAATGAAATAACTGAAGAAGATATATTGTAATTTCAAAAAGATGAATTCTTGCAAAGACTTATGAAAATGACCTTGAGTCAAAACAAAGATCAATACTTCTTGCACTTAGCCTTGCAAGGAGTTAAGTTACCTCACAACTTTAATGTTGACAATCTGATAAAGAAAGAAGAACCATCTGAAATGGAAATCATGAATAAATAGATGGAAGAGATGACGAAACAAATGCTACTCTTAGAAAAGCAAAAGGAACAAAAAATCACATATTTTTCTTTTGAGGCTATATGCTCATTTTCTTTTGACAAAGATCTATACATGCTTCCTTTTCCTCAAAAAGTTGAATTTCCTAAGTAGGAAAAGTATGATGGTAGCAAAGATCCTCATGATCATATTAGGGAATTTTTTAGTTTAAGAATGCAATTCTTGCATGAACCCATTTATTATGAGACTCTTTCCTAGGAGTCTTAATGGTCAAGCTATGGAGTGGTTCACTAAACTATCTCTTCCTCTCAAATCTTTTGACCAACTAGTGCATAGATTTATCCAGGAATACTCCTATAATATCCAACATGCTATCACTATGCTTGATCTTAAAAATATCAAACAAAATCAAGGTGAATCCTTTCTAGTTTTCCTTCAGCAATGGATAAATCTATACTCACATTATCCTCGACAAATTCCTAAGACTGAAAAGATTGATATATTCATCAATGCTTTGGTTTCTGAAATGAATTACACATTGCAAATGCAAACTCATGCTTTATTTGATAAATTGATTAAATCATATATTCGTATAGAGGATGTCCTTGTTTGTAAGGGAGATATCACTCTTCAGTATAAAGATCATAAAATCATCCTCTAAAAACAAACATAACAAGGATAAGAAAAAATTCTAGAACAAGACTAAAGATTTCATCAATGATAGAATCATGACTACAAATTCAATGTCTGCTACTCCTAAAGAGCCTACATTTAATCTATCTACTGCTGTGAAAGATAAAAATGATAAGCCTTGGGCCCCTAAACCTAAGAGAAACTTCACTCCTCTTGGAGAATCACTTTAAAATGCTTTGAAGACACTTTTGGCTAATCAGATTATTACTTTTCTTGATAATTCAAGACCCTATGATCCTGAGATAAAGCCTAAAGGGTGGAATAATAGCCACTATTGTGATTATCATCACAAAAAAGGCCATAAGACTAATGAATGCATGAAGCTTAAGAATCTCATCCAAGATCTAATCAATAATGAGACTATTGTGGTTGAACCCCCATAAGAGAACACTAACCATAAGGCTTTCAAGTAGCCTTTTCCTAAATTTGAAAAAGGGGAGTCTTCTAAGGCAAAGGATAATAAGGTTGCCTACACATACTCTAAGAGTGACAATGTGATCAAGATGTTTGAATCCTCAGATCATACTAAGGACAAAGCTAAAGCTGAATCATCTAATGTAGTAACCCAATCTCAAGAAAATGTCACTCTATCAGGAAAAGACTCATCTTCCTGCTCTACTCCTAAGAAAGAAACAACCTCAACATCTAAGCCAACTATCCCACCAACCACACAATAATACAATCTGGTTGACCAACTGCAATATACTTTATCTCAGATATCAATACTTAAGTTTCTCAAAATCTCTCCTACTCATAGGGATATCCTTGATCAAGACCTTCTTACGGCTAATGTGCCTAAGGACCTAGACATTGATAAGTTCCAGTCCATGGTTAGTCACCTTGCTTCACCTCATTATCTAACTTTCTGTAAAGTAGACAAAACATCTATTAGTCATTCACATAATCATCCCCTCCATATTGAAGTCAATATCCATAAGTATAGAGTTAAACATGTTTTGATAGATGGAGGTGTGGGTTTGAAAATACACACTTTCAGTTTGGTTAAAGCTCTTAGTTTCTTAGAGCATGCTGTTGATCCTGGACGCAAAATAATAATCAAAGAATATGATTAAGAGGAATGTTCTTCTAAAGTCATGGTAGTATTACCTATGTGAGTAGGTCCTATTCAATGAGACATCATTTGTCAAGTCCTAGATATTCCTTTGGCATACAACATACTTTTGGGTCACCCTTGGATACATGCAATGCAAGAAGTTCCTTCTACATACCATCAATGCATTAAATTTCCCCATGATAGAATTGATATTACTATTCCTATAGACTCAAAATATATTTGTAGAAATCCTAAATAGGTGGACCTAATGGTTCCTCGCAACAAATAAGTATAAAATCCTAAAGAAGTAGGAGTAAAATAAAAAGAACCTCTATCAGACTATGGGAAAAGAATACTTGTCAGACCTACTGGTATGGGAGGATATCAAGTGGACATTTTTTCACTCTCTTCAAAATCTTATGGTAAAACATCTCTCTCATTCATTCTTACAGTTACAACAACACCCATTATACATCAAGGTATTGGAATGGTTAAAGGTAAAATTCCCCTAGAGCTAGAAAGGGAAGAAACCGTTGTCTTACAATGACTCTACAAGAGAGAAGAATCTAAACAAGAACTAAAATATACTGAAGTTCCACCTAAAAAGTATGGTATGGGCTACCAAATTATGAAAATATGGGATATGATGGAAAAATTCCTCTTGGACAAGGAAAAGGTCTTCTTGAACCTCTACATGCTGTATTCAAAAATCCTAAAGACAAAACTAGTGTTGGTTATCATGCACATAAGTTTAACAAACATAGTAGCAATACTCATGCATATGAGAACTTAGATGATGAAGACAAAACATAAATTCAAATGATGACATATGAAAGGCTCTTACATATCCAAAATTATAATATGGATTATCAAGGAGATCCCTATATGCCATTACAAGCTCCTTGAGAAAATGAACTTGTGGGTACAGTCGAACATGGTTTTGATCAAGAAAATCTCACTCAGTCTCTTGAGAAAAATCCTACTCCTACTGATGGTAGTAATACCACTACTACTACTACTCCTACTATTGAGTGCATCATTGACTCTAATCCTGATTGGGTGCAACTGGCTAATGTCTCCCATATCATGGATATGTTAGGAATAGTCCCAAGAGATAACAAAGAGGGGGGGGGTTGAACCAGTTATCTACAAGATTCAATCCTTTCTCCAATTAAGTATAGAAGAACATTAAGCATATACACAATAAGATAACTTAACACAACACCACAATTTTTGTTACAGGGAAACCCAAATAGGTAAAAAACCTGGTGGGAATTAGCACCCACTATAAACTACACTAGAGTATAATGATCCCTGATACAAGATCTTACAACCATGTTAGGAGTTGATATTTACAATGCATGAAGTACAGTGACCTGGTCAAAGGTTGGACCCTATTAGGAGTCTTTTATAATTAACCTTTTTAAAGGTGAGGACACACTGTCCAAGAGCACATTGCTCAAATGGTGAAGGTTGCAACCTTCTCCATAACAGATATACACTATATCTAGATTTTGGTGAATTGGAAAGTAGACCTACTATCTTGATTAGTTCTAATGAATATCTTATACTCTCTTCTTCTTCACATAGATCTTTAAATGATGATTTAATAGCTTAGTACTTTCACATCTTCTACTTTGCTCTTTTAATCACCTCAATCATACTAGTAGTGATCACAACTGACTAACTATAAATATCTTTCTCCAAATGATATAATCAAGTTGGCCTATTAGAACTTCCTTGAAATCACAATAGAGAAATAATATAACTCTTCACTAACATCTCCAATGGCTAAACCAAGCACACAACAAGAATAGGACCGCACTGTGTGCTATAAATGTGTCACACTTCTATGGATCATTACATGCAAGGAAACTCAAGAATGAGCCCTCACAAATTGATCCATAGCTCCCTAGGCATGGAGTGCAAGGGTTATTAAGAATGCTCTCAGCTAGAGCTATTTAGCCTATAACCTTGCTAGTAAACCATGCAATGGGAGATTCAATGAAGACAAGGGCAAGAATGCCAATATCCTCAAGAATCAAGAATGAAAATGCAATGCTAGAAATGGAAATGCAAGCTAAGCTATGAAAGGAAATATGCAAGTGTTACAACCCAAGCTAATTAATCTATGTGAGCTAATCTAGAGCATAGAAATGAAGCTAATCTAAGAAAGCATAAATATGAAGCTAAGATAAGAATGCAAGAATAAGATGTAGAATGCAAGAATGAGATGTAGATGCTAAGAATGCTCCAAATCTCCAAAAGCTCCAAAGTGACCTAGAAAACCTGCAGCATAAAGTTAGCATAAAAAGTTGGGGATCTAGAATGAAGAAGAGAGCTCTCCTTTTAAAGGAAATGAGGAGGAATGGACCATGGAGATTAAGAGGCAAAAGATTTAGTCAATGGTGGAGCTTAAAAGAGGAGCAATCCATGTGCACAAGTATCCTCCAATAGGAAAATAAGAGTTGACTTTTGTGTCCATATGAGACAAAAAATGCTTTTCTCCTTTTTATAAAATAAGAATAATGCTTTATTTGTGCAACTTAGGATAAGAGGAAAAGTGGGGACTTTTATTTACTTAAAAGGGGAGGAAATATTCCTTTTAAATAAATAAAGACTTAGGATAAAATGGTTAGCCCATAGAAAATAATTAAATAAATGATAAAATAGGATTTGATCAAGAATAAACAATTTATGATTTAGCAAAAGGGGCTAATAGTCTAGGTGACCATTTTTAGGTGTATACACACACAACTCAATATGAGTAGATGCATCACTTCACATAGTCGGCTCCACCAAATTAACTAAAAATTTATTCTTATGCTGAAATATGTTATGCACTCTTAACCAAACATTCTTAAATCATCACCAAACATGAAACCAAACATGCATATCAAAATGATAGGCACAACTACTACAACAATATAAACATTGTTGACTCCATCAGATAAACTTAGGAAACTGTAACTGGCAACTAGAAACATCACAACTCCACTTCAATTACACAAATGAATTTGTGTCCATGAACATAGCATCATACACATGTCTTCAACACAAATATAAAAATGCAAGGCTCCATCATAACCACACTAAAAATCACATACGAAACTCTGTTTGTAACACTATCAGGAACACTACTGAAACAAAAAACTATGCAACTATCTATACTCAGAATCAACCTTTGCATCTATGATATCATGCTAATAACATATCTAAGAAACATATGCTCAAGGATATCTACATAAGACTTCAATGCATGCTGCTTACTATATGTTGTCATCAATGACAAACATACTAGCTTGCTTTAAAATCTCCAACAATCTCCCCCTTTGGCATTGATGGATATGGAATGAAAAACACCACCAATCCAAATGTACAATTATTTTATAACATTCTCCATTTCCTCAACAAAACTCCCCCAAGGATGAATCCTCCATCTACTATTGAATGCTCTGAATATCAACTGCTATATACTCCCCTTACTACTACATACTTCCCTTTTCTAGAATATAATCCCCCTTTCTAGATTAAAACAATTGTTTTGTTTTTCATGACTATATACTCCCCCTTTGACATCAATGGAAAAGGGTGCCAAAACAAATAAGCACCGGTACAACTCCTGAAGTAGAGTAGTCAACCATTTATCAGTCACTAAGGACTGATGCACTACTACAAAATCTAATTAGATCCAAGGAAGGGAATCACTCCTAGCTTCTCCTTGAGATACTCAAATGTATCCTTTGGCAAAGGCTTTGTGAATATGTCTGCTAGCTATTATTTTGTGCTCACATAATCCAATTTTACTTCTTTCTCTGCAACTTTCTCTCTTAGGAAGTGATATTCTATCTCAATGTGTTTTGTCTTTGCATGCATCATAGGGTTCTTTAACATATTGATAGTGCTAGTGTTGTCACAATGAATAACAATAGGGTATTCAATCTAAATTCCAAAATCCTTTATCATTTTCTTGATCCACACAATTGTAGAACAATTTAATGCTGCTGCTACATACTCTACTTCTACTGTGGATTGAGAAATACAATTTTGCTTCTTGCTTATCCAAGTAACTAGTCTATCTCCAAGAAATACTGCTCCTCCTAAGGTACTCTTTCTATCATCCACACAACTTGCCCAATCTACATCTATATACACATGAAGTTCTACATTCTCAGAATTAGGATACCATAAACCATAGTCTATAGTTCCTTTCAAATATCTAAATATCCTCTTTACTACCATGAGATGACTTTGTTTAGGTTCTGATGCAAATCTTCCAACAATACCAGCTGCATTAGATATATCTGGTCTAGATTGAGTAAGATATATGAGTTTACCAATCATAGACTTGTATAGGGTCTTGTTTACTGCTGTAGAATTATCTTCTTTTGAAAGCTTTCTTCCTATTATCATAGGGGTACTTACTATCTTGCAATCATCCATATTGAACTTCTTCAATATTTATTTTACATACTTAGATTGATTAATGAAAATACCTTTGTCTGTCTGCTGCACATTCAATCCCAAAAAGTACTTGATAGGTCCAATCATGCTCATTTCAAATTCGCTCTGCATCTCTTTAGCAAATTCTGCACTAAGCTTGTCATTACCACCAAAAATAATGTCATCAACAAAAATAGCAACTACCAATAATCCTTCAGGTGTCTCTCTTATGACTAAGTTACGATCTGCTACTCCTTTCTTGAATCCAATCTTAGTCAAGTAACCATCTAGTCTTTCATACCATGCTCTAGGGGCTTGCTTAAGTCCATATAGGGCTTTCTTCAGTCTGCATACCATATCTAGTTTTTCTAATAAAGTAAATCCTTTAGGTTACTCTATGTAGATTTATTCCTTCAACTCTCCATAAGGGAATGTTGACTTGACATCCATATGATATACTTTAAAGTCTTTGAATGTTGCATAGGCTAGAAATAGCTTTATGGCTTCCAATCTTATTAGAAGGGAAAATGTATCTGAATAATCAATTCCTTCTCTTTGTACATATCCTTTACATACTAGTCTTGCTTTATTCCTTACTACTATACCATCTTCATTCATCTTGTTTATGAATATCCACTTGGTTCCAATCACATTCTTGTCACTAGGTCTAGGGACCAATTCCCATGTATCATTCTTAATTATCTAATCTAGATCTTCTTTCATTTCTTCATGCCAATCTGAATCATTACATGCGTCTTCAACACTTAAAGGTTCAATTTGTGAAAGTAAACATACCGCTTCATCTACTGTTGAACTTTTTGCCTTTGATCTTGTCATGACTTTTCTGTTCTAATCTCCAATGATATCTTCTTTTGAATGATATCTTGACATGAATTTGGAACATTAGGTGTGACTCTCTCATCTATCTTCTATGATTCTTCTTCACTTGTTTCAGGATCATTGGATAATACATCAATGCTGTCAAACATTTCTTCAACAACTATTTCTCTACTGATAGGACTAGGTTCTTCTTCAGTCATAGGTGCATAATCATGATATCTCTCTTGAATCATAAAATTTTCATCAATATTTACATGAGAACTTTCAATGATCTTCTTCAATCTTAAGTTAAAACATCTATAAGCTTTACTTTTAGTAGAGTAACCAAGAAAATTACCTTCATCACTTCTTGCATCAAACTTACCAATAGCTTCATCTCTCTTGATGTAGCACTTACTTCCAAAGATTCTGAAGTATTTTACTATAGGTACATTCCCAAACCATAGCTCATAAGGTGTCTTGTCTGCGCTTGGCCTTAATTGAATTCTATTGATAGTATAGACTACAATATTGACCACATCTCTCCAATAGGTGTGTGCAGCTTTTCCTTCAATCATGATGGTACGTGCTGTGTCAAGTATGAGCCTATTTATTCTTTCTACAATTCCATTCTAGTGAGGGGTTCTAGGTGCACTTAGCTATCTCTTTATCCCATGTTCTTCGCAATACTAATAAAATGTGTCAGAGGTGAATTCTCCTCCTCTATCTGATCTCATACATTTTATCTTTAATCCAAACTCATTTTCAACTTTCACTTTGAATAGCTTGAACTTCTCAAATGCTTCAAATTTATATTTTAAGAATGAAAACCACATCATTCTAGAATAACCATCATCAAACAAAATAAATTACCTTTCACCATAGTATGATCTTGTTTGAGGTTGTCCACATAAGTCTGTATGCACTAGATCCAATTTTTCCTCTGCCAAATTATGTGTTGGGTCTTGAAAAGATTTTACACTCTATGAGACACCAATATACCTAAGACTAGTTTAAGGAGAGGTTAGTTCCAAATATGAGAAATCTATAGGTAACTAGACCAACTATAGGGACAAGACTACCCTCTTCACTTTTGGCTTTGCAAAACTAAGGTGGGTACACCTGATCCAATAGATATAATTCTATTCCTGACTTGATACTGGATCTAACAACACATATCAGTGAGAAAGTACTAAATAACAACCTATTATTCATTGACTCTCCATAACTAAGTAGGACAATTATTTCAAAGTAAATAAAATTAAATGACTAGTTTTGATTATTGTGTTTTTGATTGTAATGATTTCTATCATTCCTCATGAAATAAAGATGCATTTACACAAGCTAGTGCCTTATCCATTGGGCAAATAACACCAGAAAATAGAGCAAATACAAAGATCCTTGAAGAACTTAGCTCATGAACATAAATACAAATAATCCAACTCTTTCCTACTTGCCAACAATCCTTATGCAAATCAAATGAACATGTATCCCACTTTGAGCAATATTTAATCTAACGCTAGATCAGAACTCAAAGCAAAAAATGCATTCACATAAGTCTTTGATAGACTAAAAAATTCACAAATTTGACACAAAGGAGAGGTAAAGACCTGAGATTTGTATTAAGTATAACCTTTGATCATTTGTATACAATATATGTTGAGTAGCCAGCCTGTAAATAATATTATCAACCTGTGCTTTTTCTCTATTACTTGACAAGAAATAATACAAAATATTACAATCCTCGACTGAGGCTTAGGGTTTCAAAATTTATATATCTCAACACCTAAGACTCTCAATGCCTAATATGATCATGGAAAATCCTTTTATATACTAGGAAATGCAACAAGTTATCGATCATATTAGGGTTTATAAAACTTTACCCTAAAAATTTACAACAACCCTACTAGGTTTACAATAAATGCCTCGATCAGATCCTAGTCTGATATTTTGCAAGTGAATTGCCTTACTTTTTGTCTTTAATCTTTTCCTCAATCTCTTCAAACAAATCTAATCACCATTTCTTTGTAGTTGTTCCTGCAATAAATATACTTTACATCTCAACTACCTCCAAATCAATGAGTCACAATCTTCATTTGGCTAAAGAACTAGATGGAGCATTTGACTTTTCAACATGAGGCATGTACTGGTACCTCCACCTATTAAATACATCTTCACTTGGGAACACAAAATTGAGAATTTCAGCCTTTCTGCTGGACAACTATTCCCACTTGTTCTCCATTTGACTAATCTCATGTTGAATGAAATCAAATTTTGATTTAGCTGATATTAATGTTTCAATTGTGTGGATGAAGAACAAAGTATTTTCCAAAGTTAGAATGCTAGTCATCCTAGCAAAAAAATCATCATCCATCGTTGCTCTCCATTTGATCAAATCCTTGAGTTCACCATTTTTCTTAAAAAATTCTAAAATTAGGTCACAACAAGGGAGTCTCAATTCTCTCTTCAACAGATTGGATTTCATTTCAAAATCATCCAAAATTATATTGTATTCAACAAGCCTCTTTACAAATTGATGCATGGTTTTGATTAATGGATCAGGATCAACTTGGCCCTTAGATAGCTAGCTAAATAATCTCATATTTGGGGATCTTTCAACCCACTTTTTCAAAATTGGTTCCAACTCCTCCTTATGTCTACTCAAAGATGTAAGAAATACCTTTAACCTCCTAGCATGGTCAAACAAAATTGTAGGATTCAAATTAGTGGCATACTGCATCACAGTTTCTGTAAATTTCTCTTCATATTTTTGTTCCACAAGGCACCTAGCCTCTACATACTCATCCCTTTTCTTATTCATATCAGCTCTAATTTCTTTCATTTTATTTGTTTCCTCTAGTAATTTCTACTTTTCCCAACTGATTCTGGCATCTACATTTGTCTTTGGAAAAGGAGATGGTGGAAACTCAATAATTGGGCTGGAAGAAGAGGCCATTACTAGCTTATCAACAATCATCAACTGAGGTGATCTATGATCCTACGGTCTTGAAAATTGTACAATTAGTTTGTCCTTTTGGATCAACTCTATCTTCAAATCATTGTAAGACTTAAGGATAGTTTCAAACTTAATCCTTAATTCCGCTTTCTCCTGAGCATCCTTTTCTGCTACCCTCACATTAAATTTTTCTATCTCCAAAATGATATTTGAGGCTTCCACACCTAAAGCCTCACCAACTCTCTATTCTAACAAGTTTCCAGCATATTCTTAAGAGAGAACCTCTATTTTCCCTTTATTCTCTTCCCTCTTAAGGGACCACATGACCAAAGCTACATGATCATCAGGGAAAGCCATGCCCCTGGCAGCATATTGTGCCTGTTCTACACTAGAGAGGGTGGTAACATTATTCTTCCTCAGTGAATCAAAAACAATTGCATCAGCAATATCCCATTCGGGAAGAATCAACACTCCTACAGTATGAATCATTTCCCTACCTTCTTCTGGGGTTAACTTCTCAAATTTGTTCATCATTTCCCCCTTTGTCTCATTTTCAATTTCAGTCATATCCCTATCAGGGAATTCTTCTTTCTTTTTCTCACAAATTTCTGTATACTGATTTATTTTCATCCTCCACAAGAACTAAAGGAATGCCCTAGTCTTGACAAAATTGTCATCTAAAATAAAAGAGTCACTGGCGTGTTTCAAAATTGAGTCTATTTCTTTACCCTCAAACTTTTCCACAGTGAGATCCAACTCTATCCCATTAGGTGCCTCTGGCATCCCCTCCTATAACTCATCATTTAAAACAAAAATATTTCCCTCATTGCTTAATTTCACCAGTTGTTGAGCAAATCCATGTTCATCCATCTGAAATGGGGATTGGGAAGGAGAATACATATTCTACTCTGGTTGATACTGATCTTATTTTTGCCTCTTTGGAGAGGGCTCTTGTACCATTGGATCACTCATAGGTCTCTCCCATTTTGAGGTAGATGGGAGACTTTCATCTTTTTGTTGGGTTGGGAGAAGGACACTATACCCTTTCCTCTACTAGATTGTATATGTTCCTCTAGGGATCATCTTGGTGTATCCTGGTTGCCTCAAAATTCTCCTTGCCCTATTTGGATCTCCCTTACTTACCACAACCCTATTTTCATTGGCTCCTTGCATGATTCCTTCAAAATGCTCCATAAGGGCTTCTATCTTTCTTGCCCATGGCTGAAAAGATTCATTGGGTCATATCCTTTATCAAAATTTCTAATAAAATCAACAGTTTTCTTGTAAATCACCCACTTTTCTTTCTTGATCTCCTGAGCTTGAAGATCAAACTCATTTCTAATTATATCTTCTAGAAAGTTCAATTGGTGCTCCATAAGAGAACACCTTATCTTTTCTCTAAACATTCTAGAAATGAATCCCTTATTATCTACACATCTTGCCACTACTATTGCCATTCTATAGGGTTGAAAAAATTGATTCAAATGCACCCATCCTTTCTTGACAATGATATATTGGTGAGCTATTGTAATATTTGGGAACAAGGTTCCCCTCCCTTTGCTAGTCAGGGTTGTTTCTTGCAGATCACCAATCTACCTCAGAATTTCTACATACCCTATCTTGAAAGGGACCTGGTAAGGAAATACATAAGGTGCCTTCTTGCAACCATACACCCTAAAAACTATGGAAACCGGATATAAGATTATATCACCAAAATTATGTACTATGGTGATATCTTTTCAATATTCCTTGGGCCTAATTAATCTTAACAACTCCTTGGGAATTTTGGGATTCTCAAAACATAATGAGGACCTAAGCCTTGAAGAATAATTTCTATCAAAAACCAAATAACTGGCATCTGCTCTATCCCATGATAATTTTGTAGTCCACAACTAGACTAGTAATGCCTCTCCATTCTTCTCTCTTACAATATCCATTGTCTTGTTGAAGAAATCAACACCTTTGTACATGAACATATTCATTATCATAGAGTACCACCCAAAAGGCCTGCTCATCTTCATATTCTTTATCCCCATTAATCCTTCATGGATTAGGTCTGCAAGGTATGGGGAAAAATAAAAAATCAATGCCAGGTGGGGATGTAAGGACTGAACCATCATAAATATATAAGGGATAGGCATGTGAGTAGCCTCATCTTGTCCAAAAATCAGAGCCAAGGACTTATATACACCCTGTGCTCACAAAATGAAAAGGTGCAACCTAAAAGGCTCAGGTGTACTCTTACTTACCATACACATGGCACCAATTTGGCCAAAGAAATCCCTTAAAGGGATAGACCTCAAATAGTCTCTTTGTGCCTCATAGAGTTTGTCAAATTCTTCAAAATCAATCTTCTCCAATCCAACAAAGGGGTCATTAATGAAAAAACATATCTGATTTCATCCTTTGTGATGCTTATCAAGTCTGTTCCATCAATATATTTAACACACCTTGTCATAGGATCATAACATCTAGCAATTTGTATGAGAATGTCAGCATCCATGAAGACTCTAGGCATAATGAGTCTCCCTACGTCAAACTGCAAAATATTGCTGAGAGGTGCACATGCATTTCTTTGGGAATATGTGACCTTAAACAAGATCAAACCATTGTAATCCTTCCCCACTTTAGCATCCCTCGTCCATAACCCTCTGTCATACAATCCCTCATTTACAAAATCCCTAGGGTTTTTCAGAATCAACTCTTTCAAGCTAGATGCCCCATTTTCTGAATGTGGGAGTAACTGCATTAGATCTTCAAAAAAACCCCTATCCTTATACTCTATTTTTCTTGAGAGTTCTCTTTTGGGCAACATCTTGAATAGGGTTTGAAAAAAAGTATGAATACCATAATAAAAACTACCCAAATATCATAAGATAGTAATAATAGAGAAAAATTTAATCACTACAACCTTTCTCTTATAAAAAATTTTCACTTTCAAGATCAAATTGGCCTACCAAACACCTGAGAAAATTCATTGCTGACGCTTGCAGAGAAACACAATTCACTTGTAGAGAAACTTGGAGGAGAAGTGTTTCCTCTAGTGATTAAATCATAATATGTAATCATTTCCAACCCATCACAACCAACTTGCATGAAACTCATTAAGTTCACCATTACTGAAACTGGCAACCACAATGTTCACAGGATGTGAAAGAACGTAAAAAATAAATAAATTTGAATGTGAATTGTCAATTAAAAATCCTTTGGGTGCATCAAATGACTAATAATGAACACATCATAAGTCTTAGCACTTTTCCAAGCTTAGTTCTTGACCAATGAGAACATTTCAATTTACCCATGTGCAGAAACCCGTAACTTTCTTTAAATATGATCAGGCAGGATAGGTGTCAACGTGTCACTATTTCACTAACATAAAATATGAGCAGCTTTGAAATTTGGTAATGCGACCACCATAGGTTCTCTTAAAAACTGATAGATCTTTAACATCCCTAAAAATTAGTGACCCCACCGTGCAAATGAACACATGGAAATGTTTGGAGACTTCAGACCCACTAACAATTGCCATATCACATGCTAGCTTCACCAATAAAAAAAAAACATGCCATCATGACCTGGTGATTGAGGACCCACTTCATAGTCTAAAATACGTGGAAGATCAGATGGTTGTCACTAAAGCGTAAGCCTTAGAAATTGAGTAGCTTCCTTCAGTAGTATAATGACAACCACTAGATCTATTTGAACTTTAATCTTCGGAAGGATAGGACCCCACTACATTACATCACCCTGGATAGATGTCAACTTAAAAAGGTTGCTACAAAAATTGAAGTGTTAGAGCTTTGTCCTTGTCAGTAGCCAACCTAATCATACGCTTCTCGCTAAAGTGCATGGATTAAAAAGTGGTCAACATTGCTTAGCGGTATCATGACAACCATCGATGCAATTTGCAAGTTAATGACAACACAACCTTGAAAATGGGCCCACCTAGATAGGTGTCACATTTTTGCTAAAGCGCATGTTAGAAAATCTGACAATGGAGGGTCTTAAGATAAAGTGACAACCATAAGTTTATAATGAAGCGAATGGTTAGGAAATAAAATGGGAAAAGCTAAAGTCTGATTAAAATGTTCACTAAAAAGTGACCTGCTTAAAACCTAAGCGCAAAACACATGAAAGGGGCAAATTTTAAAGGTTTAATAAGCACATGCGCTATTGGCATCTTAATAAACAAAAAAGTAATGCCCAAACATAACAAGGCTTAAGGCAACTTAGGGTTTGCAACATCTTTCTCCTTGCTACGTCAAAAATAAGGGTTTATCAATTTTTTTTGAAGTATGAGGGTAAAAAATTTTAAACAGTACTAACAGTGGCTCATACTCAGGGATGTGTATCTCCTGCACATACAATGAGAAAAATAGAATCTCCTGGAAGAGCAGACCAATACAAAACTTTGATCGAAAAAAAAAGATTGCATAGAAAACCCTAAAATAAACTTCCCAAGAAAATAGAAAATCTTAGGAGAAATAAAACTTTAAAAATTGCCCATGAAATGGAAACTCCATAAGTTCCCTTGTCAGATTTTTCAACATGTATGAACCTATTCCCCAATTTTCTTCAATGATGTAAGGGCCCAACCAGATGGGATCAATTTTTCCATGTTTTCCTTTTCTTTCCAATCTTGCATTCCACATCAACACAAGATCACCATTTAAAAAACTCCTGTGAGTAGTCCTTTTGTCATATAAGACCTTACACTGGGCCTAAATCCTTTCATTTCTTGTATGTGCATCACCTCTTACTTCATTCAGCTAGATCAAATCATTAATTCTGATTGTCATTTCATCTTCCAAATCACTATCATATGTCTGGATGAATTGATACATTTGCAAAAAATTATTTTGGGGCAACCTTGCATTGATTCCATAGACTAAGTCAAAAGGGGCACATCCTATTGCCTTTTTTATAGTAACCCTATTAGCCCATAATGCTTGCAACAACTTTGAATCCCAAGCCTTTTTATTCTTATCCAGTACTCTTTTCAATATCTTAATTAAGCTTTTGTTACTGGATTCAGCTTGGCCATTCCCCTGTGGATGATAGGGAGATGAGTATGAAATCTTTATACCATTTTCATAACAAAACTCAACAAATTCATCTGATCTAAAGCACATTGCATTATCTACCACCACTATTTCTGGGCAACCAAACTTGGCAAGAATATTTTGCATCATAAAGTCCACTACAACTTTACTAGTTGCTTTTCTAGAAGGGATTGCTTCAACCCACTTTGTGAAGTAATCTGTTGTTACCAAGATATAAGAATTTCCACCACTAGATTTATTGAGAATCTCCCTAATAAAATCCATACCCCACTTTTGGAAAGGGGCCTGCACTGCAATAGGTCTTAGAGGCAAATTCCCATTGAATTTGAGTTTTCCAGCAAAACTTTGATAGGGGTCACATCTTTTTACAAATTGGTGGGCATCTTTGAAAAGTGTTGGCCACCAAAAACCTGATCTAATAATCTTGTGTGCTATGGTCTTTTCCATATAATGTCCCCGCAAAACTCCATTGTGCATTTCATTTAGCAAGATTTTGGATTTGTCTTGATCTACACATCTAAGCAAGACCCCCTCATTACTTCTCCACCACAACTCACCACCTACGATTGCATATTTCATGGAATGGAGCCTAATAGTCCTATTGTCATGCATCTCAAGAGGTAGGATCATTCTTTGTAGGTACCCAACAATGTCCTTATACCATTCACAACAATCCATATTGCAAACAAAAGGTCTTTGTTCTTCTTCCAATATATTTATTTGATTTGTAGCCAAATTGCTTTGGGCCATCAGCTTTGCAAGGCCCAACCCTCTCACTAGCTTTGTGATCTAGATATCAATATTAAATTCTTGGATCCTATTGATCCATCTACACCTTCTTCGTGAAACTTCTTGTTGGACCAAAATATCTTTGATTGCAACACTTGGGACATTAGCAATTACTCTAGCTCCAACCAAATAACATCTAAATGCTTTGATAGCCTTAACCAAGGCATAGGCTTGTTTTTCAATAATATCATAATTTAATTCAACTTCTTGTAAGGTTTTGCTAAAAAAGGAAAATAGGTTGCTCAAATCCTTCTGCATTCTTCTGCAATAATACTGCTGCAATAGTGTGGGCGAATGCAAAGGAAAAAATTTGTAGGGGTTTACTATAATCTGGTGTCTTCAACACTGGGGAATTTTTAATAGCCTATTTGATATTCTTGAAAGCCTCTACTACCTCAGCATTCCACTCAACCTTTGCACCCTTCTTTAACATCCTTGATATTGGGATACTAATTTCTACAAAGTTTGTAATGAATCTCCTCAAAAAATTCACTTGTCCTAAAAAGGATTACACTCCTTTGACATTCTTAGGCTGGGATAATTTTTCAATAGCATCAACCCTCTCAGGGTCTATTCTCACCCCATCTTTTAAAAAAATATGCCCTAGAAGCTTTCCTTCCACAACACCAAAGGCACATTTCTTTGGGTTTAAAGAAACACCATATTCTAAGGCTCTGATGAAATTTTTTTCCAAATGTTGGCAATGTTGTTCCTCTTTGGCTGAAAATGTTGTAAGGTCATCCTGATACACCACCATAAATCTATCAATGAAGTCTAAAAAAGATACATCCACAGCTCTCTGGAAAGTGGCACCAACATTAGTTAATCCAAAGGGCATTCTTACATACACATATGTCCCCCAAGGAGTAGTAAATGTAGTCTTGAACTATTCTGATTCCTTAACCATGACCTAATTATATCCAGAGAAGCCATCCATCATGGATATCAGATCTAATCCAGTCACCCTTTGCAGCATATTTTCCATATTAGGTAAACCATAATTGTCTTTTAAGGAATTTATGTTCAAGTTCCTAAAATCAACACATAGTCTGATATCACCATTCTTTTTCCTCACATGGACCAAGTTTGAAACCCAAGTGGAATTCCTAATAGGATTGATTATTCTAGCATATATCATTTTCTTAAGCTCTCCTTGCATCTTGGGTGCCAAAGCAGGATTAACAGGTCTCAACTTCTATCTAAAAGGTTTAGTACCCTCTTTCAATGGGATTTCATGTTGAAACAAGTCTTCTCTGTAAGCCTTGAGGTCTTCATAAGACCATGCAAAAACATGTCTAAACCTCCTGAGAAGATCAATTAGATTTTTCATGGTTTTAGGGGATAGGCACTTGCCAATGTAAACCTTCTTAGGTACCATTCTTGTTCCTAAATTGATTTCCTCAAGGTCATTTGATTTATTAGTATTAGTTGAGAAAACCTTGTCTTTGTTGTCAAATGCCCACTCAAGAGAAACTAATCCCTTAGGGACTCTATTTGATTTTAGTTGCAGTACTTCCTTTCCAAAAAAAACTTCTTTACCATCTACTGTATCAACATAAGCACTGAAATCCATCTATTTGTCACCAAAATGAGATTCACACTGCAAAAATCTTAAAATATCCCAGTCATCAGAAAAAACCTGCTAGTTCTCAATATTCTCAGGGATAGAAGGTCTAGATTAAACCTCTATGTTAGACATATCTGAAAATGTAATATCTTCTGGCCTTAGAGCCACATTGGCTAACAAATCAACCATTCTATTTTGACTTCTTTCCACCCAACAAATGTTAAAAGCACTGAAGCTTTAATTTTCATCCCATACTGTATTTCTATATTGCTTTAATTTTTGATTTTTTGATGCATACTTTGATCTAACTCGGGAAACAATTAACTCAGAGTCACCCACCACTTTTAAGAACTTTATGCCATGTATTGATGCTAACCTTAGGCCAATTAACAAAGCCTCATACTCTATAACATTATTTGTACATGAGAATAGTAAAGTGAATGAGAACTTGAAAGTTTTACCATTTGGGGATATGAGCAATATTCTAGCTCCAGACCCCTCTTTTGAGCTTTCTCCATCAAAATACATAGTCCATATACTATCAAGGTTAGTCCATTCCTACTGGCCACTTGATACAAGGGTAGATTCAACACCTTCCTCTATTTCCTTATCCTGGACTCTAAAAGCATTAATGTCAATATCTAAAAAGCAGTTCATGGTGTCTTCTTCTTCCTCAATCATGTGTGGAGTTCTAGGCTCCCTAGAAACCTTGATATTTTACCCTTCATAGTTGAATGTAGCAAATGAAAAATCACATTGTATGCTGCCTCCCATAGAAGCACTCCACTTTCTTGACAATAACATCTCATATTGAGGAGGGATATCAACTACCAAAACACTCACAGTCAATTGTTTACCGGGGTATGTTGCCACCTTATAAGGTAAAGCCTTGATAGTACCCACAAATTGTACTTCTCTTGACTCCATAACTTGAGATCTCCCATGTGGAGTATCCACCTTCAGGCCTAGTGACTTCATAACTTCTATGGGCATAATAGTGTTTGATGCTCCTGAATCAATCATATAAGTTTTTAATAGCTTACCATTTATTAGCAAGGTTAAAAAGAAAGGATCAACTATCCCTACCAAGGTAATAACAAAATTTGTGTCTTTATGAATTTGAGGAATTTTAGAGACAATTTCTTCATTATGACTTTCATTTTCATCATTCAAAGTTTCTACTTGCTTATCAATCCTTTTTGTCTTCTAGGTGTCTGTGGATACTACACCATTTACCCAATTCAGAGCCTTTTGCTTATGTTCATCTATCCTCATCATCTCAAGAAAAGGGACCATAATAGAAATTTGTGATAGTAACTTACTCATGTCAGTTGGAACATATTTTGAATCAAACACATCCTATTTCACATTTGCAGTCTCTGTATCATCATTTTGTGTGAATGTATTTGGGGGTTCTTTAGTTTTGATTTTAACCTCCTTCTATAAAGGGGGAACAACCTCCTTTGAGGGTTTAGTATTTACTTTATAAATAATGTTAGGTTTAATATTTTTCTTCACTTTGACCTTGTTAACATTATCGGCCTCCTTTTGCTTGTTTTGGGGCACCTTAGCATCTTTTTCTATTTTTTTAATAAAAAAACCAGCAGGCTTCTGACTTGGATTGCCTACTACTCTATTTATTAGATTGTAAATTTTCCTAGCCTAAGTGACCATGTCTATGCTTATCAAAGAAATTTCCTCATCAGATGGCCTTCTTAAAACAACTGTCTCTTCATTTTTTAAAACATTGCACTAGACATTATCTAATTTATCATCTTCCTCATCTGAAAAAACCTGTTGATGATATGATTCATTTCTAACCTGAGAATTTGAAACATCTTGGTTCTCATCCTCTTGAGTAGAGTCTACTTTATCCCAAAGGTGGGAGGAAGTCATACCACATCCCTGGTCATCATAGGGTTCCTCCTCATTACACTCTTGTTCTTCTTGTGTAGAGACACTTTGAGAGATGACACAATAGCTAGGATCATGTTGTGATTGACACACAATACACCATGGGACCTCTTCCACCATATTCATTAAATTCCTTTGTAATGGATCAGGGGTCTTGTCATTTGGTTTATCCTTTCTTTTTGGGAATATAGGTTTCCCATCTTTCCATTGAGTATTATAAGGATAATTCTTCATCCTTAGCAACTTGTTAAAATTGTTAAAGGCAGGCTTGTCATTACCTAAAACCCTATTGATTTTGTTTTCACTAGGCTTCTTATAGCCTTTAGAATCTGCTTTAAACTATCATCATCCTTTGGTTTTGCACTTGTAGGATTTCCCAGTTCCTTTCTGTTCAACATCTGTGACTTGTTATCATCCCTTCTTCCTAATTTCCTTGAGATTTTGTGGTTACTCTTTATATTTATAGCCAACTTATAAGCTTCTTTAAGGTTCCTTGGATTCTTATCTCTTAAAAGGTATCCCATCTTATAATTAAGGCATTTAAATAAGTGACAAGATAGACCCTATCATCTAACCTAATAACTTGCAAGAGCTTGTGCATGGCCTTCTGAAACTTGCTATTAAATTCAATAACATCCCCATTGAGATTTTTCTTAATGTTATTAAATTCATTTAACATAAAGCCCTCATTTGTCTTATCACCATATTGTTCCTTGAAACAATGTTTAAGCTGATCCCATGAGCCTATGCTACCATGTGGTAAGGCCCTAAACCAATCCCTTGAATCTTTAGTTAAGGATTGCACAAACAACTTAATTATTACATCATCTAGCACAATGTTGTAATCATCTATTACATCAATGAACTTCTTCAAGTGTTCTTCACAGGTGATAACATTACTACCAGTGAAATTTGGGAGATTCTTTCTAATCTCTTTAGGGATAGGGTTGGGGTATCTGGGAATGCCAGTAAAAACCAACTATTTACATCTTTCATGAATAGGCCCTACATTAGATAAACCAACACCCTGGGATGTTGATGCATTAGTGTTTGATACAGTAGAAATCTTGAGTCCACCTAGTGGGGGGATACTTGTTACCTGGTTTTCAATATTAGTAGCATTCCCTCCTTGTGTCAAAGAAGAGGTAGCAAAATTAGTAGGTCCTGTAGACCATTTGAGAAAATCTACCTTCTTTCTTATTTCTAGAGCTGTAGCCTCCAGTTATGCCTTTTCCAACTCCCTAGCCAACAATTCTTTTTCTCTTTTAGCCTTTTCAAGGTCATCCTCCAACCTTAAAGCCTGGTCTATGGGATCTTTAGGTCCTAGGGGCTCATTAATTGAGACTCCTATAGCCTTTTTTTTACCTCTATCCCTGGGATTTATTATCTCAAAGATTTCTTGGATAATGGGTTGCTCCCTTATTTGTTGAGGCATAGGAACATGATTTATTGCTTCTAGGTCTAACAATTGCCTTTTCAATTGCTCAACTCTTATCATAGCATGTCTTATTTTTTCTTCCTTTTCCTTTTCTCTTTTTTCCTAATAGCTACTTGCTCATGAATCTTTCTTTCTAATTCATATACTTCTTCAAAAATTTCCTCAGAATTAGGTAAAGTTGTTTCAAATTCTGCCTGGTGTTCTTCTTGTTGATCTTGGGATTCATGGAGACCTTGGGGTAATGAAGAACCAAGGGTGAAAGGAGGGACAAAATCTTTTCTATTTCTACTTTTGCTTCTAGACCTCCGCTCTACTCCATGCTATTTATTAGGGACTATTTTCTTATTGTATTATAATTTCTCACCCTCTCTCTGAAGGAGAATAATAATCCTCATATTGGTTCAAACCTAAGTCAACAACCTCCTCATAATCTAAGGCATTTCCTTCTTGAATAGGCCTGGAAAGATCTTCCTATCTTGAATTTCCCTTCTACTTCCATGTGAAGGACATATCATTAGTACTCTTCTCCCTTCTGATTTGATCACATCTAGATGTGGTTGGAAGTTCACCTTCCAAAATTTCATCTGGATTCTCTTTTCTCTAGGACCTTGTATTCTTAAAACTCATTGTAATAAAACTCATTGTTAATTAGCACTAGTACAGAGATTTCTTAGAGTCACCACCCAAGTAGATTGGGATTCTTTATAAAATATTCCTCTTGTGATCAAGGAAAATAGTAAGAAAGAGTAGGAAAATTTTAGAGAAAAAGAAACAACTCTATGTGTTCAATGGTAACTAACTGGCTTTTAAAATAAGCAAGCCAAGAGTCCAACTCAATTTGTACTTGCATTATTTGACACAAATTCTATACTTTTCCCTAGCGGAGTTTCCTTTTTTTTGGTTCTTGAAAAGATTTTACACTCTATGGGTGAACCCACTTATAGTGGGTTACACTTTTTTGCCTGAACGGACACTGAACTCTACATTTTGAAAAAAACTTTTTAGACTTGGATGCATATTGTCGTTAAACCATTTGAAATCAGAAGATGAAGTAAATTAGAGTCTTTTAAGATTTTATGTCTAGATTCTAAATATATTTTTTATTTTTATTTCTGAATTGATTTGAAAGGTTTTTCCTTTCTCCCACGAAAATTGGTATGGTTCTAAAAATGTCATTTTCAAAGAGTTACATTATTTTCATAGAGCATAACTTTTTTTCTAAAATAGATATCAATGTGATTCTTTTGAAATTAGTTTTATAACATCCATAAGGAGGGAATGCAATTGGTTAGATGACATTATCATGATTATTTCATATTTTATTAATGTTTGAAGTTGACTAAACCGTAATTTTGACATACCTTAACTACATAGCTTATAACTTGTGTATTTGTCCAATTTTTTTTTTATAGAAAGAGAACTTAAATACCTAGGGAATAGATATTTTTTAGAAATTTTTTCTCTTGTTTACTATTTTTCCACAAGTGTCAAACATAGAGGTAGACATACGGTGAAATATCTATGTTTAGTAAAACTAAAAATACAAAGTCATAATAAACTTAATATATATTAACATTATAATCATTGGAAAGATTTTTCTCAGTAGTACCTTACTACATAGATAGGTTTTTCAAATGGATTCATTTGATATCCCAAAAGATAAATTCAAAGTGATTTTTTGTCAGCATTTTAATAGGTGCGAAGGAGACTCCATTACAGGTATGAATGAGGAGTATAGATGTTATATCAATGTTTTTTTATCTAAGAGGCTTTGAGCTAACCATTTGTAATTAATTCCTTCAAATGGAACCTCTCAAGGCTTAAATAATCATATTTTTATTAAAAATCTTCTATTTCAGCAAAAATCAACATGTCTAAAAAAGTGTAACCCACTATTGTGGGGTCACCAATATACCTAAGACTACTTTTAAGGAGAGGTTAGTTCCAAATATGAGAAATCTATAGATAACTAGACCAACTATAGGGACAAGAGTGCCCTCTTCACTTTTGGCTCTGCAAAACCAAGATGGGTACACCTGATCCAATAGATATAATTTTGTTCCTGACTTGATACTAGATCTAACAACGCATATCAGTGAGAAAGTACTAAATAACAACCTATTATTCATTGACTCTCCATCACTCAGTAGGACAATTATTTCAAAGTAAATGAAATTAAATGACTGGTTTTGATTATTGTGTTTTTGATTGTAATTATTTCAATCATTCCTCATGAAATAAAGATGCATTTACATAGGCCAATGCCTTATCCATTGGGAAAATAACACCAAAAAATGGAGTAAATATAAAGATCCTTGAAGAACTTAGCTCATGAACATAAATACAAATACTCCAACACTTTCCTACTTGCCAACAATCCTTATGCAAATCAAATGAACATGTATCCCACTTTGAGCATTATTTAATCTAACGCTAGATCTGAACTCAAAGAAAAAAATACATTCACATAAGTCTCTGATAGACTCAAAAATTCACAAATTTGACACAAAGGAGAGGTAAAGACCTAAAATTTGTATTAAGTATAACCTTTGGTCATTTGTATACAATATATGCTGAGTAGCAAGCCTATCAATAATAGTATCAACCTGTTCATTTTCTCTATTACTTGACAAGAAATAATAAAAAATATTACAATCCTTGACTGAGGGTTAGGGTTTCAAAATTTCTATATCTCAACACCTAAGACTCTCAATGCCTAATATGATCATGGAAAATCCTTTTATATACTAGGAAATGCAACAAGCTATCGATCATATTAGGGTTTACAAAACTTTACCCTAAAACTTAACAACAACCCTATTGGGTTTAAAATAAATGCCTCAATCAGATCATGGACTAATATTTTGCAAGAAATCCACCTTACTTTATGTCTTCAATCTTTTCCTCAATCTCTTCAAACAAATCTAATCACCATTTCTTCGTAGTTATTCTTGCAATAAATATACTTTACATCTCAACTACCTCCAAATCAATGAGTCACAATCTTTGTTTGGCTCAAGAAGTAGATGGAGCATCTAGATTTTGAGCATGAGGCATGTACTAGTACCTCCACCTATTAAATACATCTTCACTTGGGAACACAAAATTGAGAATTTCAGCCTTTCTGCTGGACAATTGTTCCCACTTGTTCTCCATCTGACTGATCTTGCACTGAATGAAATCAAATTTTGATTTAGTTGATATTAATGTTTCAATTTTGTGGATGAAGAAAAAAGTATTTTCCAAAGTTAGAATGCTAGTCATCCTAGCAGAAAAATCATCATCCATCCTTGCTCTCCATTTGGTCAACTCCTTGAGTTCACCATTTTTCTTAAAAACTCCTGGAATTAGGTCACAAAAAGGGAGTGTCAATTCTCTCTTTAGTAGATTGGATTTCATTTCAAAATCATCCAAAATTATATTGTCTTCAACAAGCCTCTTTACAAATTGATGCACTATTTTGATCAATGGATCAGGATCAACTTGGCCCTTAGATAGCCAGCAAAATAATCTCATATTTGGGGATCTTTCAACCCACTTTTTCAAAATTGGATCCAACTCTTCCTTATGTCTACTCAAAGATGTAAGAAATACCTTTAACCTCCTAGCATGGTCAAACGAAATTGTAGGATTCAAATTAGTGGAAAACTGCATGACAGTTTCTGTAATTTTCTCTTCATATTTTTGTTCCACAAGGCACCTAGCCTCTACATACTCATCCCTTTTCTTATTTAGCTTAGCTCTAATTTCTTTAATTTTATTTGTTTCCTCTAGTAATTTTTGCTTTTCCCAATTGATTCTAACATCTACATTTGTCTTTGGAAAAGGAGGTGGTGGAAACTCAATAATTGGGCTAGAAGAAGATGCCATTGTTGGCTTATCAGCAATCATCAACTGAGGTGATCTATGATCCCACGGTCTTGACAATTGTGTAATTAGTTTGTCCTTCTGGATCAAATCTATCTTTAAATCATTGTAAGACTTAAGGATAGTTTCAAACTTAATCCTTAATTCCTCTTTCTCTTGAGCATCCTTTTTTGCTACCCTCACATTAAATTTTTCTATCTCCAAAATGATATTTGATGCTTCCACACCTAAAGTCTCACCAACTCTTTGTACTAACAATTTTCTAGCATATTCTTAAGAGAGAACCTCTATTTTCCCTTTATTCTCTTCCCTCTTAAGGGACCACATGACCAAAGCTGCATGATCATCAAAGAAAGCCATGCCCCTGGTAGCCTATTGTGCTTGTTCTATAGTAGAGAGGGTGGTAACTTTACTCTTCCTGACCAAATCAAAAAAAATTGCATCAGCAATATCCCATTCAGGAAGAATCAACACTCCTATAGTATGAATCATTGCCCTACCTTCTTCTGGGGTTATCTTCTCAAATTTGTTCATCATTTCCCCCTTTTTCTCATTTTCAATTTTAGTCATATCCCTATCAAGGAATTCTTCTTTATTTTTCTCACAAATTTCCATATACTGATTTATTTTCATCCTCCACAAGAACTGAAGGAATGCCCTAGTCTTGACAAAATTTTCATTTGAATAAAAGAGTCACTGGCCTATTTCAAAATTGGGTCTACTTATTTACCCTCAAAATTTTCTATAGTGAGATCCATCTCTAGCCCTTTGGGTGCCTCTAGCATCCCCTCCTATAACTCATCATTTAAAACAAACATATTTCCCTCATTGCTCAATTGTACTAGTTGTTGAGCAACTCCATGTTGATCCATCTGCAATGGGGATTGGGAAGGAGAATACATATCCTGCTCTAGTTGATATTGCTCCTATTTTTGCCTCTTTAGAGAGGGATCTTGTACCATTGGATCACTCATAGGTATCTTCCCTTTTGAGGTAGATGGGAGACTTTGATCTTTTTGTTGGGTTGGGAGAAGGACACTATACCCTTTCCTCTTCTGGATTGTATATGTTCCCCTAGGGGTCAGCTTGGTGTATCCTGGTTGGCTCAAAATTATCCTTGCCCTATCTAGATCTGCCTTACTTACCACAGCCCTATTTTTATTGGTTACTTGCATGATTCTTTCAAAATTATCCATAAGGGCTTCTATCTTTCTTGCCCATGGCTGAAAATATTTCAATAGGTCATATCCTTTATCAAAATTTCTAATAAAATCAATAGTTTTCTTGAAAATCACCCACTTTTCTTTCTTGATCTCCTAAGCTTGAAGATCAAACTCATTTCTAATTATATCTTCTAGGAAGTTCAATTGGTGCTCCATAAGAGCACACCTTATCTTTTCTCTAAACATACCAGAAATGAATCCCTCATTGTCTACACATCTTGCCACCATTGTTGCCATTCTATAGGATTGAAAAACTTGATTCAAATGTACCCATCCTTTCTTGACAATGATATATTGGTGAGCTATTATAATATCTAGGAACAAGGTTCCCCTCCCTTTATCAGTCAGGATTGTTTCTTGTAGATCACCAACCTACCTCAGAATTTCTACATACCCTATCTTCAAAGGGACCTAGTAAGGCAATACATAAGGTGCCTTCCTGCAACCATACATCCTAAAAACTATGGAAACCAGATATAAGATTATATCACCAAAATTATGTACTATGGTGATATCTTTGCAATATTCCTTGGGCCTAATTAATATTAACAACTCCCTGGGAATTATGGGATTCTCAAAACATAATAAGGACCTGAGCCTTGTAGAAAAATTTCTACCAAAAACTAAATAACTGGAATCTGCTCTATCCCATTATAATTTTGTAGTCCACAACTAGACTAGCAATGCCTCTCCACTCTTCTCTCTTACAATATCCATTGTCTTGTTGAAGAAATTGACACCTTTGTACAAGAACATATGCATTATCATAGAGTACCACCCAAAAGGATTGCTTATCTTCATATTCTTTATCCCCATTAATCCTTCATGGATTAGGTCTGCAATGTAAGGGACATAATAAAAAATCAATGCCAGGTGGGGATGCAGGGACTGAACCATCATAAACATCTAAGGGATAGGCATGTGAGTAGCCTCATCTTGTCCAAAAATTAGAGCCAAGGACTTATATACACCCTATGCTCACAAACTAAAAATTTCCAACCTAAAAGGCTCAGGTGTACTCTTACTTACCATACACATGGCACCAATTTGGCCAAAGAAATCCCTTAAAGGGATAGACCTCAAATAGTCTCTTTGTGCCTCATATATTTTGTCAAATTAATCAAAATCAATCTTCTCCAATCCAACAGAGGGGTCATTAATGAAAAAAACTCTCTGATTTCATCCTCTTTGATGCTTATCAAGTCTATTCCATCAATATTTTTAACACACCTTGTCACATGATCATTGTAATCATCTAAAAATGGTCACCTAGACTATTAGCCCCTTGCTAGCATTTTTGCTAAAATTATCAATTGCTTATTCTTGATCAAATCCTAGTTCTATCATTTATTCGATTATTTTCTAATAAATAGTCTAATAGTCTAGGTGACCATTTTTAGGTGTATATATTTTCCCGTCTTTGACTAATGTGTGATCGATCTAGGAACACATTATGTCAAAGAATAGATTAGCCAAGAAGGCAATAGATAGAGATTTGACTCGAAAGAATGAAGTGCAGAGAGATAGAAAATCTTGCATGGTCAGCCTGGTAGTGATAGTACTGAACACTTAGGAAAGAGCTGGATAGTATCAAAACTCGAGATGAGAACTAACATGTCAAGCACAAAGATAGATCGATCAAAGAAAATGGAATGGTCAAGCATATGCTCTAGAGAATACATTTTTGGCACCCACCGTGTACATTTTTGGCATTCTTGCCCTTGTCTTCATTTGAATCTCTCATTGCATGGTTTACTAGCAAGGTTATTGGCTTAATAGCTCTAGCTGAGAGCACTCTTAAAACCCTTGCACTCCATGCCTAGGGATCTCTAAATCAATTTCTCAAGGTTTCCAATCCATGGATTCTCTTGGAAGCAATGATTTAGAGAAGTGCAATATTTCTCACTAGCAGATTTGATACTCAAGGTTTGACTCTATGACCTACACACACGCACTCGATGAGACTTGGTTGACCTTATTTCTTTGTGTGCTATCTATGATGATTTCTTTGATGAGTGTTCTCTCCCTAGATAGTTTTTGATGATGCTGAGCTAGAAGACTGAGGGCATGAGGACATGTTTTATTGCTTTTTCTGCTTGTGGGTATATTTTGTTGGTCCTAACTGTCATTAGCATTTATGCTTGTTCCACTTGACACTAGGATCTACAATGTATTATCCTTGATTGTTTTTTGCAAGTGCATACTTATAGCCATCTTGACTTTCCTTGTGTCTCGATGTGAGTATAATTTTTCTATATTAAACTTAGGTAATCTCACTGCACTAGTCATCTTGATCTATATGTCTTTGATGCCTAGGTGGGATTTCCACATATCTATCTGATATAGATCATATTCATATACTCATAGTTATGCTAGTGTGTATTGTATGATCTTATGACACTACCAATAATGCTCGATGATGAATATTAGAGTCTAATAGCTTTGTGACCTTGCAAGTAAACCACTTTTCATAATAGCTTGCATTTTTAGGTTCATGTTAGTTAGTTTTGTATCTTGCGTATGGAGAGAGCTCTCCTTTTATCTTTCACAGACTTATTAGTCAAACTACGATCACCTTTCACTTCTTCCTGATCATGTCTTTCTCTTCTTGTATTTCATATCCCATCATTTTCTATTCATTTTGGGATCAAAAACTGAAATCCACGTTCACCTCAATCCTCTAAATTGCATTTCTCCTTCTTCCACAGAGTTGGCTAACCTTTTGAGGCCTGATCCTTTGATCTTCACTGGGGCATCTTCTTTTCTTCATCTCCATCTCTCTCATCCTTCTAGTCTTTCACTCATTTCATCTCATTCATCTCTCTCCGAGGTCTTAACTGGGGCATATCTTCCCTGCTTGATGTTTATCCTATCATTTTTTCATCTTCGATTATGATTTCTAGTGATTTTATCATGTTGCTCTTGCTTCTGCATTCCCTCTACCTAATTTCACTTTCGATCCCGAGGGGGAAAACACATCATATCCTATTGGCTATTCTCTAGAGCATATGATTGACCATTCCATTTTCTCTAATAGATCTATCTTTGTGCTTGACATGTTAGTTCTTGTCTTGAGTTTTGATACTGTCCATCTTTTTCCTAAATTTTCAGTACTGTCGCTACTAGGCTGATCATGCATGATTTGCTATTTCTCTGCACTTCATTCTTTGGAGTCAAACCACTATCTATTGCCTTCTTAGCTGATCTATTATTTGACGTAATGTGTTCCCAGATTGATCACACATTAGTCAAAAAGGGGCAAATGTAATCATCTAAAAATGGTCATCTAGACTATTAGCCCCTTTTGCTAAATCATCAATTGCTTATTCTTGATCAAATCCTAGTTCTATCATTTATTTGATTATTTTCTATGGGCTAACCATCTTATCCTAAAATATTTATTTATTTAAAAGGAATTTCCTCCCCTTTTAATAAATAAAAAAGCCCCCACTTTTCCTCTTATCCTAAGTTGCACAAATAAAGCATTATTCTTATTTTATAAAAAGGGAAAAAGCACTTTTTGTCTCATATGGACACAAAAGTCAACTCTTATTTTCTCATTGGAGGATACTTGTGCACATGGATTGCTCCTCTTTGATGCTCCACCATTGATTAAATCTTTTGCCTCTTAATCTCCATGGTCTATTCTTTCTCATTTCTTATAAAAGGAGAGCTCTCTTCTTCATTCTAGATCCCCAACTTTTTTATGCTAATGTTATGCTGCAGGTTTTCTAGGTCACTTTGGAGCTTTTGAAGATTTGGAGCATTCTTGGCTTTTGCATCGACATGCTATCATAGTTTCATTTCTTGCATTATCATAGCATTCATAGCTTCATATTTAGCCTAGTTTCCTTTATGCTTTAGATTACTTCATGTAGCTTAATTAGGAGGCTTTGTAATACTTTCATATTTCCTTTCATAGCTTAGCTTGCATAGCTTACATTTCTATTTCTAGCATAGCTTGCATTTCATCTCTATTTGGATTATTAAAGATATTGGCATTCTTGCCCTTGTCTCATTGAGTCTCCCATTGCATGGTTTACTAGCAAGGTTATTGGCTTAATAGCTCTAGCTGAGAGCATTCTTAACACCCTTGCACTCCATGCCTAGGGAGCTCTAAATTGATTTCTCAAGGTTTCCATTCCATGGATTCTCTTGGAAGCAATGATTTAGAGAAGTGCACTATTTAGAGTACACAATCATAACATCTAGCAATTTGTATGAGAAGGTCATTATCCATGAAGACTCTAGGCATAATGAGCCTCCCTACGTCAAACTGCCAAATATTATTGAGAGGTGCACATGCATTTCTTTGAGAATATGCGACCTTAAATAGGATCAAACCATTGTAATCCTTCCCCAATTTAGCAGCCCTCATCCATAATCCTATGTCATACAATTCCTCATTTAAAAAATCCCTAGGGTTTTTCAGAATCAACTCTTTCATCCTAGATGCCCCATTTTCTGAATGTGGGAGTAACTGCATTAGATCTTCAAAAACACCCCTATCCTTATACTCTATTTTTCCCAAGAGTTCTATTTTGGGTGGCATCTTGAATAGGGTTTGAAGAAACGTATGAATGCCAGAATAAAAACTACCCAGATATCACAAGATAGTAATAACAGAGAAAAATTTAATCACCGGAACCTTTCTCTTATAAAAAACTTTGCACTTTCAAGATCAAATTGGCCTACCAAATGCCTAAGAAAATTTTCTACTGACGCTTGTAGAGAAAACCAATTTTCTTGCAGAAAAACTTGGAGGAGAAGTGTTGCCTCTAACAATCAAATCATAATATGTAATTGTTGCCAACTCATCGCAGCCAACTCACACAAAACTCATTAAGTTCTCCATTACTAAAACTGGCAGCCACAACGTTCACAAGATGTGAAACAACGTAAAAATAAAATAAAATTAGGATATGAACCATCAATTAAAAATCCTTTGGGCACATCGAATGGCTGATAATGAACATGTCATAAGTCTTAGCACTTTTCCAAGCTTAGTTCTTGACCAATGAGAACATTTCAATTTACCCATGTGCAGAAACCCATAACTTGCTTTAAATCTGATCGGGTAGGACAGGTGTCAACCTGTTGCTATTTCCCAAACATAAAATCTGAACACCTTTCAACTTCGATAATGCGACCACCATAGATTCTCTTAAAAACTAATAGATCTTTAACATCCCTAAAAATCAGTGACCCCAGTGCACAAATGAACATGTGGAAATGTTTCAAGACTTCAGAACCACTGACAACTACCATATCACATGCCAACTTCACCAATAAAAAACAAAGATGCCATCATGACTTGGCGATTGAGGACCCACTTCATAGTCTGAAATACGTGGAAGATCGGATGGATGTTGCTAAAGCGTAAACCTTAAAAATTGAGCAGCTTCCTTTAGCGGTATAATGACAACCACAAGATCTGTTTGAACTTTAATCTTCGGAAGGATAGGACCCCACTGCATTACATCATCTTGGATAGATGTCAACTTAAAAAGGTTGCTACAAAAACTAAAGTGTCAGATCTCTGTCCTTGTTAGTAGACAACCTAATCAGAGGCTTGTTGCTAAAGCGCATGGATTAAAAAGTGGTCAACTTTTCTTAGCAGTATCATGACAGTCATCGATGCAATGTGCAAGTTAATGACAACACAACCTTGAAAATGGGCCCACCTAGATAGGTGTCACATTGTCACTAAAGTGCATGTCAGAAAATTTGACAATGGAGGGTCTTAAGATAAAGTGACAACCACAATTTTATAATGAAGTGAATGGTTAGGAAATAAAAAGGGAAAAGCTAAAGTCTGATTAAAATGTTCACTAAAAAGTGACCCGCTTAAAACCTAACTGTAAAACACATGAAAGGGGGAAAATTTTAAAGGTTTAATAAGCACATGCACTATTGGCATCTTAATGAATGGAAAAGTAATGCCCAAACATAACAAGCCTTAAGGAAACTTAGGGCTTACAACATCTTTCTCCCTACTAGGTCAAAAATAAGGGTTTATCAAATTTTTTTGAAGTATGAGCGTCAAATTTTTGAAATAGCACTAACATTATACTTTCTTCTGAATGAATTACTCACATGTTTTCCCATCACACATTCCCTACATATTGTATCAACTAGTTTTGCAATACTAGGAAGGTCTGTAACTTCCTTTACATTCCTTATCTTTACTATATTGTCAAAATTGATGTGACACAGTCTTTTGTGCCATAACCAACTTTCATCTACTTTAGCAACAAAAAAACTTGCTTTTGAATTAAGTTGAAAAACATTACCTTTTGTTTTTGAACCTAATGCAATCATTACTCCTTTGTTATTAATGATTCACTTGTTGTTTTTGAATTCCAACTGATATCCTTTGTCAAGCAACTATCCAACACTTAGTAGGTTATGCTTCAAACCATCAACATATAGAACATCATTAGTATTATTCTTTCCATCTAAGGTGATAGCTCCTCTATCTATGATAGGTTTAGGAGTGTTGTCTCCAAATCTAACCATGCCACCTTTGTACTTATCTAAATGTGCAAATCTATCTTTGTCTCCTGTCATGTGATGTGAACAACCACTGTCAATGATCCAGTCTGTTCTGATGTCTTCTTGTGAAATTAATGCTAACTCTTGTACTTTCTTTTCATCTTCAATATCCATCTCATCAAACATTTTCTCCATATCTTCAATAGGAATGAATCCAATTTCATCTTCTACTGAATCTTCATCTGATACTCCATCTCCAGCATAGTAACATTCTTTTGTATACTTAGGCTTGTAAGTAGTTTTAAAATTCTTGAATCTTGTAGGACACTTAGATGTAAAGTGACCAATCTTGTTACATGAAAACAATTTGAATGGTAACTGACCTTCATATTTTCCTTTTCCTTTTCTTTCTTTCTTAGCAATCATAGCAATGAAATCATCTAGTTCTTTATCCTCATTATCATCATCAAAGTTACCAGAAGTGTTCAAGGATTTCTTACCATGGACTGAAGCTTTGAAGGTTGTCTTACTTTTAGGTTCTATCTTCAAACATGATATCTCAAATGCTGAAATCTTGCTGATTAAGGTCTATCTTTTGAAGTCTTTTGAAAAATACATAGTCTCATCTAGGATGTTTATCTTGCTCTCATAATCTGTTGTCAGAGTAGTCATAAACTTATCCATTATGTCTTCTTTCAAAATTTCTCCACCATTGTTTCTGATTCCTGCAATTGCTTCATTAATAATTTGATTATAGGCTCTGATGTTCTCTTTAGGTAGCATCTCCAATTTATTGTAATTTTTCTTCCACATCTTTCTAAGTGCATTATTGGCTTGGATGTCTCATTCAAACATGTCTTCTAGATACTTCCATATCTTGTAGGCTTTATCTACTTTCCTGATCTTTGAAAACTCATTGTCAGACAAGGCGCTAATAAGGGCTTCTTTGGAAATAGCATTTTGAGTGAATAATGCCTTTTTCTTAAGATTTGCATCTTCTTTTGAAAGATTTGATAAAGAGGGAATCTTAACTTCTTTAGTAGATACTTCAAAAATCTCAAAAGAAATGCACTGCAAATGTGTTGTCATTTTGTTCTTCCAGTCTAGATAATTCTCTCCATCAAACTTAGGAATTTCTTTTCTAAATAATGCCATCTGATCAACCTCAAGCTATTAAAATTTCTCTCCGAGGCACTTGGCTCTAATACCAATTTTTAAGAATAGTCCCAAGAGATAATTGAGATGGGGGGCGGTGAATTAGTTATCTACAAGATTCAATTCTTTATCCAATTGAGTATAGAAGAACATTAAGCATATACACAATAAGACAACACCTAACACAACACCATAATTTTGGTTACGGGGAAACCAAAATAGGTAAAAATCCTGGTGGGAATTAGCACCCACTATAAACTACACTAGAGTATAATGATCCTTGTTAGAAGATCTTACAACCCTATTAGGAGTTTATCTTTACAATGCATGAAGTACAGTGACTTGGTCAAAGGTCAAACCCTATTAGGAGTATTTTATAATTAACCTTGTTAAAGGTGAGGACACACTATTTGGGAGCACACTGCTCAAATGGTGAAGGTTGTAACCTTCTGCATAATAGATATACACTATATCTAGATTTTGGTGAACTCAAAAGTAGACCTACTATTTTGATTAGTTTCAATGAATATCTTATACTCTCTTCTTCTTCACATAGATCTTCAACCAATGATTTACCATCTCAGTACTTTCACATCTTCTGCTCCACTCTTTTAATCACCTCAATCATACTAGTAGCGATCACAACTGACTGACTATAAATATATTTCTCCAAATGATATAATCAAGTCATCCTATTAGAACTTCCTTGAAATCATAATAGACAAACAATATAACTCTTCACTAACATCTCCAATGGCTAAACCAAGCAGGCAACATGAATAGGACCACACAACTCAATATGAGTAGACGCGTCGCTTCACATAGTCACCTCCACCAAATTAACTGATACTTTATTCTTATGCTAAAATAAGTTATGCACTCTTAACCAAAAATTCTTAACTCATCACTGAACATGAAACCAAACATACATATCAAAATGATAGGCACAAATACTACAACAATATAAACACTATTGGCTCCATCTGATAAACTCAGGAAACTGTAACTGGCAACTAGAAACATCACAACTCCACTTCAACTACACAAATGACTCTGCGTCCATGAACATAGCATCATACACATGTCCAACTGATGCAGGAGCATCCTGGGTGTAAGAGCAATCTTGCATCACCCAAAAATATTTCTGTTTTTGAATTCAATAAGGGTTATTTTGTGCAGAGCTGCTATTTATGGAAAGTTACTATTTTTGGTAATTTTCGTATGTGCTCAGAATGATCTGATTTCTTTCTTGGAGGTTCATTTTGGTCATATAAGTCTGCCAGTAAAGTTTCATTGCCAGATCAAGTATATATTAGAAGATATTGAAGATTTTCGGTATTGGTAGCAGGGTACAGAAACTTTGAACTCAGTTTTGAAGGCTTTAGAGGCCCCGGATGAGGTTGAAAATTTGCGTGACGGGTGCTTGCACGGGTCAAGCCTGTAAAGCGCTTCGTGGCATTTCCGAAATGGGGTTATAGTGGCCGAGCGGGTCAACTGGTGATGACTTATGGTCTTCGGAAGTTGGGCCACCTGAAATGGCGAAAAATAATTTTCTTCAAAATTTCTGTTCAGGTTTCAAAGGTTATCTTGAGCCGAATATGATGTAATAAAATGTAAAATAAAATAATTCTAAGTTTGGTCGGCCTTATTGGCTAAAATTTTGGAACCTTCCCAGGCGGTGGATAATTGCCTATATAAGGAAGGCTGTATTATTGTCTTAGGCAGTTCAGAATAGTTCTGGGTAGTAGATCTGGGTATTGATTCAAGGCTTTGTCCTACAGAATATTGTAAGGGAATGCCCATGTGGCTTTGCATATTGTAATTCTGAAAGTTTGTAATTCCACATTTGTGGAGATAATAAGAAGCCAATTTTCTGTTCTTGCATATTGTTGTTGTTTCTCTATTTCTGTTATGTGTTTGTGGTATTAAGGGGAGCACCCTTCATCAAGTGGTATCAGAGTAGGAGTTCTTGAGTGTGTAAACAGATCGCCGACTGTGAGGCAGTTTGCACCAGGACCGTGGCTAGGGTTTCAGCGCACATCGCGAAAATGCCTCCACGAAGGGAACGTGGTGGAAGAGCTGGTGTTGTAACACCTGAGGTTAGAGAGCTGCAGAGACAAGTGCGAGAATTGCAAGAAGAGATTCGCAGAGGAATGAATCTTAATGTCAGAGATGAAAGCGAGGATGAAGCCGAAGAAGAATATCAAGAAGGAGAAGTTGAAATTGTGAACCAGGAGGAAGAAAGACTTTTTCGGGCGATTTCCAAGATTGGGAAAAGACCTAAGATTGAGGTTCCTACATTTTCTGGAAATCTTAACCCAGAGGAATTGATCGACTGGATCAATGAATGTGAGGAGTATTTTGAGTATGAAGATGTTGAGGATCCTGATAGGGTCAAATTTGCGATGGCCAGACTGAAAGGTCATGCGAAGATCTGGTGGCAAGAAATTCAATTGGAGCAAAATAGAAGAGGGAAAGATAAAATCACAAGATAGGATCGGATGGTGGAAAAATTGAAGTGACAGTTCATTCCTGTGGATTATGAGCTTGACCTACTGAAGAAAATGCAAAGTTTGAAGCAAGCAGGAAAATCTGTTCAGGAGTATACAGAGGAGTTCTATCGACTCCTCATCAGAACAGGCCATGCCGAAGCTGATAAGGAGAAAGTTGCCCGATACCTTAATGGGTTAAGGCCAAGCATTCAGGAGGAGTTGAATCTGGTTCGAATGAACAGTATTGAGGAGGCATACCAATTTGCCCTAAAAGTAGAGGAAAAGCTAAACAAGAAGTTCGAGAGCAGACAAAATGGAAGAGGTCGCGGTGGACGATCTGGTGGACGGTCATATGGTGGCCGAAATGAAGATCCGAAAAAGAAGGATGAGGCCAGTAGCAGTCAAAATCAGTGAGGAAATAATTCCAATCGCTTCCAGGATCAGAATAATAGAGATCAGAGAGGAAGAGGAAGAGGACAAGGATCTGGAAGAGGTGGCTTCCGTGGAACATGTTTTCACTGTGGAGAAGAAGGTCATAGGGCATTTGAATGTCCTCAGCGCCAAGGCAGAACGGACAGGAGAAATGAAGGCCAGGCCAGAGTTGCACATGTAGATGAAGATGCCAGATCATCAAATTCTGAAGATGCTGAAAGAGGAGAAACATTGATTAACAGAAGAGTCCTGTTGAGTGGTGAGAATGAACCTGAGCAAAGGAGGAGCCTGTTTCGCACCAGGTGCAAGTGTGAAGGTAAATGTTGTGATGTGATTATTGATAGTGGAAGCACTGACAATTTGGTGTCAGAAGAGATGGTGACAAAGTTGAAGCTCAAGAGACAGAAACACCCACATCCATATCGGATTGCCTGGGTACAGGATGACCACAAGGTCATGGTCAATGAACAATGCCTAGTGAAGTTCAAGATTGGCGGATACCAAGATGAGGTATTGTGCGATATCATATCTATGGATGCATGTCATATGTTGTTGGGTAGACCGTGGCAGTTTGACAGATGTGCTGTACATGATGGTCATGCAAATACCTATTCCCTGACAAAGGATGGAGTGCGACATAAGCTAAAACCATTGAAGGAGACTGAAGAAAAGGTATGTGGTAATGCAATGATAACTTTTGTTGATGGAAGAAATTTCCTAGATGGTATGAGGCATGAGCATGTATGTTTTGCTTTAATTCCAAAAGCTGGTAAAGAGGAAGTAGAAGATGTCCCTGTAGAAGTTGCAGATTTGTTGAATGAGTTTCAGGATATTGTATTCGATAACGTGCCTGATGGATTACCATCAGTCAGGAAGATCAGTCATCAAATGGATTTGATCCCAGGAGCGAGTTTGCCGAATAAGGCAGCACACAGAATGACACCAGCAGAAAGTGAGGAGTTGAACAGGCAAGTGCATGAACTGCTACAGAAAGGATTGATCCGTGAGAGTCTGAGTCCCTATGCTGTACCAGCGGTATTAGCACCAAAGAAGAATGGAGAGTGGAGGATGTGTACAGATTCTAGGGCAATAAACAAGATCACAATCAAGTACAGGTTTCCATTGCCACGAATGGATGATATTATAGACTGTTTGAGTGGAGCTGTGTATTTTTCAAAGATAGATCTGAAAAGTGGATATCATCAGATTCGGATCAGAGAAGGAGACGAATGGAAGACTGCCTTCAAGACAAAGGAAGGACTGTATGAGTGGTTAGTCATGCCTTTTGGGCTAACCAATGCACCGAGCACTTTCATGCAGCTCATGAACGAGGTTCTGAAAGAATTTCTGGGTAAGTTTGTCATTGTTTACCTAGATGATATTTTGATCTTTAGTAAGACATTGGAGGAGCATATGATGCATATTCGTATGGTATTTGAGAAGCTGCGAGAAGAGAAATTGTTGATTAATTTGAAGAAGTGCAGTTTTGTGAAGAAAGAGTTAGTGTATTTGGGATTCGTAGTTTCAGCAGAAGGTCTAAAAATGGACCCAGAGAAGGTACAGGCTATCCTTGAATGGCCTACTCCAAGGAGTGCTACTGAGGTAAGATCTTTTCATGGTTTGGCTAGCTTTTACAAAAAGTTTATCCGAAATTTTAGCAGTATTTGTGGACCCTTGACTGAAACAATGAGAGGGGATAGAAAAGAATTTAAGTGGACTAATGGGGCAGAAAAGAGTTTTCAATTGTTGAAACAAAAAGTTACAGAACAACCCGTTTTAGCACTTCCAGATTTTAATAAGGTGTTTCAAGTAGATTGTGATGCTAGTGGTACTGCAATAGGAGCTGTTATGAGCCAAGAAGGTAAACCTGTTGCTTATTTCAGTGAGAAATTAAATGATGCCAAGAGAAAATATTCTGTTTATGATCAGGAATTTTATGCTATAGTTCAGGCATTAAAGAAGTGGAGACATTATCTACTTCCTAAGGAGTTTGTTTTGTATACTGATCATCAAGCTTTGCAATATTTGAATAGTCAAGGAAAGTTGAACCAGAGGCATTTGAAATGGGTTGAGTTTTTGCAAAGTTATACATTTGTTTTTAAACGCAGGAGTGGAAAGTCTAATAGGGTTGCAGATGCTCTTAGCAGAAGGCAACTATTGCTGACAGAAATGCAGATTGAAGTGGTTGGGTTCAAGGAACTCAAGAATTTGTATCCAGAGGATCCTGATTTTGGTGAAGCTTGGAAAGCTTGTACAGAACCTGTTACTCTAGACAGGACGAAATGGCTAGATTTCATCATCCAGGACGATATGCTATTCAAAGGGAGTCAATTGTGCATTCCACGAAGTTCTATGAGGGAGAATCTCATCAAGGAGAAGCATAGCGGAGGATTGGCTGGACATTTTGGTCGTGACAAAACCCTTTCTTTGGTTAGTGAGAATTACTATTGGCCACAGTTGCAACAAGATGTGAAGAAGTTTGTACAGAGTTGCAGAGTATGTCAGATGGCGAAAGGAGTGAAGCAGAATACAGGATTGTATCATCCATTACCTGTACCAGAGAAGCCTTGGGAGGATATCAGCATGGACTTTGTTCTTGGTTTACCGAGGACTCAGCGGGGGCATGATTCAATTTTTGTGGTGGTTGACAGATTTTCAAAGATGGCACATTTCATTTCCTGCAAGAAGACTAATGATGCTGTTCATGTAGCAGAATTGTTTTTCAGAGAAGTAGTGAGACTTCATGGTTTGCCAAAGACCATAGTTTCAGATCGGGACACTAAGTTTGTTGGATATTTTTGGCGTACATTGTGGAAGAAGTTGAAGATAGATTTGAAGTTCAGTTCATCACATCATCCACAGACTGATGGACAGACAGAGGTGGTGAATAGGAGTTTGAGAAATTTGCCGAGATGTTTGGTTGGAGATAAGCCAACGGGATGGGATTTGATTTTACCACAGGCAGAATTTGCATACAATAATTCTATCAACAGGAGCACTGGTAAATCACCATTCCAGATTGTATATGGAAGTAGTCCAAGAAATGCATCTGAATTGAGGAAGATAGATAAAGGAGAAATAAGTAGTGCTGAGGCTGAGGATTTTGTAGAACATTTGAAGAACATCCATGAGGAGGTGAGGAAGCATATTACCAAGATGAATGCACAGTATAAGGCTAAGGTAGATGAGAAAAGGAGGTATAAGGAATTTCAGGTTGGTGATGAAGTCATGGTTCATTTGCGGAAGGAGCGGTTTCCAGTTGGTACATATAACAAGTTGAAAATGAAGAAGTTTGGACCATGCAGGATATTGAAGAAACATGATTCAGGAAACGCATATGAGGTAGAATTGCCTAGTGAGCTAAATATTTCACCAGTGTTTAACATTTCAGATCTGACAGAGTATCATGAAGGAGGTGTTGAAGATGAGATCACAGCAGCACAGTGGAGTATTCCAGCAACTAGTTCAGACACTAAGGAGATCGAAGACATACTGGACAGTCGTGTTGGTAGAAGCACAAGGAATAGGACATATGAAGAGTATTTGGTCAAATGGAAAGGATGACCTGTAGAAGATTCATCGTGGCTAACAAAGGAGGAGGTTAACCATCTTGGTTTTCCTCTGCACACCTGAGTCGTGACAGGGTCACTTCTCAAATTACCCTTGGTGTCTGATGCAGGAGCATCCTGGGTGTAAGAGCAATCTTGCATCACCCAAAAATATTTCTGTTTTTGAATTCAATAATGGTTATTTTGTGCAGAGCTGCTATTTATGGAAAGTTACTATTTTTGGTAATTTTCGTATGTGTTCAGAATGATCTGATTTCTTTCTTGGAGGTTCATTTTGGTCATATAAGTCTGCCAGTAAAGTTTCATTGCCAGATCAAGTATATATTAGAAGATATTGAAGATTTTCGGTATTGGCAGCAGGGTACAGAAACTTTGAACTCAGTTTTGAAGGCTTTAGAGGCCCCGGATGAGGTCAAAAATTTGCGTGACGGGCGCTTGCGTGGGTCAAGCCTGTAGAGCGCTTCGTGGCATTTCCGAAATGGGGTTATAGTGGCCGAGCGGGTCAACTGGTGATGACTTATGGTCTTCGGAAGTTGGGCCACCTGAAATGGCGAAAAATAATTTTCTTCAAAATTTCTGTTCGGGTTTCAAAGGTTATCTTGAGCCGACTATGATGTAATAAAATGTAAAATAAAATAATTCTAAGTTTGGTCGGCCTTATTGGCTAAAATTATGGAACCTTCCCAGGCGGTGGATAATTGCCTATATAAGGAAGGCTGTATTATTGTCTTAGGCAGTTCAGAATAGTTCTGGGTAGTAGATCTGGGTATTGATTCGAGGCTTTGTCCTACAGAATATTGTAAGGGAATGCCCATGTGGCTTTGCATATTGTAATTCTGAAAGTTTGTAATTCCACATTTGTGGAGATAATAAGAAGCCAATTTTCTGTTCTTGCATATTGTTGTTGTTTCTCTATTTCTGTTATGTGTTTGTGGTATTAAGGGGAGCACCCTTCATCACCAACACAAATATAAATGTGCAAGGCTCCATCATAACCACACTAAAAATCACATACAAAACTATGTCTGTAACACTATTAGGAACACTACTGAAACAAACAACTACACAACTCTCTATACTCAGAATAAACCTTTGCATCTATGATATCATGCTGATAACATATCTAAGAAACATATGCTCAAGGATCTCTACATAAGACTTCAACACACGTTACTTACCATATGTTGTCATTAATGGAAAACATACCGACCTGTTGGAAAATCTCCAACATGATATGCCTTGGTTTATGCCTATTCTAGACTATTCTACTACTACTACTAAAAAAGATCTTTCTGTTGAAAATATACATCCTGCAATAGAAGGAAGTGATGATGAAGATTTGCCTCCTACAACCACTCTAGTTGATTACATCAGATAGTATCGCAACAATAAAATAGACTAACATGAATATGAGTATGAATCATTATCAGATGCTACAATATAAATTAAAGTTCATGTCATACATAGAGATGCTCCTACTACAAATTTTGAAAGAGGAGAAAGCTCCAATTCTCAAGATGAAGCTGATGATGATGATCCTTTTCATCCTTCTGTGGAAATCATTCCTATGGCTCCTAGGCCATATAATCAAAACAACACTTAAACTACTCAAACAAATTGTTAGCCCATTTTCATGTCAATGCAAAAAATCTTCAGAAAATGGCCTACACCTACAAAAAATTTCATGGCCCTAGCATGTTTTTTCTGGTCCCTGCATTTATTTTTATGTCTCTGGCTTGAAACCCTGGTGCAAAAAATTCAAAATCTAGCCATTGTAGTGAGAAAGCCCTAATTTACCCTGGCCTCGTTCTATTTCATTATTACCTTTTTGGCCACTTAAGTGATCATATAATGCATGTGCACTTTTCTTCCCAGTCAGTCGCTTGTTCGCTTAATCCTTGGCAGTCACTTTTAAACTTTCGACGATTCAGTGAACATGTCAGTCATGCATTCTCTAAGTTCCCCAGTGGTTATCTTTTTCTCTCAGTGATTACACAAACATAGTGTTCGCGTAATCTCTTATTATCAAGTGGTTATGTCTTAGCATCAGGTGACTTGGCATGGTAGTTTCCACTTCTTTGGTCGCATGTTTGCATGGTTTCCTAGGCCTAGCTCTGACACCATCTTGATCCAACGGTTGTCACGAAAGCGCAAGGGTTTTGTCAGAGGCTTGCACTTTTGCAATGGCCATTGATTCTTTTCCATGACGTAGCCTTTCTTTGCAGGTGGGTCCACTGCTATGTGTACACAAATGGTAAGCTTTGATTGGTCCATGGGTGAGTGACTGGATATGCTGTCAGTGGGACCTGATTTTTTGAGGCTTAGAGGGTTCTAACATCCATAGTTGATCAATGACTGGAATAAGTTCTCATGAGATGTGTCAAAGCTTTGAGATCTTACGCTAGCCATCAATGTTACCTTTTCTTAGGCGGTAGTATAAAGGTGGGTCCAACTTGCCAGGTGGTTTTTATGTGCCACGGTGTGCTGAGTTGTTTATTTTTCATTCATCCGCATGGTGATGAGTTGGATTGTGTTAGTGGGGCTGAGGATTTCCAAATTTTAGTAGTTCTAACATTGTCAGTCGATCGACGACAGGCGTATGATTTTATGGATTTTGTTAGAGGTTTAAGATCATGCACCCACCATTGATTTCATATGCTATCAGAAGGTTGTTAGTGTAGGGAAAGATTCTTTGATTGATGGTTGTCTTATGATTTGGAAGAATCTTGGAGGTCTATGCGAGGATGAGACAACCATCGATCTTCTAGATGCGGGCCCAATATAATTTCCTTAGTCTTTTGGTGGTCCCGATAAATTGTTTGGTAGTTTTGATATAATTTCAAAGGGTTTCACTCATTCACGTAATAAATTAGCGGTGCTCCAATTTGACTGGCGATTCAGCGAACAAGCATTCACGTAATCACTTACTAAATTGGCAGAAGCATAAAATGTTCTGTGAACTGGCCAAACCCTTTAGTCACTGGTTTGCTAAATAAGGGACCGAGGTTAAATGCTTTCCTTTTGTCTCTAGTTCACAAAGTTAAATGGTGGGTTAAGATTTCATTTTGTGAATAGGAATTGCTTTGTCACATGTTCGCTAAATGTTAACCCAGGGCTATCCGATGAGTTGTCATAAAGCCTACGAAAGGACAAAATCTGACGGTTGCGACTTAAAGTTGATCGAGGTTTAAATTTTGACCGCTAATTTGCTGTTGGCACCAAGGATATAGCCGTTGGGATTTGAATTCAAATTTTTGAGAGGGTTTCTAGTGACAGGAAGTACCAAAATTGATGATTTTAGTGGCTGGATTTGGTAAGACTGGTCTCGTCGGCTATTGTAGTGTGGTCCAAAGGCCTGATCATTGACTACAGAGGTGTTTTCATACCAGGAGAAGTATGGTTTTATTCCTAAGGTGTGTTGCAGGTGGCTAGGGTTTTGATTTTTGTCAGAGATCTACATGTTATGTACATGCAAGATTTTCTATTACTAGCTTTGGCATTTAAGTTTTGTGTTCTGTAGCAAGAAATTAGTTGAATTTGTATCTGCAGTAAATCCTAATTATGAAACCAATACATTTGTACATTAAATTTTACTTGATTTTTTAGGGTTTCTTGGGTTTCCTCCATTCTTTATTTCTTATTGTACTTGGTGGTTGAAAACCTAGTTTTGCCCTAAATGATCCTTTCCTTGTTGCAATCCTTGATGATATATAAATATTTTCAAGATCATTTAGTAGGAGTTCCAGTTCCAGTATGTTTTTGTGAGCTAGTTCCATGAAGGGTCCTTTTCCTGTATATACTTCTTTTTTCTCTGCATAAAGGGTGTTCCCTCTTTCCTTTTGGCTTTTGGAGAATATAATATTGTGTGCTAAAATGTTGTCACACTTCTATGAATCCTTACATGCAAGAAAACTCAAGAATGAGCCCTCACAAATTGATCCATAGCTCTCTATGCATGGAGTTGCAAGATTTGTAAAATTGCTCTCAGCTAGAGCTACAAGCTTGTGACCTTGCTAGTCAACCATACAATGAGAGATTCAAGTGAAGACAAGGGAAAGAATGCCAATATCTCCAATGAAACCAAATGTATGCAATGCAATGCAAATCTATATGAGAATGCAAATTAATCTTATGAGAATGAAGATGCAATTAAGCTATGAAAATGGAAATGAAAGAGTTACAAACCCTCTAATTAAACTATGTGAGATTAATCTAAAACGTGAAAGGAAATGATACCATGATGATGCAATTATGATGCAAGCTAGGATGTGATGTAGATGCAAATGAATGCCAATGATGCTCCAAATCTTCAAAACTTGATGCAAGAATATCTCCAAAAGCTTCAAAAACCTATAGCATAATAATTCAAGTATGTATGGTGTGTGCAAATGAGGAAGAGAGCTCTTCTTTTATAGGAAGTGAAAAATCAATGGACCATGGAGATTAAGAGGCAAAAGACTTAATCAACGATGGAGAAAAAAAGAAGCTTGATCCTTGTGCACAAATATCCTCCAATAGAAAAATTAGAAGCATTTACTTTATGTTGAGCATTTACTTTATGTCCATGTGAGACAAAAGTACTTTTCTTTTATTTTTTATTTTATTTTTCTTTATAAATAAGAATTAAATGCTTTATTTGTGCAACATAGGATAAGAAGAAAAGTGGAGATTTCTTATTTAAATAAAAGGGGAGGAAATTCTTTTTAATTAAATAAAGGCTTAGGATAAAATGATTTTATTATTTAATTAAAAGAGATTTTTAATTAATTAAAAAAGAGCATGTTCTCTTAATTAAATAAGATTTTTATTTTTATTCTCTTTTAAATTAAATAAAGCTCAAACCTTAGGAAATATTGAATTGATTATGATTTGATCAAGGAAATTGATATATTTGAAAAATGTTGATTTTTAAAAATATTGATTCAGGGATTTGACAAATTGCAGAAATGGGGCCCAAAGTCTAGGCGACCATTTTAGGGTGCATACATCTGCCCCTCTTTGACTAATGTGTGATCGATCTGGGAACACATGCAGTCAAAGAAGAATTGAAATGTGAGATTGATCTGGGATCACAAAACAACTCAGATGTGAGGTGGATTTGGGATCACATCCGGACAAACATAAAAAAAAGATTTTGGACATGAGGTCGATTCGGGATCATATCCAAAATAAGAGATAAGAATCTCAAGCTTGAGAAAAAACTCATAAAAAAATGTCTGAATCAAGAAAATCAAGGAAATCAAGGATGAGAATCCCATAAATACTGCCCCCTCGGAGTCAAAATCAAAATCAAGTAGAGAGGAACAACAAATTGATAAAGATTGATCAAATCAGAATGAAATCACAACTAAAGATAAGGGAGCATGATAAGATAACCATCAAATAGTGAAGACATGCCCCAAGTTGACTAGGTTTGACTGGGAAAGATATAGGATAAAGATTAAGTCAAACCTCAGAGAGAGGAAGCGAAAGGGGTGAATGAAAGACTAGAAGTTTGAAAGACATGGAAAGGAAGAAATTCCATCAAAAATTGAAGAATTGTGCCTCAAATGGTCAGTCAACGCGACTCAAATTTTGGTTTTGAGTCTGAAATGGATAGAAAATGATGTGACATGAAAGATCAGAAATGAAAGATATGATCAAGAAGAATAAAAAAATGAGCATAGTTGACCAACTAGTCCATAGATGATAAAAAGGAGAGCTCTTTTCATATGCAAGATGCAAAAACTAATCTAACATGAACCTAAAAATGCAAGCTACTATGAAAGTGGTTGACTTGCAAGGTCACAACGCTTATAGACATCTAATTATCATCAACGAGCATTATTGGTAGCATTGCAAGATCATACAATGCACACTAGCATAACTATGTGGATATGAATATGATCTTTATCAGATAAAAATGTGGAAATCCCACCTATGGAGGTCAAGATGACTAATGAAGTGAGATTACCAAAGTTTTGATATGGCAAGATTATTCTTGTATCAAGACACATGAAAGTCAGGATAACTAGAAGCATGCACTAGCAAAACAGTCAAGGATAATACCTTGTCAATCCCTAGTGTCAAGTAGGACCAGCATAAATGCTCATGATAGTTAGGATCAATGAAATATACCCACAAGCAGATAAAGAAATAAAATATGTTCTCATTCCCTCAGTCTTCTAGCTATGCATCATCGAAAACTTCTCAGGGAGAGACCACTCATCAAAGAAATCCACATAGATAGCACACAAAGAAAAGTAAAGTCAACATATCTCAACAAGTTGATTGTTTAAGTGCATGTGTGTTGGTCATAGAGTCAAACTTTGGTTATCACATCTACAAATGAGAAATATTGCATAACACTTAGACTATTGGGTAAGACATCTGATAAGTGTTAAGAAACACTTGATGCAAGGGTAGTCTTGAAAAACACTGTTTGGGGTGGTGTTGAAAAACACCTGTTGTGAAATGCCCTAAGAGACAAATGCACCTAAAGGACCAATGCTAACAGTTATGCCCCTTAGAAAAAGATAAAGACCAATTCTAGACTAAGGCAACAAGGTTAAGGCATGATGGAGAAAGGCTAAGTGTCGAGAGCGCATGCTAACAAATAGGGGTGCAAAGGCCTCAAGTAGCGCCTGTTTCCAGGTTTTCACCACTTGGATTTATTGCAATTTTTTCTCTTTTTTTTTCATTTTTTTGGATTTTTTGCTACCAAGGCGCCTGTTTCCAAGTTTTCACCAAGGCACTTTTTCTATTTTTTTTGAATTTTTAAATTTTTTTGATTTTTTTATATTTTTTTCAGGACTTTTTATGCTTTTTAGGATTTTTTCAGCATCATATATGAATTTTTTTGGTATTTTTTAAGGATCATAAAATATGTACAAAGGATGCCCCCAGACAGAATAGGCATCAAACTTCCAAGCAAGATCACATCATGTAGTCCCAATGTCTAGCAAGGTGGAAAACAAGATGGATAAGCAAGCTGGCGGAGGAAAGGAGAATGAAAGCGAACGGAGGGAAGAAATCTTCAAGGTCAAACTCCTCAAGAGTACCTAAGCTAGGGAAAAATTATCATGCAAAGCACATTTGGATAAGCAATGAAAGGATAGCATAAGATAAGTCACAAAAGCACATTGCAAAAGAAGCAAGGGATGCAGTCCAAAAGAGTAGACATGTCAAGAGGCTTCATAGCATTGTGTTTACTCTTTTTTTTTATTAGATCAAGACTAAGGGGGAAAAAGATAATGAAAGACTAGAATGAATGGAGGAAAATAAAAATGAAGGCTAAACATGAAAGGAATGAAAGCAAGATCATCGTAAGATAGCTCACAAGATAGCCAAATGTTTGAGTATAGGTCAACCTTGTCAAAATCAAAGAGAGAAAATGGAATGGATGAAAAATGTAGAAGAACTACGCATGATGCCTGATTGCCAGGTTTTCATCATGGTACTTATCCAAGGTGCCACAAGGGAGTGGTTTTCACCATAGGATGAATTTATTTCTCTTTACTTTTGCTACCAAGGTGCCTGTTTCCAGGTTTTCACCATGGCACATTTTCAATTTTTTTTTTCTTTTTTTCATTTTTTCTATTTTTTTAAATTTTTTTAATATTTTTTTTTTAATTTTATAATTTTTTGGAAGAAGGCAAGCTTTTCAAATAATGCTCCTTGAAAGGATAAATCATTGATATAGCAAAAATTCAAAATGATATGCTCAAAGATGCTGATAGGGAAAAGAATATGAAAGAAAAAAAATGGAGGATAAGGCTTTATGTAAAGCGAGTGAGGTTGGAAGATAGGAGGAATAGGCAAATGAGGAAAAATGATAGAAGGTAGAAGGATAATGAATGGAGGGATTGTGAAAGGGTAGATGAAAAGGAAGGCAAGATCAACATCAACACACACCTTGAAGGGTGGCGAGAAGGTGGAGGAAACTTGAATGAAGGAATTCGTGAAGGAATATGATGAATATTTAGCAGAGGTTGCAGTTTAGGCGCATGAAATGGAAGAATGTTTTTGGAAGAAGATGAAGTGGAAGCCTTTGGAAGCTTGAATGTCAACTTCACTTTTTGCTCAACATAAGACTCTTTCAACAGAGATTTTGGAATCCATATAGCCTTAGGATTTTTATTTCCTTTTGATGATTTAGAGAGAATATCTTCAATGATAGATTTTGGAACCCATACTTGTCTTGTAGTTTTTTTCTTAGATATCTCTTTTGACTGTATGCCTCCATGTCGATTAGAGTAGACATGGTGATCTTCTTTTTTTGATGGATTCTGGTATTGTTTCTTTTTCTTGTATTGAACATTCAAGTTACTTCCAAAAGACTTGGGATTTGTGGAAGAAGGAGGATAATATGACTGGTTTAGATGGGTGAGTGGATGAAAATGATTCAAGGGTATGCATCTATGTTGATCTTGAGGGAAGATAGGAGATGGAGGGACGTAAGGACCCAAGATGGATGATGAATTAGGAGAATTAGGAGGGGAAAGTGAAGGGACATAAGGACCCAAGATGGAAGGCAGACATGAAGCCCTTAGTATTGGTGGAGGAGGTCCAAGGATGGATGTGGAAGATGCAAAAGGATAATCAACCAGTTCATCAGCATTTATATGATAGCCAAGGACATCAGCATCTTTAGAGTGAGCATTAGGATTTTCAATAGGATCATGAACATTTTGAATAGGAGCAACTTCTTCAATAGGATTGTTCAAAGCTTGCAAAGACTTAGGAAGAGTAGAAAGTGGAAGTGAGCATGGAGTGGTAGAACAAGAAGATGGAAGACTTTGATCTTGATAAGGAGCTTTGGATAGCGTAAGCATATCAACTTTCTTTTGATTTTCAATAGGCTTTACATCAGAAGTAACAACACCATTTTTAATAACCTTAATGGAAGTATCATCTTTGGAAAGTGCAAGTGTGGTAAGGTTATTTTGATTATCAATAAGCTCAACGGTGTAAGTAGTAGCTTGATCTTTCTTAGGAGATGGTGGAATGAATGCGAAAGAGTGTAGAGGATCAAAAGAACCATGAAATGGAAGAGATATATCATGAAGAGAATTGGATGACATGGAAGGTTCTTGATCTTGATCTTTCTTTATGTTCTTTTTTTTATCATTTTTAGAGTCCTCTTGACATGAAGCCACTTTTAAGGACAAGGAAGCATGTTGGAATTGTATGGAAGACTTTGGAGGAGATGGTGAAGGACTAGCTAAAGTAGGCATTATAGCACATGAAGACTTAGGCTCTTCAGGTTTAGCATTATTGAAAGTGTTTGTAGCCAAGTGAAAGTTAGATTGAGTATCTTTAAGAGGTAGCCCTTGAGGATAACTATAGGGAACTGCATGGAAAGCCTTAGGATCTTTGTTGGATGAAGGATTTGTGAAAGATTTGGAAGAATCAGAAGCTTTAGGAAGTGTGTGGGTATTGGAGGAAGTAGAGGATGGAAGGGAACCATCACAAGACAAAGGTTCAACATTAATATGGTCTTGCTTGAGAGTGCAACCTTTATTTTCAGCATGAGAACTTTTAGAGGAGAGATTCTTTTGACGTTTGAAATCAGCGCGGTAGATTTTCTCTTCCTCAATAGGAATATTGTATTGTTCACAAAAATCATGAAAGAATTCTTCAAATTTAGAGTCATATGGATCACCATCACAGTCTACCTAATATGACTCCCCCTTAGAAATCAAAAGTGTACCACGAGGATGATGCTTAGGAATAGAAGTTTCATGGGCATCACTACATTTTTCATCATCATAGTCATCATAGGTGGGTGTGTCACTCTTTTTGGAAGAGACATCATAAGGACTATCACGTTGCTCTTTATGGTATGTCTTCTGAAGAGAAGTAAGACTCTTTGAAGAAGTAGAAGAAGAATGAGATTGTGAAGAAGAGGAAGGTGAAGACCTAGTGGAAGAAGAATACTTGGATGATGAGGAATTTGAATGATGTTTAGAAGAGTCATGACAAGACTTAGAAGATGAAGAATGAGAATGATGTCTGGAAGAGTCATGATAAGACTTGGAAGGTGAAGAAGAATGAAAAGATTTAGATGATGAAGAATGTTTGGAAGAAGAAGATCGTGATATGATCATGTTTATGATTCTAGAAAAGGCATCTGATTTAATTATCTTTTCTTTTATTTTTGCTATAAATTCATCACTCATGAGAATTTTGGAGGAACAACACTTTTCAAATATGTCAATGAGCTCAAGATCATCTATTCTTAATAAAGGTTCCAAAATAAGATAGTCAAGATTCATGGTTATAGAAGAGGAGGAATCAAGCATGGAAGAAATGAATAGATGAATAGAAGAAGGTAGATTAGATAGTAAGAGGAAAAGAAATCAAGAAGAAGAAGAAGAATTTCCCATGGGAATAGAAGAATTTAGAAGAACATGGGAAATGGAGAAGAAAGAAGAAGACTAAGATTCATCTTGTGCAATTGATACCATAACGTTCATTGAGATTTTGAGCAACATGACAACACTTAGGATCTGACCTGGACTGACCAAGGAAGACCAAGCTTCTAAGGAGAACTCACTACAGCAGGATGGAACTCAGTTTTAGTATTCCAATTAAATTTTTCAAAAGATTTCACAATGATGATCAAGCACATAGAACAGCAATCAGGGAATTCAAGCAAATAGTCTTCAAGCAATGAGCAAGGGACAAAGCAACCTTGCACATGAATAGAGATAGTGACTTAGTATGCTACTTCTTAAAGATTCTAATTGTGTATGTTCTTGAAAATGTTTTAGTAGGCACATAGAACACAACAACACCTTATCAAGTTTTCTACAAGGATATACATGGCTTTCTAAAAAGAGTCCTCGATATACACAAGGTATGTGAGGCCCAAATCTGTAGATGAGAAGAATCCAAAATCACACAGCCAGGGGGAGACGGTAACCCAAATCTCCTCCTTCACTTCTCAAAGGTATAAAGTTCTTTGAGGCATAGCCAAGAGTGATATCAAACTCAATTCTCAAGAGAGGTGTCTTTGGATTCACCTCCTGATATTTATACTCCACCAGAACATAGGAGTTAAGGTCATCCCTTGAGGTGGTGTGTCTCCAAGTAGGCCTTCTAGAAATAAAAACTAAGTAATTCACTAACAAAAGTATTTAGAGCACTAAAGGTGGATCACTTAACTCTTCAAGTAAATGCGAAGTGAGTCCAAAAGTGGAACATTTAACCCTTTAAGATAATGTGAAGCGAGTCCAAAAGTGGAACATTTAACCCTTCAAGAGAATGTGAAGTGGGTCCAAAAAAGTGGAACACTTAACCCTTCACACAAACTCAAAGTGAGTCTAAAAGTGGAACATTTTACTCTTCACACCAACTCAAAGTGAGTCCAAAAGTGGAACATTTAACTCCTCACATCAACTCAAAGTGAGTCCACACCTTAGAAAACAAGTGAGTTCCAAAAAGCACAAAAGGGTTGCCTAGTGGAGCAATTAACGCTTCTTTCTTGTAGACCCCTCCCTTTTAATGTGGCACTGATCTTGCAACCACAGGGTGGAAATGAGGGGCCAGCAGATTAGTGAGTGCAATAACCCAAGATAGCAATCTAGATCAATCACAAGTAATCTAAAGTTGCTTATCAATACTACTCACAAATGACAAAGGGTTGAATCAATGGAATATTTAACTTTCCAAGCAAACATAGAGTGAGTTCACAAAGTGGTGCATTTAACTCCCTATGTAAACAAGGAATCAATCCATACCCTCAATCACTCAATGAGATATTTGATATTGGAACCAAGAATTACTTAAGGTTTAAACACAAGCATTCACTTACACAAACTTGGAAAAACAAATCTATGTTCTTTCATTTCCCATTAAGAGCATCAATTAAAATATGTTCTATGAAAGCATGTAAACACTCAAGCCAAACACATGAGAGGTTCAATTTTAATTCCAAGATCCAAATTTTGTAGAGTTGTAACAAAATACCTCAAGTCCAACACAACGCGCTTAGTAGATTTCACCCTTTTTTTGGTTTGTTTTAAGCATTTTTCATGAAAGCAAGAGCACCTTCAAATAAACAAGATAAGAAAACAAGCAAACAAGATATGCAATGTATATCCAACTTATGCAAACCCTAGGGTTATATTTGAAAATTAATTATTAGGAGAAATGATAACTAGAAAATAATCCAAATGATAACTCATATCATGTAATGAACAATGAAAAATAAGTGCATACCCATCACAAAATTTTATTTTTTTTGCATTTGACCTAGTCAACAAGATCTGATTTTTACCACATGAATTCGGACCCCAAACCCAAAATGTAGAGAAGAGAATTTTGTCAAAAAATAGAGAACTTTCCAAAAATGTAAAAATTTCAGAAAAATCTTTTCATTTGTGCCCTAGAGACTCATTTTATCAAAACATACCAGTTTTTATAAATTGACCAAATGAGCTATGATATGATTTCTAAATTAAAAACACATTGAATGGACCCCCTATATAATTTCAAGACCTTTTCAGAAATGTAAAAATTTCTGAAACATATGCTGATTTGCGTCAAAAATCAATTTTTTATGAAAAATCAAGAAAAAATCATAAAAAATACAAATCACCTCCAAAAATTCTAAAATTTTTTTTGGAGCTTTTGTGATATGTCACCAACCTGAAAAAACATTTTTAGACCAAAATAATAAGCTTTTTGGGAGATATGATCAAATCTTTCAAATCTAGGGTTTTTCATCTCCAAACAAATCTGCATGCAAGAGGTGGGTTGCCCCACGGTGGGCACCAAAAAATGTGTGCTAAAATATTTTCACACTTCTATGAATCCTTACATGCAAGAAAACTCAAGAATGAGCCCTCACAAATCGATCCATAGCTCTCTATGCATGGAGTTGCAAGATTTGTAAAATTGCTCTCAGCTAGAGCTACAAGCTTGTGACCTTGCTAGTCAACCATACAATGAGAGATTAAAGTGAAGACAAGGGAAAGAATGCCAATATCTCCAATGAAACCAAATGTATGCAATGTAATGCAAATCTATATGAGAATGCAAATTAATCTTATGAGAATGAAGATGCAATTAAGCTATGAAAATGGAAATGAAAGAGTTACAAACCCTCTAATTAAACTATGTGAGATTAATCTAAAACATGAAAGAAAATAATACCATGATGATGCAACTATGATGCAAGCTAGGATGTGATGTAGATGCAAGATGAATGCCAATGATGCTCCAAATCTTCAAAACTTGATGCAAGAATATCTCCAAAAGCTTCAAAAACCTGTAGCATAATAATTCAAGTATGTATGATGTGTGCAAATGAGGAAGAGAGCTCTTCTTTTATAGGAAGTGAAAAATCAATGGACCATGGAGATTAAGAGGCAAAAGACTTAATCAACGATGGAGAAAAAAAGAAGCTTGATCCTTGTGCACAAATATCTTCCAATAGAAAAATTAGAAGCATTTACTTTATGTTGAGCATTTACTTTATGTCCATGTGAGACAAAAGTACTTTTCTTTTATTTTTTATTTTATTTTTCTTTATAAATAAGAATTAAATGCTTTATTTGTGCAACATAGGATAAGAAGAAAAGTGGAGATTTTTTATTTAAATAAAAGGGGAGGAAATTCCTTTTAATTAAATAAAGGCTTAGGATAAAATGATTTTATTATTTAATTAAAAGAGATTTTTAATTAATTAAAAGAGAGCATGTTCTCTTAATTAAAAAATATTTTTATTTTTATTTTCTTTTAAATTAAATAAAGCTCAAACCTTAAGAAATATTGAATTGATTATGATTTGATCAAGGAAATTGATATATTTGAAAAATGTTGATTTTTGAAAATATTGATTCAGGGATTTGACAAATTGCAGAAATGGGGCGCAAAGTCTAGGCGACCATTTTAGGGTGCATACAAATATAAGGTGTAACATTTTGTCTTATGCATGAGATTCAATATGTTTCTACTATTATCAGATTGTCTCCATTTGAGTTTCAGACTTATTGATTGAAGCATCAAGAGTGTTTCCATCTTTCTATTTGCATTTCCTATGTGTCTACAATAGAGTTGTTTTCGCAGAAGCAACTAGGTTTGGGATTGGTTTTCAGGTGTGTATGAACTAGGGTATCAAAGGTATCTTATGTTTGTCTTCCAGTGGATGTTGGTTAATATATTACTTGTTTATAGGTCTCTTCTAAGGGGAGAGTTAATATCCTTTGAATAGGTGATAGCACATTTGAGTACACAAGTGGATTGTTGAAGTATGACTTGATTAATGGTGTATGTTTGGTGTAAGGCATTAGCATATTTGAATGTATTGCTTTCTTATTTCATAGCTCTTTGCTGCAATCATGTATTTGACTCTGCTACCTATTGGATAAGGTACTGGTCTATGAGAGACTTAGGGTATCTCAGGAGCCCTTCCAACCCAACATCAAATCAAATACCTTTCCCTTTCATGTTGGTAGTAGTAGTAGGAGGTCCTTTCTAGTCTTCAGACTCATTCTATGCAAGTAGGGCTATTGCATGTGAATTGGCTTCATTGGGGTACAAGTTACCTGAAGGGGTTTGAAGATTATTCCATAATAATCTATCTATAGGCCTATTGTTTATCTTAAGGTGTCTTGAGTGTGCAGATAAGGCAATACTCGCCTGAGTGATGTGGAGCTCAAAGAAGAAGGAGGATTCCTTTCAATCCTCATCAATTAGACTATTTTCTTGTCAAAATTGAGTGCCTGACCTGAGATCCAAGCCCATCTATTGATTCAAGTTTGGTCCTACAAGAAAAAGCTCCAACACAAACCATAGGTATATAAGACCTCATCCTATGATAGCTTCATGGAATTTAGGAAGGTCTAGGATTGAGATGGTTCCTATTTGTAGAATTCTTCCACAAGAAGAGGGAATTAGTTTTTGGGATAGGCTGTCTGAGTTATATTCGCATAATAATCCTCTAAAATCCTTTGAATCTTCTAGGATAACTCATGATCGACAATGATCAATGGAGGATAACTTTCTTGATCTCTTTGATTCATTAATGAGGATGATACCAATGTCTTTGCACTTGAACCTATTGAACCTTTATCCCTCATCCTTCTTGATTTAAGTGGCTAGGCCACTTCACATCCATCCCTCCATCTAAACTTATTAGCTTCATTTACCCATAATTCTTGAGTCTTCTAGAAGTAATTTGGATGTGCAACTTAAAAATCAGAAATACAAGAAGAAAATTACATATAAAGATCACCATGTCCTATCTAATCAACATGTGCTTACAAAGACAAAAGAAATATTCAAGAGACCACAAAGGTTCTCCAAGAAAATAAGAAAATCAAAGAAAATATGGATTCTAAAATCCATCATCTATGAATTACGATCAAAATAATCTCAAAGGAAAGAATGATCAAAGGCTATGCGAATTACCAAGTATCTCTTGAAGGACTTGGATATAAAAGAAAAAATGATGTTGACACTCCAACTTCCATCTTCTTCCTATTACTCACTTCACCACCACATTCTCTACACCATCATTGCCTCTCATACCTCATGTTACTCTCAAATCCATCATAACCTTCCTAGAAGTGAACACTGGTATGTACTCATCGCTAATGAATTTCTTCAAAGAAGTCTAGATGGTACTCTCCTTAGGTGTTTAGAATGTGAGGAATCTAACAAAGCATTAAGAGAGGTCCATGAGGGTATTTGTGGATCTCACTCGAATGGTCTTTCCTTGGCTAAACTCTTGACAATTGGACACTACTGGATGGATTCTCCTATCATTACTACAATATCTAGTTCTAAAACTTATCAGATGGCTACTTCAAATAGGGATATTCTCAAAGAGCCTCTCAATGCTCTTTATCTGCAATGAATCTACAACTAGACAAACTATTGGGTACAACAATCTATGATCTTGAAAAAATTCTAAAAAGAATATAATGTCCTAAAAAAAATTCTAAAAATTGTAAAATGTCTAAAAAAATGATCATCCTGGTGAAAACTTGGAAATAGGAGCCTTGATGTATCCAAAAAAAATAAATATCAAAAAATTCAAAAAAAGAAAAAATAAAATAAAATAAAAATAATGGCTTGGTGAAAACCTGGAAATAGGCGCCTTGGTGGAAAAAATAAAATAATCCCAAGTGGTGAAAACCTGGAAAATGAGCGCTACTTGTAATCAAAGCTCCATCTATCAATGCGTAGCTAAGCTCTTATGCTTCGATCCATCTTGTTTTTCATTTCCTTGTGTCGTCATGGGCTAGAACTAGTCATAGTCTTGTTCTCAATTCTTACTTGCCATTTGGGGCAATTGTACACCTATCTAAGTTGTGAAATTTTTTTCACTTGGTCAATCTTTTGAGCTTAACATGAGTTCATTTATCAGTCCTTCTCGATGGACACTTTATCACTAATACTAATCAGTGTTTCTCAACACCCCAATCCTTCAGTGTTTCTTAACACTACCAATCTAGACATCACTATGTTTCTCAACACATATCAGATCTTGCATTATCTTTCACTACGCACTTGCACTTTGACACTAGCACAAAGGTGTTTCCTTAACACCCAACACAAATTACATCCTAGAAAACTGAAAAATGACTGAGATATGCTTAACTATTTTCTTGTGTGTTGTCTATTATTATTGATTTTCACTTGCTACATCTTCTAAGGTCACTCAATGATGTCTACCCAACTAGAGATTCAGGACCGGGGGCAGAACATATTTTTCTTTGATTTTAGCTTGTGGTGTGATTTCAATGATCCTAAGTTATCTAATAAATTGGGTGTCTATGGTAAGAGGCTCCATCATAATTGGAACACCACACATACCTCGACCTTCTTTATTTGGACACTTAGGTGAGGTTGGAATTATCTCCTTGTCTATTTCTTATGTGTAGCATGCAAGACCGTACTCCTGGTTATCTTGGCTCTCATGCTTTGATACTGGTAGAATCTTGTAATATTAACTTGGAAACCATGTTCAGGTCATCTTGGCTTTTGTGCCTTAATGCTTACATGTGTTTCCTACATCTTATCCGATAAGGTCATATTCATATTTTCATGGTTTCTTTCACACCGGTGAAGGTTGTACTGACTTTTGATGTCCCAAGCACTCAAATGATGAAAAATAAATGACTACATGATCTATGACTTGACTACTCTCACGTCTTAGGCAACATTTTCATTCTTAGGCTGTATTTCATTGTAGGGATACATTTTTCTTTGCATTTATAGTTCCCTTGAGCTATGCTTTCTTTTTCCTTTCTCTCCACTAAAGCATTTGATTGCAAATCCTTTTTTTAATCCTATTTTTGGGATTGAAATTGAAATTCCAAATATTCCAATGCAATTGATTGTTGACGTTATCACTTCTTTCTCACTCCTGCCTTCCTTTTCTTGGATTTTGAGGCTGATCTTCACCCCTTATACCTCATTTCTATTTCAATCCTAAGGGGACATGCCAATATAGTAGTTATTTTCTCAATCAAATCTCCTAATCTACAAATCTAGAAATTGAACCAAATCTTAAATTGACCAAATCAATCAGGATTAAAACATCATCACTCGGGGTATCTCATCTTCATCATTTCATATCAAGTTGAGATTCTCCACATTTTCTTTCTTAAAGGGCATTCTCATCGCTTCATATCAGTTCACTCAGACATGAATCTTTCTAATCTCTTAGGGCATATCAGGTTCATCAAGACCCATATCAATATGGTATAATCTCTTAGATGATTAGCTATCTCAATCTCTTTGGATAGATATCCATTCTCATTGCTTCATATTAGGATGAAAACTCTTGTCTTGCTTATCAATCTTTGTTCAATCATGTTCGGAGTTTGATATCTATCAACTACCTTGACATCATTATTCTTTGACTCAATGTGTTCCCAGATTGCTCACACATTAGTCAAAGAGGGGAAAATGTAATCACCTAAAATTTGTCTAGTAGAACTTGAACCCCCTTTTTCGATCAAATTGCCTGTTTGATAGACATAATTGTGTAGAGTAACCTTTAAAATCCCCTTTGCATGAAAATATTATATCAAGCTTATACTATGGTCTAATTTCTAGAGCTTGCATATTTATTTAATTTATATAACCTTGCTTTTAACATAAAGTTTCTACACTTTTATTAAAAGAAAACATTCACATGTGTGCACATACTTAATCTTGATTAATTAGCAATTAAAGGGGGTTTGTGCTTTCAAATTTTTTATTTTGTCTTATTCTACCTAACATTTTCCTTTAGCCTCTTTATCCTCACTGCTCATCTCTACCTAACCCTATAGCTCCTTGCATTTCCTTTTGCCTCTTCATCTCAAGCACTCATTCTTTTGCCTCTTAATCTCCACCCTCCATTATTGATGTAATTCCTTTAAAAAGAAGCTCTTCCCTTGCTCAAGGGTCCCAATCTTTATCATTTTCATCTTAGCTTTTTGTGAATTTAGCTTTCTTGTATTCTTACATTCTAAGAATAATCTTGTTATTTGAATTCTTATCTTAGATTCATTTCCAACTTAATCTTTCATTGTTAAACTATTTTACTTTCTTGCATTGTTTCATAGTATAGCTCTTGCATTCTCATTCTAGAATACTAGTTGTTTGCATTTATTCTTAGCTTAACCTCTCATTCTTAGCTTGCATTCTTTCATCTTAGCTTCATTCTTAGATTTGAATCTTCCATTTTGGAGTAGTCAAGTCACTAATCCTCTATGCCAATTTTATGAGCATCATGAGAAGGATTAAACTCATTTCAACTAGGAAGCTATGAGCCACTTCTTGAGATCTCCTCTTCCAAATTTTCTCTCAAGTGCAATGGTTCATAGAAGTGTGTCACACTTTTGATCAAATAGAAATAAGTATCTAGGATCAAGCATAATGAACATTAAATCTCAAAATCACAAAGATAGGGCTAAACCATGCATTTGATTGTGGGTGATAAATTTTTAGGATAGTAAAGATATGTTGTCCTAAGTTCAATATTATTGTCTATGGTAGACTCTAGCCGACTCAGCTATTTATTGTGACTAGATTTTGTTAGGAATAGTCCCAAGAGATAACTGAGAGGTGGGGGGGGGGGTGAATCGGTTATCTACAAGTTTCAATTCTTTATCCAATTAAGTATACTTAAACACAAAGAATAAAAACAATGAAAGAACACATGAACACAACACCAATATTTTGGTTATGGGGAAACCCAAATAGGTAAAAACCTCAGTGGGACTTGATACCCACTAATATTCTATACTAGTGTATAATGATCCTTGCTAGAAGATCCTTTACCCTGTTAGGAGTAGCTTTACAATATATTAAGTACAATAGACCAAGTTAAGGGTCGGACCCTATTAGGAGTCTTTTAAAATTGTCCCTGTTAGGGGAGAGGATGCACTGTCTGAGAGCTCACTACTCAAATGGGCAAAGGCTACAACCTTCTGAATAAAATATACACACTACATCTAGATTTAGGTCAACTGGGCTTTGACCCACTGTCTAGATCAGTTCCAATGAATAGCACACATACTTTACTTGGTCACATAGACCTTCTTCTGATGGTTCCACCACTCGCACACTCTTCTCTGCTCTACTCTATCAACCTTGAACCATACTTTAGCAATCACAAAAGACTACCTATAAATATCTTTCCTCCAAATGATATAATCAAGTCGGCCTATTATAACCACCTTGAAATCATATTAGAGAAACCATAATAAACTCCAACAAACATTTTTTTAGCTCTATTATGCACGCAACTTATTCTGGGACCTGTCTAATAAAATAATTGTAGATGCACGCTACACATTGTCAGCTCTACCAAAACAACTGGAACTTTCTTTGTAAGCTAAATTAACTTATGCGCTCTTAACCAAAAATTAGTAATACTTCTCTAAGATTAAATCCAAGGGTTCATATCCTCAAGATAGGCACAACTCAAGAACCAATAAAATCTCTGTCGGCTCTTCTGAACAAACATAGGAAACTACTACTGGCAAATAGAGATTGCATAACTTCTCTTGCATTCATCACCAAACTATGCATCCATGAACTTAACATCACTAACATTTCTTCAACATAAATCCAAGGGCACATGCCCATAGGATAGCTATACAATCAACCATACACAAAACACTGTCTGTTACTCTGTCAGGAACACTGCTGGCACTAATATAACTATCTGTGCTAACAGTTAACCTCTGCTCCCATGATATCATGCTGATATCATGTCCATGCATCATATACTAAAAAATTACTACATAAGACTTCCACACATGCTACTTACTGCATAAGACTTCCACACATGCTACTTTCCATATGTTGTCATCAATGACAAACATACATTTAGTACTGGCCTGCTAGAAAATCTCTAACAATCTCCCCCTTTGGCATCGATGGAAACATGTGGAATGAAAAACCACCATCAACCCAAATGAACATTTCATTTATAACATTCTCCATTTCCTCTTCAAAACTCCCCAAAGATGAATCCTCCATCTGCTGTAATATTTTCTAATATTCTCCATTTCCTCAACTATACTATTGCCATAACTGAATGCTGCTCCCCCTTTGTATATTGCTCCACTTTTTACTTTTGTTTTTCATGAATCTATATATACTCCCCCTTTGACATCAATTGCAAAGGGTGCCTTTCATTTTAAGCACCGGTACTACTCCTAAAGTAGAGTAGTCAACCGTCCATCAGTCCCTGAGGACTGATGCCATTCTTGCTTCCTTCTAAGAAGAATTAGGGAAGGGAATTACTCCCAACTTCCCCCTAAGATACTCAAAAGTATCCTTAGGCAAGGGCTTTGTGAATATATCTACCAAATATTCTTTAGTACTCACATAGTCCAACTTGACTTCTTTCTCTGCCACTTTCTCTCTTAGGAAGTGATACTTGATTTCAATGTGATTTGTATTTGCATGCATCATAGGGTTATTTGACATATTGATAGTGCTAGTGTTATCACAGTGAATAAAAATAGGATAATCAATCTGAATTCCAAAATCTTTTATCATCTTCTTGATCCAAACAATTGTAGAACAATTCAAGGCTACTGCAACATACTCTACTTCTGCTGTTGATTGATAAATACAATTTTGTTTCTTGCTTGTCCAAGTGACAAGTCCATTACCAAGAAACACTGCTCCACCCAAAGTACTCTTTTTGTCATCAACACATCCTACCCAATCTGCATCAGTGTACACATGAAGCTCAACATTTTCTGAATTAGGATACCATAGACCATAATCTATAGTGCCCTGCAAGTATCTGAATATTCTTTTTACTGCCATGAGGTGACTTTTCTTAGGCTCTACTACGAATCTTCCAACTATGCCAACTGCATTGAAAATATCAGACCTAGTTTGAGTAAGATATATGAGTTTACCAATCATAGACTTATATAATGTTATATCAACTATTGGTGAGTCATCTTCCTTTGTAAGATTGCATCCAGTGATCATAGGGGTTCCTAGTGGCTTCCAATCATCCATCTTGAATTTCTTCATTATCTCTTTCACATACTTTGATTGATTAATGAAAATACATTTTTTTGTCTGCTGCACATTTAGTCCCAAAAAGTACTTGATAGGACCAATCATAATCATCTCAAACTCATTCTACATTTCTTTGGAAAATTAAGCACTGAGTTTGTCATTACCTCCAAAGATAATGTCATCAACAAATATAGCTACAAGTAATAAACCTTTAGATGTCTCTCTAATGAATAGATTACAATTTGCTACTCCTTTCTTGAATCCAATCTTTGTTAAGTATCCATCTAGTCTCTCATACCATGCTCTAGGGGCTTGCTTAAGTCCATAGAGGGCCTTCTTCAATCTGCATACCATATCAGGTCTGTTTGATAAGGTGAATCCTTTAGGCTACTCAATGTATACTTCTTCTTTCAAGTCTCCATTCAAGAATGCTGATTTGACATCCATCTAATAAAATTTGAAGTTTTTAACTATAGCATAAGCTAAAAACAACTTAATAGCTTCTAATCTACTCACAGGTGAAAATGCGTCTGAATAATCAATGCCTTCTTTTTGTGCATACCCCTTACATACTAATCTTTCTTTATTTATTACTACTATACCATCTTCATTCATCTTGTTTCTGAATATCCACTTTGTTCCAATCACATTCTTATCACTGGGTCTTGGGACCAGTTCCCAAGTGTCATTCTTAATGATTTGATCAAGTTCTTTTTTCATAGCATCATGTCAATCTGAATCCTTACAAGCATCTTCAACACTTAAAAGTTCAATCTGAGATAGTAAACATACCACATCACTGCTGGCTGAGTTCTTTTCTCATGATCTTGTTAAGACTTTGCTACTCTGATCTCCAATGATGTCTTTCTTGGAATGATTTCTTGATGTAAAGTTAGAGCTTTAGGTGATGTTGACTCATTAGCCTTAGGAGTACCTTCTTCACTTGTCTCAGGGTCATTGAGCAACACATCAATGCTGTCAAACATTTCCTCAATAACTGTCTCACTAGTGGAGGGTCTAGGTTCTTCTTCAATCATGGGTGAGTAATCATGATATCTTTCTTGAATCATAAACTTTTCATCAATCTTTATGTGAGCACTTTCAATGATCTTTTTCAATCTTAAATTGAAACATCTATAAGCTTTACTTTTAGTAGAGTAACCAAGAAAAATACCTTCATCACTTCTTGCATCAAACTTTCCTACTGCTTCATCCTAGCACTTGCTTCCAAAGATTCTGAAGTATTTTACTATGGGAACATTACCAAACCATAGGTCATAATGTGTTTTGTTAGCTCCAGGCCTTAACTAAATTCTATTGATTGTATAGACTATTGTATTGACTACATCTCTCTAATAGGTGTGTGCAACCTTTCCTTCTATCATAATGGTGCACACTATATCAAGGATGATCCTACTCCTTCTCTCTACAATTCCATTCTATCGAGGTGTTCTAGGTGCACTTAACTATCTCCTTATGCCAATCATCTTTGTAGTATTCCTAGAATCTATTAGAGGTGAATTCTCCTCCTTTATCTGATCTCAAACATTTTATCTTTAATCCAGAATCATTCTCAACCTTAGCTTTGAATATCTTGAACTTCTCAAAAGCTTCTGACTTATCTTTTAAGAACGCAACCCACATCATCCTAGTATAATCATCAACAAACAAAATAAAATACCTTTCACCATAGTATGATCTTGTTTGAGTTGGTCCACATAGGTCTATATGAATCAGATCCAACTTGTTCTTTTCTGAATTCTGCTTTCTCCTAAATGAATTTCTCACATGCTTCCCCATCACACATTCCCTACATACAATATCAACTATATTTTCTATGCTAGGTAGATCTCTTACTACCTTAACATTTCTTATCTTTACTATGTTATCAAAATTGATATGACATAGTCTTTTATGCCACAACCAACTGTCATCAACTTTAGCAACAAAACAACTTGCTTCTGAATTGAGTTGAAAAATATTACCTCTTTTCTTTGTGCTTGATGCAATCATAACACCATCTTTGTTGTTAATGATGCATTTGTCATCTTTGAACTCCAACTGATAGCCTTTATCAAGTAGCTGTCCAACACTAAGAAGGTTATGTTTCATACCATCAACATAAATAACATTATCAGTACTGTTCTTTCCATCCAAAGTGATGGATCCTCTACCAAATATAGGTTTAGGAGTGTTGTCTACAAATATGACCATATCTCCATTGTATTTGTCCAAATGAACAAATCTACCTCTATCACCTGTCATGTGATGTGAACAACCACTGTCTATAATCCAGTCTATCCTTATGTCAGCTTGTGAAATCAATGCTAGCTCTTGATTTACTTTCTCATCTTTAGGAACTGACTTACTATTCATCTTGTCTAAAATAGCAATGAATCCAATTTCTTCTTCACCCGATTCTTCATCTGAAACTCCATCTCTAGCATAGTAACATTCCTTAGAATACTTAGGCTTGTAATCCTTTTTGAATTTTTTAGCTCTAGTGGGACACTTAGATGCAAAGTGACCGATCTTATTACATGAAAAGAACTTAAATGATAATTGACCTTTATATTTCCCTTTTCCTTTCGTTTCTCTTTTGGAAATCATAGCAATAAAATCATCTAGTGTTTTATCTTTTCTTTCTTTTCCTTTCATCATCATCAAAATTACCAGAAGTGTTTGCAAATTTCTTACCATGGACTATTGCTTTGAAAGCTATCTCACTCTTTGGTTCTATCTTCAATCTTGAAATCTCAAAAGCTGAGATCTTGTTGATCAAGGTCTCTCTCTTGAAATTTGATGTAAGCTGCATGGTCTCATCAAGGATGTTGATCTTGCTCTCATATTGTAGAGTAAGAGTAGTCATCAACTTGTCTATAATGTCTTCCTCAAAAATTTCTCCACCATTGTTCCTAATTCCAGCAACTACTTCATTAATCTTTTAATTGTAAGCTCTGATATTTTCTTTAGGCAGCTAATGCATTGTATCTTTTCTTCCATGTCTTTCTACGCGCATCCTTTGCTTGTTTGTCTCCTTCAAAAATGTCTTCAAGGTGCTTCCAAATTTTATGGGCTGTATCTATCTTTTTTACTTTTGAAAATTCACCATCAGATAGGGCACTGATAAGGGCTTCTTTAGAAATAGCATTATGATGAAACATGATGCAGGAGCATCTTGGGTCTTTGGCAATCTTGCATCAACCAAAAATATTTTTTGATTTATGTACCTGTTTGCTATTGTTTTCTTTATATCTTTGCATTTGATAGTTTCATGATGTTTGAAGCTTACATTATGTTGAGGAGCTATTTGGGAACCTTCTCCTATGAGAACATAAAGTTTGGATGGACTATTTCAAAGTTATAGCTATTTTCCTTGTCGTCGGAATAGTGTTTTCCTGCAGTTTTCATGCTGATTGTTCATGTTGGTTCTCTTGATCCATAAGAAATTTTATTTTTAAAACTTAAGGACTTGAAGAGGACCTAAATTAATACCATTTTACAAGAGCACAAATTTCAGTATATTATGAGTCAAAAGTTATGGCCTTTTTGGCACAGGACCTATTTTCTGCCAGTTTCACGTCCGAGCGGTTCCTGCAGTTTTGGTGCTGATTGTTCATGTTGGTGACCTTGATCTATAAGGAATTTTATTTTGTGCACTTAAGGAATTAAAGTGGACCTAAATTAATATCATTTCACAAGAGCACAAAATCCAAGTCATTATGAGTAAAAAGTTATGCCTATTTTGCCTCAGGATCTATTTCCTACCAGTTTTTGGGTGAAACGTGTGGTGTTTCTTCTTGCGATGTTCCGTGTGCTCATATGGGACCTTGCACACTTAAAGGAATGTTATTGGGTCAAGTTAGGACCTAAATCCAAAGGCACATCAATTTATATTCATTCTAGAATTATTTTTGGTTTAAATCTTGAGACTGGACCTATATTGTAATTAAATGCCTGACTGGCCGACCTGTGGCTTAGCTGGCTATATAAGGAGTCTAGATTGATGTAGTCGAGCATCATGGGTGAGATATAGGAAGGATTATCAAGATAAATCATTGGAGAAAAAGATAGGATGTAAGCTGTAATTTTGAATTCATAATTCTCATTGTATAAGGCTAAAACCCGGAAGGCCTCACAGCTGGGCATGTTGACAGAAATAATATAATTCTCTGTTGTTGCTGCCAGTTGATTGTCTCATATCCATTGTGTTTCCATTGATTTCATGTGATATTATATTTCTTCCATTGTGTAACTTTGAGAAAGGGCTTGTTGTGGATTCAAGTGGACTCAATTCTTCTTGATTCTTCTTGTATCTACCCTGCCCTTGCGTCAAGTGGTATCAGAGCGAGTTCTTTCTTGTGGATTGGACCATGGAGAATCTCATTGGATTTGGTTGTAGGGTGGTAGATCTGAGATCTGACCTATAACTTGCAAAAGGTTACGATCTTGCTGGAACCTGATTGTTAAGATGGTTCGTGGTAGAGGAAATGATAATGCTATCATGGATATGTTGAGGCAAATTGCAACTAGGCTTGAAGCTGTAGAGACAGCCCAGAGAAGAGGAGCACATCTTGAAGATGTTAGTGATGAAGAAGAAGAAGCAACACCTAATGTTGAACCTGATGTTGAACAAGATGAGGAAAGACTTTTGAGAGTTTTGTCTAAGGCTAACTACAGACCTGTAGTTGAAGTTGCTTGCTATGATGGAAGAATTGAGACTGATACACTTTTGGATTGGATCTCTGAGATGGATAAATACTTTGAGTATTAAGGTACTCCTAATAATAAGAAGGTTAAGATATGATGCAGGAGCATCCTGGGTGTAAGAGCAATCTTACATCACCCAAAAATATTTCTATTTTTATATTCAATAAGGGCTATTTTGTGCAGAGCTGCTATTTATGGAAAGTTACTATTTTTGGTAATTTTCGTATGTGCTCAGAATGATCTGATTTCTTTCTTGGAGGTTCATTTTGGTCATATAAGTCTGCCAGCAAAGTTTCATGGCTAGATCAGGTGTAGTTTTGAAGATATTGAAGATTTTCGGTATTGGTAGCAGGGTACAGAAACTTCAAACTCAGTTTTGAAGGCTTTAGAGGCCCTAGATGAGGTCAAAAATTTGGGTGATGGGCGCTTGCACAGGTCAAGCCTGTAGAGCACTTTGTGGCATTTCTGAAATGGGGTTATAATAGTCAATCAGGTCAACTGGTGATGACTTATGATCTTCGGAAGTCGGGTCACCTGAAATGGCAGAAAATAATTTTCCTTCAAAATTTTTGTTCGGGTTTCAAAAGTTATTTTGAGCCGACTTTGATGTAATAAATTGAAAAATAAAATAATTCTAAGTTTGGTCAGCCCTTAGGGCTAAATTTCTGGAACCTTCTCAGGCGGTGGAAAATTGCCTATATAAGGAAGGCTGTATTATTGTCTTAGGCAGTTCAGAATAGTTCTGGGTAGTAGATTTGGGTATTGATTCAAGGCTTTGTCCTAAAGAATATTGTAAGGGAATGCCCATGTGGCTTTGCATATTGTAATTCTGAAAGTTTGTAATTCCACATTTGTGGAGATAATAAGAAGCCAATTTTCTGTTCTTGCATATTATTGTTGTTGTTTCTCTATTTCTATTATGTGTTTGTGGTATTAAGGGGAGCACCCTTCATCAAGTGGTATCAGAGTGGGAGTTCTTGAGTGTGTAAATAGATCGCCGACTGTGAGGCAGTTTGCACCAGGACTGTGGCTAGGGTTTCAACACGCATCGTGAAAATGCCTCCATGAAGAGAACGTGGCGGAAGAGCTGGTGTCATAACACCTGAGGTTAGAGAGCTACAGAGACAAGTGCGAGCATTGCAAGAAGAGATTCACAAAGGAATAAATCTTAATGTCAGAGATGAAAGCGAGGATGAAGCCGAAGAAGAATATCAAGAAGGAGAAGCTGAAATTGTGAACCAGGAGGAAGAGAGACTTTTTCGGGCGATTTCCAAGATTGGGAAAAGACCTAAGATTGAGGTTCCTACATTTTCTGAAAATCTTAACCCAGAGGAATTGATCAACTGGATCAATGAATGTGAGGAGTATTTTGAGTATGAAGATGTTGAGGATCCTGATAGGGTCAAATTTGCGAAGGCCAGACTGAAAGGTCATGCGAAGATCTGGTGGCAAGAAATTCAATTGGAGCGAAATAGAAGAGGGAAAGATAAAATCACAAGATGGGATCGGATGGTGGATAAATTGAAGTGGTAGTTCATTCCTGTTGATTATGAGCTTGACCTACTGAAGAAAATGCAGAGTTTGAAGCAAGCAAGGAGATCTGTTCAGGAGTATACAGAGGAGTTCTATCGACTTCTCATCAGAACAGGCCATGCAGAAGCTGATAAGGAGAAAGTTGCCTGATACCTTAATGGGTTAAGGCCAAGCATCCAGGAGGAGCTGAATCTGGTTCGAATGAACAGTATTGAGGAGGCATACCAGTTTGCCCTAAAAGTAGAGGAAAAGCTGAACAAGAAGTTCAAGAGCAGACAAAATGGAAGAGGTCGCGGTGGACGATCTGGTGGACGGTCATATGGTGGCCAAAATGAAGATCTGAAAAAGAAGGATGAGGCCAGTAGCAGTCAGAATCAGCTTGGAAATAATTCCAATCACTTCTAGGATCAGAATAATAGAGATCAGAGAGGAAGAGGAAGAGGACAAGGATCCGGAAGAGGAGGCTTCTATGGAACATGTTTTCACTGTGGAGAAGAAGGTCATAGGGCATTTGAATGTCCTCAGCGCCAAGGAAGAACAGACAGGAGAAATGAAGGCCAGGCCAGAGTTGCACATGTAGATGAAGATGCCAGATCATCAAATTTTGAAATGCTGAAAGAGGAGAAACGTTGATTAACAGAAGAGTCCTGTTGAGTGGTGAGAATGAACCTGAGCAAAGGAGGAGCCTGTTTCGCACCAGGTGCAAGTGTGAAGGTAAATGTTGTGATGTGATTATTGATAGTGGAAGCACTGACAATTTGGTGTCAGAAGAGATGGTGACAAAGTTGAAGCTCAAGAGACAGAAACACCCACATCCATATCGGATTGCCTGGGTACAGGATGACCACAGGGTCATGGTCAATGAACAATGCCTGGTGAAGTTCAAGATTGGCGGATACCAAGATGAGGTATTGTGCGATATCATATCTATGGATGCATGTCATATGTTGTTGGGTAGACCATTGCAGTTTGACAGATGTGCTGTACACGATGGTCGTGCGAATACCTATTTCCTGACAAAGGATGGAGTGCGACATAAGCTAAAGCCATTGAAGAAGACCGAAGAAAAGGTATGTGGTAATGCAAGAATAACATTTGTTGATGGAAGGAAATTCCTAGATGGTATGAGGCATGAGCATGTATGTTTTGCTTTACTTCCAAAAGCTGGTAAAGAGGAAGTAGAAGATGTTCCTGTAGAAGTTATAGATTTGTTGAATGAGTTTCAGGATATTGTATCCGATAACGTGCCTGATGGATTACCACTAGTCAGAAAGATCAGTCATCAGATGGACTTGATCCCAAGAGCGAGTTTGCCGAATAAGGCAGCACACAGAATGACACCTGCAGAAAGTGAGGAGTTGAACAGACAAGTACATGAACTGTTACAGAAAGGATTGATCTGTGAGAGTCTGAGTCCTTGTGCTGTACCAGTAGTATTAGCACCAAAGAAGAATGGAGAATGGAGGATGTGTACGGATTCTAGGGCAATAAACAAGATCACAATCAAGTACAGGTTTCCATTGCCACGAATGGATGATATTATGGACTGTTTGAGTGGAGCTATGTATTTCTCAAAGATAGATCTGAAGAGTGGATATCATCAGATTCGGATCAGAGAAGGAGATGAATGGAAGACTACCTTCAAGACAAAGGAAGGACTGTATGAGTGGTTAGTCATGCCTTTTGGGCTAACCAATGCACCGAGCACTTTCATGCGGCTCATGAACGAGGTTCTGAAAGAATTTATGGGTAAGTTTGTCATTGTTTACCTAGATGATATTTTGATCTTTAGTAAGACATTGGATGAGCATATGATGCATATTCGTATGGTATTTGAGAAGTTGAGAGAAGAAAAATTGCTGATTAATTTGAAGAAGTGCAATTTTGTGAAGAAAGAGTTGGTGTATTTGGGATTTGTAGTTTCAGGAGAAGGTCTAAAAATGGACCCAGAGAAGGTACAGGCTATCCTTGAATGGCCTACACCAAGGAGTGCTACTGAGGTAAGATCTTTTCATGGTCTAGCTAGCTTTTACAGAAAGTTTATCAGAAATTTTAGCAGTATCTGTGGACCCTTGACTGAAACAATGAGAGGGGATAGAAAAGAGTTTAAGTGGACTAATGGGGCAGAAAAGAGTTTTCAATTGTTGAAACAAAAAGTTATAGAACAACCTGTTTTAGCACTTCCAGATTTTAATAAGGTGTTTCAAGTAGATTGTGATGCTAGTGGTACTGCAATAAGAGCTGTTATGAGCCAAGAAGGTAAACCTATTGCTTATTTCAGTGAGAAGTTAAATGATGCCAAGAAGAAGTATTCTATTTATGATCAGGAATTTTATGCTATAGTTTAGGCATTAAAGAAGTGGAGACATTATCTACTTCCTAAGGAGTTTGTTTTGTATACTGATCATCAAGCTTTGCAATATTTGAATAGTCAAGGAAAATTGAATCAAAGGCATTTGAAATGGGTTGAGTTTTTGCAGAGTTATACATTTGTTTTGAAACACAGGAGTGGAAAGTCTAATAGGGTTGCAGATGCTCTTAGCAGAAGGCAACTATTGCTGACAGAAATGTAGATTGAAGTGGTTGGGTTCAAGGAACTCAAGAATTTGTATCCAGAGGATCCTGATTTTGGTGAAGCTTGGAAAGCTTGTACAGAACCTGTTACTCTAGACAGGATGAAATGGTTGGATTTCATCATCCAGGATGATATGCTATTTAGAGGGAGTCAGTTGTGCATTCCATGAAGTTCTATGAGGGAGAATCTCATCAAGGAGAAGCATAGCGGAGGATTGCCTGGACATTTTGGTTGTGATAAAACACTTGGTTTGGTTAGTGAGAATTATTATTGGCTACAGTTGCAGAAAGATGTGAAGAAGTTTGTACAGAGTTGCAGAGTATGTCAAATGGCAAAAGGAGTGAAGCAGAATACAGGGTTGTACCAGCCATTGCCTATACCAGAGAAGCCTTGGGAGGATATCAGTATGGACTTTGTTCTTGGTTTACCGAGGACACAGCGGGGACATGATTCAATTTTTGTAGTAGTTGACAGATTTTTAAAGATGACACATTTCATTCCCTACAAGAAGACTAATGATGCTGTTCATGTAGCAGAATTGTTTTTCAGAGAAGTAGTGAGACTTCATGGTTTGCCAAAGACCATAGTTTCAGATCGGGACACTAAGTTTGTTGGATATTTCTGGCATACATTGTGGAAGAAGTTGAAGATAGATTTGAAGTTTAGTTCATCACATCATCCACAGACTGATGGACAGACAGAGGTGGTGAATAGAAGTTTGAGAAATTTGCTGAGATGTTTGGTTGGAGATAAGCCAGCAGGATGGGATTTGATTTTACCACAGGTGGAATTTGCATACAATAATTCTGTCAACAGGAGCATTGGTAAATCACCATTCCAGATTGTATATGGAAGTAGTCCAAGAAATGCATCTGAATTGAGAAAGATAGATAAAGGAGAAATAAGTAGTGCTGAAGTTGAGGATTTTGCAGAACACTTGAAGAACATCCATGGGGAGGTGAGGAAACATATTACCAAGATGAACGCACGGTATAAGGCTAAGGCAGATGAGAAAAGGAGGTATAAGGAATTTCAGGTTGGTGATGAAGTCATGGTTCATTTGCGGAAGGAGCGGTTTCCAGTTGGTACATATAACAAGTTGAAAATGAAGAAGTTTGGGCCATGTAAGATACTAAAGAAGCATAATTCAGGAAATGTATATGAGGTAGAATTGCCTACTGAGCTAAATATTTCACCAGTGTTTAACATTTCAGATCTGACAGAGTATCATGAAGGAGGTGTTGAAGATGAGATCACAGCAGCACAGTGGAGTATTCCAGCAACTAGTTCAGATATCAAGGAGATTGAAGACATATTGGACAGTCGTGTTGGCAGAAGCACAAGGAATAGGACATATGAAGAGTATTTGGTCAAATGGAAAGGATGACCTGTTGAAGATTCATCATGGCTAACAAAGGAGGAGGTTAACCGTCTTGGTTTTCCTCTGCACACCTAAGTCGTGACAAGGTCACTTCTCAAATTACCCCGGGTGTCTGATGCAGGAGCATCCTAGGTGTAAGAGCAATCTTGCATCACCCAAAAATATTTCTATTTTTATATTCAATAAGGGCTATTTTGTGCAGAGCTGCTATTTATGGAAAGTTACTATTTTTGGTAATTTTTGTATGTGCTCAGAATGATCTGATTTCTTTCTTGGAGGTTTATTTTGGTCATATAAGTCAGCCAGCAAAGTTTCATGGCTAGATCAGGTGTAGTTTTGAAGATATTGAAGATTTTCGGTATTGGCAGCAGGGTACAGAAACTTCGAACTCAGTTTTGAAGGCTTTAGAGGCCTCGGATGAGGTCAAAAATTTGGGTGATGGGCGCTTGCGTGGGTCAAGCCTGTAGAGCGCTTCGTGGCATTTTCGAAATGGGGTTATAATAGTCAATCGGGTCAACTGGTGATGACTTATGATCTTCGGAAGTCGGGTCACCTGAAATGGCAGAAAATAATTTTCCTTCAAAATTTTTGTTCGGGTTTCAAAAGTTATTTTGAGCTGACTTTGATGTAATAAATTGAAAAATAAAATAATTCTAAGTTTGGTCGGCCCTTAGGGCTAAATTTCTGGAACCTTCTCAGGCGGTGGAAAATTGCCTATATAAGGAAGACTGTATTATTGTCTTAGGCAGTTCAGAATAGTTCTGGGTAGTAGATCTGGGTATTGATTCGAGGCTTTGTCCTAAAGAATATTGTAAGGGAATGCCCATGTGGCTTTGCATATTGTAATTCTGAAAGTTTGTAATTCCACATTTGTGGAGATAATAAGAAGCCAATTTTCTATTCTTGCATATTATTGTTGTTGTTTCTCTATTTCTGTTATGTGTTTGCGGTATTAAGGGGAGCACCCTTCATCAAGATAGCAGTCACAAAGTTGAAAGGGCATGCATCTCTTTGGTGGGATTATTTGCAAACTGAGAGATAGAAGAGAGGAAAAGAAAAGACCAAAACATGGATGAAGATGCTTGGAAAGATGAAGAAGAAGTTTCTTCCAACTGACTACCAAGTTAGTCTGATGAGAAAGATGCAAAATCTGAGACAAAAGGACATGAGTGTGAAAGAATATACTAAGGAATTTTACAAATTGGATATCAGATCTGAACATGTGGATGATGAAGTTGAGAAGGTGGCTAGATATCTGAATGGCCTAAGGACATCTATTCAAGATGAGATTAGTTATGTGAAGATTGATAGTGTGGAAGAAGCATACCAATTTACTTTGAAGGCTGAAGAAAGATTGACAGAAAGACATGATCAAAGACAAAGAGGAAGAGGTGGCAAATTTCAGAGAAGTAGAGGTAGATTTGATGGAGAAAGTAGCAGATCTAAAAATGCAGTGCAAGATAAAGGATGGGAAGATGACCCTACTGGTAAAAGAGGTAATTACTCTAGAGGTAGCTATACTAGTTACTCTAGGAATAACAATAATGGTAGAAGAGAAGAGAAATCTTGGTTTAAAGGTACTTTTTACAAATGTGGTGAAGAAGGACATAGAGCTTTTGAATGTACTAACTCTGGAAAGAAGACTAGAGGTAATGGTAGAAATAATTTGGCTTGTGAAGAAGTTGAGGAAATGTCTAATGAACCTGAACATGGTGAGAACTTGATGCTAAGAAGGATCTTGTGGAATGAAGAAGCTGATGAGGAACCTATTTTGAGGAAAAGTTTGTTCAGAACCAAATGTAAGATCGCTGATAAATGTTGCAAGGTAATCATTGATAGTGGAAGTTCTGATAATTTGGCATCCGAAGAGCTGGTTAACAAATTGCAGTTGTAAAGATTGAAACATCCTAAGCCTTACCATATTTCTTGGATCCAGAAGGAGCATAAAATACTTGTAAGTGAACAATGCCTTGTTAAATTTAAAATTGGGAATTATCATGATGAAGTCTTGTGTGATATTATGCCTATGGATTGTTGTCATATTCTTTTGGGTAGACCTTGGTAGTCTAATAGAAAAGCTTTGCATGATGGTAGATTGAATCAATATACTATTTGGATGGATGGAAATAAACAAGTGTTATTGCCTTTAGTAGAGAAGTTTGATGAAGGTCACTGTACCACAGTCAGAGTATGCTTGTTTGATGATAAAACATTTACAAGTGAAATGAAAGAACAAAATATTTGCTTTTCATTGAAGCATAAAAGTGGACAGTCAAATAAGGTTGCTGATGCCTTGAGCAGAAGAAGAAATTTTCTAACAGAAATGAGAGTTGAGGTACTTGGTTTTGATGATTTGAAGTATTTGTATGAGGCTGACATTGATTTTTTAGAGCCTTGGAAAGCTTGTAAAGAACACACAGTGAGTGATAAGTGGTCTGATTATTTCATTCAAGAAAACATGTTGTTTAAAGGAGTTTAGTTGTGCATACCTAGAGGATCTATGAGAGATAACATAATGAAGGAGAAACATAGTGGTGGACTTGCTAGACATTTTGAGATTGATAAGATAGTGAATTTGATTTCAGAAAGATACTTTTGGCCAAAAATTTATAGAGATGTATAGAGAATGGTTAGAGGTTGTAGAATTTTCCAAATAGAAAAAGGAACTAGTTAGAATTCAGGATTGTATACACCTTTTCCTGTACCTGATAGACCTTGGGAAGATGTGAGTATGAACTTTGTTCTTGGATTGCCTAGAACTCAAAGAGGTAATGATTCTATTTTGGTAGTGGTTGATAGATTTTCTAAGATGGCTCATTTCATACCTTGTAAGAAGACATCTGATGCATTGCATGTAGCTGAATTATTCTTCAAGGAAGTGGTAAGATTGCATGGTTTGCCTAAATCTATTGTTTCAGACAGAGATACTAAGTTTACTAGTTATTTTTGGAGGACACTTTGGAAGAAGATGAATACTGATTTGAAGTTTAGTTCTACATTTCACCCTCAGATAGATGGACAGACTGAAGTTGTGAACAGAAGTTTGGGAAACTTGTTGAGATGTTTAGTTGGAGAGAAACCTGCTAATTGGGATTTAATTTTGGCACAAGCAGAGTTTGCATATAATAATTCAGTGAATAGAAGCACTAAGAAGACACCATTTGAGATTGTTAATGGATTTCATCCTAAGGGAACCACAAAGATGAGAGATTTACCTACTGAGACTAGAAGAAGTGCTGAAGCTGATCATTTTGCAGAATACATGAGAACTTTACATGATGAAGTTAAAAAGAATTTGGAGGACAGTAATCTGAAATATAAACAAAGAGCAGACAAGAGAAGGAGACATAAATCTTTTGAATTTGGAGATGAGGTTATGATTCATTTGAAGAAGAATAGATTTCTAGTTGGTACCTACAACAAGCTAAAAATGAAGAAGTTTGGACCTTGTAAGATTCTGAAGAAGTTTGACAGTGGAAATGCTTATGAAGTAGAATTGCCAGAGGACATGGATATATCACCTATATTTAACATTGCTGATATATTTGAGTACTTTGAATCAAATGAAGAGATAGAAGATGATCCAGATTATCCTAAGAAAAATAAGGATAGCATTGAAAAGATCTTGAATAGCAGAGTTGGCAAGAGTACAAGAGGAAAAGACTACATGGAATATCTAGTTCAGTGGAAAGACAAGCCAGTTGAGGATAGTTCATGGATTACACAAGCTGAGTTGGATCTTTATGATTTAGATCAGAGTATAAGTAGTGCCTAATGTGGACATCAGTTCTTTATTTACCCTAGGTGTCTGATGCAGGAGCATCTTGGGTCTTTGGCAATCTTGCATCAACCAAAAACATTTTCTGATTTCTGTACCTGTTTACTATTGTTTTCTTTATATCTTTGCATTTGATAGTTTCATGATGTGTGAAGATTAAATTATTTTTAGGACCTATTTAGGAACCTTCTCCTATGAGCACATAAAGTTTACATGGACTGTTTCAAAGTTACAACTATTTTCCTTGCCGTCGGAACAGTGTTTTCCTGCAGTTTTGGTGCTGATTGTTCATGTTGGTTCTCTTGATCCATAAGGAATTTTATTTTTTTCACTTAAAAAATTGAAGAGGACCTAAATTAATACCATTTTACAAGAGCACAGCTTCCAATTCATTATGAGTCAAAAGTTATGGCCTTTTTGGCATAGGACCTATTTTCTGCCAGTTTCACGTCTGAGCGGTTCCTGCAGTTTTGGTGCTGATTGTTCATGTTGGAGACCTTGATCTATAAGGAATTTTATTTTTCTCACTTAAGGACTTAAAGTGGACCTAAATTAATATCATTTTTGAAGATCGTAAACTCCAATTCATTATGAGTAAAAAGTTATGCCTATTTTGCCTCAGGACCTATTTCCTGCCAGTTTTTGGGTGAAACATGTGGTGTTTCTTCTTGTGATGTTCCATGTGCTCATATGGGACCTTGAAAACTTAAAGGCATGTTCTTGGGTCAAGTTAGGACCTAAATCCAAAGGCACATCAATTTATATTCATTCTAGCATTAGTTTTGGTTTAAATCTTGAGACTGGACCTATATTGTAATTAAATGCCTGACTGGCCGACCTGTGGCTTAGCTGGCTATATAAGGAGTCTAGATTGATGTAGTAGAGCATCATGGGAAAGATATAGGAAGTATTATCAAGATACATCATTGGAGAAAAAGATAGGATGCAAGTTGTAATTTTCAATTCATAATTCTCATTGTATAAGGCCGAAACTCAGAAGGCCTCACAGCCGGGCATGTTGAAAGAAATAATATAATTCTCTATTGTTGCTACCAGTTGATTGTCTCATATCCATTGTGTTTCCATTGATTTCATGTGATATTATATTGCTTCCATTGTGTAACTTTGAGCAAGGGCTTGTTTTGGATTCAAGTGGACTCAATTCTTCTTGATTCTTCTTGTATCTACCCTACCCTTGCGTCAAAACAACTCCTTTTGTGCATCAGTAGCATCATCTTTTCCAAGTTCTTCTAATGTAGGAATCTTGGCTTCTTTGATGGTTACATTAAAAAATTCAAAAGAAACACACTGCAAATGGGTCACCATCTTGTTCTTCCAATCAAGATAATTTTCTCCATCAAACTTAGGACTCTCTTTCCTAAAGTATGCCATCTGATCAACCTCAAGCTATTAAACTTTTTCTCTGAGGCACTTGGCTTTGATACCAATTATTAGGAATAGTTCCAAGAGATAATTGAGAGGGGGGGGTGAATCAGTTATCTACAAGTTTCAATTCTTTATCCAATTAAGTATACTTAAACACAAAGCATAAACACAATGAAAAAACACATGAACACAACACCAATATTTTGGTTATGGGGAAACCCAAATACGTAAAAACCCCGGTGGGACTTGATACTCACTAATATTCTGTACTAGTGTATAATGATCCTTGCTAGAAGATCCTTTACCCTGTTATGAGTAGCTTTACAATATATTAAGTATAGTAGACTTGGTTAAGGGTCAGACCCTATTAGGAGTCTTTTACAATTGTCCTTGTCAGGGGAGAGGATGCACTGTCTGAGAGCTCACTGCTCAAATGGGCAAAGGCTACAAACTTTTGAATAATAGATACACACTATATCTAGATTTAGGTGAGCTGGGATTTGACTTGCTATCTCGATCAGTTCCAATGAATAACACAAGTACTTTACTTGGTCACATAGACCTTCTTTTGATGGTTCCACCACTCACACACTCTTCTATGCTCTACTCAATGAACCTTGAACTATACTTCAGCAATCACAAAAGACTGCCTATAAATATCTTTCCTCCAAATGATATAATCAAGTTGGCCTATTAGAACTACCTTGAAATCATATTAGAGAAACCATAATAAAATCCAACAAACATTATGTCAGCTCTATTATGCACGCAACTCATTCTAGGACCTTTCTAATAAAATATTTATAGACGCACGCTACACACTGTCGGCTCTACCAAAAAAATTGGAACTTTCTTTGTAAGCTGAATTAACTTATGTGCTCTTAACTGAACATCAGCAATACTTCTCTAAGCTTAAATCCAAGGGTGCATATCCTCAAGATAGGTGCAACTCAAGAACCAATAAAATCTCTGTCAGCTCTTCTAAACAAACACAAGAAACTACTACTGGTGAATAGCGACTACATAAATTCTCTTGCATTCATCACCAGACTATGCATCCATGAACTTAACATCACTAACATGTCTTCAACATAAATCCAAGGGTGCATGCCCATAGGATAGCTGTATAGATAACCATACATAGAACACTATCTGTTACTCTGTCAGGAACATTGCTGGCACTACTATAACTGTCTGTGCTAATAGTTAACCTTTGCGCCCATGATATCATGCTGATATCATGTCCATGCATCATATACTAAAAGCTTATTGCATAAGACTTCCACACATGCTACTTTCCATATGTTGTCATCAATGACAAACATATAGTCAGTATTGGCCTACTGGCAAATCTCCAACAGATTTATCTTATTAGTCGAGATAAACAATGAAGAGTTAAGAGGATAAGAGTGATCATGTCATGGAATGTTGTACTTGACATGGCATTATGTTCTTTAGAGAGTGTTATTGAGTCGAGTAGTAGCATTCTTTTAAGGATTTTCCACATGTTACATTTGGGTTTGGCTACAGATAATGTTGTGATGCCCGTGCCTTGATCATATCATTTAAGGAAGACTTATTGCAATGTATTTGGGCCCCATTCATCTCCTGGGTTGGACTAAATTTAGTGTTTGTGTTCATGACAAGTTAATTTATATAAACATTGCCTACATTTTGATTAATTGAACTAAAAATCCCAAATCAAAGGCATTAATTAACTAGGCCAAATTATGTAAGTATTTAATCAAATTTTCTTGCACAATTAAATCAATTCCCTAACCAGGTTATCAATTTCTTTAATTAAAAGACATAAAGGTAATATAATTGCTACAACTATATGTTTAATTAAAATTCCTAAACACTTTTAATTAAAACAACCCATTCATACATCCTCACACATGTGTGAGCACATGAAATTCAAAAAAAGGAATAAACATAAAATAAATTACCTATCTTGTCTTATCCTCAACCAAAAAAACACAAGCTTGACCAATTAAATGACCTTCAAATGGATTGACTCACACTAATTGAGTGAGGAAAAATCTTGGCCTCTCCTCACCCTTGAATCCTTGTAGTCCATTTTGATAGAAATCCTATAAAAGGAAGCTCTTCCTATCTCAAAGGATCTAGGTCTTTCAATAGAAAATGTACTTTGTCAAAATTAGTTCCTCAACCTAGGTCATTTACATAGTAGCTTTAGTATTGCATATGTTCTTTATATAGATTAATCTAGTTTCTTTCACATATTATCATCTCGTAGTGTAATATTACATTTTTAATCTTGTTTTCTTAGTTTAAATCTCATTCTAATATAGCTTTGATAATCATTTTGAAAGATCTTGGAGCAAAGAATGAAATTCATGCATCATGCTCACTTGAATCTTTCATTTTAGGCAAGTCAAGTCACTAGCCCCATGTTAAATTTGATGAGCCATCTAAATGGACTACACTCACCCTAACTAGAAAGCGATAAATTGATTTTAGTGGTGATTATGCTTGTTTCATTTGATTTTGAATATCTTGACACTAACCCCACTAATAAAATGATTTATTGAAGTGTTTGTGTTTGTAGGTAAATACCAAAAAATACTCACACACTTCTAGCGCCCCCTGTGGGGCTCAAATATTATTTTAGGCTCATTTATTTTTTATTTTCTCAATTTCTGAAATTGCACTGATTATCGTATAGACATGTGAAAATTGTCGTATGATAGAACTCTAGATGATTTATCATGCCCTTTGAAATCTTTTATTGTATGATAATCTAGTTGGGATTTTTTCATTGTATTGCTTTGTAAGAATGCTCATACAATTGTATGGTTAAAGGGATTGCATCATATCATTAGGTGCATATTATCGTATGATAATATGATGTTGCAGGGTTGATACTAGAAACAGAGAGAAAATTTCACTTATCATTTCAAACTTTTTTTTTGATTTCTAACCAACTGATTATTATGTGTTTTCTCTCTTCTTGGTTTTTAAATAGCCTAATTCTTGTTTGCAGATCATTTTTCCAAGAACCACTTGTCAAATTCATAACCATTGAACTATTTGAGACTACTGCACTTGTTTGTGATTGCAGGATGAGTGATGAAGACAAAAATAAATACTTCTAATCATGGCTTTGTAGGTTACCTATTTAGTCAACTAAATGTTGTGATTGTTTGATTTTTATTAGGAACCTAGTTATAAGTAGAGAGATTTTTCATTGTTATTTGTTTGTGAAAACACATAAGGGATTATGCTCTTTTTCCTTTTGGGAAGAATTAGAAACCTAGACGTGTAGAACTATATCATTATGAGCAATTTGTTGGTTAATTAAAAGTGTGTTTTGCGGGTTTGGGAGATGCACAAAATAGTAGAAGATAATGATTTTTTCCCCTTGAGGGAAAATCATAAATCCAAACCTATTTCATGTTATTCATCTATTTTTATGCACACCTTTAGAGGGCCTTCTGGTTGAGGCAAAAATCTCCCAAGAATGACCCAAGTGGGAATGTGGAAAAATTGGCCCTTTCGACCCATACAATCAAAATGCTTCTTTGAGATTAAAGTCTCAAAGGATGTGGCTACTTCTACATTTATGTATTCTTGGATACACATAGGGTCAAGTGACCTCAATCCTGCTTGCAAGACTAAGTTTGTTTAAGTTCTTATAGGGCTATAGGCCTCAATCTTTCTTGTGGGACTACAAGGGATAGTCATGAATGGATTCCCTTACTAGAATCCTTAGAATAGAGGCTACTTGGTTTACCCTTGAAAGTGTGATAATAAAATTGCAAGGAGGATTGTAACCTCCGCAAGGCACTCACCATATCATGCCATCCTCAATGTTTGGATTGAGATAATACTACATTGTTAGCCTATTGCATGGTTGGTAGTGGACGTATTATGATTAGATTTGGAATGTGTACCGAAGTCTAAGAGAAAGGATTTTCACACTCAATCAATGCCTTCTAGGGATAAAATGTGTTTAATACCTCTTCACTTGTGTGCTTGATGTGTTTCTTTTACACTACAAATATTGAAAAAAACTTACATGAACACAATCAGACGCTATCAAAAATCTGAACACAAATAATCAAACTTGTTTAAAATTTCTAAAAACTAAGTGGCAAACTTTCAAACTAGGGTTCCATCATTTTGCACATGTAATTTATTATATGATAAAGTATTTAATCATATGATACTAGTCTTGTATCACATTTTCTAGTGAGAATTATCATAGATACCAGTCTTCTATCATATCAAGTTTTATCGTCTGACATCTAGAAATAAAAAAATGACTAGTTGAGTTACCAGTCCAACCTTTAGTCCAGTTCTCCAACTAAGCTCCCAGTCTTCCCTAGTTTGGTATATCAATTGTGTACTTTTTTCAAGAGTAATTATTCATCTCTTGGTCCTTCATCCAGATTATCATATGCTTTGAAAAATCTTGATCCTTTTTCATCAATCAACACAATCAAACTTTGTCACAAGTTTCCTTTAACTAGGCATTCAAGCCTTAACTTCGACACCTTGTACCTTAACCAAACTCTAAAAAATCCTCAAACAAACAAACCCTTCATCCACTAATTGAGCTATGTGATCACTTTGTAGACTGGATATAGAATTAAAAAAGTCCCATTACTCCTAGCTATTTGTCACATTGATCCTTAATGCCAATGCAAACAATAAGCCAAAGACAAAGAGTTGATTCAAAAGGAAAGATCATGGATGCTGCTATTACTGATCCATTAGTGTATCAAGAACCAAAGTCAAAATCAAAATTAAGGTCAAGAACAAACTATACATAATCAAACATGTCAGGCTATGATTGTGGATCTAGTCAGGGCCACCCAATCCATCATAATGACATGTCTTCTTTGGATGAAGAACCCAAAAAAGAAGAGTTTCAAAAAAATCAACAAGATAAATACTTCCAGAGGATGATGCAAACCATCATGCATTAGGACAAAGAAAAATTCTTCATGCATTTAGCTTCGATGGGTGTTAAACTTCCTCCTGAATTTGATGTCAAAAAATTAATACAAAAGGAAGAAGAATCTCCCATCACAACCCTGAAAAGACAAATACAAGATCTTAGACACAAACTCATTCAAATGTGAAAGGAAAAGGAGAAAAAATCAAACAAATATTCATTGGAATCTATATGTCCTTTTTCATTTGACAAGAATCTTTGCATGCCACCATTTCCTCCCAAGGTAGAGATGCCTAAGTATGACAAATATGATGGAAATGGTGATCCGCAAGATCATGTAAGAGATTTTTGTGCTCTTAGTATGGATCTCATGCATGAGGAGACATACCTTATGAGACTCTTCTCTAGAAGTCTCAGTGGACAAGCTATGAGATGGTTCACAAAAATTGCACCAGGAAATCAAATATTTGATGAACTTGTCAAGAAGTTCATCCAATAATACTCTTACAACATCCAACAGATAGTCACCATGCTTGACTTGTACAACACAAAACAATGGAGTGCCAAGCCTTTCGTCACCTTCCTCCAAAGATGGAGAAGAATCTTTGCACAATACCCAACACAAATTCTAGAAATGGATAAGATTGATATATTCATCAACAACCTTATACCAAAGATGAACTTTGCACTAAAAATGTAGACCCACTCCACTTTTGAAAAGTTAGTGGAGAGTTCTTGATGCAACCCAATTTTAACACAATAGATTATTTCAGAAATCATAGTTCTTCATTATTCATCCAACTATCCTCTTTGTGTTACAATAACATGAAAACACTAATTTAACCAGATTTGAATTTACATTTTTTTGCAAATTTTCACAAAATTCATTTTTTTTCCATTTTTGGTAATTTAAAAAAAAACTCCTAAAAAAATGATTTTCCCCCTAAAGCTTCCCTAAACTAAGATAAGAAGAATTGCCAACTAATCTTCAGAATTAGAAACATGATTTTGAAGTTATTAAAAAACACAACTTTCTAAAAACTTAAAAAAAATAGTAAAAGCCAATTCTGGAGGCTTAAATGAACTTTTCGGCTCCCAAAAAGGTGTCAAAATGGCTCCCTACTCAAAAATCTAAATGGAATCTTTTGAGGAATCTACCCATAAAATTTTAGCCAAAATAGACAACCGAGTCAAAAGTTATGAATATCATAAGTCCCTACATCAGTTCTATTTGAATGTTAGAAAGTTAAGTCCACCAAGATAACTAAGAGGGGGGGGGGGGGGGGGGGGTGAATCAGTTATCAGATAATTATAACCTTTATCAACTTCAACAACATTTAACCATGTAAGCAATGTAATTACTAACCATAGAAAGATATTCATACACAATGACACAATAACACAAGATATGTTGACTAGGGAACCTCTTGATCAAAGAGTAAACCCCGGTGGGAATGATGCCCACAAAAGATGCACTAATATAAATATTCCTTGTGAAAGGATGGACTCTGTTAGGAGTCTTATGAAATACATTCAGTACATATGAATCCCTGTTAGGAGATTTTGAATCCTTGTTAAAAGATTCTAACCCTGTTAGGAGTTATGGAAGACAGAAGGACCCACTGCCCAAATAGCTTCAGGGTAAGATCACTGAACACACTGTCCAAATGACCTTAATATTGTTTAGTAGAATAATATGAAATATGTTACCTCCTTACTATTCCAAACCACACTTACTGCTACACCAGATCTCAATTCCAGATCTCTGTACTTCGCATGTCTTCCTTCACAATTTCGCTTTCACAACTTCATTAGCTCTTTTCTTCACTTCATGCTTTCATTCACATTCAACCATACCATGCTCACACTTCTTTCACATTACTACCACTCTATTTAAATAAAGAAAAACATTCCTTCCTTTATACCACACTCAAATAATTACAAATGAGTCGGCACACAAATACAAAATAAAAATTTCCACACGCTACATCAAAATTACACAAAATTTTTGGCTTCCAGATGTAATAACTCTTCACTCATATGACCTCAAAGTTTGCATTGTAAACCATGTCACTATCAATGTGTCTCAACCTTCCCTTTAACTATGCAAAACTAGATTCCATCCCGATTAGGAGATATCATCTGATTTCCACAAACTGCTACTCAGGAACACTGCCTGAATACTGCTTCCACCAAAATGCTCATAACTTCTATGAATAAAAAGAATTTATGTCTACACTCTTAACCATATAAAAATAACATATCAAAGAATATAACCTCAACATTGCATAGCTCCAACTGCAATATCCCACGTGCGCTAATCAAAACACTATCTGCTTCTCTGCTAGTCTCCAGAAGATCATTGTGTTGACATCAATGACAATCATAGTCATGAATGCACCAACAATAGCTACAGAATGACTTCCAACATCCAACATTCATTCCTAACAATCTCCCCCATTGGCATTGATGGAAACATAGATGAAAAACATCCAATGTTCCAAAAAATCCAATACTATTGCTCTGACAAACATTTCAAATCTTGCTTCATTATCCTATTCAGTTCTTTCCAACAGATGGTACAATTGGTTTTTCATGTACACTTCTCCCCCATTGACATCAATGATAGAAATTTCATCACTATGTCAACAAAAACTCAATGTCAATAGACACTATTTAGAAAATACATTCACAAGAGTCCTCATGACTCAGCTCACATACTCCCCCATAGAGGAAGTACCAACATCCAATCCAGAAGAAAGATAGGGCTCATATACCACTGGACAGATGCAACCAACTACATCATTACTCAAAAGTAGGCTAGGGCATAACCCCAAGCATACCTCTCAGATACTCAAATGTATCCTTAGGCAAAGGCTTTGTAAATATGTCTGCTATCTGTCCCTTTGTGCTTATGTACTCCAGTCTGAATTCTTTTTAAGCAACTTTCTCTCTTACAACATGATACTTGATCTCTATATGCTTAGTCTTAGAATGTAAAATAGGATTCTTAGACATACTAACTATACTGGTGTTGTTGCAATGTATGACAATAGGCTCAACAAACCTAATTCCAATATCCTTCAGCATCTGCTTCATCCAAATTATCTGGTTACAATTGTTTTCTACTGCTACATACTCTGCTTTTGCTGTGCTCTGTGAAATACAATTATGCTTCTTACTTAGCCAAGAAACTAATCTTCCTCCAAGAAAAAAGGCTCCACCACTAGTGCTTTTCTTGTGATCAACACTACCTCCCCAATCAGCATCTGTATATGCACATAGGGTAACATCATCAGATTTTTTATACCACAATCCATAGTCCATTGTACCTCTTAAATATCTCAATATCCTCTTTACTACTGCATAATGTGACTCTCTAGGTTTAGCTTGAAATCTTTCTACCATTCCAACTGAATGTTGTATATCTGGTCTAGTATGTGTTAAGTACTACAATCCTCCAATCATGGATCTATATTTCTTCTGCTCAACTGCCAGTGTTTCATCTTTGCTAGATAGTTTATGTCCTGTAACCATAGGTGTTCCAACTAGTTTACAGTTCTTTATTCCAAATATTTTCAGCAAATCATTTAAGTACTTTGTCTGACATATAAAGATACCATCAATGTTCTATGTTATATGTAATCCCAAAAATTATTTCATCTCACCAATCATACTCATTTCAAATTCAGTCTTCATTTCATCAACAAATTTGTCACTAGATTCATCTTCTCCTCCAAAGATAATGTCATCAACAAAAATAACTATAATCAACAAAACATTTTCAATTTCTTTTGTGTATAGATTTCTATCATCTCTTCCTTTAGTAAATCCCAATTTCAACAAATACTTATCCAGTCTAGCATACCAAGTTCTAGGTGCTTGCTTTAGTCCATATAATACTTTTTTCAGTTTACATACCATGTCTCCTTCTTGAGTCAAAGGAAAACCTTCAGGCTGCTCAATGTAGACTTCTTCTTCCAATTCTCCATTCATAAATGCAGACTTCACATCCATCTAATACACTTTGAATTTCTTAAAAGCTGCATAGGCCAAGAACATTCTTACTGCTTCAATTCTTGCCACAAGTGCAAAAGTTTCTTCATAGTCAATTCCTTCTTGCTGCGAGTATCCTTTACAAACTAATCTTGCTTTGTTTCTTACTACTTCTCCTTGTTCATTCATCTTGTTTCTAAATACCCATTTAGTTCCAATCACATTCTTGTCTTTAGGTCTAGGGACCAATTCCCATGTCTTGTTCTTTTCAATTTGATCTAGTTCTTCTTTCATAGCATTAATCCAATGTTCATCTTCACAAGCTTCACTAGTAGATTTAGGTTCAATTTGAGAAATCAAACATAAATGTACCTTATTCTGAGTCAGAACTCCTATGTCCAAACTTCCAATAACTTGTTCAATAGGATGATGTCTTGATATATACCTGTTCGGTGTCATAGTTATAGATCTTGCTTCAACTGTAGATTCTTCTCTAGATTCCTCTTTGGTTTCTTCTACAAGACTCTCATTCAATAATTCACTATCAGTCTCATAGAATAATTCAGTAGTTTCAATGTTAGGCCGAGGATGAGCTTCTTCATCAGACTCATAGTCAAGCATTCTTTCCTAAATTTTAAACTTCTCATCAACTTTAACATTTGCACTTTCAACAATAGTTTTAGTTCTCTTATTGTAACATCTATATGCTTTGCTCTTCAAAGAATATCCAAGAAAAATACCTTCATCACTTCTAGGATCAAACTTTCCAATATCATCATCTCTCTTTATATAACATTTGCTTGCAAAAATTCTAAAACACTTAACTGAGGGTGCATGTCCAAACCATAATTCATAAGGTGTCTTGTTTGTGTTTTCTCTGATTTGTACTCTGTTCATTGTATATACTTCTATATTCACTACTTCTCTCCAAAATGTCTTCGCCAAATTATTCTCAACTAACATAGCTCTTGCTGCTTCAGTCACTAACCTGTTTCTTCTTTCTGTAATACCATTTTGTTCAGGTGTTCTAGGGGCTGAAAACTATCTCTTAATACCATTCACTTCACAAAAAGTGTTAAACTCTCTAGAAGTAAATTCTCCACCTTTATCAGATCTCAAACATTTAATCTTCATTCTAGATTCATTCTCAACTTTATTCTTAATGATCTTAAACTTATCAAATGCTTCAGATTTTACTTTCAGAAATGCAATCCACATCATTCTTGTAAAATCATCAACAAGAATCATAAAATACCTTTCTCCATAGAATCCTCTAGTCTTGGTAGGACCACTCAAGTCTGTATGAACAATCTCTAACTTCTTTGCTGATGTGAACTTTGTACTAGGAAATGAACTTCTCTTTTGCTTAGCCATCACACATTCTTTGCAAATCATGTTAGTAGGCTTCATAATTTTAGGAAAATCCCTTACTGTAAGTGTAGTACTCACTTTCACAATGTTATCAAATTTTATGTGACAAAATCTTCTATGCCATAACCAACTGTCATCAATTTTAGTAATCAAATATGTCATCTTAGTAGGATTCAACTGAAATACATCACCTCTGGTTCTAGATCCAATTCCAATTAGATTTCCATCTTTATCCTTTATCACACAAGTTTTCTCAGTAAACAAACTTGATATCCCTTATCCACTAACTGTCCAACACTCAAAAGATTATGTTTCAATCCATTAACAAAGTAAACATCATCAGTATTAGTCTTTCCATCAAGAGTAATAGATCCTATACCTTTAATCAAACAAGGTGCCTTGTTACCAAATCTAACAATTCCTTCATCATAATTGTTAAACTTTATGAACTTCTTCATGTCACTAGTCATATGATGTGAACAACCACTATCTATAATCCAATCAGCTTTCTTTTCAACTTGGGAAACTAATGCTTTTTCTTCCTTAACATCAGATTCAGAATTCTCTTCTTTAATTGCTACAAATCCTATTTCATCATTAATCTCAGTATCACTTTCACTCAAAGTTCTTTCTATACTAGCTTCAAGATCTTCATTATTAGCATAATAACATTCCTTAGATTTTCTAGGCTTGAAATTATTTCTATATTTCTTAACTCTCTTAGGACACTTAGTTGCAAAATGACCATATTCTTGACAATTCCAACATTAAAATTTTTTCTTACCGTCTAGTTCTCTTTTCACAAGGAAGGCAATACCTTCTTCAATCTTCTTATCTTCTTCATTTCTAGATCTATTGCTGCTGGCATAATCTCCACTCACACTGGTACTTGACAAAGTAGGATGAATACTAAGAGCACTGAATGCTGTCTCCATTCTAGGTAAATCTCTTGATACCCTCAGGTTCATTTCTGCTGCTTCCAATCTTCCAAGAAGAGTCTCTCTTGTAAAGTTTGTAGTACAAGGTATAACTTGTTCAATCATCTGTGTTGTCTACTTAAATACAAGAGTTAATGTCCTTAGAATTTTCCATATCACTTCATTCTCTATCTTTGTTCCTCCACAAGCTTTTATTCCTGCAACAATTTATGACATTCTACCAATATAGCTTCTAACAGATTCATCTTCCATCATTCTTATATCTTCAAATGCACATATCCAATTATGTAATCTAGCTCTCTTTGCATGTTCATCACCTTCAAAAGTAGAGTGTAAAGCTTTCCAAATTTCATGGGCTTTTGTTAAACATTTTACCTGATTGTATTCATTCTGTGAAAGTGCTGTCAAAAGTGCTTCTCTTGCAAGTATGTTACACATGAATAGATCTAGCTCATCTTTAGATCCTGTCTCAAGATTATCTTCTCCAATGATAGTCTTCTCATTCTTTGTAATCAACCAATAACCTAGTCCTAAACATAGTAGATGTGTCTTCATCTTCTATTTCTAGCTATCAAAATTTACTCCATCAAACTTAGGGCTTTCTTTCCTGAAATTCACCATGGATCTCCTTAGGCTATTAAAATTTTCTTTCAAGGACTTGCTGCTCTGATACCAATTGTTAGAAAGTAAAGTCCACCAAGATAACTGAGAGGAGGGGGGTGAATTAGTTATTAGATTATTATAACCTTTATCAACTTTAATAGCATTTAACCATGTAACCAATGTAATTACTAACCATAGAAAGATATTCATACACAATGACACAATAACACAAGATATGTTGACTAGGGAACCCCTTGATCAAAGAGTAAACCCTGGTGGGAATGATGCCCACAAAAGATGCACTAATATAAATATTCCTTATGAAAGGATGGAATTTGTTAGGAGTCTTATGAAATACATTCAGTACATATGAATCCTCGTTAGGAGATTTTGAATCCCTGTTACAAGATTCTAACCCTGTTAGGAGTTATGGAAGATAGAAGGACCCACTGCCGAAACAACTTCAGGGTAAGATCACTGAACACACTATCCAAATGACCTTAATATTATTCAGTAGAATAATATGAAATATGTTACCTCCTTACTATGCCAAACCGCACTTACTGCTACACCAGATCTCAATTCTAGATCTTTGTACTTCGTATGTCTTCCTTCACAATTTCGCTTTCACAACTTCATTAGCTCTTTTCTTCACTTCATGCTTTCATTCGCATTCAACCATACCATGCTCACACTTCTTTCACATTACTACCACTCTATTTCAATAAAGAAAAACATTCCTTCCTTTATACCACACTCAAATAATTACAAATGAGTCGGCACACAAATACAAAATAAAAGTTTCCACACGCTACATCAAAATTACACAAAACTGTCAGCTTCCAGATGTAATAACTCTTCACTCATGTGACCTTGAAGATTTTTATATGAACCACATCACTATCAATGTGTCTCAACCTTCCCTTTAACTGCACAAAACTAGATTCCATCCTGATTAGGAGATATCATCCGATTTCCACAAACTGCTACTCAGGAACACTGCTTGAATACTGCTTCCACCAAAATGCTCATGACTTCTATGAATAAAAATAATTTATATTTTCCCTCTTAACCATAGGAAAATAAAATATCAAAGAATATAACCTCAACATCACATAGCTCCAATTGCAATATCCCACGCATGCTAATCAAAACACTATCTGCTTCTCTGCTAGTCTCCAGAAGATCACTGTGTTGACATCAATGACAATCATAGTCATGAATGCAACAAAAAATACTATAGAATGATTGCTAACATCCAACATTCATTCCTAACACTAGATTTATAATGTCCTTGTCAAGAAAGGAGAAATCATCATGCATAAAGATAAAAAATCAAGCAGCTCTAGAAACAACCATAACAAGGAGAAGAACAAGTACATGAACAAAACCAAAGATGTAGTCAATGATGGGTAGTTGGGGTAACCAATGTAAAACCAAAAGAACCCATCTTTAACCTCTCTAATAGAATTCAAGCTACTAAGACTAGCACTAATACTCAATCCAATAAACGAGTCACTCAAGAATCCCACAAAGATAAAGCATCATGGGTAGCTAGACCTAAGCACAATTTCACTCCTATGGGAGAACCACTTGACATTTCTATAAAAACCTTTCTGGCTAACAAAATCATTATCCTACCAAGTAACTCAAAACCTTGGGAACCAGAAATGAAACCCAAGTGGTGGAATGACAACTACCATTGTGACTACCATCACAAAAAAGGACATCTAACCTATACATGTATAAAACTGAAACATATCATTCAATATCTTATTGATAATGAGACCATTACTATTAATGGTCATCATTCTAACAACAATCACAAAGTGTTCAAACAACCCATTCCCTCCTATGAGCAAGGAGAGTCATTGAAAGGGAAAGAAGCCAAGGTAAACTATACATATACCAACAATGAAAACATGATAAACATGGTTGATGCATCCAACCTCTCTGTTAACGTGATTGTAATCAAGGACTTAAAAAAAGAAGAATCATCCAATATAGTGACCCGAGGCCAATCCTAAGTCACTCTAAAAGGAGTAGGTTCATCCTCCTCTTCCAAACAATCTACTACCTTGGAATCAAAACCAAGCTTGTTAAAATATTCAACATTGACATCTTCATCACCCAACTATAGCCTAGTAGAATTATTACAATGAACTTTAGCATAGATTTCAATCTTTGAGTTGATGAAAATCTCTCCTACATAGAGAGATCGTAGAACAAGCCCTATTGGGTGTTAGCATACCAAAAGAGCTTGATGTTGCTTGATTCCAATCCATGGTTGGTAACATAACCTCACAACATTACCTATCCTTCTTAGATGAAGATGAAAAATATTTGAACCATCCACATAATCAACCCTTGCACATTGAGGTTCTTATTGATAAACACTGAGTCAAACACATCTTGATAGATGGAGGTGTTGGGTTGAACATTTGTACTTTCAAATTGGTTAAGGTACTAGGCTTCTCAAAGCATGCTATCAATCCTTAAAGGAAAATAACCATCAAAGCATATGATGAAAAACAATGGTCATTAAAGGGAACTTTTGTGCTAACCATCAGAGTAGGGTCAATCAAAAGAGAAGTGATTTTTCAAGTTCTTGATCTCCCTCTCACCTATAACATCTTACTAGGCATGCCTTGGATCCATGATATGCAGGCTATTCTGTCGACATATTATTAGTGCATCAAGTTTCCATAGAATAGAGTGGAAATAACCATACCAACAGATGCAAGCTACTCCTATAACACATTGAAACAAATAGAGAGTATGGTCCCCCACAATAAGGAAGCTTCTTCGAATCAACAAGTTGAAGATAAAAAAGAATCTCTCATGAAAAGTTTTGAAGAGAAGATAAAACTCAGAGACATAGGGATTGGAGAATATAGCCTGGACTCACTACCTTATTTGAGCAATATCCCTACCTCACCAAGGTCCTATGGGAAACCATCAACTTCTTTCCAATAAGCCAACACAAAAGCCTTGACTATTCATGAAGGGACAAGTATGGTTAAAGCTAGTATATCTCTCAAGGAAGAAAATGAAGAAAAATATGTCCTTGCATGGATATACAGGGGAGAAGAACATGACCACAAGGTAAAATATGTAGAGATATATCACAAAAATATGCAAAAGGTTATGAGTTCATGAAGCAAATGGGTTATAAAGGAAAAGGACCCATTGGAAAAAATGACAAGGGAATTACAAAGTCAATGCATATAGAGCTCTAGAGCCCAAAAGAAAAAATGGGACTGGGGTAGCATGAACAAAGGTTTAACCCATCTTCTAGATAAGGTCTCATCTTTGATAGAGCTAAAGATTCTGATGATGAATCTGAAGAGGAAGCAAAGATAGTACCCATGACCTTTGAAAGGTTTCTATACATACAAACAAATAATCCTAGTTATTAAGGGGAACCATACATTCTGAACCCACCTACAGACCCCTTAGAACCAAATCAATCTACTAAAGGAGTATTGATGACTCACCATGAGTCTGATCACCAAAAAATAGAGAATGAAATGGGCTTAGATCCAAGGAATGGAAATGAGGAAATACATCCTAATGTAGGGTAGGTGGTAATATTCACTCATGTTCTAAATATGCCATATGATGTTGAGACAAGTTCCAATGAATATGAGTGGGACTTATTATCTAATGTTACAATGGACATTGAAATAAATGTAATTCACTAGTATGCACCTCAACATGAACAAGGGGAAGATCAAATGTAGGATATACAACATTCCTTCCATCAAAACTCAACTAGAACTTTGAGGAGGGTGATAGACATCACGATGTTAATACTAGAACAACACCAAGATCTGTCGATACTATCCTTCCAAGGTTTGTATTTGATCCAAATAGAGGAATTATACTCGAGGATGGTCAAAGTTCCAATGGTAGGCCACACAGAATAGGTTCACATAATACCAAATATGACTCTAATAGAAATGTTAGGATGCTTCATGGTATAAATAATTCTTTGGATAATAACATATTAGACCTTCTCTTACTAGGTGAAAGTGATGATTATGATAACACAGTTCTATCTTTGGAACCCTCTGACTCCTTATCTATGACACATCTTGAACTAATCAAATGTAGTCTAAGTGAGCCAAAATAATTTCTATTCTTTTCCAAAGACTACACCTTGGCCTATGACCTAAACACTATCAGACCAGTCTCTTCTTTGACCAATGAAATAAGTGTAAACATGGCAGTGGAGGACATCAATTTTCTCAGTCGAAAAGTCAAAAAGAAAAAGAGATCTGGTGATGAAAACCACATTGTGGCAGTTTCAGACCCTAAAATGACACATACAATGGTGAAAACCTCTTAGAGGCATCAGACGATGGGAAGCTTGATGTCTTACCAAGCCATTTCTAGGAAAGATATTCAGTGCTTATAGAACCTATGCAACTAGCCCACTTGGGTATGACATAATCACCTCAGCTTATACAACTAGCACAATCACTGTTAGAAGAGGGAAAATAATTGTTCATCCAGTTCTTTATGGATAGAAAGATTAACTTTGCTTGGTCCTATTCAGACATGCTAGGACTATACATAGATCTCATTATGCATCAACTGTTTATATCTCCAAGAGTGAAAAATATAAAGAAAAAAATAAGAAAAATGCATCCACATGTCACCTTATTAGTCAATGCTAAATTTGAAAAGCTTCTCAAAGCCAGTTTCATAAAGGCCATTGATTATACTAAATAGATTTCAAACATTGTACCTATCTCTAAATCAGACAAGTCAATCAGGATATGCACATATTTTTGTAATCTAAACAAATCCTACCTAAAAGATGACTTTCCACTTCCTAACATAGACATGATCATTGACATCACCATAGCATATGAGGTGTACTCCCTCATAGATGGATTTTTAGGGTATAACCAAATCAAAATTGTACCTGGAGATCAAGAGAAAATTTCTTTCACCTATACCTTGGGTACTTTCTATTGAAATGTTATACCTTTTGGACTCAAGAACACATGTGCAACATATTAAAGAGAAATGACCACCATTCTCCATGACATGATGCATAAAAATATGGAGTCTGTAGATGACACACTAGCTAAGTCTTCTACAAGGATCACACACGTAGCTGATTTGGACATAATTTTCAACAAAATGGAGCAATTCAAGCTATGATTGAATCCCAAAAAGTGTGCCTTTGGAGTAAAATCTAGAAATTTTTTAGGGTATATCATGTCAGTGAAAGGTATTGAGGTTGATCCAAAAAAAGTAAAAGCTATAATGGAAATGTCACCACCAAGGAACATCAGCCAAATTAGGAATTTACATGGGAAACTCCATTCTATTAGAAGGTTCATCTCACAACTGGTAGACAAGGAAATTAACTATTTACCAAAATGTTGCATAAAGGAGTAACATTTAAATGGGATGATGCATGCAAGATTTTTTTTAGCAGATCAAGGAATATCTATAAAATCCACCAATTCTCATGGCACCTATTCAAGAAAAAGCTTTGTTACTCTATATTGCATCTACGAATACATCCCTTGGAGCTCTACTTTCACATCATGATGAAGTTGGAAGAGAAAGAGCAGTATATTACATTAATCAAACTTTAGTCTCTTATGAACTCAACTACACAATCTTCGAGGAAGCTTGCCTTGATGTTGTATTCACATCTAAAAAAATCTAAACATTATATGCTTGCACAATCAATAAAATTGATCACCAAAATTGATCCATTGAAATACTTATTAAATAAGGTGACTCTAATAGGGAGATTGGAAAAATGGGTCATGATTCTTAGCAATTTTGACATGAGTATATTGATCGTAAATAAATCAAGGGTTACGTAATAGTGGATCAACTCAGAGATGCACCACTTCTAGATACAATGCCACTAGAAATTGAATTCCTAGATGAAGCCATATTGTACTTAACATAACATCCATGGAAAATGTTCTTTGATGGACCTTTTACTGAATAGGGGTCAAGTGTTGGTGTTCTATTTATTACTCCACAAGGGTATAATATTCCCAAGGCATATAAAATGATTTTTTGATGAACTCACAATATTGGTGAATAAAAAGCCTTGTCAAATGGGTTAAAATTGGCTATCAAGTGGAAAATAATAGAACTACACATATATGGTGATTCCCTGTTGGTCATAAATCAAGTTAACAATCAATATTAGACAAAGGATGAAAACATGATACACTACAAAAGGATTATCAATGACCTAAAGAAATACTTTATTTTAATTACCTTTCAATGAGTTCCAAGGGTTGAGAATAGGGAAGCTGATGCCATGGCTACATTGGCCTCAATGCTTGAATTAGAAGAACATCAATTTTTCTATGATTTCCTAGTGGAAGAACTTCCTTTTCCTGCTTATGATTCCCTTGAATCCTAAATTATTTATTCCATTATAAGCCATGAATCCTCTAGGTACAACCAAATCTACTCATACCTGTGTGACCAAATAATCCCTGGAGGATTATCTAGAAATGAAAAAATAAACCTCCTAAGAAATGCATTACATTACATAATCATTTCTAATGACCTATATAGGCAAGGGATAGATGGTACTCTTCTTAGGTGTCTAGAATGTGAACAGTTTGAATGTGCGCTAAGGGAAGTCCATGAAGGTATTTGTGGATCTCATTTGAATGGTCTATCATTGGATAAGAAACTCCTAAGGGTCGGATACTATTGGCCCAATATGGAGAAATATGCAGTGCAATATGCCAAGTCTTATAAGAAGTGTCAACTATATGGTAATTTGATTCATGCTCCAACAAGGGAGCTATTATCATTCATAATGCACTATCTATTTCAACAGTGGGCCTTTGATCTCATTGGTCAAATATATCCTTCATTATAAAATAGACACAAGTTTATAATCATAGCCACTGAGTACTTTACAAAGTTGGTTGAAGTTGTTTCTTTGATGAATGCAACATGAAAACAAGTGTCAATGTTCATCCTAAACTAATTCTTTTATAGGTATGGAATCCCATCTTTAATTGTGACATACAACATGGGGAAATTAAAAAATGAGAATATGGATGAATTATGTGTCCAGTTTCACATCATCCAATATTATTCATCAAAATATTACCCATAAGGTAATGGATAAGCTGAAGCATCAAATAAGACAATCATGAAAATCCTACATAGAATGGTGAATAAATCAGGGAAAGATTGTCATTTACAATTGAATCCAACACTATGGGCCTATAGGACCAGCACCATAATGCCTATGGGGGAAACACCTTTCTCTCTAGTCTATGGTTTGGAGGAGTGTTACCCATTGAAGTAGAGATACCATCTCTCAGAGTATCATAAAGAGGGCTAGTCATAGATGAAGACTACAAGATTTCCAAAATTTGAAAATTAGAGATGCTTGATGAAAGAAGAAAATAAGAATTTGACCACCTAAGGTTCTATCAAAAGAGAATGTCTTGAGGCTATGACAAGAAATTAAAACACAAATAATTTTAGGTTCAATATCTAGTACTTCAAGAGAATCCCAAAAATCAACAAAACTGTGAGTAGAAGGGAAAATTTGAAGTCAACTGGCTGGGTCCCTTCATCATTACTACAACATTTAGGTCAAGATCTTATCAAATTTCAACTTTAGAAGGATATCTTCTCCTTGGTCCCATCAACACCATCCACTTGACGAAATACTACAACTAGGAAGTCTTAGATTCTACAGCTACTATATATCCAAAAATTGATCTTGAAGAAAAGAAAAAACAATTAAAAAGTATAAAATAAAAAAAATTTAGAAAAAGTCCTGAAAAAAATGATTATCTTGGTGAAAACCTCACAAACAGGTGCCTTGATGAATCAAAAAAAAGAAAAAGAAAAAAAAGTTGAAAAAGAGTAAAGTGTCTTAGTGAAAACCTAGTAAGCAGGAACCTTGGTATGTAGAAAAAATATAAATAAAAACCAAGTGGTGAAAACCTGGTAAATATACATCACTTGTAATCAATTCTCCATTTATCAAGGTGTATCTTGGCTATCCTTCCTCCACAGGATACCCTCATCATTTTCGTAGCCTTGTTCTGCATAGTACCATCATGGATTGGAGTCAGTACCCATCTTAGTTCCAGACACTCATATCTCGTAGGGGCCAACCTCACCATTGTAGTTAGTCAACCATGTACCTCCTATCAAGGTTAGTTATATGGACAATTTTCCACTGCAACATTGGTGTTTCTTAACACCAAAATCAATAATGTTTCTCAAGATGACCTATATTTGGACACAACTGTGTTTCTAAAAATACATCGAATAAACATTAAAACCCTAAAAAACTTGAAAAATAATAGTCAAACACATGAAGGTGTTTCTTAAGATCACACACTCACAAGTACAAATGGTGTTTCTTAACACCCCTCAATAGACAAAACATTTGAGAAAAAACTCAAAATTGCTGAAGATATGCCACAAATTTTTCTTTGAATGCTGTATGTTATCATCGCTTTTTTGCTTATTATTATTTTACCATGTCACTCAAGGATGATTGGGGGCATGATAAATTTTCTTTGGTTTATGTTTGTTGATGTAGTTCCAATAATATGAAAATGCATCAAATAAGCTAGGTGTTTGTGGTAAGAGCCTCCATTTCATGTGGTACGCCACACATACCTTGACTCATTTTATTTGGGCACTAAGGTGAGGTTGAAATGATATCCTTGTCTTTTATTAATTTGTTTGTTCACACAAGAGTGTACTCATGAATATCTTAGCTCTAAATGCCTCGATACAAGTACACCCTTACAATATTAATTGGAAACAATGATTAGGTCATCTTGGATCTTGTGCCTTAATGCTTGCATTCATTTTCCACATCTCATTTGATGAAAGCCATATTCATTGACTCCAACATCCAAAAATGCTCAATGATGATAAACTAAAAAGAAAAATGGACTAGTGACTTGTGTCATAGATTGCATCTCATCCTATGCTTACATTCTTAGTCTTAGCTTTGCAAAGATTATTTAAGATAGGTAATCTTCCATATTGAACACCAACTGATATAAATTCTTTCCTTGAAAGTCAACTATGAATCATCATCCTTAACTTAATCAAACACCAATCAAATGAGCTAAGTACATCACATGCAAAAGGAAGGGTTAGTAACATATATCATCAGATCACATGGGTATATAAAGTAAACCAAGTGCTATATTTTTAGATATTATACAAAGAGAAAAGGAATGAAATCACCATCATCATCATATTGTGATGGAAAGAACAAGACATCCATAATCCAGAAGGGGGAATGCAAAAAATAAAAGAAATCCATGGATATATATGCAATTTTATTAAAAGATCTATAGACCACGTCATCATAATAACATATCCATGAGTAAGAAATACAATAGATACATCCACAAGAATATCACAAAGAACCTACAACTATCCATACAAAGTAGGAGATACTCATAATCAACAATAAAGACAAGAAAACAAATGGATCCATCAAATAAATATATCTCATATATCATATGTGAGTCAATGATGAGTACAAATGAGATATAAAAAATAAATGTCAGTATATAAATATCATCAGATATAAAAAATAGGAGAGTACATAATAAGATATATCTAGTACAACTTAGAAAGGGGAGGATGATAGAAGAAAGGAATCAGGACTCAAGCCCACCCTTGACACCATCGTGAGCATGGGGAGGGAGTGGCATGTCATCTCTAGCTGACACAGTAGAGATAGCACCCTCTGATTGAGCATAAAAAGAAGAATATGAAGGATCTCTATTTGCTACTGGCACGACACCAATGTATAAAGCATAATAATACACAAACCTATCTCCCTAATATGTGATGGTATGATAAACTTGGTCATGCTCCTGGGCTCTTTGGTCCCTCTTAGATATCAGATTGACTATACACTGATACTTCTTGATGATCATCCAGTCATACTCTTCTACTTGGGCCTGTACCAAGGTTAGCTATGTCTGCAACTGGTGTACATGAGCTCTTAAGGATTAAATAATATACTACGTAGGTGCATCTCCTCTAGGTGTCTTCACTACCACCTCTGGTATTGAACCTCCAATTGTAGGTGCCTTTGTAGAAGGTGCCTCACCAGTCGTGGGTGCATCACTAGTAGCCTCTTGTCCTATTGTATCCATTTCCCTATCTTGTCAGTCTCTATGAAGTAGGTATCCCCTATCCACCCAGTGATAGACTAGTCTCTTGGTATCCTCCTTTGCAACCTGCATCTTGATGTCATCTATGCTACCTAAAAAAATTGCTACTAGAGACCCACCCTCACCTCTCCTCCATGGGTGTCCTGTCAGTTTCTAACTCATGGTCAAACTAGCGTGACCTACATGTGCTCTCTTAGGTTCTCTAACAGGACCCTTAACCTATCCCATACCCTATCCTCTATCTAGATCACAAATATCCACCGTAGAGATTTGATAACTTGTGAAAGATCCTGATCATAATAAACTAAGTTTCTAGAGAAGGGGATGCACAAAATACAATATACATCCTCTGGCATCACAATGATCTTGCCAATCAATAGGTGGAAGGTATTATGCTCAGAGTGGAATCTCTTAGAAATCATGATGAGTAGTCTGTGATTAACACAGATATCTAGTAAAGTAGTGAGATTCCCTAGTCCACACTGCTCAATGACAAACCTGTCTTGATTTGATAAGTGACACACTAGTCTCAAGGCCTGAGGGTAGGCACATCAAAACTATGGATTTGCCAATCACTCCCGCATCAAAACATAAATACAAGATTTGATACTCGATCTAAATCTCACCAAATATGCCAAGAAAAATACAAGTCAAGCATTTACATAGATAAAAGGTCAAGAAAAGAAGTGAAAAGAACAAGTTATGTGATCACACAATTTTGAAAAATGCTTGAAAAACTAGCACTATTTTTGATATGATAAAAATGATGTAGGAGCATCTCGGGTCCTTGGAACTCCTGTGTCACCAAATTTTTTTTGGAGTTTGTCTGTATTGCTTAGTTTCTTCTTTGACTGAGTTGGTCGATATTTGGTCAGTTTCCTTTGGTTACTGAGTGTGGTCAGTTATCTCCTGGGTGATCGGTTGTTTCACTGGTGCTTGACGATGCTTGTCTATTGCTCGATCATCCTTTCTTATCGAGTAGTTTCTTTTCAGTTTTATTGACCTGACTTGTGTATTTATTATGGGTCACATATTTAATGCTAGAATCTATCATTGGGATGTGTGTGGTCCTAGATCTGACCATTCCTTCCATTGATTATGGATCTGAAGGCTAACTTAGTTCGGTAAACTCTTGTATAAATGTAGTTGTTTGGTTGTAGTTTAGGAGGCAGTTTTAGATAGAAGTGAGAAGATAATAGATTGGATATTTTTGGCAGATCCTCACATGTTTGAGGACTTCTATAATTCATTCTAATATCTGGCCCTAACAAGGAAGGCCTTACAGCCTGGCATGTATGATTCTATTTGATGAAAATTAATGAAAGATCATGCATTCTCTATCTCATTGTTGTGTGTTGTTGCTTTCGCGTATTGTTAAGCAGGCTTGGATCATTAGGGTGTGCCATTTTTTGGCCCCTCTTAGCCCTTGCCTTATGTTAGGTGGTATCAAAGCGAGGTGAGATCTTGATCTAGGTCCACGGATCTAGGTTTACAAGTTCCTCTTGAAGCCCTAGTTGAATTGTTGTAGGGTGGCAGATTACGATATGACCTGCAATTGCAAAGGGTTGTCAAGATGGTTTGTGGGAGGTGACATGCGGATCTAGGATTGGAAAACATGTTGAGAAAAATTACTGCTAGATTGGAAGCTGTTGAAACAGCCCAGAGAAGAGGCAAACATCTTGAAGATGTTAGTGATGATGAAATTGAGGAAGAACAGGTGAATGCAGAACCTACACCTATTATGGATCAAGGTGAAGAAATATTCTTGAAGGATTTGACAAGTCTGCAGTCTACACCAAATTTCAATCCTCCTGAGTATGGTGGAAAATTAGATTGTGATGAATTGGTGGACTGGATCAACGAGATGGAAAAGTATTTTGAGTATGAAAACATTCCCAAAGACAAGAAAGTGAAGATTGCAAGCACAAAGTTGAAAAGTCATGCATCCTTATGGTGGGAACGTCTACAATTGGATCGAAAGAGGAAAGGCAAAGACAAAATCAAGGTATGGAATAAAATGGTGAATAAATTGAAAGGAAAGTTCTTACCTTGTGATTATTAGATTAACCTAGTTCGGCGAATGCAAAGTTTGAGGCAGAAAGATAGCTCGATAAAAGAATATACTGAGGAATTCTATAGATTAGATATCAGATCTAGACATGATGAAGATGATGTGGAAATAATTGCTAGATACCTAAATGGTTTGAGAGTTTCCATCCAAGAGAAAATTAGTTTGGTCAAGTTGGAGAACATTGAAGAGGCATATCAATTTGCATTGAAAGTTGAGGAGAAATTGAACAAAAGACATGAGCAAAGAAAAAGAGGTTGAGGTGGTAGATTCCCTAGAGGGAGAGGCAGATCTAATGGTGAAAATGGTATATCTAAACTAGAAAAGACAAGTCTAGACAAAGGCAAGACTGAGTGGAAAGGTGAAATTTCATCTAGAGGTAGAGGCAATAACTACCGAGGTGGTTATAGCAGAGGAAGTTTCCAAGGAACTTGTTACAATTGTGGAGAAGAAGGACATAGATCTTTTGAATGTACACATGCTAGTAAGAATGCTGGTAGTAGTAGAAAGGCTTTGGTGCAGGAAGAGTCACCGAATGAACCTAAGAAGGAAAATAACTTGATGGTAAGGAGAGCACTGTGGAATGAAAGCAAAAAGGAAGATCCAGTAAGGAAAAATTTGTTCAAGACTAGATGTAGAGTTTCTGATAAATTTTGGAAGGTAATCATTGACAGTGGTAGCTCAGAGAATCTAGCATCTGAGGAAATGGTCACAAAATTGCAGTTGAAAATGTTGGAACATCTGAAGCCCTATCAGATTTCATGGATCAAAGATGAGCATACACTCTTGGTAAGTGAACAATGTTATGTGAATTTGAAGATTGGAAAGTACTATGATAAGGTGTTATGTGATATCATGCCCATGGATTGTTTTCATATTTTGTTGGGTAGACCTTGGCAATATGATAGACATGCTATATATGATGGGAGATTGCATAAGTATACTATTGTGGCTAATGGAAAGAAACAAATCTTGTTACCATTGATGGAAGAACCTGTTAGTAATGTTTTCACATCTATGAAAGTTTGTTTGATGGAGGGAAGAAAGTTTGTCAAAGATTTGAAAAATAATGATGTATGTTTTGCTGTGATTCCTAACAAATTGAGTAAGAAAATAGAGGATAATGTTCCTGAGGAGATTGATAAGTTACTCACTGAGTATAGTGATATCATTTCTGATAATGTACCTAATGGTTTGCCACCAAAAAGAAGCATTGATCATTGTATGGATCTAATCCCTGGAGCTATTTTACTGAATAAGGCACCTCATCGGTTGACACCTACCGAGAATTAGGAATTGAATCGACAGATTCAAGAGTTGTTGGAGAAAGGTTTGATCATAAAAAGTTTGAGTCCTTATGTAGTACCTGCTATATTGGCACCGAAAAAGAATGGAGAATGGAGAATGTGTACCGATTCCAAATAAATCAATAAGATAATAGTTAAGTATAGGTTTCCTATACCAAGAATGGATGATATAATGGACAGTTTGACTGGAGCAAAGTATTTCACCAAAATTGATTTGAAAAGTGGGTATCATCAGATCAGAATTAGAGAAGGTGATGAATGGAAGACTACTTTCAAGAAAAAAGAAGGTTTGTATGAGTGGTTGGTTATGCCATTTGGATTAACTAATGCACCGAGTACTTTTATGAGGCTGATGAATGAAGTTTTGAAGAAATTCTTGGGTAATTTTGTGATTGTATATCTTGATGACATTCTAATATTCAATAAGACCATAAAAGAACATTTTTTGCATGTTAGACAAGTTTTGCAGAGATTGAAAGAGGAAGAGTTGCTGATAAATGTGAAAAAGTGTTCATTTATGAAAGAGGAGATTGTGTATTTAGGATTTGTGATCTCAGTTGATGGTTTGAAGATGGATCCTAAAAAGGTTGAAGCTATTTTGAATTGGCCTACACTTGTGAATGCTAGTGAGGTAAGATCATTTCATGGTTTGGAAAGTTTTTACCGAAGGTTCATAAGGAATTTCATTTCTATTTGTAATGCTATGACTGAGATTATGAGAGGAGACAAAAGAGAATTCAAATGGACACATGCAGCTAACAACATTTTTGAGACTCTGAAGCAGAAGGTTGCTGAATTACCTATTTTGGCACTACCTGATTTCAGTAAGGTATTTCAAGTGGAATGTGATGCAAGTGGAAGTGCAATTGGAGCTGTGTTGAGTCAAGAAGGTAAACCTGTTGCTTTCTTTAGTGAAAAGTTGAATGATGCTAGAAGGAAATATTTTGTGTATGATCAAGAATTCTATGCTATTGTTCAAGCACTGAAGAAATGGAGACATTATTTGATACCGAGTGAATTTGTGTTGTATACTGATCATAAGGCTTTACATTATTTGGGTAGTTAGAATAAGTTGAATCAGAGACATATGAAATGGGTTGAGTATTTACAGAGTTACACATTTGTGATAAAGCATAAGAGTGGAGTCACTAACCGAGTTGCTGATGCATTGAGTAGAAGAAGATCTTTGATGATCGAGATGAAAATTGAAATTCTTGGTTTTGATGAGATGAGAGATTCTTATGAGTTTGACCCTGATTTTTCTAAGCCATGGAGAAAGTGCAGAGCACCTATTCAAGATCAACAAGACACTAAATGGGATGAATATTTTATTCAGGAAGGTATGTTGTTTAAAGGTATTCAGTTGTGTATACCGAGAGGAGTAATGAGAACTAATTTGATAAAGGAGAAACATAGTAGTGGTTTGGCTGGACATTTTGGTATTGATAAAACATGGAATTTTCTTAAGGAGAAATACTATTGGCCACAGTTATATAAAGATATTCAGAAATTTGTGAAAATTTGTGGAATTTGTCAAGTTGCAAAAGGAGTAAGCCAGAATACTGGATTGTATGTACTGATTGTTGTACCTAAGAAACCTTGGATTGACATCAGTATGGATTTTGTTGTTGGCTTACCGAAGATAGTAAGAGGTAATGATTCTATGTTTTTTATAGTGGATAGATTTTCTAAGATGGCACATTTTATACCTTTTAGAAAGACATCAGATGTAGTACATGTAGAAGATCTTTTCTTTAAAGAAATTGTCAGATTGCATGGATTACCGAGGAGTATCATCTTTGACCAAGACAATAAATTTGTTGGATACTTTTGGAAGACCCTTTGGAAGAAATTTGGCACTGAGTTGAAATATAGTTCTACATTTCACCCACAAACTAATGGATAGACTGAAGTTGTGAATAGAAGTTTGGGAAATCTTTTGAGATATTTAGTTGGAGACACACCGAGTAATTGGGATTCTGTATTGGCACAAGTAGAGTTTGCATACAATAATTTAGTGAATAGAAGTACTGGAAAGACACCATTTGAGATTGTGAATGGCACACAGCCAAGAGGTATATCTAATTTGAGAGACATTGCTGATGAAAATAAGAGAAGTGTTGAAGGAGTAAAATTTTCTAAGTATATGCAGACATTGCATGAATATGTGAAGCTGAAGCTGGAAGAGAATAATCAGAAATACAAAGATAGAGTTGATAGATCAAGGAGACATAAAAATTTTGATGTTAGTGATGAAGTGATGGTTCATTTGAAGAAAGGCCAATTTCCTGTTGGAACATATGGGAAGTTGAAGATGAAGAAGTTTGGACCTTGCAATATTTTGAAGAAATTTGATAGTGGAAATGCATATGAAATTGAGTTACCTAATGACATGGACATATCACCCATTTTTAACATTGCTGATTTGTATGAGTATCATGAACTTGATGAAGACATGGCAGTGCCGATGGAATATCCTAAGAAGCAAAAAGAGGAAGTTGAACAGATCTTGGAGCAAAGAATTGGCAAGAGTACAAGAGGAAAATAATATATGGAATATTTGGTAAAGTGGAAGAATAGACCGATTGAAGACAGTTCATGGATTTTACAGTTTGAATTGGATGCAGCTTGGACCAGACCTACCAAATGATTCAGGGAATCATTTCAAAATAACCCTAGGTGTCTGATGTAGGAGCATCTCGGGTCCTTGGCAATCCTGTGTCACCAAAAACATTTTGGAGTTTGTCTATGTTACTTGGTTTCTTCTTTGACTAAGTTGGTTGGTAGTTGGTCGGTTTCCTTTGGTTACAGAGTGTGGTCAGTTATCTCTTGGGTGGTTGGTTGTTTCACTGGCGCTTGATGATGCTTGTTTGTTGCTCGGTCATCCTTTCTTACCAAGTAGTTTCTTTTGTGTTTATGTTGAGCCGACTTGTGCATTTATTATGGGTCAAGGATTTAATGCTGGAATCCATCATTAGGAGGTGTGTGGTCCCAGTTTTGACTATTCCTTTCATTGATTGTAGATTTGAAAGCCAACTCAGTTTGGTAGACTCTTGTATAAATATAGTTGTTTGGTTGTAGTTTAGGAGGCATTTTTAGATAGAAGTGAGAAGATAATAGATTGGAGATTATTGGAAGATCCTCACATGTTGGAGGACTTCTGTAATTCATTTTAATATCTGGCCCTAACTGGGAAGGCCTTACAGCCCGACATGTATGATTCTATTTGATAAAAATTAATGAAAGATCCTACATTCTCTCACTGTTGTGTGTTTTTGCTTCCGCGTATTGTTGAGCAGGCTTGGATCATTAGGGTGTGCCATTGTTTGGCCCCTCTTGGCCCCTACCTTGCGTCAAAAATATAGTTCACCATATTATCATACAATAAAACTCAACAAAGGGTGTGATACAATTTTTGATATGATAAAACTTCATGGTTCGTACGATAGAAGGGTCAAAATTCAAGGTATTGTACAATTAAAGGATATTTCTAATACGATAAAAGTTTTTAATGGGTGCAATAATATGGTTTTCACCATATTATCATACAATAATTCCTAGCAAATGGTACAATAAGAGACTTCTATCATATGACATTCCAACATTGAATAATAAGAACATAAATAAAAAGAAAAAAATTTCATAAAAAATTACAAAATAAGAACATAGATCGAGCACTTACTGGTGGACCATAGTGTCAAGGCCAGTTGTGCCACCTCTGAAGGTCGAATATGTTCTTATGGACTGGAATCAACATTTTATCTCTCTTAGGGCTCCACACTTTGAAAAGTCAAATGTTTAAATGAATTGAAAATGACCCCTGGGGCCCCTTTTATACCCATTTGACTTAATTTTCATCTTGTTCCGATTAACACAAAATTGACCCCCTTACCTAATTTTGACATCTTGAATCCATTTTTGGGATTGAAATCAAAATATGAGATCAAATCCCTACTCAAATAGCTCAACCAAAATTCTAGTCAAAAGGGGCGATCAAGCCCAATTAGCACAAATTGGTCATGAATCTACAAAAAAAATGCACCAAATTGAGGTGACAATATCAATCCACCATGATCTAACCATGATAAAATGTGAGTCAAAATCAATTCAAAATTTTGTTAAACTTGCTCAAAATGACCTAAATAAGCCTAGAACTCATTTGGAATAATCTAAAATCTTGTTGAAATTAGATAAAATTCATACAACATCATTTCTAATCGAAATCAATCCAATCAAATAAGTTGAAATCATTACGGTACCCTGGCCATATTTTGATATCGCTCCCGAGGGGGGAACATCATAATCAAACAACATCAATCTAATCTAGCAAGATCTCATCGATAGGGGCATCTCAACTTCATCAAAATTTATTACTCAAGAGAAGCATCTAATCAGGTTTCAACACAACTAAAGCTCTAGGGGCATATTAGATTCATTGCATCACATCTTGATCTGATAATATTTTCCTAATCATGTAATTGGCTTCATCAGGATCCATATCAAGTCAATTTCTCCAATTAGTCTCCTAACAGGTGTCAAGTTTCATTGGTTCACATCAAGCTAAGAATCTTGTGCTTCATTTATTGATTCCTATTCAATCAAGCTTGGAATTGGTACTCTTGGTTTTTGATCAATCAAGTTCAGAACCAATACCTTTGAATCACCTATTAGTCTTTGTCCAATCAAGATCAGAGTCGGTACGATCAGTCTTTGATGAATCAAGTTCAAAGCTGATATCTTTGATCTTCAATTGGTTTATGTTCAATCAAGTTCGGAATCAGTTCCTAACCACAGATAGTTTCATCACTTCACATCAAGCTATCGCCTAATCTAGCATCATCTGTTGTTTGAATCAATGTGTTGCATGCATATTGATTCAAAGAGGAGAAAATATAATCACCTAAAAATGGTTTAGCAAATCCAGAGCCCCTAATTTTGATTAAATGGCCTAAAAATCCCAAATCAAAGGAATTAATTATCTAGCCCAAATTATGTAATTATTTAATCAAATTTTCTTGCATTATTAAATTAATTCCCTAATCAGGTTATCGGTTTCTTCAATTAAAAGACAAAGGTAATATAATTGCTACAAGTATATGTTTAATTAAAATTCCTAAAGACTTTTAATTAAAATAACCCATTCACACATCCACACACGTGTGAGCACATGATATTAAAAAAAAGGAATAAAAAGAAAATAAATTACCTATCTTGTCTTATCCTCAACCAAACAAACACAAGCTTGACCAATTAAATGACCTTCATATGGATTGAATCACATGGATAGAGAGAGGAAGAATCTTGGCCTTTCCTCACCCTTGAATCTTGACCATCCATTTTGATGGAAATCCTATAGAAAGAAGCTCTTCCTAGCTCAAAGGATCTAGGTTTTTCAATAGAAAAGGCACCTTGTCAAAATTAGTTCCTCAACCTAGGTCATTTGCATATTAGCTTTAGCATTGCAAATGTTCTTAGTATAGATTAATCTAGTTTCTTTCACATATTATCATCTCTTAGTCTAATCTTGCATTGTTAATCTTGTTTTCTTAGTTTAAATCTCATTCTAATATAGCTTGCATAATCATTTTGAAAGATTTTGGAGCAATTCATGCATCATGCTCACTTGAATCTTCCATTTTAGGGCAGTCAAATCACTAGTCCTATGCTCAATCTAATGAGCCATCTAAATGGACTACACTTACCCTAACTAGGAAGCAATAAATCAATTTTAGTGGTGACTATGTTCATTTCATTTGATTTTGAATATCTTGACACTTACCTCACTAATGTAATAATTTATTGAAGTGTTGGTGTTTGTAGGTAAAGACCACAAAATACTCACACACCTACATTCTTTCATTTCATCATCTTTTTACATTCTTTTTGGAAAATAGTCTTCTCTTTTGGTAATATTGTATAGACCTGTATCTTGCCCTAAAGTTGTGCAAGTCCTCTTAGAGACAATGAGTTCCTTCGCAATGTGCCCAAACATTAGGGAGAATAGGTACCTTAGCTTCTAGTCTAAAAATATACATAATCAATTATTTCATAAAGTGAGTGTGACTCTCATTGTGGTTTTTCACGCATTGAGATTTCCATGTAAATCTAGTGTTCATGTGTGTGTTGTTATTTCTATATCTTTTGATGATGATTAGTTGGATTAATTAAAAGTAACTAAGAATTATGGAAGAAGTGTTATTTTTTTTAATGTTGTCAATAAAACTCAATTCTCAAGAAAGAATTGGATCAAAATGAATCCATTGACTCTTTATACTAAAGCAGCTTCTCAATTATTAACTTTTTTGCATGGATTTGTTGTAGGACTTCTACATGGATACAAAATTAGCTATGACATACATCCAAATGCACATATTTTCTATTTCTCCTCTAGATAATGTGTTAGCCTTGTATACCAATAAAGTTGGGTTTTGTTCTACTAGGGGTCTCTTTGATTTAACTGATCAACATTGCCTCTAACAATTTTAATGTTGAGTTTTTATGCGTCATTAGGTTTAGATTGGTCTGTCACCATCATGATGATGCCATTATAGAGTTTGAGCAAATACTAGATTGTATTGATATTGCTCCAATGCAAGTGGATTTGGATCATTTCCATGGTGTGTATCAACTTACCACACTTAAGGGAAAAGTTGTAGAACCACCTCTCTCTATACCTCATCTCATTCAGTCCCCTCCTCAGATGAGCACAAGCACTTGGTGGTTTCAGTCGGGTATGTTGGATTATGAATTATAGGTTACATATCCCTTTTGAAGAATTCATCAACATTTGGTTTTGAGCTCTAGTTCATAGATTGCAGTCAAGGGCCTTGCAATACTTATTTTGAGTAGTTGTCTTTATTGGGTTCATAATTTGGTTTCTTGTAATGGACTTCTTTAGTTGTAGATGCCATATTGTCTCATAAGGGCTTTATTTTGTGTATGTATATTTCGACTATATGTATGGGCAAATCTGTTTTTTCTATATATATAAGAGTAGATGTGTGAATTACTGAGTTTTTAGTTTAAATTATTGTAGATTATAAATTTAGATATCTCTATTACTTTATTTTTTCAAGGGTAATAAAATGATTTCCACAAAATATTTTTATTTTGTTTTCTATACCTTCATATGACTTTTTGTAATCTCTTATTAATATATATTATTTAATAGGTTTACCTTTTCATGTACCTATCATGATATTTATAATAAAAAAACTCATCACATGCACCTACCATTTGATAGGCATTTTACCAATACCTAACAGAGTAGTCTCATTTTCGTGCACCTTCCATTTCATTTTGAAAATGGAAAGTAGATAGAAGCAAGTGCAGAGAAGCAGCAAGCCAAATATTTTATTTAGAGGCAACTTCACAGCAAGGCAATATATGTGAATTTAGTCAAAAAAATCATTACAAAATAAGATGGGTGACTAGTCAATGCATAAACTACGAATAAATGTCATGATTCATAACTGCCTCGCAACATCATTTGACAGTTACACCATCCAGTTTTAAAATACAAAGTAAGTTTACAAATTTATAAAGCATTTAAGAAAGAACAAGGAGACTTCTCAAATAAAAAATATAAATACTCATCAAGGAGAATGGGTCAACTTGCCAAATTTTGAGCTTATATAATGCCATCTCTGTATTCATCTCCCATAAAATGGGTGCCTTGTGTGGATTGAGCTTGTTTGGTGACAATGGAAAGAGAAACAAGCATAAATATGAGTTCCAGGAAAGTATAAACTTGTGCGGTTTCAGTGTAAAAGCAAGTTTATTGCAAATATGACTATGACTTACTCTTTTTTTTTGTTATTTCTGTTTGCATTTCACTGCAGACTGTGGAGCTCAAAGTTCTTATGGACTGTCCGGGGTGTGAAACCAAAGTCAAGAATACTGTCTCTTCAATTAAAGGTTATTGGAAATACCAAAAACAAAAAATTGAATGGTAGTAGGAGTTAAATAAATATCATTGGTGCTTCTAGAGAGTTATACTCTTCACCATTCGAGATACCGTATCTAATCAGTATCAAATAGAATTTAGAAATTGATTCTTCCTGAATGGTGTTTAATAGGATGATTTTCTCATGATTGAGTCAATATGGCTATTCATAAGTACCTTTTAAAGTTCATCTTCATTAGTTCTTAGTTCTGTCCGTGTTTATACCTTCACGTAAAGTAGTTTCAACAAGTTAAAATATTAGAAAATATTTATAGGTATATGTAGATGTATTTATATATTATATATATATGTATATATATTTATTTTTGATAAGTATCTTAATATTATAATATATTGTTATCACTTAAATTTCAATATAATATTATGTATATTTGTATCTTTATTTAATGGTAAAGAAATGTATTAAAAAGTTTATTGGGTATATACTTATTAAATACATTCTATGGTAAATTTTAAAAGATAAATTTTCGTAGTGATTATTTACAACTATTAATATTTTAGATATTAAATAATATATTAAATTCATCAAATTTTCGTAGTCTTTTATGTTTCTTGTATATAATTTTTGAATCTAATTGTGTAGAATTGTTTTGTATCAATGTTTTGGAATGCTCTATGTGATCCATCATGAAGATGCTACGTTTATCATCTTCATGATGGATTATAGAGTATGGTCTGAAACATATCATCTTCATGATGGATCATAGAGCGATCCTGATGCAAAACAATTATGCACAGTTGAAATCATTAATTATATGTAATAAACAACATGCTGATGTTAGTATGAGCTGTTTGTCTATATGATTGTATGATCTTTTTCTATTCCATGGACATTTAAGATCAAACTCAATGATTCAGATATCCACAGTTCATGATGCTTATTATATATAATTTCTAAATTCAACTGTATAAAATCGTTTTACATCAATATTTCAGATTACTCTTTGTGATCTATCACCAAGATATTGCTATAATAGATCACATAATATGATCCCAAATATACACTAAGATAGAAAAGATCTGTATATTGACTACATATATTGAATCAATAGTGAATTAAGTACAAAAGCCACAATAGAATTTGAGCGATAAAAGTTGTAGTGCCTCTATTGTGGAGCAGGTGTGGAGTCGGTGGAGGTGAAGAAAGAGGAGAATAAGATAACAGTGATTGGGTACGTGGATCGGGACAAGGTGTTGAAGAAGGTGAAATCGGGCGTGGGGAACAGTGCAGAATTCTGGCCGTACGTACCATACAATCTGGTCTATAATCCCTGCGCTTCAAAGTTCTATGAGAGGGAGGCCCCTGCAGGCCACGTTCTCAATGCCGACTACAGATATTTTTCAGAGTCAAACCGCACCAACGAGAGATATACAACGCTCTTTAGCGATGATAATGCTCACGCCTGCACCATTATGTAGATCTTCATCTTTCTGCCTTAAAATCAATCTTCTCTTGAATATGTATAGCCTGATAAGACATTTGTATAATAATCACCAGTGCATTATAATCTCTACTGCAAGCGATAATTGTACTGTCAATAGCACTATAAGATCTCTTGCCTGCTCAGTGGAAGCTGCCTGGTTTTTCAACTTAACAATTAGTGGGACAAAAAATATTGTTCTCATTATTGATGAGACTCTGGTAGTGTTGTCCAATCTTGCTCTAATGTGTACTGCAAGAAAATGTGTATTTTGAAAGAAAAATGCTTTGCTAGCATTTGGATTATGCTGGTCTTTTCCAACGAAAACAGACTTTACTAATTCTGTTGTCCTTATAGAATCAAGACACAAAATGGCTTGAACCCTAACGTACTTTGTCTTCCAATTATTAGAATTATGTGAATGACTTTGTGTTTCAATTATTAGAATTATGTGAATGATTTTGTGTTTCAATTATTAGAATTATGTGAATGATTTTGTGTTTCAATTATTAGAATTATGTTAATGGGTTAGCTTTTTGGTTAAGTGATGGTAGGGGTTGAAATTGTAAATAAAATAATATTTGAGAAATATTAGTGGAACTATCTTATGAAATCATTAGTGGGAAACAATTAAACATTATCTAAAATTAAAATAATAGAAAAAGAATAAGAGTTCATTTTGACTTCGAAAATAAAACCTAACAATCAAACATTTCATGTATCTTATTATCCCTTATGTTGTCTTTCAACTATTGTTGACATTTTATGTCTTTTGATGGTGATTATGAAATCACTATTCTATTGGAACCACCACTTTCATAGAAAATAATGATGATACACATAATTAAAGTGTCAAAAGTTACGTTCTATTTGTTTCATCTTCTAAAATTGATTAATTTTCTATTGGGTGCACTCACTCCCTTATTAGCATGTTTTTCCTCCATAATATCCAATTTGAGAGCATAACCAAGGTTAGAAAAATTAGATCCAATCTAAACTTTGGCACAACATCAAATAACTATTGTCAATTCATTTCTAGCCACATTTAAAGAAATTAAGATTATTTTACATTCTATTTTTTTTTCATCTTCTGAAATCAGTTATTTTCTCCTATCAGGTACACTCACTCCCTTTGTAGCATGTTTTTCCTCCATAAATATCCAATTTGAGAGCACAACCAAGGTTAGAAAAATAAGATCCAATCTAAACTCGGGCACAACGTCAAATAACTATCATCAATTCATTTCTAGCCAATCTTCATGTCTTGGAGGTCTTGCATTGTCGATTGCATGTAGAATTTAGAAAGGAGATCAATTCAAAGGATAATTAATTTAAATCTTCATCTATTTAGAGATTTTGGAAGAAATTATAGAAGCTAAATATAAATCTTTGCACACATAATGATAGTATGCTTTAATATGATCATTTTGTTCAATACATTTACATATTTATAAGACTTGTATGTTCTATATTTTTTGAAACCTCCTATAAAAACTCCCTTACACAGATAGTTATGAGACTAACAAATAAATAAATGTAGATAATTGTGGGACTAACAAACCAATTTTTTTTTAAATATAGGAGTTGTTAAAATAATTCATAATACCAATAAACACTCTAAATTAATAATTATTGTATGAAAAATTAATAATCGTACATGAATCATGCAATATCCTCAACACTTGGATAATACATCATTCTTGAAATAAGAATAGGTGGAATAAAAATACTTGATGAAACAAATTAGTTGTTCATCAAACCCATAAGGTAAAAGTGTTGGCGGTTAATGTTGTCATTGATGTTTACTTTTAGTTGAGAACTTGCTAATATGTATTGTGATGTTTACTTTTTGATGTCAACCCTCTTCTTGTTGTGATGTTGTAGTTGCAAGATTATTGATATGTGTTGTGATGATGCCTTTGATGAATGTGAGGTCAACTTGTGTAGATGTGGAAATTTTGTTGAAAGTAAGATGTATACTAGACATAATATTGCTCTAGTATCGATATGTTGTAGAAGGAAAAATATTGAGCATTTGGTTGATGACTAATATAATTCTCTTTTGTGTATGTCTATCTACTTCATTTTTATGTCTGCATGTTGAGCCTAGTGATGTCAGTGAAGTGCATTGTGGTGTCTTTCCCTCAATGTTGCTTATTGATGATGTCATTATTATGAAATTTTTTGGTTCTCTTGTGTTGCTGATCAAGTTTTTTTCTTTGTTGATGTAGTAAGGATGGATGTTAACCCTTCCTTTTTCTATGAATGATATGTCTTGAAGATCAGATTTGGAAATGATAGATGGTGTGAAGACTCATGTTTGGTGGCAAAGATGATTTCCTAATGAAGTCATATTGAGATGAGGATTAGATGCATTGACATAAGTATCTTCGAGATGAGGATTATAAGAATTGAATCTTTGAGATGGGGATTAGAAGAATGACATTAGTACATATGGCTGTATGATAATATAAGATGTTGTTATATCTCTTTTATTACTCCTCATTTGATTGTTGGAGAATGTTGAAGGTTGAATTTGCAAATAAATGTCTAGTTGACTACTTGATTGAATGTTTCACATTCTTCCACACTTGATGGTATGGCCTTGTGGTTTGGAACATAGATTGTATATTTTGTTGATATTGTACTCCTATCTTTATACCCGTCCTTAGTGTTATTGTGAATATATCTAGTGTACAATGTTTTCTAGAAGTTTGGTTTCCTATCAAAACTAGTCTTGAAAATGCTTTGTATTTATCCATATTAATATTTCTTTTGTTGTGGCTTATGGGAAAGGATTAAAATATTTTTGTAGTACCTTTATTGAATTTCTAGGTAGAGAAGTGTATTTCAAGTATGTTGTTGATGACGTGCTTCATAACTATGTTTCTAATCCTTCCGATTATGAAGAATGTTATGTAAGAACTATTTTAGAGGATTGGATCATTAAGAAAAATATGAAATATGTTACTAGAAATGATTTTGATGTTCAAGAGACATCTCTTTGTGATCTTCATAGTAGTGATTAAGTACTGCGGTGTTGCATTGTTCTTGGAGTTGGTCTTTAGGGTTATTTATGGTTATTTGGTCAATATAATTTATTTTGTTACTTATGTCATGTTTCTAATTGCATAAGATGATGTGTTGTGCTAGTTTTAGGTCCCACCTTGGCATGTGAGGATCTGCATTGATTGATTTTATGTTGAAGAAATATTTTTGAGTTTCCTAACTATTGCTACATGTTACACTATTCTTGATTTTTTTGAGGATGTGCACCAAGAAGATCTATGATATATATTTTTATCATTTTGGTTATTGTTTTATGATGTTTTTGGTTCTCTCTATCTCCTAGATAATATCACTTTTACTAAAAGTATGTTCTAGTGGTTGAATCTTTGGGATCAATGGACTAAACTCTTATTTTGGACAACATGATTGATTCTTAGTGATGATCTAGATTATATAAATAGAAGATAAAATGAGTTGCAAAGTGATTGAGAAGTAGAAGATGCTATTTATAAGGAAGAAAAAATGTATTGTGGAATTTTTGTAGCTAAATTCGTAATGGTTCCTTGAGACATCATGAAAATGAATCTACAATCTAAGGAGAATGCTGGAAGTAGTAAGCTAAATGATTATTCTTTGTAATTTATTTTATATATCCATTGTTGAGATAATGAGTCTCCTCTATAATCCCTTCTTTGTACATTTCTTAGAGATAGGGATTCTTTGTAGAAAGCCATTTTTATCTTCCCCCAAGATATTGTGTCTTAGCTAGAAGTTGATCAATGAGCCTCTTGTAATACTTTATATATTGTGAGATATTCTCATAATGGTTTTCCCCTCATTGGGGTTTCCATATAAATTTAATGCTCTCTTTTGTATTGGTTTTGATTATTTTACCTTTCATTATTGGTGATTAAAGTTAGATTTTGTAAAATTAAAGTGATAGCATTAAAATATCAAAGATTGAATCACCCCCCTTTAGTCTCTGAGAAAGTTCAACAATTTTTTATTAGAGGAAGGCTTCTCTAGAGTAACATTAACTACTTGAGGAAGGTGTGAGATGGAAAAAGATGGAACTCACAAGGTTTTTTAAGTTTGATGGTTCAATCTTCACTCTCTGGAAAGAAAGAATGGAAGCATGTTTATCCTCTTCATAGTTTTGTGTATTAAAATTTGTCAAAGATGGTTATAATCCTCTTGATAGTCCTTTTATAAATGTAGAGATTAGGGCATATGAACATAATAGAAAATAAAGGAATGCAATTATGAATAGACTTGCATGTCTCAAACTTGTAAAGGTTATGCATTGCACTACTACCAATGAAATTTGGGATAAAATCAATGACATATCTAAAGGTGATATACATCATAACAAATTAAGATGAAAAATTATAGAACCAGATTTAAAAATCTAAGGATGGATAAATATGAATATTTTTCTAACTATATGCTCTGAGAAGATGAAGCTGTAAATGGCATTAGATTTATTGGTGGAGAAATCAAAGAAATGAAGTTGAGAAAAAGATTCTCAAATCTCTTCCAAAAATTGATAGCTCTAATCATTTTGTCATTAAAAAAATAACTAATGGATAAATATTCACTAGATGCATTGTATGGTTCTCTAAAAAAGCATGAAATGATTGTATTTACTAATGATGCTCCTAATAAGAAGATTACATTCAAAATTGGTAAGAAGGATGAAGATGACGATGATCAACTTGATAGATTTTAAGATGTTGAAGCAAACACTATAAGGTGAAGAAAGACACTGGTAGATACAAAGGTAAGTTACCTTACAAATAATTTAATTGTGGTAGAATTGGCCATTATGCAAGTGGAAAAGTGTAAGAAGTTGAGTCTACTTCTAGGGGAACGTTTTGTGCGTGAAGCCCACTTTTGGTGGAAGATGTTTTCTAGGGATTTTTTTCACAAAATTAAAACCAATTATAGGTATGAATACATAATTTTAAAATATTAAAGTCTGGTTCAATTGGACTAATTTATCTATTTCTCAAATAATTTCTAAAAAAGGCACATAAGCGTGAAATAATAGGTTTTCTTATTTCTATAATAACTTTAATTTTTTTCACATTTGTTGAAAAGGAAACTATGACATAGAACTACACAATTATTTTCTCTTTGAAAAAATGAAAATTTAAAAAATGATGAGTTTAGTTCAAGTTATGCTTTCCATACATGAGTGCTTTTCAAAACAAAAATCACACCCAATAAAAAATAGTAGAAATAATATATTAAATAAAAATTAAAAAAAAATATGCTAATCAATCTTATGTGTATCTTAAAAATCATATCCCAAAAGGACTCAAAAAATACTTTCATTTAGGTCAAATTATGGTTGTTGCACACGAGCATGGAAGATCTTGAAAAAGTGACTTTTAAACAATGGTTTTTGGAAACACCTATTGAAAATGAATTTTATTAACTAGGTATTATTATAAACTACATAATTAGAAACTAGACTTTCAATACTAAATTTATTATTACTAACTTTTTAAAGATTCAATCTTGAAGTGCTTCAAATTTTTAGGTCAATTGGTTGAACTCAGAAAAATAGGCAAAACACTTCCACTTTTTGGCCAAAACATGGACTCAACTTCTTGCTGGCACCCAAGTTTTAATGTATGTTTATGGAATCATAAGATAAAAGAAAAAAATATTATTACAAAAAGAGTCTTTATTCCAAGGATAATAATTGTTCCTTAAAGGATAAAACTAAAAATAATTCAAATGATGAAATATTCTTTATGAAAATAAGAACTTTAATGATAAAAATGAATAATTTTAAAATTAGTAAGATGTTCGATAACTTTAAAGATCATAAAATTAATAAAAAATCAATAATTGTATGGACTACCTTCCATGATAAACAAGAAGCAAATGCATGAATGATTGATAGTAGATGTTCTAATCGAATGACCAAAGATAAATGAAAGTTTAGTAGTCTCAACAAGTTGAAAGAGGGATCTATTAAATTTGGTGATGAACGAGCCACCACTATCTATGGAAAGGGTACAATCTAACAATTGATAGAAAGAGAGAGTCATATAATGTTCTTTATGTTATAGGTTTAAAAAATAACCTTCTTAGTGTTAGTCAAATGTATAGCAATGGATATAATCTCACATTTCATGATAAAGGTTGTGAAATTAGGAAAGAAAGCATATGAAAACATGTAGAAGGAACCAAAAATAATGGTAATGTTTTTCAACTTAAAGAGACTATGATAGTCAGTTGTTAAAACAAACTAGTCATTGTTGGCCATGGCACAAGAGGATGGTTCCCATAAAGTTTGATAATATGGTGAAGATCAGCTCTACAAATGTTGTAAGAGACATTCCAAGGAGCATCAAGCCCAAAAAAACTTTATGCAAAGAATGTTAAATAGGAAAGTAGACAAGGATACAAATCAAGAGAAAGGAGTATTCTTCTACAAAACCCTTGGAATTGGTGCATATTTATCTTTGTGGACCTACAAGGACAAAAGGACATAATGGTGAAATATAATTCATGTTTCTTATTGATGATATATTCTAAGATGACTTGGGTAACTTTCTTAAGAGAATAATTAGAACCTCTAGGAAAGTTGAAAGATTTCAAATATTTGATTGAGAATGGAATATATGCCAAAATAAAATTATTGAGGTCTTATAGAGGAAGTGAATTTACTTCAAACGTGTTTGAAAAATAGTGTGAACATCATGATATTATGAGATATTTGTTTGCTTGTATTAAAGAAAAAGGGGGATTGTAGAAATAAAGGATAAAATAATTTAGGAAATGGCAAGAAAAATGATGAAAGATGCAAATATGCCTATTTCTTATTGAAAAGAAGTACACAATTTTGTCTACATTCTAAACAATCTACCATTGAAAGTCAATAGTTCTAAGATGCCCTATGAGCTATAGTATGAGAGACTTTCTATAGTAAAGTATTTGAAAGTTTTGGGTAACAAATACTACATTAGAAGAGATGAAGAAGACTTGGAAAAGTTTTATTCAAGATGTGATGAAGGAATTTTTCTTAGTTACTCAACAAGTAGAAAGGCCTATAGATTCTACAAAAAGAGACTCAAAAGAATGGTTGAAAGGACAAATATGAAAGTAGATGAAGACTAAAATTAGGAGATATAAGAACAAAAATACTATAGTATTGATGAACCTCTCTTCATAAAAGAAGAAGAAGGAAAGGTAGAATATATAGAGGAGAAATAAAAAGTGCTAGAAAGGACCCCCAAGACTATGGAAAATAATTGTAAAAGGAATAATTAAACAAATTAGATCATTAGTGATAATAATTATGGAGTGCTAACTAGGAGAATATTGAAAAGGTATATGATCAAGTGAATATATGCAGTCTTCTATCAATAATTGAACATAATACCTTATATGATGCTAGATGAGATAAATTTTGGTTCCAAGAAATGGAAGAAGATCTGAATTAAATTGAGAAGAATTAGACATGGGGATTAGTTCCTAGACAAGTAGACAAAATTTTCATTGGAACAAAATGGGTATTCCTAAACAAGATAAATAAAGAAGGAGAAGTGATAAGAAACAAGGAAAGATTTCTATTCAAGGGTTATTCAAAAATTGAAGGAATTGAATATTTTAAGGAGACATTTATTCTAATGGCTAGGATAGAGGTAATTGGGATATTTCTTACCTTTTTTGATCTCAATAACTTTAAGTCATATTAGATGAATGCCAAATCAGATTTCTTAAATAGTGATCTAGAATAAGTATACAAAGAGTAGCCTAATAGATGTCAGTTGTTAGGATTTTTAAACATGGTTTGTAGACTTAAAAAGGATTTTTATCATCTCAAACAAGCTCCCAATGCTTGGTATGCAAAGTTGGACAAGTACTTACTACAACAAGGTTTCAAGAAAGGTATTGTAGATAGAAATCTTTATATTAATGTTGAGGAAGAAAATATTTTAATAGTTGAAATGTGTATGTTGATGGCATAAAATTTTGTGGAGATGTTGTATACAATATTTTTGCAGAGGCAATGCATAAATATTTTTAAATGTCTATGATTGGCAAGTTGTCTTCCCTACTTGGGTTTTAAGTTTCTCGGATGATTAATGATATCTTTATTTCTTAGGCTAAGTATGTCAAGGAGATGTTGAAAAAGTTTGGTATGGAGGGGTTGAAACCAATGAGTATTCCTATGTCTATTAATTAGTTTTTAAGAAAAGACAATGAGTATATGGTTGATTAGACTCTTTATACATTTGTGATTGGAGGATTTCCATGTTTGACCACTTCTAGACTTGATATAATGTATGCAATATTTTTGGTTGTAGGTTATCAAGCCAATCCTCAGGAATCACATGAGAAGGTTGTCAAAAGTATATGAACAAATGTTTGAATAGAACTTTGGATTATTGTTTTTGGTGTAGAAAGGAAATTGATTTTTCATTTAAGGCCTATACTAATTTTGATTGGGATATTTATGTGGATGGTAGGAGCACTAGTGGTAGTGAATTTTATTGGGATACAGATGTTGAAAATTAGTTTTTTCATTGACATTATACCTCTACTTGTTTAATAGTGCGATCTTGATGGTACATGTTGTTGTTTGTGTGAAATCACTACTTGTCATTATGAGACTATGCATTTTGATGGTTGTGAAGAGGTGGAATACTTGTTAAAGATAGGATGCATTGGCATGTTGTAGAAGGTGTAATCACCTAAAATTAGTCTAGTAGAACTTGAGCCCCCTCTTGCTCAAATCATCTCTTTGCTAAGCATCATTATGTAGAGTAACTCTTAAAATCCCCTTTGCATAATTAAATCTAAAATCTTATATCAAGCTTATACTATGGTCTAATTTCTAGAGCTTTCATATTTATTTAATTGCTAAAACATTTCTTTTAATATAAAGTTCCTACACTTTTATTAAAAGAACACATTCACATGTGTGCACCCACTTAATCTTGATTAATTAATAATTAAAAGGGATTTGTGCTTTCAAAATTGCTATTTTGTCTTATTATACCTAACATTTCCTTTTTTCCTTTTAATCCTCACCACTCATTTCTACCTAATCTTGTATCTCCTTTCATCTCATTTTGCCTCTTCATCTCAATCACTCATTCTTTTGCCTCTTAATCTTAGCCCATCATTCTTGAGGCAATTCCTTTAAAAGGAAGCTCTTCCTTGGCTCAAGGGTCCAATCTCTTTAATTATAGTTCTAATTTTTGTTTCTATCTAGATCATCTTAAGATTTTACATTCTAGCTTTCTTAAAATATTGTCATTTGAATTCTTAGCATAGCTTCATTTCTAGCTTAATCTTGCATTGTTAGTCTAGTTTCTTTCTTTCATTGCTTCATAGATTTAGCTCTTACATTCTCATTCTACATTACTAGTTGTTTGCATACATTCTTAGCTTAATCTCTCATTCCTTAGCTTTAATCCTTGCACCTTAGCTTCATTCTTGCACATTGAATCTTCCATTTTGGAGTGTTCAAGTCACTAATCCTCCATTCCAATTTGATGAGCGTCATGAGAAGAATTAAACTCGCTTCAACTAGGAAGCTATGAGACACTTGAGATTTCCTCTTCCATGGATATCTCAAGTGTAATGGTTTAGAGAAGTGTTTCACACTTTTGATCACACATATTTGGTGCCCACCATGGGGCTGACATTTATTTTTGGCTCCATTTCTTTCACTTTTGATTGTTTGCTATCGCAAGTTTGGCAATTTTATTTTTGTAGGCTCAATTTAAGTTGTACGACATTTCTTATTATACCTAGGCAACATTTCATTATATTGCTAGGTGACACTTTTCATTTTCTAAAGTATTAATCTTTCATAAAGAGAAGTATCACCTAGTCTTATTGTTAAATATATTACACAACCTTTATAAGGTATATCATTTGACTCTAAATGTCATCATGCTTCTATAAGGTCCATCGTACAATTTTTTGATAGATGAATTAACTGTCACCTAAAATTTATTTCTGTCATAGTCTGAATCTAGGCCGAGATCACTTGATTCTTCCTCCATTTTTTGATTTCCTGGTATTCTAACATTGACTAATAAGTGGTCTTGCAAGGATATTGCTTCCTTTTGCATGATTTTTATGCCCTAACTTGTGGTTTTTTAGGGTCTTTCTTGTCAAAAGATCTCAATATCTTTATGCCTACTAATGTTTTGTGATGTAGGATTGGCTTGTCAAAGACTTCATCTTGAAACTACTAATGCTTTATCTTATAGGTTTCCTTGGAGATATAAATAAACTATGTGTTTTCTTACATTTGATTTATAGGCACCTATATTAACTAGAAGGCTTCTTGTTTTGTGATTGGTTGAGTAGTAGGAGAGTATGCTCTTTTCCTCTTCCAAAATAAAAAATCTAGACCTACTTAGTTGATCACTTACAATTAGTCTTGGGTAAATAATTATGTTCTTGATTTGTTTGGGAGAAACTATGGAGTAGGAGACTATTATATTTTCCCCATGAGAAAATCATAAATCTAGACCTCCACTAGCTATCCATTTCTTTTCTTTCATTTACCTTTAGAGGGCTTGCCAAAAGAGTAATCTTTTGGGAATGAACCAAGTGGGGAACAAGAAAATCCAACTACTCCACCCCACTATAATTAAAATATTTTCTCAATCCAAAGAGAGAGAAGACTTTGCTACTTTCTATTAGGAATAACAGTCCACAATACAATTGAGAGGGGGGTGAATCAGTTGTATGACAGATTATTAAACTTTAAAATTTAAGTAGCAGGAATACTAGATCCAATGAACAAAAACACAATAACACAATATTTTGGTCTCAGGGAAACCCTATTAAAGGTAAAGCCCCAGTGGAAATTAGCACCCACAAATGATCCACTAAGAGTATATTTATCCTTGTTAGAAGATATAGCCCTGTTAGGAGCTTATTGAAACATTACAGTACATAGTCCTTGTTAGAGGACAGACCCTATTAGGATTCAAGAACAAAAGGGAGGGCTCATTGCCTAAGGCTCACTGCCCAAAGAAGGTTAAGTCCACCTTCAAAACTCACTATTTGCAACACAAGTGTATATGAAGAAATACACAATCTTTTTGAACTGTTATGGCAGCAATTGTCTTTTCTTGATCAGTTCCAATGAAGTCCACCAACAAACCTCTACTCTACATACAAAAGACACAAGTTCATATCTTTTACAACCTCTCTATATCATATTCTTATCATCCATCTCTTTTCCAAAAGAAAAGAACTTTTATTTATACCTTATTACAATTCTCATGAACAGGTCAGCCCATAAGGCTTTCCTAATTTCAAACAATTACATAAACCCTTTCTAAGATACACATGGTATCTAAAACAATTATATAATTATTACATCACAATAATTAAGGACCAACATCCTTAATTCATGTTCGCCAAGCATAACACATGCTACATCTCCCAAGTCAGCTTCTAAATGAGTCTTCTCTAGAACACACACCACAGATGATGTCACCAAGAGTTCTGTACCTTGTGATGACCAGTGAACATCCTTTAGTACCTTTTCTATCATCCCTCAAGCTTGTATACTTTGAATCCATATCATCTGGAATATATACCATAATCACAGAGACTAACTCTGGCATTTCTCATTGTTACAATGCAGTGACCAGTCTTCACCAAAACATCTGTAACTCATCCAGTATGAAACATTACATGATGTAATCTTGGATATAAGATCACAACATCCTCCTAAACTCTCATATGTCTTTGCAGCATCTGAAATATCTATACAATGTTTGTACACTGTGATAACCAGTCTATTTTTCTCACAAAAACAAATGTTGACATCAATGACAAAACATAGATGACAATAGTATGACTGCCCATTTAGTAACATAGTGATTAAATATATTAATGTCTCGATCAAATCCCCATTCATTAGCAATATCCAACACTTTCTATTCCTTATGCTTCTTCATGTGTAGGGCCTAGTTGCCTAAATCTTGCTAAGAGAGGTTATACTTGATTGGGCACTTGAAATCTTGTTTACAAGGTTACAAGGGGAATACATTCATTTTGTGTAGGGCTAAAAGGTATAAATATTTCTTGTGAGAACTATACATCTTGGGTTCTTGTAGGGCTATAGGCCTTAATTCCTCTTGAGGGACTACAAGGGGTGGTCATGAATGGATGCCCTTACTAAACACCTTAGGAATTAGAAGCTATCCTTTTTGGTCATGTGCTTTCCTTTGTGAAAAAATTGATCCAAGTGGACTTAACTTGGATCACCCCAAGACACTCACCATATGTACTCCCTTGGATGCAAATCCATGACAAAGCCAACATCACTTTGTGTGATGCGAAGGGGTACCAAGTTGTGGACAAAGGTTAGAACACTACCTGCTTGACCTTAGGTAGGTTGCTTGATGTGTCTTCTTGTGCTAAGACTTGTGGAAACTTTTGTTGAACATACTCTTGATAAAATTTAACATTGTTAAACCTTACTAAGACTTCACATATGCTTGTATCCACAAGGTTTCTTTATCCCTTATTGGATTTTTTTAAGACTATTGCTTGGTCACTACATGCTTTCAAAACAAAACTTGTCTAGGACATGCTCCAAACTTGTCAATCAAACTTGCAATCCTTTGAACTAAACTCTTAGAAAAAGCTTAAACATTTTCACTATTGCTTCTCCATTGCTATCCTTAGCTTATATTGTTATTTGGTACATTCCAACATGTTAGGAATTGCCTCTAGCTAGAAAAGATTACTTTGATCTCTTGATTACATACTTGGCTAGAATAATTCTCACTTGTCCACCATCTCTTTGATCAACTCTCTTGGATTCTCTAATCAATCTCTTTCTTGTTCACAAGTGTCATACGTAGGGATCTCCCCACAGCTTGGACATTTTGTGACAAGTTATCTTTACTCTATATCTCTTACACTATTACACTTTGGCCAAGTGAACATTTTTACTTACCTAGCTTGAACACCAAGTCATCATAAGCCATCCTATTTGGCTTTGGACAATCATCTTTCATGCCAATCACAACTAGATCATAGATACATGAAATAAAATAACCTAAAGCTATCTTTGATAACTCAACTAAAGAAGGTCCTTTACCTTTTGGTTTCAAACCTTTTGCTAATATCTCAAGCTAATCAACTCTATCCTCTCCTAGATTGGCACATAGTATTTCTTACACTCCAATCATGGATGAATGAAGAAAGAGGATTGGGGAATTCCTAAAACAAATGGGTGATAAACGCTTTGGACAAGAAAACCAAGAACCTCCCAACTATAGACATGGTTCACAACATGACTCACAACACACTAGACATGGATTATATTGCTCACAAGTGTTGGAAATATTCAGGAATTAACCGAGTTACTGAGAGGGGAGGGGTGAATCAGTAACTCCAAATTTTCTTTCAATTACAGATGTATTAACATATAGTTCACCTTTTTCTTATGCATATAGAAAGCATGAAACTTAAAAGCATTCACAACAATGACACATAGATTTGGTTACCCAGAAACCTTCCAAAAAGAAAGTAAAACTGGGGTGGGGATGAAACCCACAAAGCTTTAGTACTGCAATATAAAGTTGGCCGGTTAAGGCTTACAATTGATCACTTCTGATGATCTGCCCTGCTAGGAGCAATAAGGATTGCTAAATCCACCCTGTTAAAGGATTTACAAACATACAATGAAGTATGCACTCGGTAAAGAGATTTTACAAAAGACTGTTAAGTCTACCCGGTTAAAGGATTTTAGTACTGATTCACTTGTTAGGATGAAACAATAGATCTCTTGCTTTGCAACTGGATTGTTGATTGAGATTCACTGATGTACTGATCACCTTCTGTGATGAATTTCTCTTTGCTGTTCCTTATAATGCTGTAGCCCTTTGTAATTCGCTTATCTCTACCTTTCTTTCTTCTTCACATTCATACTCATTTTATTTTTACAACATTGTTTATATACAAGTCTAAACAATTAATTAAAATTACAATTACAAAGTCGGCTTGACAAATAAACATAAGTGCCACTAAGTCGGCCCAAGTATGGTTACACGGTTCCTGCAAACTAACTCGGTGAGTTTCTGATACTCGGCGTCCACTGCATTACTCGGCATCATCATGCACTCGGTAGAAGTGAAGGCACGGTTCATACTAACCACTTGGTAGGTTTTGAAATCGGTAAATATTGGTGACTCGGTAGACATAATGTTACTCGGTTTACACTGTCTTGCTCGGTTTGCACTATCTTGTTCGATTTGCACTGTCTTGCTCGGTTTGCACTATCTTGCTCGGTTTGCACTGTTCTGCTCGATTTGCACTGTTCTGCTCGGTTTGCACTATTATGCTCAGTTTGCACTGTTCTGCTCGATTTGCACTGTTCTACTCGGTTTGCACTGTTCTGCTCGGTTTGCACTGAGAATGCAAATAAGTGTTGTCACTAGTGGCAATTCTGCTTAATGCCAACAATCTCCCCCTTTGGCATTAGTGACAAAAACACTTATTGCCCAAAACTTATATACATGAATCATGCTGAGATTTATTTTTGATTTTTCAAAATTTGTCTTTGTCATAGGGCTTTATACATTATCTCCCCCTTTCAATGTGCTAACTTTTCTTCTATACATGTCTTCTTCTATACATATCTTCTTCTATACAGATCTCCTTCTATACATATCTCCTTCTATACATATCTCCTTCTATACATATCTCCCCCTTTTTGACGATAATGCCAAAGGTGTATATACAAGTGATTTACAGAGAGAATCTAAAATTTGATAGAAAATCAGAATGTACCTTCATTATTAGTGCCAGGGTTCTGTCCCAATTTTCTTGCAGAATCTTGCATATTTGGATTGCAATTTGGACTTCTGCAGAGAGTTCAATCATGTGATCTGCTATAGAGAATTGATTGTCATGAATCAATGTTTTGGAATGTTCAATGTGCTTATACATTGTATTCATGATGGGAAGGATCATGTTCTGGATGTCTAGCAGTGTGGACCGGATCCTTGTGTCTTCTTTTAGTAGATCTGACTGCATATTTGATAGGTATGAGATTTTCATGTGATGAGCAGAGCTTGAACTTGGTTCAAGTTGCAACTTCTGTATGCTAATCTTCATATCCTCATCCATTTTATTCATTTTGTCCTTGACATCCTTTGTGAACTTGGCAATATTGCACAGTCTGGCCAAAAGAGAGGTGACATTCGAATAGGTAGATTCAATGTTTGACAAAACTGAAGACAATTCCACTTGATTAATAGCTATGTGTTGAGCAATGTGCTCAAGCACTTTATTGTTGAATCTCTTCTCAGCTCTTTCAACTAACTTTTCTGTCCCAGATGAATCCTCATTGTATTTATTTACTGCTTTTGCTAATTGTAGCAAAACATGTTGAGAGGAGTCTACTTTAATACCTAATGCATCAGACAAAATGTCCTTAGCATCCTTAATGATTTGATATTCCTTGTCTCTCTCCTCTTTAAGCTTCTTTTGCTTTGCTTTCCTTTGGAGGATTTCACCTATATTTTGCATTTGGTCTGCTGATAGATTTGCAAAATCTAATGTTGGAATTTCTATTTCTTCATCTAGGTCTATATCCTCTACTATATTTTTTACCCAAAAATTTTATACTCGGTTGAGCCTTAGGCTTATCTGTACTTAATGCCTTAGTAGTAGTGACAGTAGACATAGTAGGACTGGCTATAGAGACTGGCATACTATCTACTGGAGAACTTAAAGTATTTACACTTGTAGAATCAAAAACTGGAATACTTACTGCTGGAAAACTTGATGAAGTGGGAGACTGCAACTCGGTAGAAGAAATGGTGGTTGATTCTATTGTTGCTATAGGTGATTGGACAAATGTTGAAGTTGTCACAACCATGCTTGAAGGTGTCTCCGGGCTAGATGTAGAAACTTTTACTGGAGAGGTAGGAAGTGATGCAATGACTTCTGCCGCTATCCTCACAGTATCATCTACCTCAGTGGCTTCTTCTTGTTCATCACTGTCATCTTCAATGTCTTTTATTATTACTATTTCAATACTCAGTTGGTGAAGATGGTATATGTTCTTCCATGTGGCATTTGTAGCCTTCACAACTGATTCAATATTGTTGATTAGAATCAAACAAGTATTGAACTTTAGTGTCATCTTATTTTCATTTTCCTTCAATGCCTTCTTTATTTCATCATTTTTCAAGCTCGGCATTAACTGTCTCAGGGTTTGATCAAATATGTCTTTTACAGTTTGTTTGGCATTGCTCCATCTCATTTTTATTGGATCTAATAGAACTGCTGGAACCTGTGGGGCTAATTCATCAGGAGAGTATTTCCACTGTCCCATCTTTTCAATAACAGCATCTTCTATTTCCTTCTGTTCTATTTCCGATCTAGTTTCATATTTAAAAGATTTTATGTTACTTACTCCAGATCCTAATCCTTCTCTAAAAAGTTTGATCCTCTCTTGAAAGTTTAGAGGAGGCTTTTTGAATACTATATCTTTGTCTGCCTTGTCTGCCTTACCTCTTGCACTTCTCCTTGTAAATACAGTAGTGGGAGGCTTAGGTGCCTTAGTGATGAATACCTTTCCTTTCTTCTTTGCAGGTTCTGGTTCCTCTGTTTTCTCATCCTTTTCCTCTTCTTCTTCATCATTTTCTCCTTTGTCCTCGGTTAGCATTTGCATTTTGGCTATCCTCTTCTTTCCTTTGTTTACCGCCTATGGAAGCTTTATGCTTAATTCAATTCTTACTTTTTCTTCATCATATGTTCCAAAATATGGAGCTTTGGGATTGACAGGCTGATTAAGAAGGGCTTCAATGATATTCTTGGTTTCATCAATATTTACCTCATAAGGAAGAGGTTTTGCATGTACAATCCTCAGTTTAGCTGCTTGAATATATACATTGTCACAGTCCACCATGAAACAAATGTCATCCTTATAATCTTCAACCAACTTCTGTGGAATCCAGAATTTGTCGTTCATCTTCTCTTTAAAAGACTCAAAATAACTATCCATGACGCTTTCAAAATTTTCACCCATTTCTGAAATGTATTCATTTATCTCATAAAGGACTGGCACATCTTTTCTCCATACAACTTTTCCTTTGGAAGGGAAGAATTTCTGAACATAGAAGAATAAACAGACCAGTAAAGATCCAAACTTACATGGATTGTTTTTGGAAGTTTGAATGCTTTCCATGTTCTTGTTAAACTATTTTAACAATAAATTTGCAAGGTCAAATGATAAGTTATTCTTGACCACTTTGTATGATAGGTCAATAGCTTCATAGGAGACACTATTCTGTCGACTTGAACTGTATATTTTATGGGCAATTATGTGTGTACCAAACTTCAGTTCAGCATCGGTAATGCTGCTAACTTTCATGCCTCTACTGTCCCACTCGGCTAGGGTTTTCTTCTCCAGTTTCGGCCGACCTAGGGTTTTGGTAGTTTTTGCTTTGTTCAACATGGGAAGACCAGTGATTTGATGAATCATCTTCTTGGTGATCTCTATGGGTTGCTCAACCCAAATCTTGCCATCATGTACACGGCTGAGAATGTATCTAACCCATTTCTCCTGAAAGTTTCAAGGTAAATGTGCAATGTGAACTAATCCTTTATCTTCCAGATGTTTGTGCTCAGGTTTTAGAATACCATCCACACACAATTCCTCACACACAATATCTAGCTCTAGGTTTCCCATTTCTTGAATTGCACAGTTGAAATGATTGCGAATATCATTAATAAGTAGTACCTTAGGAGGAATCTGAGATTGAGCTCCGTTCAGATCTAGGGCTGCTGTAATTGCGGGCACGATCTTGAAATCTGGTGTTCTCCATTCCCCTTGGACTAACATTTTTGATCCTTTCTTCACTGAAGTGCTGGATGATGCCATGGTAGCTCATAGAAAATTCCTTTCACAAAACTTTTTGAATCGTTGAGTTGCTCTTGAAATTTTCTGCTCTCAAAGTGCTAAAGTTCACGGTGAAGAATGAGTTTGATTTCTTGCCTTTTGTTTACAACTCTGTCATTAATGCTCAGTACAAATTAGGGTATGAATTTTGACAGACTGTCACCCACTAAGAATTAATTGCTCGATAAAGACTTCGCAACTCAGTGAACTTGAGAATTCATATTGCTCCGACCTCACTCGATAAAGACTAGTACTGACCTTGCTCGGTAAAGACTGATACCGACCTTCCTGTGATCTTACTACATCTTATATGCTAATTTAGATCTTTCTTTTAATTCAGTTTTGGAACTGCTTGAAGTTTGTCTATGAGAATACAGTTCCAATGCTTTCTTGGAAATTTAGTTTGAGTCGGTAGAGCCACCCATTCCATTACTTGGACTGGTTTGCTCGGTAGATTTAGGAACCCATTGTTGTCTCACCTGTTTCCTGACCTTAGTTGCTTCATTCTTCTTTCCATCTTCAATTTCACTAGCATTCATGTAGTTTCTAGCTATGTGACTGAGTTTAGTGCATTTGAAGCATCTTACGGTAGTATCTCTTTTCCTTAGATGATGTTTTATGCAGTTCATGCCAATGTGTCCATATTCTCCACAGTAATGACATCTACACCAGGTGTTGTAGTCCCATCCAAACATTGCTTTCATAATTTGTTCTGCTAGATTGAATGTTTTGGATTTGCACTCGGATGCCTTGTGACCTTGTTTGTTACATTTGTGACAATTACCTCTGAATCTTGGTTTTTCCCTGCATTCATTTGCTTTGTGACCATGTTGATTGCAGTTGTATCATTTTCCATTGAATTCTGCTTTTTCATTGCTCCAACATTTATTTGAAGTATGTCCTATTTTACCACAATGATTACAAGTAGGTTTCTGATTTCTTTGAGTACCTTGCTTAGAAGATTCACCTTCTCCTTTATATCCAAGTCTTGCTTTTCCTTTCCGTCTATGAAGATTTCGCTCATACAGCTGATTTAAGTCTTCTTGGCTTTTCAACATTCCTTCATTTTTTTTTTTTTTGGTGTTTAGGTCATCCATCGATCTTAGATTGATTTCCTTTTCAGATCTTAGTTCTTCTCTTGTGCTTTCTATTTCTGATCTTAGATTCAGAATTTCCTCATTTGTATGAGAGATCTGATCAATTAGGTTTTCTAGCTGAAGGGTTTTATTTTGGACTTCATTGTTCCTTCCATCTAATTCATCTTTCAACTTGTTTCTTTGTTCTAAGATCTCACAAAATCTTGTTGAGTGTAGCTCTTGTTCTCTTTTTAATTTTCTCACTTCTTCCTGCAGAGACCCATTCTTTTCTAGGAGTTCTTTGATAACATTGTTTGCTTCATCTGAGCTATTTGAGGGAAAAAGATCTTCAATCTTTTCTTCAATGTAATTCTGATCATTCATCTAATTTGCAAGTTCCTTCCTTCTTCTTAGGGATTGGGAAAGATGTTCTTTTGCTTCTTTAAGTTTAGCTATGGCCATTTCCAGATCTAGCTTTTCATTTTCAATCACCTTGTTCAGTTTGAATACCTCCATTGTCCTGGATCTTTGCTCAAGCTAGTTAAGCTTTATCTTGAGAACCAGTTCAAGCTCTGATACCAATTGTTGGAAATATTCAAGAATTAACCGAGTTACTGAGAGGGGAGGGGTGAATCAGTAACTCCAAATTTTCTTTCAATTATAGATGTATTAACATATAGTTCACCTTTTTCTTATGCATATAGAAAGCATGAAACTTAAAAGAATTCACAACAATGACACATAGATTTGGTTACCCAGAAACCTTCCAAAAATAAAGTAAAACTGGGGTGGGGATGAAACCCACAAAGCTTTAGTACTGCAGTATAAAGTTGGCCGGTTAAGGCTTACAATTGATCACTTCTAATGATCTGCCCTGCTAGGAGCAATAAGGATTGCTAAATCCACCCTGTTAAAGGATTTACAAACATACAATGAAGTATGCACTCGGTAAAGAGATTTTACAAAAGACTGTTAAGTCTACCCGGTTAAAGGATTTTAGTACTGATTCACCTGTTAGGATGAAACAGTAGATCTCTTGCTTTGCAACTAGATTGCTGATTGAGATTCGCTGATGTACTGATCACCTTCTGTGATGAATTTGTCTTTTCTATTCCTTATACTGCTGTAGCCCTTTGTAATTCGCTTATCTCTGCCTTTCTTTCTTCTTCACATTCATACTCATTTTATTTTTACAACATTGTTTATATACAAGTCTAAACAATTAATTACAATTACAATTACAAAGTCGGCTTGACAAATAAACATAAGTGCCACTAAGTCGGCCCAAGTATGGTTACACGGTTCCTGCAAACTAACTCAGTGAGTTTCTGATACTCGATGTCCACTGCATTACTTAGCATCATCATGCACTCAGTAGAAGTGAAGGCACGGTTCATACTAACCACTCTGTAGGTTTTGAACTCGGTAAATACTGGTGACTCGGTAGACATAATGTTACTCAGTTTACACTGTCCTGCTCAGTTTGCACTATCTTGTTCGGTTTGCACTATCTTGCTCAGTTTGCACTGTCTTGCTCAGTTTGCACTGTTCTGCTCGGTTTGTACTGTTCTACTCGGTTTGCACTGTTCTGCTCAGTTTGCATTGTTCTGCTTGATTTGCACTGTTTTGCTCAATTTGCACTGTTCTGCTTGATTTGCACTGTTCTGCTCAGTTTGCACTGTTCTGCTCAGTTTGCACTATTCTGCTGAGTTTGCACTAAGAATGCAAATAAGTGTTGTCACTAGTGGCAATTCTACTTAATGCCAACAACAAGGTGGTTATTTAGACAATGAAATAACCGAGGAAGATATCTTATAGTTTTAGCAAGATGAATGCTTACAAAAACTCATGAAGTTGACTCTAGGTCAAAACAAAGATCAATACTTATTGCATCTAGCCTCACAAGGAGTTAAGCCACCACACAAATTTGATGTTGAGAATCTATTCAAGAAGGAAGAACTATCTGAACTAGAAATCATGAGAAAACATATGGAAGACATGATGAAACATATGCAACACTTAGAAAAAGAGAAAGAGAAACCCAACACATCTTTCTCTCTTGAGGCTATCTCTTCATTTCCTTTTGACAAAGATTTACACATGCCAAATTTTCCTTGAAAGGTTGAGTTCCCTAAATATGAGAAGTATGATGGTAGAAAAGATCCTCACGATCACATCCAAGATTTTTGTGTACTTAACATGGAGTTCTTGCATGAACCCACTTATCTCATGAGACTCTTTCCTAGGAGTCTTAGTGGTCAAGCTATGGAGTGGTTCACTAAAATATCTCATCCTCTCAAATCTTTTGACCAGCTGGTGCAAAGATTCATTCATCAATACTCCTATAACATTCAACATTCTATCACTATGCTTGACCTTTGGAACATCAAACAACATCAAGGTGAGTCTTTTTTGAATTTCCTTCAAATATGGAAAAAGCTATACTTGCGTTATTCACAACAGATTCCTGAGACCAAAAAGATCAACATATTTAGCAATTCTCTAATTCCTAAAATGAATTATGCATCACAGATGCAAAATCATACTTCATTTGATAAACTGGTTGAATCATCCATTCGCATAGAGGATGTCCTTATTTGTAAGGGTGATATCTCTCTTCAATCCAAATCCTCTTCTAGAAACCAGTATAAAAAAGATAAGAATAAATTCTGGAACAAGACTAAGGATATCATCAATGACAGAATCGTGGCTATAAATTCACAATCTATAAATGCCAAAGAGAAAGCGTTCAACCTCTCCACTATCGTGAAAGATAAATATGATAAGCCTTTGCCTCCTAAGCCTAAGAGAAAATTCTATTCTCTTGGAGAATTACTTGAGAATGCTTTGAAGACTCTTCTAGCTAACAAGATTATTACTTTGCATGACAATTCAAGACCTTACGATCTTGAAATCAAGCCTAATTGGTGGAACAAAATCACTATTGTGATTATCATTGTAACTAGGGCCATAAGATTAATGAATGCATGAAACTCAAAAATATCATTTAGGATCTAATCAATAAAAATAATATTGTGGTTGATTCTCCATAAGCAAATAATGATCACAAGGCTTTCAAAGAGCTTTTTCCTAAATTTGAAAAATGGTAATCTTCCAAGGAAAAGGATAACAAGGTTGCCTACACTTACTCTAACAATGATAATGTGATCAACATGCTTGAATCTTCTGATCACACTAAAGGAAAAGATAAAGATAAAATGTCTAATGTAGCAACTAGCTCTCAAGATCCATCAGGAGAAGCTTCATCTTCCTCCTCTTCTCCTCAACATATATCAACTTCAACAACTCAACCAAATAATCTATCGACTGCATAGGATCTTAATCTAGTTAACCAAATTTAGCACACTTCAGCTCAGATCTCTATGCTTGAGTTACTTGACATTTCTCCTATGCATAAGAAAATCCTTGATCAAGCCCTTCTTACGAAAAACATTCCTAAAGACCTAGATGTTGATAAGTTCTAGTCCTTATTCGGGTACCTTGCTTCACCTCCTTATCTCACTTTCTTTGAAAAAATTGACACATTTGTCATTCATCCTCATAATTAGCCTCGTTGCAATGAAGTCACCATCCACCAATTTTAAGTTAAATGCATTTTTATAGATGGAGGTGTAGGTTTTAAAATTTGTACTTTTAACCTAGTTAAAGCTCTCAGTTTCTCAAAACATGTTGTTGATCCCTAATGAAAAATAACAATCAAAGAATATGATAAAGAGGAATGCTCTTCTAAATCTTGGTAGTCTTTCCTATTCAAGTAGGTCCTATTCAATGAGACATCATCTGTCAAGTCATGGATATTCCTTTAGCCTACATCATACTATTGGGTCATCCTTGGATCCAAGCAATGCAAGCAGTACCTTTGACATATCATCACTGCATAAAATTCCATGATGAAGGAATTGAGATTACCATTCATGTAGATTCAACATGTACCTATAATATTCCTAAGCAATCAGATTGAATGTTTCCTCATAAAAACTAAGGATCACCTCCTGAAAAACTAGAAAAAATACGTATACTAAATCATGGAAAAATAATACTTGTCAAACCTACTAGTATGGGAACCTATCAAGTGGACACTTTTCCCAGCTTCTCAAATTCACATGGAAAATCATCTCCATTAACTACAAAACCCATTATTCATGAGGGTACTAGAATGATTAAAGCTACAATTCCCCTAGAGCTGGAAATGGATGAAAGTGATACCTTACACTACAAGAGAGCATAATCTAAAAAAAAGGATAAACATACTAAAATCTCACCTAAAAAATATGGTATGGGCTATCAACTTATGCAAAAAATGGGACATGATGGAAAAAGTCCTCTTGGTAAGAACAAAGGTCTCCTTGAACCTTTACATACTGAACTCATAAATCCCAAGGATAAAATTGGTGTTGGTTATCATGGACATAAGTTTAACAAACCTAGTAGCATCCCTAATGCATATGAGGACTCAGATGAAGAAGAAGAAGCAGAAATCTAGCCTATGACATATGAAAGAGTTGCATATTCATAATTCTAATCCAGACTATCAGGGAGAGCCTTATGTAACTTTTCAAGATCCTCAAGAACATGACCCTGGCCTTAACCAGGAGGATCTCGTCTAAACTATTGAATATAATACCACTACTACTACTACCACTGCTGAACATACTATTGTCTCTAATCATATGCATCATGATTGGGGGCAACTAGGTGACATCTCCCATATCTTGGATATGCCTCAGGGTATGCCTATTCTAGCCTACTCTTCTACTCCTACTGAGAAAACTCCTACTGAGAACACACTTCATGTGTCATATGAAAGTGATGAAGAAAATATAACCCCTAATATGACTCTAACTAATTACATCAGACATTACTGCAATAGTTCAAAAAAGACTGAAATGAATATGAGTGGGACTCTTTATTAGATGCTACTATAGAAATACGGTTTGATGTTATACATAGATACGCTCCTCCTAAAAACTTTGAAAGAGGAGATAGTTCCAATTATCAAGATCAAGATAATGATGATGATCCTTTCCACCCTTCTATGGAAATCATTCTTATGGCTCCTAGGTCATCTACTCAAAGTAACACTTCAAATTATCTAGCAAATCATGGGTACATAAGACCCCATCCTATTACAAATTCATGGAATATAGGTAGATCTAGAATCGAGATGGTTCCTATTCATGCACTTCTACCACCTGAAGAGGGACCTAGTTCTCATAATTGACTATCTCAATTAGACTCATGTAATACCTCTCTAAACTCTTCTGACTCTTCTAGGATGACTCGTGCTTGACAATGTTCTATGGAGGAAAAATTTCTTGATCTATTTGATTCATTCATGAACTATGAGGATGATACTAGTGTCTTTGCACTTGAACCTATTGACCCCTTTTCCCTTGAATCAAGTGGCTGGTCCACTTCTCATCCATCTCTCCATATAAACTAGTCATATCAACCTCATTCAACCATAATTCCCAGGTCTTCTTGATGTAACTTTGATATGCAACACAAAAATCAAAAGTACAAGAATCTGGACTTATATATAAAGATCACCATGTCCCATCTAATCAACATGTGATAACAAAGAAAAAATAAATAATCAAAAGGCCATAGGGGTCCTTAAAGAGAAGAAGAAAATCAAAGCAAAAATAGATCTTGAAATCCATCATCCAATTGAAATTAAAAGTATCTCAAAGAAAAGAAAAATCAAAATCTATGTGGATTCCCAAGTTAAGAGACTTGGATATAAAAGGAAAATCAAAGTTTCTATTCAAGCTTCCAACTCCTTATGACTCCCCACTTCTTTCCACCATCATTAACTCTTATATCTCTCATTTCTCTCAACTCCATCATCACTTTCCTAGAAGTGCACACTGGTATCTACTCATCGGTAATGACTTGGTTCAGAAATATCTCTATGGTACTCTCCCTAAGTGTTTAGAATGGGGGAAATCTGACAAAGGGTTAAGAGATGTCCATAAGGGTATTTGTGGATCTCACTCAAATGATATTTACTTGACTATGGAACTCTCTACAATTGAACACTATGGGTTGGATACTTCTATCACTACTACAACATTTAGTTCTGAAACTTCTCAGCTGGTTACTACTACAAATTGTAGTGTTCTCAAAGAGCCTCTCAACACTCTTCCTCTATAGTGGTTCCGCAACTAAGATTTTTTTCTTTTGTACAATAATCTATGATCCTAAAAAAAATATTCTAAAAAGCATATACAGTCCTAAAAAATCCTAAAAATTGTAAAATGTCATGAAAAATAACAAAAAAATTAGAAAAAGAGAAAAATCATGCCTTGGTGAAGACCTGGAAACATGTGCCTTGGTAGAAAAAATAGAAATAAAATTCCAAATGGTGAAAAATTGGCAAGAAAGTGTCACTTGTAATCAGTGCTCCATCTATCAACATGTGACTGAGCTCTTCTCTCCCTTCATCCATCTCACTCTTTGTTTTGTTGTGTCATCTTGGGGCTAGAACTTGTCTTGTCTTATCCCCGGTCCTTGTCTTTTTCCTGGGTGCAATCATACTCCTATATGAGATGTCATTCATTTATCACTTGGTCAATCTTTTGAGGTTAACTTGATTAAATTTATCATTCCTTCCTGTTGGACATTTTATCACTAAAACTTCTTCGTATTTCTCAACACCCCAATCCTTTAGTGTTTCTCAACACTACTATTTGGACATTACTATGTTTCTTAACACATATCAGATCTTGCACTATTCACTGTGCATTTTTACTTTGACACTAGCACAAAGGTGTTTTCTTAACACCCAACACCACATTACATCCAAGAAATCTAAAAACAACTAAGCTATATTGAACTATTTTCTTGTGTGTTGTCTGTTATCATTGATTTTCACTTGCTATGTCTTCTAAGTTCACTTGATGATGTATACTTGACTAGAGACTCACGACTGGGGGAATAACATATTTTCTTTGATTTATACTAGTGGTGTGATTTCAATGATCTTAAGTTGTCTAATAACTAGGTGTCTGTGATAAGAGCCTCCATCATGATTGGAATTTCATACATACCTTGATACTCTTTATTTAGATACTTAGGTGAGGTTAGAATTATCTCCTTGTCTATTTCTTATGTTATCTTACAACATTAACTTGGAAACCATGTTTAGGTCATCTCAATGCCTATGTCTTGATGCTTACACGTGTTTCCTACATCTCATCTGATATGGTCATATTCATATCTTCATGTTTTCTCTCATAATAGTGATGGTTGTACTAACCTTTGATGTCCCAAACACTCAAATAATGAGAACTAATAGTCTACAAGATCGGTGACTTGACTACTCCAAAAGTGTTAGTTGTATTGGTATTCTTAGGCTGCATTTAGCTTTTCATTTTTGGTTCTCTTGAGCTATGCACTTCCTTTTCACTTCTTCATTTGTCTCTACTGAGATAATCAATTGCAAATCCTTATTTTTTATCCTATTCTTTGAGATCGAAATCAAAATTCCAAATCTTCTAATGTAGTGGATTGCTGACGCTATCACTTCCTGCTTGCTTCTACCTTTATTTTATGGACTTTTGAGGCTTATCATTTCCCCTTGCATCCCATTTCAATTTCGATCCTGAGGGGGCATGACAATATAGCAAGTCTTTTAGTCGATCAAATCTCTTAATCTACAAATCTAGTAATCGAACTAAATCTGAAATTGGTCAAGTTAATCGGGACTAAACATCATCGCCTAGGGCATCTCAGCTTCATCGCTTCATATCAAGTTGGGGTTCTCCACATCTCCTTTCTAAAAGAGTGTTCTCATCACTTCATATCAGTTCACTCATACATGCTGCTTTTGATCTCTTGGAGCATATCAGGTTCATTAGGACCCATATCAATCTAGTATCATCTCTCAGATGATTAGCTATCTCAATCTCCTTGGATAGATATTCAGTCTCATTGCTTCATAATAGGATGGATACTCTCCTCTTACTTATAAGTCTTTGATCAATCAGGTTCAGATTCTGATCTCTATTAGCTATCCTTGACATCATCACTCTTTGATTCAATGTGTTCCTAGATTTCTCACACATTAGTCAAAGAGGGGCAAATATGATCACCTAAAATTGTTCTAGTAGAACATGATCCCTCTCTTGATTAAATCATCTCTTTGCTAACCATCATTATGTAGAGTAACTCTTAAAATCCCCTTTACATAATTAAATCTAAAATCTTATATCAAACTTATACTATGGTCTAATTTCTAGAGCTTGCATATTTTTTAATTGCTAAAACATTGAATTTAATATAAATTTCCTACACTTTTATTAAAAGAGCACATTCACATGTGTACACCCACTTAATCTTGATTAAGTAGCATTTAAAATGGATTTGTGCTTTGAAAATTGCTATTTTGTCTAAATCTACCTAACATTTCCCTTTTGCCTCTTAATCCTCACCATATTTCTACCTAACCTTGCATCTCTTTGCATATTATTTTGCCTCTTCATCTCAATCACTCATTCTTTTGCCTCTTAATCTTAGCCCATAATTCTTGAGGCAATTCCTTTAAAAGGAAGCTCTTCCTTGGCACAAGGGTCCATTCTCTTGCATTCTAGTTCTAATTTTTTTTGCCATCTAGATCATTTTAAGCTTTTACATTCTAACTTTCTTGTAATCTTGTCATTTGAATTCTTAGCATAGTTTCATTTCTAGCTTAATCTTGCATTATTAATCTAGTTTCTTTCTTACATTTCTTCATAGATTTATCTTTTGCATTCTCATTCTAGATTACTAATTTTTTGCATACATTCTTAGCTTAATCTCATATTTCTTAGCTTTCATCCTTGCATCTTAGATTCATTCTTGCACTTTGAATCTTCCATTTTGGAGTATTCAAGTCACTAATCCTCTATGCCAATTTGATGAGCATCATGAGAGGGATTAAACTCGTTTGAACTAGGAAGATATGAGCTGCTTCTTGAGATTTCCTCTTCCATGGATTCTCTCAAGTGTAATGGTTCATAGAAGTGTGTCACACTTTTGATCACAAAAAAGGAAGAAGCTTGTGTAGGTATTTGATGAATAATGATTTTCTATTTATGGAATTAAACCAATTTGGTATTTATGTCTACACCATTTTGAGTTGTTATTCATGTTAACTATGCTAATATGTTGCATTATAGTAAGATATTTATATCATGTTATTATAGTGAGGTATTTATATAATCAAATTGGTTAGATTTCAATAATCCATATTGTGCTGTGAATTTTTTTTGATCTTGATTTTGTAAAACCTTTTATCATCAACATTTTGGATCACACTCTATAATCCATCATCAAGATGCAAGAGAGCAACATAAGCAAAAAATGATGTTAAGTAGCAGACCAAGACTCAATAAAGGGCGGGGGGGAGAAAGGGAAGAAAGAGAGGGAAACACACACATCAAGGAAGACAATACCCAAAATCTCAAAATAAAAGGAAAAGAACAATAATCCATCCAAAAAACTACACAATTGAAGCCCCCTAAGAAACAATAGAAAACTAAAACACACAAAACAACAAAAATTAAAAACAAAAAAGTATAAAAATGAATTAAGATAAATATTATAAAAATAAATAAAAAACAAACAAAGATAATGAAATTAAATCAAATACTAAAAATAAAAGGAAAATAAAATAAAAAGAAACACAAAAAAATAAATAATACTAAATAAAAATTAAAAAACTACAAAAGGAAAATGGGGAAATTAGGAAAACAGAAAAATGGACAAAAGGAAATAAAACACAAAGGTAAGAAATGAGAACACATTCTAAAACAACAATGAAAAGACCAACAACTCTAACAAGGAAAGAACAAAAAGATATAAAATTTATCTAATGTATTAAAAAATCATAAAAAATAAATAATAGACTAAAAAAATCACAAAGGAAAACAAACCTAGAAGTAAAAAAAACAAAACAAAGACCCAAAAATGCTAAGTATAAACAATTATAAGAGTTCACAAAAAAATAGAAACATGATAAGGACAAAAAAGGGGGAGAAGACAATAGGTAAAAATAAAAAGAACAAAGGAGACTAGAAAAAAAGAAGACCGATCAAACTAAAGAGTGAAACATGAGAAAATGAAGAAAAAGAAAAATAACACAGGTAAGGTAACCACTAAAAAAGGAGAGAGAGAGAGAGAGAGAGAGAGAGAGCACCCTAAATAAATCAAGTGTTCTTATGGATCCTATGGTTTTCCATTAAGGTCCTTAGAGTCCTCTAGTTGTGTTAGGACAATGGGTTAATCATTGGACTCTTTTGTAAGACCATAGTTCCAAGATTGGCATCCTCTGAGCCCTTGGTTAACTATTGGTCAATGATGATCCAAAAATCTAGGCTTAGGTTTTTTTTTTTTTTAATATGCTTGGATCCACTAAGGATCATAAAAATAAGATTAAGACCAAGTTTGGTCATCAAATTTGCAAAATTGCAAAATATACTAAAATGCTCAAAAGTTGTCAAGCAACTTTTGAGCAAACTTGACAACTTTTGTTAAGAACTTGTAAACCATCTCCCAAATGGCTATTAGTTCAAATATGTTATGTAACCATTGGGAGTGCCTACATAAGCCCTTTTAGGTAGATGGTAGGAAAAGCATGTAATTTTGGCATTCAAAACCAATAAAATATAACCATTTCTCTGCAAATCCCAAGGACCAGTGATCTGTACAGATTGGTATGGATAGTAGGGCATTAAATTATGAGCCCAAAATTTCACCTTGTAAACCTTCTTTCATTTTCATTTGGTTTCATGTGTTGATCATTCATAGTTTGAAAGATATTAGATTTGCAATCTCACTGCCTGGCTTGTAGGCTTAAAATCAGGGTTTCAAATAAAATTGAGTGTTCTACTCAATTCCACCATGGGAATCTATTTCCCCTTGGTGGAATTCAAGTTTTGTTTATGTACTTTGAGAATATGTAGGTTAGGAGTGGTAACTTGTAGGGAGATGGATTTTCCATGATGCCCTAGGTGTACATCTCTATGTGTGCACCTGCAAGCGACCGAGTAAAGTCATCACAATTTATGATTGGGGATTCACCAAGACCTCTAATTCAGGATATAAGGCCCTTATGTATGCCCTCACATTTTCCCATCATTGGTTTTGGAATTTGGTTAAGGGAACTAGCACTTGTAGTACATTTGCAGGCCTAATTAGGACTAATTATTGTGCCTAGACTGGATACTTTCCTGTCTTCCTTTCAGTTTCAGACCTTGGTGCTTGGATACGATCCCTTAGGGCCAAAAGAGTATCAAAATCTCCAATTTTTTTAGTATGTTGTGTGGAAGTATTTTGGGATAAAACCAAAATCACTTCGAGGAAGGGCTACAAGCCTAAACCTAATTTTGTGAAGCAACTATGTCATATGAGTTGCTAGTAAGTGAAAGAATGATTGGAAATATAAATTGAGGACCTAAATAGACCAGATCATTGAGTATAGGTCACCCCTAGTCCTATGAGAAATTTCATGGGTAATTTTTCATAAATTGGGTTAGAGTGTTTCATAGCCAATCTTGGTAATTGGTGTTTGGGACTTGGTGAGACCTAGTGAGTAGTTTTCCCTTGGGGTTTGGGGTTGTGATAACCTTGTGCCTTGTCCTTACTACACTTGTGATAGGTGTAGAGCACATTTCCCTTAAATTTGGGTGTATAGGGAATCTTTCCTTATCATTTATCATTGTTTGAAGCTTCTAGTACCCACTTTGCATCAAGTATGAAGACAAATGTGGTAGAAGATGAAGAAGAAAAGATAGAAAGGTATATGAATGGTCTTAAGGTGTCCATTCAAGAGGAACTTAGCCTACACTACCCCACCATAGTAAAAAAGTTCTATCAAATGGAACTCAAGGTAAAGGAGAAGTGGAAGAGAAAACAAGAATTTGGTAAGGGAAAGAACAATGTCAGTGGGAAGAAATTTAGAGGAAGAACCTCTTGGAATAGAGGACAGAATAGTGGAAACAATAGCAGGATCCCTAACCAATCAGACAAAGCATAGTGATTCAAACTCAAGAGGAAACTATAGAGGGAGGAGATCTTTCAATAGAGGGAGAACAAACACAGGAAGAGGAAATGGACCCCTAAAGTGTTACTACTGCAATCAGTTGGGACACCATGCATGAAAATGCCTTGAGAAGAGAAACAATAATAATCAAGGTGAAAGAAGAGCACAACTCATTCAAGAGGAAAAATAAGAGGACAATGAAAATGCAAGGGACTTAGAACCAGAGGAAGGAGTATGTTTGATGATGAGACAAGTCTTTCTCCAAGTACCACAAAGCCAAGAACCTCCACAAAGGAAAACCTCTTCAGGGCAAAGATCAAATGCCATGGAAAGGTATGTAATTTGCTCATAGATTCTTGTTCAATTGAAAAATTGGTATCTAGTGAAATGGTTCTAAAACTAAATCTTCCTAAGAAGCCACATCATTTTCCCTACCATGTCTCTTGGCTAACTAAAGGTCAACAAACATTAGTGACTGAACAAGCATGGATAGAATTTTCAATTGCAAACTTTAAAGATAAAGTTCTTTGTGATGTTGTTGAAATGGATGCCTCCCACATTCTTCTAGGAAGGCCTTGGCAATATGATGTAGATGTCATACATCATTGTAGGAATAATACCTTCTCCATCACCAAAGAGGGAAAAACCTTCACCATGAAGCCCCTGCCTGACAATAAAATAGAGAAAGAACCTACTGTCATCATCATGGGTGAAAAGGAAGTGTTGAAAACATTGAAGGAACTTGAAACTGAAGCCTTTTTCCTAATCTCCAAACCCAAGGATAGTATAAGGTTTGATAAAAATGATCCTATACCAGATGAAGCCAAGAAATTGCTTTAAAAATATAGTAATGTCACTACTAGTGACCTTCCCACAAGCCTTCCTCCCTTAAGAGATATCAATCACCAAATAGACTTAATACCTAGTTCCTCATTTCCTACCAAGGTCCCATACAAAGTGACACCAGTTCAACATGCATAGATTGCAAGGCAAGTTAGTGAACTATTAGAGAAGGGAATAATTTAGAAAAGCCTCAGTCCTTGTGTTGTCCCATCAGTCTTAGCCCCTAAAAAGGATGGAAAATGGAGGTTATGTATTGACAACAGAGCCTTAAACAAAATAAATATAAGATATAGGTTCCCCATCCCAAGAATGGAGGATTTTCTTGATCAACTTGGAATTGCTTGTTATTTTACAAAAATTGATTTAAAATCAGGCTATCACCAAATCAAGATAAAGCTAGGAGATGAATGGAAGACATCATTTAAAACAACTAAAGGTTTGTTTGAGTGGCTTGTTATGCCATTTGTCTTGAGCAACACTCCTAGTACATTCATGAGGCTCATGAATGATATTTTCATTGATTTTATTGGTAAGTTTGTAGTCATATATTTGGATGACATTTTGATTTACAGTTATTGTAGAGAAGAACATCTTGATCATGTTGAGTAGGTCTTAAGGAGACTTCATCAGCAAAAGTTAGTGATTAACTTAGAAAAGTGTATGTTCATGAAGAAGGAACTTGTCTTCCTATGATTTTTCATCTCCCAAGGCACCCTCAAAGTGGATCCAAAAAAGGTTGCAACAATTGTCAACTGGCCTACACCAAAGAACCAAGGTGATGTTAGAAGCTTTCATGGACTTACAAATTTTTATAGAAAGTTTATTAAAAACTTTAGCCATGTGTGTGCTCCTATGTCAGACACTATAAAAGGTGGAAAAAAGACCAGATTTGAATGGACTAAAGAAGTTACAGATGCATTCCAATATCTCAAGAATAGAGTGGCCCAATACCCAATCCTAGTGCTCCTTGACTTCAATAAGGTCTTCACTATTGAAATAGATGCAAGCAACTCAGCTATAGGTGCAGTCTTGAGCCAAGAAGGTAAGGCCATATAATTTTTCTCAGAAAATTGAATGATGCAAAGAAAAGATACTCTACATATGATTTAGAACTTTATGCAATGGTACAAGCCCTGAAAAATTGGAGACACTACTTTCTCCCTAAAAAATTCATTGTTTACACTGATAACCATGAACTAAGTTTTCTTAATAGTCAGGAAAAGCTTGAAGTCAAACACATCAAATGGATGGACCAATTGCAGGCCTATACTTTCAATATAAAGCACAAAAAGGGAGTGGCAAACAAAGTGGTTGATGCCCTAAGTACAAGGGTTGGATTAGTTGAAGAAGTAAAACTTCAAAGTGTAGGGATTAACTCCCTAAAACACTTATATGTAGATGATCCAAAATTTGGAGAAATTTTTGAGGTATGCACTAAAATGGTGGGCAAATACCATACTGATTTTTTTGATTTCTTGATTCAGAATGGACTCTTGTTTAAAGGAGCCCAATTATGCATCCCTAAATGTTCCATAGGAACAAATATTGTCAAAGAGAAATATTGTGGTGGCTTAGGTGGTCATTTTGGGATAGATAAAATCATTGATTTAGTGAAAAGAAGTTATTTTTGGCCAAGAATGGGGAATGAAGTCAAGAAGTTTGTAGAATCTTGTACTATTTTCCAACAAGAAAAAGGGCTATCCACTAACCAAGGACTATACCAACCCCTACCAATTCCCACTAGGCCAAGGGAATCAATCTCAATGGACTTTGTAATGGGTTTGCCAAGAAAAAAATAGAGATATGATAGTGTTTTTGTCATTGTAGATAGATTTAGTAAAATGGTGCATTTTGTTCCTTGCAAGAGCACAAATGATGCTTCCCATATAGCACACATATTCTTCAAAGAAGTAGTTAGAATCCATGGTCTTCCACAAACAATAGTCTCTGATAGAGATGTAAAGTTTCAAGGTCACTTTTGGAGGACACTCTTCAAGAAATTGGGCACCAACCTAACTTATAGTTCAGTATATCACCCACAGATTGATGGGAAAACTGAAGTGGTAAATAGGTCACTTGGAAACCTCCTAAGATGACTGACTAAACAACATTCCCAAAGTTGGGATATGATCTTACCTTAGGCAGAGTTTTCCTTTAATGATTCAATGAATTGGTCCACTGGAAAGAAACCATTCCAAATAGTGTATGGACTTCATCCAAAAGGTCCCTTAGACTTGGTGGAGTTACCCTATGATTTCAGAGTTAGTGCACAAGGATAGGACTTAGCTAAACTAGTCTCTAAAGTGCAAAAAGAGGTGAAAGAGGAACTACAATAGTCCACCATGAAATATAAGGCATAGGAAGATAAAAGAAGGAGAGAATTTCATTTCAAGGTTGGAGACAAAGTATGGGCATACCTAAGGAAGGAAAGACTCCCTAAAGGTAGATACTCAAAGCTGCACATGAAGAAAATTGGACCATGCACCATCCTCAACAAGATGGGTGAAAATGCATATGAAATTTCTTTGCCTCCCACCTTACTGATTTCTCCTATTTTTAATATTGCAAACCTTACCCCTTACCAATGTGTTGCAGATGTTTCTAATGTGCAGGGTCCACATGAAGAAGATAATGGAGACTATGTGATAGATCTCCCACCAAGCAAGAAAATGGAGTTAGATAAAATTCTAGAATCCAAAGTGCTGAAGCAAACAAGAAATAACAAGTGCATGTAGTACTTAGTGAAATAGAAAGGACTCCCTCCAATAGATGCTACTTGGATGATAGAGGCATAGATCCAACAACATGGCACCACTGTTAACTAGTTAACCTCAAGTGGGAACTTGAGTTCAAATCTCATGGGGAGTATGGTGTAGGAGCACCCTAAATGAATCAAGTGTTCTTATGGATCCTAGGGTTTTCCATTAAGGTCCTTAGAGGCCTCTAGTTATGTTAGGACAATGGGTTAATCATTAGACTCTTTTGTAAGACCATAGTTCCAAGATTGACATCCTTTGAGCCCTTGGTTAACTATTGGTCAATGATGATCCAAAACCCTAGGCTTAGGTTATTTTTGTGTTTTCTATTCTTGGATCCACTAAGTATCATAAAAATAAGATTGATACCAAGGTTGGTCATCAAACTTGCAAAATTGCAAAATATACTAAAATGCTCAAAAGTTGTCAAGCAACTTTTGAGCAAACTTGACAACTTTTGCCAAGAACTTGTAAACCAATTCCCAAATAGCTAGTTAGTTCAAATATGTTATGTAACTATTGGGAGTTCCTACATAATCCCTTTCAGGTGGGTGGTAGGCCAAGCATGTAATTTTGGCATTCAGAACCAATAAAATATAACCATTTCTCTGCAAATCCCAAGGACCAGCGATCTATATGGATTGGAATGGATAGGAGGGCACAAAATTCTAAGCCCAAAATTTTACCTTGTAAACCTTCTTTCATTTTCATTTGGTCTCATGTGTTGATCAATCATAGTTTGAAAGATATTAGATTTGCAATCTCACTGCCTAGTTTGTAGGCTTAAAATCAGGGTTTAAAATAAAATTGAGTGTTTTACTCGATTCCACCATGGGAATCTATTGCCCCTTGGTGGAATTAAATTTTTGTTTATGTAATTTGAGAATATGCACTTTAGGAGTGGTAACTTGTAGGGAGATCGATTTTCCATGATGCCCTAGGTGTACATCTCTATGTGTGCACCTGCAAGAGACTAAGTACAATCATCACAATTTGTGATTGGGGATTCACCAAGACCTCTAATTCAGGATATAAGGCCCTTATGTATGCCCTCACATGTTCCCATAATTTTTTTTGGAATTTTCTTAAGGGAAATAGCACTTGTAGTGCATTTGCAGGCCTAATTATTGTGCCTAGACTAGATACTTTCTTGTCTTCCTTTAAGTTTCACACCTTGGTGCTTGGATATGATCCCTTAGGGAAAAAAGGGTATCATAATATCCAATTTTTTAAGTATTTTTTGTGGAATTATTTTGGGATAAAACAAAAATCACTTCGAGGAAGGGCTACAAGCCTAAACCTAATTTTGTGAAGCAACTATGTCATATGAGTTGCTAGTAAGTGAAAGAACCATTGGAAATATAAATTGAGGACCTAAATAGATTAGATCCTTGAGTATAGGTCACCCTTGGTCCTTTGAGACATTTCATGGGGAATTGTTCATAAATTGGGTTAGAGTGCTTCATAGCCAATCTTGGTAATTGGTGTTTGGGACTTGGTGAGACCTAGTGAGTAGGTTGACCTTGGGGTTTGGGGTTGTGATAACCTTGTGCCTTGTCCTTACTACACTTGTGATAGGTGTAGAGCACTTTTCCCTTAAATTTGGGTGTATAGGGAATCTTGCCTTATCATTTATCATTGTTTGAAGCTTCTATTGTCCACTTTGCATCAAAGAGAGAGAGAGAGAGAGAGAGAGAGAGAGAGAGAGAGAGAGAGAGAGAGATGAATAAATAAAGGGGGTCAAAGGTGTTCCTAAGGGAGGAAAATAAAGGATTCCATGAGTTACTAAGGATCCAACCATCATCACCATTTAGGTTGGAGGGTTTATTATTGATTTCAATTGCCACCTTAAGCTTCCTTTTAAAGAAGTTTTCCTCCCCTATCACAATTTGAGTGTCCTCAAAGAAAATATGATGCTTAGTGGATGAGGAGTGCTCCACTAAAGTTACTTTTAGAGTACATCCTATTGGAAATATTCAAGACTATCTAGGTTACTGAGAGGGGAGGGGTGAATCAGTAACTTCAAAAACTTTTAACAGATTCAGATCTCGGTATGCACTGTTATACTCGGTAAGTACTGATTTGCTCAGTATGTACTTGATCTGCTTGGTATGTAATGATCTGCTCAGTATGTATTGATCTGAATAAGTGTTCTCACTAATGACAATCATGCTTAATGCCAACAATCTCCCCCTTTGGCATTAGTGACAAAAACACTTATAGCCAAAACTTATATACAAGAATCATGTTGAATCTCTCTTTTTTTGATTTTTCAAAATTTATCTTTGTCAAACTACTGTTTATGTTTATACATTACATGACTCCCTTATATAGAGTATTTTCTCCCCCTTTTGTATTATACACTTTCTCCTATACATTGTCTCCCCCTTTTTGAAAATAATGCCAAAGGTTTATATACAAGTATTTTACAGGGAGAATCCAAAATGTGAAAGAAAATTAGAATGTACCTTCATGATTAGAGCCAGAGTTCTATCCCAATTCTCTTGCATAATATTGCATGTTTGGAGTGCAATTTGGACTTTTGCAGAGAGTTCAATCATGTGGTTTGCAATGGAAAACTGATTGTCATGGAGTAATGCTTTTGAGTGAACAATGTGCTTTTGCATTATGTCCATGATGGGAAGGATCATGTTCTGAATATCTAGCAGTGTTGACCGGATTTTTGTATCTTCTTTTAATAATTCTGACCGCTTATTTGATAGGAATGTGATTTTCATATGATGTGCAGAGCTTGAACTAGGTTCAAGTTGCAACCTCTGTACACTATCCTTCAAATCCTCATCAATCTTATTCAATTTTTTCTTGACTTCCTTAGTGAACTCGACAACATTACATAACTTAGAAACAAGTGAGGTAACATTGGAATAGGAGGATTCAATATTTGTCAAAACTGAAGATAATTCTGCCTGATTAATAGCTATATGCTGAGCAACATGCTCAAGCACTTTATTGTCAAATTTCTTCTCGGCTTTCTCAATAATCTTCTCTGACATAGAGGAATCCTCATGGAACTTGTTTACTACCTCAGCTAACTATAACAAAATATGTTGAGAGGAGTCAACTTTAATACCTAATGCTTCTGACAAAATATCCTTTGCATCTTCAATAATTTTATATTCCTTGTCCCTTTCTTTTTTAGTTTCTTCTGTTTTGCTTTCTTTTGAAGGAGTTCACCAATGTTTTGCATTTGGTCTGCTGAAAGATTTGCAAAGTCTAATTTTGGAATCTCTATCTCCTCATCTAAGTCTATATCCTCTTCTACATTCTTACTTAGAAATCTTGTACTCGGTTGAGCCTTAGGATCAATTGTTATTGCACTTAATGCCTTTGTAGAAGTTATTGTAGACATTGTAGGACTAGCTCTGAAAAATGATAGACTACCGAATGGAATACTTGAAGGGCTCAAAACTGAAGTATTCACAATTGTAGAATCAAAAATTGAAATACTTACTGAAGTATCAAAAATTGAGGTACTTACTGCTGGAAAACTTGATATGGAAGTAGGTACTGAAGTAGATATAGGAGACTACAACTTGGTAAAAGAGGTGGTAGTCATTTCTGTCGATGATTCATTGAGTTGTGGTAGTGATGATTTGACATTTGATGTATCTGTGGAAGTTGTCATAATCATACTTGAAGTTATCTCCATGCTAGGTGTAGCAACTTTTGCTGGAGAGTGAGGAAGTAAGGCAATGACTTCTGCAGCTATCCGAACAATATTATCTTCCTCATCACTTTGCTTGTCTACCTCGGTATCTTCTTCATGTTCATCACTGTCATCATCAATATCCTTGATTATCACTATTTCGACACTCGGTTTGTGAAGATTATAGATGTTTTTCCATGTGGCAGTGGCACTCTTCACAACCGACTCAATATCTTTGATCAAAATCAAACAACTATTAAATTTTAGTTTCATCTTATTTTCATTATCTATCAATGCCTTATTAATTTCAGCATTTTTCAAACTTGGCATTAATTGCCTCAAGGTTTGAGCATAGATGTCCTTGATAGTTTGTCTTGCATTGGACCATCTTAACTTAATTTTGTTCAGCAGAGTTCCAGAGATTTGAGAAGCTATCTCTTCAGGTGAGTATTTCCATCTTCCTATTTTCTCGATAACAACATCTTCAATTTCCTGTTGCTCTTCCTCAGATTTGATTTCATATTTGAGAGATCTGAAGTTTGCAATTCCAGATCCTTCTTTCATATCCTTGATCTTTTCTTTTAATGAAGGAGGAGGCCTTTTGAATACTATTTCTTCACTGACTTTTCCTGACTTTCCTCTTGCACTCCTTCTTGTAAATACTGCAGGGGGTTGCTTGGGTGCCTTGGTGATAAATACTTTTCCTTTCTTCTTTGCTGGTACTTTTTCTTCTTCTTCCTCCTCATCCTTTTTCTCTTCTTCTTCTTCAAAGTCCTCTCTTTTTTCCTCGGTTGACACTAGAGGTGTGCTAGCTTGTATTTTGGCCAACCTCTTTCTTCCTTTGTTAACCGCCTGTGGAAGCTTTATACTAAGCTCAATTCTCTCCTTAGCTTCTTCATATGTCCCAAAATATGGTGCCTTAGGGTTAACAGGTTGATTAATTAGGGCTTCAACAATATTCTTGGTTTCATCAATATTTACCTCATAGGGAAGAGGTTTCACATGTATAATCCTTGGTTTTGTTGCCTGTATATACAGATTATCACAATCCACCATAAAATAAATATCATCTTTGTAATCTTCCACCAATGTTTGTGGAATCTAGAATCTATTGTTCATTTTCTCTTTAAATGATTCAAAATAGTTATCCATTATGATTTCAAAATTGTCACCCATTTCTGAAATGTATTCAATCATTTGATAAAGAACCGGCACATCTTTTCTCCATACTACCATGCCTTTTGATGGGAAAAACTTCTGAGCATAGAAAAATAAACAAACCAACAGTGAGCCAAACTTACATGGATTTTTCTTTGAGGTTTTGATGCTCTCCACGTTCTTGTTGAACTGTCTCAACAAAAGATCTGCTAGGTCAAATGACAGATTGTTCTTTACAATTTTATACGCTAGGTCAACTGCTTCACATGGAACACTGTTCTGCCGACTTGAACTGTATATCTTGTGAGCTATGATATGTATACCAAACTTCAATTCTATATCAATAATTCTAGTTATCTTCATACCTCTACTATCCCACTCGGCTAGGGTTTTCTCTTCCAGTTCCATTCAACCTAGGGTTTTTGTAGATTTTGCCTTGTCAAGCATGGGAAGACCAGTGATTTGGTGAATCATGTTCTTCATAATCTCTATTGGTTGCTCAAGCCATATTTTACCTTCATGTACTCGACTGAGGATATATCTGATCCATTTTATCTGAAAGCTCTGAGCCAAGTGTGTGATGTGAACTAAACCCTTATCTTCCAAATGTTGATGCTCCAGTTTGAGAACACCATCGACACATAGTTCCTCACAGATAGTATATATCTCTAGGGTTCCAAGCTCTTGAATTGTACACTTAAAATTACTACGAATATCATTAATAAGGAGTACCTTAGGAGGAATCTGAGATTGAGCTCCACTCGGGTCTAGGGTTCCAGCAACTATGGGCACAAGTTTGAAATCTGGTGCTTTCCATTCTCCATGAGCCAACATTTCTGAATCTTTCTTCATTTTAGCATTGGATGATGCCATGGTAGCTCGGTGAACATAGTAAATTCTTTGAGGAAAGAGAATATCTTGTTGAAATATGCTTCGAAATGCTTGACTACACTAGGAGACTTTTGTTTGTGGTGAATAGTGAACTTGATTTCACTCCTTTTGTTGAAACTTTGTCATTAATGCTCAGTATGAATTAGGGTATAGAATCAGATAGGCTATCATCCACTATGAATTAATTGCTCGGTGAAGACTCTGCAACTTGACGATCATATGAATTCATACTTCTCTTACCTTACTCGGTAACCAAATGAAGTTAGGTTACTCCCGACCTTGGTCGATGGTAACTTATACCGACCTTCTTGTGATCCTACTGTATCTTGCATACTAATTTAGATCTATCTTCCTTTCAGTTCAGGAACTATTTTGTAATATGTCTATGAAGATATAGTTCCAGTGCTTTCTTGGAGACTAGTTAGAGCTCATAGAGCCACTCTCTTCAATAGTGACTTCAGGATTGGTTTGCTCGGTAGGTTTAGGAATCCACTTCTGTCTAATCTGCTTCCTAATGTTATTTGCTTTTGCTTTCTTTTCATCTTCGATTTTGCCTAAATTCATGCAGTTTTTAGCTATGTGACCAAGCTTAGTGCAATTATAAGATATTATGGTAGAATCCCTTTTTCTCAAGTGGTGCCTTACACAATTCATGCCAATGTGTCCATATTCTCCAGAGTAATGACATCTACACCAAGTGTTGTAATCCCAACCAAACATTGCTTTAATAATTTGTTCCGCTAGATTGGGTGTTTTAGTTCTGCATTCTGATGCCTTATGACCTTGTTTGCTACATTTGCGACATATGCCTTTAAATCTTGTTTTTTCCTTGCATTCATTTGTTTTATGACCAAGCTGATTGCAATTGTAGCATTTTCCATTGAATTTTGCTTTTCCATTGCTCCAACATTTGTTTGAAGTATGACCAATTTTGCCACAGTGATTACAAGTAGGTTTCTGATTCTTTTGAGTACCTTGTTTGGAGGATTCACCTTCCTCTTTGTATCCAAGTCCTGCTTTTCCTTTTTGCCTATGAAGGTTTCGTTCATACACCTGATTCATATCTTCTTGAGATTTCAACATTCTCTCATTGATTTTCCTTTCAGCATCTAGCTCACTCATCACTCTTAAATTGATTTGCTTTTTAGATCTCAGCTCTTCTCTCATATTTTCATTTTTTGATCTTAGAGTCAAGATTTCTTCATTTGCATTGGAGATTTGATCACTAAGATTTTCTAACTGAAGAGTTTTATTCTATATTTCATTGCTCTTTCCATCTATTTCATCTTTCATCTTGTTTCTTTGTTCCAAGACTTCATAGAATCTTGTTGACTGAATTTCCTGTTCTCTTTTCAATTTTGTCACTTCTTCTTGCAGAGATCCATTCTTTTCTAGAAGTTCTTTGATTGCATTGTTTTCTTCATCTGAGCTTCTTGAAGGGAAAAATTCTTCAATCTTTTCTTCAACATACTGGTGGTCATTGATCTGATTTGCAAGTTCCTTCCTTCTTTTTAGGGAAAGGGAAAGATGCTCTCTTGCTTCTTTGAGTTGAGTTATGGCCATTTCTAGATCTAGCTTTTCATTCTCAATTACTTTGTTCAGTCTGAATATCTCCATTGTCCTGAATCTTTTCTCAAGCTATCAAACTTTATTTTGAGATCCATTGAGCTCTGATACCAATTGTTGGAAATATTCAAGACTATCTAAGTTACTGAGAGGGGAGGGGTGAATTAGTAACTTCAAAATTTTTTAACAAATTCAGATCTTAATAATAATAGATTGATAATCTAACTACATGCATGAGTAACAGAAAGAATAAAACATTCATAACACTTAAAACATAGAGATTTGGTGACCCAGAAACCTTCCAAGTAGAAAGTAAAACTGGGGTGGGGATGATACCCACAAAACTTCAATACTGCAGTATAAATTTTGCCGGTTAAGGCTTTACAGTGATCACTTCTAATGATCTGCCCTGTTAGGAGCAATAAGGACTGCTAGGTCCACCTTGTTAGAGGATTTACAAACATACAATGAAGTATGCACTCGGTTAAGAGATTTTTATAGAGACTGTTAAGTCTACCCGATTAAAGGATTTCAAGCTGATTCACCTGTTAGGATGAAACAGTAGATCTCTTACATGCAACTGTACTTGCTGATTGAGATTCTCTGATGTACTGATCACCTTCTTTGATAGATAGATCTTTTCTACTTCTTATACTACTGTAGCCCTTTGTAATTCACTTATCTTTGCCTTTCTCTCTTTTTCATACTTCTCTTTTTTTTTCATGCTTGGATATGACATAAATCATTGTTTATATATCAATCTAAGTCAATTCCAAAACAATTACAAAGTCGGCTCTTAAACAAGTAAACACAAATATTACTAAGTCAACCCAAATATAATTACACAGTTATTGCAAACTAACTCGGTGACTTTCTGATACTCAGCGTCCACTGCGTTAGTCGGCATCATCATGAACTTAGTAGAAGTGGAAACTCGGTCCATACTAACCACTCGGTCATAGTTTCAAACTCGGTAAATACTGGAGACTCGGTAGACAAAGTGTTACTCAGTCGAAACTAAATTTCCTATTTAACCATGTAGCACTCGGTAAACATTGTGAAACTTTGCGAGCTCAGTATGCACTGTTCTACTCGGTAAGTACTGATTTTCTCGGTATGTACTTGATCTGCTCGGTATGTACTGATCTGCTTGGTATGTACTGATCTACTTGGTATGTACTAATCTAAATAAGTGTTGTCACTAATTACAATCATGCTTAATGCCAACAATCTCCCCCTTTGGCATTAGTGACAAATACACTTATAGCCAAAACTTATATACAAGAATCATGCTGAATCTCTCTTTTTTTATTTTTCAAAATTTATCTTTGTCAAACTGCTGTTTATGTTTATACATTACATGACTCCCTTATATAGAGTATTTTCTCCCCCTTTCATATTATACACTTTCTCTTATACATTGTCTCCCCCTTTTTGACAATAATGCCAAAGGTGTATATACAAGTATTTTACAGGGAGAATCCAAAATGTGAAAGAAAATTAGAATGTACCTTCATGATTAGAGCCAGAGTTCTATCCCAATTCTCTTGCAGAATCTTGCATGTTTGGAGTGCAATTTGGACTTCTGTAGAGAGTTCAATCATGTGGTCTGCAATGGAAAATGGATTGTCATGGAGTAATGCTTTTGAGTGAACAATGTGCTTTTGCATTATGTCCATGATGGGAAGGATCATGTTCTGAATATCTAGCAGTGTTGACCGGATTTTTGTATCTTCTTTTAATAATTCTGACTACTTATTTGATAGGAATGTGATTTTCATATGATGTGTAGAGCTTGAACTAGGTTCAACTTGCAACCTCTGTACACTGTCCTTCAGATCCTCATCAATCTTATTCAATTTTTCCTTGACTTCCTTAGTGAACTCGGCAACATTACATAGCTTAGCAACAAGTGAGGTAACATTGGAATAGGAGGATTCAATATTTGTCAAAATTGAAGATAATTCTACCTGATTAATAGCTATATGCTGAGCAACATGCTCAAGCACTTTATTGTCAAATTTCTTCTCGGCTTTCTCAATAATCTTCTCTGATGCAAAGGAATCCTCATGGAACTTGTTTACTACCTTAGCTAACTATAACAAAATATGTTGAGAGGAGTCAACTTTAATACCTAATTCTTCTGACAAAATATCCTTTGCATCTTCAATAATTTTATATTCCTTGTCCCTTTCTTCTTTTAGTTTCTTCTGTTTTGCTTTCTTTTGAAGGAGTTCACCAATGTTTTGCATTTGGTCTGCTGAAAGATTTGCAAAGTCTAATTTTGGAATCTCTATCTCCTCATCTAAGTCTATATCCTCTTCTACATTCTTACTCAAAAATCTTGTACTCGGTTGTGCCTTAGGATCAACTATTATTGCACTTAATGCCTTTGTAGAAGTTATTGTAGACATTGTAGGACTAGCTGTGAAAAATGATAGACTACCGACTGGAATACTTGAAGGGCTCAAAACTGAAGTATTCACAATTATAGAATAAAAAAATGAAATACTTATTGAAGTATCCAAAACTAAGGTACTTACTGCTGGAAAACTTGATATGGAAGTAGGTACTAAAGTAGATACAGGAGACTGCAACTCAGTAAAAGATGTGGTAGTCATTTCTGTCGATGATTCATTGAGTTGTGGTAGTGATGATTTGACATTTGATGTATCTGTGGAAGTTGTCATAATCATACTTGAAGTTATCTCCGTGCTAGGTGTAGCAACTTTTTCTGGAGAGTGAGGAAGTGAGGCAATGACTTCTGCAGCTATCCGAACAATGTTATCTTCCTCATCACTTTGCTTGTCTACCTCGGTATCTTCTTCATGTTCATCACTGTCATCATCAATATCCTTGATTATCACTATTTCGACACTTAGTTTGTGAAGATTATAGATGTTTTTCCATGTGGCAGTGGCACTCTTCACAACCGACTCAATATCTTTGATCAAAATCAAACAACTGTTAAATTTGAGTGTCATCTTATTTTCATTATCTATCAATGCCTTATTAATTTCAGCATTTTTCAAACTTGGCATTAATTGCCTCAAGGTTTGAGCATAGATGTCCTTGACAGTTTGTCTTGCATTGGACCATCTTAACTTAATTTTGTTCAGCAGAGTTCCAGGGATTTGAGAAGCTATCTCTTTAGGTGAGTATTTCCATCTTCCTATTTTCTCGATAACAACATCTTCAATTTCCTGTTGCTCTTCCGCAGATCTAATTTCATATTTGAGAGATCTGAAGTTTGCAAGTCTAGATCCTTCTTTCATATCCTTGATCTTTTCTTTTAATGAAGGAGGAGGCCTTTTGAATACTATTTCTTCACTGACTTTGCCTGCCTTGCCTCTTGCACTCCTTGTAAATACTACAAGGGGTTGCTTGGGTGCCTTGGTGACAAATGCTTTTCCTTTCTTCTTTGCTGGTACTTGTTCTTCTTCTTCCTCCTCATCCTTTTTCTCTTCTTCTTCTTCAAATTCCTCTCCTTTTTCCTCAGTTGACATTAGAGGTGTGCTAGCTTGTATTTTGGCCAACCTCTTTCTTCCTTTGTTAACCGCCTGTGGAAGCTTTATACTAAGCTCAATTCTCTCCTTAGCTTCTTCATATGTCCCAAAATATGGTGCCTTAGGGTTAACAGGTTGATTAATTAAGGTTTCAATAATATTCTTGGTTTCATCAATATTTACCTCATAGGGAAGATGTTTCACATGTATAATCCTTGGTTTTGTTGCCTGTATATACATATTATCAAAATCCACCATAAAACAAATATCATCTTTGTAATCTTCCACCAATTTCTATGGAATCCAGAATCTATTGTTCATTTTCTCTTTAAATGATTCAAAATAGTTATCCATTATGCTTTCAAAATTGTCACCCATTTCTGAAATGTATTCATTCATCTGATAAAGAACCGGCACATCTTTTCTCCATACTACCATGCCTTTTGATGGGAAAAAATTCTGAGCATAGAAAAATAAACAAACCAACAGTGAGCCAAACTTACATGGATTGTTCTTTGAGGTTTTGATGCTCTCCATGTTCTTGTTGAATTTTCTCAACAAAAGATCTGCTAGGTCAAATGACAGATTGTTCTTTACAATTTTATACGCTAGGTCAACTGCTTCACATGGAACACTGTTCTGCCGAATTGAACTGTATATCTTGTGAGCTATGATATGTATACCAAAATTTAATTTTGCATCATTAATTTTTCTTATCTTCATACCTCCACCATCCCACTCAGCTAGGGTTTTCTCTTCCAGTTTCATCTGACCTAGGGTTTTTGTAGATTTTTCCTTGTCGAGCATGGGAAGACCAGTGATTTGGTGAATCATGTTCTTCGTAATCTCTACTGGTTGCTCAAGCCATATTTTACCTTCATGTACTCAATTGAGGATATATCTGATCCATTTTATCTGAAAGCTCCGAGGCAAGTGTGTGATGTGAACTAAACCCTTATCTTCCAAATGTTGATGCTCTGGTTTGAGAACACCATCGACACATAGTTCCTTACGGATATTATCTATCTCTAGGGTTCCAAACTCTTGAATTGTACACTTAAAATGACTACAAATATTGTTAATAAGCAATACCTTAGGAGGAATCCAAGATTGAGCTCCACTCGGGTCTAGGGTTCTGGCAACTACGGGCACGATTTTGAAATCTGGTGCTTTCCATTCTCCATGAACCAACATTTCTGAATCTTTCTTCATTTTAGCATTGGTTGATGCCATAGTAGCTCGGTGAACATAGTAAATTCTTTGAGGAAAGAGAATATCTTGCTGAAATATGCTTCAAAATGCTTGACTGCACTAGGAGACTTTTGTTTGTGGTGAATAGTGAACTTGATTTCACTCCTTTTGTTGAAACTTTGTCATTAATGCTCAGTATGAATTAGGGTATAGAATGAGACAGACTGTCATCCACTATGAATTAATTGCTCGGTGAAGACTCCACAACTCGATGATCATATGAATTCATACTTCTCCAACCTTACTTGGTAACCAAATGAAGTTAGGTTACTCTTGACCTTGCTCAGTCGTAACTGATACCGACCTTCTCGTGATCCTGCTATATCTTGCATACTAATTTGGATCTGTCTTCCTTTCAATTCAGGAACTACTTTGTAATATGTCTACGAAGATACAGTTCTAGTGCTTTCTTGGACACTAGTTAGAGCTCATAGAGCCACTCTCTTCAATAGTGACTTTAGGATTGGTTTGCTTGGTAGGTTTAGGAATCCACTTCTGTCTCATCTGCTTCCTAATGTTATTTTCTTTTGCTTTCTTTTCATCTTCAATTTTGCCTAAATTCATGCAGTTTTTAGCTATGTGACCAAGCTTAGTGCAATTATAACATCTTATGGTAGAATCCCTTTTTCTCAAGTGGTGCCTTACACAATTCATGCCAATGTGTCCATATTCTCCAGAGTAATGACATCTACACCAAGTGTTGTAATCCCAACCAAACATTGCTTTAATAATTTGTTCCGCTGGATTGGGTGTTTTAGTTCTGCATTCTGATGCCTTATGACCTTGTTTGCTACATTTGTGACATATGCCTTTAAATCTTGTTTTGTCCTTGCATTCATTTGCTTTATGACCAAGCTGATTGCAATTGTAGCATTTTCCATTGAATTTTGCTTTTCCATTGCTCCAACATTTGTTTGAAGTATGACTAATTTTTCCACAGTGATTACAGGTAGGTTTCTGATTCTTTTGAGTACCTTGTTTGGAGGATTCACCTTCCTCTTTGTATCCAAGTCCTGCTTTTCCTTTTTGCCTATGAAGGTTTCATTCATACACCTGATTCATATCTTCTTGAAATTTTAGCATTCTCTCTTTGATTTGCCTTTCAGCATCTAGCTCACTCATCCTCTTAAATTGATTTGCTTTTTAGATCTCAGCTCTTCTCTCATATTTTCATTTTTTGATCTTAGAGTCAAGATTTCTTCATTTGCATTGGAGATTTGATCACTAAGATTTTCTAGCTGAAGAGTTTTATTCTGGATTTCATTGCTCTTTCCATCTATTTCATCTTTCATCTTGTTTCTTTGTTCCAAGACTTCACAGAATCTTGTTGACTAAATTTCTTGTTCTCTTTTCAATTTTGTCACTTCTTCTTGCAGAGATCCATTCTTTTCTAGAAGTTCTTTGATTGCATTGTTTGCTTCATCTGAGCTGCTTGAAGGGAAAAAGTCTTCAATCTTTTCTTAAACATAGTGGTGGTCATTGATCTGATTTGCAAGTTCCTTCCTTCTTTTTAGGGAAAGGGAAAGATGCTCTCTTGCTTCTTTGAGTTAAGTTATGGCCATTTCTAGATCTAGGTTTTCATTCTCAATTACTTTGTTTAGTCTGAATATCTCCATTGTCCTGAATCTTTTCTCAAGTTGTCAAACTTTATTCTGAGATCCACTGAGCTCTGATACCAATTGTTGGAAATATTCAAGACTATCTAGGTTACTGAAAGGGGAGGGGTGAATCAGTAACTTCAAAAAATTTTAACAAATTCAAATCTTAATAATAATAGATTGATAATCTGACTGCATGCATGAGTAACAGAAAGAATGAAACATTGATAACACTTAAAACACAGAGATTTGGTGACCCTAAAACCTTCCAAGTAGAAAGTAAAACTGGGGTGGGGATGATACCCACAAAACTTCAATACTATAGTATAAAGTTTGTTGGTTAAGGCTTTACAATGATCACTTCTGATGATCTACCCTATTAGGAACAATAAGGACTGCTAGGTCCACCTTGTTAGAGGATTTACAAACATACAATGAAGTATGCACTCAATTAAGAGATTTTTACAAAGACTGTTAAGTCTACCTGGTTAAAGGATTTCAAGCTAATTCACCTCTTAGGATGAAACAGTAGATCTCTTACATGTAACTGTACTTGCTAATTAAGATTCTCTGATGTACTGATCACCTTCTATGATAGATAGATCTTTTCTGCTTCTTATACTACTGTAGCCCTTTGTAATTCGCTTATCTCTGCCTTTCTCTCTTTTTCATACTTCTCTTTTTTTTTCATGCTTGGATATGACATAAATCATTGTTTATATATCAATCTAAGTCAATTCCAAAACAATTACAAAGTCAACTCTTAAACAAGTAAACACAAATATTACTGAGTTGGCCCAAATATAATTACACAGTTACTGCAAACTAACTCGGTGACTTTCTGATACTCGGTGTCCATTGCATTACTCGGCATCATCATGCTCTTGGTAGAAGTGGAAACTCGGTCCATACCAACCACTCGGTCATAGTTTCAAACTCGGTAAATATTGGAGACTTGGTAGACAAAGTGTTACTCAGCAGAAACTAAATTTCTTGTTTAATCGTGCAACACTCGGTAAACACTGTGAAACTTTGCGAGCTTGGTATGCACTGTTCTACTCAGTAAGTACTGATCTGCTCAGTATGTACTTGATCTGCTCGGTATGTACTGATCTAAATAAGTGTTGTCACTAATGAAAATGATGCTTAATGCCAACACATACATGCTTGATATCTGCAACCGTTAGTATAATAAGGCATTGACAAGGGGGGGCATGAATCAATGCAATCACAAATCTAATGTTTTTAACAATTATCTTCCATAATAACCAACATGCAGATAATATTATGATAATAAAGAATAACAAGTAAAACATTCACACACATAGAACACTTGACACAAGATTTTTCACATGGAAACCCTTGTTAGAGGGAGAAAATAATGTGTGGGGATGATACCCACAAATTTCACTAGTGCACTTGGAAATCTTCCTTTTTAGGAGAAATTGCAACAACCCTTATGAGGTTATACCTAGTTAAGAGTATCAATAGCCTGGTTAAGAACTACAATAGTCCAGTTAAAGACTACCTTGTTAAGTATTTTAAAACTCCTTCTGAGATTCCACCTTGTTATAAGATTTACACTTCAGATCCTATTAAAGATACTGCTCACCCTATTAGGAGTGACCTTGTTAAAGGATTTAGCTTTCTAATCTGTTAGAATCAACAAGTGAAGAATGACCTAATATTTGCACTCAATGCATGAAAGATCCAATGTATTCTAGATCAATTGTGCTTCTCTGAGAACTTTTAGTTCCTTTGTACTATCTTCAAAAATATATGTCTATCACCACATAGAATTGCAACATCATCCAACTTCTTCCTTGGAAATTTTCATAACAATTTATATACTTGTTCTAAGTTAGTTCTAGAAGCCTAAAATGTTTTACAAGTCAGCCCTCAAATCCAACTTGAACATATGAGCGAGTGTGCCAAAATCAAAAGTCAACATTCTTAATGTTGGATAAAAACATTAAATCTCAAAAACATGTCAGCCAACCACTTATCTTTGACCACAGCACTGATCTAACCAACTGTATCCACCAGTTCATTTTTCTTTCTACCAGTTCCACTTCAATATTTAAGGAGTAATTCAAATCTTCAAACCAACTAATGTGATCATACATATAACTCAATATACATCTATAGATCATGTTTGTACAATCACACACCTTAACTCAATCTCTAACTTTAGATCTAGTTGACTTTTTCTTTTTAATTGTCTCCTTACCGATTGACTAAAAACTTAGTGCATCTTCGGTTTGATCCTCCAACACCATCAGTGTATCTGATTTCTTGATATAAATAGATCATGTTTCTAGCAATGAAAACATCACAACACACTCATATGACCGAAACACATATTTCCTTTATCAAAATACCAACAATCTCCCCCTTTGGAATTGATGGCAACATAGGAAAAAATTGACTAAGTATCCAAAAGATAAAACTATACATAACACATAACTACCCCTATGCTATTGAATCCTCAAGAAATTTGATAATTTGACACATGAGTACAAGGAAAATTTTCAAACTAATACTACTCCACTATTCTCCCCTTTTGACAATAATGACAAATGTGTTACAAGATATGCAAAAAGAAAAATTTTATTTATCAAGAGTATCATAACCTATTACATTCTACTAAAAATCTCATGAAAATTAGACCTTAATACTTGCCACTCATTGACCCATGACTTGTGCAGATTCTCCATTATAAGTATTTGTCCATGAAGTAAAAATGTAAAGTCCTCTAATTCTTCCAGTGAGTTCAATAGGTGAGTTGGTAAGGCTAGCTCAACATCCTTAAAACTCTATTGTATAATGTCTAATTTAGGGATCAAAATGCTCTGTAATTCCATCAATTTTATAAGTCTCTTATCATGTTCATGCCTATATTTATTTAACTTCTTATTTACTTTTCCTACTTGAAATCCAAAATATGTAGTAATCATTTTAAGGGGATCATAATTTTGTGACAAAATATTGAGCTCCTATTGAGCTTCACCCTTTTTCTTCTCAAGATCTCTCATAAAATGAGAAACATTAAAAATAATCTTTAGTGTCTGACCTCCATCAAGTAATGCTTCCTTTATCCAATTCATAGCTAGTGTAAGATTGTTCTTATCTTGGTCAATGGAATGTAATAATTTCTCTGATCTCCTCTTTTCATAGTCCTTCTCTACTCTTTCAATTGTAACATCCTCTATATTTTTAATCTCCTCACCGGTTGTAGTTATTAGCTATCCTAGCTACTCAATTGGAGTATCCTTCTCATCATACACCACATCTAGCACTAGATCAGACAATATGTCTATGGATTTTACTATGATTTGTCCCCCTTTCTTCATCTTTTCCTTCTTGGCTTTGGACTTGATTTCCATTGCAAAATTTATCATGTCCTCTAGACTCATTGTGCTTAAATCCATTTTCCCCTTAATTGGTAAGTCATCCTCATCAACACTCAACTTTTTTAGTGAGGAAGATGTTTCCTTTTCTTTTTCTTTCTCTATAATTACTTTCTTTGGTTTCATTTCACATCATTCTTTGTATCCTCCTTTTCTTCTTGATCTTCCTACTGATCATTTGTAGGAACATTTTCTTATACATCGTCATCGGTCATAGCTTGAATTGTAACCAAGTTTACTAGTTCATCTTCTTTTTGTTCCTCCTCTATTTTTTTTTGTTCTTATGCATCTATGGGCTCATAATGTAATTCCATAGTAGGAATGTAATGAACAATCTCCATGTCATCTTTGAGTTCCTAAAGTGTGACCTTCGCACCGTCAATCATAAAATCCTCATCTATTTGAGTAACCACTGGATCATTTTCATGTTCTTTTACCATTTTCTCTTCATTCTCTTCATCCTTTTCATCTCAAATCATGCCAAAATGTTTCATCAAAATAGATTTAGTTTCATCTTGTACACCAAGTCATTCATCACATAGTAATCTTGTGAGTCTCTTCTTTATCTTGAACAATGGTCTTGTCTCTACAAGTGCCTTTTTCACTTCTTCTTGAGACATCTCCATTTGAAATTTCATTAAAACATACTCTATTAATTCCTTATCCTTTTTAATGGAATAATTCCAATTGGCATCTAGTTTGTTATATAAGGAAGAGGGTATCTGTCCTTTTAAATCCATCAAAGTTAAATTAAACTTGTTCATACTATAAAATACATCTTCAATTAACTCTTGATCCTCTTTCCCAAACTTATCATAATACTTGTGTACTCCAACACATATACATCACTTGTTAGGAATGGGAACACTGAGAGGGGGTGAATCAATGTTCAGTATAATTAATATTTTATTTTACTCTTGAAACTTAACTTAAATGTTTAAGTACTAAAATGAACATTAACATAATCAAGATGCATAAACACAACACATAACACCAATATGGTTATGGGGAAACCCAAATAGGTAAAAACCCTGGTGGGAATTGACACCCACTAAGAATCTACACTAGTGTATTGTGATCCATGTTAGGAGACCTTGCAACCCTATTAGGAGTTGATCTTTACAAAGATTTTAGTACAGTGACCTTGTCAAGGGTTGGGCCTTGTTAGGAGTCTTTTAGAATAACCCTATTAGGGGTGGGGACACACTATCCTAGAGCTCACTTCTCAAGTGGTGAAGGCTACAACCTTCTGATCTTAGATACACACCATATTTGCTAGATGAACTAGCACTGTGACACTGCTTGTCTGATTAGTTCCTTTGATGCGCTGATGCTTTGACCTCTTGCAAAGATCTAATACATCTTAACTACTCTTTGTACATTTATGCTCTAATTGTCTCAACTCTATATCAACTTCCATACTTATTACAAAGGTCGCATCTTATATTTATATGCGCTTATCAAAACAATTAAGAAGGTCATCCTATAACCGATTACGTACAATGCTTCCAATTGAATTGGCTCAAGCGTGTTTACATACAAACATAATTACATGTCTACAACCTAAATACAATAGGTGCATAGCATTTACAAAATAATATTATCATCACTAATCAAATTACCAATAGTCGGCTGTATACTCTATTTTGTTCTGGCATTCACTGGCTATACCTCTTCAACTATCTGTATCTTCAACATATGGTCTCATTTGATCATGTGCTCTTAGTCTTAGCATGAATACATACATACAAGCTTAAATTTAAGGGTACATACCTTAACTAGGTCATACGCATGTGTGCTGATGCTCTGACCTTCTGGTACTCTGCTAACTGTCCAGTCTTCTATACTTAGCCAAATTCTGATCTTCTGAAAATGTTCGCTGACTCCAAAACACTATATGACTTTGTTGCCATAATGAAAACACTATATCTAGTCATATACAATAGTATATTCACCTTTCCAACAATCTCCCCCTTTGTCATTGATGGCAACAAAGGAATATGGAAAAGTTACTAATTGTATCCTTATAAAAACTTTTTAACATACTTTATCTTATATCTCCCTTAGACTCTATACTATACATCTTCTTTACATATATGTAAGACTCCATTTTTTATACAATACTCCCCCTTTGAGATTAATGATAAAGATGATCCAAAAAATGTATCTCTACAAGTACTTACAGTGTGAGGACATCCGGATATGCTATCTATAAGTTTTGGATCTCTTGCTTACAGAATGGAATCAGTGCATTAACTATCTATAGATGGGTGCATAGGGTATATTGCAGCTTCTCCATATTTTCCAAGTTTGTACTCAGAACTTGATCATATGTCACCATGGTGGAATCGATCTCCTTGATGTTCTAATTTAGAATATCTAGAAAGGGCGCAAGAGCTTTCTTGAGCTGTGTCTACCTTGCCCTAATCTTAGACATCTCTTTTTCAGTCTTTTCTATCTTGTCTAACTGCCCCTGGTATACATTGTTGCACATGTTCACATAAGTGGAGGGGTCTTCTACTGATTTCCTTACTTTTTCTGTCATTTATTCTGCCTCTTGGATTTTCTTGTAATGATCATGAGCCACCTTATCCTGGTTCATACAATCAACAATGATTTTCCTTCCCTTGGCTGTGAATTCCTTCAATGAGGCTTGATCAATCTTCAATGAACTTAGGTCTATTGAAAAGTTTCCACTTAGTTCTCTCAATATTTTCTTCATGTATTTATCTTCTACAACTTGAGATGTAGATTCTTCCAAGCTAGAAAAAATTTCTTTGAAGGCTGTCAATATATTACTAACATCATCAACTGGATGGACCTTAGACACTTTCTTGTCTGAAGGTAGTAGGCTATTTAAAATGTTGATTGATTCAATAAACAAGGGGTTCCTCATTACCTTCTTCTCCTTTTCTTTCTCCATGGCTAAGAAACAGATCTTGATCAGGTCTTCTTCTCCCCAAGAATCTAAACTAGTGGTGTCTGGTGTCAATCTTGACAACAATGATATAGAAGATAATGGAGTGATAGGAGTGCTATCCACCACTTCTTTCTTTACTCTTATTGTCATTTCAATAGATGGCTCATCTTTTGGTTCACTTCCTTTTACCTCTTCTTCTCCTTTCTTTTCTTCTATCTTTTCTTCCTCTTTTTATGTCTCTTTCTCTTCTTTTTGTGTCTCTTTTTCTTCTTCTTTTTGTGTCTCTTTTCTTGTCTCCTTCTCTTCTTCTTGATGTAACTTGGGTGAATTGTCACTGCATAGATTTTAAACCTCTTGTGTGCTTACAAAAGCCTCTTCAAACTTGTCCAAGTCATTATTTGTAGCCACCATAGCAATCTCTACATTATTAATAATGATAGTATCATCTTTTTGAGTCTCTATCATGGGCACGGACTTCTCTTCCTCTGTGAGTGTTTCAACTATAGGCGCTAAATCCTAAGGACCTGTAAATGGTATATTTGTGGTCTCTACCACCTTGGCTTCCTTGGAGGGAACTTGTATTGTGGGCACAATGGGTGGATACATGTTTCTATTCAGAAAAGCTTTCTCAAAGGCTTTCTCTATCTCTTTGGTTGTCAACTCAAAGTTTTTATCCATTATGTGCAGAGTTCTCAACTTTGTTCTTAGGTGTGGCTTCACCAGATCTAGCAATAGTGTTTTCTATTCTAAGGAACACACCAAGAGACTTTCATCAAGAATATTTTCCCTTATCCTAAGATCTTCTTCAATAGCTTGTTTCTTTAGGGATTCCAAGATATTCCAAACATTGTCCAGAATGACTATCTTAAGTTCCAAGACCATCTTCTTGAACTTAATCATATGTTTGATGATCATTCAATGAATTTATGATTTGTCTATTTCACTATACATTTCATAAAACTTTCCTATCTGATCCAATCTTCCTTCATCAACAATCCTTGTATTCAACACTTTAAGACTAGGTCTGAAACCTACTTGTGAAGGTGCTTGAGTGTTCTTCTTACTTCTGGTTGCTCATGAGGATGGGTGACTAATGCTAATTTTCTTCTTCCTCTTAGGAATTTCCCTATACTCAAGAGGAGCTGTAAGATCAATTTTTTATATGGGCGCACGAGGGGCAACATCAGATTTTTCCTATTTATCCTTAGGATCATCTAACTTTTCAACTTTGATCTTCTTTAGCTTAGGATCATCTTCCTTAGCTTCTGCTACAGATGCGCTCTCAATTCCCAAAGCAATCTTTTCTTGTCTTTCTTTGTCAAGGTCTTCCTGTGTTACTCCATGAATTCTGAGTATCTTAGAAGTGACCTTAGCTACTTTCCTCTTTGTTGATGCACTATTGAGAACTGCATCAACTTCTCTTGTCTTCTCTTCATAAGTACCCCACCTAGGTTCATTAGGTTCATTAGGGTCCTTAGGTGCTGATAGTAGTACTTGAGCATAGGCTTCCAAGATTTGTTCATCAACCTCATATCCAAGTGGATGGATCCACTTTGTTCTTGGCTCAACAACTTCCATACAAGTTACATCTATTAGAATAACTGAGAGGGGGGTGAATCAGCTATCCACAGTCCCAAATACAAAATGTATCACTTAAAAACAAATTTAGCTTAATTCTGTAGCTTACTAAGACAAGAATACTAAACTGTCTGAGTATTTACTAATTACCAGTTAATTGCTCATAGTGATTACCGACCAAATCAAATATGCAACATGTAAAGTATGATAACCAAATAATCACCACATAAATACATAATACAAGGATTTAATGTGGAAACCTTGTAAAGGGAAAAACCACCTAGGACCGGTAACCCAAAATATTTTCACTCTTCTGAAGTGAGCTCAATGAAGAGCCAACCCTGTTAAAGGTTACAAAACACACTATAAGTTGTGATCTTGTTAGAGGATTTAACACTAATAGTTATCATCCAACTAGCATTCACTATGGGGTTGATAGGATAACAATGTACATTCTATGAATGACATAATAAGACTTTCAAGTCCACTCGGTTAAGAAATTTTATCTATTTACAATGGTTAAACTAAAATAGTAGGTGATCTGAATACAATACAACTTGATTTTGTAGATGTTTAGATCTATTCTAAGCCCATAAAAATCCTTTGATCAATATTTCTATTCATTTCATCAACATTCAATAACTTACTATCCCTCAGTAAAGCTCTTTGATGCTTGGTTCTATTCTACAGTTTGGTTCTTCTTCAACCAGTCTAATCAGGCATGCGTGAAGCTTTGTTCATGTGATATCTCTATAGTCTCCTTCTTTTGGCATGAATTTCACAATGAAACCCTAGTTTCTTAAATAGAAAAGTAAACCATTTTCTTTTCATCCATCAAATTTTTCCACTTAATCTTCTTCATTGATTTTGCTGCTTAAACCTTCCTCGATAGATGCGCCAATGACTCATTTCAATTCCATCCTTTAGATCTTCTTCAAATTTTGTTAGCCATTGATTTTATAACAAAATTTATCTTTCCACCTTGTAATCATACACTTTACAAATCATCAATTTTTGTCGGCTAAACTAATCATTTAGTTCTTTTGTCCATACTCGGTTAACAAAGAAAATGTGTTGGTGAACACAAGCTCCATTGATACTATCACTCGGTATACACTACACTGGCTCAATGTATACTGGAATGCTTCTTTAACTGACCACACTGCTTTGTAACATTTTTCTTCTAACTTCATAATAGATTACTGTAACATAATCAAGTCAACAATATGAAGTCATAGACTCATCAATAAGTTACCAATAGTATTCCTTATCCTCATATGTCATATCCATCTTCCTCTATGTAGATATCTCAGTTCTTCATCTTTTATCTTCTTTTATAGATGTTTAGATATTTGCAACTACCATGACAAGTACTATCAAAACTAGTTGACATCAATGACAACATAATGACTGATTCAATTATCTTACATAAAAATTTAGTGCTCGGTGATCTCTAATCACTTGAAGTTCATCAATTAGGTTCTCAATCAGTTGTAGTTCATCAATCTCTCCCTTTGGCATTGATGGCAACTCAAGCAATATGAAATATACCATACACATACCAAACATGTATTCTACAACTATGTAAGCAAATGTTGTAGCTCAGTAAGCTCTCCCTAGCTTGATATTAAATATGTTTAATCACTACATCACATGATAGCATTGCAAGTGAAAACTTTCCTCTGCAAATATGATCCTTCTAGTTCTCAGATTCCTTTTGTTCTCAGCAAAAAATCTTCAAAAATCTCCCTAACTTTCTCAGATTGTCTCTCCCTTAGATAGATGTTCTAGGGATCTCTCGGTTTGTCATATTGTTTATCTCTCCATTTGACAAAAATGCCAAAGAAACACATAAACATACAACTTTTTATTAGCCATGTGACTCTCTGTTGTCCTATGCATACAATGTATCTCAGTATACTAATATGAAGATAGTTGTTCATGAAATCTTTCACAACCTTAGATAGAATCCAAAGTGTGAACTATGCTGCATCAACATGAATGATCTTCTAATAAGATTAGGTTGATGCAACCTCTAGATCACATTAGTGACCGGTAGATAGAGGATAGACCCCAAGTCTAGTCCTCAATTATTCAAAATTTTCCTTTGATAGAGGCTTGGTAAATATGTCAACAAGTTTCTCTTTTGATTTAACATATTCTAGTTTAACTTGCTTGTCCTGTACTTGTTCTCTTAAGTAGTGATACTTAATAGAGATGTGCTTGGTCTTTGAGTACATTACAAGATTCTTAGAGATGTTTATTGCACTTATATTGTCACAATATATAATCACTGACTTAGTGATTACCTCATTCATCCCTTCCAACACTTGCTTGATGTAAACAATGTTTGAATAGTTTGTAGCAATAGAAACATATTCTACTTTGGTAGTAGACTGAGAAATATAAGGTTGTTTCTTACTTGTCCAAGTAACAAGTCTTTTACCAAAGAAAAATGCTCCTCCAGTGGTACTCTTTTTGTCATCTATATTTCTAGTCCAATCTACGTCGGTGTAGACTCTTAGTTCAAGCTTTGCTTCCTTAGGATACCATAATCCATAGTCCTATATTTTCTTCAGGTATCTTAAGATTCTTTTTGTTGCAACCATGTGTGAATCCTTAGGATTTGTAGAAAATCTAACAACAATTCCCACAACATGTGCCTTATCTGGTCTACTAGGCACTATATACATCAACTTACCAATCATAGATTGGTATAAGTCTAGTTGACCTCTGTAGATTCATCATCTTTAGTCAAGTTGTAGCCTATGACCATTGGTGTTCCAACTAGTTTAGCATCTTCCATGCCAAATGTTCTTAGTACTTCCTTTATATACTTTGATTGTGTGATGAATATTCCATCATTCTACTGAATAACCTACAACCCTAGAAAGAACTTAATCTGTCCAAACATAGACATTTCAAATTCTTTTCACATCTCATTAGCAAATGATTTATAGATATGATCTTGTCCTCCAAAAATAATATCATCCACAAATATTTCAGCAATCAAAATAGAGTCATTAGACTCTCCTTTCATATACAAATTGTTGTTTTCACTAGTTCTAACAAAACCAATACATAACAAATAAGTATGTAGCCTTTCATACCAGGCTCTAAGTGCTTTCTTTAAGCCATATAAAGATTTATGTAGTCTACATTGATGAACTACAATTGATTCAGAACTAGAATGAAGAATCTATAATTCAAGATTACTGAGGAGTTGATGATTAGATAATGCAAGATGATTAAATCAGTATTATGTTGTCATTGATGTCAACTAGCTTGACAATACTTATTTTGTAAGTTACTATACCAACACATCTGAAGGAAGGTGAAAGAGATGAAGAACAAAAATATCTACGTGAGGAAGATGCATATGACAGATGAGGATAAGGAATACACTGAGTAACTTGTTGATGAGTCTATGACTTGATGGAATTGACTTTATTATGTTGCATTCATCTATGATGAAGAATAGAGCTGAAAGATACAAAGCAGTGTTGTTGATAAATAAAGCATTTTAGTATCCACCGACGAAGTGTAGTGTATACCAAGTGCAGTATTAACCGAGCTTGTGTTCACCGATGCATTTCTTTGTTAATGGAGAAAAATAGAAAGGAATTAAATGATCAGTTTAGCCGATAAAGTGATGAGCTATAAAGTGTATGAAATCAAGGTAATAGATAATGTTTGTTATGAAGATCGATGACTAATATAAATCAAAAGAGATCTAATGGAGTAGATTGAAATGTGTTACTAACACATCAGCTAAGGGAGCTTAAAGCGACAAAATCTATGAATATGATTAAGCGGCAAAATCTAATGGAGGAAAAGAAAATGATTTACTCGTCTATATAAGAGACATTGATTTCATTATGAAACATATGTCAAAAGAAGAAGATACTGTAGAATAATCACATAGAGAAGTTTTTTATGATCATACTAGTTAATAAGAACCAAGTTGCAGAACAGTTCCCCAACTACAGACAGTTATTACCGATGGACAATAAGTTGATATAGTATTGAATCTGAAGTGTTATATTGGTCAGAAGTATTTAATGAGCTAAACATTAACCTATAAAATGCAAACTAAAGTTGTATTTAGGTAGATCACCTACTGTTACACATTTAACCATTGTACATAGTTAAATCTCTTAACCGAGTGGACTATGAAAGTCTTTTGATGTTTCATTCATAGAGTGAACATTGTTATCCTCTCAACCCCAGAGTGACTACTAGTTGGATGATAACTTCTAGTCTAAAATCCTCTAACAAGGTCACACCTAACAGTTTTTTTGTAAACCTTTAATAGGGTTGGGTCTTCACCAACCTCACTTCAGAAGAGCGAACAATTTTGGGTTGCCGGTCCCAGGTGGTTTTTCCCTTTACAGGGTTTCCATGTTAAATCTCTTGTGTTATGTGTTGATTGTGATATTTGTTTATGATCATACTTTTCATATTACATGTTAGATTTAATCAGTAATTAATACAAAGTTTAGATTGTCAATCGGTAAATACATAGACAGTGGAAGTATTCAATGGTTACCGACTTGCAGAAGTAATAGAATTGTTTTGGATTATACATTTTGAATTGGGACACTGGATAACTGATTCATCCCCCCTCTTAGTTATTCTAACATACATACCATGTATTTCTTGTCTAGATCAACAAACCCTTCTGGTTGTTCTATGTAGACCTCCTCTTCTAGTATCCCATTCAAAAAAGAAGACTTAACATCCATTTGATAGACTTTAAACTCCTTATGTGCTACATATGCAAGTAACATTCTAAATCCCTCTAGTCTAGCAATAGGTGCAAAAATTTCATTGTAATCTATGCCTTCCTCTAGTGCATATCCCTTGCATACAAGTCTAGCTTTGCTCCTTGTAACCTCTTCATTCTCATTCAGCTTATTCTTGAAAATCCATTTAGTAATGATAACAATCTTATCTTTTGGTCTAGGTACTATGGTCCATGTCTTTTTTTTCTCTATCTGTTCTATCTCTTCATTCATTGTATTTACCTATTCTTCATTCTCCAATGTAACTTTAACATTTTTTAGTTCAAACTCACAAACTAATCATCTACCTTGTCTTAACTTACTTCTTGTCATCATGCCAGCTTGCTTGTCGCCAATGATTTAGTTCTTAGGATGATGTCTTTTGACAAATCTAGCTAGTACTTGATATCTTATTTGTTGTTCATCCTATTTAGGTTCATTTACTTGCTTGGTATCTCCTTCCTGATCGTTGGTTTCTCTTTGCTGTTCCTCAATGTTGTTTTCCTGATGATCGGTTGACACAATTGTTGGACTACAACTGATTTGGAATCTAATTGAAGAATCCATGATTAAAGATCACTGAGGAGTTGCTGATTAGATATGTAATATGATTAAATTAGTATTATGTTGTCATTGATGTCAACTAGTTTGACAACACTTATCTTGTAAGTTACTATACTGAGAAATCTGAAGAAAGGTGAAAGAGATGAAGAACAGAGAAATCTACATGGGGAAAGATGTACATGATAGATGAGGATAAGGAACACATTGAGTAACTTGTTGATGAGTCTATGACTTGATGATGTTGACTTTATTATGTTGCATTCATCTATGATGAAGTATAGAGCTGAAAGATACAAAGCAGTGTTGTCAGTAAATGAAGCATTTCTAGTATACACCGATGGAGTGTAGTGTATACCGATCAAAGTATTAACCGAGTAGTGTTCATTGATGCATTTCTTTGTTAACCGAGTGGAACAGAATGAACTAAATGATTAGTTTAGCCGATAGGATTGATGAGCTATAAAGTACCTCAATTTCAGTGATAACAGATAATGTTTGTTATGAAGATTGACGGCTAACAAAATTAAAGGAAGATCTAATGGAGTAGATTGAAATGTGTTATTGACACATTAGCTGAGAAATTTTGAAGCAAAAAAATATATGAATGTGGTTAAGCAGAAAAATTTGACGGAGGAGAAGAAAAAAATTTACTCGTCTATATAAGAGACTAGAATTTCATTATGGAATGATGCCGAAAGAAGTAGAAACTATAGGAATATTGCATGAACAAGGTTTTCATGCATTTTGATCATACTGGTTAAGTAAGAACTAAGTTTTAGAATAATTACCGAGCTACAAAGAGTAATTACTGATGGATAGTAAGTTGATACAGTATTGAATCTGAAGTGAAATATTGATTAGAAGGATTTGTATGGATTGAATATTGATCTGTAATCTACAATTGAAGTTGTATTAAGGAAGGTCACATACTTTTACATATTTAACCATTGTATACAGTCAAATTATCTTAACCAAGTGGACTTTGAAAGTCTTATGATGTATTATTCATAGAATGAACATTGTTATCCTATCAACCCCATAGTGAATGTTAGTTGGATGATAACTTCTAGTCTCAAATCCTCTAACAAGGTCACACTTGACAGTGTGTTTGTAAACCTTTAACAAGGTTGGGTCTTAACTGACCTCACTTCAGAAAAGTGAACAATTTTTGGGTTGCCGTTCCTAGGTGGTTTTTCCCTTTACAAGGTTTCCATGTTAAATCTCTTGTGTTATGTGTTGATTGTGATATTTGTTTGTTATCATACTTTGCATGTTACATGTTAGATTTGATCGGTAACTGTTATGGTATTAGATTGGTAATCGGTAAAAGCATAGATAGTGAAAGTAATTATTGTTTACCGAGGAGTAGAAATTGAAGAAGCTATTTCGAATTATACATTTTGTATTGGGACATTGGAAAACTGATTCACACCCCTCTCAGTTATTCTAACAATTGGTATCAGAGCTATGGTTGCTTAGAATAGAGTTTTAAGGAATTAAGCACAAAGGTCTCAAGATGTATAAGAGGGAATTACTAAAGCTAAACAAAGAGAACTTTGTAGTATGGCAAAGCATAATGAAGCTGCACATATCTAGAATTGGGAATTTTGCACTAGATCTGATGGGGAATGGCTACATACAACTGCCCACTGGTCCCTGAACTCTTGATCAACTGAAGGACAGACATGAACACTATATCACTATGATGGAATTTGCTTCTACCTGTATCGATGCTGAATTTGAAGATATCAAGGGTTGTGATACTACTTAGAAGATTTGGGAGAAGTTAAATCTGATATACAGTGGAGATCTGAATGTCAAAAGAGCCTGAGCTGAAAGCCTAAGAGGTAGATTTGATGATATGAGAATGAAAGAAGGTGAGAACATTGTACAATTCTCAAATAGACTAAAAGAGGTGGTACATGCTATTAGAGCATTTGATGGAGTGATTGATGATGAAACAGTGATAAGCAAGATTCCCAAAACTTTGCTGCCAGTTTATGCAATCAGGATCTTTGCAATTCATGAAACAAGAGCTACATCCAACCTTACTCTTGACACTCTGATTGGTAAACTTACAACTTTTGAATTAAACAACTTTGATAATAGTGTTGTTCCTTTTGTTGAATCCACTTTCATGTCTTCTTTGAAGATTGGAAAGTCTAATCGGAATAGTAAGAATTATGATAGTGATGGTAATACCGATGATGAACTTGATGAGCTTGAAGCTCTTATGGCCAGAAGATTTCCCAAAGCTAAAGGAAGGTATAGAGGTAAGCTACCTTTGGCATGTTTTACCTATAAAGAAGTTAGTCACATCGCTACTAGATGTCCTTAGAAGAAAGATGATGATAGATCCAAAGACCAATCTGAAGCAAGCTATGGGAGAAGAGTCAACAGAGGCTACCAACACAACAACAGAGACAACCAAGATGATAAAGGCAAAAAGGTATGTTACATAGCTGAAGATATTGAAATTGAATCTGATTCTAATGATGACATAGAAGTCATATTTGTTGCAATGAAAGATGACTCAGAGGAAGAAGAGAAACATGAAGAGACAACACTAATCTCTCAAGTAAGCAGAAATGATACATGGATCATAGTTAGTGGTTGTACACATCATATGACTGGTGATGTAGAGAAGTTTGATCATCTTGTTGAATATAATGGAGGATCTGTGAGAATGAGAAATGATGCACCTTGTATGGTAAGAGGTAAAGGTTCATTGATGATCAATGACATAATACAATGTGAAAATGCATACTGGGTAGATGGATTGAACTATAATTTGTTATGTGTGGCTCAACTAAACAATTCAGGCCACCAACTGGCCTTTGAGAGCAAAAAGGTGAAGATCTATGATGATGAAGGAAGACTTGTCAAAACTAGTACACAATCCAGAGGTAATCTATTCTATCTTATTATGGATCAGTCTTCTTGTTTGTTAATAAAGGATGAAGATGCTTGGTTGTGGCACAAAAGGTTATGCCATGTGAACTTTGACAACATGATCAAGATTAGTAAAATGAAAAGAGTTAGAGGATTGCCTAACTTGACAAAACCTAATCATGCCATGTGCCATGAATGTTAGAAAGGTAAGATCACTAAGTCTAGTTTTAAAAGTAAAGACTACTCAACAAAGAAGATACTTGAGTTGGTTCATACCAACCTATGTAGTCCTATGAGAACTCAGAGCTATTCTAGTGATAGATATTTTATTATTTTTGTTGATGACTATACTAGACTGATGACTGTTATGTTCCTGAAAGAGAAATCTGAATCCTTTAAAATGTTTAAGTGGTATAAAGCTAAGGTAGAGAAAGAGACTGGAAAAGAAATAAAATGCTTAAGATCTGATAGAGGAGGTGAATTTATCTCTGATGAATTTACTAATTTCTGTAATGAGCATGGAATTAAAAGATAGGTCTCTGCACTGAGGACACCTCAACAAAATGGCATTGCTGAAAGGAGGAATAGGTCTATAATTGACTGTGCTAGAACATTGATGATACAAAAGAATGTTGCTCAGACATATTGGAGGGAAGCTATCAGTACAACTGTGTATGTTCTTAACCGAGTACAATTGAACAAGGACACCAATTGAACACCTTATGAGCTATGGTTTGGACACAAACCTACTGTAAGTTATTTCAAGATTTTTGGAAGTAAATGCTTTATTTGAAAGATGAGAGAAATGGAAAATTTGATTCTAAAGGAGATGAAGGGATATTTCTAGGATATTCCTCTACAAGTAAAGCATATAAATGTTTGAATAAGGTTACAAATAAGATAGTTGAAAGTACTAATGTTCATGTTGATGAGTTTGATGACAAGAACATAGAGGAAAGTACAAAGGAACCAAAAGACTATGGTAGATTCACTTACATTGAACATCCAGAGTATCTACCAACACTGCAAGCTGTGACAACTGGTCAGCAGGGAAATAATACAGGACAATAGGCAACACAAACTGATGAACAAGATGGAGCTACCAAGCAAGGAAATGGCCTTGAACAGGATGAGCAAGAAAGGAGAAACCAAGTTCTAGCTAGTTTTTTCATAAGACATCATCCTGAGACACAAATCATTGGAGACAGACATGCTGGAATGCAAACTAGAAGAAAAACAAGACAAGGTATATGTCTAGTTTGTGAATTTGAACCTAAAAATGTGAAAGTTGCATTAGAGAATGAAGAATGGGTTAATGCAATGAAGGAGGAAATAGAGCAAATAGAGAAGAACAAAACCTAGTCCTTAGTACCCCAACCTAAAGATAAGAATGTTATCGGTACTAAGTGGATATTCAGGAATAAATTGAATGAAAATGGTGAAGTCACTAGAAATAAAGCTAGATTGGTATGCAAAGGATATGCACAGGAAGAAGGCATTGACTATGGTGAAACATTTGCACCTATTGCTAGATTGGAAGGAGTTAGAATGCTACTTGCATATGCTGTACACAAGAAATTCAAAGTCTATCAAATGTGTTGGTGTAATTAATTATTCCTAATTACACTTTACTTAATCTTACTTAGGTTAATGCATTGCATAGTAATTTGTGATTGAGACACCTAGGAGTGTGCACATCTATTAAGCACATGGTGTAGGAGAAATTCCACTTTTGGTGTGATAGTTGTCATCACATACCTCATTATGTGTGAGATCCACCTTTTGTGCTCTTATCACATTATCATCCTAATCCAATGCACATACTTTATTGCATATTGGAGGATGATCCACATTTGGTGGACATGTGATTACACCTAGCATAGGCGATAGCTTATCAGCTCCTTATCATTCTCTCATATCTCCTTTCCTATATAAGGAGGCCTATTATGTAAATATTATTTATTCATTGGTGAATATCATTAATTCATTGGATCTATTCAATCCATCCTTGCATTCATATTTTCTCTCTTGTGCTTTTCTTCAACCTCTTGATCTTGGTTCAATATTTTCTATTTGCAAATTCTTACATGGTATCAGAGCCATTGGAGCATTTAGATCAGTCGATTTGAAGAGAGCTTGATGCAAGCTTTGAAGGTCCAAATCTCAGATCTGGCAACCAACGTGCAATAGAGGTGTCTTCGAGCAGATCTGACCTCACCATTGCATTCGAGAGGCTATTTCAGTTAAAATCAACTATAAATTTTCCCATATCTGGCAAAAGTCAAATCTGAGGCAAAAAATTTTTGCAAATCAAGCCATACAGCCCGATCTGCACTTCTAGTATGATTTTTCAAATTTTTTTTTTTTTTTTAATTCAATATAATTTTTTGAATTTTTTTTCAGCAAAATATTTGTTTCCAGGTTGGTATGACACCTACATTAATTGTTTATATAGAGAATATTCTCTGTTAACACATCACATGACACAAAGTGTCAGATTGTGTCATCGGCAATGTCAACACTCAAGGCCACAACCCAAGCCCGCGCATAAGATAACGACTTCATTTTGTTTTGTTTACAGCGTTCACATATTTATAGGGCAAAAACCCCACCGCACAATACATGTGGGACTAAAATTCCCAAGTCTCACCATGATATCCCATGGCCCCAGTGGCTCCTTTTCCATGGTCCACCACTGGCGGCCTGATCTCCTCCTGACAGCCACATCTCAACCGTCACTTCGCCTCAGAACACTACCACCCGTTGCTGCCCCTCCCACTGCAGATCCTGACTCCACACGGAAAAACAAGACTCAAGCCCCATCAGAAACATGGCTGCCACATGAATAGTCCATGGAGGACACTCGACACCACCAGGATCAGGCCAGACAGGGCCACGCCTGCACCATGCAGCAGGGTAGTAGCGCATAGTCAACGCTGCCTCAACATTGACCGCCCTCCCACCTCGACTTCCACACGAACCCATCATCAAGAAGCCTACACCAATCAAACAAAAACACATGACATCTTGCAACACAATCTGCCCAATCCGCATCTATACCATAGGAACTTGTACGGCTAGCCGAGTCAGTGGACACGTTAGCCTAGGGCCAAAATTTTGCTGATGTCATCATTTGGTGAGTGTACATTTCATGACCGTCTATCCATCATAGCAAAGTGAAATTGGGTTTTTTTGATGGCCACATGACCATCAAATTTAACCCCATGACTTGCTGATGTCAGCAGGGTTTGAAAATTCTCTACCCTCACCATTTGCATTTTGGATTTGACAGTCTAACTTTGAGAGGCCATAATTTGGTCATTCGGGCTCCAAATCGGGTGCAATTTTTTTTGAAATTGGGTAAAATTTCATCAAGAATCTAGTGGTGGTGTTGATTTTTCATTTTAGTGGCCTCATTTTTCAAAAATTTCAGTTTTTGGTGACTGTACCTATCTATTCTTGATTTCTACAACTTCCAGGGCTTCGTTTGGGCACATACGGTAACATTTTTAGGTGAATTTTTTTTTGAAAGTGCATAATTTTTTGTCTACTTTCGAGATCTGTAATCAGATTTGAGTTAATTTGGGTATAAATATAACTTTCAGAAATAGGTCATTTTGGGGCTATATTTGCACTTGGTTAATCCTTGGATTTTAGTTTTCTGATTTGCATCAGTCATTTGAAGGAGTTATCAGTAGTTATCAATCATTATTTGGTTGTAATATGGATAATTAAAAGGTTAAAATCCTCACTCCATATAACTACCATGAATGGAAAGTATCTTTAAGTGATCATTTGTTGAGTCTTGGATTTCTTAGAATGACTCTTGGGCAGGATCAAGAACCTCAAATAGGTGTTTTAGAAAGGAGAAAATGGTTTGATAGAAGGGTTAAATCACTTGGCTCTCTTAGATCATCCATCTCTCGTGACTTGCTCTTTCATATTGCATCTTGCACACATCCTCATGATGCTTGGATCACATTGGAAGGACTCTTTGGTAAACCTGATAGAATGAGAAAATTTAGATTAGAGAATGATCTCATAGGTCTTAATCCTAGGGATTTTGACAATATTCAAGATTTTTTCTCTAAGTTCAATACTATTAGATTGGAGCTCTCTTCACGTGGCATTGTTAAAGGGGATGAACAATTGATCTTTTCTATTCTTTCCAAGCTTGGTCCTAAATATTCTATCTTTGTTTCTACATTCTATGCTACTATGGATGCTCTTGGTAGTGCATACAAATTGCCCTCTCTTGATGAATTTGTAGTGCATCTCACAAGGGAACAAGCAAAGTTGGCACACATGGGTCAGTTGAAGCCTTCCACACATCAAGCATTGATTGCAAGTTAGTCTACATCAAAGGCTTCTAATGGCAAAGGAAAGAAACACAATAAGGATCCTAAGCCTCATGACAAAGGTAATGAATCTTCTTTAGCAAAAAGTACTGAATCCAAGTCCTCTTCAAGATAGGAATCATCTAGAAGAAAGAGAGATAAATGTGCATATTGTCAAAAGTTAGGACATGATGAGCATAAGTGTTTTCAAAAGAAAATTGATGAGCTAACTCACATTATTCAGAAACATAATATTAAGTTTCCCTCATCAATGTCTGCTCCTTCTTCTACACATTTGGCAGCTTCTACATCTCCATCATCATCCAAAGATAAAGGTAAAGGACAAGCACTCATGGCTTCCACACATCCTGAGCAAGGTAAATGGCTTCTTGATTCAGGTGCATCACATCATATGGCATCTTCTGTGGATATGTTTTCTTCTATTGAGCCTTTTAATTCTCCTAATATTTTGATGGGTAACAACACATTCATGAGAGTTTATGGGAAAGGTTCTATTCCTATGGGAGAAGGGATATTTAATGATGTTCTTTATGTACCATCCTTGACCACTAATCTCCTTTCTATTTACCAAATTACACATGGGGCACAAGGTAAAATTGTTGAGTTTACTCTTGATTATGTCTACATTAGGGACATGGAGAGTAGAGATGTCATATCAATAGGAGTTGTTGATCATACATCACACTTGTATTCTTTTTCCACTTTTGTTGATAATGATGATGATATACATGATGTACCCATCCCTTTGCCAAGGGATAATTATGAGGAGAACTTTGGGCACTTGAATCATTTTGTTGTTGAGACAAGTGTTGATCTTCCCACTCCTCCACCTCCTACTTCTTCAGACATGGGCTCTACTATTCAGCAGGATATTCAAAGTGTTTCAGATCTTGTAGGGTGTGATGACTACTTGGATGCATCTTCAACATTTGTTGATTCTCATGATGTAGATTTGGAAGACATACATGAGGGGGTTTCTCTTTCCCTTGATGATAGTTTCATCATAGATAGGGATACTTCTTCACCTTCTTTGGAGATTGGTGTACTTGATTCTTCTCCTTTTCACTTGATTTGTCACATGAAGTGATAGATTCCTTGAGCTTGGAGATTCCTACTCAGTCTTCAGATATTCATACATGGAGACCTACATCTTCTTCCTCATTCCATTTTCACAAGGATTGGCTTCTTCATCATTTGATGTATCCACTTTATGAGAGTTATGCATTTCATGTATCTTTTACATGGGTACCTAACATGGCCTAGTAGCTGGGACCCATCTTGCATTGTGAGTTTAAGTGCATTCCCCTAAGTTGCACTTAAGGGGGGGTGTTGGTGTAATTAATTATTCCTAATTACACTTTACTTAATCTTACTTAGGTTAATGCATTGCATAGTAATTTTTGATTGAGACACCTAGGAGTGTGCACATCTATTAAGCACATGGTGTAGGAGAAATTCCACTTTTGGTGTGATAGTTGTCATCACATACCTCGTTGTGTGTGAGATCCACCTTTTGTGCTCTTATCACATTATCATCCTAATCCAATGCACATACTTTATTGCATATTGAAGGATGATCCACATTTGGTGGACATGTGATTACACCTAGCATAGGTGATAGCTTATCAACTCCTTATCATTCTCTCATATCTCCTTTCCTATATAAGGAGGCCTATTATGTAAATATTATTTATTCATTGGTGAATATCATTAATTCATTGGATCTATTCAATCCATCCTTGCATTCATATTTTCTCTCTTGTGCTTTTCTTTAACCTCTTGATCTTGGTTCAATATTTGCTATTTGCAAATTCTTATAAAATGGATGTGAAGTCAGCATTTCTGAATGGTATACTTGAAGAAGAGGTCTAAATCAAACAAATTGAAAGATTTGTTGATCCCAACAATAAAGACATGGTATGTAGATTACATAATGCTTTATATGGCTTGAAGCAAGCACCTAGAGCATGGTATGAAAGATTGCATACTTGTTAAGTATTGGATTTGTTAGAACAAGTGAAAACAACAATATGTATATGAAAGGTGATATTGATGATACTATTATCATTGCTAGAATATTTGTTGATGATATTATTTTTGGAGGCTCATATCTTGCAAGCAAGACATTTGCTGATGAAATGCAAAGGGAATTTGAAATGTTTATGTTTGGAGAGATTAAGTTCTTTCTTGGACTACAAGTGATTCAACAGAGTGATGGAATATTCATCACAAAATCTAAATACATAAAGGAAGCACTGAAGACATTTGGCATGGAAGATGCTAAAACTATGGGAACATCGATGTCTACTAGATGCAAATTGACAAAGGAGGATGAAACTCCAGAGGTAAACTAGACACTTTACCGATCCATGATTGGTAAGTTAATTTGCGTAGTTCATAGTAGACCAGATATAGCACATGTTGTTGGTATTGTTGCAATATTTTCTACTAATCCCAGAGAATCACACATGATAGATACAAAAAAGATCTTAAGATACCTAAAGAAAATAGAGAATTATGGATTATGGTATCCTAAGGAAGGGAAGTTTGAACTAAAAGTTTACACCGATGCTGATTGGGCTGGAAATGTGGATGATAGAAAAAGCACCACCAGAGGAGCATTTTTCTTTGGTGAAAGACTTGTAACTTGGACAAGTAAAAAGCAAGCTTGTATTTCTCAGTCTACAACTAAAGCAGAGTATGTTGCTACTACTACTAATTGTTCAAACATTGCATATATCAAACAAGTGTTGGAAGAGATGAATAAGGTAATCACTGACCTGGTGATTATATATTGTGACAACACTAGTGCTATTAATATTTCAAATAATCCTGTGATGCACTCTAAGACAAAGCATATATCTATTAAGTATCATTACTTAAGAGAACAAGTGCAAGAAAAGCAAGTGAATTTAGAATTTGTCACATCTAAAGAACAACTTACAGATATTTTTACAAAGCCTCTATCGAAGGACACATGTGAATACTTGAGGACTAGACTTGGGGTTCATCCCCTATCTATCAGTCACTAAGGTGATGTGGTTGTTGCATCAACCTAATTTTATCAGAATATCATTCATGTTGATGTAGCATAGTTCACACTTTGAATCATGTTCAAGGTTGTGATTAAGTTTGGAGAACTTGAACTGATTGGACTATCAGTATACAGAGATATAGAAGAGGACATAATTGTTTGTTTATTTGTTTCTCTGGCATTGATGTTAAAGGGAGAGATAAATAATATGAAAAGGGACAAGCACTGAGGAGAATTATCTAAGGGAGAGACAATCTGAATGAGACAGAGTATTGTAGATCAGTTACAGAGAATAGAAGCAGGAACTAGAGAATTGAAAAGATCACAACTATAGAATGGTAAAGCTATATTATCTAATGCTGTTTAGTAACATAGTGATTAAACATATTAAGTCTATTCAACTTACAACATTTTTTTCACAAAGTTGTAGAATATATGTTTGGTATGTGTATGGTACATTTCATATTACTTGAGTTGCCATCAATGCCAAAGGGAGAGATTGTTGGTCTATAATTGATTTGGAATCTGATTGAAGAATCCATGATTAAAGATCATTGAGGATTTGTTGATTAGATATGTAATATGATTAAATTAGTATTATGTTGTCATTGATGTCAACTAGTTTGACAACACTTATCTTGTAAGTTACTATACTAAGACATCTGAAGAAAGGTGAAAGAGATGAAGAATATAGAAATCTACATGGGGAAAGATGTACATGACAGATGAGGATAAGGAACACATTGAGTAACTTTTTGATGAGTCTATGACTTGATGATATTGACTTTATTATGTTGTATTCATCTATGATGAAGTATAGAGCTGAAAGACACAAAGCAGTGTTGTCAATAAATGAAGCATTTCTAGTATACACTGATGGAGTGTAGTGTACACCAATTGAAGTATTAACTGAGCAGTATTCATTGATGCATTTCTTTGTTAACCGAGTGGAACAGAATGAACTAAATGATTAGTTTAGCCAATAGGATTGATGAGCTATAAAGTACCTCAATTTCAGTGATAACAAATAATATTTGTTATGAAGATTGATGGCTAACAAAATTAAAGGAAGATCTAATGGAGTTGATTGAAATGTGTTATTGACACATCAGCCGAGAAAGTTTGAAGTGACAAAATCTATGAATGTGATTAAGTGGCAAAATCTGATGGAGGAGAAGAAAAAAATTTACTCGTCTATATAAGAGACTAGAATTTCATTATGGAATGATGCCGAAAGAAGTAGAAACTATAGGAATATCATGTGAATAAGGTTTTCATGCATTCTGATCATACTAGTTAAGTAAGAACTGAGCTGGAGAACAATTACTGAGCTACAGAGAGTAATTACTAATGGACAGTAAGTTGATACAGTATTGAATCTGAAGTGAAATATTGATCAGAAGGATTTGTATGGATTGAATATTGATCTGTAATTTTCAATTGAAGTTGTATTAAGGTAGGTCTCATACTGTTACATATTTAACCATTGTATACAGTCAAAATCTCTTAACCGAGTGGACTCTAAAAGTCTTATGATGTATCATTCATAGAATGAAAATTGTTATCCTGTCAACCCCATAGTGAATGCTGGTTGGATGATAACTTCTAGTTTAAAATCCTCTAACAAGGTCACACTTGACAGTGTGTTTGTAAACCTTTAACAAGGTTGGGTCTTAACTGACCTCACTTTAGAAGAGTGAACAATTTTTGGGTTGTCGGTCCCAAGTGGTTTTTCCCTTTACAGGGTTTCCACATTAAATCTCGTGTTATGTGTTGATTATGATATTTGTTTGTTATCATACTTTGCATGTTACATGTTAGATTTGATCGGTAACTGTTATGGTATTAGATTGGTAATCGGTAAAAGCACAGACAATGAAAGTAATTATTGTTTACTGAGGAGCAGAAATTGAGAAGTTGTTTTGAATTATACATTTTGTATTGGGACACTGGATAATTGATTCACCCCCCTTTGAGTTATTCTAACAACAATTTGTAGCTTCAGTAGGTACTCTGGTTGTTCAATGTAAGTGAATCTACCGTAGTCTTCTAGCTCCCTAGTGATTTCTTCACCATTCTTGGTATCAAACTCATCAACTCTGACATTGCAAATTTCAATCATTTTATTAGTAACTTTATTTAGACACTTGTAAGCTTTTCCTTTAGTGGAATATCCAAGAAATATCCATTCATCCCCTTTAGAGTGAAACTTTCCATTTCTTTCATCTTTCAAAATAAAACTTTTGCTACCAAAAATTTTGAAGTAACTTATTGTTGATTTGTGACCAAACCATAACTTGTAGGGTGTTTTGTTTGTGTCCTTCAATTGTACTCAGTTTAGAACATATAAATTCATGTTGATTGGTTCTCTCCAGTATGTCTAAGCAACATTATTTTGTAACATCAATGTCCTTGCATAATCAACAATTGATATATTCCTCCTTTCAGCAATCCCATTCTACTGAGGTGTTCTTGATGTGGAAACCTATCTTTTTATACCATGTTCATTACAATAGTTAGTAAATTCACCACCTCTGTCAGATCTCAAGTATTTTAGTTCTTTCCTAGTTTCTTTCTCTACTTTTTCTTTATACCATTTAAATATCTTAAATGCCTCAGATTTATCTTTTAAAAACATTACAGTCATCAATCTAGTGTAATCATCAACAAACAGAATGAAATATCTATCTCCATAGTAACTCTCTGTTCTCATGGGACCACATAGGTTGGTGTGAACTAGTTGCAAAATTCTCTTTGTTGAATATTCTTTACTCTTAAAACTAGATTTTTTCATTTTTCCCTTTTGACATTCATGACACATAACATGATTCAACTTTGCTAGGCTAGGCATACCTCTAATTGATGCAGAGGATATGACACTCTACTTCTTAACTACTTAACCCAACCTTCCAAAGGTGTAAATTTATTGGATCTTCTCACCAATTAGGATCTCCTAGACCCTTCCTACTAACTTCTCCTCTAAGGTATAGTTGGTTTTAAGAAGCCTCCAAAGATACAAGTTCAACTAGTCCAACTAGTTACTTCTAACATTAGTTTCCTTCACTATTCCTTCACCTAGAATGTCAATCCTCTGACTAGGATCTTCACACACATGTAATTGGTTATTATTTAACCTTCTTTTCCCTTCTTAGATCATTCTTCAACCTTTCCCATACTTAAAACTACCCTACCAATCCAATTGGTCACTAAAACACTAGGAGGCCTAATTGCCCAAATCCTAGTAGGTCTATTTTCACTGAAAATGTCCTAGTGCTTCCAAAATCTCCACTTGACCCCACAAATTTTTTTGAAAATCTCTATGATATCAATCAACCTTATCAAATTCCAAAATATTAGCCTCTGGTGACACCCAAAACCCTAGGTTCTTGCAGGCCCTAATTTTTAGCCTACAAATTAGGCCTCAGGTCCAATGTGTGTAAAATCTCTTCAAAATTGTCTCCAACATTGATTCACCTCCAACCACCTTTGAATCCTTCTAGGAGACTCATTAGAGAATCCAAAAATGCCATCAAGTTTTCTCCAACTAGTCTTGGGCGTCCGTACTAGTTCCTCTTCTTCCTTGTCCTGGCTCACCTGGTTTTACCAATTAGCCATAGGGCTTACATTTTGATTCCTTAGAACCTTTGCAAAAACAAAAATAAGACTAGAAACCCTATCTATAGACTCTAACCCTAAGTTCCTCATGGTTTTAGACAATTCCACTAGAGGAAACCTATGATAGAGCCATTTCTTACCAGTTGGCACTGGTTTTAGGCTTGGAAGACTAGTAGCCTTTAAAAATCCAAAAATTTGAATCTATGAAACTTCAAAACAAGCTATCTACTGCATATGAAGACTAAGAAGAAACACTAAAATATCATGAAGTCCAATCACCTATGGAAATCCGTACATAGCCATACAGTTGCAGAGATTCTGGACTGTGTATACAACAAGGAACTTAGAAAACCATATAGTGTGTGAGAATTAATTATTTTTCTTTAGTTCTTCATTAACCCCCCAAAAACATCTATCCTATTGTCTTATATTGAGCATAGGTTAGTTACATCGATTTTGGCCATGTTTGGCATTTTGAACAAAAGTTGCTCAAGCAACTTTTCAAAGCAACTTTCAACAATATGAAACATATGACCTTAAGTCCTATCTCAATGATGAATTTGGAATTCTAAGACCCTAAGAAGGCATGGAGAATCTTAAAACATACTGCTAGCCTATTTGGAATTCTAAAACAATACTAATTTTCCTTGTCACCAAGGTGACCCCAAATTCTCTCACAGACTCAAAGGTCCTAACAAACACATAGAATGACCTTGCCACTTGGATCTAGTCTAACTCATCATACTAAACAACTAAAAAAACTTCCTAAGCATCCTTAATCATCTCAAAATTACAAAGTGGGGAGGTTCCTTGCACCCTACTCCCTGGGATAGAATAACTCAAGTCCCTTGAGTTAGCAGGTTGGCAAGAGTGACTCCATGGTTCAGAATGTCCTACTTTGTCATCCAAATAGCCTTATCTTTAGGAAGGCCCTACCATTTGACAAGGTACTCCTTGTAGAGACCTTTCTTGGTCTTCTTGATCACCCTAGAATCCAAAATACTATCCAACTGCAATGGTTTGGGAGTTGGTAAGGCCCTCACCCAATCTTCTTCTTGCACATTTGAAAGTGTATTCTGCCCTATATCTATAGGAGATCCCCTATAAGGATAAAGGTCACAAACATTAAAAATAGGACAAATTCCTAAATCAGGAGGAAGTTCTACTTCATAGGCATTTTTGCCATACTTATGCAAAATTTTCAGTGGTCTAATCTTCTTCATGAGAAGCTTAGTTGGTTGACCCTTAGGTAGTCTCTCCTTCCTAAGATAGGCTAATACTAGATCTCCAACTTTGAATTATAGGTCTCTTCTTGTCTAATCAACTTTGGCTTTGTATTTGGCCACTCGATGTTGTAAAGTCTTGTGAACTTGGTCATTCAACTCCTTCATCTGCTCTGCAAAGGACTAACCTTGTGCATTCCTCTTGTCCTCCAAACTGAGATCTCTCAACTCCAACACTCCTCTAGGATTGAGCCCATACACTATTTGAAGAGGACTCTTTCCTATCCTCCTATTAATGGAGTCATTATAAGAAAACTCTACTTGCCCTATAATGTGATCCCATGATTGCCCATGTTGTTTAGTCAAGCACCTCAACAAGTTGCCAAGTGACCTATTTAGTACTTCAGTTTTCCCATCTAATTGGGGGTGATAGGCTAAGGAGAAAGACAAATTAGTTCCAAGAATCTTCCATAGGGTCCTCCAAAAGTGACCCACAAAATTTTTATCCTTGTCACTAACAATATTCAGAGGCAAACCATGAATCCTTACTATGTCCCTAAAAAACAATCCTACAATCTAAGATGCATCATTGGTTTGTTTGCATGGAATGAAGTGTGTCATCTTGCTAAATTGGTCAACCACCATAAAAACACTATCATGACCCCTAGATGTCTTTGGAAATCCCAATACAAAGTCCATGCTCAAGCATTCCCAAGGTCTATGAGGAATGGATAATGGTTGGTACAATCCACTATTACTGCTCTGTCCTTTTGCCCTCTGACAAACTTGACATTGCTCCACAAATCTCCTAATGTATAATTACATTTTAGGACAAAATTAGTGCCTATTAACTTGCTCTAAGGTTTTTTCCACACCAAAGTGACCCCCTAATCTGCCTTGATGTTTTTCCTTCACTATATTCTCCCTCATTAAGCATTGTGGAATACACAAAAGATGGCCTTTAAACAAGAGACCTTCCTACAACATATACTCATCAAAATCCACTTTTAAGCCCTACTAAAAATTCACACATTCTTCATAGGCTTTACCAAAATCCTTGTCCTCTTTATATATAGGTTCTTCAAATCATCCATCCCTACACTTTGTAGTTGGATCTCTTGGATTGTGAGTACTCTTCTACTAAGAGCATTTGCAACCTTGTTGCTGAATCCTTTCTTGTGCTTAATGAAAAATGTATAAGCTTGCAATGCTTCCACCCACTTCATGTGCCTTTGGTTCAACTTGTCCTATCCATTCAAAAAACTTAGTGCATGATTGTCAGTATAAACCACAAACTCTCTAGGTAACAAATAGTGTCTCCATTTTTTAAGAGCTTGGACCATAGCATAGAGTTCCAAATCATAAGTAGAATATTTTTGTTTGGCTTCATTTAACTTCTCAGAGAAGAAATCCATAGGGTGTCCTTCTTGGCTTAGCACTACTCCAATTTCCAACTTGCTAGCATCACACTCCACGATGAATAGTTGATTGAAGTTAGGGAACCTAAGAGTAGATAGTTCTGCAATTCTTTTCTTCAATTTTTGAAACCCTTGGTCTACTGCAACAGTCCATTCAAACTTACACACTAGTACATTTAACCTTATTTTTCTACCAAATTTTTTTACCATCAATTAAAAAGGTTTAGGTTGGTCGGATTATAGAATGAATACTTTCTTTTTTTTTAAATCCATGCCTGTGTTGGTCGAAATATCGACGAATGTGAGCACAACTTAAAAAAAAAAGTTTCATTTCTCATTTCATTTTTACAAGAAATTTAGATCAAGGGTTGCAACATGTGAAGGAGGACTACAGTGCCCAAAGGATTTCCATCTTTAGTCATTGTGCGAATTGGTATGTTCTTTGAGATCTCACTATTTGTGATGTGTTGAATGAAGATTGAAAGCCAAAACAATGTAATTTTTTCTGCAAATCGATAAAATAAAAACTATTTTCCTACATTCCATGTAATACCAATCACTTGTATAGTCATGTACAGTATGAAGATTGGATGATACCAATCTAGTTTGAAGGCCCTATGTTTTAGCTCCTGAATGCAAGTGGTTTGAGGGAAAAATAGTGACTACAACTCTAGTTATCATTTTCCCAAGCTCTGCAACTTGTGTCAGTTTCTTCCTAAAGCCTGCTGCACTATTTGATTGGGTCAAAGCACTTCTACCATGTGAATCACTTGACCATTGGTGGAATGCTTCCCCTTAGGATGCTCGTGAGGATTTTGTAGGTGGTTAGTGCAAGGTTGCAGGGAAATGGCCGTGTGAACAAGCCCTAGGTGGATACCATTGGGTGTGCACCAGTCAATGAATGCATCGAGTGCATAACCAGTTACTAGTCTAGCACCAAGGCTCCAAATTTAAGAATTGGAGTTGCCTAAACCTCCTCCATGTACCCCATCAGTTTCATAAGAAGACACCACTACTAGAGGTACCTCCCCCATTAAGGAAGGCCAAGTTTTCTTCCCTTTTCTATCTGCAATCAACTGATTCCAGGTCAAATGTGACATAAACCCATTCTTTTCCATGAGATCATCTAAGCATAAGTCAAGTTACATGCATATGAGAAAGCTTAATATTATCTTCAAAAATTAATAATAGGGTAAAGAATGCAGCCAATGAATATGCAAGTACTTCATGGACAACAATGATTACTGGATATGCACAAAATGGGACTAGCAACTATTAGGAATGAATGCTAAAGTGTTTGGCAGCCATTCTATAGCAGTTGTTTTTGCATTCATGATTATGATTGTCATTGATGTCAACACAGTGATTTACTGAAGACTTGTAGAGAAGTAGATAGAGTTTTGATTAGCGCACATGGGTTATTGTAGTTGGAGCTATGTGAAATTGAGGATATACTCTTTGATATGTTATATGTCTATGGTTAAGAGTGTAGATAGTAATTCATTGATTTATGGAAGTTATGATCATTTTGGTTGAAGCAATATTTAGGCAGTGTTCTTGAGTTGCGGTTTGTGGAAATTGGATGATATCTCCTAATCAAGATGGAATCTAGTTTTATGCAGATAAAGGAAATTTGGAGACACATTGATAGTGATGTGGATGACAATGCAGACTTCGAGGTGACACGAGTGAAGATTTATTGTATTTGGAAGCTGACTATTTTGTGTAATTTTGGTGTAGCGTGTGGAAACTTTTATTTTGTAGTTGTATGCCAACTCATTTGTAATTATTTGAGTGTGGTATAAAGGAAGGAATGTATTTCCTTTTTGTATAGAGTTATAATGTGAAAAAGTATGTAATTATGATATGGTAGCAGCAGTTGTGATGTTGTATGCATGAAGTGAAGAAAAGAGCTAAGTATGAAAGAAACTTTTTGAAGGAAGACATGCGAAGTACAAAGATCTGAAATTGAGATCTGATGTAACAGTGAGTGTGGTTTGGCATAGTCAGAGAAGAGGTAACATATTATTCTATTGAGTAATGCAAATATTATTTGGACAGTGTGTTTAGTGATCTTACCATGAAGCTATTTGGGCAGTGGGTCCTTCTGTCTTCCATAACTCTTAACAAGGTTAGAATCTTTTAACAGGGATTCAAAATCTCCTAACAAGGATTCATATGTATCGAATGTATTTAATAAGACTCCTAATAGAGTCCATCCTTTCACAAGGAATATTCATATTAGTGTATCTTTTGTGGGCATCATTCCCACCGGGGTTTACTCTTTGATCAAGAGGTTCCCTAGTCAATATATCTTGTCATTATGTTATTGTGTATGAATATCTTTCTATGGTTGGTAATTATATTGCTTATATGGTTTAATGTTGTTGAAGATGATAAAATTTATAATTATCTGATAACTGATTCACCCCCCCCCCTCTCAGTTATCTTGGTGGACTTTACTTTCTAACAATTGGTATCAGAGTGACAGGTCCTTGAAAAAGAAGTTTAACAACTTAAGGAGATCCATGGAAAATTTCAAGAAAGAAAGCCCTAAGGTTGATGGAGTAAATTTTGATAGCTGGAAAGAAAAGATGAAGACATACCTATTATGTTTAGGACTAGGTTATTGGTTGATTACAAAGAATAATAAGACTATCATTGAAGAGGACAATCTTGAAACATGTACTATGGAAGAGAGAGATCTATTCATGTGTAACATACTTGCAAGAGAAGCACTTTTGACAACACTTTCAGAGAATGAATACAGTCAGGTAAAATATTTGAAAAAATCTCATGAAATTTGGAATGCTTTACACTCTAGTTTTGAAGGTGATGAACATGCAAAAAGAGTTAGATTACATAATTGGATATGTGCATTTGAAGATATAAGAATGTTGGAAGATGAATCTATTAGAAGTTATATTGGTAGAATGTCAGAGATCATTTCAGGTATAAAATCTTGTGGAGGAACAAAGACAGAGAATGAAGTGATATGGAAAATTTTGAGGACATTGACTCCTGTATTTAAGAAGACAACATAGATGATTGAACAAGTGATACCTTGTACAACAAAATTTACAAGAGAAACTCTTCTTGGAAGATTGGTGTGTGATGATGGATATCACCTTCATGAAATTAAGATCTAATAGCATCAATTTAAAGAAAATACAATGCAAATCTAATTTAAAATGAAACTATAATCTAGAACATCTCATGGTTCTCTAGAAAGAAATGGTAAGTGAAGCTCTCAGCTTAGATCCTCACTATTGAAATTTCTAAAATGAGAATTTATGTTGCTATATGCTTCTACTATGCTTCTACATTGCTCATTCAATGCTTAATCTAGCTCAAATTGACACACTACAATGATAATTGCTCTAAATGATCTTAATTGCTCTTAGAATGCTCTCAATTTCCTATAGTAACAATGCTTTGCAAATGAAGTTCTAAGATGGAAATGCACTCCAAAATGCCTCATATTTATAGTAAATGTCTAAGGGTAGGGGGTAGAGTGTGTTGGATACAATTGTCTGAAGGAGATTGTTGGATTAATTATGTGTTGTCTTTGATGTCACACAAATGTCATATCATTTACCGAGCTCAGTCAGTCAGCAAAGTAGTTCCCAGTATTTACCGAGCTTAGTTAGTCTGCAAGCGGTTTTTAGTATCTACCGAGATATTTCAGGCGTCAAAGAAAAATATTGCAGAAAATAGTGTTAACCGAGATTCCATGGTTATCAAAGGAAAGTTAGTGTTTACCAAGTTCACTCGGTCTCCAAAGGATGTTACAGAATTCGCAGTGCTTACCGATTTCTCTCGGTCACCAAAGGAAATCTCTTCGGATTAGTGTTTACCGAGTAAGGTCGGCCCAGTGAAGGAATTTTTTATTTTGAGAAATAAAGTTTGTTTATTCTAGCTGACTATTGTAATGATTAGTAATGTTATTAGTGCCAACTTGACAATCTGAATGGTATATATAGAAGGTCAAGTTGTGAATTAAAAAGTGTGTGCAAGTGAAAAGAAGAAAAGTGTGAGTGAATTTTGAAGGATGATTAGATATCCTTGAAGAGCAGCAGAGATATATTTCATCAGGAAGGATCTAGTGAAGCAGAACAAAGATCTGTAATCAGCAATTTAGTTGCATCATTATTTAGGTCACTTCATTGTTACTTTCTTACCATTGTAGCAGTGATTTCAAAATCTCCTAACCAAGTTGGTTTAATAGCCATTTTGTAAATCCTCTAACAAGGTGATAGTTCTATTGAATTGTTTCAAGACCTCTTACAAGGCCACTCCTAATAGGGTGATTAAATCCTCTAATAAGGTCACACCTAACAGTGTGTTTTGTAACCTTTAATCGGGTTGGCTCCTAACAGGGCTCACTTCAGAAGAGTGAAAAATAGTTTCTAGTTACATTGGTGGTTTTTCCCATATTGGGTTTCCACGTTAAATCTGGTGTCTCTTGTGTTCATGATACTTTCTTTATTCATGTATGTTAATAATTGATGAATGCTTAAGAACAGTTATAATTAATACTCACTACAATAACCAAGTTTTTAGTATAACAGTAGTAAATGATTTAATAAAACATCTAAGGGATCTGTGGTAATATTTTTGTGGTTAACTAATTCACCCCCCCCCCCTCTCAGTTACTCCATCTATATTTCCAACAATTGGTATCAGAGCTTTTGGTGCTTGTAGGAAGGGTTTCAAGGACCTAAGCTAAAAATCAGGATGTCTTACAAGAGAGAAATTCCAAGGCTTAATAGAGATAACTTTTCAGTTTGGCAAGGTCTCATGAGACTTCATTTGGCTTCCATTGGTGATTCATGATGCAAATATATTGATCAAGAATATGCAGTTCCTACTAGAACATTAACTGTTGAAGACATTGCAGAGAAAAAGAACCATAACACCATGATGATAGACATTGCATCAGCTCTTAGCTATAAAGAATTTGATGAGATCAAAGATTGCACAACTGCTTATGAAATGTGGAACAAGTTGAAGAAAATTTATGGTGGTGATGACAATGTGAAGAGAGCCAAAGTAGAAAGTGTAAGAGGATAGTTTGATCAGATGAAGATGAAATAAGATGAAAACATTACAAAATATGTTGAAAGAATCAAGGTGAGTGTTAGTGCAATTAGAGCTTCTGGAGGAAAAATTCATGATGAAACTGTTATAAGTAAGGTTCTTAGAACATTGCTTCCTATCTATGCAATAAGAGTATATGCTATTCAAGAAAGAAGATGTGAACAAAATCACAGTATAACTTTGGATGCCTTAGTTGGAAGGTTGACAGCTTTTGAATTAGATAACTATGACAACTATGTTCCAACTTCTAAAAATATTGAATTAGCATTTGAGGCCAAAATTTCACTTAAGAAGGGCAAGAAAATCCAATCAGAAAGTGAAGAAGAATCAGAGGAAAGTTCAGATAGTGATCTTGAAGTTATTGAAGCATTACTTGCAAAGAAATATACTAGAGGTAGAGGTAAATACAAAGGTAAAACTCTTTTAATCTATTTTTCATGTGAAGAAATTGGTCATATTGTAGCTAGGTGCCCAAACAAGCAAAGAAAGGATGACAAAAAAGGTCACAAGTACAATGCCAAGAAGAATTTCAAGTCATTCAAGGATAAAGGTAAGAAAACATGTTTTTTGGCTAAGGATTTTGATGATAGTGAAGAAGAAATTGTCTTCATTGCTGTAAAAGATGAATTTGATGATGATGAAGATGAGATGGCACTTATCTCTCATATAAGCAAAGATGATACATGGATTATAAATAGTGGATGCTCACATCATATGACTAGTGATAGAACAAAGTTTGAACACCTTGAAGACTATGATGGTGGTAATGTAAGGTTTGGAAACAATGAACCTTATTTTATAAAAGGAAGAGGATGAATTACATTAACCAAAGAACTTATATGTGATAATGCATATTGGGTTGAAGGACTAAAGCATAATCTTCTAAGTGTATCACAACTAATCAACATTGGATTCAAGGTTGAATTCATGAATGGCAAAGCAAGACTGCTGGATGACAAAGGAAAATTGATTGGTTCAGGCAAACAAACCAAAGGTAACCTATTTTATCTTGATCTTGGTGAATGCTCATGTTTTATTGCTCAAATTGAAGAAAGTTGGTTATGGCACAAAAGGTTATGTCATGTAAATTTTGATAATATGGTGAAAATAAGCAAATTCAAGAAAGTAAGAGGTATTCCTACTTTGAAGAAACCTGATGTTGGTCTATGCAAGAATTGTCAGATTGGTAAAATGAGAAAGACTAGCTTTAAAAGTAAAAACTATCAGTCTGAAGATATTTTGGATATTGTGCATATTGACTTATGTGGACCTATTGGAATTGAAAGCTATACTGGAGAAAAATTCTTTATTCTCTTTGTTGATGATTACTCTAGAATGATGACTGTTATGTATTTAAGAGAAAAATCAGAAGCATTTGAGAAATTCAAATGGTATTTGGAAAGAGTAGAAAAGGAAATAGGAAAAAGAATGAAGTTCTTAAGATCAGACAGAGGTGGTGAATTCATCTCCCATGAATTCAATAATTTCTGCATTGAAAGAGGAATCAAAAGATAGGTATCAGCCCCAAGAACTCCTGAGTAGAATGGAATAGCTGAAAGAAGGAATAGATCTATCATGGATTGTGCAAGGAATCTAATGATTGAAAAAAACACTGCTATGAAATACTAGAATGAAGCTATTAGCACTATAGTTCATACCTTGAACCGAGTACAGTTGAGGAAAGACACATTCAAAACTCCTTATGAGTTATGGTATGGCTATAAACCCAATGTAAGTTACCTGAAAGTATTTGGTAGTAAATGTTACATCTTAAAAGAATCTAGAAAAGGAAAATTTGATGTAAAAAGTGATGAAGGAATATTTTTGGGATATTCTTGCAAAAGTAAAGCATATAGATGTCTGAATTTGTCTACTCACAAAATCATAGAAAGTGCACATGTGAAAGTTGATGAGTTTGTAGAAAAGACTGAAGAAGAAAGCAAAAAGGAACTAGAGGATTACAAAAGATTTGTTTACATTGAACCTGATACATTGCCAGACACATCTATCAATAAGGAAACTACATCTACCAAGCCCAGTACAGTAACTGAGTCACAAGAAGAAGTTCAAACCGAGTCACAAGAAACCGAGTCTCAGCCTGAAGCTACCGAGAAAATATCTACCAAGCCTGAGCAAACTGAACCTGAAGATGAAATTCAAGAAAATGACAATATAACTCATTCAAGAGGCAAGGAACCTCTATTGGCCAAGTATGTCAGGAAGCATCATACACCAGATCAGATTATTGGAAACAAATCAAATGGTACTATGACAAGTAGTAAACTAAAAGGTACATGTTTACTTGCTGATTTTGAACCTAGAAATGTTAAAAATGCATTGGAAAATGAAAGTTGGATTGAGGCTATGAATGAAGAAATAGAAAAAATAGAGAAAAACAAGACATGGACTCTTGTACCTAGGCCTAAAGACAAAAATGTAATTGGAATGAAATGGGTATTCAGAAACAAGCTGAATGAAGATGGTCAAGTATCTAGAAACAAAGCTAGATTAGTGTGTAAAGGGTATTCTCAAGAAGAAGGTATAGATTATGGAGAGACTTTTGCTCCTGTTGCAAAATTAGAAGGTGTAAGAACTCTACTTGCATATGCAGCACATAAAGGATTTAAGGTATATCAGATGGATGTAAAATCTACATTTCTCAATGGTATTCTTGATGAAGAAGTCTACATTGAGCAACCTGAAGGTTTTGTTGATCCAGACAAAAAGGATATGGTCTGCAAGTTACACAAAGCATTGTATGGTCTAAAACAAGCCCCTAGAGCATGGTATGAAAGATTACATAACTATCTTATTCAGATTGGTTTCAAAAGAGCTAATGATAACAATAGTTTATACATCAAAGAATGACCAGATAATAGAATTGTTTTGGCAGAAATATTTGTGGATGATACTATGTTTATAGGTAATGATGATCAGTGCAAAGAATTTTCAGAGCAAATGAATGAAGAATTTGAAATGTCTATGTTTGGTCAAATAAAGTTTTTTGTTGGTCTTCAAATTTAGCAGAGCAAGAATGGTATCTACATTACTCAGTCTAAATACATCAAGGAAATACTTAAGAAGTTTGGTATGGAAGATGCAAAACCAGTTGGTACACCCATGTGTATAGGACTAAAGCTTACAAAAGATGATGATTCAAAAGAAGTAGATCAGACCTTATACAGATCAATGATTAGAAAATTACAGTATGCAGTTCATACAAGGCCTGATATTGCCTTAGCAGTTGGTATTGTAGCAAGATTCTCAGCAAAACCTAGAGAAAATCATATGATGGCAAGAAAAAGAATCTTGAGATACTTGAAAGGAACTGAAGATTATGGCTTGTGGTATAAATTTGGAGGCAATCTAGACTTAAAAGTGTTTACTGATGCTGATTGGGCAGGAAACATTGATGATATAAAGAGTACAAGTGGTGGAGCATTCTTTCTTGGCAAGAGGTTGGTATCTAGGACTAGTGAAAAGCAAAATTGCACATCCCAATCCACAGCAGAAGCAGAATATGTTACTACAGCAATAAACTACTCTAATATTGTTTGGTTTAAATAGTTATTGGAAGGCATGAAGGTTGAGCTCAAAGAACTAGTTGTTATATTTTGTGATAATACAAGTGCAATAAATATTTCAAAGAATCCAGTAATGCATTCCAAAACCAAGCACATTGCTATAAAATATCACTTTGTCAGAGAATTGGTGCAGGACAAGGAAATAAGATTGGAATATATTCATACAAAAGAACAAATTGTAGATATATTCACCAAGCCACTACCTAAGGATGCATTCTTGTATCTAAGAGGTAAGTTAGGGGTCATTCCCCTATCCGAGGCTCACTAAATGAAGTTTTAGTGATGCATCAACTAGAGCATATTGAAGATCAGTCAGTTGATGTAGCTTAGTCAAGGAATCATTGCATATGAATCAGTACTCAAGGTACATTGCTATTCACCTGGTATGTGTTATCTTTGGCATGTGTTGTCAAAGAGGGAGAGTTTGCTGTCATACTTCAAGAAATTTCTTAAGATTTTTAAGAGTTTTCTTGGAGAGTTTTCAGTTAGAAAGATAATTTTGCTAGCAGAAAAAGTTCTCATAGATGAGAATCAGAATGAAGCTAAGGATATGTTCCTTACTCTATGTTTTCTATGAAATTTCATTGTGCTATGACATGTTGTGTTGCCATCAATGCCAAAGAGGGAGATTGTTGGATACAATTGTCTGAAGGAGATTGTTGGATTAATTGTGTGTTGTCTTTGATGTCACACAAATGTCATATCATTTATCAAGCTCAGTTGGTCAGCAAAGTAGTTCCTAGTATTTACCAAGCTCAGTCAGTCTGTAGGTGGTTTTTAGTATCTACAGAGATATTTTGGGCGTCAAAGAAAAATATGGTAGAAAACAGTGTTAACCGAGCTTCCATGGTTATCAAAGGAAAGTTAGTGTTTACCAAGTTCACTCGGTCTCCAAAGGATGTTACAAAATTCACAGTGCTTACCGAGTTCTCTTGGTCACCAAAAGAAATCTCTTTGGATTAGTGTTTACCGAGCAAGGTCAGCTCGGTGAAGGAATTTGTTATTTTGAGAAATAAAGTTTGTTTATTCTAGCCGACTGTTGTAATGATTAGTAATGTTATTAGTGTTGGCTTGACAATCTGAATGGACAATCCAAATGGTATATATAGAAGGTCAAGTTGTGAATTAAAAAGTGTGTGCAAGTGAAAAGAAGAAAAGTGTGAGTGAATTTTGAAGGATGATTAGATATCCTTGAAGAGCAGCAGAGATATATTTCATCAGGAAGGATCTAGTGAAGTAGAACAGAGATCTATAATCAGCAATTCAGTTGCATCATTATTTAGGTCACTTTATTGTTACTTTCTTACCATTGTAGCAGTGATTTCAAAATCTCCTAACTGAGTTGGTTTAACAGCCATTTTGTAAATCCTCTAACAAGGTGATAGTTCTATTGAATTGTTTCAAGACCTCTTACAAGGCCACTCCTAATAGGGTGATTAAATCCTCTAACAAGGTCACACCTAACAGTGTGTTTTGTAACCTTTAACCGGGTTGGCTCCTAACAGGGCTCACTTTAGAAGAGTGAAAAATAGTTTCTAGTTACATTGGTGGTTTTTCCCATATTGGATTTCCACGTTAAATTTGGTGTCTCTTGTGTTCATGATACTTTCTTTATTCATGTATGTTAATAATTGATGAATGCTTAAGAACAGTTATAATTAATACTCATTGCAATAACTAAGTTTTCAGTATAACAGCAGTAAATGATTTAATAAAACATCTAAGGGATCTATGGTAATATTTTTGTGGTTAATTGATTCACCCCCCCCCCCCCCCCTCTCAGTTACTCCATCTATATTTCCAACAAGAGTGAAGTAATCATGGTTAACCCTTGGTTGAGTCAAATACTTTGCTTTGTTCATAAATGGGGGGACAAATGAGGGGACAATCCTTTAAATGGTTTCAAAGCTTTGGATAATTTAAATGTTTGAGTGATTTGTGTGTTTTTGTCCTCAATTCTCATTGGTTCATCAACTTTGTTGAAAGAAATTAGGATTTATTGAATTCAATTAATTAATTAAATTTAGCCATGTAAGGGTAATGGGTTCATTTTGATTTTTGATTAAAACAACTATACAATTAATTGATTAAAATCAATTATATAGTGTTTTTGGTTCCTTTAAGCTTTGATTTAATTATTTGACATCATTATTTAATTTCTCCTTTTTTATTTGTTTTTGTCCCACTTTATTTAATTATGTTCATTTTTAATTGATTTGATCCATTTTGATGATTTAGTGCATTTTATTGATTTTTGCAATTTAAAAGCACTTGTCTAATTTTGTGTGTCTACAAATGCCCCTCTTTGAATTGATGTACAAAGAACATTGATTCAAAGATTCTTGTGATCCTGATCACTTTTTAGGTCCTGATTGCTGGTTCACTGATATGCCTTTGATACTGATTGATTGTTGCCTCTGATACGATATGATATGATTGCTACCTCTGATAATGAAACAAATTTTTTTATGATGCCCCACTAATCCCATGATGTTTGATTGCAACTTCCATTTGATACCCTGATGCCCCCTTAGAAATTAAAACATATTAATTTCTTGATTTGAAAAATTTGATTATGTTTGATTTCTTGAATAATGCCCCCTCAAAAATTAAAACATATTAATTTCTTGATTTGAAAAATTTGATTATGTTTGATTTCTCGAATATGTTTTCATTTCTGAATATTTGATTATATGTCATGATTTTAGAATATGCCCCATTTGTTTTGATTAGTCAATATAGGTCCACGTCCATTTTCACCTTCAAATTAGGTCAAAATACCTTAAATAAGTTGATAAACCTTATTTTACTATTCATTTTTACTTTTCATCTTTGGTGATTTTGCTTTGATCCTGTGGTGAATTTTGAGATGGTTATGTCGATTTGAGAGCATAGATTCAAGATGTGCTGGAGATATGCAAGGCCACTTGACTATGGACCTCCGATAAGTCATTCCCAACTCCATCTTTACATTTATGATGCATTTATTAGCATTTATTGTAATTTCCTTGTTTCATCTTTGCGTTTAATATGCAAAATCTCACCTAGGAGTAGTTTAATGTCACTTAGACCTTTTAACTGTCACCTCCATGATTTTCTCTCCCGCTTCCATGTATTTGACTACTGCTGAAGAAATTTTCATCCTCACCTAGAATTAAGATACTCACGCCTACAGCTAGGTCAAAATGCCCCTTTTCATGTATGATGTCACCTATGAAAACCCTAGCGATTTTACTATCGCCTAGGCTAACATTTTCTGTTGTGTAACATGATTCACTATCATGTAGCATGAAAACTATTGCCTAAAACTTGAATAATGTCACATTGCATGTTTTTATTATCACCTTAGTTAAACTGTCACCTGACATAGGTAAAATCACACTTGCTGATTTTTTTGAAAAATTTTACCCTTGTACTTGATTGCGTCTGATGAAAAATTTGATAAATTTTGATGATAGGTTCGAATGATTAGTTTAGGTCTGTTACTTTCAACAAAATAATTAGTTTAGGATATCAAGATAGTGGTATCACAGAATATGATTTGTCAATCTGATTAGGATAGTTACTAATAGGATAAATCAATCAGTGTGAAAACCGATATGATTTTGATACTACTTAGTTCATTCTCAAGATATAGAGACATGAACAAATGGTACTGGGTGTGATTACTTCATACTTTTGATAAGATTGATTGACTTGAGATAGTTCCTTGATATGATATACTGGTATGATTCCTTTTCTTTGCCAATAGGCTCACTTTCCTACCCTATATATCCGTTCAGTTGCATCATGGGTTATTGATTTAGGTCAGACACTGACAGCAACCAAGTATTGAGTGATTGAGCGATGTGGTTTGAGTTTCCTGCTTGATCTCCCATGGTTTCAGCTGAACCATGGGTTACTTACTATAGTGGTAGAGTGATGGCACTCTGACCACAACACATTTCATTTGCCTTATGGAGAGATGACGATCACGCTTGAGGACGTGTATCGATTACTATGGATCCCCTGTAGAGGAGAGTTGGTATATTATGACTCTGTCTATGATTCTACTGTTTGTCGATGAGTGTTTAGGGACAACACTATAGGTGATGGTGATATGATCACATGGCCTTAGTTTTCTTCCTTTTTGAGATTGCCAATAGTACTTGGTGCACTGATCAGTGGTTTGCTCCTTCCTGACCGATGAGGTCACAGTTTTTCTGTCAGATGGTGTAGGATATTGGAGGATTTTCTTTCTCATCCTTGATGCTTTGATTGGGGTTCTTGCATCCTTGCTCAGCTTTATCACAATTTACATGAGGTAGTGTATAGATAGAGTTCTGCTTTGTCAATTGGTGCTATTGTTCTTTAGTTATGGATATGGGAGCATCTTCCCATTACTAGGCCCATTTCTGATAGGAGATGGCCCTGGGGTTTTCCTTATGTTTTTTTATATATTGGGATGGTTACTCAGCATCATTTAGGTCATCTGGACTACTGGGGCTGATAGATAGATGATCTTGATTAGGTTCAGTGGCATCCCTACCTTGGTTTTGATTGGTGGAGAGAGGATGATGATGAGTTATCTTATATGTTCACTCCTCATTGGATGATTGGGTGCACTACTATGACTATTGAATGCTTCTAATTCAACAAATTTTTGAGACAGTATGGCCAGATGTAGGGTATGCCTCAGGGCAATGCTTTATATGTGTGAGTATAGGCAAAGACATCTATGTGGGGGCCTTGCATTGATTATGAGTTTTCCTTAGATCAAATTTTGGGTATGACCAATTGCAGATGGGAGATGCTTCTTGGTATGGCAGATGCAGTTATGTCTCATGAGTATGAAGACTGGTGGGCTCGTAACAGGTTCATTTGTTTCACTGATCTTATAGAGCCTATTCTTGGTTGACATGATGGTGGTGGTGCTGATGATGGTGGTGGAAAGCATAGGAGAGGATGAGGACATAGAGATCCTCCAGTTGTAGTAGGCAGAGGATAGGTGAGGGATATACATGATCAGGGTGGTGCTAGAGATATACAGGTTGATGCAGTCCCTCCGAGAGAAGCCGTGAGATAGGATAGAGCTCATAGACAACAAAGAGCTCAGAGACATGCTCATATTGATGTTGCTAGATAGGTTCCAGGGGGTTTAGATCCCTTAGTGCAGTTACAGAGAGTAGCTTTGGCAAAACAGGATGATGGTACTCAATAGGATTAGGCACAGCAGCCACAGGATCAGGGGCAAGATGCACAAGATGTTCCCATGATTGATTCCTTAGCCTGAGATATGAAGTCACTGAGGACTGATATGTCCACTATTGTTGGGAAATTATCTCAGGTTGCTTCCTTGATGTAGCAGTTTGTTTCAGCCATGGTTGTTCTGAGACAGGATGGAGCAAGCACTTCTTAGGCTCCTCCTCCACCAGATGGTAGAGATCCAAGTGCCATAGGATCGTGATTGACTGCTGATAGACTCATTCATCATTGATGTCCTTTGTTCCCTATTTCATGCTATTTTATTGATTGAGACCTTTGATGTACGCCTTTTGATGATATTGTATCTTGATATACTGATTTGATGGATCATTGATGAACACTTTATGGATGATATATGATGATATACTCCTTGGATCATCTTGATGAGTTGTTTATGAGATTATCTTTTATGCAGCTGTATGATGTGTTATGCATTTATGATTTATGCTATGGATGTAGTTATCTTATTTTATGATATAGATAAATGAGTGCAATGATGTAGGGATTTTGATGAGATGCTTTTCTGTTTTGTCAATGTATAGATGCAAAATGTTTTATGGAAATGCCCATGTATGTTCCTATGTTTTTGATGATTTTTTCAGTATTTAGATGTATGCAATGCTAACTCTTATTTACATGAATGTATGATGTATGGAAAATGAGTTCTTTTCTTTTCTTTTTATGATATATGATTAATGACTAATGATTAATGCTATGCATGAATGCAAAAGATAATCTCACTTTCATTGTTTAAAAATCAAGGATTATGATGTTTGAATTTAATCCCCCCCCCCATTTCTTTGATGTTTGAAACAACTCAAGTTTTTATTGATGTGACCCCCTTTGTTGTTGGAAATTAACCATAAATAAATGCAATTAACTTAACATGATAATGCAATTAATCTAACATGATAATGCAGTTAATCTAACATGATAATGCAACCTAAGTGTCACCAGCTTTTAGCAAAGAAATGCCATGAGGATAAATTTTCATCGAGCATTTTAGGACTGGAAAGCTAGTACAATCATCACTGACCACATCATGATGATATGAATACCACTTTTTATCGCTTTTTGGTAACCTTGTTTTGAAACTAGTACAATCCTCACTAGTTGGATGACCAAACTATGGGAGTCTAAATACTAATGTCAATGGATTCAATGTTGCAAGTGGATTTTTGGTATTAAGATATGGAAGATCTAAATAGCCAAGGGATCCATTTGCATAAACAAGAAAAGGTTAATCCTTCCTCTTATGAGATAGTCCTTGATGATTCTTTGATGACCATGTCATTAGATGGATTCTCATAAGTTGATGAATCTTCCTCAAAATAATCACTCAAAGGAAAGAAAATATCATGCCTCTATCATGGCCAATCTAGTCAAAACATCATCGATTAGCTAAAGAGATGTGATAAAAAAAGTCAATTTCCTAAAAAAAATTATCAAAAGAAAGCTTTAAGTGTTTTGCCATGTTTTCATGATTTTCAAAAAGTATTTCAAAGCATTCTAATCTTTAAAATGTTTTGTCAATTTTTAATCCCGAATAATAAAGTCAATGAAGGCTCATGGATCAAGTTGTAGGATCAAATAATTGGGTTGTGAACAATGATAGCCATCAAAGGTTCACAAAAATTGCTCTCTCTAAAGTTCTGATAAATCTCTCTCTCACGTGACTGATTGTAGCACTTATTGAATCCATTTGGTACCAAAATTCCCATCCTTTCCTACCCCCAAGTGATAAATGCGATCAAGTGACAAACTTAGGGTTGTAGGCAATGCAACAATGTGACTAAAAGCTTTATTATGACTATGTACAAATGACAGATGCAATGAAGGTTTACAAATGGGATGTTGGAAATGCAATATGTATACATGTGACTAGGAAAGACAAACTTAAGGGAACAAAAGGTGCTTGTTTACCAAGTTTTCACCCTTTGGATGGATTAAGCTCTTTTTTTCTATTTTTAAAGCTTTTCTCTTTTTTTGCTACCAAGGTGCCTATTTTCTAGGTTTTCACCAAGGCACTTTTTTCTTTTCCCAATTTTTTTTGTATTTTTTTTTTCAATTTCTTTTCTTTTTTCATCATCAAGGTGCCTATTTGCTAGGTTTTCACCAAGACAACATCTTATTTGAATGTTTTTCCCTTCTTCATGCTCAATTTTCCACTATTTTTTATCTTTTGTGCTTTTCACATGTTTTTGGTATTTTCAGAATCTCTTTTGAGCTATGTACAATAAATATGATGCTCTCTCATCTGATACTCTTTATACTCTTTCATCTAACTCATGTGTAGATCTTTTTGAGATGAATACTGTTGATGGGTTCTTGGAGTTCCTCTCCTTCACAATCTAATAACTTATAGGTACCTATGCCAAATGAATATACTATGATGAATGGGTCAGCCAATTAGCCTCCCATTTGCCTTTCTTCTCTCTTTCAACCTGATTCTTTGGATTCTCTCACAACACTAAGTTTCCTACTTGAAAGACTCTTGATTTGATATGTTTATTATAGTTCCTCGAGATTATATTTTGATACACTATTAGGTGCTCATAAGCTTGTGTTTGATGCTCTTCAAGTAACTCCAATTATTGAATTCTAGCGACTCTATAGTCTTCAGCTGTGATCAATCCTTGTAATGACACTCGTAGAGATGGTATTTCAACCTCTAATGGTAGAACTACTTCAGCCCCATAGACTAATGAGAATGGTGTGGCTCCTGTAGGTGTTCTTATGCTAGTTCTATAGGCCCACAATGCTAGATTAATTTGCACATGCCAATCCCTTCCTGATTTGTTAACCGACCTCTTCAAGATTTTCAAGATATTCTTATTTGTGGCTTCAACTTGCCCATTTCCCTGAGGGTAATAGATTGATGAGGAGTGGTGCGTGATATGAAATGTTGCACAAAGTTCATCAACATCCTTGTTTTTGAATTATTTTCCATTATTTGTTATTATGGCATGAGGAATACCATATCGGCAAATTATGTGATTCAAGATAAACATGGAAATTTATTTTCCCATTGTTGTTATCAAAGGAACTGCTTCTACCCACTTAGTGAAATATTCCATTGCGGTTATGATGTATTTGTGCCCATTTGAAGAAGGTGGGCAGATCACCCCAATCAAGTCAAATCCACATTGATAAAAAGGCCATGGTGTAACAAATGGGTGTAATGCCTATGCCGATGCATGTATCATGTTGCCATGATATTGACATTTGTTGCATATCCTGACAAAATGGCAAGCATCTTTTTTGAATGTCTTCCAGAAATACCCTAAGCGAAGGATTTTCTTGGCTAGGTTTAAACCGCTTGAGTGTGACCCACAAATACCTTTGTGAACCTCTTGTAAAGCTAACTTAGACTCTTCTTCCTCTAAATATCTAAGTAATGTCCCATCAAGACCCTTACGATATAATGTTTCTGAAAGGATTATGTAATGGGCTGATTGGCGTATGAAATTACATTTTTGGGCTCAGGATTGGTCTAAAGATAGCACTTGGTCTTTGAGATATGTGTATATAGGGCCATACCAAGGGGAGTCATGTCCATGTAATAGGGAAACAATTTGGGTTTTGGGAAGGTTGAATGCCAGTTTCACCAACTCTTCCACCAAGAACTCATACTTCTCATTTTGATCTAGTTTTTGTAACAAGGAATCCAAGGTGGCCATGGTGTCAGTTGCTCTATTTTTCTCTCTAGGAATTTGCTCAAAAGTGATCAAGGCAAAATACTTCTTCCATCCATCAATCATAGTCTTATATGGCAAAAAATTTTCATCTTTGGTGTTATATTCATTGTTGACTTGATTGATGATGAGTTGAGAATCTCCATAAATTTGTAGCTCCGTGATGTTCCACTCTAAGGCCATTTTGATGCCTATGACTAGTGCCTCATATTTTGCTATATTATTTGTGCATGGAAATAAGAGCTTGTAGGACTTAGGAATGGTGTAACCTTGAGGAGTGACCAATAGTATGCCAGCCCCAGAACCTCCTTGAGTATAGGAACCATCAAAGTATAACTTCCATGTTTTTGCTTCTATGTTTACAATGGTAGAATCTGGAAATTCCACTTGAATAGTTTGTGTAGAAGTCATGGGATTCTTAGCTAAATGATCTACTATCACTTGACCTTTTATTGCCTTTCTATCATCATACTCAATGTCAAATTCACTCAATATCATAACCCACTTGGCTATCCTACTCGTTAAGGTAGTTTTGCTTAACAAATACTTGTGAGGGTCAATTTTGGCAATTAGCTTGACCTTATGCATCAACATATAATGTCTCAACTTTTGAGATACAAACACCACTACTAGGCAAGCTCTTTCCATGAATGTGTAATTAAGTTCATATTTAATCAATGTCCTACTCAAATAGTAGATAGCTCTTTCCTTTCCTTGTTTATCCTCTTGTGCCAAAAGCACTACTAGGGATCTTTCGGTAGCAGATATGTATAGAAGCAATGCTTTTCCCTTGATTGGTGGCATGAGAATAGGCAGATTTATCAAATAGGTCTTCAATAATGTGAAAGCTTGATCACATTCCTCATCCCACATGAATATAGTATCCTTATGTAGCAATCTGGTGAAGGAATGACATTTTTCAGCCAATTGAGAAATAAACCTTCTTATGGATTATATTTTTCCTTGTAAGGATCTCATTTGGCTGATGTTCCTAGGTATCTCCATGTCTATTATGGCTTGTACTTTCTCTAGGTCCACTTCAATTCCTTTAGCAGAAACTATATAGCCTAATAACTTACTGGATTGGACACCAAAGGCACATTTCTTTGGGTTTAATCTAACTTTGAATTGTTCCAACCGAATGAATATCTTTCTTAGAATTTGGAGGTGTTCTTCTCTTTTGTGGGACTTTTCTAGTATGTCGTCCACATAATCCTCTAAAAAGGTGTGTATCATGTCATGGAAAATAGTTGTCATGGCCCTTTGATATGTGGCTCCAGCATTTTTAAGACTGAAGGGCATGATGTTCCAACAAAAGGTGCCCCAAGGGAAAGTAAAGGCTATCTTTTCTTGGTCTTCAGGTGCAATTTTTATCTGATTGTAGCCGCTAAAACCATCCATTAATGAGTACATGGAGTGACCAGCTATCAAATCCACTATGGCATCTATGCTCAAAAGTGGGAAATTATCTTTAGGACATGCGAGATTCAAGTCTCTAAAATCCATTCACACATGAATAGATTTATCATGCTTTGTGACCGGTACAATGTTAGAGATCCATTTAGCATATGCTATTGCTCTTATAAATCCAACCTGCAATAATTTTTCCAATTTTGCCTTCACTAGGAGAGCCACATGTGGGTGCATTTTTTGTAACTTTTGCTTCATGGGTTTAACCCCAGGTCTAACATTCAAATGATACATTATGAAATCGGGATCCAATCTAGGCATGTCAGCATATGACCATGCAAAGTTCACTTGTTGTTTTTGGAAAAACTTGATGAAATCCTCTCTTTCTAGAGGTGTAAGTGATGCTGCCAAGTGTATAAATTTTGGATCCAATTCTATCCCAATGTTGACCTTTTTTGTCAGTTCTATATGAATAGGTGACATTTCTTCCTCATGTTCGGGAAAGGTATCCAATCTCTCTTCCTTTTGTGCCATAGTTGGGTTCTCACCATAGGAAACATCTTTTATCTTTATTTTTTTTGGTTCTAATGGTGCCACATAGTGGTTTTCAGCACTATAACTTTTCATTTTTTAATTTTTTTTCATTTATTTATTTTGACTAAGAGAATGGACCCTCTCTTTTCTCATCATGTCCATATCGAATTCATTGGTGAAAGAGGGTTCAATTGCATTAAGGTATTGGCTCATTGCTTGGTCATTTGGAAAATAAAGTAAGTCATTTGGCTCAGTTTGGTCCCAATCAATGAGGTCTAGATGTATCAAAAGTAAGGATTCATTGGGTAAAATGTCATCAATAGGGTTTATGGACATGACTTTGTTTGAGGTTTCATACATTGTATCATTTAGATCTATGATGTGAGCTTCCTCGAGATGATCCATGGAAGAAGGGTCAAAATTCCCTTCACTTGAGTCCTCTTTGACTTCTATGGGAAACAACATGGGAAAAACCACAAGTGGATTAAAAACTAACATTTGAATCTCCCACCTCTGAAGGCCTCCAAAATGTCTCTATCCATGCTTGATTGGTAGGTGCATGCCCTATGTTAAGATCTTGGATATTAGGTTCTTCATTGATTTGAGTTTCTTGCCTTGGGATATTTGCACAAGTATGTATTGCAATCACCTCCTTATCTTGACATGATTCATCTGATAGGGTATCCCACTCATAATCTTAGGAGTCATCACTATCTCCATCAAATTCTAATGCATTTACTTGAGGATAAAATTCTTGCATTGGGCTGGAGCTTTCACCTTTGTATTGGTAACCTACTCCAGATTTTTCTTCTTTTTCCCTCCAAGTAGGTTCAATGGGTTCTAGTAATCCTCAATTTATTTGGCCTTAAGGTCCTCTTCCCTTGTATCCCATCTTTTGCATTATCTCAAACCCTTTCCCATATTGCTCAGTTTGTATATTAACATGCTGGATTCTTTCCATGGGAGTGTTTGAAATATCTTCCTCATCATGATAAAGTCATTGAAGGACTTCATTCTCCTCTTTGTTGAATGCTGCTTTGTCACTTTCTCTTACAAAGTAAGAGTTGTATTTATGAGGTAAGTGTTCTTTGGATGGTTTGCCACATGTCCTTGGAGATGTGGGCATGTCAAATAGGGAAACAGAGTATTTCCCTACTCCTTTTGAACTAATTTTGCATTGTTTATCAAATGCCTCCATCATCTCATCCATTTTCTTGTAGTTTTTCTTTTTAGCATCATCTTTTTCTTCTCTAGTGGGTTTGTAGGGTATGATCTCTGATTTAGGCATTTGATTTGAACCCTCATTTTTAATTGGACCCTCATAGCTCATCTTTTCTTTTCCCTTAGTTGATGTCATTGAGCTAGCTTGAGGACGGTTTTGAGTAGCATTTAATGTTATGACCCGATCATCCATTTTGGTATCTTCAATGGTGACTCTTTGAATGATTCCTTCTCGATTATTTGGAATGAATAGCTCACGAATGGGTTTGAGTGCATTACAATATTGAAACGGGTTCGAGTCCCCTCCAACTATGATTTCTTCACTCATGTACAAAAATTTGATGCATTGGTGGTACGTGGATGGGACTGATTTTTGCAATTTAAAAGCACTTGTCCAATTTTGTGTGTCTACAATTGGAAGCAACAGAAATGAACTTGAGATTATTAGGAGACTTACCTAGAATGGAGATAGCATTTAGTGCTCTTAGTGTTCACCCTACTTTGTTAAGAAGCATCAGTGTGAGCAGAGATTATGCTGGCAGCAGCAGATCTAGAAATGAAGAAGACAAGAAGATTGAAGAAGGTATTGCCTTTCTTTTTAAAAGAGAACCAGATGGTAAGAAAATATTTAAATGTTGGACTTGTCAAGAATATGGTCATTTTGCATCTAAATGTCCTAAAAGAGTTAAAAAGTACAGAAGCAATTTCAAACCTAGAAGATCTAAGGAATGTTATTATGCTAATGATGAAGATCTTGAAGCTAGTATAGAAAGAACTTTAAGTGAAAGTGATACTGAAAACAATGATGACATAGGATTTGTAGCAATTAAAGAAGAAAATCTTGAAACTGATGTTAAGGAAGAAAAATCCTTAGTTTCTCAAGTTGAAAAGAAAGCTAACTAGATTATAGATAATGGTTGTTCACATCATATGACTGGAGACATGAAAAAATTCATAAAGTTGAATGAATATGATGTAGGAGTTGTTAGAGTTGGAAACAATGCACCTTGTTTGATTAAAGGTATAGGATCTATTACTCTTGATGGAAAGACTAATACTGATGATGTTTATTTTTTGGATGGATTGAAACATAATATTTTGAGTGTTGGATAGTTAGTTGATAAAGGATATCAAGTTTGGTTTATTGAGAAAACTTGTGTGATAAAGGATAATGATGGAAATCTGATTGGAACTAGATCTAGAACCAAAGGTAACATATTTCAGTTGAATCCTACTAAAATGACATGTTTGATTACAAAGATTGATGACAGTTGGTTATAGCATAGAAGATTTTGTCATATAAACTTTGATAACATTGTGAAAGTAAGTACTACACTTGCAGTAAGAGATTTACCTAAAATTATGAAGCCTACTAACATGATTTGCAAAGAATGTGTAATGGCTAAATGGAAGAGAAGTTCTTTTCCTAGTAAGAATTTTACATCTATAGAGAAGCTGGAGATTGTTCATACAAACTTGAGCGGTCCTACTAGAAATAGAGGATTCTATGTAGAAAGGTATTTTATGATTCTTGTTGATGATTTTACAAGAATGATGTGGATTGCATTTCTTAAAGAAAAATCTAAAGCATTTGATAAGTTTAAGATTGTTAAGAATAAAGTTGAGAATGAATCTGGAATGAAGATTAAATGTTTAAGATATGATAGAGGTGGATAATTTACTTCTAGAGAGTTTAACAACTTTTGTGAAGAAAATGGCATTAAAAGATAGTATTCAGCCCCTAGAACACCTGAATAAAATGGCATTGCAAAAAGAAGGAATAGATTAGTGACTGAAGTAGTAAGAGCTATGTTGTTTAAAAATAATTTGGCAAAGATATTCTAGAGAGAAGCAGTGAACATAATAGTATATACAATGAATAGAGTACAAATCAAAGCAGACACAAACAAGACACCTTATGAATTATGGTTTGGACATGCACCCTCAGTTAAGTATTTTAGAATTTTTGGAAGCAAATGTTATATAAAGAGAGATGATGATATTGGAAAGTTTGATCCTAGAAGTGATGAAGGTATATTTCTTAGATATTCTTTGAAAATAAAAGCATATAGATTATTATTGAGAGCGCAAATGTTAAAGTTGATGAAAAGTTCAAAATTTAGGAAAGAATGCTTGATTATGAATTTGATGAAGAAGCTCATCCTAAACCTAATACTGGAACTATTGAATTGTTTTATGAAACTGACAGTGATTTGTTGAATGAAAGCCATAGTGAAGTTATTGAAGAACCTACATCTAAAGAGAGATATGAGACAGTGACACCTAGCAAGAGTTTGTTAAGGAATCATCATTTTGAATAGATTATTGGGAGCATCAAAAGAGGAGTTCTGGCTCGAAATAAGGCACAAGAACAATTATCTTTGATTTCTCAAATTGAACCTAAGACTACTAATGAAGCTTGTGAAGATGAAAGTTGGACTAATGCTATGAAAAAAGAACTAGATCAGATTGAAAAGAACAAGACATGGGAATTGGTCCCTAGACCTAAAGACAAGAATGCTATTGAAACTAAATGGGTATTTAGAAACAAGATGAATGAACAAGGAGAAGTAGTAAGAAACAAAGAAAGATTGTGATGTAAGGGTTATTCACAACAAGAAGGAATTGAATATGAAGAAAATTTTGCACCTGTTGCAAGAATTGAAGTGGTAAGAATGTTTTTAGCTTATGCAGCTTACAAGAAATTCAAAGTGTATCAGATGGATGTGAAGTCAACATTTCTAAATGGATAATTGGAAGAAGAAGTCTACATTGAGCAGCTTGAAGGTTTTCCTTTAACTCAAGAAGGAGACATGGTATGTAAATTAAAGAAAGCTTTATATGGACTTAAACAAGCAACTAGAACTTGGTATACAAGATTGGATAAGTATTTTTTAAAGTTGGGATTTATAAAAGGAACAACTGATAGCAACCTATACATAAAAGAAATTTAAAATGGTTTGTTAGTTATAGTTATTTTTGTTGATGACATTATCTTTGGAGGAGAAGATGAAGCTAGTGACAAATTTGCTGATGAAATGAAAACTATTCGCAATTTGGCTAATGTGGATGCATAGATGTTGTCATAATGGCAACATATGATCTCTATTGAGAGAGCAAAATCTAGAATGCAAGTATGGCAAGTTGAAGGAAGAAATTGTCTAAGTATGGATACAGTGATCCTGACAGAGCACCCAATGAAGATTTAGTTGGTGACGTCCACTGGAGAAATATTTTTGTTTGTGCAGTTAACTAAAACTTCTATAGAGTATGAGGATACCCCATCTTAGTGCACATAAAGTTTGGAGTAGTACAGACTAAGTTATTTGAAGTTTACCGAAGATAGTTTTTGCAAACAGAATAGTTTTGGAGATAGTATTAGCGAAAGTGTTAAGGGATTATTTTTGCTTGTCAAAATAATGACTTAACATTATGAAGGGATGACATCCTAGATTTTTACTCTTGGATAAAGATTTTGGAAGCCGACCATATAAAGTTATTAGCTCTAATAACTCATATATTAGGCATACTTGAAATGTAATGTAATAGTGTGTGATGTGTAAAAAGAAAGAAAAGGATAACTTATGATAGTTGTATATTGTGATAGCAGCAAAGGCTATTGATGCAAAGTTGTAAGTAGTACCATACTATAGTCAAAAACATTTTTTATTACCTGTTTGGGTAGTGAGCTCAGCTGGTGATCAGGTTTTGTAATCTAACTCCTAACAGGGTTAAGGCTTCTAACAAGGCCTAAAGTCCTTTAACCAGGATAGATCTACTATATATTGTAAATTGACTCTTAACAAGGTCCAATATCCCTAATAGGATACTTTTGATTAGTGAGCTTTTTGGGTACCATCCCCACTGGGGTTTTCCCTTGGCCAGGGTTTCCTCGAGAACATATCATGTGTTATGAGTTCTTTCTATTTACTGCTATGTTTGTTAATCAGCTTGATAATCTTTGTATGCACTAAAGTAATCTGTTATATCCATAAGTGGGCAAAAAAAAAAGTTTGTGAAATACTGATTCACCCCCCCTCTCAGTATTTCCTATTTCTAACAATTGGTATCAGAGCAGTAGGTCCTTGAAAGAAAAGTTTAACAACTTAAGGAGATCCATGGTGAATTTCAGAAAAGAAAGCCCTAAGTTTGATGGAGTAAATTTTGACAGCTGGAAAGAAAAGATGAAGACTCATCTATTTTGTTTAGGACCAAGTTATTGGTTGATTACAAAGAATGAGAAGACTATCATTGAGGAAGACAATCTAGAGGCAGGAACCAAAGATGAACTAGATCTATTTATGTGTAACATACTTGCAAGAGAAGCACTTTTGTCAGCACTACCAGAGAATGAATATAGTCAGGTAAGATGTTTGAAAACATCTCATGCAATTTGGAAAGCTTTACATTCTACTTTTGAAGGTGATGAACATGCAAAGAAGGTTAGATTACATAATTGGATTTGTGCATTTGAAGATATCAGAATGATGGAAGATGAATCTATTAGAAATTATATTGGTAGGGTGTCTGAGATTGTAATAGGAATAAAGTCTTGTGGAGGTGATAAGACAGAGAATAAAGTGATATGGAAAATTATGAGAACTTTGACACCAGTATTCAAGCAGACAACACATATGATTGAACAAGTGATACCTTGTACATTGAACTTTTCAAGAGAGACTCTTCTTGGAAGATTAGAAATAACAAAGATGAACTTGAGATTATCAGGAGAGCTACCTAGAATGGAAACAACATTCAGTGCTCTTAACATTAGACCTACAAGAAGTACTAGTGTGAATGGAGATTATGCCAGTAGTAGCAGATCTAAATCTGAGGAAGATAAGAAGATTGAAGAAGGTATTGCATTACTTGTAAAAAGAGAACCAGATGGTAAGAAAATCTTTAAATGTTGGACTTGTCAAGAATATGGTCATTTTGCATGTAAATGTCCTAAAAGAGTTAAGAAGTATAGAAGAAACTTTAAACCTAGGAGATCTAAAGAATGTTATTATGCAAATGATGAAGATCTTGAAGCAGGAATTGAAAAACATTTAAGTGACAATGATAATGATAACTTTGAGGAAATAGGATTTGTAGCAATTAAAGAAGAAAGTTCTTAATCTGATAAAAGGGAAGAAAAAGCATTAGTTTCACAAGTTGAAAAGAAATCTGATTGGATTATAGATAGTGGTTGTTCACATCATATGACTGGAGATAAAAGAAAGTTTGTTAAGTTAGATAATTATGATGGAGGAATTGTTAGAGTTGGTAATAATGCACCTTGTTTGATTAAGGGTATAGGATCTATTACTCTTGATAGAAAGACTAACATTGATGATGTTTACTTTGTTGATGGATTGAGACATAATCTACTAAGCGTTGGACAATTGGCTGATAAGGGTTATCAAGTTTGGTTTTCTGAGAAAACTTGTGTGATAAAAGATAAAGATGGAAATCTGATTGGAAAAGGATCCAGAACTAGAGGTAATGTATTTCAGTTGAATCCTACTAAGATGACATGTTTGATAACTAGGATTGATGACAGTTGGTTATGGCATAAAAGGTTTTGTCATATAAACTTTGATAATATTGTCAAGGTGAGCACTACCCTTGCAGTAAGAGATTTACCTAGAATTATGAAACCTACTAACATGATTTGCAAAGAATGTATGATGGAAAAGAAGAAAAGGATTTCATTTCCCAACAAGAAGTTCACATCGACAGAGAAGCTGGAGATTGTTCATACAGACTTGAGTGGTCCTACTAGGACTAGAGGATTCTATGGAGAAAGTTCTTTTATGATTCTTGTTGATGATTTTACAAGGACGATGTGGATTGCATTTTTGAAAGAAAAATCTGAAGCATTTGATAAATTTAAGATCATGAAAAGCAAAATTGAGAATGAATCTAGAATGAAGATTAAGTGTCTAAGATCTGATAGAGGTGGTGAATTTACATCTAGAGAGTTTAACACCTTTTGTGAAATGAATGGTATTAAGAGACAACTTTTAGCCCCTAGAACACTAGAAAAAAATGGTATTGTAGAAAGAAGGAATAGGTCAATAACTGAAGCAACAAGAGCTATGTTGTTTGAAAATGATTTGGCTAAGACTTTTTGGAGAGAAGCAGTGAACATAGCAGTATACACTATGAATAGAGTACAAATCAAAGCAGATACAAACAAGACAGCTTATGAATTATGGTTTGGACATGCACCCTTAGTTAAGTATTTTAGAATTTTTGGAAGTAAATGTTATATAAAGAGAGATGATGATATAGGAAAGTTTGATCCTAGAAGTGATGAAGGAATATTTCTTGGATATTCTTTAAAAAGAAAAGCATATAGATGTTATAACAAAAGAACTAAGACTATTGTTGAAAGTGCAAATGTAAAATTTGATGAGAAGTTTAAAATTCAGGAAAGAATGCTTGATTATGAATCTACTGGAGAAGCACAACCTCAGCCTAACATTGAAAATGCAAAATTATTTTTTGAAACTAACAATGATTTGCTGAATGAAAGTCATACTGAAGAAAACAAAGAAGAAAATAGAGAAGAAAGCAGAGAAGAATCTACAGTTGGAACAAGATCAGTAACTATGACGCCTAACAGGTATACTTCAAGACATCACCCTATTGAGCAAGTTATTGGAAGTTTAGATAGAGGAGTTTTGACTTGAAATAAGGTACATTTATATTTGATTTCTCAAATTGAACCTAAGACTACTAATGAAGCTTGTGAAGATGAACATTGGATTAATGCTATGAAAGAAGAACTTGAGCAGATTGAAAAAAACAAGACATGGGAATTGGTCCCTAGACCTAAAGACAAGAATGTGATAGGAACAAAGTGGGTATTCAGAAACAAGATGAATGAACAAGGAGAAGTGATAAGAAACAAAGCAAGATTGGTATGTAAAGGATATTCACAACAAAAAGGAATTGACTATGAAGAAACTTTTGCACCTGTGGCCAGACTTGAAGTAGTGAGAATGTTTCTAGCATATGCAACTTACAAGAAATTCAAAGTGTATCAGATGGATGTGAAGTTAGCATTTTTGAATCGTGAATTGGAAGAAGAAGTCTATATTGAGCAACCTGAAGGTTTTCATTTGACACAAGAAGGAGATATGGTATGTAAGTTAAAGAAAGCTTTATATGGATTAAAACAAGCACCTAGAACCTGGTATGCAAGATTGGATAAGTATTTATTAAAATTGAGATTTATAAAAGGAACAACAAATAGTAACTTATACACAAAAGAAATTGAGAATGGTTTGTTGGTTATAGTTATATTTGTTGATGATATTATCTTTGGAGGAGAAGATGAAGCTAGTGACAAATTTGTAGATGAAATGAAGACTGAATTTGAGATGAGCATGATTGAAGAAATGAAATATTTTTTGGGATTACAGATAACACAAAGAAAGGAAGGTATATTTTTAAGTCAGACTAAGTATTTGAATGACTTATTGAAAAGATTTGGAATGAAAGATTCTAAACCTGTTGGAACACCTATGGTAACTGGACATAAGTTATCTAGCAAAGATGAGACACCAATAGTTGAGCAGAAAAAATATAGATCTATGATTGGAGGATTACAATACTTGACACATACAAGACTTGATATAGCACATTTAGTTGGGATTGTAGCAAGATTTCAAGAAGAACCTAGAGAATCACATTATGCAGCAGTAAAGAGGATACTGAGATATCTGAAAGGAACAATGGATTATGGATTATGGTATGAGAATTCTAATGATTTTACTTTATGTGCCTATACTGATGCAGATTGGGGAGGCAGTGTTGATGACAAGAAAAGCACCAGTGGTGGAGCCTTTTTCCTTGGAAGAAAATTGGTCTCTTGGTTAAGTAAGAAGCATAATTGTACTTCACAAAGTACAACAAAAGCAGAATATGTTGCAGCAGCAAATAATTGTAATTAGATTATTTGGATGAAACAGATGTTTAAGGATATTGGAATAAAGTTTGATGAGCCTATTGTTATACATTGTGATAACACCAGTACAGTGAGTATGTCAAAAAATCCTATTTTACATTCTAAGACTAAACATATTGAGATCAAGTATCATGTTATAAGAGAGAAAGTTGCAGAAAAAGAAGTAAGATTGGAGTACATAAGCACAAAGGAACAGATAGCAGATATATTTACAAAACCTTTACCTAAGGATACATTTGTGTATCTAAGAGGTATGCTAGGGGTTATGCCCCAACCTATTTTTGAGAATTGATGTAGATGATTGCATCCATCCAGTGGTATATGAGCCCTATCTTTCTTCTGGATTGGATGTTGGAACTTCCTCTATGGGGGAGTTTATGAGCTGAGTCATGAGGACTCTTGTTATTTCATTTTTCTGAAAAGTGTCTTTTGACATTAAGTTGTTGTTGACTTAGTGATGAAATTTCTATCATTGATGTCAATGGGGGAGAGATATACATGAAAAACATTATGGATTGTATGAGAGAGCTGAATAGGAAAACGAAGCAAGATTTAATTTGATATTTTGCAGTGATGTTGCAGTATTGGATTTTTGGAACATTGGATGTTTTTCATCTATGTTTCCATCAATGCCAATGGGGGAGATTGTTAGGAATGAATGCAAATTATTTTGGCAGTCATTCTGTAGCAGTTGTTATTGCATTCATGACTTGGATTTTCATTGATGTCAACACAGTGATATTCTGGATATTAGCAGGAAAGTAGGTACAGTTTTGTTTTGCACACATGTTGTATTGTAGATTGGATTTTTCACAATTGATGGTATGTTCTTTGGTGTGTTATTAACCTATGGTTAATATCACAAAAAGAAATTCATTCATTGGTGAGAGTTATGAGCATTTTGGTGAAAGCAGTGTTTAGACAGTGTTTCTGTGAAGTGATTTTCAGAAATCAGAGGATATCTCTTATTTGGGATGGAATCTAATTTTATAAAGTTAAAAGGATGTTGGAGACTCATTAATGATGATGTGGTTCATAGTGAAAACTTTGAAGATATGTTTGGAGAAAGTTACAGTATCTTGAAGCTGATAGTTTTATGTGAAATTTTGTGTAGCGTGTAGAATTTATTATTTTGTAATTGAGGACCAACTCATTTGTAATTATTTGAGTTTGGTATATAAGAAGGAATATTTTCCTTGTTACAATATGTACTATGAAGGTTGAGATCCGAATATATGCATGAAGTGAAGAAAAGAGCTAATTCAGTGATGAAGGAAGACTTGTGAGTACAAAGATTTGGAATTGTGATCTTGTGTAGCAGAGAGTGCAGTTTTGGCACAGTGTGAAGGAGGTAATATATTTCATATTATTCTATTGAATAATTCTAAGATCTTTTGGATAGTGGGTTCAGAGATCTTGCCTTGAAGCTATTTGGGTAGTGGGTCCTTCTATCTTCCATAAACTCTTAACCGGGTTAGAATCTTTTAATGGGGATTCAAAATCTCCTAACAGGGATTTATATGTACTGAATGTATTTCATAAGACTCCTAATAGGGTCCATCCTCTAATAAGGAACTTTCATATTAGTGCATCATTTTGTGGGCATCATTCCCACCGGGGTTTACTCTTTTCAAGAGGTTCCCTAGTCAACATATCTTGTGTTATTGTGCAATTGTGTATGGTTATCTTTCTATGGTTGATTAGTACATTGGTTATATTGTTTAAAGTAGTTGAATGGTTAAATTATCAGATAACTGCTTCATCCCCCCCCTCTCAGTTATCTTGGGGATCTTTACTTTCTAACAATTGGTAAAGATAAGTTCTGTAGAGAAGAATATAAGGAAGTTAAATGATGAAATTAGAATGTTAGCAGAGGAGAAGAACAGAAAGATGATCAGGATTAACATCTTGAGAGAGCATATCTCAATCAAGATCTCAATTGTTGAAGACCAAATTGAGCAGTGTCTTTTAGCAAAGACATCTTTTCAGAAGTTTAGTTTTAATTCCCTACAAGCTTGTTAGATAGCAGCATACAGATTGAGTACTCTACTCAATGTTGCTGAATCCATTAGGAAGATATGGGAGAAAGATTTTGAATCATGGAAGTTATAGTTTGGCAACTGTGTTTCAAGCCTACCGGCTTTGCAATAGCTGGTAACAAGGTATCAAGTTTTTTTTGAAATTTTTGTACACCCTATCTTTGTCATTGTTTTCAAAGGGGGAGAGATAGAAGAAAATTGAAAATATGTTGAGGAAGGATACTCATAGGGGGAGCTATTCTATGGATTAAAATATTGTATATCTGTTGTATAACATTTGGCCACAATTCTGTGTAAATACTTTAAAGTTTTGTTTGCATACTTAGCCAATTTTCCCATATGTTGCCACCAATGACAAAGGGGGAGATTGTTGGCAATTTGGCTAATGTGGATGCATAGATGTTGTCATTATGGAAACATATGATCTCTATTGAGAGCATAGAATTTGGAATGCAAGTATGGCAAGGTGAAGGAAGAAATTGTCTAAGTATGGATACAATGATCCTGACAGAGCACCCGATGAAGATTTAGTTGGCGACGTCCACTAGAGCAATATTTTTGTTTGCGTAGTTAACTAAAGCTTCTATAGAGTTTGAGGATACCCCATCTCAGTGCACATAAAGTTTTGAGCAATACAGACTAAGTTATTTGAATTTTACCGAAGATAGTTTTTACAGAAAGAACAGTTTTGGAGACAGTATTAGCGAAAGAGTTAAGGGATTATTTTTACTTGTCAAAATAATGACTTAACATTATGAAGGGATGACATCCTAGATGTTTACTCTTGGATAAAGATTTTGGAAGCCGACCATATAAATTTATTAGCTCTAATAACTCATATATTAGGCATACTTGAAATGTAATGTAATAGTGTGTGATGTGTAAAAAGAAAGAAAAGGATAACTTGCAATAGTTGTATATTGTGATAGCAGCAAAGGCTATTGATGCGAAGTTGTAAGCAGTACCATACTATAGTTAGAAAAATTTTGTATTACCTATTTGGGCAGTGAGTTCAGCTGGTGATCAGGTTTTGTAATCTAACTCCTAACAGGGTTAAGGCTTCTAACAAGGCCTAAAGTCCTTTAACCAGGACAGATCTACTATATATTGTAAATTGACTCTTAACAGGGTCCAATATCCCTAATAGGATACTTTTGATTAGTGATCTTTATGGGTACCATCCCCACCAGGGTTTTCCCTTGGCCAGGGTTTCCTCAAGAACATATCATGTGTTATGAGTTCTTTCTATTTACTGCTATGTTTTTTAATCAACTTGATAATCTTTGTATGCACTAAAGTAATCTGTTATATCCATAAGTGGGCAAAAGAAAAAGTTTGTGAAATACTGATTCACCCCCCCCTCTCAGTATTTCCTATTTCTAACAAAGACTGAATTTGAAATGAGTATGATTGGTGAAATGAAATACTTTTTGGGATTACAGATAACACAAAACAATGATGGTATCTTTGTGAGTCAGACAAAGTACTTGAATGACTTGTTGAAAAGATTTGGAATGGAGGATTGTAAATCAATTGGAACACCTATGGTGCCTGGACATAAGTTATCTAGCACAAATGAGACTCCTGCAGTAGAACATAAAAAATACAGATATATGATTGGAGGATTACAGTAGTTGACTCATACAAGACTTGATATAGCACATTTAGTTGGAATTGTAGCAGGATTTCAAGCTAAACCTAGAGAATCACATTATGCAGCAGTAAAGAGGATACTGAGATATTTAAGAGGCACAATGGACTATGGATTATGGTATGAAAAATATGATGATTTTACCCTATGTGCATATAAAGATGCTGATTGGGGAGGCAGTGTTGATGATAAGAAAAGCACTAGTGGTGGAGCATTTTTCCTTGGAGGAAGATTAGTTTCTTGGATAAGCAAGAAGAAGAATTGTATCTCACAAAGCACAACAGAAGTAGAATATGTAGCAGCAGAAAACAATTGTAACCATATAATTTGGATGAATCAAATGTTGAAGGATATTGGTATAAAAAATTTTCAACCTGTTGTTATACATTGTGATAACACCAGTACAGTTAGTATGTCTAAGAATCTTGTATTACATTCTAAGACAAAACATATAGAGATTAAGTATCATGTTGTAAGAGAGAAAGTTACTGAAAAAGAAGTCAGACTTGAGTACATAAGTACAAAGGAGCAGATAGTAGATATATTCACAAAGCCTTTGCCTAAGGATACATTTGAGTATCTAAGAGGTATGCTTGGGGTTACCCCCAAACCTACTTTGAGAAGTGATGTAATTGGTTGCATCCGTCGAATGGTATATAAGCCTTATCTTTCTTTTGGACTAGATGTTGGTACTTCCTCTATGGGGGATTATGTGTATTTGAGCTGAGTCATGAGGACTCTAGTAAATGTATTTTTTGAAAAGTGTCTTTTGACATTGAGTTGTTGTTGACATAGTGATGGAATTTCTATCATTGATGTCAATGTGGGAGAAGTATACATGAAAAACAATATGAGACATTTGTTGGAGAGAACTGAATAGTATAACGAAGCAAGATTTGATTGATGAAGAGGATTTGAAGAACCAATGTTGTAGTATTGGATTTTTGGAACATTGGATGTTTTTCATCTATGTTTCCATCAATGCCAATGGGGGAGATTGTTAGGAATGAATGCTAAATGTTTGGCAGCCATTCTATAGTATTTGTTGTTGCATTCATGACTATGATTGTCATTGATGTCAACACAGTGATTTACCGAAGACTTGCAGAGAAGAAGACAAAGTTTGGATTAGCGCACGTGGGTTATTGTAGTTAGAGCTATGCGACATTAAGGATATACTTTTTGATATTTTATATGTCTATGGTTAAGAGCGTAGACAATAATTCATTGACTCATGGAAGTTATGATCATTTTGGTGGAAGCAGTATTCAAGCAGTGTTCCTGAGTAGCGGTTTGTGGAAATCGGATGATATCTCCTAATCGGGATGGAATATAATTTTGCACAATTAAAGGGAAGTTGAAGACACATTAATAGTGATGTGGATGAAAATGTAGACTTTGAGGTCACACGAGTGAATATTTATTGTATTTGTAAGCTGATAGTTTTGTGTAATTTTGGTGTAGCATGTGGAGACTTTTATTTTGTAATTGTATGCAACTCATTTGTAATTATTTGAGTGTGGTATAAAGGAAGGAATGTATTTACTTGTTGTATAGAGTTGTAATGTGAAAAAGTATGTAATTATGATATGGTAGCAACGGTTGTGATGCTGTATGCATGAAGTGAAGAAAAGAGCTAAGTATGAAAGAAAATTTGTGAAGGAAGACATGCGAAGTACAAAGATTTGAAATTGAGATCTGATGTAACAGTAAGTGCAGTTTGGAATAGTCAAAGAAGAGGTAACATATTATTTTATTAATTAATGCAAAGATTATTTGGATAGTGTGTTCAGTGATCTTACCCTGAAGCTATTTGTGTAGTGGGTCCTTCTGTCTTCCATAACTCTTAACAGGGTTAGAATCTTTTAACAGGGATTCAAAATCTTCTAATAGGGATTCATATGTACTGAATGTATTTCATAAGACTCTTAATAGAGTCCATCCTCTAATGAGGAATATTCATATTAGTGCATCTTTTGTGGGCATTATTCCCACCGGGGTTTACTCTTTGATCAAGAGGTTCCCTAGTCAACATATCTTGTGTTATTGTGTATGAATATCTTTCTATGGTTGGTAATTATATTGCTTATATGGTTTAATGTTGTTGAAGATGATAAAATTTATAATGATTTGATAATTGATTCACCCCCCCCTCTTAGTTATCTTGGTGGACTTTACTTTCTAACAACTTTTTATTATAATACCAGTCAGTTTCATTTAAGAAACTTCAAAACAAAGCATATGGATCAGGTTTTTAGATGTGAATACCCAGTTCAAGGACACCTAAGCCCAATGATCACAAAACTCAAGTGCTATGCATAGTTAGGGATCGATTACTTACTGATAAAACCAAGGAACACCTACTTCACAAATGCATCAGTTCAAAGGAACACCAAGGATTAGGTATATATGTAAATTATAATGATAGATAATTTTTAATATTGTAATATGAACTATTATTTTAGTGATTGACAAATATCTAAATTAATTATTATTAGCCCACATTTTTATCATTTTAAAATAGACATAAAAATGTATCTGATGTATATTGAGATCCAATCTTGTATAGACATTTTCTTGGCACCTTTTAGTGCTTTGTTGCACCCTAATTTTAATTTGGAATGCTAGAGAAACTAAATGCCCCCCATTTAGATGTCTTTACCAAGTTACAATTATATCTCTATATCTTTGGTGTTGCTCCTATGAAAATTATTCAAACCATGTATCAATCAAGATTCATGTCTTCTCCTATGTCAACTTAGTTTAATAGATCAAGTTCTTTGTTTAACCTCACATTCTTTATATAATCAGGGTCATGGTGAAAATATAGGATGACATTTATATGGAGCCTTGTTTCTTGAATGAAATCCACATGTTGGCATTTGTGGTAGATTGTTTGTTTAGTGAGGTCACACAGGTTTCAATGTTAGTTTATAGCCTCGCCATAGGGTGGGATGAGGTGTCAAGTTCTAAGTGATTGATGTCTGGTGGACCCATTTGTTTGGCACAAGTATGTATTGTAAAGGAAATATAGGTTGAGTGATCTAGAACTTTATAGATAGGTAGAGGGAAGTAGCATCACCCCTATAGGCTACTAATAGTAAGAACTTTTGATAACCTACTATAAATATAGTCTTGCACCCCCTACCTCTATAGTGTAGGGGTTTAGTTTAGTATGGTATTGTTGAATATCTAGATATAGAAAGGGCTAGTTTTACATGGAAATTCATATCAAAGTGATTCTATTTGGCCATTTTTTCAACCATGATGAGAAGATTTCACGCAGGGCAGGGATGGAGGATCCAATAATGGATAGTCCAAGCCTACACTGCTGATTATAACAACAATATGCACAATGGAATACAACAAGATAATGATTCAAAATAGAATTTCATTCAATATGCCCGGCTGTAAGGCCTTTCGGGTTTCAGCCTATTACAATGAAATTAAAAAGTATCTCAGTAATCTCCTAGCTAGTCTAGCTCTGAAACACATTAGTAACTGATGGAAACACTAAGATAGATCAAAACTTGAGCTCACAAGCCTCCAAACAATCTCCTTGTCTCCAAGTATGCAAACCACTAGCTCTGCTATTACAATATCAGACAAAACATCTAACCTACAAGATCTCATAGGATCCAATTATGATTCTAATCTCATGCCACTACCAATCTACCATCCAACTGAATGCTAAACATCTACCCAAGCTCTCAATATATAGCCAGCTAAGCCACAAGTCGGCCAGTTAGGCATTTAATTACAATATAGGTCAAGTCTGGAAGATTTAAACCAAAACTAATGAAAGAATGATCACCACTTGATGAACCTTTAGATTTAGGTCCAAAAATGATACAAAAATATTCCTGTAGACTAGGATTTGAGCATGCACCTAAACCTGTTTTGAAGGCCAAAGACAAACAAACATCATAGCATATTATCAAATCAAATTTAATGGTAAACAAACTAAAATCAAAGCCACCTCAGTTTAAGCCTAAAACGGATGCGCCCATGCACCGTTTGATATGCTTGGATATAAATGGATGTGGGTGTGCAAACTCAAGCACTTGGAGCATGCAAATAGGATGATTTGAGGATCAAGAAGACCCAAAATGACACAAAATAGGTATGAGGAACCTATTTTGCCTCAAAGGCCTCAAGAACACACAAATATGCAAAGCTAAAAGATGAACTAAGATTGATTAAACAAGAAATGAATCTATGTTAATCCAATTAAGCTAATTTAAATGTGATTTAAGCTTGAAAATGATCTAAAATGATGAGTTTATGCTTATGCTAGAATGAAAATGGCATTATAACTTTGCTATTGAGTTTGAGAGTTGAAAGATGATTTGCCTTAGGAAGTGAGGGTATTTATAGGAAAAGGGAAGGGCTTGGTTAAAAAGGATGAGTCAGAGTTAGGGCTAAGGTTAGGGTTGAGTCAAGGACAAGTGTCCTGACAAGTGTCAAGGGAGGATTGAGTTGAAAGTTTGAGGGCATGTGCACAATTTGGTAAATGTGCCCAAGGCCAAGAGGTGGCAAGGAAGGGATAAGAAGGTCTTAAATGCATAATGAATGCATGTAAGAAAGATAAGGAAGGCTTAAATGCATCCTTAAATGCATTTGCAAGAGGTGGCCAAGAGGTGGCCATCTTTGTTGACTAAGGAGGATGACTAAGAGGAGGTTAGCATAAGTTTTGGTAAACCTTTTGCTAATGGAATGTGACAAGATTAGAAAGGGGATTAGGATTAGGATTAGGGGATTTTAGGATTAGGATGGGTGAAGAGGTTGGGTTGAGAAGTTTCTAGAAGAGTCTAGAATTCTCCTAGGTTTTATGGAATAAAAGTTTATTCATTCCAAAAGCTTAAGTTTGGGAAAATTTATTGAAATATTTTCAATAAATATGAAAATTAAATATTTAATCTTAATTAAATATTTTGAGTTGAGATTAGGGTTAGAAAAGATGGGATTAGCCTTTTAATCGAAATTAAGAAGGGATTAGAAGATTTTGGAAGAGGTTAGTGGTCTTAAGAAAATTGGCCAAGTTTTGGTCAAAAAATAAATTAATTATTTTTTTGGGGGATTTTTGGTCAATTTATTAATTAAAATAATTAATAAATAGGGGATTAATGTTTAAATAAGATTTAAACATTTTTGGGAGGGATTTCTTAATTAAATATTTTTAATTAAGAAAAAGGGATTTAATGACATAAAAATAAATTAATTAATTAATTAATAAATGATGATGTCATCAGGGATTTTTCAGAAAATAAAAATACTTTATTTTCTAAAGGATTTTTAGGTGTCTACATTTTGCCCCTCTTTGATGCGATGCCGCAAGTGGCATGGCTTCAAAGACAAGAAAATAAGATGCCCCAGGCTAGAATTTAGAGGAATAAGGGATTGTGCCCCCTCGAGAAAATAACGCAAGGAGTAAACATTGTGGAATTTTCTCGAAAGGAAACAGAGAAGGAACGACTGAGGAAGTAGGGGAGATAAATTACCAAGCTTCCAAGAGCAAAGATGGGTGAATGCAAGATGAGATGGAAATGCAAGATGCAAGATGCAGCTATATGTAAAGATGCAAGATTAATCTATATGATAAATGCAAGGGACCAGATAGCTCTAAGTGCAAACGGGAGTGCACAACCTAGATTTAATATAGCTATGTTAGAGACCTGCCAAAGATACTGGGATCACGAGGCCTATCAACAACGTCGCAGAGGACTGACGAGGACTGACGCTAAACAAACACACAGGGTTGCCCCAACATCACACATGAAGCGCAGAGGCGACATGGCGGATCCGATGCTGAAGGAACCACAAACACACAACTGACTCACAGGCAGAAGCGAAAGATCAAAAGACCTTGCCCCAGATTATCTGCACACGCAGCACACCGTGATATAAAGAATCGTGTTGACCCTGGTGGGATAAAGAGAAGCCAAAAAGATTAACAAGACCCAAAGGACAAAAAATCCAAGATCAAAATGATAACTCCAAAAAGACATCCTTTGCCAAGGAGAGAGATTAGGTTTGATTGATGGTGGGAAGATTGGTCGGACAGGAGGAACGATATATCCTCAAGGACCAGGATGGAAGATTAGGTCAGACAGGAGGAACGATATATCCTCAAGGACCCATGGGTTGGTGAGAGAATAAGTGTAGTTGTTTGCTGGCAAAAAGCTGAAGTTCAAGGAATAATCAGGATGAGCAAGGATAAGTCATCAATTGATGTTGCTGAAGCACAAGGCCTGAGTGGGACTACAAATTTTCTGAGGCTGGGGATGGGACAAGATATTTGATCAAATGCTGCTGCAGGACGAACAAAGGTTATGTACAACAAGGAGGAACGATATGCACAAGGGATATGTACAGAAGCTCAGAATTGGGGATAGGAAGATCACACTCGGCGGGACTCTCACTAGGACGGAGACAAGAAGGATAAATACAGGGAGGAAAGCACTGTACAGGAAAGGGAAAGGGATATGGTACAAGATATGGTACAAAGCTTTGGAATAGGATATGGATTGCAGATGGGTTGGAGGAAGATGGAAGCCGAATGCTTGGAGGATAGGGGAGATGGAACTGCTGGGAGATCTGTTATGGATGGAGGAAGAGGACGGTAGCTGAAAGGACAACTGAATAGATAAATAGCCCAGTTTACTATGTTGGTGCCTGTTTACCAGGTTTTCACCAACATACTTGTCCAAGGTGCTTGAATTGCCAAGTTTTCACCGTTTGGACGATTATTTTCTCTTTCTCTTTTCTTTTTTGCTTTTTTGCTTTTTTTTTTTCTTTTTTTGCTTTTTTGAATGTTTTTGGATTTTTTGATATATGCAGGATCAGGTTCAGGCATAGAACCTCTTCAGATGGATGATGTTGATAGGATCATTCAAAAGCTCGCCTTCTGGTGTAGATAGCTGATAGGCACCGGAGCCGAAACATGCTGTGACAATATAGGGGCCTAGCCAAGTAGGCTCAAACTTGCCTTTCTTTTCTCTATTTGCTAGGACCTTCTAATTTTCTTTAAGGACCATGTCACCGACCTGGAATTGTCTAGGATGGACCTTTTTGTTAGAACTCCTTTTGAGTCGATTTTGGTATGCCACCAGGTGATCGTAAGCTTGCTGTCTCTTTTCATCTAGCAGATCTAGCTGTGTGAGCCGGGCCACACGATAGTCTTCATCAGTTGTATAGTTCTTCATGGAGACGCGCAAGGATGGGAGCTCAACCTCTATCGGTAGAATAGCTTCAGCACCATATACAAGGGAGTATGGGGTGGTGCCTGTGGGAGTGTGATAAGAAGTGCGGTAGGCCCAAAGGGCGGGATTGATTTGGAGGTGCCAGTCACGACCAGAATCATTGACAACCTTCTTGAGGATTTTCAAGATAGTTTTGTTAGTTGCCTCAGCTTGGCCATTTCCTTGAGGGAAATATGGACTGGAGAAATGGTGATGGATGTGGAGTCTGGCACATAGATCATCCACATGCTGGTTTTCAAAAGGTGTGCCATGGTCTATGAAAATGGTAGATGGTATGCCGAAACGGCAAATGATATGGTAGAGGATGAAATTGGATATTTGGATGCCAGTAGTAAGGGTGAGCGGAATCGCTTCAACCCATTTGGTAAAGTACTCTGTGGCTATTATGATATACTTGTGTCCATCCGAAGAGAGGGGGGTGATCAAGCCAACAAGGTCGAGGCCCCAACATGAAAAAGGCCACGGTGGTGCAATAGGCTGTAGATCCTGTGCTGGTGCATGTATCAAATTGGCATGCTGTTGACATGGGAGACATTTCTTGACAAATTCACACGCATCATGTTCCATTGTTGGCCAATAATATCCAACTCTAAGTAGCTGCTTTGCTAGAACCATGCCACTCGTGTGGGCACCGCAAATTCCAGCGTGAACTTCTTGTAAGGCCAGGACGACCTCATTTGAATCTAAACATCTAGATAGGACATTGTGATACCCACGACGATATAGGGTGTTGGCTACAAGAGTGTAGCGGGAAGCTCTGCGAATAAGGTTTTGGCGTTGGTTATTGGTGAGATGGGGAGATATGATACCATTTTTTAGATATGCATGGATGTCATGGTACCATGGGGATTGGGGACCAACCAAGACACACACCATGTTTGCATCGGTGTTGTCATAAGCTGGCGAGTGTAGCTGCTCGACTAGAAATTCATATTGTGTTGCGTCACGTGGGATTTCCAATAAGGATCCGATGGTTGCCATTGCATCTGCTGCTTTGTTTTGAAGCCTTGGGATCTGATTGAATTGTAGATGTAGGAAATGCTCTTTCAGTTTATCCACCAGTTGCTTGTAGGGTAGCAATTTGTCATCCTTTGTCTGATACTCATCAAGGACTTGCTTGATAATGAGCTGTGAATCTCCAAAGACTTGTAGTTCTGTGATGTTCCATTGGATAGCTGTTTTGAGACCTAAGATGAGTGCCTCATATTCTGCAATGTTGTTGGTACAGGGGAATCCCAACTTGAATGATTTTGGAATATAGTCACCTTGAGGTGTGACGAATAGGATTCCTGCCCTAGAGCTATGGGATGTGTTGGAACCATCAAAGTATAGTTTCCACATGGGCTTCTCTTCAATCATGCACAGATGTTCATCAGGGAATTCCATGATTAGTGGATAGGCATCCACCAGTGGTGCTTCTACTAGTTGATCAACAATGACTTGCCCTTTGATTGCTTTGCGATCTACATACTGAATGTCAAATTCGCTGAGTAACATGACCCATTTTGCCATACGGCCAGTGAGGGTTGTCCTTGATAACAGATACTTAAGAGGGTCCACCTTTGATATGAGCTTGATTGTGTGGCTAAGCATGTAATGTCTAAGTTTTTGAGTGGCAAAGACCACTGCTAGGCATGCTTTCTCCATGGGTGAATAGTTAAGCTCATAGCCCACAAGAGTGCGACTGATGTAGTAGACAGCTCGTTCTCTATTTTCATCATCATACTGTGCTAGGAGTGCCCCTAGTGTTGTAGCTGTTGTTGAGATGTAAAGGATGAGTGGGCATCCTAGAACTGGTGGTACAAGGATCGGAGCGTTAGCTAGATACTCTTTGAGCTTATCAAAGCTTCTTTGACATATGGGATCCCACTTGAAGTTGGTGTCTTTGCATAAGAGATGTGAGAAGGGTTGGCACTTGTCTGCTAGTTGCGAGATGAACCGCCGAACTAATTGAAGCTTGCCTTGTAGGCTTCTGAGCTGTTTGAGATTTCTTGGTGGAGGCATCTCCATTATTGCTTTTACCTTTTTAGGATCGATCTCTATGCCTCATCTAGAGACGATGAAACCTAGAAGCTTGCTAGATGTAACACCAAAGACACATTTCTTAGGATTAAGCTTTAAGCCATAATGATTCAGACGATCAAATACACGCTCTAGGATGTTGAGGTGCTCGTCTCTTGTTTTGGATTTTGCAAGGATATCGTCCACATAGTCCTCAAGGATCTTGTGGATCATGTCATGGAAAATGGCTATCATTGCTTGCTGATATGTTGCTCCTGCATTCTTTAGCCCAAATGGCATCATGTTGTAGCAAAAGGTACCCCATGGGGTTGTGAATGCTATTTTATGTTGATCTGCTTCCGCTATATGAATTTGGTTGTATCCTGAAAAGCCATCCATTAATGATAACATCTCATGACCCGCTGTGAGGTCTACAAGCATGTCTATGTTTGGCAATGGGAAGTCATCCTTAGGGCATGCCTTGTTCAAGTCCCTGAAATTAGTACAGATTCTGATGTCGCCAGAAGGCTTTGTGACTGGCACCATGTTAGAGATCCACTCTGAATAATCTATTGCTCTGATGATCTTAGCTTGGAGGAGCTTCTCAAGCTCTGCTTTGATGAGCAATGCTACCTTTGGATGCATTTTCCTTAGCTTCTGCTTCATTGGCTTGATGTTTGGATCTACTGATAGATGATGAACAACAAGGTTTGGATCAAGCCCAGGCATGTGGGCGTATGACCATGCAAAGTTGATGATGGATTCCTTGAGCAAGGCATTAAGAGCCATTTCTTCTCCTTCTGTTAGGTTGACTGCAATGTAGGTGATCCTTAGACATTCTTCTGTTCCCAAGTTGATTGGCTTGGTTTCCTCTATGATGATCGGCGACTGCTCTGGTCTATAATCTTGGATAGGGGGAAGAGGCAAGGCTTCATCTTCTAGCGCCTGAATTGCCAAGTTTTCACTAGAAGATACGCCCTTTATTTTTACTATTTTGGAATCAGAATGTGCCCCAAGGGGGTTTTCACATAAAGACTCATGATGTTCTCTTGCTATTTCATTTTTGTGACTAAAGCTTGCCTCTTCCCCAAAATATCCTTCTGGGTGAAGTTGATAGACAGAGGTTGATGTTGGATCCTGTTTGCTTGCTGGATCTGATGCCCCCATGAATTCTAGGAGTGCTTGTGCACTTTGGAACTCATCGATGTGTGTGATGCTTGGTTGGTCCCAATCTATGAGGTTGGGGTTTGTGAGGGGAAGATCTATGAGGTTAATGGGGAGTTGTTGGAGAACAGAAGTCCCCAGGAGGGTGTCGTCGGCAAAGATATCATCGTAGGATCGGATGTCTTTCTCTTCGGGGATGTCTTCAATTTCCACGAGGTCATCCCAGCTATTCGAAAAGTTCACATTGGTCATGTTAGTGTCCACAGTTGTGGTATTGGGCTCTTGTTCAAGCAGGTGAGAGGTATTAAAGCCAAGTCCTTGCTGTTCTGGATTTTGGGATGGTATGATAGGAAACAAATTTTCGTCCTCTTGTGGTCCTAGACCACCACCTTGATAGTTATAGTGTTCTGTGACATTTTTGTAGGGGATTGGATATTTCTCTTTGAAGTACTCAAGAAGTTGTGTGTCACGTGATGGGGGATCTTTGTATAACCATTTGTTAATATCTGGATCCATTTCTTTGCTGTTGATGGTACCATGAGACTCAAAAGTCATGTTTCTGATTTGCTTGAGCTTATAATGTTCCTCAACAGGCTTGTTTTGACAACTTGGGTGCCCTTGAGTATGTGGATCACGTGGAAGAGCCCCTACAGAAAATGCATCACTGAGGCTGTATTCGCCACAACCCTGGTTGTTGATCTTGACGGATGATAAGGTGGAAGAGAGGATGGTCTCTGGATCACGATGGGATCGGGATGAACTAGCAATAGAAGTACCAATATCGGTTCCAGGACAATGAGTAGAATGAGGGAAAGATGCTTCCATCGCACGATAGTATGCGAAGGGGTTAGGATCAGCGTGGATGGTAATCTCAGTGCCTTGATGTGGAAACTTGATGCACTGATGGTAAGTAGATGGTACAGCCCTAATGGAATGGATCCATGGGTGGCCGAGAAGAATATTAAATGGTAGGTCAAGATCAACAATGTGGTAGACAGTATCTTGCGTTGCTGGGCCTAGCTGGATAGGCAAGGTGATAGTACCTTTAGAGGTACACTCCAAGTTATCATATGCTTTGATGGTGATCATCTCATGTTGTATGTCGGCCTCCGTGAACCTGATCTTCTTGATGAATTTTAATGTGCACAAGTTGAGGGCTGAGCCATTATCTATTAAAACCCGTTTGATGGCAAAGTCTCTGATCATAACGGCAATGCGAAGAGGGAGAGTATGGTCAGGAGTGACATCTGGTATATCAGATTCTTTGAAGGATAAGGCACATGCTGCTGATAGGTGTCCCACAAGAGTTTCAAACTGAGTTGTGTTAATGTCCGTGGGGACATGGCCTTCTTTTAGAGCTTTGTCCAGGATCTCCTGATGGATGGGTGATGTGCGGAGCAAATCCAAGATAGATAGTTGGGCTGGCATGTTCCCAAAATGCTCTATGATATTGTATTGTGCACTTGGTGCATTATGCTGTGTTGCACATGCATTTAATGCTGGCCTGGTGTTAGACTATGCTGTGGATGCAGTAGACGTTGGCCTTGGAGGAGCAGCTGATCTCGGAGGAGCACCGGCAACAGTTATCCTACCACTGCGGGTAGTTGCAGCACATTGTCGATCCGGCCCTCTGACATGGATGGTATTGATGGTGGGCTCATCTTGGATGGGCTCAACTTGAGTTATGCATCTGACATACTTGTCATAGTTGATGTAGGCCGCTGTGTGATCTTCTTGCTTGCCTTTGCCACAATTTTGGGGCTGATTGGCGCTGGCTTGATTCTTCCTGGCATCGTGTTGAGGGAACACATTTTGATATATTTGCAAACTGGCGTTGGGTGAAGCTTGAGCTGGTGTATCGACCTGGATCTCCTTGCGATCAATGAGATCCTGGATGTAGTTCTTAAGCCGCATGCACTTCAATGTTGTGTGCCCCTTCACACGATGGTAATCACAGTATTCATTTTCTTTATACCAATCAGACCTTGGTGCATTGTCATCCTTCTGTGGGATGGGCAGATATGTGATCATATTTGCTTTGGCTAGCCAATAAAAGATCTGATCCAGAGGCTCACCCAAAGGTGTGAAAGTCCTCTTTGGATTGTTCTGATTGTTGGGCTTGTTCTGCCTTGGGGCAACGTTAACTGTGTTAACAGGATTGCCTTGACATGCTGGCTGTTGCTGTTGGTATTGCTACTGATACTGTTGCACAGGTGGTTGATGAGCTTGAGGAGGCTGCTGATAAATAGGTGCTTGATATGCGGGAGCTGGTGGTTGCTGATAGATGGGCGCTTGTGGCGGTTGGTATGTTTGAGCTAGTGTAGGACTAGCCACAATGAATTGTACATTCTTAGTGTCAATGGCTCCATCTGTAACAACATTCTTGTTACGATTCCAATAATGGGATTTATCATTGTTGGGTTTGTTCTTGGAATCATCCTTGAAGTGATGAATAGTGCCTTCGTCTAGGAGAGCTTTCTCGATGCCTATGCCTTTGCTCTTGATCTCTTGGTATGTCTGGAGACAGTTCATTCGCATGTGATGGGATAGCTTTGGATGTAGGTTATCAATGAAGATCTTTGTTAGATGCTTCTCTGGTGGCCGATATGATAACCTAGTTGTAAGATTCTACCATCTTTGCAAGTATTCTGCAAGGCTTTCTCCGTCTTTCTGCTTTGAGTTGCATAGGTCTAGCAAGGACAACTCATTCTCCACATTATGGGCATAGTGTGTGATGAACTTCTCAGAGAGTTCAGCAAAGGTTTTTATTGTCCCATGTGGTATTTTATAAAACCACTCAACAGCAGTTCCTCCCAAGCTCTTGGGAAATAGGCGCAGGAGATAGTTATCATTGTAAGCCACTTCTTGGCATGCCATGTAGAACTCTTTGATATGATTTACTAGATCTCCTTTCCCCCGATACTTGTCGAACTTGGGCATCTCAAAATGCTTGGGGAAAGGGATAGTTGCTATGGACCGATCGAAGGGATATGAGCACACCTCTTCGAACTTGTATGTTTTATTCTCTATTCCACTTTGTAGCTCCTTTAGAGCATTTTTCATTGCTTCCCACTCAACATTGAGTGGCGAGGGAACTAGGACTTCTGCTTGTGATGGAAGCTGTGGAACTGGATATGGTGCTTGCTGTGGATAAATGGGTTGGAACTGATTTTGGGGCAATGGTTGCTGGGGATATTGCTGGTGTGGCATAGGGGGATATTATGGTAAATGATATGGAACCGCTTGATATTGTTGGGCTGCTTGCTGTTGTTGAACTGGCGGTTGTTGTGGGACTGCTTGCTGATATTGGACATTTGGAACTTGCTGTTGTAACTGATGGGTGGGAACTTGTTGTTGCTGGGGGATGATAGGGTTTTGTTGCTGAGGCTGATAGCAAGGGACTTGCTGTTGTTGAGGAATGATGGTTGTTTGCTGAAAGGGGACATGTGGTTGCTGTGGGGGAGGCTGTTGGAATGATGCTGCTTGCGGGTATGATGGTGGTAGTTGCTGAGGTTGGCTTTGAGTTTGGCTGATATAAGCTGGGTGCATGCCTACGTTACTTAGAGGTGGAACAGATGTGGGGAAGCTAGAAGAAAAGGGTGATGGGGTAAGATAGCTAGGGAAAGTTGGCTGTTGAGGTGGTGGAACTTGCTGGAAGGTATTTGGGATTTGGGACGAATAGCTTGAAGCCAGCGGTGGTTGGGGTAGTTGCTGCTGTGCTGCTTTGGCGAAGGCGGTTTGTTGATTTGCAACCATAGATGTAGGGGATTGAGATGGGATCCCCCATGCCTTCATTTCTTCTTGCGTAAGGCCCCATTGAGAGCTTGTGTTAGGGTGCACTGCAGCGGATGATGGAATGGTAGGAGCAATGGGATCTTGGGACACGAATGATGGTTGAGAGAAAGGAGCTTGTTGAGGTTGTGGTTGAGCGGATGCTTGTGAGGAGGAAAATGAAGGAAACACCCAAGAGAAAGATGAGGTTGGAATAGAAAGCGATTGCGCTAACCCCAAAGAAGAAGGTACGAGTGCTTGGGGGGTGAAGGGTGACGGTGCTCCTTTGATGGTGAAAGGCGTTGCTTGACTTGCAGATGGCGGCGGTGTAAAAGCTTGTGTGAGAGGTGGAAGCTGACTTTGGGTTTGGATTTGGGCTTGGGTAGCCATAGCAGATGATGAAGCAAAAGGGGTAGGAGATGGAGCGGATGGCGCTGCAGCTTGTGTTGTGGGACTGGCGAGGCTTCCTTGCAAGAAAAGGGGAATGGTGGAAAGCTCTTGGGGTGTTTGCATGATAGGATCGGGAAATGATTGGACAAACGGAGAATACGCTTGTGCTGGAACTTGGATAGTTTTGATGGGGATGCGTGGATAGAGAGATGGTGGGATGGAGGTACTTTCTGGCAGATAGTGGGCAAATGTGCTTTGCTAATGTTGCGGTACAAGGGCATTGGTCGCTGGTGGGCTTTCTGGAGGATTTACAAATGCTTGGTTTGCCAAGGGGGATGAAGGGATGTTTGGATCTTCACATGGGTTACTGGCTTGGATCTGGGGATTGTAGGTCATCATAGCATTGGTGAAAAGGTTGGGATCAGATGAGGTTGTTGGTGGATAAGGATTCATGCTTCTTCTTTTCTGAGATTTGGTCTCAACAGGCATGGAGATGCAAGTGCTAAATGTATGCAAGATGTTTGGCTAAAAGATGTTGATGGATGCAAAGTTGATGAACTTCTAAAGATGATGACTTCTAAGATGCAAATGCAAAGATAGGGATCAAGATGGCGATGATGGAAGCTGGATGGAATGGATATGGATCAAGACGGTGGAGGAAAGATAGGTTGCTGGTGGAAAGCTGGTGAAAGATTATTGAGCGGTCAACAAATGAGCTGCTATTTTTCCCAAATGGAGGATTAGAGATATGATGGGGTCAACCTAAGATAGACTGATGATCTTCGGTCAACAAGTTTCTTATCAATGCACTCCAATCTCTTGCTTGAGATGATGGCTATGCAAGGACAAAGTTTGATTTCTTTATGACAACACGTTGTGTCAAAAAAGAGGATGATGGTCTCTGATCTTGGATATAGGATAGGAACAACTCAAAAGGTAGAACACTAAGTGTTGGTGGATCTCTAGATTTGGAACAAAAGATGATGGATCTGCTGGAAAGATATGGAAAGCTGATGGGGGGAATGCTGGTGGAAAAGGTTTTGAAGGGTGAAGGGACAATGCTCTAGAAGGATGATGCAAGTGCAAATGACAAGGACTGATTCTAAAATGCTGGTAGGAGGATGAATGCAAATGCAACTAAGGTTTTGATTAATGATGCAAAGATGAAAGCTAGAATGAAACTAAGATGCAAGGCTGTTTGAGACAAGATTTCAAGATCTGAAGATGGAACAAGACATGAACAAGGATTTGGCTAATCTTCTGGCTCAAGGTTGACAAAGTGATGGTTAACTCGGAAATGGAAGGCGAACTGTTTGATGCGGGTGTTATGGGCAATGTTCTCAAGTCTGGCTTGGGATTTTTCCTCTGCTTGGGTTGCTTGGATAATGGATTGATAGGTCTTGGTGTTCTTCTTGGCAACTTTTCACTCTTGATAGGCTTGGGATTTGGGCAACTTCGCTTTAGGATGTTTGCTCTTGCTGGGCATCACTTTGGAAAAGAGGCTTCTGATTTTGAGGCAAAGGTTTCCAATGGCAAAAGTTAAAGTCAAAGCAATCTCCGCAAGGGACAAAGCAACCCTGCGGGATACAAATAAAGACAACTAACTTTGACAAAGCTTTGAAAGTGTATGTTTCAACAAGTGTTTTCACGGAGTCTTTGACTATCAAGCACTTCAAACAGATCTACCTAAGGAAGGTGAGTATCAAAATCACTTGCCCACAGCTTGGTATCTCCCAGAAGGGAATACAAATGGTGAGTAATCTTGAGGTGACCCGGTAAACCCCTTGGAATCGGTCCTTGCACAAGGATTTTGATACTTTCGGATGTAGATAGGGTAGCCTCTATTTTATCAGGTTTTTAATAGTTCCATGGTGTCTCCATACCCGGTTTTGCTGATCATCCGTGACTCACTTAAGAGCCTTGCCAATAATGCTGGGGGAGAGGAATGTTTACCATCCCCAGACACGTGTTTGGCACGAACGCCCAGCGATTAGGAGATATAAGTGATTCTTTTGGACTTCACTTATTTGTATACCAGCCGGAGGGGATACCGGTTTGAGGTCGTTCTCCGAGGAGGAAGCGCTTCTCCTTGGACAGGCCTCGCTAAAAGTAGAACAGGTGAACTTGTCCAAGTTCAAATGTTCCACGTTGCTTACTCTAACAAGGATTATGCAAGAAATGAAAAACTCCTACATGCACATCAAGCAGATTTTGTTCATTTTCCCAAATTTGATTAAGTGATGTTTGAAATTTGAAATGAAGACACTCATGATTAGATTTTGATTTGTTCCTTTCTCCAAAAAGTAAATCGAGCGTTTGCAAGTTTTTTGACTTGGGCATTCAAGATTGAGTGTGCGTGTTGATTAAGAACTTTTAAAAAAGCTTTGTTTTGATCTTTAAGGCATTCAAGATTGTGTTTTCTTTTCAAATGGAAAATGACGCTTTAGGACCTAAGTTCTTCTTTTTAGCTTCATTCAAGATTTTGTTTTGACTCGTTTGAATGCAGATTTGATGTTCTTTTTATGCCCAAAAAGATATGATCATTCCTACTTTGCATGAATGCATTGTTAAAAATCCTTGATGTTGCAAGGATGAAAATGCTTTGATTAATTTTTTTGTTTTGTTTGTTAGAACAAATTTTGTAAATTTTAGTCCTTAATGCATTCAAGAATGATTTGGGGGTTCATTTTAAGCACTAAAATAAGGTGTGTATGATTTTGCTTCCTTATGGATTTTATTATTGTTTTTGAAAAAAAATGGCCATGACCTCCTTGCTAGAAGAAGAAGAAGAAGGAGACGGAATAGAAGAAGAATATAGACAAGAAGAGGAAGAAGAATATAGACAAGAAGAAGAAGAAGGGATCGAAGTGCTCCGTCCACCTATAAGCTTGAAAAATCTGAAAATGGTCTAAAACCCATCAGAATGTTTGCAAAGAACCCGTGAAGTGGGTCCCACTGGGCGTGCCAGAATGTAGACTAGGATTTGAGCGTGCACCTAAACCTATTTTGAAGGCCAAAGACAAACAAACGTCATAGCATATTATCAAATCAAATTTAATGGTAAACAAACTAAAATCAAAGCCACCTTAGTTTAAGCCTAAAACGGATGAGCCCATGCACCGTTTGATATGCTTGGATATAAATGGATGTGGGTGTGCAAACTCAAGCACTTGGAGCATGCAAATAGGATGATTTGAGGATCAAGAAGACCCAAAATGACACAAAATAGGTATGAGGAACCTATTTTGCCTCAAAGGCCTCAAGAACACACAAATATGCAAAGCTAAAAGATGAACTAAGATTGATTAAACAAGAAATGAATCTATGTTAATCCAATTAAGCTAATTTAAATGTGATTTAAGCTTGAAAATGATCTAAAATGATGAGTTTATGCTTATGCTAGAATGAAAATGGCATTATAACTTTGCTATTGAGTTTGAGAGTTGAAAGATGATTTGCCTTAGGAAGTGAGGGTATTTATAGGAAAAGGGAAGGGCTTGGTTAAAAAGGATGAGTCAGAGTTAGGGCAAGGACAAGTGTCTTGACAAGTGTCAAGGGAGGATTGAGTTAAAAGTTTGAGGGCATGTGCACAATTTGGTAAATGTGCCCAAGGCCAAGAGGTGGCAAGGAAGGGATAAGAAGGTCTTAAATGCATAATGAATGCATGTAAGAAAGATAAGGAAGGCTTAAATGCATCCTTAAATGCATTTGCAAGAGGTGGCCAAGAGGTGGCCATCTTTGTTGACTAAGGAGGATGACTAAGAGGAGGTTAGCATAAGTTTTGGTAAACCTTTTGCTAATGGAATGTGACAAGATTAGAAAGGGGATTAGGATTAGGATTAGAGGATTTTAGGATTAGGATGGGTGAAGAGGTTGGGTTGAGAAGTTTCTAGAAGAGTCTAGAATTCTCCTAGGTTTTATGGAATAAAAGTTTATTCATTCCAAAAGCTTAAGTTTGGGAAAATTTATTGAAATATTTTCAATAAATATGAAAATTAAATATTTAATCTTAATTAAATATTTTGAGTTGAGATTAGGGTTAGAAAAGATGGGATTAGCCTTTTAATCGAAATTAAGAAGGGATTAGAAGATTTTGGAAGAGGTTAGTGGTCTTAAGAAAATTGGCCAAGTTTTGGTCAAAAAATAAATTAATTATTTTTTTGGGGGATTTTTGGTCAATTTATTAATTAAAATAATTAATAAATAGGGGATTAATGTTTAAATAAGATTTAAACATTTTTGGGAGGGATTTCTTAATTAAATATTTTTAATTAAGAAAAAGGGATTTAATGACATAAAAATAAATTAATTAATTAAATAATTAATTAATTAATAAATGATGATGTCATCAGGGATTTTTCAGAAAATAAAAATACTTTATTTTCTAAAGGATTTTTAGGTGTCTACAATTCCTTTAAGGGCGCAAGGCCCCATTTGATCACACGTAAGTGCGCAAGAAGAAACACTACATGTTTCATCTGAAAACTAGCAGAAAATAGGTCCCGGGCCAAAACGGCCATAACTTTTGACTCATAATGAATTAGGAGATGCGCCTTTGGAAAAAGATATTAATTTAGGTCCTCTTAAATTAAATAAGAGAGAAAAGGATGATTCATTAAGGATCAACATCACCATGATGTGCAATCAGCGCCAAAATTGCAGGAACGGCTCCGGCGGGAACACTGGTAGAAAATAGGTCCTTGAGCAAAACGGTCATAAATTTTTACTCATAATGAATTAGGAGTTTCACCCTTGGGAAATGATATTAATTTAGGTCCTCTTTAATTATATAATGGTTAAAAGGCTTAATCATTAAGGATCATTAGCGCCACATCCCGTAATCAGCTCCAAAACTGCAGGAAAACATTGTTCCGACGGCAAGTAAAACAACTGTAACTTTGAAACAGTCCAACCAATCCTTATGAGATCTTAGGGAAAGGTTAAAAAATAGGTCCTCAACATCATGTAATCTTCTCACACTATGAAACCAAAAAATGAAATGATTACAAAGAAGACAACAGAAAATAGGAAATGTTTTTGGTTGATGCAAGATTGCTCAAAGCCTGAGATGCTCCTGCATCAAGCTTCCCTTCCAAAGACAAAAAATTGGAATTCACTTGTAACTTTAACTCTAATAAATAATGTGAAGATAAAAAAGGGAGATCCTATATAGTGGTTTCTATTAGGAAATAATGAAATAATATTGCAATAGTGCACATTAGGTTTAGGCTTTCTTTTAAAAAATTGTAAGGCTTCATCGAGAGCACCATTTTGTGCATATCCTGATATCATTGTATTCCATGAAATCATAACTTGTTTAGGCATTTGGTCAAACAATTCACATGCTTTCTCATGGTGTCCTAATCCAATCAAGAAGAAGACACCATCATTGGTATGCACTTTTTTCTTCGAAGGAGACTAAATTTACTCCTCGGCCTTGCCTGTAATCACCATGTCCAAGCCTAGTATAGTGGTTGAAGCCTTGGTGTCCCTTCAACATGCATGTTTTTTGAATGGATTATTGAATCTCAGATCAAATCCTTGCCTTGTTTGGAGGATTCTAAACCCAAGTTGACTGGTAAAGATGAATAGGCTTACAAGCCTTTTGGGGTCCTAGTTCACTAAATAACAGTAAGGAACCACAAACTCTTGTTGTTCCAATTTCACCGAATGCAGTGGGTAGGCAAAACCAGATTGTTGAAGGTTCTTGGTAAAATCCTAATTGAGCCCCCTCATATTTGTATGGACTCCATTAATTACTACACAGATCTAGTGAGCCCATTACCTAGAGTGATTTTTTTTTATTATTGTAGACCATTCCTTTATGAATTCACCCTCATTGTCTGTTGTCCATAGGTTCATAGGGAATGACTGTAGAGAAGTTAGTCAAATTTCACACAAAAAAAATATATTATTTGTTATGATCATTTTCTCTCCCATTCTAAGAATATATAATTTTTTTATTAGTATAGATATGATATTATATGTTCCTATAAACATCCACAATTTTAACAATATCATTGAACTTATGCAACTTGCATCATTACCACTATTTTGTGAAACAATCTACAAATTTAAAGTTATATTTGAGTTAAAATATAAGTAATATTAAAATAACACTTCAAATATTTATCAATATCAAATAAGTATTCTCAGTTCACATCATGTGGCCAATTTGAAACAATTAAATACTTTTCAAACATAATATTGTTTGCATTTAATTTTTATTTTAATGATAATTTATTTATAGTTATTTATTTATTTATTTATCTTCAATCTTTATTTGAGAGGTCACAATACTTAGTCATTGTCCATGTTTAAATGATTGTTTTCTTTATGTGACTTGTCTTCAATTCTTATTATAAAGTTTACGAGTTCCAACGCTAATGAAATCCATGCATTTGAAGTAGAATTATGTAAAAGTTTGAAGTTAAAATAATGTGAATATAATCTAAAAGGAATGAAATTTATTAGGTAGATATTGCATCTTTGATCTTACTGTATTTTGATGTACATCATTATTTTAAGCCTTTCACAGTGCCACTTCTATGAAAATATTAGACATCATTGTCCTTTGTTCTATTATTGCTTATCATTGCCTCATTTTCACCATCTACTATCATATGCTTTGTGAGTATCTCGGTTCTTGATAGCATTCTATCTCCTTGCTACCATTAGATATTTGACATTACTGCCCTTTAATACATATTAATGATATTTTATTTTCATTTTCTATGATATGACATCAACCATTTTCCCAATTTACCTGGGGTCTAACAATGAGTAATAAAAAGGTAATGAAATACATGAAAAGAGGCCTTTCACTATTTCATGACCTTTTGAAACCCGATCATTAAAGAGCCTAGAATATACTACTAAAAAAAGGAGAAAACTCATGGTTTGAATGCTTATCAGTTTAGAAGCATAAAATTAAGGGTAATTGTAATATTTTAAATTTTAAAATTAGCCACATGGTCAAAAACATATGCAACATAGGATAAGGATGATCTTCTCTTGTGTGTTGTCCATGTTGCCACTAATTTTTGTTTCTAATCCATGGGGCCCTTATTGCTATATTATCTCCCATTATTCTAACGACATATTCTCATCTTTGTAACCATTTTTTTATATTAAGCCACTCTTTCAAGTAACCATTAGAGCTATTTCATATGCACAGGTAATGAACATGCATATTTGTATAAGCACTACTAGGAGCTTACCCTGTAACACATGTACTATTGTGAAATATCATCACAAGTCCATTTGTTGCAAGGTCGAGCTCCCAGTAATGCTTGGTCGATAACTCTACATTTTTTTCACCTGTGCATATACCTTCTCTGATCGAATCTTATATGCACATGTAGTATTGTGAACATGCAAATTTTCTATAGTCATAATGATTTTTCTTATTTCTTGTCTTTTGTCCCTTTTTTATTTCCTATGTCTGTACTTGGTAACAACATTTTGAACATTTTTTACATACTTAAATGGAATACACAATACCAAATGATGAATGCTCAATTATTATAATGGAAAAGCATCAGAACCGTCTATTTCTAAAATTTGATTTGGTATGATAAATGTCCCTTTACGTTGAGAAAATTATAGTTGAGAAAATGGTTGTTTAGTAACAATTTGTATCTGTAGGTTGCAAACAAATCATCCTTCTTCCACCAATGAGTCATTCCATTCAAGAAAGACCATGTCTGACAATATCAACACACAAAAAAAATAGGGAGACAGTTGCTAGACTGTGGTCTAACTTAAAAAGAAAAGGTGATGGAAAATGTTATTGTCCTTGCAAAATTTGTAAGGGCTTAAACACTCAAATATATCTAATCAAAACAGTTGAGGAACATTGTAGGCAACATGGTCACATTGAAGGGGGAAATGAATTTTGTCCATTGGTATGTATTTTAATAATTTATAAAATACATAAGACATGATTTGATGATGATGTCATGGTCATGGTTAATATAAGGTCATCATTTTCATATAGGTCAACCTCCCTAGGTTTCATGTTATGGACCATGACAATCTGGAGAATGTGGATTTCCAAATGAGGGAACATGGAGGTGTGAATATAGAAGTAGAAGGTAATGAACCCATGGAAGAAGACCACAATGATGAAGAAGATCATGATGATCAAGATGATCATGATGATCAAGATGATCACGATGATCAAGATGATCACGATGATCAAGATGATGATGATGATGATGTTGATGCAGACCTTGATGTACCTATACTTCAGAAGGCACATGAGCCACTATATGAAGACTCCCAAACAACTCTTCTTGCCACTGTATTTTTGTTGGTGAACTTGAAGGTTATGAATGGTTTATCCAATGTAGCAATGAAATGTATGTTAAGGTATGTCATCTTTTTTCATTATTTTAGTCGCAATTCCCTTACAATTAACATTGGGTGAATTGTATAGAAATTAATATTCTTTAAATTAAAAAATTATATTTTTGGTCATAGGTTGATAGGTGAGTGTTTGTTACCACCATCAAACATTCTACCTCACTCGTACCGAGAATTATCTGCAATTATGAAAGATATTGGAATGGAGTATCAAACAATACATGCATGTCTGAACGATCATATTATATATCATAAACATGATGAATTTGCAACAGAATGCCCTATTTGTCACATTAGTAGATATCAATCAAATCGAATAACAAAAAAGGTGCCTCGCAAGGTTCTTTAGTTTATTCCCATTATTCCATGTCTACAATGATTATTCGAGTGCAATAGCTTGGCACAATTTATGGATTACCATGCACGCAATAGAAGTCAAGATGACATTATGTGAATGCCTACAGATGGTTCGACATTTAAGGAAATAGAGGAAAAATGGCCACACTTTAAAGAAGAACCTCATAATCTCAAGCTTTCATTGGCAGTGGATGGTGTCAATCCATTTGGAGAGATGAGATCTAATTACTCGGTGTGGCCTATTTTTGTTATCAACAATAACATTCCTCCTTGGTTGTCCATAAAGAGGGAGCACATAATGTTGGCACTAATTGTTCCAGGTATTTTTTAATTTAATAGTCATCTAAATTAATTTATTATAAATAATCCATCAAAATGGTCATAATAATTATGTAATATTTTTGTTCATTCAACTAGGTAAGTACCAAGTTAAAGATATCAATGTATATATTGAGCCCCTTATCAATGAGTTGATGGTGTTATGGAATGGGGTCACTATGTATTACATCTCTAGACCAATGAGATAGAAAATTTCAATTCCATGCAATGCTTGTATGGACAATACATGATGCCCTTGGGCTAACACATTTTTGTGGTATGTTCTCTTCTTAACACCTCTTTTTTGGTATGTTATAGTGCTTACAAAAAGTTAACATATTTAATCCAATTATACATGATCTTGTAGGTCTTCAGACAAAGGGAAAATTTGCATGTCCAGTTTGTGGTCCAAAGATGAAATCTCATCATTCAAAAAGTTTAAGAAAGAAGGTGTTCGATGAGAATAGACACTTTCTCCACAGAAATCATAAGTACAAAATTACCAAAAAACATCTTTTCAATGGGAAAGAAGAGACTACATCAAAGTCATGGAGAATGACACCTCACCTATGGAAGTCGGCATACAATAAAATAAATCATCAAGGTAATGTCATTCCATCTGATGGTTTTTTTTTCAAATTTATATTTTGATATTGTGTTTTGTTTACTGATGATGTAATTGATGCTTGTGAAGGTCGTCAAGGTATCAATGACCAACTTTCAAAAGGACTAAAAAGTTATCCTACGCAATTTAGTAGGTTGTCATACTACAAGCAACTCCCAATTGTGCATTTGTTTGATCTTATGCATATTGGAAAGAATGTAATAGAGACATTATGGAAAATCTTGGATGGAAGGCGTGACAAAGACAAAATTGTTAAAATTTGTAGTGACATTGAAGAATCCAACCATGCAATGAAAAATGTCATTCGATCAAATAACAATGGAGACCAAATTGATACAAGTTTCCTTAGTTGGTTATTGTCAGAGAAATAGAGAAATGCTATAAAAGAAGTCATAAAACAAATAGGATTTCCCACAGGATTTGCTGCAAACATAAACGATCTCATATCAAAGAAAAGTGAATTTGGGGCCAAGCATGAAAACACACAATTGGCATACATTTATTAAGGTAATTCATGTTATTTTGTATTCACTATATATTTGTATACTACATGTAGTTTTCATTGCATTCTTTTATAAAATATTGACAAGATCATTTTACAAATATTGCAGTACGTTCTACCTCTATCTCTCCCACACCACTTTGCCAACAATGTCAAACAAGTTATATATGATCTTGGAAAATACATGAGGTGGTTGATGTAATACCCCAAAAATGGGCTATAAGTTCATTAATCTCCTATATCGAAACATCGAGTGAAATTGACATCAAAGTCTTAACCTAAGGCACATCGACACATCATCGAATCCTAATTGATTATCTCAAATTCTGCATTGGAGAATATTCCTAGTAATATTCCTATTTATCATAATTATCTTTAATTTAATGATTATTTGGTGATAAATCCTATTTATCCTAAAGTTTGATTAATTGAATATTTTGAATATTTAATTAATTAGATTTAATACTGCCACTTAATTATTTAATTGAATTTAATTATATTTATTCCTAATTATTATTATTTCAATTTGACAATAAATCAAAATTCCTATCATTAATTGATTAAATTATTATTTAATTAATTAAAGCAAGTTGTCATATTTAATGATATAGTTTTTGAATAAAAGTTTGATTTAATAATTGATTAACCCATAAATCAGTTGTTTTATTTTTAAAATCAGTTAAGTTGAGGATAAATCACTCTATTTATTTATTTAATTCATGATTAATTATGCACATCCAAAAAATAGTTAAACTATAAATCAGAAAATCAATTCAAGTTGTTTTAAAAATAAATTCAACTTTCTTTTGAGTTGAAAGTTGATCTCAACTTCTGATTTAAATCAAAAAGCTATTTTTGCATGATTTTTTGTGAGTTAACTATCTTTAATTCCTTGTTGACTCAAAAATCAACTAGAGTGATTTATGGCTTTTTCCATGCATCCCCAAAGCCCTAGATTTCTATAAAATCAAGGCTCAGCTCTTCATAATCACATCTCATAATTTGCAAACTTATGCTTGTGAATTGGTATTTGAAGCTTCTTTGCAGATCAATAATTTTTGTGAGATCAATCTTGTTTTAGTTTCATATCATTTTGTATATCATTGTTAGATTAATTGCATTGCATATCAATTTTCATCTAGAATAGCTTTCATATCATTTTTCATCTTATTGCATCTAAAATCCAAAAATATAGATTAATCTGCATCTAATTCATATCTAGATTTTGCATTCAAATCCTTCATTTAGGTGTCTTCAAGGTCACTGATCTTGGTCCAATATGAGAATACATACTCGCATCTACTAGAAGGCAGTAAATCTCCTAGTTAGATTAGTTTTCATTTCACTGCATAATTTTGATTTCAGCTAACCTCTAATGTGTTACTGAAGTGTTGTGTCTACAGCTAGGTACAAAATTCACACACACATCTCTGGCACCCACCGTGGGGCCTTGAAATGGGTTTCCATTCAATTTCTATCAATCTCTATCATCTTCTTGTCATTTTATATTCCAAGCTGTGATTTTTAAGTTTTGTCCGTACAAATTTCATACGAGTTTTGTTAGAAACTCATATCAGGAGATACCCACTATCGTACAATAGTTGATTTGATCAAGAAATGTACCATCAGGATCACAGTGTCATTTGGAATCTTGATTGTCATATGATCTAGTACCCAGTGTCGTATGAGTTTCTAGATTGTCATTTGGGAGGTGACCCACTGTCGTACGAGTTTTAGTGTCAGGTTTCAATTTTTGTTTCACTTTTTTAGGTAGTTTTCCAGATTTGTTTTTTTGATTTGGATTGACAGCTAACATTAACATTGAAATTTGCTATTTTTGATTGATTTCTACTGGTTTTGATTGGGAAAAGCGTAAAAATTGCTAAAAATAGGTAAGAATATACTAAGCGTGTTGCAAGGAATTTAGGTAATCTTTTTAGTTGATAATGTTTCAATTTGGATTAAAAAGAACTCTTGCGTGTCAAGCTTGTGTGACCTTTATTGCTTTCATATCATAGATTTCATTTTGGGCTATTAAAAATGAACATAGATTTGCTTTTTAGCATCTTTGTTACATAGTAAATAGGCCCTATGAACACTATTCGTGGTTTTTGATAGAGTGGGTTTACAACAAAACTCTTCTCAATGAAGGAACCCTTGTAGGTAGGGAGGATACTGAGGGAGTCTCACGTTCTACTAGATTTGTGCATCTTCAGCTTCTGATTGATACATTCTCTCTTTGGAGAGGTTGATAGATCATGAGTGGTTGACATCATAGATCTTTGTGAGATAATCTTGGTCTTAGCATGTCAGATTAATCTATCTACTTTGTTTGGGTTAAAAGTGAAAAGGCTAGAGGATTATGCTCTACTCCCTTTTTGGGTAGTACTAAAAACTCAGATCCTTGAATCTGGAACTAGTCTCCATGTGGTATATTTTATGAGTCACCTTTAGAGAGGGTTAATTGTAGTGGACATTCCCTTAATTGGATCAACCACATTGATGGAACCTCAAGTGGTAATAGCCATTTTCACCATGGTAGTGACAACTGCTATATAAATATCCTTGTGGAAGAAATCTCCACAGGTGTGGTCTCTTATTGGGCTATCAGATCTCCCTAGCAGATCTTGAAGATTAAGTTCTTGGACTATGTCAAAACCCTGGTGTGCTTGGATTGGAGTTCACCCTCTTGAGATCATAAAAGTTGCAAAGTCAGACTATTACTAAAAACCCTAGTGAGGCCAAATTTTCATTTTTCTAGGAATATGTGCGTTATTGCAAAATTTTTTGGAACATACATTGTTAGCACTCCTAGGGATTAGCACAATTCAATCACTTGATTATTCATGCACAGGGTTTCTTTGTCCCCTGTTCATTATTTTCAGACATGCTTGAAATCCCTTGCTTGCTATTTTGCGTGCCTATTTATCTATCTGGTTGCTAAGAATGAATCAATCTGCTACAATCTTCAAATCTGGACAGACAATTTTGTGAACAATTTGAAACTAAAAATCTAAAAAATTGCAAAATCTGATGTCAAACACCTTTCTAGAGTCAACAGTCATTTTGTAAAGTCAGAAAGTCATACGAATTTTGGCTATTGTCATTTCAGAACCCCCAGATTATTGTATGGTATATGGTACATTGTCATATGAGTTTATTTGCCAGTCAATTCAAAAAGTCAAAATTCTTGCAATGAACTATCGTGTGAGTTTGAAAACTGTTGTATGAGTTTTTCAATTATCATTTCATGCTATACCCACTATCATATGAGCCTGTAGAATGTTTTTTGAGAAATTTTGAAAATTTGTTAGAACTGTCAAAGACCCAGCTTTTCTAGCCTATTTCCAAAATCTGTCAAACAAATCACTATGTTAGGAATAGAGTAGCAAATACTGAGAATCCAATCATTTTCCTAAAGTGGCCTTTTGAATTTGATTTAGCCTTTTGTTTAATTGATTTGAGTCTTTATCATCTTGTGTCAAAACCTTGTCATAACTATCAATCTTCAATCCATCTTCAAAATGGCTAAGTGCTATGAACTCATGTCTGCTATCTTTTGAGAATCTACCCATACATCTAGGGTATATTCTCCTTCATTTATGTCTAATCCAAGCTTTAATCAATCAAACATTGACAAGGTTATGTCATTTGATCTTCTTGAATTGGATCCTTCTTCAGTTGTCCTCATCATATTCTTTTGTTTCACCAAAGGTTAATGGTGGAAACTAGAGCTTCCTCTCACAAGAAATCTAGAGAAGCATCCCATAACTTACCTATAACCACTATCAAGGATCCAACTCTTGAGCAACTCTACAATTCTAGTCTTTACGAAGATGACGGTCTTGGCAATTTTTGATTGAAAACTAGTTACATTCCTCCTTCATCAACTCACAAAGGTAATCAACAAACTCCTTCTCGATCTATCCCAGGGAGAACTCCTACCATGTCTCAAGTAGGGACAAACTTTGGCTCTCAAAGAGCTCAATCTCAACATGGTGCAGATTAGGAACCCACACCTAAAGAAATTGCTCAATATCAAAATGATGATAACTTCAAAATAATGATGAAGCATTTCTTAAAAGAGGACAGAGAGGCATACTTTTTACAATTATCTCTTCAAGGAGATAAAATTCCTCCCAACTTCAATGTTGAAGATATCATTATGCATGAGGAAGAAACTCCACTCACAGCTATGATGAAACAGATGCATGCCATGCAAGTCAAACTTAATAACCTTGAGAAAGAAAAGGAACCCAAGGAATTCTCCATAGAGGCCCTATGTCCTTTTCCATTTGACAAAGACTTGTACACGCCACCATTCCCAAAAAGGGTGGAAATGCTAAAGTATGATAAATATGATGGACACTCTGATCCTCAAGATCATGTTAGAGAATTTTGTACACAATCTATGGAGTTCTTGCACAAACCAACCTATCTAATGCATCTCTTTCCTCGATCTCTGGGAGGAGCAACCATTCATTGGTTCTCTAGATTTCCTTCTACTATCAAAACTTTTGAGGAGTTGATCAAATTATTCTATCAGCAATACTCCTAAAACATTCAACATCCAGTCACCATGATCAATATCTGCAATCTCAAACAATATCTAGGAGAACCATTCCTAACATTTCTCAAGAGATGGAGGAAGAAGTTCTCTCTATATGCTAGGCCTATTCCAAAAACTAAGAAACTGGGAATCTTCATCAATAATCTTATCCTAGAGATCAACTACCCTTTACAAATGCAAGATCATACATCTTTTGATAAGATGGTAGACAATGCGATCAAAATTGAAAAGGTTCTTGTGAAAAAAAGGAGACATCACACTCCAAAAGGACAAGTATGAATCAGGATCCAGTTCTAAAGACAAGAACAAAAATTGGAACAAGAATAAAGGCATTGTCATAGATGGTGTTGTTGATACTATCCATGCCCCATCAAAGGCACCAGCTTTCAATCTAACTATTGGCACCCAAGCCATCAAAGCCTCAGAACAAAAGGTGTCTAAAACATCACAAAAGAAGCCAGAATACAAATCTTGGTCCACTGATAATAAATGAAAGTTCACTCCTCTTGGAGAATCTTTAGAATCAGCTATGAGAACTATGCTAGCTAATAACATCATCTCTTTTCCTGAGATCCGACAATATAATCTTGATCCTAAACCAAAATGGTGGAGGGATAATGAATTCTATGATTTCCATCGAGGTAAAGGTCACAAAACTAATAATTGCTTATGCTTGAAACATACTATTCAAGATCTGATTGATAAGGGAGACATCATGATTGAAAATCATAAGAGCAATAATGATCATACAACATTCACATAACCATTTCCAAAACATTGTCAACAAGTTTCATCTTCTCAGCCTAATATGGGGGAAAAGGTCAATTATGCTTACCCTGGAAATAATGTTGTTATCAATATGGTTGAACCTTGTCTCTTTGAGCATTGCAATGTCATCACAATTGTGCGAAGAGATAGAGATCATACTTTAGCTAATGCAGTGACTCAATCACAAGCTCAGGCACATCTAAACAAACAAATCCCAGATTCATCAAATGTCCCTAAGATGCCCTTCAATCTTTCTTCCGCTTCCAAACAGAAGGTTGTTTCTAAATCTTCCAATCCTAAAGATACGAGGCCAACATCTTATAGCATTGTTCAACAACTCCAATACACTAATGCAAAAATCTCAATGTTTGAGTTACTTCGGATATCTCTAGCTCATAGAGCTATTTTAGACAAAGCTTTTCTTGGATCCAATGTTCTTGATGACCTTGATTTAGATAGGTTCCAGACTATGGCTGGACATCTTACATCTTTGCAATAGATCTCCTTCTTAGAGGAAGATGACAACTCCTTGAGTCACCCGCATAACCAGCCCTTGCATATAGAAGTCTTGATCCAGAACTGTAGAGTCAAATGTGTGTTGATAGATGGGGGTGTTGGCCTAAACATTTATTCTTACAACTTGGTCACGCAATTGGGATTTTTAGAATTGGCTATTGATCCTAGAAAGAAAATAGCTATAAAAGCCTATGATGAACAAGAAAGATCTTCTAAAGGCACCATTGTCTTACCTATCAGAGTAGGTCCAGTTATCAGAGATACTATATGTCAAGTTCTTGATCTACCTTTGGCTTACAATATTCTTCTAGGGAGACCATGGATACATGAGATGAAGGCTATTCCTTCTACATTTCACCAATGCTTGAAATTTCCTTATGAAGGAGTAGAGGTCACTATTCCAATAGACATATCCACCACTTGCAATACATTGAAAGAAAATGCAGATAAATTGGTGCCTAATAACAAAGAATCTTCCATTGAGCCAACAAAAGAAGCATCCACATCTAAAATGGAAGATCTTGCAAAAGAGGTCAATATCAAAGAAAATGGTATGGGAGAATATACTATAGAGCTAGTCTTATCTTTGACATCTCTACCTATCTCACCAAAGTCTTATGGAAAATCTTTAAAATAGTCCAAACCAGACTCTAAAGAACCTCTTGAGGCATATAAAAATAATTTTGTGGTAGAACAAGTCTCCAAGAAAGAATTTGAAGCAGATGAGGTTGTGCTTGCATGGCTATACAAAGATGAACTTGAATCTCAAGTTGTTCAAACTAGTGACTCTACAGTATCCAAAATCCCTTCTAAGGCATATGGTCCAGGAGATAAATTAATAGCTAAGATGGGATATTCAGGTAAAGGACCTCTAGGTGTCAGAGGAGAAGGTCTTATAACACCTATTTCACATATTGGTAGGGCAAACAAAGATAATGTTGGCTTAGGCTTTAAAAAGAAACCCTTCCACCTCAAAGGTAATTATTCTCATGTCATAGAGCAGATCGCACTAGGAGAACCTCTTCTTAAGAAGGAAGAAATTGAACCATCATATAGTGATTCAGATAGCTCTGAACTTATCCCTTATGAGCATTTTCCTAAGGAAATCATAGATCTCCTTGAAGCTGAAGATGATCCAATCAAAAGAATTACTATAGTAGAAACACAAGAACCTACTATCAATCAAGAGATAGTTGCAACACAAGAACCAGCTAATCTTGAAGACAATCAAATAGACAAAGAGGAAGGTGGTAGTTATTCTGAGACAGATTCTCATGAGTATGAATTCAAATCAAAATTTGAGGGTAACCCTTTTTGGGGTATTCATCCCAACTTTGCTCATGTTCTTAGAGTTCCTAGAGGCATAGATGAAGAATCTAATGACTATGAATGGGGATCCATTCCAGAAGAAGATGAGCTTATTATAGAGAAACATGTTGATGTTATTCACCAATATGCACCTAAACCCAACATAATTCTAGAGTGAAATGATGAACTTATCGAGTCTGATCCACCTATGGCTGAATTGGACTCCCACAATGACATTGAGCCTATTCATGAATTGAATATCTTAAATTGTAATATCACCTTTGAACTCAAGCATTGGGTTAGGACCAATGATGACAAATCCATATCTATAAACACTATCTCCCAATCTTTCCCCATTTTGACTATCCAACATCCTAAACTTCTTGATCAAACCTCCACAAATCCAAGCCATGGTATTTATACCTTCCCGAATGACTATGCTCTTGCTTTCTACCTCAATGTAGTTGAGCCTGTAAGAATTTTCCTAAGGCAAAGAGTAGAAACCAAGATCTCGAAGGTCAAGAGATAGCACAAGAGAGAAAAAATATGATATGATCAACTGATCAAATAATGAATAGATTGAATGATTGATTTTTACAAATTAGGAGTGCCTAAATATATAGGCAATGCAATAAGACTACATGATAAGGAGATGATAAGATATCACCCACACAAGGTGGAATCACATGTCCACCAAAGGTGGATCATCCTCCATTGTACATGAAAGTATGTACAACAATGAGAGGATGATAATGTGATAAGAGCACTAAAGGTGGATCTCACACACAAAGAGGTATGTGAAGACAACTATCACACCTAAAGTGGAAGTTCTCCTAACCATGTGCTAAAATGAAATGCAAACTCCTAAGTGTCTCAAAGAAAACTAACATGAAAATGCATTATCCTAAGTAAACTTAAGTAAAGTGTAATTAGTAAACACTTAATTACACCAACACCCCCCCTTAAGTGCAACTTAGGGGAATGCACTTAAGCTCACAATGCAAGATGGGTCCTAGCTACTAGGCCATGTTAGGTACCCATGTAAAAGATGCAAGAACAATTCAATCTCTCATAAAGTGGAGAAAGAGGGAAAACCTCATGGGAAAAACCCTCCCCTAAAAAGAGAGATGAATACAATAATAGAATATGAGAGAGAAGACCTAATATGAGGAAAATATCCCCCCCATAAGATAGAAGTAGTGGAAGAGAGACCAAGTAGTCCCCCCTCAATGTAGAATGGACACCAATGGTAGATGCTCTAGGCTCAATGTAGAAATTTCTCTATGAGTGTAGAACAACATTCCTCCCCTTAGGAGGAAACAAAACCAAAGGTGTAGATATGAAGCCTCCTCCCCAATCTATAGGAAGAAACCTCATAAAAGATGGAGTCTCTAAAACCTACTCAAGTGTCCCCATGCCAAAGCTAAAAGGTGCCTCCTCCAAATCATGTGTACTAAGCCACTCTACTAGAAAAGATGAATCAGGATCAACTGAGGATGAATGTAGAACATGTACCAAAGACCCAAGTATCTCCTCTAAAGAGAAAGTGACCTCCTCCAACTGCTGTATCAAAGTATCCACAATCATGTCACCCTTGAAAGAATGATCAAGTAGAGAATGAATATGAGGGTTAGCATGTTCCCTTGCAACAACTGAAGAAGGATCATCTTCACCAAAGAGAAGATGAATATCATCAATGATGTCTCCCAAATCTAAAGTATAGGACTCCATAAACAAACCTAAAATGTCTATCAAGTAGTCATCCCATGGAACCAAGTCTAGAAGACAATGAATATCCTATTGTACTGAAGCACTTGAATCCATGGCTGTGTGAATGTAAGCATCATTAGGAGCAAGAGTAGAAGTAGTCTCAATAGGAGGAGATGAAATGGATGGCTTAAGAGCTTAATCATGAGTGAGAATACCCAAGTTCAAGTAGCCAAAACTCTCCTCAAAATATGAATTATCACTATAGTCATCATATGCTAAAGACTCACTATCTGAAGAATCACTGTCATCAAGAGGAACAAAATATGCAAAGGAGTACAACTGAGAAGAGTGATCCACTATCCCAGTAGCAATAACTGCTCCACTCTCCAAGTCCTTGATGAAAACTGAATCAAGTGTAAATTCCATAGTCTTCTTTGTAGCACCATTTGTGATTTGATAGATAGAAAGAAGGTTATTGGTCAAGTGTGGAACACACAACACATCATTGAAGTGTCCCTCCCTAACATTAATACTTCCTTTCCCAATCACATTCATGTAAGTGTGATTGCTCATCAAAATAGGTGGAAATTTGCAAGGCTCAAATGATGAAAACATGGACTGTGAAGAAGCCATATGATGAGAAACCCCTGAATCTAGAAGCCATCTAGCTGAATCAGGACTTGAAGAAGCATATAAAGCTTGTCCTTTTTGAGTGACAAATGCGTGACCCTTTCCTTTATCTTTTTCTAAATTTGGTGAAGAAGAGGTTGAGGTAGACATCCTGGAAGGCACTTTGATGTTGTTCTTGGCAAGAAGATTCTTCAATTCATCAATGTCCTTCTTATAACAAAAGTGTTCTTCATGTCCATCCTTTTTGCAATATGCGCAAAACTGCTTCTCCTTCTTTGAAGATTCACCCTTTGAAGGTGATGTAGAAGTGTCATGTTGTGCTGAAGTTGATGTTGTGCCTTCTTGTTGAGACTTAGACTTCCAATTCTTCTTCTTCTTTTGAATTTGATTTCCTTGACTCTCATGATTAGCCACCAATGCCTTGGAAGTTGAAGACTTGAGAATCCCCATACTTATCAACTTTTCTTGTTCTAAGACCAACATTTCTAAAAATGACTCAAATGAAGGCTTAATGAAGGCACTGCCCATGGTCAACTTGTGAGTATTGTAACTTGAAACAAAAGCTCCATATTCAGGATGAAGATGTTTTAACAAGTGACTAACCAACTTCGCATCCTTTATGGGATTTCCACAATCATCAAGTTGTGCTCTATAGTCATTGACTTTGTTGAGATAATCTTGGATTGTGTCAAAGTTCTTGCGCTCTAATTTGAGGAGATTAGTCTCAATTGTGAATCCCATTTCCTCATCCACTTGACCAAACAACTCTGCAAGTTTATCCCAAGCTTCTTTAGCATTATTTATGGTTTTGATGTGATACATGATAGCTATAGAAATATTCTCTCTCAAGACTCCTAAAGCTTTATAATTTTTGGATGACCATTTAGTTATTGCAGCAGTATCATCATCAGTGGGTTTTTTAATTGTACCATCCACATAAGGATTTAAACCTTGAACCATGAACTTGCTCTATACATTATCTTTCCATGTAGCATAGTTATGTGGAGTTAATTTTTCAATAGAACCCATGATGCAAAATGAAAAGAGCACAAAAAAGAGTGAGACACCAACACACAAGCCACCCACCCAATTCACTCAATCAAAGAAGCCCCCCCAAAATGATGATTTTGGCACTTTATAGCTAGTGCATGTACAATTGCCACTTGACAAAATGGATCAAAGTGGACTTCTGATTTTGATGTTTACAACTGAAAATATGAAGCTATAGTAGACTCAAAAAAATAAGATACAAGATCTCTCAAGGATCTAACAAATTACAAGTGCGAAAAATAGGCCAAAATTGACCAAATTCTGAAAGTACTATGTCTACTTAGAATTTTTCCAAACTGATACCAAATCTAGAAAGTAGACAAAAAATCATGAACTTTCAAAAAAAATAGCACCTAAAAATGTGTCCATATGAGCTCGAACGAAGCCTCTAAAGTTGTAAAAATTTGGATTTTCAATTTTCAAAAAACATCAGAAACAAAGATCAAAAATCACCTATACCATTGTGTAGATCATGAAATTCTACCCCAAAACAAAAAAAATTACTCGAAAACAGGACTCCAGATGACTGAGATATCACTGTTTGAAAATCGCCTCTGAAATTATTTTTTCTGAATCGCCACCACCGAACCTTGAAAATTCAAATGGCTTTAGATTTGGCTTCAAATGTCTGATTTGGATGAAACAAAATTTTATTTAAGGGTATTTGGACCTCCTCAATGTGATGCCAACCTCTGATTTGCACCAGCAAGCTCAAACTTTGACCTGCAATAAAAATCTCTCAAAATAGGCTATGCAATGATATCATAAGTAAACTTAAAATCTCTCAAAATCTCTCAAAATATCCTAAGTAAACTTAAGTAAAGTGTAATTAGTAAACACTTAATTACACCAACAGAGCCTATGAGGACTTCCATTAGTGAACCGGGCTTTAGCATGATGGAGTCAGACATCAAGTATCTTAGTCAGAAAAATAAGAATAAGAATAAGAATAAAAAGAAAATGAATTCTGAGGGTGAAAACCACTTTGTGGTAGTCTCAGAACCTACAAAAGTAAAAATAAAAGATGTATCCGAAGGTGAAAACCTCTCTAAGGTGCCTAAGGATGAGATATTCGATGTCTTTCTGAGTCATTTACAAGATAGATCTCCAGTTCTAATTGAGCCCACTCAATCCATCAACTTGGGAATAACAGAAGAACCACAGTTGATTCATGTAGCACAATCTTTATTAGAAGAAGAGAAGAAAAAATTTACAACATTCCTAACATAGAAGAAAATCAACTTTGCATGGAAATATTCAGATATGCTAGGGTTGGATCCTAATCTTATTATGCATCATTTATCTATAGCTCCAAATGTCAAACTTGTTAAACAAAAATTGAGAAAGATGCATCCTCATGTTGCACTCTTGGTAAAAGCTGAATTAGAGAAGCTCCTAAAAGCTAGATTCATCCAAGTTATTGATTATGTAGAGTGCATCTCTAATATTGTACCTATTTCAAAACTAGATAAATCAATCAGAGTGTGCATAAATTTTAGAGATGTAAATAGAGCATGCCCTAAGGATGATTTTCCATTACCTAACATTGATATGATAGTGGACATGACTATAGGCTTTGAGATGTATTCTTTAATGGACTATTTTTCTGGATATAATCAAATAAAAATTGCTTCAGAGGATCAAGAGAAAACTGCTTTTACATGTGCATGGGGCACCTTTAATTGGAATGTCATGCCATTTGGGCTTAAGAATATTGGTGCTACATATCAAAGGGCCATGACATCTATTTTTCATGACATGATGCATAGGACTATGGAGGATTATGTTGATGATACTTTAGCAAAATCTATGATTAGAGCTAAACATCTAAATGACTTGAGCAAGATACTAGATAAAATGGAAAAATTTAGTCTCAGACTAAATCCTAAGAAGTGTGCTTTTGGTGTCACTTCTGGAAAGCTCTTAGGATACATAGTCTCAAAGAAGGGCATTGAAGTTGATCCAGCTAAAGTAAGGGCTATCATGGAAATGCAACCTCCAAAGAATATTAGTCAAATGAGGACATTGCAAGGAAGAGTTCAATCTATTAGAAGATTCATATCATAGCTAGTAGACATATCACAACCTTTTACAAAAACATTACATAAAGGTGTGACCTTTGCATGGAATGAAGAATGTGAGAAAAACTTTAACCATATCAAGAAGTGTCTATCAAATACTCCTATCTTGATGCCTCCTATTCCAGGGAAGCCTTTGATCTTATATGTCTCCACTACAGATACATCATTGGGGGCATTGCTAGCACAACATGATGAGAACAAAAAGGAAAGAGCTATATACTATATCAGTAGAACATTGGTTGCATATGAGAAGAACTATTCAATGATTGAGAAAGCTTGTCTAGCTGTGATCTTTGTATCATAGAAACTAAGACATTACATGTTAGCTCACACCACACATTTGGTAGCTAAGATTGATCCACTCAAGTACCTACTAAGCAAAGCTGCCCTCACAGGTAGATTAACTAAATGGGTCATGCTCTTAAGTGAATTTGACATTGAATATGTGGAATGAAAAGCTATCAAAGGATAGGTTATTGCTGATTAGTTAGCAAATGCACCTATGATTGATGATACACCAATGCAAATGGAATTTTTAGAATCCTCTATCATGACTCTTTCTTCTAGAGAATGGTAGTTATTCTTTGATGGCTCCTATACACAGAATGGACCAAGAGTGGGCATATTGTTCATAACTCCTCAAGGATACTCAATCCCAAAAGCATTCAAATTAAAGTTCCCTTGCACAAACAATATTACAAAATACGAAGCCCTTTTGAATGGTATGAAAATAGCAATTGAATGGAGAGTAACAAAGCTACACATTCATGGAGACTCTCAACTTGTAATCCATCAAGTCAATGATGTGTACCAAACTAAAGATGAAAATCTCATTCCTTACAAGAGAATGGTAGATGATCTAAAGAAGTATTTCATATCTATCACATTTGAGAAAATACCTAGAATAGAGAACAAGGCTACCGATGCAATGACAATGCTATCTACTTTATTACAGTAGCCTGAACATGAGCTACACTACGAGTTGCTGGTGGAAGCACTATCTTATCCTGCATATGATTCCCTTGAAACCCACATGATTTGCACTATTGTTGGTCATGATTCATCCAGATACAAACACCTATTTTCTTATCTCCAAGACCAAATCATTCCCAATACCTTCAACCACCATGAAAAGAGATACCTTATCTGTAATGCCTCCCGATATGTCATCATTGGTCACGATTTGTACAAATGAGGTCTAGATGGTATGCTACTTAGATGTTTAGAATGGGAAGAGTCTCAACATGTGTTAGAGGAAGTCCATGATGGTATTTGTGGGTCACACTCAAATGGTTTAACACTAGCTTGAAACTTATTAGGGCTGGGTACTATTGGACTAAAATGGAGAAAGAGTCTATCAAATTTGCTAACTGTCAAAAGTGCCAAGTGCATGAAAACTTAATTCATGCTCGAGGGAGAGATCTAATACCCTTTACTACACAATGGCCTTTTCATCAATAGGCCTTTGATCTTATAGGAGCTATACATCCTCATTCTTCTAATGGACATACTCATATAATCATAACTATAGATTATTTTACAAAATGGGTAGAAGCAGTTCCTTTGACACAAGCAACTGGAAAACAAATATCTATGTTCATATTGAACTATATCATATGCAGATATGGGATAACTCATTCCATAATCACAGATAATGATGGACAATTCAAGAACAAAGATCTAGATGATTTGTGTGCCAAATTCAAGATTACACAACATTGGTCATCTATCTACTATCCTCAAGGGAATGGACAAGCAGAGGCTTCTAATAAGAATCTATTGAAAATCTTGCACCATACAGTTAATAAAACAAGAAAAGACTGGCATCTCATGATCAATCCAGCTCTTTGGGCCTACAAAACAAGTATCAGAACACCCACTGGGGCTACACCTTTCACTTTAGTTTATGGGTCTGAAGTGGTCCTACCTATTGAGGTTGAAATCCCATCACTAAGAATCAAAATGCATGGTCTAGTAACTGATGATGACTACGGAGTGTCTAGGTTGCAAGAATTGGAACTACTAGATGAGTGTAGACAAGAAGCATATGATCATCTCATAGTATATCAAAAGAGAATGTCTAGAGGTTACAACAAGAAAGTCAGACATAGAGAATTTCAGGTTGGTGATCTAGTCTTGAGAGAGAATCCTAAAAATCAATCACATCGAGAACAGAAGGGGAAGTTTGAACCCAACTGGCTGGGTCCCTTTATTATCATTGCTACTTTTGGCTCTGGTGCCTATCAAATCTCAATGACTAAAGGAGAACAGCTTCGAGAACCAATCAACATTCTCCATCTAAAGAAATTCTATGCCTAAGGCATTCAGTCTATGGTAAAATTAATAGCATCAGATTTCCACAATCCATTAGTAATACATTTATGAATTTTTGGATTCGATTGTGTGAATATTTTTAGCATCAATGTTTTGAATCACACTCTATGATCCATCATCAGGATAAAGGAAGTGCCAGGAAGAATAGTAAAAATCTTCCTATTCTTCCTGACACTTTCTCTATCTTGATGATGGATCACAGAGTGTGATGGAATGTTGATGCTAAAAATATGCACACAATCGAATCCAGAAATTCATAAATGTATTGCTATGGTAAAATGTCTTGAAAAAATTATTAAAATTGGAAAAAGTCCTAAAAAAATGAACATCTTGGTGAAAACCTAGAAATAGGCGCCTTGATGATTCACAAAAAAATTGAAAAAATAAAAAATACAAAAAAATGAGAAAAAGAAAAAGTGCCTTGGTGAAAACCTAGAAACAGGTGCCTTGGTAGCAAAAATAGAATCTCTACCAAGATGGTGAAAACCTAGCAAATGGGTGCCACTTGTTTCAAAATGCTCCATCTATCAGTGCAATCTTGGTCTTTCCCAGCTTTCAGTCTTGCTTTAGTTTGTACATATCTCCTGGTTTGTTTTTGCATTCCTATTTTCAATAAGTTGATTTGTACACCAATCAGCTCAACTGTATGTATCCTATCACTGCTTAACACTTGGGGGCAATCAATGTCATATCCTATGGTCTCCAGTATATCTTAGATGAGTCATATCTAGTCAAGGTCCTTTGAAGCTTCATTTGAGTTAGTCGGTCTGTCTCGTCTCCAGAAAGGATTTTGCATCTACAAAAACACAATCAAACATCAAACTGAAAACAATCTATGCTTTTTACATGCTTTTATCTCCTTGTATGCTTACTGATTCACATTGAGATTTTTGCATATTTTGTTCCCATGAGCTCTTCGATGATGTCCTTTACAAGATTTAGAGAGTGATGACTGGGGGCATAATCTTTTCTTTGTCTTCTGCTTGTATGTGAAAATCTAACAACTTTGGAAATTTTGGATTGAAATGGTGTCCGATTGTAAGAGCCTCTATCTCGAATTGGATGGCCATGCGTACCTACACCATTGATACCCAGAAAATTCAAGGAAGTTTGATCTAACTATTGTCTTTTTGAGTGAGTTCTTTCTCCTATTGTGAAATGTGATCTTACCTAAGGATGTGAATGATAAAGGGGCACTACGGGTAATTGACACTAGATTTAGAATGATCTCTTGACTACTTGATGTGTTTGAATGCAAGGCATATTTAGGTCATCACGACATTTATGTTTTGATGCTTATACAAATTGCTATATCAAAATGGACATGATATTTAGGTCATCCTAACATTTGTGCCTTGGTGCTTATATCTAATTCGACATTCTGAAAAAAAAATCAATATTCATATATCTATGGTTGATTGACTAGTGGGTGTTGTATTGATTCTTGTGCATACAACTCGATATTCATATGTCTATGGTTTCATAACTAGTGGGCATTGTATTGATTTATCCGGTTACCTAAAAATTCAATGATGAGAATGACTGACACATGATCAGTGACTAGGTCCTAGGTCTTAGGTTGCATTTTACTTTGCTTGGTTCTTTGCATTTTGCATGTTTGCATGATCTCACAAATGGCCAAACTTCAATGCTTAAACAATTCTTCAAATGTCTCTTCAAGTCTAACAAGAGCTGAAACCTAACTTGAAGGTCTCTTCATTGACTCGCAAGCAGTTATCCTCTTGGGTTAAACATCCTTTTGACATAAGACTGAGTACTTGTCTTCATCAATACCTACAAAACATATCATGTGTATCGTTGCATTTACATATCATAATCATTTGTTGCATTACAATTCATCCATGTGCATAAGCATAAATCATACATACATCTTTCCATAATCAAATATATTTGCATCACATCCATACATATGAAGGAAATAATTGCATTTGCATATATCCATACATACATTCTACTCTACTCATAGCATAAGCATCACATGATATCATCATAAATCAAAACATGACAAGTACACAGGAAGTCACAACCATAATATCAATCTCATATACATCAAAAATCTTGAACTAGTTAGGGGTGCACTACTGGCATAGTGTACAAAAGAATGAGCTTAGCTAAGCTATCAAAATCAAAACAGTATATTAGAATCAAAAGATAAAAAATGTTAGAACATATCATAGATCGATCAACTCTCAGCCTAATACTTTGCACCTAGTGGACGTGGAGGTGGTGTATTCAGTATTGCCTCTACTGTACGTGCTCTAACTCCCTCTGATGCCATCATGTACTGTGAATAGGAGGGAACTCTTTGTGCAGTGGGAACAACTTTATAATATGTGGACACATAGTAAGCTGCCCATGAGGTCTGATGAATCACCTCTACCTGTAACCTCTGTACCTCCACACGCTACTCAGTCTACTATCTATCTACCTCTATGTATCACTCCTCCCATTGAGCACTACACACCTTCAGTTCCCTAACCTATGCACTGAGCCATCTAATAGTCTCCTAGGGAGTAGGAGGAGTAGTAGGATCAATGTCTAGCATCTCAGTATCTGGGGGAGCCTGCTCAGTAGTATCTTCTCTTTGTGCCTTACAGTGTCTAACCTTAGCACCTAAATCAAAACTAGTGTCCCCCTCTATGAAGTCCATACCACCACCTACCACCTACTCAGCTGATAGTACCTCATCAGTTGAACCAACTCCACCTAATGTACCACCCCCTCCCCTAGTCTATCTATGAGAATCAGAAGATCTTCCTACTGTGGAACTAGTGGGACGAGGGGTCCTCATCTATCCTGATGGTCTCTATGGTGGAGCCATCACTCTGGATCTTAGAGGTGTGGGGTGTATGATAGGATCCTGTGTAGGTCTGGGACCCTGTCCCATCAGAGCACCAATAACATCCATTGCCTCCTCCATGGAGGGTATCAACTCCATCAGATCAGAAAATCTATGAATGGGATGGTCAGCAAGCCATGAAATGAATCCATTAGTAACACCAGCATCGAGTACATTTGGTTTGTACTCCTAGCCCCTTTCGACAATAGCACTATACTCCTTTGAACACAAAGCATAAGAGAGCCTCTATGTCCATCCAAGTCCAATCTCACACCCTATCCGTGCATATGTAGCATAATCCTTTGGGGCATCTTGTATATGTCCATACTACCGCTAGACCCTAGTAATAAGGAACCTCTCTATAGTGGAGGATGACCTCCCAATCAGTACACGGCTCTAGAAAAAGAAACTAAACTACTCTCGAGTAGTAGGCCAAGGCTCAATGGCTACATATGGTCTCCAGTGCACAAATGTCATATCATTGAGACATCGCCTCTAGTACTCAGTGTGGATCATCCATCCTTGTATAACATATCTAGCATATATATAGATGACAGGCTCCTAAGGCTACCTCTGTGAAGTACACACTAGTCTCAACACTAGGATGTGCTCCCAAGCCCATATCTGTAAAACTAGAGCTCCTATAGCAAAAGACTTGCTCTCCTGATACACTATCTCATGCATCTTAGAGAACATATGAGCTAATAGACACTGACCCCATGCCAACTTAGAGGGAGTGGCCATCAAACATGCTACCATAGGGGCCCAGCCCATCAAAAGACCATTCTGTTGATGGTCAAACATGATAATACCACCAATCATCTTGACAATGATGCACTCCATTTGATGCGTCTATCCATATCTATGAACTAAGGTCTCCCAAGAAATGGAGGTTGTCATCTGAGTATCATCTCCGAAGAGATGTTTGAAAGCTAATAGGCCTAAGTTCCCTGAACTCACATACTCTGGTCACCGGCCTGCATGAAATGGAATGCGCAGTATATGCTACACATCCTTAGGGGTAATAGTGATCTCCCTAGTCGGCAAGTGAAATGTCTGTGTCTCCAAGTGAAATCTCTCAATCAGAGTAGTCAAAAGTCCATGATTTACCCTAATCTTAGGTAAATGTATCAAGTGATCAAATCCACAAGAAGCAAGGTGGACCCTCATAGGGTTTGGCAAGGACACACATAATCTCTGTGTAGTAGGATGAGAGATCTGTATATGTACATTTGGATATATGACCTACACAGCACAAAAATAGGGAATCCTATCAGTAATTGGGTCACAGAATAGGTTACAAGGACAGAAATGGGCCAGTTCAGTATTTCAAAAGGTAGGTTAACAAGTCAGCAATTAGGCTTAGAGATCGGAAAAATAAAAAATTTGACCTAATACAGAGTTTTTAGCTCATTGTTTTCCATATGACATTTTAGACTAGCATGAAAAGTCGTATGACTTTCTATATCATACCAAATGACAAATCATAGTAGCACGACAATGTATCCCTCATTGTACGAGTTATGAGGGACTTGATGAAATGTCGTATGACTCATGGGTCCCTCTGATATGAGTCATGGGGGCTTATGAAATGACAATCTAGCTACAGTTGAAAAGTCGTATGAGTCCCACTAGGGAGTCATACGAGTTTTTGTGCATGCAAAATTCAAAAATGGAAAAACTTACGAAACATTCCTAAAATCCTATAAAACATGAAAAAATTGAATTTTTAGCAAAGCACAGAGGTCCACCTACCAGATGTCCATACTGCCGAGGTCTCTGGTGTCTCCGGCTACGCTCAAATCGACATGAACTCATAGGTACCTTCAGTTCTACTACTTTATCTACCATTTTTGCTCAGAGGGCTCCAAAAGTTTGTAAAGTCAAAAGGTTGAAATGAATTGAAAATGACCCTTCCAGCCTTTATATAGCTTTTGACCTAATTTTCAAAAGTGCTTCATTTTTCATGAAAATTGCACCCCTGGCTAATTTCCATGTTCTGAATCCATTTTCAGGATCAAAATTAAAATTTGAGATCATTTACTATGTCAAAATCATGATTTAAAATTTTTGGACCTAGGACGGTCTACTGCGTGCATAATCAACCTTCATTCATCACAAAAATCTAGTATTCAACTTAACTGATTATCTTCTATCAAACTATCAAAATTTCAACTTGGTCAACTATGGTCAACTCATGGTTTAACCTAGTCAAACTTGGTCTTCTGGACCTCCAAACGATGTAAAATGTATTTTTGAATGTGTATAACCACTTCTCAAATCAATTAACATGCTTCTAACCTATCAACGCTGACTTTTCTTGTCAGATTTCAATTTTATCCCGAAGGGGGCATGGTATTGTACATCATTCAAAGTCTGTAAATCTAAAGCTAAAATCATATCTTTCCTCAGTAATCAAGACAACAACCACATCTAGTTACTGATTCATCAAAAAGACCTCATCGCTTGGGGCAAATCAATCATCGCTCGGGGCATATCAGATTCATCGAGATCCATATCAACCTGTATTCTCTTAATCTTGTAAATTGTATCAGTTTTTGTAACTATCGGTTCAAATTGTGTTATTTCCTTGGTTCTTCAAAAATTGAAGGGTTCAGATGTGATACCAATGTGATTCTTATCAACAATCGGGTCTGGAATCGATCACTCACTTCTTTGTAATCATAAGGTTCAGAATCAGGCATTTTGACACTTTTTCACAATCATCGATTCATTGTTGTTATAGTTAACATTATCTTTGGTCATTCAGGACCTATTATCTTCATATCAATTTCAAATCAGTTTATGTCTCATATCAACATCAATTTCAAACATCAGTTTCCATATCACACACAGACTATCTTTGAACCACTACGCTTCGCACAACAATTCAAAGAGGAGCAAAGTGTAATACCCCAAAAATGGGCTATAAGTTCATTAATCTCATATATCGACACATTGAGTGAAATCGACATCAAAGTCCTAACCTAAGGCACATCGGCACATCATCGAATCCTAATTGATTATTTCAAATTCTGCATCGGGGAATATTCCTAGTAATATTCCTATTTATCATAATTATCTTTAATTTAATGATTATTTGGCGATAAATCCTATTTATCCTAAAGTTTGATTAATTGAATATTTTGAATATTTAATTAATTAGATTTAATACTGCCACTTAATTATTTAATTGAATTTAATTATATTTATTCCTAATTATTATTATTTCAATTTGACAATAAATCAAAATTCCTATCATTAATTGATTAAATTCTTATTTAATTAATTAAAGCAAGTTGTCATATTTAATGATATAGTTTTTGAATAAAAGTTTGATTTAATAATTGATTAACCCATAAATCAATTGTTTTATTTTTAAAATCAGTTAAGTTGAGGATAAATCACTCTATTTATTTATTTAATTCATGATTAATTATGCACATCCAAAAAATAGTTAAACTATAAATCAGAAAATCAATTCAAGTTGTTTTAAAAATAAACTCAACTCTCTTTTGAGTTGAAAGCTGATCTCAACTTCTGATTTAAATCAAAAAGCTATTTTTGCATGATTTTTTGTGAGTTAACTATCTTTAATTCCTTGTTGACTCAAAAATCAACTAGAGTGATTTATGGATTTTTCCATGCATCCCCAAAGCCCTAGATTTCTATAAAATCAAGGCTCAGCTCTTCATAATCATATCTCATAATTTGCAAACTTGTGCTGGCGAATTGGTATCTGAAGCTTCTTTGCGAATCAATAATTTTTGTGAGATCAATCTTGATTTAGTTTCATATCATTTCATATATCATTGTTAGATTAATTGCATTGCATATCAATTTTCATCTAGAATAGCTTTCATATCATTTTTCATCTTATTGCATCTAAAATCCAAAAATATAGATTAATTTGTATCTAATTCATATCTAGATTTTGCATTCAAATCCTTCATTTAGGTGTCGTCAAGGTCACTGATCTCGGTCCAATCTGAGAATACATACTCACATATACTAGAAGGTAGTAAATCACCTAGTTAGATTAGTTTTCATTTCACTGGATAATTTTGATTTTAGCTAACCTCTAATGTTTTATTGAAATGTTGTGTCTACAGCTAGGTACAAAATTCACACACATAGTTGTCATCTAAATAAATCAATAAAGAAGATATAAGATATTGGAAGAGAAAAATTCCTCTTCTTATGTGTGAAATGCAAAAGTGTCTACCTTCAAATTTTTTCAATGCACAAGAACACTACCTCATACATCAAGTTGAGGAGATTGAATTGTGTAGACCTGTACCAACTAGGTCAATGTGGATGGTTGAGAGGCACTTGAAATTTTTGAAATGATTGGTTCGACAGAGAGCACATCCTGAGGGTTCTATGGTGGAGAGATATATATTATACCAGACCATGGTGTACATTAGTGAATATCTTCCTAAGTTTGCAGGAAAGATCCATGTAGATCATATTTGGGATCCCAACTCCATTAAAAAATTTGAAGGGGAGTACTTGATGGGAAAAGGTAGATTGAGGAAAGTGAGAGGTAAATATAAGGTGTTATTGTAGTTAATTAATTCTTATAAATCTTCAATATAAGTTATTTATAATTGGTGTATTTTTTTTTATACAGTTGGTCGAGAGTGAAATGCAATACATTTGTATATTGCAAACAATCTTGATTGGATGATGGTATGGATTGAATGATGTCAAAAATATGGTTGCTCATTAACATGGGAAGGTGTTGCTTCATTGGTTAGAGAAGCTCATTGTAATGGAGATTCCAATGTTATGCCAATGGTAATTGATCTAGCATATGGTTTAAGAGGTAGAGAGGTACATACAAATTTATTAATGATCATAACTCATATGTTTCGTATCAACTCACGATGCAAATAATTTACAAATGCTTGAAAAATTGCAGGTCAAGCACCACAAAGCTATGTACTATCATGACCACAAATTTTGCATAAAAAATTTGGATGACACAAAAAAAACTTGTGATTCTGGGATAACTGTAGTTTTTGAGGTCACTAATATATCATCTAGAAATGACATACATCCTCAACAATCTCAAAATTGATACTATGACATCTTGGATGATATAATTAAGTGCAACTTTAACTCCTTCAAAGTAGTTCTATTCGTCATCAAATGGTACAGGCTACGACTGAATCAAAATGATCCAGATAGAACTGTTATTCAACATGATAATGAATTTACAATGATTAATACAAGGTCATTTGAGCTAGTTGGAGATGAGCCCTATGTTCTTCCAAGACAATGTGAGAAAGTGTTTTACTCAGAGGTTCCACATAAATAGGGTTGTTCATTTGTTGTTAGACATGATCCAAGAGGAAGGCCGATAAAGTATAATGTTATGGAAGAAGAAGATATTGAAGATGATGAAGAAATAGATGATGAAGATCAAGATGATGATGATGATGATGATGATGATGATGATGATGATGATGGTGATGATGGTGATGATGATAGTGGTGATGATGATGATGATGATGAAGAAGATGATCAATGACATGATTGAAATGATCAATGAAATGATTGACATGATTTTTTGATTTCAATTGTAATGATTACATATTTATTGTGTTCAATTCTAATGATTACAACATATGTGATTTATAATTACCAATGTTTTGCTTATGATGCTCAATTAATTGCTACTGATACATGTATATATTGTGTTTGATTATCACCCTTTTTGCAAACAGGTAATTGACTACAAACATTGTCACCCCTTCTATTGACGATCTTGCATTCCATATATAAGGTAAATTTGTTCATGTTTATGATGTTGCATATTGTTCATGTTGTCTTCTAAGTTATTTATAGCATACGTATCATGTAATGTTTAGCTAACTTAAGATAAATGATTAACATATGCAGGAAATTTAACCCCTTTGGCGTGGATCGTGCACAGTGACATGGATCAGCAGGTATAAGTCAATAAATAGACATAATTTTCTTATATTATTCTTGTTTATCATTGAGCACATATGTTATAAATAGACATATTATATAATCATATAATGTATATATAGACAAAGAAGAACCGTACGTATGGGTCATGACTTGATTATTCTATATATATTATTTAAATATTATCAAAATTCTATTTGAAGCGGGGACGTGACAATATCTCATTTGATGGATTACAGGACCCACCAAATAGATACTTGTCAGATCCATCTACATCGAATGAGGGAAATGAGGGAATGCTAGATGAAAGTTCTACATGTAGTACGGCTAAAATAGGGAGATCAACTAGAGGTCAAAAGATTAAAGAAAAATTTGATAAATGCGTGCAATTTTTCCTTGCTAACAGGGGGTCATATTCTTATGATGATGAGACCAAAGGTGACATCAAGGTGCCCTTTCAGTACACACATATTGAGAAAGAATGGGTGCCCAATGAGCTACCTCCAATTAACACTGATTTTTGTGTTAATGAGAGGATATATCACATAGCTCCATCCTCATTACATGGTTTGGGCCTATTTTACATGGATGGGATAAAGGTATGTTACAACAAAGTTGTTGAATTGTTCAAGTATGTTGGTCTATGTTACAATTACAATGATTAGATGCAGATTGTTCAATATAAAAAAAGTATGTGTAGGTATGCACTATCAACTAATTATATACAATGGAAAGAAAATGATCAAAGTAAAAGATTTGCAATGTACATTGATGGGAGGCCAAAAGCAATAGGTAATATTGTGGGTTTTATAAATAGTACATGACCTTCCTCAACTAATAAGAAACCCAATTGCATATTTAAGGTGTGTGAGGGGAATCAAGTTTTTGTATGTGCGATAAAATCAATAAGTGCAAGGGAAGAACTGCTAATAGATTACCATTTAAATCACATAGATACAAACAAAGTTACTATCATGAGGGTGGTATGTACTATATACCATTTTATTAATAAGTTTTTTTTGCTAAGTCTATTGCTTTCAGTTCACTGAAGTTTTTATATTTAATCTTTGTCATAGGATGATATGGATCCCACACATCATAGAGGCCATGCGAATGCTCCTCCCACCCATTCTTCAGCAAGGGTAAACCTTATTGAAATTGTACAAATTAGATAGTTGAAAAATGTTATATTATTACGATATTTTATTTACAGTTTTGGAGTTTTTAGGATAGTTTTACTGATATTCTTGTCACAATTTGATGTTCAGGATAGGGGAAAAGCACCTATAGTAAGTAAGAGGCAATAGCTACCCCTTCTGATGATTATATCATAGAAACGCCTAATGTAACAATTATGTTGAGGAACAAATTAAAAAAAAATCAATTTAGAAATAATGAGAATTTTGGATGAAGAAAATATTGCAACCGAGGAGATGCTGAAGAGGCTATCTAAATTGAAAAAGCAAGCACGTCATTATGAAGTAAGTAGTAATGAATCTTTAGTTATAAAAAAAGTTCAATAAAGGTTTATATTTTAAACTCTTTTATGTTGTGAAGTAAAATATGTAATATGTGTTCTTGTTACAAGAATTTTTGGCAACTAATCTAGAACCTGGTCAAGGACAACACAGTGAGGCTAGTACTAGGAGAGCTCCAGCCGTCTCAGTTAAAATAATCCTTTAGTTGACAAGTTAGAAGGAATTTTTTCTTTGGAACATTTAAAAACTTCTTAAGTTAACTCTTACTTTTATTATTTCAGAATGTCTTTGCTAACAATGTATTGTTCAGGTCATCAAGTGCAAGAGACTCCTCCTAGGAGGTCAATGGACATCCATCTGAGATTGTTGATTGCAATGTCAGCAGCAAGGGGCATGCAAACATTGATGCCTTCACGGTCTATGCCAGCTGGTAAATCCTTGTTTTGCTATATTTGGTTTTGTGTTAATTATGATTTGATAATTTTTACTTTAATCTTGGGTGCATCACATAGTGGATTATTTTTTTGGAGTAGGAGATACACTGGCGAGATGGTTTGGTACACTAGATATAGATTCGAGTACATGTATTGGTGATAATTCACCATCATTTCCTATCTCTACCCGTGTTTCTAGCACATGAGTTATGTAGACGTCATTGTTGATTGACGATAATAAATTGATGCCTTTAAAATGTCCTAAGCTTCCAGGTACTTTAAATAATTATTTTTTATATTGTAATATGCATTTACCTATTCATAAAAAGTTTTGGATTGATTATCCCATGACATTTTTTGTAGGAAACGATTCATTTTATAAGATGCTTTATGACCTCGCACTGCATATATTCGGGCCCACCATACATACAAGGTGGAACATCATAAGTGAACTAACTTTATCCCACTATTTTTTTTTCATATCATTCATTGGTATAGTATTTTTCCTTTCATTTAGGTCTTTTCTTTTACTATATCTAACAATTTTGTGTTTTTGCTTAAAAGGTGGAACTTGCAAGACAAAAATTTAAAAGATTAGCTCATTAAAGATTTAGAGCATGAGTTTGGTAATAATATTTTTGACGAGAAGAAAATTTTAGAAAGAGCTTGCAAACATCTTAAGACTGTGAGGGACTCATATAGAAAGAGTCTCGTCCAGAACCCAAAGTACGAGCGTCCTCCCTTTATTCTAGTGAGGAATTGGAATGGGTTCATTTTGGATGCAAAGGAGAAAGGGGATGCTCAAAGAGGAATTACACCAGAAAATGAGAGAAGAAGGTATGCAATAGTATTAACTACTAGTACAATGTAATAATGCACTCATTAGTGATCTTTATATCTATATCATCTAACATATTTCAAACTTTTCATAGGTTGCAGGACACATCAAAGGCAACAAAGGCCAGGGTGCAAAAGATTAGGCAGCACAGACTTGGCTCTGGTGGATATTCCAAAATTAAAGCATGAATTGTAAGTAGCAGTAAATGAATTACAGAGAAAAATTATTTATAAAATGAAAATAATTTTGTTTAATCAAAAACTACAGAGCTCTGAATTTAATTTAGAGGCCACAATAGAACACAAAAAAATTGCCTTCAAGGAAGGCTATCAAGTTGTGGCTGAATGCCTATGGCAAGCTTCCACTAGCCCAACTGAAGAGTCTCCTTCATCATGTGCACAGGTAAATATGCCAAAAAATATATTAGAAATTGAATACTTGAGCAACAATCTATTTGATAATAATGTGCATGACATTGCAATGCAGCCTCTTAATTGTGACACAGATCATACGCTGCATGATGAAGCCCTTGATGTGCATCATACTGTTAATGAAGGTGCTTATTTTCTATTTAAAACTAATTATGTAATTATTAATACAATTTAACATCTTAAATTGAACTTGGTGTAACTTTTTTGTGTATATTTTAGAGGATACATAATCATGTCATGTTGAACGAGTGCCGGAGGATGTTCAGACTGATCACCATGTAGATCATGTGGCACATTCAGGTAAAGAAAATCTATGTTTTGTTATTTTAAATTAATTTTTTGATTTATAGTTCTTTTAATTTAAATAAATACTTGTAATTAACTAATATATAATGGTGTGAATTTAACTCATGAAGTAGTTGTTATTACAGCGGACCCCCCTTTGGCGTAGTGGCCTTGTGTTCCTAAACATATGAGGAGGAGATATGCATTGGAATTAGAATTAGTAGAGGAGGGGAATGAGGAGGACATTGATCTTCCTCTTAGAAATTACATGATTAAAAAAAATAGCAAGAAACCCAAAAATAAATGATTATAATTAACATTGTTTGCTAATGAAAGAACGTTGTCTTAATGGATGTAATTTTGTACTAGTAATGTTGATGAATGATGTGTTAATGAATTCTTCATGAATGTTGTGTGTTAATAAATTTTATGTGTTAATAAATTATTCATGAATATTGTGTGTTAATGAATTTTGTGTTAATGAATTATTCATGAATGTTGTGTGTTAATGAATTTTATGTGTTAATGAATGTTATCATGTGATTATAATGATTGAATGTTATATTTCAAAAATGGATGAATGAATGAATGAATGAATGAATGTTATTAAATGTTAATGGGGAATTTAGAGTGATGTTAGGGGGGGGGAGGGGCCAAATGAGCTTCCACCTTCACGTGGTTGGCCTTGTTTAGTAGAGAATATTAAACTATTCTCGAAACCAAGTGAAGCTCAAACTTTAAAGATAAGCTTAGAGTTAATAGTGACAACCAATTAGCAAGTCGAAATGAAGTTCTTCGTTACAGGTACCTTTTTAGTTTTTAAAGTACAATGTCATGTTTTAATATTGTGTAGTTTTTTTCTTATGTCAAAGTATTCTTTTACTATAAGAACATAATTTATGACCATTTTAGTAACTATTCTAACATCGCTTTATGAAAAATCCTATTTTGGCAAAGATGGTGATAAGTGGTGCTATCTATTCCTTGGGAGATTGGATTGCATAGGTCTATATCTCAAAATCATTTGCATGTGGCAGAAATGCATACTTACAACCATTTCATTCTACATTTAAAAACATTGATGACACTCTAGACACAAAATAATGCTCATGATGTTGACTTGACAGTGCTATGAAGGAAAACCAATTTTTGAATTTGATCAAACCTAGATGTTTAGATCTAGTCTCCTTGGATTTAGTCTTCATGGTTCTTTGTCTCATTATTACTATCATCCTAGTGAGGTAACACCTTTGCCCTATTTCTTAGTCTCTTACAATTCATACTTGTTTAATTTGAATAATTTTTGAGTTCCTTCCAAAAAGGGTATGACAAAAAAATATGGGTATACAAGCTCTATTTCCTTTCCAGGATTGGTGGGTGGTGCCTGCAAAAGTGGCCTTTGATCAAACTATCAAAATTAATGCCATATGTTGCTTACATTTGATTAATTTTCCATATTAATTACTCTCTTTAGTTGTATTAGAAACTTTTACCTTAAGCATGTGTGATGCAAACCTGTAACACCTCCTTTTTCCATATGTAATCATGATGCTCTATTTCTTGGTAGTTGTGACTCTTAATGATTAAACCATCTCTTGATCATGTTATTGCACTTGATGTTAGAAAGTAAAGATCCCTAAGATAACTAAGAGGGGGGGGGGGGTGAATTAGTTATCTGATAATTTAACCATTCAACTTCTTTAAACAATATAATCAATGTACTAATCAACCATAGAAAGATAACCATACACAATTGCACAATAACACAAGATATGTTGACTAGGGAACCTCTTGAAAATAGTAAACCCTAGTGGGAATGATGCCCACAAAATGATGCACTAATATGAAAGTTCCTTGTTAGAGGATGGACCCTGTTAGGAGTCTTATGAAATACATTCACTACATATAAATCCCTGTTAGGAGATTTTGAATCCCTGTTAAAAGATTCTAACCTGGTTAAGAGTTTATGGAAGATAGAAGGACCCACTGCCCAAACAGCTTCAAGGCAAGATCTCTGAACCCACTGTCCAAAAGATCTTAGAATTATTCAACAAAATAATATGAAATATATTACCTCCTTCACATTGTGCCAAAACCGTACTCTCTGCTACACAAGATCACAATTCCAGATCTCTGTACTCACAAGTCTTCCTTCATCACTAAATTAGATCTTTTCTTGACTTCATGCATATATTCGCATCTCAACATTCATAGTACATATTGAAACAAGGAAAAAATTCCTTATTATATACCAAACTCAAATAATTACAAATGAGTCGGTCCTCAATTACAAAATAATAATTTCTACATGCTACACACAAAATTTCACATAAAACTGTCGGCTTCCAGATACTGTAACTTTCTCCAAACATATCTTTGAAGTTTGCACTATGAACCACATCATCATTAATGAGTCTCCAACATCCCTTTAACTGTGCAAAATTAGATTCCATCCCAGCTAAGAGATATCCTCCGATTTCCAAAAATCACTTCACAGAAACACTGTCTAAACACTGCTTTCACCAAAATGCTCATAACTCTCATGAATCAATAAATTTATTTTTGTGCTGTTAACCATAGGTTAATAACACACCAAAGAACATACCATAAACTACATAAAGCCAATCTACAATACAACATGTGTGCAAAACAAAACTGTACCTACTTTCCTACTGATATCTAGAATATCACTATGTTGACATCAATGACAATCCAAGTCATGAATGCAAACACAAGTGCTACAAAATGACTGCCAAAATACTTTTCATTCATTCCTAACAATCTCCCTCATTGGCATTGATGGCAACATAGATGAAAAACATCCAATGTTCCAAAAATCCAATACTGCAACATCACTGCAAAATATCAAATTAAATCTTGCTTTGTTTTCCTATTCAGCTCTCTCATACAATCCACAATGTTTTTCACGTATATCTCTCCCCCATTGACATCAATGATATAAATTCCATCACTAAGTCAACAACAACTTAATGTCAAAAGACACTTTTCAGAAAAATACAATAACAAGAGTCCTCATGACTCAGCTCATAAACTCCTCCATAGAGGAAGTTCCAACATCCAATCCAGAAGAAAGATAGGGCTCATATACCATTGGATGAATGCAATCATCTGCATCAATTCTCAAAAATAGGTTAGGGCATAACCCTAAGCATACCTCTCAGATACACAAATGTATCCTTAGGTAAAGGTTTTGTAAATATATCTGCTATCTATTCCTTTGTGCTTATGTACTCCAATCTTACTTCTTTTTCTACAACTTTCTCTCTTACAACATGATACTTGATCTCAATATGTTTAGTCTTAGAATGTAAAATAGGATTTTTTGACATACTCACTGTACTGGTGTTATCACAATGTATAACAACAGGCTCATCAAACTTTATTCCAATATCCTTCAACATCTGCTTCATCCAAATAATCTAATTACAATTATTTGCTACTGCAACATATTCTGCTTCTCTTGTACTTTATGAAGTACAATTCTACTTATTACTTAACCAAAAGACTAATTTTCTTCCAAGAAAAAAGGCTCCACCACTGGTGCTTTTCTTGTCATCAATGCTACCTCCCTAATCTACATCAGTATAGGCACATAAAGTAAAATCATCAGAATTCTCATACCATAATCCATAATCCATTGTTCCTTTCAGATATCTCAGTATCCTCTTTACAGCTGCATAATGTGATTCTCTAGGTTCTACTTGAAATCTTGCTACAATCCCAACTGAATGTGCTATATCAGGTCTTGTATGTGTCAAGTACTGCAATCCTCCAATCATAGATCTGTATTTTTTCTTCTCAACTGCTAGTGTCTCATCTTTGCTAGATAACTTATGTCCGGTTACCATAGGTGTTCCAATAGGTTTAGAATCTTTCATTCCAAATCTTTTCAATAAGTCATTCAAATACTTAGTCTGACTTACAAATATACCTTCCTTGCTTTGTGTTATCTGTAATCCCAAAAAATATTTCATTTCTCCAATCATGCTCATCTCAAATTTAGTCTTCATTTCATCTACAAATTTGTCACTAGCTTCATCTTCTCCTCCAAAGATAATATCACCAACAAATATAACTATAACCAACAAACCATTCTCAATTTCTTTTGTGTATAAGTTACTATCTACTGTTCCTTTTATAAATCCCAATTTTAATAAATACTTATCCAATCTTGCATACCAGGTTCTAGGTGCTTGTTTTAATCCATATAATGCTTTCTTTAACTTACATACCATATCTCCTTCTTGTGTCAAAGGAAAACCTTCAGGCTTCTCAATGTAGACTTCTTCTTCCAATTCACCATTCAAAAATGCTGATTTCACATCCATCTAATACACTTTGAATTTCTTGTAAGCTGCATATGCTAGAAACATTCTCACTACTTCAAGTCTAGCCATAGGTGCAAAAGTTTCTTCATAGTCAATTCCTTCTTGTTGTGAATATCCTTTACATACCAATCTTGCTTTGTTTCTTATCACTTCTCCTTTTTCATTCATCTTGTTTTTGAATACCCACTTTGTTCCAATCACATTCTTGTCTTTAGGTCTAGCGACCAATTCCCATGTCTTTTTTTTTTCAATCTGCTCCAGTTCTTCTTTCGTAGCATTAATCCAATGTTCATCTTCACAAGCTTCATTAGTAGTCTTAGGTTCAATTTAAGAAATCAAACATAAATGTACCTTATTTTGAGTCAAAACTCCTCTGTCTAAACTTCCAATAACTTTCTCAACAGGGTGATGTCTCAAAATATGCCTGTTAGGTGTCATAGTTACTGATCTTGTTCCAACTATAGATTCTTCTTTGCTTTCTTCTCTTTTTTCTTCTCTATTTTCTTCAATATGACTTTCATTTAGAAAATCACTGTCATTTTCAAAAAATAATTCTGCATTTTTAATGTTAGGCTGAGGTTGTGCTTCTCCATCAGATTCATAATCAAGCATTCTTTCCTGAATTTTAAACTTCTCATCAACTTTTACATTTGCACTTTCAACAATAGTCTTAGTTCTTTTGTTATAACATCTATATGCTTTTCTTTTTAAAGAATATCCAAGAAATATTCCTTCATCACTTCTAGGATCAAATTTTCCTATATCATCATCTCTCTTTATATAACATTTACTTCCAAAAATTTTAAAATACTTAACTGAGGGTGCATGTCCAAACAATAATTCATAAGGTGTCTTGTTTGTATCTGCTCTGATTTGTACTCTATTCATAGTGTATACTGTTGTGTTCACTACTTCTCTCCAAAAAGTCTTAGCCAAATCATTTTCAAACAACATAGCTCTTGATGCTTCAGTTATTGACCTGTTCCTTCTTTCTGCAATACCATTTTGTTTTGGTGTTCTAGGGGCTAAAAGTTGTCTCTTAATACCATTCATTCCACAAAAGGTGTTAAACTCTCTAGATGTAAATTCACCACCTCTATCAGATCTTAGACACTTAATCTTCATTCCAGATTCATTCTCAATTTTTCTTTTCATGATCTTAAATTTATCAAATGCTTCAAATTTTTCTTTCAAAAATGCAATCCACATCATCCTTGTAAAATCATCAACAAGAATCATAAAATACCTTTCTCCATAGAATCCTCTAGTCCTAGTAGGACCACTCAAGTCTGTATGAACAATCTCCAGCTTCTCTGTCGATGTGAACTTCTTGTTGGGAAATGAACTCCTTTTCTACTTTGCCATCATACATTCTTTGTAAATCATGTTAGTAGGTTTCATAATTCTAGGTAAATCTCTTACCGTAAGTGTAGTGCTCACCTTGACAATATTATCAAAGTTTATGTGAAAAAACCTTTTATGCCATAACCAACTGTCATCAATCCTAGTTATCAAACATGTCATCTTAGTAGGATTCAACTGAAATACATTACCTCTGGTTCTGGATCCTTTTCTAATCAGATTTCCATCTTTGTCTTTTATCACACAAGTTTTCTTAGCAAACCAAACTTGATAACCCTTATTAGCCAATTGTCCAACGCTTAGTAGATTATGTCTCAATCCATCAACAAAGTAAACATCATCAATGTTAGTCTTTCCATCAAGAGTAATAGATCCTATACCCTTAATCAAACAAGTGCATTGTTACCAACCCTAACAATTCCTCCATCATAATTATCTAACTTAACAAACTTTCTTTTATCTCCAGTCATATGATGTGAACAACCACTATCTATAATCCAATCAGATTTCTTTTCAACTTGAGAAACTAATGCTTTTTCTTCCCTTTTATCAGATTCAAAACTTTCTTCTTTAATTGCTACAAATCCTATTTCCTCAAAGTTATCATTATCACTGTCAGTTAAATGTCTTTCAATTCCTGCTTCAAGATCTTCATCATTTGCATAATAACATTCTTTAGATCTCCTAGGTTTAAAGTTGCTTCTATACTTCTTAACTCTTTTAGGACATTTAGATGCAAACTGACCATATTCTTGACAAGTCCAACATTTAAAGATTTTCTTACCATCTGGTTCTCTTTTTACAAGTAATGCAATACCTTCTTCAATCTTCTTATCTTCCTCAGATTTAGATCTACTACTACTGGCATAATATCCATTCACACTAGTACTTCTTGTAGGTCTAATGTTAAGAGCACTGAATGCTATTTCCATTCTAGGTAGCTCTCTTGATAATCTCAAGTTCATCTCTGATGTTTCTAATCTTCCAAGAAGAGTCTCTCTTGAAAAGTTCAATGTACAAGGTATCACTTGTTCAATCATTTGTGTTGTCTACTTGAATACTAGTGTCAAAGTTCTCAAAATTTTCCATATCACTTCATTCTCTTTCTTATCACCTCCAAAAGACTTTATTCCTATTACAATCTCAGACATCCTACCAATATAGCTTCTAATAGATTCATCTTCCATCATTCTGATATCTTCAAATGCACAAATCCAATTATGTAATCTAACCTTCTTTGCATGTTCATCACCTTCAAAAGTAGAATGTAAAGCTTTCCAAATTGCATGAGATGTTTTCAAACATCATACTTGACTATATTCATTCTTCGATAGTGCTGACAAAAGTGCTTCTCTTGCAAGTATGTTACACATGAATAGATCTAGTTCATCTTTAGTTGCTGCCTCTAGATTGTCTTCCTCAATGATAGTCTTCTCATTCTTTGTCATCAACCAATAACTTGGTCCTAAAAACAATAGATGAGTCTTCATCTTTTCTTTCCAGCAGTCAAAATTTACTGCATCAAACTTAGGGCTTTCTTTTTTGAAATTCGCCATGGATCTCCTTAAGTTCTTAAACTTTTCTTTCAAGGACCTGCTGCTCTGATACCAATTGTTATAAAGTAAAGATCCCCAAGATAAATGAAAGGGGGGGGGGGGGTGAATCGGTTATCTAATAATTTAACCATTCAACTAATTTAAACAATATAATCAATGTACTAATTAACCATAGAAAGATAACCATACACAATTGCACCATAACACAAGATATGTTGCCTAGGGAACCTCTTGAAAAGAGTAAACCCCGGTGGGAATGATGCCCACAAAATGATGCACTAATATGAAAGTTCCTTGTTAGAGGATGGACCCTGTTAGGAGTCTTATGAAATACATTCAGTACATATAAATCCCTATTAGGAGATTTTGAATCCCTGTTAAAAGATTCTAACTCGATTAAGAGTTTATGGAAGACAGAAGGACCCACTGCCCAAACAACTTCAAGGCAAGATCTCTGAACCCACTATCCAAAAGATCTTAGAATTATTCAACAAAATAATATGAAATATATTACCTCCTTCACACTATGCCAAAACCGCACTCTCTGCTACACAAGATCACAATTCCAGATCTATGTACTCACAAGTTTTCCTTCATCACTGAATTAGTTCTTTTCTTCACTTCATGCATATATTCACATCTCAACCTTCATATTACATATTCCAACAAGGAAAAAATTTCTTTTTATATACCAAACTCAAATAATTACAAATGAGTCGGTCCTCAATTACAAAATAATAATTTCTACATGCAAAACACAAAATTTCACATAAAACTATCAGCTTCCAAATACTGTAACTTTCTCCAAACATATCTTCATAGTTTTCACTATGAACCACATCATCATTAATGAGTCTCCAACATCCCTTTAACTGCACAAAATCAGATTCCATCCCAGCTAAGAGATATCCTCTGATTCCCAAAAATCGCTTCACAAAAACACTATCTAAACACTGCTTTTCACCAAAATGCTCATAACTCTCATGAATGAATGAATTTATTTTTTCCCTATTAACCATAGGTTAATAACACACCAAAGAACATACCATCAACTATGCAAAAGCCAATCTGCAATACAACATGTGTGCAAAACAAAACTGTACCTACTTTCCTACTGATATCTAGAATATGATTGTGTTGACATCAATGACAATCCAAGTCATGAATGAAACAACAACAACTGCTACAAAATGACTGCCAAAATACTTTTCATTCATTCCTAACACTTTATATATGACTATTTCATGTAGGTGCCTTGGTTTATCTCTTATCTCTAGTTGAACATACTATAACTATTTATTATCCTTGTATGCATGTCATGGTCTGATCTATTTTCCCTCCTAAGCTGGTCTCTTTGTATGTGACTACCCTACTAGCATTGTTTCCTCATCACTATGATGTGCACTATCCACATCTATTTGCATGATTAAACTATTTAATTTACTGGATACCCAATCAACATTATCATTTTCTTCTTTTATTGATTCATTTGGAGTTGTATTTAGAGGTAGATATTTGTTGCTGATTTCATGTTTATCTATTACATATACTATTTACTATAGAAAAATAGAATCATCCATGAATTTAGAAAGAAAGAAGAAGATCCGCTAACTAATTTTGAGGATTAATAAAAACAAATTTCTATAACAAGGCTTCAGAATATAAATAAATACCTGTGATGTCTTATCTAAAATATCAAAAGCTTTTTAGTGGCCTGATAAGAACTTATCTTGCTTTTCTTTTTGTACTTTCTTGAAGTGTGATTTGTCTCTTATGTTTTTTAGTGGCTTTTTAGCTTATATTTTCTATTCTATACCTCAAAATCAGAGAGCATATGATTATCTTCTTTTCTTTCATCATTATATTTGTATATATTCAATATTCAAACTGAAATGGTGCTTTTTTTCTTTCAGGGGTGGACCCTCTATGAGATTGTCAGATATGCTCTTGTGCATAACTAGACTATGTATGAAGAGGCTTTGAAGACAAATCCTATTTTGGCATAGATGGTGATAACTGGTGCTATCTATTCCTTGGGAGATTGGATTGCACAAGTTTGTATCTCAAAATCATTTGTTTGTATCCTTGTATGGATGTCATGGTCTGATCTATGTTCCCTCTTAATTTTCTAATGTCATTTTGTGATGGTTAAATTGTGGTAGTGTGATTCTTTCCATCATGTTCAAACCCCCACTCCTTGATCTTGACTTTTGGCTTGACTTCTCTTTGCAACATGAACACCTGCTTCTCTTTGTTGGCCATCAACAACTTCCTCTTCCTGTTTTGAACCTCTACTTTTGCATACATCTAAAACTTCAATAAATCTAGTTTCCAAAGACACTCCTCTTCCTTGACACCATCAACATACCATGCCTCCATGCTTGGAGAGTAAACAATCTCTTGATCCATTTCATGGCCCATCATCATGGCTAACTCATCCTTAGTCTCTTCCTTTGAGACCAACTCAACCCTCACCAACTGATCCTTACTCTCATGTCATTCCTCTTGGCATACCTCATAATCATCAACCTCTATGGCCACATCATTACCCTCACTATGTGATGTCATAGGAGTAACTTTCATACTACCCTTATCTTCCTCCAAAGGAAACAACATAGTGCCTACCACAACTGACTCATCACTCTCAAGCCCTTCAAGACTTTCTTCTTTGCTATCTTCAGTAGCATCTTACATCTCTGAATCAATATCAAGAATATTTTCATTTCTTTATTCCTTGTCTTTCTCATCCACCAACTTTCCTCTTTCTACTAGCCTTTGCATAGACCATTACACCTTCTTCTTGACACTCAAATGCCAACTTTTCACTACCTTCAATGACCTTTCTCTTAAGTGCCTACATTTTTTTGCAAACCTATCAGTATTCCTCCTATCCTTCTCCATGAGTTCTTTCAAGTTCCTTTGCTTTTCTGTACTTTCCTATAATGATTTCCTTAAGCTTCTTATCTCCTCTTGTCTCCTTTCCTATTCTCTTTTCTTGTCTTTATCTCTTTTCTTTGTTCCATTCTTTAGGTTCTTTTTCAACACCTTTACCATGTCTATCTCTATCTTTGTCAATTTCATCTTCACCTTTTCTAAGATTCTTCTCAATATTTAACTTGCAGATATTTAACTTTAGGAAATGAGGCTAAGGGTTACCAATAGCTTATGCTTGAGAAGGGAACATTACAAACACCATAAAAAGTTAATTACAAATAACATGACCAAATTAGAATATGAAAAATAAGAAAATCAATATTCAAAATAAACATCACTTAGAAAAATAGCAAAATAAAATATATTTTAAAAAACCTTTTAATAGAATTCCTTTATTAAGGTTATCTAAGTAAAACTGCCTGAACATATCTCTCCATAATCTCTGACAATGAACCACCCAATTACTATTTCATTCACTGATGGGTACTACAACTAGCTGGTTTAGTCAATGGTACTTAGGTCCACCATTGGTGCTGACTAATTGAAACTAACTGGGTATCTAACTGAAACAAACAAACAATGTTAACTAGGAAATAGTTTGCCATATTCAATCTGAATACTGAAGACTTTGTCCTAAATTTGACTTAATAGACAAGACCTTCATTCCCTAACTACTTGTTGGTGAAAATTCCATTTAGTATCAGATTAAAAAGAAAAATTACAAGTCCTCCACAACTGAGTAATCTAGATGTTAGCCACTTCCCAAGAAAAATCATACAACACTTTGTACTATGCCTACTGGTGTTATCTCATCTTTAGCCTGATAGGTTTTGTTTGTCATTGCATCAGGGTTTCCTTCCACTAAATCAATGAATTCAACATGTTTTCCCAAAATGCTCAAGCACAATCCATCAAGTGGATGAGTTGAAGTCTTGGTTTAAAGTTTTTATCTTGTGCAAGTGCCCATTAATTGGAGAAGCAGATTTCCCACCACCAAAAAGCTTTTCCTTCTGCTACACTACAACTTCTTTTTCCTCTACCATGGGCTTCCAAAGCCATACACATGCATTTGTAGGCCAATTAGAAATCTAACTTCTAATAATCCTGCTTGCCTTGATTGCATAATTTTATCAAGATGTTTAAGATACGGATGAAGAAAATGTTCAAATAACCATGCTTCAAAGTCAAAAATATATTGCTCTAGCAGGCCTCTCTATAGTCTCCTTGCATGTTGTTGAATCCTACCAAGTTGCTAAAGAGCTCGTTGTAGTGGCAACTGCTGATCCATTAACTGCAAATTTAATGTTTGACCTTTTCTATGACTTGCTTGGGCCTAGTGTACCTAGCTGATATGAACTCTGAAACACTGTCAAGTAGCACTTGCCTCTTTTTTGGAGCGCATGTTGGGATTTTATTGTATACTTTTCACTATTGTGCTCCCACTATGAATGCTTGCATTGTAATGGCATTGTGTCAGACCGATGCAAAAATTCTTTACTAATATCTTTCTTATTCTCTGAATGGTAATCCAAAGGGCAATCAAAATGTTCACCTTCCATTGCTGACTTGGAAATCTTCAAACACTTTGTAGCAATACCCAAATTCTTAAGATAAAAATTATTAATAGAACATGATTCAAATAAAGCATCCTTCATAGATCTATGCCCATCAACAAGGCTACCTTGTTTACTATTCTCACGTGGAAACTATTCCATCTTTTCAATGGTTGAAATCTTGACAAAGGTTTCCTAAACACTACTAGTAAACATTATAGTATATCTTTCAAATAATGAATCTTTTCATTCAACATGCAGTACAGATTTATTCTATTTCAACTCTCTTGTTTTGTTATTCTAGCCTCTTTCATTTTGAGACCTCTTTCCAAATATCTCCAAATAATTTTTAAAAGTTACTGTAGCCATGAAGTCTTTCGAATTTCTTCAATATTTCATATGGAGTATTTTTAACTACTCTAACCCATCTGTATTTTGCATGCTACTCTTTTGTTGTAACTAGCATTCCCATAGCTCAATCATTTTATATTGGCTTCTCCAAATTTCCATTAGTGTATAGAACAATCTGTCATCTTTTCTTTTGTCAAACTACTCAAAATACCCTCCATGATTCACCGGCCAGTAGGATCACAACTCTAATATAATTGAACTAATTACACAAAAAGGTAAATCTACAGAAGATTCTCACAATAATTAGTTCACCTTTGTATCAATTATTGTAGTATACTATAACAAAAATAAAAAAGATATTTTCTAGGTTTACCTTGAGTGTGATTAGTACTATTATAGTCACCCATCTATCTGCATATTCCTTGACATTGCCTAATACTGTTAAGTACCCAATCTCTAAGTAAAGCCTCCTCACAAACTAAATGCTATATTGTTGTAGTACCAAAAATTGGCACATTTCATAATTCCACCCATTACCTTGCAATAAATTTCATACTATTAGGAATGAATGCTAAATGTTTGGTAGCCATTTTGTAGTAGTTGTTGTTGCATTCATGACTATGATTTTCATTGATGTCAACACAGTGTTTTACCGAAGACTTGTAGAGAAGCAGACAGAGTTTGGATTAGCGCACATGGGTTATTGTAGTTGGAGCTATGTGATGTTGAGGTTATACTCTTTGATGTATTATATGTCTATGGTTAAGAGCCTAGATAGTAATTCATTTATTCATGGAAGTTATGAGCATTTTGGTGGAAGCAGTATTCAGGCAGTGTTCCTGAGTAGCGGTTTGTGGAAATCCGATGATATCTCCTAATCGGGATGGAATCTAGTTTTGTGTAGTTAAAGGGAAGTTGAAGACACATTGATAGTGACATGGATGATAGTGCAAAATTTGAGGTCACATGAGTGAAGATTTATTGTATTTGGAAGCTGACAATTTTGTGTAATTTTGATGTAGCGTGTGGAAAATTTTATATTGTAATTGTATGCCGACTCATTTGTAATTATTTGAGTGTGGTATAAAGGAAGGAATGCATTTACTTGTTGTAGAGTAGTTGTGATATGGAAGTAGTGGTTGTGTATGATACTGTATGCATGAAGTGAAGAAAATAGCTAAGTATGAAAGCGAATTTGTGAAGGAAGACATGCGAGGTACAAAGATCTGAAATTGAGATCTGATGTAACAGTGAATGCAGTTTGGCATAGTTAGAGAAGAGGTAACATATTATTATGTTGATTAATGCAAAGATTATTTGGATAGTGTTTTCACTGATCTTACCCTAAAGCTGTTTGGGCAGTGGGTCCTTTTATCTTCCATAACTCTTAACAGGGTTAGAATCTTTTAACAGGGATTCAAAATCTCCTAATAGGGATTCATATGTACTAAATGTATTTCATAAGACTCCTAATAGAGTCCATCCTTTCACAAGGAATATTCATATTAGTGCATCTTTTGTGGGCATCATTCCCATCGGGGTTTACTCTTTGATCAAGAGGTTCCCTAGTCAACATATCTTGTGTCACCATGTTATTGTGTATGAATATCTTTCTATGGTTGGTAATTATATTTCTTATATGGTTTAATTTTGTTGAAGATGATAAAATTTATAATTATTTGATAACTGATTCAACCCCCCCCTCTCAGTTATCTTGGTGTACTTTACTATCTAACAATTGGTATCAGAGCGGTAGGTCCTTGAAAAAGAAGTTTAACAGCTTAAGGAGATCCATGGTGAATTTTAGGAAAGAAAGCCCCAAGTTTGATGGAGTAAATTTTGACAGCTAGAAAGAAAAGATGAAGACACAACTACTATGTTTAGGACCAGGTTATTGGTTGATTACAAAGAATGATAAGACTATCATTGAAGAGGACAATTTTGAAACATGTACTATGGATGAGAGAGATCTATTCATGTGTAACATACTTGCAAGAGAAGCACTTTTGACAGCCCTTCCAGAGAATGAGTACAATCAAGTAAAATATTTGAAAAAATCTCATGAAATTTGGAATGCTTTACACTCTAGTTTTGAAGGTGATGAACATGCAAAAAGAGTTAGATTACATAATTGGATATGTTCATTTGAAGATATAATAATGTTGGAAGATGAATATATTAGAAGCTATATTGGTAGAATGTCAAAAAATTTTACAGGTATATTTCAAAAGATAGAGAATGAAGTGATATGGAAAATTCTAAGGACATCAACTTCTATATTTAAGTAGACAACATAGATGATTGAACAATTTATACCTTGTACAACAAACTTTAGAAGAGAGACTCTTCTTGGAAGATTGGAAGCAATAGAAATGAACAAAAGATTATTAGGAGACTTACCTAGAATGGAGATAGTATTCAGTGCTCTTAATGTTCACCCTACTTTGTCAAGAAGCATCAGTGTGAGCAGAGATTATGCTGGCAGCATCAGATCTAGAAATGAAGAAGACAAGAAGATTGAAGAAGGTATTGCCTTGCTTGTTAAAAGAGAACCAGATGGTAAGAAAATATTTAAATATTGGACTTGGCAAGAATATGGTCATTTTGCATCTAAATGTCCTAAGAGAGTTAAAAAAATACATAAATAATTTCAAACCTAGAAGATCTAAGGAATGTTATTATGCTAATGATGAAGATCTTGAAGCTAGTATAGAAAGAACTTTAAGTGAAAGTGATACTGAGAATAATGATGACATAGGATTTGTAGCAATTAAAGAAGAAAATCCTGAAACTGATGTTAAGGAAGGAAAATCCTTAGTTTCTCAAGTTGAAAAGAAAGCTAATTAGATTATAGATAGTGGTTGTTCACATCATATGACTAGAGACATGAAAAAGTTCATAAAGTTTAATGAATATTATGGAGGAGTTGTTAGAGTTGGAAACAATGCACCTTGTTTGATTAAAGGTATAGGATCTATTACTCTTGATGGAAAGACTAATATTGATGATGTTTATTTTGTGGATGGATTGAAACATAATATTTTGAGTGTTGGATAGTTAGTTGATAAGGGATATCAAGTTTGGTTTACTGAGAAAACTTGTGTGATAAAGGATAAAGATGGAAATCTGATTGGAACTGGATCTAGAACCAGAGGTAATGTATTTCAGTTGAATCCTACTAAGATGACATGTTTGATTACTAAGATTGATGATATTTGGTTATGGCATAGAAGGTTTTGTCATATAAACTTTGATAACATTGTGAAAGTAAGTACTACACTTGCAGTAAGATATTTGCCTAAAATTATGAAGCCTACTAACATGATTTGCAAAGAATGTGTAATGGCTAAACATAAGAGAAGTTCTTTTCCTAGTAAGAAGTTTACATCTACAAAAAAGCTGGAGATTGTTCATACAAATTTGAGCTATCCTACTAGGACTACAGGATTCTATGGAGAAAGGCATTTTATGATTCTTGTTGATGATTTTACAAGAATGATGTGGATTGCATTTCTTAAAGAAAAATCTGAAGCATTTGATAAGTTTAAGATTGTTAAGAATAAAGTTGAGAATGAATCTGGAATAAAGATTAAATGTTTGAGATCTGATAGAGGTGGAGAATTTACTTCTAGAGAGTTTAACACCTTTTGTGAAGAAAATGGCATTAAGAGACAATATTCAGCCCCTAGAACACCTGAACAAAATAACATTGCAGAAAGAAGAAACAGATCAATGACTGAAGAAGCAAGAGCTATGTTGTTTGAAAATGATTTGGCGAAGATATTTTGGAGAGAAGTGAACACAACAGTGTATACAATGAACAGAGTACAGATCAGAGCAGACACAGACAAGACACCTTATGAATTATGGTTTGGACATGCACCCTCAGTTTAGTATTTTAGAATTTGGGAAGAAAATGTTATATAAAGAGAGATGATGATATTGGAAAGTTTGATCCTAGAAGTGATGAAGGTATATTTATTGGATATTCTTTGAAAAGAAAAGCCTATAGATGTTATAATAAAAGAACTAAGACTTGTTGAAAGCGCAAATGTTAAAGTTGATGAAAAGTTCAAAATTCAGGAAAGAATGCTTCATTATGAATTAGATGAAGAAGCTCATCCTAAACCTAACACTAGATCTACTAAATTATTTTATGAAACTGACAGTGATTTGTTGAATGAAAGCCATAGTGAAGTCATTGAAGAACCTATATCTGAAGAGAGATCTGAGACAGTGACACCTAGCAAGAGTTTGTTAAGAAATCATCCGATTTGAAAAATTATTGGGAGCATCAAAAGAGGAGTTCTAACTCGAAATAAGGCACAACAACAGTTATGTTTGATTTCTCAAATTGAACCTAAGACTACTAATGAAGCTTGTGAAGATGAAAGTTGGACTAATGCTATGAAAGAAGAACTAGATCAAATTGAAAAGAGCAAGACATGGGAATTGGCCCTAGACCTGAAGACAAGAATGTTATTGGAACTAAATGGGTATTTAAAAACAAGATGAATGAACAAGGAGAAGTAGTAAGAAAAAAAGCAAGATTGATATGTAAGGGTTACTCACAGCAAGAAGGAATTGACTATGAAGAAACCTTTGCACCTGTTGCAAGAATTGAAGTAGTAAGAATGTTTTTGGCATATGCAACTTACAAGAAATTCAAAGTATATCAGATGGATGTGAAGTCAGCATTTCTAAATGTAGAATTGGAAGAAGAAGTCTACATTGAGCAGCCTGAAGGTTTTCCCTTAACTCAAGAAGGAGACATGGTATGTAAATTAAAGAAAGCTTTATATGGACTTAAACAAGCACCTAGAACTTGGTATGCAAGAATAGATAAGTATTTGTGAAAATTGGGCTTTACAAAAGGAACAACTAATAACAATCTATACAAAAAAGAAATTGAAAATGGTTCGTTGGCTATAGTTATTTTTGTTGATGACATTATCCTTGGAGGAGAAGATGAAGCTAGTGATAAATTTGTTGATGAAATGAAGACTGAATTTGAAATGAGTATGATTGGTGAGATGAAATAATTTTTAGGATTATAGATAACTTAAAATAATGATAGTATCTTTGTAAGTCAGAAAAAGTACCTGAATGACTTGTTGAAAAGATTTGGAATGGATAATTGTAATCCAGTTGGAACACCCATGGTGACTGGAAAAAGTTATCTAGCACAGATGAGACTCCTGCAGTAGAACCAAAGAAATACAGATCTATGATTGGAGGATATCATTATTTGAATCAAACAAGACCTAATATAGCACATTCAATTGGAATTGTAGCAAGATTTCAAGCTGAACCTAGAGAATCAAATTATGCAGCAGTAAAGAGGATACTGAGATATTTAAGAGGCACAATGGACTATGGACTATGGTATGAAAAATATGATGATTTTACCCTATTTGCATATACAGATGCTGATTGGGGAGGCAATGTTGATGATAAGAAAAACACCAGTGGTGGAGCATTTTTCCTTGGAGGAATATTAGTTTCTTGGCTAAGCAAGAAGTAGAATTGTATCTCACAAAGCGCAGTAGAAAGTGGAATATGTAGTAGCAGCAAACAATTGTAACCAAATAATTTGGATGAAGCAAATGCTTAAGGATATTGGAATAAAATTTTATGAACCTGTTGTCATACATTATGACAACACCAACATAGCTAATATGTCTAAGAATCCAGTATTACATTCTAAGACAAATCATATAGAGATTAAGTATCATGTTGTAAGAGAGAAAGTTGCTGAGAAAGAAGTCAGACTTGAGTACATAAGTACAAATTATCAGATAGAAGATATATTCACAAAGCCTTTGCCTAAGGATACATTTGAGTATCTAAGAGGTATGCTTGGGGTTATGCCCTAGCCTACTTTTGAAAATTGATGTAGTTGGTTGCATCCATCCAGTGGTATATGAGCCTTATCTTTCTTCTGGACTAGATGTTGGTACTTCCTCTATGGGGGAGTATGTGTATTTGAGCTGAGTCATGAGGACTCTAGTAAATGTATTTTCTGAAAAGTGTCTTTTGACATTGAGTTATTGTTGACTTAGTGATGAAATTTCTATCATTGATGTCAATGGGTGAGAAATATACATGAAAAACCATCTGAGACATCTGTTGGAGAGAACTGATTAGGATAACGAAGCAAGATTTGATTGATGAAGAGGATTTGAAGAAGCAATGTTGCAGTATTGGATTTTTGGAACATTGGATGTTTTTCATCTATGTTTCCATCAATGCCAATGGGGGAGATTGTTAGGAATGAATGCTAAATGTTTGGCAGCCATTCTGTAGCAGTTTTTGTTGCATTCATGACTATGATTGTCATTGATGTCAACACAGTGTTTTACCGAATACTTGCAGAGAAGCAGACAGAGTTTGGGAAGCAGTATTCAGGCAGTGTTCCTGATTAGCGGTTTGTGGAAATCGGATGATATCTCCTAATCGGGATGGAATATGGTTTTGCATAGTTAAATGGAATTTGAAGACACATTGATAGTGACATGGATGATAGCATAAACTTGCAGTTCACATGAGTGAAGATTTATTATATTTGGAAGCTAACAGTTTTGTGTAATTTTGATGTAGCGTGTGAAAACTTTTATATTGTAATTGTATGGTGACTCATTTGTAATTATTTGAGTGTGGTATAAAGGAAGGAATGTATTTCCTTGTTGTAGAGTAGTTGTGATATGGAAGTAGTAGTTGTGTATGATGCTATATGCATGAAGTGAAGAAAAGAGCTAAGTATGAAAGCGAATTTGTGAAGGAAGACATGTGAGGTACAAAGATCTGAAATTGAGATATGATGTAATAGTGAGTGTGGTTTGGCATAGTCAGAGAAGAGGTAACATATTATTCTATTGAGTAATGCAAAGATTATTTGGATAGTGTGTTCAGTGATCTTACCCTGAAGCTGTTCGGGCAGTGGGTCCTTTATTCTTCCATAACTCTTAACAAGGTTAGAATCTTTTAACAGGGATTCAAAATCTCCTAACAGGGATTCATATGTACTAAATGTATTTCATAAGACTCTTAATAGAGTCCATCCTTTCACAAGGAATATTCATATTAGTGCATCGTTTGTGGGCATCATTCCCACTGGGGTTTACTCTTGGATCAAGAGGCTCCCTAGTCAACATATCTTGTGTCATTGTGTTATTGTGTATGAATATCTTTCTATGGTTGGTAATTTTATTAATTATGTGGTTTAATGCTGTTGAAGATGATAAAAGTTATAATTATCTGATAATTGAATCACCCCCCCCCTCTCCCCCCTTAGTTATGTTGGTGGACTTTACTTTTTAACACATACACCAGAAGTGTTACTAGAGGGGGAAAAAACTTGAACTATAGCTTCCTAGAATTTGAGATTCACATCCATTGCCCAATCCGATATAAAAAACTCCTAAATCTCTCTATGACCCTAACTCAAGATAGCTACCAATGCCTCTACCATCCTCTTTTTCTCTACTTTCCTTAGAATCTTAGATCATAAAATGGAAGGAGAGCCATTACCTCTTAGTGGACTTCATCAAATGTAGCATTACATATCACAACATCTCAATTACTCAATTTTGCAAGGTGATATTTAAGGCAATCTATGCCTCCTCTCACATGCATAGTTTCATATAACCATTCCTGGCCATGTACCTGATGCATCATAATTTCAAGTAGATTCCTTAGGCTTCACTTCTCTTGCTATTGCAATGATTTGACAATGTTATTGCATCCCGTTCTCATTCTATGGCACTATATTTTACTCACCGCATTCGATTTAATCCTGATGAATGGAACCATGTCCTATTGATTAGATCTTTATTTACTTGATTGTTGATGTGAGCATGCATATGGCATTATATTTATCTATGGCCCATGAGCTGTGAGTTTAGACATCATTGTATTGCATACTTGTTCATCATTTGATTTACCATGCCATGCTATGCTCTACCTCAGGTACTTATGCTTTTACAGGTCTTCATGTTGTTTGGCATTCATTGAACCATACAATATTGATATTTTTGTTTGTATTCGATGTAATATTGATTTTTCATTGCTGCTCCATGATTATTGATGCTTGCTATTCTATTATGCCATCATGATGTCATGTTATTCTTAAGAGGCATCCTTCCATTACTTTTCCAATTGTGGCTTCTTTTAGTGTATACACCCATGTCATTTGGACACCATTAGTACACACCCAAATGCATGATAATGACTAACACAGTGCTGATTTTGTCAAACTCAATGTGTAAGTTAATTAATAAACATTATATTACTTGGTAGAATATTCAAATTTTTGATTAGCGTAATCTAATGCTTGTAACAGTAACATGCCTCTATGTTCACTTATTTGATTTTGATGTGCATAACTAAAATATGTGGGGAAATACAATGTACAATATTTTCATTCATACATGGGTTTTATTTCTTTTGAAATATCTATCATAAATATCTTGGTAGGTGAGATTGATTATCATTTAAGCGAGTAATATTCTTCAAGAATCAAAAGGAAAAGATGGATATGTCAAAATTATTTAAGTGTAAGCAAATAAGAAAATTAATGTCAAGAGCTTCAAACCATATCAATTTTGAATATTGTTGAGTTCCACACAACTATTGACAGGGTTTGTTAGAATGATTTTTAACCGTAACATTTCTGGTCACATTTTTTTATAACCAAAAGTTAGTATTGGTCGATTTTTTTACCTTTCCATATTACTATGTTCGACGAGGGTGCTATGCATTTGACGACCCTTTCAACAAACTTTGGTGGACATTTTGACAAATGGATGGTCTCAATTTTGACCTTTACACTAGTAGAATCGATGAGAATGCTATGCATTCGACATCAATTTTGACAAAGTGTGGTGGAAAGTTGGTCTCAATTTTGACAACAATGTCGACCAAAGTTTGTCTTAATTATTCCAGTTCCAAGCGATTGATTCAGTTGATAATTTGACCACTTGTAGGGTCAAAATTTTGATGATGATTTTCCCTATAGAATAATCGATGAAAAAATTTCAACCATAGTTTTAGTCATCTATTCGACCAATTGGTGTAGAAAATTCTACTAATCCTCTTCAAAAAATAGGGTAAAATTTACTAGTGACACTTGATTCCACCTTTGATGGTGTTGAGTATAGGGGCACACAAATGACTGAAACCTCTTATAAATTTCTATAATAGGAAGCCAAACCATGGAAAATCCTAACATCTCCTATGGACCTAGGTGTAGGCCATTCCAAAATGGACTTAACTTTATCAGGGTCCATCTTCATACATCCATTTACAACTACAAAACCAAGGTATACTAGTTTAGTTTTGAGAAACTCACACTTATCTTGATTAATCATTAGTTTCTCTTTGTGTAACCTCCTTAAGAATTTCTCCAAATTCTCCATGTGTTCCTCCTTTGTCCTACTAAAAATTAAGATATCATCAAGATAAACTATGACAAATTTACTTATGAAATCTGCCAACACTTCATTCATGAGCCTCATGAATGTACTAGGTGCATTGGTGAGACCAAATGGAATTACAAGCCATTTATACATCCCTTCATTTGTTTTGAAGGATTTCTTCCATTCATCACTAGGTCTAACTCTAATTTGAGGATAACCTGACTTCAAATCCACCTTGGAGAAATAGCATGAACCTCCCAAACTGTCTAACAAGACCCCTATATCTTATAGTAATATTGTTGATGGCCCTTGAATTAGTGCACATCCTCCATGTACCCCCTTTCTTTGGTGCCAAAAAATTAGGTACAACACAAGGGCTTAAACTCTTCCTTATTAGCCCCTTATCCAACAAATCTTGAATTTGCTTGGCTATCTCTGCATTTTGACTTGGTGTCATCTTGTATGCTGCCTTGTTTGGCAAGTTTTCTCTAGGAATAATGTCAATCTGATGGCTTACATCTCTCATAGGTGGTAAGGCACTTGGTAGACCATTATCTACTATATCATGGTACTTTTCCAATAAGGCTTGTACCTCTAGTGGAAAAGTGACTTCCTCTTTGGTTTCCTCCTTTGGTTTGATCACTATGGCACAACATTCCCCTTTCTCCTTCTTCATAGCTTTTAGGAACTCCTTCCCACTCAATAACATCACACTTGTTCCCACATGCTTCTCTTCCTTTGGTTCTACTAAAGGATCCATCTAAAACTTCCTTCCCAACTTGGTGATCATGTAGCTATTCTTTTCTCCATCATGCATTGCTTTGACATCATATTGCCATGGGTGTCCAAGGAGTATATGGAATGCATCCATAGGAAGTATGTCACATAGGACCTTGTCCTTATAGTCCCCAATCTCAAACTCAACCATAGTTTTCTCATTGACCACTATTTGGTAACCCTTGTTTAACCATGAAACCTTGTATAGTGTGGTATGAGGGATTCTTCTCAACTTCAATTTCTCCACCATCTCAGTAGACACTATATTCTCAATGGATCTAGAGTCCACAATGACTTTTCAAATCTTCCCATGAGACTTACAAGTAGTCTTGAATAGGCTTTTCCTTTGGGGTGGTTTTATGGTGCTAGGTACCTTTAGCAATGTTCTTCTTAACATCAAACTCTCCCCATCCACTACTAGTCCTGCCTTGGATATAGGAGAAGTTACACTTTGATTATCATCCTCTTGTACTAATTGATTTCTTCTTTCCCCCATGGAAGATGAGGAAGCCTTCTCCAGACATCTGCCCATTGTGTGACCCACTTGGTTACAATTGTAACACCTTCCAATAAAAAATGAATTTTTCCTTCCTTGGGATTGAAACCTTCCTCTTGGCGGTCCTCTAACTTTGTATCCTCCCCTTTGGAATGATCCTCCATATTGGTTTCCCCCACTTCCATCCACAACTTGACTATCTTCTTGTCTACTAGGACTCTATCCTCTACCAAAGTTACCCCTGCCTCTTTGAAAACCTCTTTTGTTGCTGCCACCTCTGCCTCTTTGATGGAAATAATTCCTTCTCCTTGCCTTTTCTTCAGCTCTCAAAGCCAACTGAAAGCATTTGTGCATACTGTCCAGAGCCAACATAGTAATTTCATCTTGTATTCCCTACCTTAGCCCATTGAGATACCTTGCCACCTTTTCCATTTCATCTTCTTGTCTCATAGCCCTGACACTTAGCTTATTAAATTCCTTTGTGTATTGGCTTATTCATCTCCTTTTGTCTCAAATTATACAATTTTTGATACATTTGGATTTCATAATCAGTAGGCAAGAATTGTGCCTTCAATCTAATTTTCATCCTCTCCCAAGAAACAATTTTGTTCTTTCCACAACTCACCCTTTCATCTTGCATCATATTCCACCATACCAATGTTGATCCTTTGAGTCTAGCCTTAGCATAGGTGACCCTCTTTTCTTTTGATACTTCCTTGTAATCAAATTAATTATGCATGGATTCTAGCCAATCTAATAACTCCTCACCATTTAGGTTGCCACAATAATATGGTATATGTTCCAAGCTATCTTTGTTTATAGACTTGAAGGAATCTAAGAATACCTTCTATTCCTTGTCTATCTCTAGTTCTTTTCCTTTTTTGGATGACTCCTCTATTTGACTATCTTCATCCCCATCACTTTCATCTCCCCATTCTGTGATCCTTTTCTTACTCTTTGTCTCTACCACATTAGCTTTCTCCAAGAGGCCTTGGACCAACTCCACTATGGCATCCCTGCTCATTGCCTTAGAAGGCTTTTTTTCCACCTCTTGACTTCCCTCACTATCTAACATACACAACTTCCAAGAAGATATGACTCTCTTCCAAGAAGATATGGCTCTGATACCACTCTGATGTAGAGGGTATGGCACTCTACTTCTTAACTACTTAACCCAACCTTCCAAAGGTGTAAATTTATTGGATCTTCTCACCAATTAGGATCTCCTAGACCCTTCCTACCAACTTCTCCTCCAAGGTATAGTTGGTTTTAAGAAGCCTCCAAAGATACAAGTTCAACTAGTCCAACTAGTTGCTTCTAACCTTAGTTTCCTTCACTATTCCTTCACCTAGAATGTCAATCCTCTGACTAGGATCTTCCCACACATGTACTTGGTTAGTATTTAACCTTCTTGTTCCTTCTTAGATCATTTTTCAACCTTTCCCATACTTCAAACCACCCTACCAATCCAATTGGTCACTAAAACACTAGGAGGCCTAATTGCCCAAATCCTAGTAGGTCTATTTTCACCAAAAATGTCCTGGTGCTTCCAAAATATCCACTTGACCCCACAAAAAAATTCAAAAATCTCTAAGATATCAATCAACCCTATTAGATTCTAAAATCTTAGCCTCTGGTGACACCCAAAACCCTAGGTTCTTGTAGACCCTAGTTTTTAGCCTACAAATTAGGCCTGTAGTCCAATGTGTGTAAAATCTCTTCAAACTTGTCTCCAACCTTGATTCACCTCCAACCACCTTTGAATCCTTCTAGGAGACTCATTAGAGCATCTAAAAATGCCATGAATTTTTCTCCAACTAGTCTTGGGCATTTGTACCAGTTCCTCTTCTTCCCTATCCTAGCTCACCTTATTTTACCAGTCAGCCATAGGGCTTACATTTTGACTCCTTAGAACCTTTTCAAAAACAAAAATAAGACTAGAAACCCTATCTATAGACTCTAACCCTAAGTTCCTCATGGTTTCAGATAATTCCATTAGAGGAAACCTAGGATAGAGCCATTTCTTACTAGTTGGCACTGGTTTTAGGCCTGGCAGACCATTAGCCTTTAAAACTCCAAAAATTTGAATCTATGAAACTTCAAAACAAGCTATCTACTACATATGAAGACTAAGAAGAAACACTACAATATCATGAAGTCTAATCATTGATGGAAATCCGTACATAGCTATACAATTGTAGAGCTTCTAGATTGTGTATACAACATGGAACTTAGAAAACCGTACAGTGTGTCAGAATTAATTATTTTGCTTCAGTTCTTCATTAACCCCCTAAAACCATTGATCCTATTTTCTTATACTAAGCATAGGTTAGTTACATTGGTTTTGGCCATGTTAGGCATTTTGAACAAAAGTTGCTCAAGCAACTTTTCAAAGTTGCTAGCAACATTTTAGAAAATTTTCACAATATGAAACATATGACCTTAAGTCCTATCTCAATGATGAATTTGGACTTCTAAGACCCTAAGAAGGTATGTAGAATCTTAAAACATACTCCTAGCCTATTTGGAATTCTAAAACAATACTAATTTCCCTTGTCACCAAGGTGACCCCAAATTCTCTCATGGACTCAAAGGTCCTAACAAACATAGAGAATGACCTTGCCACTTGGATCTAGTCTAACTCATCATACTAAAAAACTAAACAAACTTCCTAAGCATCCTTAATCATCTCAAGATTGCAAAGTGGGGAGGTGCCCTACACTACTAACCTTTTTCTTTCTACTGATTTTAATCATTTTATCAAAGTTTACATGACATAACATTTTATGCCATAACCATGCATCCTCATTTTTCATCATTAAATAGGAAGACTTATCATTTTCAAGATAAAATAAGTTACTTTTCATTTGTGCTCCTATTCCAACAAGTTTTCCTTCCTCATCAAATATATTTACCTTCTTGCTCTCAAAAGCTACTCAGTGACCTGAGTTGTTAAGCTATGTCACACTTAGCAAGTTGTAATTTAGTCCTTCTACCCAATAAGCATTATCACATTTGATTTTATCATTTATCAGTAAAGATCCCTTTTCTCTAACCATACAAGGTGTATCATTACCCATTTTTATAGATCCTCCATTATATTGCTCAAGATGATCAAATGTTTCTTCATCACCAATCATGTGATCAGTACAACCACTATCAATGATCCATGTATCATTTTTATTAACTTTAGAAATGAGTATCATCTCTACATACCTTTTTTATTCCTTAGAATTATCCTTCATCACAACAAAAACTACTTCAACATCATCATCTGTGTCGGTCTCAATTTCATTCTCTTCAGCAATGTATCATACCTTTTTTCCTTTATCATTGTTGTCTTGGTTATCTCTATTGTAGTGTCAATAACTTCTGTTGTTTCTCCTCCCATAGCTTCCTTCACTAGATTGATCCTTGTTTCTATCATCTTCTTTCTTGTTTGGGCATCTAGCATCAATATGACTAGCTTCTTTGCAATTAAAACATGCTAAAGGTAATTTACCCCTATATCTACCTTTACCTTTAGGTAACCTTCGGGTCATAAGAGCTTGAAGCTCATCAAGATCATCATCAGTGTTACTATCATTATCATCATTATTATTTCTATTGCTAGACTTACCAATCATCAGAGAAGTCATGAAAGAAGACTCAATAGATGGTACAACACTATTATCAAATTTGTTCAATTCAAAAGTTATTACCTTACCAATCAGATTATCAAGAGTGAGAGTACTGTTAGGTGCTAACTTTATTTCATGTATTGCAGATATTCTGTTTGCATAAAAATGCAATAAAGTCCTTATAATTTTTCTTACCACTGTATCTTCATCAATGACACCATCAGATCCTTTGATAGCATTAACTCTCTCCTTTATTCAGTTTGTATACTGCACTATATTTTCTCCTTCTTTCATTTTCATATCATTAAATCTTCCACTTAAAAGTTTAGCTCTATCTCTCTTGACATTTGCATCACCACTATAAAATTGAGTAAGTTTATCCCACATTTCCTTTGAAGTAAGGCAATCCTTGACATCTTCAAATTTGGCATTTGATAGAGCAACAATAATCTCCATCATAGTAACATTATGCTCATTTAGTTCTTTTGTACATACTTGGTTAACAAAGAAAATGCGTTAGTGAACACAAGCTCAATTGATACTATCCCTCAGTATACACTACACTAGCTCGGTGTATACTAGAATGCTTCATTAACCGACCGCACTGCTTTGTAACATTTTTCTTCTAACTTCATAATAGATTACTGTAACATAATCAAGTCAACAATATGAAGTCATAGACTCATCAATAAGTTACCAAGAGTATTCCTTATCCTCATCTATCATATCCATCTTCCTCTATGTAGATATCTCAGTTCTTCATCTTTTCTCTTCTTTTATAGATGTTTAGATATTTTCAACTACCATGATAAGTACTATCAAAACTAGTTGACATCAATGACAAGGTAATGACTAATTCAATTATCTTACATAAAAATTCAGTTCTCGGTGATCTCTAATCACTTGAAGTTCATCAATCAGGTTCTCAAGAAGTTGTAGTTCATCAACATTAGTTTCTACCATAAAGAAAATGTTGTCCTTGTATTTCTCAACAATACTCTCTAGTATCCTATACCTCATCTACATTTTGGCCTTGAATGTCTTCAATTATAGTGTCATGTAATCCTTGAGTGTACTCTTAATAGATGCCTTAAAGGATAGTTGTGGCATTGTAGGTAAAATCTTGTCCAAATACAAATCTGGAACCTTTCCAAGTATGTGGAAGTACATATATATGATCAAAGACCCAAACCTAAATATTTTGGTCTTGTCATGCTTAATGGATTTAATGTTGTCTATCAATTATGTGTGTAGGATCTCGCATAGATTGAACTCCCCATTTTCTCTCACAAGTCTTATTGCTGCTAGAATAGTGGCCACAGACACACTATTCACCTTGTTGGTGTGTTGAAACCTATATCCCAATATCATAGACATCAATTTGATGTCTTTCTCCTCTATAAGCTCAATTGTCATTTTGCACCTATCACTTCTTGACTTGCATGTTTTGTCAACTATCTTCCTTACATCCTTACCTGCTGGAAGAACATTGCCTTTCTTAGAAAGGACTATCATCTCATGAATTAGGTCTCCTATAATTCTCACTGGTACTTCACCTATCCAGAATAGGTCATCATGAATTCTGTTGAGTAAAATCTTTATCCATTCAGACTCATAAAACTCATATGTCATAGCATATTCAATTATGGGATGGTTTTCCAATTGTGAAAACTCATCAAGGAAGGTTTTATCTAGTTTCATCATAGTCTCTATGTGTGCTCTAATTTTTTCAAGACCTACTAGCTCCTTCTTATAGTAAATGTATGCACGACTGTCTTCAACATGCATAACACCCATAGGGGTTTGGGAGAATTCTCCTTCTAAATCATCTAGGGTAGATTTTAAAGGGTGCCTCTTGAAAATGTATCTCTTTTTCTATGCAACATCAAACACAATAAGAGTAGCCATAACTTACTTTTTTATCACTTCAATTAGGTTTCCAAAAGACTTCTGAATCATCACGATAGATTAGGGCTTCCGCAACTGATCAAATACACTTCTTCGCTAGTGAATCACACTTCAATCCTTTTCAATCAACTGCTAAGGATTTTGTGCTCTCCAATCACTCAAACTCAAATGCAATGAGTGATCTGTAAGTCTTTGAGTACTTTAAAGTGAAAAATTCTACCATTAGTGCTTGCCGCATAAACTAGACTTTCACTGAAAATGTTCAACTTTCATTCTCCAATCAATCAGGTAGTGTTCTCTTGCACATAGGTTCTGCTAGTCTCCAAAAGGTTAAATCCAAAGGTGCATACTATGAGGGTGAGTATACTGGCCATGCAGGGGTCTAGAGCTAAATTAGCTCCCCCTATGACCTTGAGGGTCATTTATCCATATGTAGAGGGTGCGTCCACTGTGGATGCATCCAATAAATCCTCATCTACATTACCCTTCTTTGCCTCTGACCAAATTAAGTTCACATCTTCTGTAACTTTCACAAACTTGACTTCTCCTTAGGTATCCAATATTAATTCTTCTAGCTTTTTAGGGATTTCCCAACTTTGCGTTCTTGATTTACAAAACTTTGAGATGTGTCTAGCCTTGTTACAAGAGTGAAAAATAATTGGAGGCCTTAAATTCCTCGGTGCATTGATATGAGTCACCAATTTACACTATCTAGCTAAGTGACCATTATAGCTACATATCTTACATGTAATACTCTGGGAACTTCTTGTATTTGGTTGATTCTAATTTCTCTAATTTTGTTGAGTCTTGTTCTTATGACTTGTTTTACAATTCATAGCTTTATGACCAAATTTATTGCAAGAATAATAGTAACCATTGAAAGGTCTTACCTCTTTACAATTCCTTCCTATGTGTCCATGCTTGTTACATTCATAACAAGTTTAGTCTACTGGCTTGTGCTCATCCTTAGATGGTTCAATACTGTCTTTAGTCTAATTTCCTATCTCCTTAGCATATGTGGTGTCTTCTGGTGCTTTCATCCTTTCTCACATGTCATCAATCTGATTTTGTGCTTCATTGAATCCAATGCCGCTAGTATCTCCTTTAAGCTTCCAAGCATATAACTAAGATTCTATCAGATCCTTTCTTATGTGTAATTTATCAATGTGATTCTTTTCTTCTTTTAACTCAAATTCCAAATTTTCTTTTTTGTTTCTTAGCTCCAAGATTTCCATGTTTGCTTGCCTCAATTCTTCATTCAGTTGAAGGTTCTCCTTGATCTGTTCATCATAAAATTCTTGATTGTTAGTTAGCTTTTCATCCAACTCTTCAATCTGATCTTTCAGAGATGTGCTCTCTTCATTTATCTTTTTGATCATCTTCCCCAAATCACTATTTGAACAATCTTTCAAATCTTTTCTTAGTCTTTTGATGACTTCTTGAGAATCACTAACTTTTTCTTTTAGTTCTTCAATTTCTTTTTTAGATCTATCAAGGTCTTCAAGGTTCTTTTTCAGATGTTTCATTTCTGTCTTATCCATGATCTACTCAAGTGGTTAAACTTCTTTGCTGAGGACTAGAGCTTTGATACCAATTGTTAGGAATGGGAAAACTGAGAGGGGGGGGTGAATCAGTGTTTAGTATAATTAATCATTTCTTTTACTCTTGAAACTTAACTTAAATGTTTAATTACTAAAATGAACATTAACATAATCAAGATGCATAAACAAAACACATAACACCAATATGGTTATGGGGAAACCCAAATAGGTAAAAACCTTAGTGGGAATTGACACACATAGAACACTTGACGCAAGATTTTTCCCATGGAAACCCTTTTTAGAGGGAGAAAATAATGTGTGGGGATGATACCCACAAATTTCACTAGTGCACTTGGAAATATTCCTTTTTAGGAGCAATTGCAACAACCCTTGTGAGGTTATACCTTGTTAAGAGTATCAATAGCCTAGTTAAGAACTACAATAGTCTAGTTAAAGACTACCTTGTTGAGCAATTTAAAACTCCTAAGATTCCACCTTGTTATAATATTTACACTTCAGATCCTGTTAAAGATACTGCTCACCCTGTTAGGAGTGACCCTGTTAAAGGATTTAGCTTTCTAATCTGTTAGAATCAACAAGTGAAGAATGACCTAATGTTTTCACTCAATGCATGAAAGATCCAATGTATTCTAGATCAATTGTGCTTCTCTAAGAACTTTTACTTCCTTTGTACTATCTTCAAAAATATATATCTATCACCACATACCATTGCAACATCATCCAACTTCTTCCTTAGAAATTTTCATAACAATTTATATACTTGTTCTAGGTTAGTTCTAGAAGCCTAAAACATTTTACAAGTCAGCCCTCAAATCCAAATTGAACATATGGGCGAGTGTGCAAAAATCAAAAGTCAACATTATTAATGTTGGATAAAAACATTAAATCTCAAAAACATGTTGGCCAACCACTTATCTTTGACTGCAACACTGATATAACCAACTGTATCCACCAGTTCATTTTTCTTTCTACCAGTTCCACTTCAGTCTTTAATGAATAATTCAAATCTTCAAACCAACTGATGTGATCATAGATATAGCTCAATATACATCTGTAGATCATGTTTGTACAATCACACACATTAACTTAATCTCTAACTTTAGATCTATTTTACTTTTTCTTTTTAACTGTCTCCTTACCCATTGACTAAAAACTTAGTGCATCTTTAGTTTGATCCTCCAACACCATCGGTATATTTGATCTCTTGATATAAATAGATCATGTTTCTAGCAATGAAAACATCACAACACACTTGTATGACCAAAACACATATTTCCTTCATCAAAATACCAACAATCTCCCCCTTTGGTATTGATGGCAACATAGGAAAAAATTGGCTAAGTATCCAAAAGATAAAACTATACATAACACATAACTCCCCCTATGCTACTAACTCCTCAAGAAATTTGATTACTTGACACATGAGTACAAGGAAAATTTTCAAACTAATACTACTCCTACACTATTCTACCCCTTTGAAAATAATGACAAATGTGTTACAAGATATGCAAAAAGAAAAATTTTATTTATCAAGAGTAGCATAACCTATTACATTCTACTAAAAAATCTCATGAAAATTAGTCCTTAATACTTGCCACTCATTGACCCATGACTTGTGCAGATTCTCCATTATAAGTATTTGTCCATGAAGTAAAAATGTTGAGTCCTCTAATTCTTCCAGTGAGCTCAATAGGTGAGTTGGTAAGGCTAGCTCAACATCCTTCAAACTCTATTGTAGAATGTCTAATTTAGGGATCAAAATGCTATGTAATTCCATCAATTTTATAAGTCTCTTATCATCTTCATGCCTGCATTTATTTAACTTCTTATTTACTTTTCCTACTTCAACTCCAAAAGATGTAGTAGTCATTTTAAGGAGATCATAAATTTGTGACAAAATATTGAGCTTCACCCTTTTTCTTCTCAAGATCTTGCATAAAATGAGAAACATTAAAAATAATCTTTAGTGTCTTACCTCCTTCAACTAATGCTTCCTTTATCTAGTTCATAACTAGTGTAAGATTGTTCCTTTCTTGGCCAATGGAATGTAATAATTTCTCTAATCTCCTCTTTTCATAGTCCTTCTCTACTCTTTCAATTGTAACATCCTCTATATTTATAATCTCCTCACTGGTTGTAGTTATTATCTATCCTAGATACTCAATTGGAGTAGCCTTCTCATAATACACCACATCTAGCACTAGATCAGACAATATGTCTATGGATTTTACTATGATTTTTCTCTCTTTCTTCATTTTTTCCTTCTTGTATTTGGACTTGATTTCCATTGCAAAATTTATCATGTCCTCTAGACTCATTATGCTTAAATCCAGTTTCCCCTTAATCGGTAAGTCATCCTCATCAACACTCAAATTTTTTCATGAGCAAGATGTTTCCTTTTCTTGTTCTTTCTCTATAATTAATTTCTCTAGTTTCATTTTCACATCATTCTTTGTATCCTCCTTTTCTTCTTGATCTTCCTACTAATCATTTGTAGGAACATTTTCTTATACATCATCATCGGTCATAGCTTGAATTGTAACCAAGTTTACTTGCTCATCTTCTTTTTGTTCCTCTATTTTTTGTTGTTCTTATGCATATATGGGCTCATGATGTATTTACATAGTAGGAATGTAATGAACAATCTCCATGTCATCTTTGAGTTCCTCAAGTGTGACCTTCACACCATCAATCATAAAATCCTCATTTGTTTGAGTAACCATTGGATCATTTTCATGTTCTTTTACTATTTTATCTTCATTCTCTTCATCCTTTTCATGTCAAATAATGATAAAATGTTTCATCAAAATAAATTTAGTTTCATATTGTACACCAAGTGATTCATCGCATAGTAATCTTGTGAGTCTCCTCTTTGTCTTGAATAATAGTCTTGTCTCTACAAGTGCCTTTTTCACTTCTTCTTGAGACATCTCCAATTGAAATTTCATTAACACATACTCTATTAATTCCTTATCCTTTTAAATGGAATAATTCCATTTTGCATCTAGTTTGTTATATAAGGAAGAGGGTATCTGTCCTTTTAAATCCATCAAAGTTAAATTAAACTTGTTCATACTATAAAATACAACATCTTAAATTAACTCTTGATCCTCTTTCCCAAACTTATCATAATACTTGTGCACTGCAACACATATACATCACTTGTTAGGAATGGGAACACTGAGAAGGGGGGGGGTGTGAATCAGTGTTTAGTATAATTAATCTTTTCTTTTACTCTTGAAACTTAACTTGAATGTTTAAGTACTGAAATGAACATTAACATAATCAAGATGCATAAAAAAAACACATAACACCAATATGGTTATGGGGAAACCCAAATAGGTGAAAACCTCGGTGGGAATTGACACCCACTAAGAATCTACACTAGTGTATTGTGATCCCTATTAGGAATTGATCTTTACAATGATTTTAGTAGAGTGACCTTGTCAAGGGTCAGATCCTGTAAGGAGTCTTTTACAATAACCCTGTTAGGGCTAGGGACACACTACCCTAGAGCACACTACTCAAGTGGTGAAGGCTACAACCTTCTGATCTTAGATACACACTATATCTGCTGGATGAGCTGGCATTGTGACACTACTTGTCTGATCAGTTCCTTTGATGTGCTGATGCTTTGACCTCTTGCAAAGCTCTAATACACCTTAACTATTCTTTGCACACTTCTTCTCTACTTGTCTCAACTCTATATCAACTTCCATACTTATTACAAAGGGTGCATCTCATATTTATATGCGCTTATCAAAATAATTAACTAGGTCAGCCTATAACCAATTATATACAATGCTTCCAATTGAATTAGCTCAAGCGTGTTTAAATACAAAAATAATTACATGTCTACAACCCAAATACAATAGGAGCATAACCTTTACAGAATAATATTATAATCTCTAATCAAATTACCAATAGTTGGCTGCATACTTTGTTATGTTTTGGCATTCACTGGTTGTACCTCTTCAACTATCTGTATCTTCGACATATGGTCTTATCTGATCATGAAATCTTAGTCTTAGCATGAATACATACATACAAGATTAACTTTAAGGGCACATACCTTAACTAGGTCATACGCACATGCGTTGATGCTCTAACCTTCTGGTACTCTGCTAACTATCCAGTCTTCTATACTTAGCCAAATTTTGATCTTCTGAAAATGTGCACTGACTCCAAAACACTATATGACTTTGTTGCCATAATGAAAACACTATATCTAGTCATATACAATAGTATAGTCAACTTGCCAACATCACTTTATTACTTCATTGATAATGTTATCAACATAGATAAACAATTTGAAATCTAACTCAGGTTTAGTTGTCTTAGTGATCGGGGGACCTACTACCTTCAATTTATTACCTTTATATTTGAGCCCTTTTTTATCCTTCTTTGATTCAGTCTCTTCACTTTCACCATTAGGGGCATATTTTTCTCTATTTTCTTTTTCCTTTATTTTTCCTACAACAATATGAGTTTTGGCCACTTTTTTCACTAGTGTAGTAGGCTTGGCATCCTTGGTTTCTTTCTTGGATTGACTTCCCATCAGACCTATTGATTTGTGGTCTTTCTCCTCTTTCACTATAGTACTCCTTGTTTGCCTACTGGTTGGGGAACTACTAGTTACACCTTATATGTCAACATCATCATCCTTCTCAGCACTTGATGTATCATCTTGTTCTACAACATTCTTAGCTATAGCTTTCTCAATTTCTTCCTTTGTAAAACCTGTTTGAATCATAAATTGTTCTACTTCTTTTCTCACCTTCTCAATGAGCAATTTCAATAGTTCATTGTGTACTTCAAGTGACTTTTCTTGAAATATCCCAAACCTTGGAGTCTTGGGATCTACCTATTGAGATAATAGTTTTTTTGCATATATAGTCAAGATATCTCCTTCTACTTCATATCCCATAGGCATCACTCATAAGGTTCTTGGCTTAAATGCTTCCATCTGACAAGTATCAGTATCAACCAAAAATAAAATGGTATCCTTGTATTTTTATACCATCTCTAAAGGTATCCTTTCTTTCTCATGCATATTCTTATGAAATTCCTTGAAATAACCCTAGATTTTGCTAGTAAATTCACTTCCCAAGATTATGATCATGTTTTTTATCTTAATAGAAATAGGAGTACCTATTATCCATGCTACATTACCAATACTAGGGAACATATTTTTAAAATAGAATAATAAGCACATGATCACCTGACCATAGTTAATTTTTCTCTCTCTTATCCTTCTTGATCTTCTCCAGATTCAACATAAGCTATTCACTCATCACCTCAGCTAGATCATAGTCAACATTCTCCTTGATCATCTTATATACTGTTGGAGATTTTCCAGCAAGCCAGTGCTGACTGTATGTTTATCATTGAAAAAAAATATGGTAAGTAGCATGCATGGAAGACTTATGCAGTAAGCTTCTAGTATATACAAAATGGAAATTTTATCAGCATGATATCATGGACACAAAGGTTAATTGTTAGTACAGACAATTATATAACAACTTGTGTTAGTAGTGTTCCTGACAGAGTTACAGGTAGTGTTCTATGAGTGACTATCTGTATAGTTATCATGGCACCTTGCGCATTTGGATATGTGATGGAGATATGTTAGTAATGTTACATTCATGGATGCAAAGTCTGATGATTAGTAGAAGTGAAGTTATGCAGTCTCTATTCACCAGTAGTAGTTTCCTATGTTTATTTAGAAGAGCCGACAGAGATTATATTGGTTCAGGAGTTGCGCCTATCATTTTGGTATGCACCCTTGGATAATTTCTTAGAAAAGAGTTAGTAATGTTTGGTTAAGAGAACATGATGTAATTCATCTTGAGGAGAAAGTTTTAGTTGCTTTGGTAGAGCCAACAGTGTGTAGCATGCATCTACATTTATTAATATTGGATAGGTCCTAGAATGTGTTGTGTTCATAGTAGAGCTGATAGAATTATTATTGGAGTATGTTATGGTTTCTCTAATATGATTTCAAGGTGGTTCTAACAGGCCGAATTGATTCTATCATTGAGTGGAAGGATATTTATAGGTAGTCATTTGTGATTGCTAAGGCATGATTTAGAGTTTATTGTGAAGAGAAGAGAAGAGTGTGCAAAGTGTTGAGCCATCAGTAGAAGGTCTATGTGACCAAGTAAAGAGTTTATGCTATACATTGGAACTGATCTAGATGAAGGTCAAAGTGCAGTTCACCAAGATCTAGATATAGTGTGTATCTATTATTCAAAAGGTTGTAGCCTTCACCCCTTTGAGCAGTGTGCTCTTAGATAATGCATCCTCATCCATAATAGGGTTAATTATAAAAGACTCCTAACAAGGTTTAACCCTTGACCAGGTCACTTTACTAAATATATTGTAAAGCAACTCCTAACAGGGTTAAGGATCTTCTAACAAGGATCATAATACACTAGTGCAAATTATTAGTGGGTGTCAATTCCCACCGGGGTTTTTACCTATTTGGGTTTCCTCATAACCAAAATATTGGTGTTGTGTTCAAGTGTTCTTTTATTGTGTTTATGATTTATGTTTAAGTATAATTAATTGGATAAAGAATTGAAACTAGTAGATAACTGATTCAGCCCCCCCCCCCCCCCTCTTAGTTATCTCTTGGGACTATTCCTAACAATTGGTATCAGAGCCAAGTGCCTCAGAGAGAAAGTTTAACAGCTTGAGGTGTTGGAAATTTGGCTGAAGTGAGTACATAGATGTTTTCATTATGGAAACATATGATCCACATGAAGATCACATAGGTCAGAGTGCAAGTATAACAGAGCGCATTGCAAATTTGTCTAAGTGTAAGACAATGTTTTCACCAGTGCACTAGGGTACAGTTTTTGTTTGCGACATTGACTGGAGTAAGTTTAGTGCTTGTGCACTTGAAAATAAATTTTATGATGACTAATGATGACCCATCTCAGAGTGCAAGTCAGTATGACATGTACGGAATTAGTTATGACAGTTTTACCGAAGACAGTGTTAAGCCGACAGGATAGAACTTGAAGACAGAATTGGTAAAGAGTTAAGGGATTATTTTGTTTATCAAAATAATGACTTAACAATATAAAGGGATGACATCCTAGATGATTAAATCTTGGATAAAGATATATAGAATCCAACCATGTAAAGTTATTATCTTTAATAACTTGTATATATGTAATATGTAATTGTAAGAAGATAAAAGAAGGAAGAGATATGTGGTAATATTGTAATGATATGATGCGAATGTAAGAGCAGCAAAAAGATATTGATGAAAGAAGCATAAGGTTATGTACCTTAATCCATTTTTTTAATCAGTATACATTGTACATTACTTGTTTGGGCAGTGGGCTCATCTCATAATCAGATTTTGTATTGACAACTCCTAATAGGGTTGAGGCTTCTAACAAGGCCTATAGTCCCTTAATCAGGACTAATACACTGTATTCTTGTAATAGAATCCTAATAGGGTCAACATCCTTAATAGGATACTTTTGATTAGTGGATCTTTGTGGGTACCATCCCCACCAGGGTTTTCCCTTGGCCAGGGCTTCCTTGAGAACATATCATGTGTTATGAGTTCCTTATTTCTATTGCTATGCATATTGTTTAGCTTCTTATGTTATGCATGTATAAAGATAATCTATTATATCCATAATTGGGTAGAAGATAAAGTTTGTAGAATACTAATTCACCCCCCCTCTCAGTATTCCCTATTTCTAACAATTGGTATCAGAGCATAGTTACTCAAAGAAGAATCATTCAAGGAAAGCCTAGTAGCTTCAGTAAGATCTCTATGGATATGGATCAACTATAGAAAAATCTTGAAGAAGCTCTTGAATAGATTGATATGCTTACTGATGAAAGAAACACTTTGAAAAGGAAATATGATGATGCAAAGAACCTTATTGAGAAACTGAAAAACAAGGTAGAAGACTGAAATCTGAAAAGGAATTTGAAATTCTTATTGAAGATTGTGATGACAATTTAGAAAAAGAAAATGTGATCCTTAAGCATGAATTGAAGATAGAAAATCTAAAGCTTAGTTTGAAATATGGAAATGACAAAAATGAAGCAAATCTGAGATCTAAGAATGAAATATTGAAGATTGAGAATGAAGAATTAAAATCTAAACTTGGCAAAGTAACATCTAAATTTGAGAAAGTAAATTTGTAGCATGCAGAACTTGAGAAATACAATAAGATTGTGAAAGGAGAATTGACTCAATCCAAACAACAACTTGAAAGGCTATATTCAAATAGTGAGAAAATTGATGAACAAGTATCTTATGGAAAGCCATCCTATGATAAGACTGGACTTGGATTTAATATATTCAGAACAAATGATGAAAGCAAGAAACCAGATCTGAAAGAATCTGAAAGCATAGATAAGAAAAAGTCAGATGAGATCAACAAATCTGATGACACACCTAAAGGAGAAGAACCACCTAAAGAAGAAGAACCACTGAACCAAGAAGAATCACCCAAAGGTATGCAAAGAGAATTCAAAGGTAGATTTTTTGGTTGTAATATTATTGGTCACATGAAGAGAGATTGCACAGGTAAACAATTTAAACTTCTTAATGGTTATTGTTATAATTGTCATGGTTTTGGACATAGAGCTATTGAATGTAGAAGACCTAAAGTTATTGAGAATAATTATGGTAGTAGAATGTTTAGGAACACTAACAATGCAGATAAAAGACCTACTGAAGATATGAACAGAAGAAATGAAGTAGTATGTTATAGATGCAACAAGATTGGACACATTGCTAGAAACTGCAGATCACAAATCAATCAGCAAGGACCAAGATATGGGAATAATGGAATTGTTTGTCAGATATGTAACAAGATTGGACATAAAACAAGGTTTTGCAGAATGAATAATGGAGTTTTTCATCCTAACCCTAACCCTAGAAATCATGCAAGAAGAAATGAAGATGCAGGTAATAGACAGAAAGGTTGTTGTAGTAATGCAGATGAAGTGAAGTTTTTTAAAGGCACAGATCAAGGAGACATATTCAACATTGAAGGTAATTAGAAAGGTGAAGTATCAAGTGGTAAGAATGAATCCTTACCTGACCTATTTGTAAGCACTTAATTTATGAAAATTACAGTAGATTAGGAACTTAGAATTAGTGTAGAAGTAGATTTTCAATGAATTAAGTCTTGCGCAGTTAATGTAAGATATTTTATGATGTACTAATGCTATGGTTAAGAGTGCAAAAGAAAATATTATGTTTTGTGAGATCACAAGAAGTTTTAAGTTTTGCAGGATAGCAGAAACAACTTTTTGGAAAGAAGCGGCAAAAGAATTGAATGCAATGTCAGATCTAAGTGAGATTGAAGTAATAAAAAGTTATGATCGATGTTATTTGATTATCTAAGAGAATTGAAGTGTTTAGGAGAGAAAAGAATAGAGATTGGAAGCATTTTGCAGTGATTTGGTGAAACATTTGAGCACCGAATCTATGAAAGCCCTAAAATTGTGAACTTGAGGTATTTATCTTGACATATCTTTGAATTGGTATAAGGAATTTAAAGTAGTCATGGATGTATCCTTAATTCACAATGTCAAAGATAAGAATAGACCTAGAATGAAGAAGGAACCAGTAGAACCCTTGGAAGAAGATGATCCTAGGTTAGCATTATCATCTGTACTAGATGGAGTTTTGCATTTAGAAAATGTGAGAAGTTATCTTGGATGCAAGTTAGAAACTATCAGTGATAGTGATTTTACCAATGAACATCAGAAGATTTACAATCAGGATATGTCATTGAAACAAGGATATGAACATTTGAAAGACAATGAGATAGTTCAGTATGCTTTGAAGTATGAGTTTGACAATGAAGAATGCACTAAGATTATTCTGAGTAGAATTCACAATGGAAAGTTTTGGCTAGAGGATAGAGTGATAGACATTACAGCTAAGTTGATTCATGAAGTCGCAGGTTTATCTAAAATTGGTGCTATTCCTTTAAATGAGAAAAATAGTCATAGACAACACAGGTTCGTCCTACAATGGTAAAGGAATTGTGATTAGCAAGATCAAACAACATGATGTTAGATATTTATGCAAGTGCCTAACAACTAAGTTTTGTGAAAATTCTAGAGAAGATGATATGGTAGCTGGAATGGTACATATTGCCTATTTAATGTGTATTGACAAAGTACTAGTTGATATGTGTGAAATTATGAGAGTTCAATCATTTGAAAACTTGGAGAAGATTAAGAAATCTAAGTATGCACAATTTAGATTTTCATCCTTAATCACGTACATGTTTTTCCACTCATTGAGAAGATTTCCATACACCATTGCAAATTATTAGAATGATGGACAAACTGCTATGGAAAGGATAAATAAAGTATATTTGAGACATGTTATTGACAAAGTAAATGAGAGTGCTATGTTAGTAGTGAAGACATTTCAGAACATGGTAACTAGCAGATCAAGTATTCCATGGTCACTTGTGAAGAAGTATAAAAATGATATATTTGTAGACACCTAAAATCCTTTAGAAAATAAAGTATTTTATTTTTTGAAAAATCCCTGATGACATCATCATTTATTAATTATTTAATTAATTAATTTTTATGTCATTAAATCCCTTTACCTTAATTAAAAATATTTAATTAAGGAATCCCTCACAAAAATGTTTAAATCTTATTTAAACATTATCTCTTTATTTATTAATTATTTAATTAATAAATTGACCAAAAATCTCAAAATAAATAATTTATTTACTTTTTGCCCAAAACTTGGCCAATTTCCTAAAGACCACTAACCTCTTCCAGAATCTTCTAATCCTTCTTTAATTTCGATTAAAGGCTAATCCCATCATTCCTTAACCCTAATCCCAACTCAAGAATATTTAATTAAGATTAAATATTAATCCTAATCCTAATCCCCCCCTAACCTTGTCACATTCCCTAACCAAGGTTAGCCAACTCCTAAGCTTGACCCAAAGTCAACAAACTTCTAGAAAGTTCTCTTACATGCATTAAATGCATTTAAAGCCTCCTTATCCCTCTTACATGCATTTATAATGCATTTAAGAAGCCTCTCACCCCTTTCTTACACCCTTTGACCTTAGGCACATTTCCCAAATTGTGCACATCCCTCCCATCTTTCAACCCAATGCCCTTGTGACACTTGTCACAAGGAGGTGGCCCTGAACTAGCACAATCCATGTGCTCCCCTTTGAATGAATCTTGGCCTCTCTTAAGGATTTTGATCTTGGCCACTCATTCTCCCTTCCCAAATCCTATAAATGCTCCTCATTTCCAAGAGAAAAACATCCATTCACCTTTTATTTTAAGCATTGTTATCATGCTCATTTAGCTCTAGACTTAGTATAATCATCCTAATTTAGCTTACTTTCAAGCATTTTAGCTCATCTTAATATAGCTTTAATGGATTAACCTAGTTTCTTCCATTGTTTTGCATAAGCATAGCATCATATCACATCTCTATTTGGTCTAAAATCAATCTTAGCATAAACATCATGTAGCTTAACCTTCATTTCAGCATCATTTGGATCCTTGAGGCCTTAGGGGAAAATCAGGTGTTCTATACCTATTTTGTGTCATTTATGAGGTTTTTCAAGGATCTCAATCCATCCTAAAATGGATGAGGAACATGCTCCATGCGAATAGAGAGCACACCCACATCCCCTTAAGCAAGAGCAAATCAAACAGTGCTTGGGTGCACCTGTTTCAGCTTAATCTGAGGTGGCTTAGCTTAGAGTTTCCTTGTTTTGAATTGATTTCATGCTAGATTAAAATCTAAATCTTTGTTTGGTTTGAAAAATTTCAGAACAGGTATCCCTAAAAGCCTTGTCCACAATATGTTTTATGGTTGACACTGACTTTACCTATATTGAAGCAGTGGAACCTAGAATTGAGTTCATAGATCCTCTTGGCTATGAGATATCTGAGGCTGAAATAGAAGAATATGTTGGTAGATTACTTAAATGTAAATTGGACACTCAGTGCAATAGATTTGGAACTTTTGAAGAAAACTTCAACTCGGTAAAAGCTATAATTGAAGAGAAGGAATCTAAGAAGAGAGTTGATAGCACTATCAGGAGAATACTGAAAGATACAAGAATGTCAAAACAAGAATTCTTAATAGCAAAATAGATAGCAGTAGCAATCAAGGATAATGGATAGAAAGAATTCTTGATTGTACCACCCCTTTCATCCAGTGCAATACAACAAGAACCTACACAAGTCAAGGTGAAAGTAGAGGAACCAGAAAAGGAACAAGTAACAACTAGATCCACTTCCTCCACAGCTAGCAAGAGAATGAAAGAAATTGCTACTGGACCAAGAAAGAGACAAAAGACTTTAGTTCAACCAGTACCAAGAGTAATTGTAGAAGTAAAAGATGATGACACTACTTTGGTTAAGAAGAAATCTTGGAAACCTAAAGTTGAAAAGCTTAATGAGCAGATTATTGAAAATGGAGACTTTACCAGGATGAATAAGTACTACAGTCTTTATGATTATTCAGATAGACTTAATTTGGAGAATGCTATTATGAAGCATATGATTTTGGTAGACAAGAAATTTGATTCTATTCAAAGTCAAATACCTGATGAGTTGTATACCAAACTGTTAAATAGAAAGCAGAGAGCAATTGAAGAAGACACTAATATCAAAAAGAACTTGTGAAGAAGATTTGTGATGTGAGAGATGATGAACACTTGGAGTAGATATTGAAGGCCTTAAGAACCCATTTGAGAACCAAAAGGAGAACAATTTTGATTATGGGAGGTAGATATGAAGAAGTTAATTCAGATACAGAGCAGACAATAATCAAGGTTATGGCAGAAAATGTTGGAGAACCATCGGTTGCAGCATAGCAAGCAGTTGAAACTGAACAAGAGGATATTCCTTCTCCTTCAGATATTAACATTGAAGATGAAACTATGAATATAGAAGGTACTAAGGTCACCTTGGATACTGATGACAATGTATTGAAGAACTTAGCAAACATTGTTGACAATTCAGCTCTTGATGAACTAGATAGAACTAAAGAAGCAAAGCAGACTCAATCTATTAGTGAAGAACCTAAGGAGACTGAGATTCAAGCACCCATTCCTACCATAGAAGACATCAGTCTTATTCCTAAGACTGGAAAGAAGAAAGAAATTGGATCTTTGTTTGAAGATTTAGGAAAGGAATTTGATGATGATGATTAGTTGGAATTGATCACTTCTTTGAATAAAATCATTGGCAAGAACAAGAAAGTGAAGAATCTTGAAGGGAGTCTGAAGGACCTTACTAAGAAGTTACAAAGCATTGTAACTACACAAATCATAGAGGTAGACCCTTTGGAGAAAGATAAGAAGGTAATGAGCACTTTTGACAATGAATTCACTAACCTATCTGATATTGCAAAAGTAAGAGCTCAAGCAGCTTATGAAGCTAAAATGCTTTTGAACATAAGTCAAAATATTAGGAATGATATTAGTAGTCTTGATACTTGTATCAAGAACTTGAGGAAACATTTGGAGATAGGAAAATCATTGTACATATAGTGTACAAAATGAGATATTTTGACAGCAGAAGAGGAACATAAGATCAAGTTGAAGGAAGCTGAGATTCAGAATGAATGTAACCTTCTTTCTAGACCTAATGTGAAGGTATGTGATGCTGAAAAGAAAGTTTGAAAGCTTTATGATGAAATAAGAATATTGCAAGATGAGAGGAATAGAAAAATGAGGAGACTCACTCTTTTGAGAGAACACATCTCTATGAAGTTGAGTATCATTGAAGAGCAGTTAGAAGAATGTCTTACAGCTAAGACATCCTTTCAGAAATTCAAATTTGACAACCTCCAAGCTTGTCAAATAGCAGCTTATGGACTGAGCACATTACTCAATGTGGCAGATTCCATCAAGAATTCATGGGAAAAGGAGATAGAAGCTAGGAAAGCTGATTTTTCAAATTATGTTGCAAGCCTACTGGCTTTGCAATAAGAAAATGAAGGTATAATTTTTTTGGGATACAATTTTGTAATCCTCCCTACCTTATTTTGTCATTGTTGTCAAAGGGGGAGATATATTAGAGTAGAAAATTGATATATTTGATAAGGATTGATACTCTTAGGGGGAGCATTGTATTAGAATTTATATTTTGAGGAGTTATAAGGATAGTATACATATTCTATACTATGGCCACAATTTTGATACAATTTTGAGATTTTGACTTGTACACTTAGCCAATTTTCTCATATGTTGCCACCAATGACAAAGGGGGAGATTGTTAGAAATTTTTCTGAAGTGAGTACATAGATGTTGTCATTATAGAAACATATGATCCACATGAAGATTGCATAGGTCAAAGAGAAATTATAGTAGAGTATATTGCAAATTTGTCTAAGTGTAAGATAGTGTTTTCACCAGTGCACCAGGGTACAATTTTTGTTTATGAAATTGATTGGAGTAAGTTCAGTGCTTGTGCACTTGAACATAGACTCTATGATGACTAATTATGACCCATCTTAGAGTGCAAGTTAGTACGTCATGTACAGAATTAGTTATGATAGTTTTACCAAAGACAGTATTAAGCCGACAGGACAAAACTTGAAGGCAGAATTGGTAAAGAGTTAAGGGATTATTTTTTTTATCAAAATAATGACTTAAAAATATAAAGGGATGAAATCCTAGATGATTAACTCTTTGATAAAGATATATGGAAGTAGACCATGTAAAGTTATTATCTTTAATAACTTGTATATATGTAATATGTAATTGTAAGAAGATAAAAGGAAGAGATATGTGGTAATATTGTAATGATATGATGTGAATGTAAGAGTAGTGAAAAGATATTGATGCAAGTAGCATAAGGTTATGTACCTTAATCCATTTTTTTAATTAGTATACATTTTACATTACTTGTTTGGGCAGTGGGCTCATCTCATAATCAAATTTTGTATTGACAACTCCTAACAGGGTTGAGGCTTTTAACAAGGCCTATAGTCCCTTAATCAGGACTGATACACTATATGCTTGTAATAGACTCCTAACAGGGTCAACATCCTTAAGATGATATTTTTGATTAGTGGATCTTTATGGGTACCATCCCCACCATAGTTTTCCCTTGGCCAAGGTTTCCTCGAGAACATATCATGTGTTATGAGTTCTTTATTTCTATTGCTATGCATATTGCTTAGCTTCTTATGTTATGCATGTATAAAGATAATCTATTATATCCATAATTGGGTAGAAGATAAAGTTTGTAGAATACTGATTCACCCCCCCCTCTCAGTATTCCCTATTTCTAACATGAGGTTGATCAGATGGCATTCTTTAGAAAAGACAGTCCTAAGTTTCATGGAGAGAATTATCTTGATTGGAAGAACAAGATAATGACACATTTGCAGTGCATTGCTTTTGAAGTTTTTGAAGTGGCTATCAAGGAAGTTGATATCCCCTCTCTAGAAAATCTTGCAAAGGATAATGCTATAAGAAATCCAAAGGATTTATTCCATCAGAATGCAATAGAAAAAGAATCCCTTATCAACGCCCTATTTGATAGTGAGTTTTCAGAGATAAAGAAAGTAGACACAACCTACAAGATATGGAAGCACCTAGAAGACATGTTTGAAGGAGATAAAAAAGTAAAGGATGCATGCAGAAAAACTTGGAAGAAAAGATACAATGCATTAGAGATGCTACCTGAAGAGAACATCAGAGCTTACAACCAAAGGATTAATGAAGTAGTTGTAGGAATCAGGAACAATGGTGGAGAGATCTCGGAAGAAGACATTATGGATAAGTTGATGACCACTCTCATAGTAGAGTATGAAAACAAGATCAACATCCTTGATGAGACCATGCAACTTACATCAAATTTCAAAAGAGAGACCTTGATCAACAAAATTTCATCTTTTGAGATTTCAAGATTGAAGATAGAACCTAAAAGTGAAAAAACCTTCAAAGCATTAGTCCATGGTAAGAAATATACAAGCACTTCTGGTAATTTTGATGATGATGATGAAGAGAAAACACTAGATGATTTCATTGCTATGATTGCTAAAAGAGAAAAGAAAGGAAAAGGGAAATATGAAGGTCAATTTCCATTTAAATGCTTTTCATGTAATAAGATTGGTCATTTTGCATCTAAGTGTCCTACAAGAGTTACAAGGTACCAGAATAACTACAAGCCTAAGTATAAAAAGGAATGCTATTATGCTGGAGATGGAGTATCAGATGAAGAGTCAACAAAAGAAGAAATTGGATTCATTTCTCTTGAAGATGAAAAGGATTCACAAGAATTAGCTCTGGTCTCACAAGCTAACATCAAGACATATTGGATCATTGATAGTGGTTGCTCACATCACATGACGGGAGACAAAGATAGATTTGTTCATTTGGACAAATACAAAGGAGGCATGGTTAGATTTGGAGATAAAACTCCCAAACCCATCATAGGTAGAGGAGCCATCACCTTGGATGGAAAGAATAGCATTGATGTTGTTCTTTATGTTGATGGTTTGAAACATAACCTACTAAGTTTTGGGTAGTTACTTGAAAAAGGTTATAGATTGGAATTCAATGGAAACAAGTGCATCATTAACAACAAAGAAGGAGAAATGATTGCATCAAGATCAAAGACCAAAGGTAATGTTTTTCAGCTTAATCTAGAAGCATGTTGTTTTGTTGCTAAAGTAGATGGTAGTTGGTTGTGGCACAAAAGACTATGTCATATCAATTTTGATAACATAGTAAAGATCAATAATGTTAAGGAAGTAAGAGACCTACCTAGCATAGCAAAGCTAGTTGATACCATCTATAGGGAATGTGTAATGGGAAATCATGTGAGGAATTCATTCATGAGAAAGCATAATTTAGCAGAGAATAAGTTGGATCTGATTCATACAGACCTATGTAGACCAAATCAAACAAGATCATACTATGGTGAAAGGTATTTCACTTTTTTTTAGATGATTATTCTAGAATGATGTGGTTTGTGTTCTTGAAAGATAATTTAGAAGCATTTGAGAAGTTCAAAATATTCAAAGCTAAGTTTGATAATGAATCTGGACTAAAGATAAAGTGTCTAAGATTGAATAGAGGAGGAGAATTCACCTCTGACAGATTCTATGAGTACTGTGAAGAACATGGCATAAAAAGATAGTTAAGTGCACCTAGAACCCCTTAGTAGAATGGGATTGCAGAGAGAAGGAATAGGATCATCCTTGACACAAAACACACCATCATGATTGAAGGAAAAGTTTCCCACACCTATTGGAGAGATGCGGTCAATACAATAGTCTACACCATCAATAGAATACAATTGAGACCAGGCACAGACAAGAGACCTTATGAGCTATGGTTTGGCAATGTTCCCATAGTAAAATACTTTAGAATCTTTGGAAGCAAGTGATACATCAAGAGGGATGAAGCAGTAGGCAAGTTTGATGCAAGAAGCGATGAAGGTATTTTCCTTGGTTACTCTACTAAAAGCAAAGTGCATAGATGTTTCAACTTAAGATTGAAGAAGATCATTGAAAGTTCTCATGTTAAGATTGATGGAAATTTTATGGTTCAAGAAAGATATCATGATTACTCACCTACAATTGAAGAAGAACCCAGACCTTCCACTAGCGAGATAGTTGTTGAAGAGATGTTTGACAATATCAATGTATTGTTCAATGACCCTGAAACAAGTGAAGAAAAAACTCAGAAGGAAGATGAGTCAGTTTCACCTAAAGCTCCAAAGTATACATCTAGATATCACTCTAAGGATGACATCATTGGAGATCAAAGCAGAAAATTCACAACAAGATAAAAAACAAAGAATTCAGCAAGCAATGAGGCGATATGTTTACTATCTCAGATTGAACCTTTAAGTGTTGAAGATGCATGTAATGATTCAGATTGGCATGATGCTATGAAAGAGGAACTAGATCAGATTATCAAGAATGATACTTGGGAGCTAGTCCCAAGACCAAGTGATAAGAATGTGATTGGAACAAAATGGATATTTAGAAACAAGATGAATGAAGATGGTACCATAGTAAGAAATAAATCAAGGTTAGTATGTAAGGCATATGCGCAGAGAGAAGGCATTGATTATTCAGACACATTTGTACCTGTGAGTAGATTAGAAGCTATTAAGTTGTTTCTACCTTATGCAACAATCAAAAACTTCAAAGTCTAATAGATGGATGTCAAGTCAGCATTCTTGAATGGAGAGTTAAAAGAAGAAGTATACATTGAGAAACCAGAAGGATTCACCCTATCAAACAAACCTGATATGGTATGCAGATTGAAGAAATCCCTCTATGGACTTAAGCAAGCCCCTAGAACATGGTATGAGAGAATTGATGGATATCTAACTAAAATTGGATTCAAGAAAGGAATGACAGATTGTAATCTATTCATAAGAGAGACATCTAAAGGACTACTACTTGTAGCTATATTTGTTGATGACATTATCTTTGGAGGTAATGACAAATTTAGTGCTGAATTTGCTAGGGAAATATAGAGTGAGTTTGAGATGAGTATGATAGGACCTATCAAATACTTCTTAGGATTAAATGTACAATAGAAAAAAAAGAAAAAGAAAAAAAAAAGAAGCTATTTTCATTAATTAGTCAAAATATGTGAAAGAGATATTAAAGAAATTCAAGATGGATGATTACAAGCCAGTGGGTACACCTATGATAATAGGATGTAAGCTTACAAAAGAAGATGATTCACCAAAAGAAGATATAAAAATGTACAAGTCTATGATTGGAAAACTTATTTATCTTAGTCAAACCAGACTAGATATTTCCAATGCAGTTGGCATAGTGGGAAGATTTACAGTAGAGCCTAAACAAAGTCACCTCATGGTAGTAAAAAGAATATTTAGATACTTGCAAGGCACTATAGATTATGGTCTATGGTATCCTAATTTAGAAAATGTTGAGCTTCATGTATTAACTGATGCAGATTAGGTAGGATGCATTGATGATAGAAAGAGTACATTAGGAGGAGCAATGTTTCTTGGTGACAGACTTGTCACTTGGACAAGCAAGAAGAAAAATTGTATCTCTCAGTCAACAATAGAAGTGGAGTATGTTGTAGCAGCCTTGAATTATTCTAAAATTGTGTGGATCAATCAAATGATAAAGGATTTTGGAATTCAGATTGATTATCCTATTGTTATTCATTGTGATAAAACTAGCACTATCAATATGTCAAAGAGCCCTGTGATGCATGCAAATACAAAACACATTGAGATCAAGTATCACTTCCTAAGAGAGAAAGTAGTAGAGAAAGAAGTCAAGTTGGACTATGTGAGTACTAAATATTAGTTAGTAGACATATTCACAAAGCCCTTGCCAAAGAATACTTTTGAGTATCTTAGGGAGAAGTTGGGAGTAAATCCCTTCCCTGATTCTGCTTAGAAGAAAGAAGAAAGAACATCAGTGCTCAGGGACTGATGAATGGTTGACTACTCTACTTCAGGTGTAGTATCAGTGCTAAAACTTATTGGCACCCTTTTCCATTGATGTCAAAGGGGGAGTAATATATAGTCATGAAAAATAGAAGTAAAAGGAGTAATATACTAAGGGGGGGTAGTATTCAGTTATGTAAGCAGTTCAGTTGAGGAAATAGAGAATGTTGAAGAATATTGTAGCAGATGGAGGATTCATCCATGGGGGATTTTTGAAGAGAAAATGGAGAATGTTATAAAAGAAATGTTCATATGGATTGGTGGAGTTTTTCATTCCATATGTTTCCATCAATGCCAAAGGGGGAGATTGTTGGAGATTTTCCAGAAAGCCAGTGTTGACTGTATGTTTTTCATTGATGACAACATATGGTAAGTAGCATGCATGGAAGACTTATGCAGTAAGATTCTAGTATATACAACATGGACATGTTATCATCATGATATCATGGACACGGAGGTTAACTGTTAGTATAGATAGTTATATAACAACTTGTGTCAGTAGTGTTCCTGATAGAGTTACAGACAGTGTTCTATTAGTGATTGTCTGTATAGTTATCATGGAGCCTTGTGCATTTGGATATGTGATGGAGACATGTTATTAATTTTACATTCATGGATGCAGAGTCTGATGATCAGTAGAAGTGAAGTTATGCAGTCACTATTCACCAGTAGAAGTTTCCTGTGTTTATTCAGAAGAGCCAATAGAGATTATATTCGTTTAGGAGTTGCACCTATCATTTTAGTATGCACCCTTGGATTAGTGCTTAGAGAAGAATTAGTAATGTTTAGTTAAGAGTGCATGATGTAATTCATCTTGAGGAGAAAATTTCAGTTACTTGGGTAGAGATGATAGTGTGTAGCATGCATCTACATTTATTAATATTGGACAGGTCCCAGAATGTCTTGCGTGCTTAGTAGAGCTGACAAAATTATTATTGGAGTATGTTATGGTTTCTCTAATATGATTTCAAGATGGTTCTAATAGGTTGACTTGATTATATCATTTAGTGGAAAGATATTTATAGGAAGTCATTTGTGATTGCTAAGGCATGGTTCAGAGTTGATTGTGAAGAGAAGAGCAGAGTGTGCAAGGTGTTGAGCCATCATAAAAAGGTCTATGTGACCAAATAAAGAGTTTATGCTATACATTGGAATTGATCCAAATAGCAGGTCAAAGCATAGTTCACCAAGATCTAGATATAGTGTGTATTTATTATTTAGAAGGTTGTAGCCTTCACCCCTTCGAGTAGTGTTCTCTCAGATAGTGTGTCCTCACCCCTAACAGGGTTAATTATAAAAGACTCCTAATAGGGTCTGACCCTTGACTAGGTCACTATACTAAATATATTGTAAAGAAACTCCTTACAAGGTTAACGATCTTCTAACAAGGATCATAATACACTAGTGTAGATTATTATTTGGTGTCAATTCCAACTGGAGTTTTTACCTATTTGGGTTTCCCCGTAACCAAAATATTCATGTTGTGTTCAAGTGTTCTTTCATTGTGTTTATGCTTTATGTTTAAGTATACTTAATTGGATAAAGAATTGAAACTAGTAGATAACTAATTCACCCCCCCCAGTTATCTCTTGGGACTATTCCTAACATATACATTGTATGAATAGCACCACCAAGTATTCTATTCAGATTTATGGATTGATAGACCTTGTAGCCAATAATCATTGATGTATATTTCACCTTTTCATATGTGATGTCATTCACAGTTATTGCATGACCATCCCACTTGGATTTAGTTAGACCAATTACTTCTTCTTTGGGTATGCTACAAAGAACATGTACTTCACCATTTGAATATAGACTGGTAATAGCAAGAATTTCCTCCTTTTTTATTTTGTGTTGTCAGTCAAGCCACATGAATTGATTATGAATTCATCTCAAGATGTATCTGATCTTATCTTCTTCAAAATAATTAGGATAACTAGCCACATGATGAAAATATTTGTTTGTGATGCATTTATGTTCATCTTTCAATACTGACCTATCATCACTCAGCTTCTTGTATTGTTCATAGATTTCTATAGAACCTAGATCTTCCAACTTGTAATGTATGTATGCTCTAACATAATCAATATGTAGAACCCCATAGGGCACGTTAGTTAGGGAACCTACTGGGTTAATTTTTATCAATTTAAAAGGATGTCTTTTGAACTCTGGTCTAGGTTTCTCAATTATGTCAATCAACTTAGGAGTAGCAAATTTATCTTTCAATCAAAAATTTAGACAACACATAAATACCTCAATATGTTTGCAACTAGGGTTCTTTTTGAGGGCATGGCAAAAACCATGACACCCAATCAGTTTTCTCTTGCTGATCACCACAAACACTCTCTCCTTATCACTTGCATCTTAGCAAATGGCTCAAAAAACACTTCTTTCTCTCTGCAAGTTCTCTTAAAATGTGCAAGGTGAATAATGAAATCCAAAATAGCCTCTTTATCTACCTTAGCACACATGCATTAAATACACTTATCAATAGAACATACATTTTGATTGATTGATCAAAAGTTCATTATCGATGATCAAATCATCATGAGAGACTTTACAATATTCTCCAAAAAACTTTATTGCAACTTAAAATTCTGATATATCATGCCACACACCTATAGAGTGGGTCCAATGATGGATTCAACAATACTTTCTCCTCCTAGGTCAAGGGTGACTTATTTGGATGAAGAACCATCCACTCCCAATGTGGATATGGATCCCTCCAATGGATTGTTGTCATCCTTCTTACAAGTTTTCTTCATCTCATTCTTGGTCTCTTCTACATTCACAATTTGTTTTCCATTTTGATTTTCTAAATGGTTTACCAAGTGGTTCATTGACCTCCAGTCCCTTGCTAAATTTCCAATATTATGACAATGAAAACATGCCATGCCAATTGACCTCCATGGTTCAACATTACCTCTTCTAGTCCTCATTCTACAATTAATATCCATGTGTCAATGTTTACCACAAATTGACCATGTGACATTGAATTACCTTTCCCTTTGGTAAGGGCTTTCCTAGTTCACAGGTGGCCTCTGATTATTCACTCTTAACTTATATTCATCACCTTAGTGGCCATATTTGTTTTATTTATAACAATATCCATCAAAGCTGCTAGATAGAGATCTACAATCATATGTAGTGTGTCCATACTTATTACAATTATATAAATACACATCAAAAGTGCTAGGCCTAAATTAACCAACCTACTTATAAAAAAATTATAGTATGACCCACTTTATGATAATTGAAACATACAGACTTGTAAGATTTCTTACCAGATGTCCTTTGTGTTACCTTTGGTGAAGACTTTCCTTCTTTCTTGATATCTTTAGTTCTTGAAGATTCATCAACTTCAAAATTAGTCTCACTGGTAAATCCTAGACTGATTGTGTCCTTGATAATTCTTTGTCTTCTTAGTTGCTCATCAAGTTTTGTAGAACTTTCATTTTATTTCTTTAGCAGATCATTTGCACTCTTTAGTTCTCCTTTCACTTTCTAATTTTCATTTATTAGACTCTCATTTTTTTTCCTAGACTCATTTCTCATCATTAGATTGTTGATATCTCCTCTTAAAGCTTCCAGTTCCTCTCTATTCTCATGAATATATGGATTCAAAGTACCTACCTCTTTCTCTAACTTGAATTGTTCATGCTACTTATCCTTCAAGGCTTGGTCCTTATCTTTTAGGGAATCTTTAGTAGTCTTCCTTGCTTCCATCTCCTAACCCATCTCAATAGCTAATTGATGTAGAGCATAGTGGACTCCTTGAGTAAACTCATTTGGAACTCATATTTTTTCCATTTGTTTTGTAACAACACCCTATATGCCTCTCTAATATGATTATCCTTCTAGATCCAATCAACAGTTTAGACCTATAAAAGGTCAAAATACTTCCTTTCACAACCACTAGGCTCCACACCTTCAAAATAATCCACTAACCTTCAAATACATTCCACTAGTCTCAACTAATCCACTTATTTCATCAGAAAACCCTTACCCAGACACTAACTAGGCCTAAATCCTAGTAGCCTTGTCCAACGGGTAATCCTAGGGTTTCTTAAAACTTATCCAAAGGACTCACAAAAAAAATATCATATTCAAGTACCCTTTTCCATGCTACACAACATCTATCAAAATCAACTACTAATCCTTTGAACCATTTGTACACATTAGTGCCCTGCAACTTATCTTTTAGGCCTAATAGCCCTCCAGTTAAAAAGAAAATCCTATAATCATTCATCCCCAAACCTCCCAACCATGAAATGGTCTTTAGAAATGATGAAAATCAATAATTTTTTAGGTTTATTTGAGATGCGACATATTTTTAACCTTCCAAGTACCAAACCCTCACTTATAGGGACACCAACCTAGGGCTTTATTGGATTTACCCTTCCAATCACCTCTAAATCCCACCAATGGACTTAACACCTTTAAATGTGTATCATCTTAAAATGGAAGCACTTCCATGTTAAGAATGTTTAGCCCTCCGAGTAAGTGGTTTGGGGTCATGTTGAATGCCTTGAATGGGTATTTGACTTGGATCTAGCCTTTTCCCCTATTCTTCCCTATTTTCCACTTCTTGACATAATTCTTGCATCCTGAATTGCAAGCCTGAGATTCTTGACCTTAGGGTCAAGGTCAACCTCTTAGGTCAAGGTCAACCTTGACTTTGACCTAGGTCAAAGTTGATCTCGACCTTGACCTTGACCCTAGGGTCCGGGATCCTCAGGGTTAGGTTCCAGTTTTGGGGTTTCGTCAAATTTTTTCCTTTCCCTCTTCAGGGCCACTATTTCTCGGGTTAAGTGTCAAATTCTCAAATTACTATTTGAGGTGGACCATTCTCAAGCTTTGTATAGGATTCCTAATTTATTATTGGAGATTAGCTTTTCTTCAGTTTTGTGTCTAATGCTCAAATTAACTTTGGGGTTGGCCTTATCTCGAATTTTGTGACAAGGCTCTTAAATAATTATTTTTATTTTTATATTAAGGGTGGAACCCTTCTAGATTTTTTTGTAAAGACATTAATTTAATTTCCTCTCCTTGTGCACCTCTCTAGAGTTTTGTGTCATAGACCCTTAATTATTATTTTCTATGTGGCCTCTCTAAAAGTTTGTGCCCTAGATCACTATAAAGGGAGCCTTTCTCTCTCATTTTCTCATCTCATCCTCATAATCTCTCAAGATCTCAGGCAAGAAGATCGAGCATTCAAGCATTCAAGCCTTCAAGAATTCAAAATCCAATTCATCAAGGAGATCCATTGTTAGCCATTGAAGGATTTAATCTCTATGGAGCCTTCTTGTTGAAGATTTCTCCATCCACATTCATCTGAGCTTCTTCCTATTCCAAGATCCATTCAAGATTGTTGTTGAAGATATAAAGAAAATTGATTTGAGACATCCTACATTCAATTATACATTCATTTGAAGAACCCATACTTGTGGATTCAAGGATTTGAATCCTCCACAAGGATTTCAACATAAGCAAGGTGAATTATTCCATTTACTTTGTTTATTCTAGCAATTTCAATTCAATTTCAAAGTTAATTCCTAAATTGAGGTTTGACTAAGGAAAACCCCTCCCCCCCAACAAAAAAAACCATTTTTCTTGCAAGAATAGGTGCAGGACAACAAATATCAGTGTATATCTGGATACCCTTTTCATCAAACTTCTAGGATTCATGAACAAAATTTCTGTTAGAGTAGTGCAAGTCAAGGTCAACCTTGGGTCAAGGTTGACTTTATCTACCTAGGTCAATGATGACCTTTCTCAGAGAAGAAAAAGATTTCTAGGTTTTGTAGATGTAGTAGTTTCAGGTTAGGCTTGCACCAATCAACAGTTTCTAAGGCAATTTGATAGGGTTTTCAGCAGATTCTTTTTCGGAGGTAAGTACCTTTATTTCTTCATTTTAATATTAGTCTTCTATATTTACTTTACATATCATTATAGTTTCATATATGTGTAAAATATCAGTTTTGGAGTCTCTTTTATGTGCAAACCATTATTTTGGGACCCCACCACATAGTTTATATCTTACATTTTGGTGAACCCACGATAGACAACTCTTTCTTTTTGGTGTTAGATTTACATTTGTGTTAGATCTTACATGCTTAAAAAAGTAGATTTCTTTTATGCTCTTCAATTTATATTTCAAAAATATAAAAAAATTGCAAAATTTCTTTAAAAATACAAAAACATTTACATTTTTCATGCTTATAAATTTCATTTGAATGCATTTGGATATATCTAGATCTATTTTCTATGCATTTCTTTATTTGTTATCATGTTGCACAAGTTGTTTCAAGTATTTTCCAAACATTCTTCTATAACTTTTGGGATTACATAACATCCTCCTCTTACCTTACCATTGCATGGTGTTACACCTAGAAAGACTTTATCTAGTGTGTGTGATGTTGGTTTTTCCTCTTTTGAATTACCTTGTAAGGATACATTAGAGCAAGAAGATGACTTTAATCTATATCTCCATCATATTTCTCTTTATGGAGATGAGTTGAAGATTGATGTTAATTCTTCTCCTAATGAGCCTACTTTAGAATATAATTTACATTCTTTCCCCTCTAGGGATCAAGATTTAGTGATTTATGGTGATCCTACAATGTGATTTATAGGTAGGGATGATAATCCTCCTATTTTGGATGAACCTTTGGATTTGGATGTTGATTACTCTCTTCCTCATGAAACCATTATGGATGATCCCTTGGATAAAGACATTGATTTATTCCCTCCTCATGAAGAAGCTTTGATACAAGAGGGTGATTTATTAATGGATGACATATTCATACATGATGGTAATTCTTTTTCTAAAACACACTCCCCTTATGTAGACATTTTAGCAAAAGAAGATGACATTATAGATTCTTTACCTCCATTTGGGATTCCCTCTAGTGATGGGGCATTAGCAGAGAATGATATGAATTCCCTTAATGCTCTCCCTCTTAGTGATGATCTTATGGAGAATCAAGATCCTGCCTCATCTCCTCCTAGGGTGTCTTCTTTGCTTCCATCTTGTGAATCTGTTTGTAGTGTTGAGACAAGTAACATGGTTTATCTAGAACCTTTGTTGACTATCAAAGTTTGTCCTCGCATTACTATCAAAGGTAAACCTATGGAGTCTTTAGAGTCTTTCAAGGATCAAGATTTGATAGCTCACACATATCTTATAAGGAATAACCCTCAACCTAATCTAGTGGTTTCTCCTTCATTACCACCTTCTCAACCCATTCTTCCTCCTTCACTCCATCTTCTTAGCAAGGAGTATGATTTGATAAACCAATTGCAAAATACTCCTTCCAAGATTTCTTTATGGGAGCTTCTTCAAACTTCACCTACCTACTATGAAACCTTGCAAAAAGCTCTAGCAACACTTCCCACTCCACCTAATCAAGAGAACATCAATAAATTCTTACAATGCTTGCATGCTACCCCAGGTGCTCTTGACATTTTATTTAATCAAAAGGATTTACCTTCTAAAGAAGTTCAGAATCAATATGATGCTCTTATGGTTGTTGTTACTATTAATAAAAGTATCATTCGTAGGACCTTGATCAATAATGGATCTAGGCTTAATGTTTGTAGCATGGACATGCTCAAAGAGATTAAAGCTGATCTTTCAACTATTCAACCTGACAATGTTCCTATACGTGGCTTTGATAACATTGCTAAGATCACTTTAGGCATCATTACCTTACCTATCAAAGTAGGTTCGGTCATCCCAAATAAACCTATTCATGTTATGCCTAGTCCTCTCAATTACAACCTTCTTTTGTGTAGACCTTGGTTGCATGAGATGCATGCTATTCCTTCCACCCTTCATTGTAAAGTCAAGTTTATACATAACAACATGATGTATACACTTCATGCAGATGATGTGCCTAATCCTTGTTTGAATATTCAAACCTACACTACTCCTATTCCTAATCCTTCTTCCTCTAATGCTCTTCCTGGCGATGATTGGGGAACCTTGGATTTTAATCCTACCTTTATTGGAGCGTATAAGGTTTTTGATCTTGATTTTATGAAGCAACAAAGAGATTTTGAACAATGAGTTTTTACTTCTACTTCTAAAGCCCTTCGTAATAACTTTTTTTCTGCTTCTACCCACAATGAATCTGTTAAACCTACTAATGATGACATAGTGACTAATGAAGTTCCATTAAATCCTTCTGATATGGCTTCTTGTTATGGTCCTGGTTATCATTTCCTAGTTAAACAAGGATTTAATGGTCAAGGATGTGGTAAGCATAAACAGGGAATTCAAATGCCCTTATAGAATGGGGGGCATGAGCATTCTTATGGATTGGGATTTAATCCTCGATAATAAATCAATGTTAACAACATCTCAAATAACACTTCAAAACATGATGAAACTATGAAGGAATTTGACCAAGAAGTTCTTTTTCCTAAACTCCTTCGTGCTAACATGATTACTAGACCTAAATGCAAAAAGGAACATAGTCCACACTTGAAGACTCTTCCTTTTTGTTTGTATCATAGATTTCATGATCACTCTACTAATGAATGTTAAGCTTTACTTTATAAGATTAGGCAGCTCATCAATAGTAAGGTTATTTATATATCATGTGGCAATGAGTTGTATTTCAATCCTATTTTCTCTAAATAACATTTATGTTCCTATTATGAAGCTCCACATTATGTAAACAATGTTAGTCTAATCCTTGGGGGCTCATTGTATTGTATAGTGTGCAATATAATAGATCCCCTTCCATCCTTGTTCCCACACTTGTAGGGCAAGGATGTCATCTCCTTCTTTTCTATCTTTCCGGGATTCACCTCTTTCCTTGGTTAAGTAGTATCTATCTATTATGTGATATCCAATCATACATGAAAATTTTGATTTGCATTGAGGATCTTTGTCCTTGATCATAATCTATTTCATTGTTAGGTTTCCATGGTTGATAAATATCTCAGCTTGGAAACTGAATAGTGTGCTATCCCTCACAAGGGTTACTTTTTCCCTTCTTGCATGATATCTCTTTGCATTCATCCCTTCCATGGCCTCATAGGAGTTGTGATCTTCTTGGCTTCGACTGGGTGTTGTATATGGATATTGTCTTGATGTTGAAGAAGGCTTTATCCTTATTATTTTCTTTCCTTAACATGTCAAAATAGTATGTTTTTGCCATCTTAAGGAGGGGGACATATATACGGCCTCCCTTGTGCTATATTATATATTTTTGTTCTAACCTTTTGTTTTGCAGCATGCTAAATCTTCAAAGGTAATGCACATAAGTTGCTAAATCCTAAAGAGACATGCATTTCCAATTTCAAATATGTTAAATCCTTTGAAGGTAACACACATAAGTTGCTAAATCTTGAAGAGATATGCATTTTAAAAAGGTATTCTATGGTGATATGAGGATATGGATCCATGGGTACTTCATGAAAGCCATTAGAAGATGCACTACATACATGCACAAAGCCACCAGAAGGTGCACAAATTTATGGGGTGACTATCAAGTTTTTTCTTGGTGGACCATCCTATCCCTTTTGTGGTTCACAGTGAGATACATGCATCTTACTGGGCGAGCTAGCCACTCCTCTCTCCCCTTTTATCTCTTTTTTCTAGTGATGTCTCTCTTATTGCAATATTGGAGTTGATGAAGACTTGAGTCCCTATTGGCTTGAGGATTCCTTTGTCCCTTTGATTTCAATAAGATTTTCTTTTTCTTTGTGATCTCCTTTACCAAGAGTTTGCATCGAGTCCATACTCTTGCTAAAGTGGGGGCTTAATGTATTGGCTTAAAATGGAAGCACTTCCATGTTAAGAATGTTTAGCCCTCTGAGTAAGTGGTTTGGGGTCATGTTGAATGCCTTGAATGGGTATTTGACTTGGATATGGCTTTTTCCCCTATTTTTCCCTATTTTCCACTTCTTCTTGACATAATTCTAGCATCCTGAATTGCAAGCCTGAGATTCTAGACCTCAGGGTCAAGATCAACCTCTTAGGTCAAGGTTGACCTCAACTCTGACCTAGGTCATAGTTGACCTCAACCTTGACCTAGGTCAAAGTCAACCTTGACCTTGACCTTAGGGTCTGGGATCCTTGCGGTTAGGTTCCAGTTTCAGGGTTTTGTCAAATTTTGTCTTTTCCCTCTTCAGGGCCACTATTTCTCGGGTTAAGTTTCGAATTTTCAAATTAATATTTGAGGTGGAACTTTCTTGAGCTTTGTATAGGATTCCTAATTTATTATTGGAGATTAACCTTGCTCGAGTTTTGTGCCTAATGCTCGAATTAACTTTGGGGTTGGCCTTACCTCAAATTTTGTGACAACGCTCTTAAATAATTATTTTTATTTCTATATTAAGGGTGGACCCCTTCTAGAGTTTTGTGTCAAGACTTTAATTTAATTTCATCTCCATGTGTACCTCTCTATACTTTTGTGCCATGGACCCTTAATTATTGTTTTCTATGTGGCCTCTCTAGAAGTTTGTGCCCTAGATCACTATAAAAGGGAACCTTCCTCTCTCATTTTATCATCTCATCCTCATAATTTGTCAAGCTCTCAAGCAAGAAGATCAAGCATTCAATCATTCAATCCTTCAAGCATTCAAGATCCAATTCATCAAGGATATCCATTGTTATCCATTGAAGAATTCAATCACTATGGAGCCCTTTTGTTGAAGATTTCTCCATCCACATTCATCCAAGCTTCTTCCTATTCCAAGATCCATTCAATATTGGTGTTGAAGATCTAAATACAATTGATTTGAGACATCCTACATTCAATTATACATTCATTTGAAGAATCCATACTTGTGGACTCAAGGATTTGAATCCTCCACAAGGATTTCAACATAAGCAAGGTGAATTTTTCCATTTACTTTGTTTATTCCAATAATTTCAATTCAATTTCAAGGTTAATTCCTAAATTGGGGTTTGACTAAGGCAAACCCCTCCCCCCCAACAAACAAAACTATTTTTCTTGCAAGAATAGGTGCAAGATGATGATTATTAGTGCATATCTAGATACCCTTTTTGTCAAACTTCAGGGATCTGTGAACATAATTTATGTCAGAGTAGTATAGGTCAAGGTTGACTTTGTCTACCTAGGTCAATGACGACCTTGCTCAAAAAAATAAAATATTTCTTGGTTTTGTAGATCTCACAGTTTCAATTTAGGATGATGAAAATCAATAGTTTCTAAGGTTGTTTGATAGGGTTTTCAGCCAATTCATTTTCGGAGATAAGTACCTTTATTTCTTCATTTTAATATTAGTCTTCTATATTTACTTTCCATATCATTATAATTTCATGTGTGTAAAATATCAATTTTGGGGTCTCTTTTATGTGAAAACCATTATTCTGGGACCCCACCACATATTTTATATCTTACAAAATGAACTTGTGTGAACATAAAACATCATAAAATGTGGCCCTCATTCATGTGGATCTCTCAGACTATAACTAGTGTTGTACACCCATACCCTCAATCCTCAAATTTTCTCAACTTGTCATCTTTCTCTCAACAACCTTGATCATCCCTACATTCAAACCCACACAAGAATAATATAATACAAGGCTATAATCCTCCCATAAGATGCATTAACAAAAAAAAGTGGGAGAAGTCTAGTTGCTCATGAAGACTTCAAAATAATCAAACTAGTTAAATGCACTGTTCAGGAATAGTTAGAAAATAAATTGGATTCTTTGTCTTAAAAGTGGATAGAATAATACACCATCAATAATTAAATGAATATAACTAAAATCTTAACCATTCTACTTCACTTCCTCATCAATATTACATTGTTTCAAGCATTCAAAGGCACAAGAGCAGTGATTGTACCCACGAGCTAGAAAAATGATTATTGCAAAAACTTTGTTGTTTATTGATCAAAACTTGTTTACATTCCTCCTCCTCTATCTGTTACCCCTTTGTGGATCCAATATTAAATAGATCCTCATACCCTCTAAAACTTGACACAACCTGAAACTTCCTTTAAACCAAATGTAGACAGTTTAAAACTAGTCGTTGCAACTTATAACTATTTGACATAACATTTGTTAAGACATGTTATGTTTTCAAGTTGGAAACCAAGTTGTCAACTTGACAACTATGATCCTTTTCATCCATTACACCTTATAAACACATCTTGACTATGGTTTTATCAATGATCTTATATCCATAACTCCTACCTACCCTCACAAAAGTCCTATTATGCCTTATAGGCCTTTTGGAAATTTGACATAACAATGAGCCTCTTATATCATAATGGCTCTTATTACATCATTTCATGACCAAATTTTATTATATTTTTATCCCTTCAAACCTCATAAAGACTACAACCCATCAATCCTTTACATAGTGACCCCTCTATGCCTCTTGCCTCACATTGGAAAGTTTGCATACATTGACTCATCTTGCTACAATTTATAACATTTTGGCACTAATGGCCATGATTACAATGGTTTAGGACCTCTTAGGTCCTTGTAGTATTCATAGGTCTTCAACTCCTCTTAGATCTCCAGTAGGATCATGAAGTGATCCCTATAGCCATGGTGCCCCTGCACCACTAATTCTTTTAAGTACCTCTTGATATTCATTTTGTCCTTGTATAGTTGTTCATTCTCTTGATACAAGGATTCTATGATTGCTTCAGATTCCTCAGATCAACTCTATCCAAACAACTGTTCAATGTAGGCTTGAGTCTCATTGAGTTGTTCAACAATATATTTTCTCTTGGCCAAAGAATGCTTCAACTAATCTTTCAGTTATTTGATAATCCTTTTAGCTTCCTCAAATTGTCAAGTCTGTATCTCAAACCTTCCATATTTTCCTTTAAGGATCTACCCAAGTTGTTAGGATTCTTCAAGGGAAAAAGGATATGATACCAATTGTTAGTATAATAAGGTGCTAAGAAGGGGAGGGGGGGGGGTGAATCAGTACAATAAAAAAATTGATGCTTTTAAAAATTATCTTCCACAATAACCAACATCCTAATAATATTATGACAATAAAGCATAACAAGTAAAAAATTCACACAAATAGAACACTTGAAACAATATTTTTCTTGTGGCAACCCTTGTTAGAGGGAGAAAACAACATGTGGGGATGATGCCCATAAATTTTACTAATGCACTTGGAAATATTCCCTATTAGGAGCAATTACAAAAACCCTTCTAAGATTATATCTGGTTAAGAGTATCAGTAGCCTAGTTAAGAACTACAACAGTCCCATTAAAGACTACCCTATCAAGGGATTTAAAACTCCTTTTGAGAGTTCATCTTTTTAGAGGATTTAGCTTTCTAATCTATTAGAATCAACAAGTGAAGAATGACTTGATATTTGGATTCAATGCACGATAGATCTAATGTATTCTTGATCAATTGCACTTCTTCGAGAACTTTTAATGCCTATTTATTGTCTTCAAAAATATCTTTCTATCAATACATACCATCACAACATCATCCACCTTCTCCATTTATATACTTGTTCTAGGTCGGTGCTAGAACCCTAAAACATTTTACAAGTCAGCCCTCAACTCCAACTTGAACATATGAGTAAGTGTGCCACAATCAAAATTCAACATCCTTGATGTTGGCTCAAAACATTAAATCTCAAAAATATGTCAGCCAACCACTTATCTTTGACCACAACACTGATCTAACTAGCTGTATCCACCAGTTCACTATTCCACTTCAATATTTAATGACTCACTCAAGTCTTCAAACCAACTGATGTGATCATAGATATACATCAATATGTATCTTTGTATATCATGTCTTTACAATCACACACCTTAACTCAATCTCTAACTTAAAATCGGGTCACTTTGTCTTGCTCACTATCTCCTTATTGTTTGACTAAACACTTAGTGCATCTTCAATTTGATCCTCTAGCACCATTGGTAAATCTAATCTCTTAACATAAATAGATAATGTTTACAACAATAAAAACATCACAATACACTTGTGTGACCAAAACATATATTTCCTTCATCAAAATGCCAACAACAACATTCTCTTTGATGCTAGTTCTAAAGCAGTAGCCCATTTCACCTATCTAGGAGGTGCCACAAAAATGCAAAACCTTATAGACCCCAAATTCTAACAAGATATCCTTGGATTGTTTAAGAGGGGGAAACACTTCTTTAAGGTGGATAAAGGTTTGAAGGCCACCCATACCTCCATTTTAGCCAAATCTTAACAATCTTGTGGGAGATGCCTTTTACATAGGGAAGGGAAATAACTAGGGAAGGATTAGAAAGAGAGGGAGGGGGATCAGAGACAAAGAGAAAAAATTATTTAGATTTGTGGAATGCATGAGATTGATTTTTTGGGAATAACCATTCCACCTAAAAACTTGATGAAGATGGGAGAGCTCTTGGTCAATGTAATCTTCATCATAAACATGAGAAGCTCTCAAAGATAGGGTTCTCAAGATACCAGATTTTTGGCTCGAGTGATGGTTAGAGGAAGCATGGAGATACTGCTTAGTGTGAGTGGCATTATGAAAAACCCAAAGACCAAGGGATTCATCTAGCTTTTTAATGATCAAAACATCAAGGAAAGATAAATGGTTGTCAGATTCAATCTCCTTAGTGAAGGAGATGCAAGGAACCACATTATTGAGGTGAGCATGAAACTCTTCCAGCCTATCAAGGCCATGTCACCAACAAACATTAGTGTCATCAACATAAGGCTTCCACCACTTGGGAGTGAAGGGGGAAGAACATAAGGTGATCTCCTCAAACTGTTTCATATAAAAGTTCATGATCATCAATGAGATAGGGGACCCATGGCTACCCCATCATATTGCTCATAAATGACACCCTAGAAGGAAAAAAAAGTGGATCATAAGCACAACTCCACTAAAGAAGCAACATCGACATTAACCTTGCACTTGAAAATCTTGATAGACTCCAAAATGGGGACTTTAGTGAAGAGGGAAACCACATCAAAGCTAACTAAGATGTCATTACCATTATATCTAGCATCCTTAATAAATTGAACAAAATGGTTGGAATCTTTGACATATGAGTCAGACTTTCCCACTAACAGGCACAATAATTTAGGAAGGAAAGAAGCCAACTTGTAAGTCGGGGAACCAATAGTGTCTATAATGGGTCTCAACAGAATGTTGGCTTTGTGAATTTTTAGAACCCCATAAATATGAGGGGTTAGCTCTTTTTTTTGGGAAAAATGCATTTGGCATAATCAAAGGAGGAGCTAGAAATAGCTGCTTTGACCTTCTTCATAATTTTAGCACAAAGATTGTGAGTAACAATATTGTAGCTACTGGGATTAATGAGAAGGTCAAGCATTTTGGAGATGTAGTCTGATTTATCCAAAATGACTATGGCATTGCTTTATTCATTTTAGAGATAATAAGATCATGATTACTAACAAGTTTTTTAAAGGCCAAAATTTCTGCTTTAGGGATATTGCACTAGGGTGGCTTGGTATGCCTACAAGAAACAACACAATCTTGTCTAGATTTCTCATCGATAGTGGCTGGGAGAGAATGAGCCATGTTTTCAATTTCAATGAGGAAGTCAAAATGGAGAATGGTGTGTAGAGACATGGAAAATTTAAGACCATGTTTGATAAATTTGAAAGAAAGAGGGTCCAAGAGGGTACATGATAAGTTGACCACTAACTTAGACTCCCAGTTCTCAACCAGAAGAATCTTGAGTGAGGAAAGGGGGAAAACCAATGAAGATGAGGACACATGACATGAAGAAGGAAGAGAGACCAAAGGTTGACTGGTGACAAGGGGGTGAAGTGAGAAGATCAAACTGCTACTTGAGGAAGGTGGTGAAGATTGAGAGAAGGAAAGAGGCATAAGAGAAAGGTTGGGGCCAATGAAAGATGACACACTGGAGAGATAAGGAGAGTGATTAGGGGTCCACTGGTCAAGTAAGAACCAATACAATCATAATGTTGAGAGGCAATGGGAGGGTAGATGTGAGCACAAGGTGTAAGGCAAATGGCATGAGAACAAAAAGCCATGAGCTCAACACAATAAATGTAACTATTACCTAGAAAATGAAGTGATTGGTTAGAGGGGGATGTACCTACACACAATAGAGAGTCATTGCAATCTAACCATTTCCAAGAAGAGCTATTAAAAAATTTGGCCATCTGAGGAGTGCAGCTAGCCAATGCACCAGTGGCTCCAACTTCATCTATAATTGTCTACTCTACATGTCACGAGTTGTACATAAGACCCACACCATCAAGACTGCAAGGAGGATGAGTGGAAACATGCTTCCCTATGGTAACAAAACAAGAAGAACTTGTAGGAAGAGGAGTGAGAGCGCTGGGGGTGAGAAAGTTGGGGGATGACCAAGAATGTAGTGCAATATTCAACACCCCACATCTGCGGGTTGAGAGGCTCAAAATTATGACAGGTGGAGTACAGTGTGTCACCAATTGAAGAGAACACAACCAGCTGAGAACAAATTGACTGTAGCTATCTGGTTTGGAGACCATGTGATGGTGTGAGGGAAGAGGGCTTAAGCGAGGAGAGGAATGGTGGGAAGAAGGGATGAATGCCACCACAAAAGAGGAGATAGAAAGGTCATGGTTGGCAGAAGAATACCCACAAAAACCACATTATTTATGCTACAAAGATAAGAATTTCCTCTATTTTCTTCTAACACATTGATCCTTATGGCCCATGGCTCTGGAAAAGGAAGTAAGATCAAGTTTCTCTCGAAGGTTTGGATGCAAGATAGAGGCAAGCTCAAGATGCAGAGGTAAGAGCCTGGAATTTGGAACATTAATAGATCTCCTGGTAGACTTGATAGCAACTTTGAGTAGAGAGAGAGTTGCTCTGAAGAAAATGGGCTTGGTATGGACACTCCATAGGTGGTGGCTGATCTTGACGAAAGTAGGGATAAGATGAGAATCATGAATCCTTTTTAAGAATGCAATGACCTTCTTAGTGAGTTTAATCCTTAGAAGCTCAAGCTGTTTAGATATAAATCATAATTAGCTCCCATGAAATGTCTCAATCAAATTGGTTAGATTTCCATAATCTATATCATGTTATGAAATTTTTCTACGTTTAATTGTGTAAATTTTTTTATCATCAATATTTTGGATCACACTCCTTGATCCATCATTAGAATGCAAGAGAACACCATAAGAAAAAAAATGATGATAGATAGTAGACCAAGACTCAATAAGAGGAAGGGGGAGGGAAGATGAAGCATGAGAATGAAACATGCACATCAAGGAAGACAAGGCCCAAAAGCTCAAAATAAAAGAAAAAGAATAATAATCCATCCAAAAAACTAAAAACATACAAAACAACAAAAATTAAAAATTAAAAAGTATAAAAATGAATAAAAATAAATATTATAAAAATAAAAATGAGACTATATAAAAAAATAAATAACAAACAAACAAAAAACAATGAAATTAAATCAAATACTAAAAACCAAAGGAAAACAAAATAAAAAGAAACACAAAAAAAATAAATAAAAATAAATAATACATAATAATAAAAATTAAAATTAAAATTTTTTTTAAAAATGACAAAAATAAAAAACTACCAAAAGTAAATGAGAAAGTGAAAAAAAAGAAAAAGGGACATAGGGAAATAAAACACGAAGGCAAAAAATGAGAACACATACTAAAAAAATGAAAAGACCAACCACTCTAACAAAGAAACAAGAAAAATATATAAAATATATCTAATATATCAAAAAAATTATAAATAAACTATAAAAAACAAACAAGGGACTAAAAAATCACAAAGACAAACAAACCTAGAAGTAAAATAAAATAAATAAAGACCAAAAAATGCTAAGTATAAACAAATATAATAACACAAAAAAAATAGAAACATGACAAGGACAACAAAAAGGGGGGGAATGTTCAAAAGTAAAGTCCACCAAGATAACTGAGGTGGGGGGGGGGGGGGGGTGAATCAGTTATCTAATAATTATAACTTTTATCAACTTCAACAACATTAAACCATGTAAGCAATATAATTACCAACCATAGATATTCATACACAATAACACAATGACACAAGATATGTTGACTAGGGAACCTCTTGATCAAAGAGTAAACCCCGGTGGGAATGATGCCCACAAAAGATGCACTAATATGAATATTCCTTGTGAAAGGATGGACTCTGTTAGGAGTCTTATGAAATACATTCAGTACATATGAATCCCTGTTAGGAGATTTTGAATCCCTGTTAAAAGATTCTAACACTGTTAAGAGTTATGGAAGACAGAAGGACCCACTGCCCAAACAGCTTCAAGGTAAGATCACTGAACACACTGTCCAACTTATCTTTGTATTACTCAATAAAATAATACCAAAAGATTACTATTCTCAACAATATGTTACCTCTTCTCTGATTGTGCCAAATTGCACTCACTGCTTCACCAGATCTCAATTTCAGATCTCTGTAATTCGCATGTCTTCCTTCACAAATTCACTTTCACAACTACATTAGATCTTTTCTTCACTTCATGCATACATAAACACATCCAATCATATTACAACAAGGAAAAACATTCCTTCCTTTATACCACACTCAAGTAATTACAAATGAGTCGGCATCCAATTACAAAATAAAAGTTTCCACACGCTACATCAAAATTACACAAAACTGTCAGCTTCCAATTACAATAAATCTTCACTCATGCAACCTCAAATTTTGTGCCATCATCCACATCACTATAAATGTGTCTTCAAATTCCCTTTAACTACACAAAAATAGATTCCATCCCGATTAGGAGTATCATCTGATTTCCACAAACCGCTACTCATGAACACAGCCTGAATACTGCTTCCACCAAAATGATCATAACTTCCATGAATAAATGAATTACTATCTGTGCTCTTAACCATAAACATATAACATATCAAAGAGTATATCCTCAACATCACATAGCTCCAACTTCAATATCCCACGTGCGCTAATCCAAACACTGTCTGCTTCTTTGCAAGTCTCTGGTAGATCACTGTGTTGACTTCAATGACAATCATAGTCATGAATGCAACAACAACTGCTACAGAATGGATACCAAATATTTAGTATTCAACTAAAATACATTACCAACTATAATCAATCTTAGTAATCAAACATGTCATCTTAGTAGGATTCAACTGAAATACATTACCTCTAGTTCTAGATCCAGTTCCAATCAGATTTCTATCTTTATCCTTTACCACACAAGTTTTCTCAGTAAACCAAACTTGATATCCCTTATCAAATAACTATCCAACACTTAAAATATTATGTTTCAATCCATCCACAAAATAAACATCATCAATATTAGTCTTTCCATCAAGAGTAATAGATCCTATACCTTTAATCAAACAAGGTGCATTATTTCCAACTCTAACAACTCCATCATATTGTTAAACTTTATGAACTTTTTCATGTCTCTAGTCATATGATGTGAACAACCACTGTCTATAATCCAATCAGATTTCTTTTCAACTTGAGAAACTAAGGTTTTTTTTCCTTAACATCAATTTTAGGATTCTCTTCTTTAATTGCTACAAATCCTATGTCATCATTATTCTCAATATCACTTTCACTTAGAGTTCTCTCTACACTAGTTTCAAGATCATCATTAGAATAATAACATTCCTTAGATCTTTTAGGTTTGAAATTGTTTCTATACTTTTTAACTCTCTTAAGACACTTAGATGCAAAATGACCATATTCTTGACAAGTCCAACATTTAAAATTTTTCTTATCATCTGGTTCTCTCTTCACAAGCAAGGCAATACCTTCTTCAATCTTCCTATCTTCTTCATTTCTAGATCTACTACTGCCAACATAATCTCCACTCACATTGATGCTTCTTAAAAAAGTAGGGTGAACACTAAGAGCACTGAATGCTATCTCCATTCCAGGCAAGTCTCTTGATAACCCCATGTTCATCTCTGTTGCTTCCAATCTTCCAAGAAGAGTCTCTCTTGTAAAGTTTGAAATACAAGGTATAACTTGTTCAATCATTTGTGTTGTCTACTTAAATACAGGAGTCAATGTCCTCAGAATTTTCATATCACTTCATTCTCTATCTTTGTTCCTCCACAAGATTTTATGCCTGCAACAATTTCTGACATTCTACCAATATAGCTTCTAACAGATTCATCTTCCATCATTCTTATATCTTCAAATGCACATATCCAATTATGTAATCTAACTTTCTTTGCATGTTCATCACCTTCAAAAGTAGAGTGTAAAGCTTTCCAAATTTCATAAGACTTTTTCAAACATTTTACCTTACTATACTCATTCTCTGGATGGGTTGTCAAAAGTTCTTCTCTTGCAAGTATGTTACACATGAATAGATCTCTCTCACCGCTAGTACATATTTCAAGATTGTCCTCTTCAATGATAGTCTTATCATTCTTTGTAATCAACCAATAACCTAGTCCTAGACATAGTAGGTGTGTCTTCATCTTTTCTTTCCAGCTATCAAAATTTACTCCATCAAACTTAGGGCTTTCTTTTCTAAAATTGACCATGGATCTCCTTAAGCTATTAAAATTCTTTTTCAAGGACCTGCCACTTTGATACCAATTGTTACAAAGTAAAGTCCACCGAGATAACTGAGAGGGGTGGGGGTGAATTAGTTATTTGATAATTATAACTTATATCAACTTCAAAAACATTAAACCATGTAAGCAATATAATTACCAACCATAGAAATATATTCATACACAATAACACAATGACACAAGACATGTTGACTAGGGAACCTCTTGATCAAAGAGTAAACCCCAGTGGGAATGATGCCCACAATAGATGCACTAATATGAATATTCCTTGTGAAAGGATGGACTTAGTTAGGAGTCTTATGAAATACATTTAGTACATATGAATCCCTGTTAGGAGATTTTTAATCCTTGTTAAAAGATTCTAACCCTGTTAAGAGTTATGGAAGACTTAAGGACCCACTACCCAAACAGCTTCAAGGTAAGATCATTAAACACACTGTCTAACTGATCTTTGTATTAATCAAAATAATAATACCAAAAGATTACTATTCTCAACAATATGTTACTTCTTCACTGACTGTGCCAAATGACATTCACTACTTCACCAGATCTCAATTTTAGATCTTTGTACTTCGCATGTCTTCCTTCACAAATTCACTTTTACAACTGCATTAGCTCTTTTCTTCACTTCATGCATACATCAACACATCCAACCATATTACAAAAAGGAAAAACATTCCTTCCTTTATACCACACTCAAGTAATTACAAATGAGTCGGCATCCAATTACAAAATAAAAGTTTCCACACGCTACATCAAAATTACACAAAATTGCCAGCTTCCAATTACAATAATTCTTCACTCGTGCAACCTCAAAGTTTGCACTATCATCCACATCACTATCAATGTGTCTTAAACTTCCCTTTAACTACACAAAAATAGATTCCATCCCAATTAGGAGATCATCCAATTTTTACAAACTGCTACTCAGGAACACTGCTTGAATACTGCTTCCACCAAAATGATCATAGCTTCCATGAATAAATGAATTACTATCTGCACTCTTAAGTATAAAAATATAACATATCAAAGAGTATATCCTCAACATCACATAGCTCTAACTTTAATATCCCACATGTGCTAATCCAAACATTGTCTCCTTCTCTACAAGTCTCTGGTAGATCACTGCGTTGACATCAATGACAATCATAGTCATGAGTGCAACAACAACTACTACAGAATGGCTGCCAAACATTTAGCATTCATTCCTAATAGGGAAGTCAATAGGTAAAAATAAAAAGAAAAAAGGAGAGTAGAAAACAAGAACACCAATCAAACTAAAGAGTGAAACAAGAGATAATGTAGAAAAGGAAAAAAGATAAGTAGGAGATATTTTCCACAGCAAGTCAAATTGTGATATTGCTATCAGGATTTAACTGTGTAGTTTTTTTAGTCAAACTCATTGACCCCTATTTCATGAGTAGTGGTTCACATGAACCCATCTCTCATGAGAATGAATAGAACACTTAGCACTCATTGGATCTAGGTGATGCTCACAAAGGTGAAGCACTTGGACTTCCTGGGAGGTCACCCATTCCAGTGCTACTCTTCCTTGATTGCGCTTAACTATGGAGTTTCCTCCATGGTTAAACCCAATCTTCTTGAAACCTCATTTGAAAAACCTTCACCAAGTGTTTTGCCTTATGAACCATTCATTAGGAAGCCCCTTAAGCTCATCAATTGATAAGTAGGAGATATTTTCCACAACAAGTCAAATTGTGATATTGCTATCAAGATTTAACTGTGTAGTTTTTTGAGTCAAACTCATTGACCCTTATTTCATGAGTAGTGGTTCACATGAACCCATCTCTCATGATAATGAATAGAACACTTAGCACTCATTGGATCTAGGTGATTCTACAAAGGTGAAGCACCGGGACTTTTCGAGAGGTCACCCATCCTAGTACTACTCCAGCTCAAGTGCGCTTAACTATAGAGTTTCCTCGATGGTTAAACCCACTCTTCTTGCAACCTCATTTGAAAAACCTTCACCAATTTTTGTTGTGCCTTATGAACCATTCATTAGAAAGCCCCTTAAGCTCATCAATTGATAAGTAGGAGATATTTTCCACAACAAGTCAAATTGTGATATTGCTATCAGGATTTAACTATGTAGTTTTTTGAGTAAAACTCATTGACTCCTATTTCATGAGTAGTGGTTCACACTTGGTGAAGGTTTTTTAAATGAAGTTTCAAGAAGAGTGGGTTTAACCATGGATGAAATTCTGTAGTTAAGTGCGCTTGAGCTAAAGTAGTACTGGGATGGGTGACCTCCCGGGAAGTCCCAGTGCTTCACCTTTGTGAGCATCACCTAGATCCAATGAGTGCTAAGTGTTCTATTAATTCTCATGAGAGATGGGTCATGTGAACTACTACTCATGAAATAGGGTTCAATGAGTTTGACTCAAAAAACTACACAGTTAAATCCTAATAGCAATATCACAGGAAAAAAGATAGACAAGGCAACCACTAACAAAGGGGAGAGAGAGATCTAGAGAGAGAGAGAGGGAGCTAACACCAAGACCAAGAAGGCCAAGAGGAGCACTAAATGATATAAAGGAGGGGTGAAAAATCAATAAGGGGGATGGCAAGTGTTCCTAAGGGAGGAAAAAAAAGGATTCCACAAATTTTTGAGGCTCTAGCCATCATCGCGCTTTAGGTTGGAGGGATTATTATTGATTTTAATCACCTCCTTGAGCTTCCTTTTAAAGAATTTGTCCTCCCTGAACACAATTTAAGTGTCCTCTAAGAAAATATGGTGCTTAGTGGACAAGGAGTTCTCTTCTAAAGCATATTTTAAAGCACACCCATGCTTGATATCCATAGCATTATCTTTAATGCTAGTGCTAAAGGAGTGGCCTATTTCACCTATGTAGGTATGCCACAAGAACAAAAAACCTTATAGACCCCCTATTCTAGCAAGACATCCCTAGAGTCTTTAAGAGGAGGGAAACACTTCTTTAAGGTGGATAAAGGTTTCAAGGCCACTTACTCCACCTTTTAAACCAAAATCTTAGCAATCTTCTAGGAGATGCCTTCTACATAGGGAAGAGCAATAACTGGGGAGGGATCGTAAAGAGAGGGAGGGTGATTGGACATAGAGAAAAAATGATTTGGCTTTGTGGAATGCACAAGAATTTGTTTTACATAATCAAGCAGGTAGAAAAATTCCATAGTATTTATATCATATTATTGGTCATAAGTTTTGTCATAGGAATGATGTGTGGATTGGTTGTTAGAGTTGGAATTAAGATGAGACTTAGAAGTATGATGAAAATAAGACAAGGATTAGAAACACTATATTGTTAAAATGGAAATCATAAGCATGATATTGTTAATATGAAGATTAGAAACATGACACTAGCATGGATGGGAGTATGATACTATATCTCTCTTGTTTCTCCTAGTGATAAATTGAAGTGTTTTCACCATTGAATAATGTGTTTGTAGGAAATTATTTGGTATATGCATGGAAGAATGTTTCACATTCATCTATATTTATTGGTATGGCCTTGCGGTTCAAAACATAGATTGTGTGCAATGTGGATTGTTTACCAATATATTTTTAGGTCCATGGTCTTTTATTGATTTTTTAGATATATGTTTTCAGCCAATGTACTTCATGGAAAGATTTCAATGAGACATTTTTGTTGTCTCACTGAAGTATATAGAGAGAGCTTCTTAGCACCTACAAGGAAAATTTTGGTGAGAAATTCATTTCTCTCACTCAAATCTGATGTTTGACACTTCCACAGGCTCCAAGGTTTACTTCAGTGAGAAAATTCCCATGTCTCATCAAAACTCAATGGCCCAAGTTCATCAGAGCATAAAATGTAGAGTTTGAGTGAAATGTCTTTTGGTCTTGCTAAAATAGTTGTTTATCAAAAAGACTATGGGGTTCATAGAAGGTTATAATTTTCCCCTTGATGGTTGATGTCCCTTAGATGAGCCATATCATGGTGAAAGTCTTTCTGAAATACATGTTGGGTTCATTAGGCTATATAAACAAAATTTTGGTGAGACATATGGCATACATCATTGAAATAAGGTCTATTAGGAGGATCATAGACCTTAGAGCAAGATGGAAAAAATATTTCAAGGGGCATTGGAACCCTTATGGTTAGGCATTAATGAGAGTCTTCCAAAGATAAAAGGCCAGAGGACTTTGTTAACATGACCTTGTTGTTTTCTATGCACTTTGTTGAGGGTATATGCCTTAACGACAGGGTTATTTTTGGTGGGATTCTCACCAAAGTATATTTAATATATTTCAGTGTAGATGCAAAATGTCAGTAAGACCTCCATTAGGTCTTTCAGAAGTGACCTCCCATTAGTTCAACTTGGGTGATTGCTGGGAGGTAAAAAAGATAACTCGATGATTGATGTCAGCCCGAAAAAACCAAATATTGGTGAGTTTCTCACTGAAATGAAAATAATAGAAAAAATTATAGAGTTTTTGGAGTGATCTCTAATGCCTTTTCTAGTGGTGGAGGTTACCCTAATAGGCTTAATTGTCAATGAGAGTCTTGCCAAAATTATATGAACATGATGAAATTCAATGAGAGGTCAGTGATTGATATGTGCTCTTTCTACATGCCATGTTACTTTGATGAAGCTATATTTCAATGAGACATTTATGTCCTCTCATTGAAATATTCTTGAATATGGATATGGATAGGGATACAGATAGGGATGAGATTAGAAGGAGTTTTGGGGGGTCTACCCAATGATCAAAATGATTTTCTTTATGACCAAGGTATTCAATAGAGAATGTTATTTTTGTAGGTACTCTTCTTGATGATCAAAAAGATCATTTTGTTAGGAATGAATGCTATATGTTTGGCAACCATTTTGTAGTAGTTGTTGTTGCATTCATGACTATGATTGTCATTGATGTCAACATAGTGATTTACTAGAGACTTGCAGAGAAGCAGACAGAGTTTGGATTAGCACACATGGGTTATTGTAGTTGGAGCTATGCGATGTTTAGGATATACTCCTTGATATGTTATATGTCTATGGTTAAGAGAATAGATAGTAATTCATTTATTCATGGAAGTTATGAGCATTTTTGTGGAAGCAGTATTTAGGCAATGTTCCTGAGTAGTGGTTTGTGGGAATCAGATGATATCTCCTAATCAGGATGGAATCTAGTTTTGCATAGTTAAAGGGAAGTTGAAGACACATTGATAGTGATGTGGATGATAGCACAAACTTTGAGGTCACATGAGTGAAGAATTATTGTAGTTGGAGGCTGATAGTTTTATGTAATTTTGATGTAGTGTGTGGAAACTTTTATGTTGTAATTGTATGCCAACTCATTTGTAATTATTTGAGAGTGGTATAAAGGAAGGAATGTATTTCCTTACTGTAGTGTGGTTGAGTGTGATGTTGTATGCATGAAGTGAAGAAAATAGCTAAGTATGAAAGTGAATTTGTGAAGGAAGACATGCGAGGTACATAGATCTGAAATTGAGATCTGGTGTAACAGTGAGTGTGGTTTGGCATAGTTAGAGAAGAGGTAACATATTATTCTATTGAGTAATACAAAGATTATTTGGAAAGTGTGTTCAGTAATCTTACCCTAAAGCTATTTGGGTAGTGGGTCCTTCTGTCTTCCATAACTCTTAACAGGGTTAGAATCTTTTAACAGGGATTCAAAATCTCATAATAGGGATTCATATGTACTGAATGTATTTCATAAGACTCCTAAGAGAGTCCACCCTTTCACAAGTAATATTCATATTAGTGCATCATTTGTGGGCATCATTCCCACTGGGGTTTACTCTTTGATCAAGAGGTTCCCTAGTCAACATATCTTGTGTTATTGTGTATGAATATCTTTCTATGGTTAGTAATTATATTGCTTACATGGTTTAATGTTGTTGAAGATGATAAAAGTTATAATCATCTAATAACTAATTCACCCCCCCTCTTAGTTATCTTGGTGGAATTTACTTTCTAACAATTGGTATCAAAGCAAAAGGTCCTTGAAAAAGAAGTTTAACAGCTTAAGGAGAGCCATGGTGAATTTCAAGAAAGAAAGCCCTAAGTTTGATGGAGTAAATTTTGATAGCTGGAAAGAAAATATGAAGACTCACCTACGTGTGATTAGGACTAGATTATTTATTGATTACAAAGAATGATAAGACTATCATTGAAGATGACAATCTTGAAACATGTATTGTTGATGAGAGAGATCTATTCATGTGTAACATACTTGCAAGAGAAGCACTTTTGACAGCCCTTCCAGAGAATGAGTACAGTCAGGTAAAATGTTTGAAAAAATCACATGAAATTTGGAATGCTTTACACTCTACTTTTGAAGGTGATGAACATGCAAAAAGAGTTAGATTACATAATTGGATATGTGCCTTTGAAGATATAAGAATGTTGGAAGATGAATCTATTAGAAGCTATATTGGTAGAATGTCAGAAATTATTACAGGTATAAAATCTTGTGGAGGAACAAAGATAGAGAATGAAGTGATATGAAAAATTATGAGGAAATTGACCCCTGTATTTAATTAGACAACACAAATGATTGAACAAGTTATACCTTGTACTATAAACTTTACAAGAGAGACTCTTCTTGGAAGATTGGAAGCAACAGAAATGAACTTGAGATTATCAAGAGACTTACCTAGAATGGAGACAGCATTCAGTGCTCTTAGTGTTTTCCCTACTTTGTCAAGAAGCATCAGTATGAGTGGAGATTATGCTGGTAGCAATAGATCTAGAAATGAAGATGACAAGAAGATTGAAGAATGTATTGCCTTTCTTGTGAAAAGAGAACCAGATGGTAAGAAAATATTTAAATGTTGGACTTGTCAAGAATATGGTCATTTTGCATCTAAATGTCCTGAGAGAGTTAAAAAGTACATAAATAATTTCAAACCTAGAAGATCTAAGGAATTTTATTATGCTAATGATGAAGATCTTGAAGCTAGTATAGAAAGAACTTTAAGTGAAAGTGATACTGAGAATAATGATGACATAGGATTTGTAGCAATTAAAGAAGAGAATCTTGAAACTGATGTTAAGGAAGAAAAAGCCTTAGTTTCTCAAGTTGAAAAGAAAGCTGATTGGATTATAGATAGTGGTTGGTCACATCATATGACTGGGGAGATGAAAAAGTTCATAAAGTTGAATGAATATGATGGAGGAGTTGTTAGAGTTGGAAACAATGCACCTTGTTTGATTAAAGGTATAGGATCTATTACTCTTGATGGAAAGACTAATACTAATGATTTTTATTTTGTGGATGGATTGAAACATAATATTTTGAGTGTTTGACATTTAGTTGATAAGAGATATCAAGTTTGGTTTACTAAGAAAACTTGTGTGATAAAGGATAAAGATGGAAATCTGATTGAAACTGGATCTAGAACCAGAGGTAATGTATTCTAGTTGAATCCTACTAAGATGACATGTTTGATTACTAAGATTGATGATAGTTGGTTATGGCATAGAAGGTTTTTTCATATAAACTTTGACAACATTGTAAAACTAAGTACTACACTTGCAGTAAGATATTTGCCTAAAATTATGAAGCCTACTAACATGATTTGCAAAGTATGTGTAATGGCTAAATAGAAGAGTTCTTTTCCTAGTAAGAAGTTTACATCTATAGAAAACCTGGAGATTGTTCATACAGATTTGAGTGGTCCTACTAGGACTAGAAGATTCTATGGAGAAAGGTATTTTATGATTCTTATTGATGATTTTAGAAGAATGATGTGGATTGCATTTCTTAAAGAAAAATTTGAAGCATTTGATAAGTTTAAGATTGTTAAGAATAAAGTTGAGAATGAAGATCAAATGTTTGAGATCTGATAGAGGTGGAGAATTTACTTCTAGAGAGTTTAACACCTTTTGTGAAGAAAATGGCATTAAGAGACATTATTAAACCCCTAGAACACCTGAAGAAAATGGCATTGCAGAAAAAAGAAACAGATCAGTGACTGAAGAAGCAAGAGCTATGTTATTTGAGAATGATTTGGCAAAGATATTCTAGAGAGAAGTAGTGAACACAATAGTTTATACAATGAACAAAGTACAAATCAAAGCAGACATAGACAAGACACCTTATGAATTATGGTTTGGACATGCACCCTCACTTAAATGTTTTAGAATTTTTGGAAGAAAATGTTATATAAAGAAAAATGATGATATTGGAAATTTTGATCCTAGAAGTGATGAAGGTATATTTCTTGGATATTCTTTGAAAAGAAAATCCTATAGATGTTACAATAAAAGAACTAAGACTATTGTTGAAAGCACAAATGTTAAAGTTGATTGAAAGTTCAAAATTTAGGAAAGAATGTTTGATTATGAATCAGATGAAGAAGCTCATCCTAAACCTAACACTAGATCTACTGAATTATTTTATGAAACTGACAGTGATTTTTTGAATGAAAGCCACAATTAAGTCATTGAAGAACCTACATCTGAAGTAAGATTTGAGATAGTGACACCTAGAAAAAGTTTGTTAAGAAATCATTCTATTGGACAAATTATTGGAAGCATCAAAAGAGGAGTTCTAACTTGAAATAAGGTACAAGAACAGTTATGTTTGATTTCTCAAATTGAACCTAAGACTACTAGTGAAGCTTGTGAAGATGAAAGTTGGACTAATGCTATGAAAGAAGAACTAGATCAGATTGAAAAGAACAAGACATGGGAATTGGTCCCTAGACCTAAAGATAAGAATGTTATTGGAACTAAATGGGTATTCAGAAATAAGATGAATGAACAAGGAGAAGTAGTAAGAAACAAAGCAAGATTGGTATGTAAGGTTTACTCACAACAAGAAGGAATTGACTATGAAGAAACCTTTGCACCTGTTACAAGAATTGAAATAGTAAGAATGTTTTTAGCTTATGCAGCTTACAAAAAATTCAAAGTATATCAGATGGATGTGAAGTCAGCATTTTTGAATGGAGAATTGGAAGAAGAAGTCTACATTGAGCAACTTGAAGGTTTTCCTTTGACTCAAGAAGGAGACATGGTATGTAAACTGAAGAAAGCTTTATATGGACTTAAACAAGCACCTAGAACTTGGTATGCAAGACTGGATAAGTTTTTGTTAAAATTGGGATTTACAAAAGGAACAAATAATAGCAATATGTACACAAAAGAAATTGAAAATGGTTTGTTGGTTATAGTTATTTTTGTTGATGACATTATCTTTGGAGGAGAAGATGAAGCTAGTAACAAATTTGCTGATGAAATGAAGACTGAATTTGAAATGAGTATGATTGGTGAAATGAAATACTTTTTGGGATTATAGATAACACAAAACAATGATGATATCTTTGTAAGTCAGACAAAGTACCTAAGTGACTTGTTGAAAATATTTAGAATGGAGAATTGTAAACCAGATGGAACATGCATGGTGATAGACAATAATTTATCTAGCATAGATGAGACTCCTACAGTGGAATGAAAGAAATACAGATCTATGATTGGAGGATTATAGTATTTCACTCATACAAGAACTGATATAGCACATTCAATTGGAATTTTAGCAAGATTTCAAGCTAAACCTAGAGAATCACATTATGCAGTAGTAAAGAGGATAATGAGATATTTAAGAGGCACAATGGACTTGGGATTATGGTATGAAAAATATGATGATTTTACCCTATGTACTTATACAAATGTTGATTAGGGAGGTAGTGTTGATGATAAGAAAAGCACCAGTGGTGGAGCATTTTTCCTTGGAGGAAGATTGGTTTCTTGGCTAAGCAAGAAGCATAATTGTATCTCACAAAGCACAACAAAAGCAAAATATGTAGTAGCAGCAAACAATTGTAACCAGATAATTTGGATGAAGCAAATGCTGAAGGATATTGGAATAAAGTTTGTTGAACCTATTCTCATACATTGTGACAACACTAGCATAGTTAGTATGTCTAATAATCTTGTATTACATTCAAAGACAAAGCATATAGAGATTAAGTATCATGTTGTAAGAGAGAAAGTTGTTGAGAAAGAAGTCAGACTTGAGTACATAAGTACAAAGGAGTAGATAACAGATATATTCACAAAGCCTTTGCCTAAGGATACATTTGATTATCTAAGAGGTATGCTTGGGGTTATGCCCCAGCCTACTTTTGAAAAGTGATGTAGTTGGTTGCATCCATCCAGTAGTATATGAACCTCATCTTTCTTCTAGACTAGATGTTGTTACTTCCTCTATGGGGGAGTATGTGTATCTGAGTTGAGTCATGAGGACTCTAGTGAATGTATTTTCTGAATAGTGTCTTTTGACATTGGAGTTGTTGTTGACATAATGATGAAATTATTGTCATTGATGTCAATGGGGGAGAAGTATACATGAAAAACCATCTAAAACATCTATTGGAGAGAACTCAATAGGAAAATGAAGCAAGATTTGATTGATGAAGAGGATTTGAAGCAACAATATTGCAGTATTGGATTTTTGGAACATTGGATGTTTTTTTCATCTATGTTTCCATCAAGCCAATGGGGGAGATTGTTAGGAATGAATGATAGATGTTTGGAAGCCATTCTATAGTAGTTGTTGTTGCATTCATGACTATGATTGTCATTGATGTCAACACAGTGATTTACCGGAGACTTGCAGAGAAACAGACAGAGTTTGGATTAGCGCACGTGGGTTATTTTAGTTGGAGAAATAAAATTTTTAGGTTATACTCCTTGATATGTTATATGTCTATGGTTAAGAGTGTAGATAGTAATTCATTTATTCATGGAAGTTATGAGCATTTTTGTGGAAGTAGTATTCAAGCAGTGTTCCTGAGTAGTGGTTTGTGGGAATCCAATGATATCTCCTAATCGGGATGGAATCTAGTTTTGTGTAGTTAAAAGGAAGTTGAAGACACATTGATAGTGATGTGGATGATAGAAAAAACTTCAAGGTCACACAAGTGAAGAATTATTGTAGTTGGAAGCTGATAGTTTTGTGTAATTTTGATGTAGCATGTGGAAACTTTTCTGTTGTAATTGTATGTCGACTCATTTGTAATTATTTGAGTGTGGTATAAAGGATGGAATGTATTTCCTTATTTTAGTGTGGTTGAGTGTGATGTTGTATGCATGAAGTGAAGAAAAGAGCTAAGTATGAAAGTGAATTTGTGAAGGAAGACATGTGAGGTACAAAGATCTAAAATTGAGATCTAGTGTAACAGTGAGTGTGGTTTGGCATAGTCAGAGAAGAGGTAACATATTATTCTATTGAGTAAAACAAAGATTATTTGGATAGTGTGCTTAGTGATCTTACCTTGAAGCTATTTGGGCAGTGGGTCCTTCTATCTTCCATAACTCTTAACAGGGTTAGAATATTTTAATAGGGATTCAAAATCTCCTAATAGGGATTCATATATACTGAATGTATTTCACAAGACTCCTAATAGAATCCATCCTTTCACAAGGAATATTCATATTAGTTCATTGTTTGTGGGCATCATTCCCACTGGGGTTTACTCTTTGATCAAGAGGTTCCCTAGTCAACATATCTTGTGTCATTGTGTTATTGTGTATGAATATCTTTCTATGGTTAGTAATTATATTGCTTACATGGTTTAATGCTATTGAAGATGATAAAAGTTATAATCATCTGATAACTAATTCACCCCCCCCTCTTAGTTATCTTGGTGGACTTTACTTTCTAACACATTTTGGGCACCAATTGAATGAGAGCTTCATCATTTAGACTCTCACTAATGATTGACCATAAAACAAAGGTCTAAGCATTAATTCTTCATCTTTTGTCAATGACTTTATGGTTCAAGTAGTGCCATATGTATACCTTGGTTGATTCACTCAGGGGATCAATGTTTGTTTATAATTACTACAATAGTCTTTTATTGATTCATCCTGGTTTTCTTTCTTGGAATATAAACACCATTTAGAGGGGGGTGGGGTGAATCAATGGTTACTTAAAAGCTTGTTCTTTTCAACTTTTCAACTTTTCAACTTTTACAATTATAACCTGAAGTTATGAAATAAGAACAAGAAATGAAAGAAGAATAAACTACACAATATTTATAGTGGAAAATACATTAGGGTAAAAAACCACTTTGAATCTAAAACTTTATTAGCTACTTGGGAAACTTTTTTAGAGCTACTTGACTCTAGGAAGCACCAACACCCTGTTTTAGAGACACCTATCTCAAGGAACACCAATCCCTTATATCCTAAGCACCAAATTCAAAATTTAAGAAGCACCAAATTCTAACATGAAAAAATTGAGTTACAAATAGGAGAATCATCTTTGTTACAATATAAATCATGAATCAAGAATTCAACTTCTAGTTGAAAACATTAACCAAGATTTATTTATTTTCTTATCTCTCTTATTGATTCTTTTACATCAAAAAATTATACTAAATTATACAAGCCTTCTCAACATGGATTTATCAAATCATGAAATTTTTAATCATGCTTAACTCAATACATCTGAAATGCTATACTTCTTGAGATATAAATAACATGTTTCCCTTCAAATAATTAAAGATCCAAATGTATATTCATGTGTCATATAAGCATATGATTTAAGGCTGATATAAACCATTAAAATATTAGTTAATAAACCATTCTCAAACTTTTATATACTCCTGCAACCATTATTCAATCATAAATATCAAATTTGAAAGAAATGTTTATACCATTCAATTTGATGTCTTGTAGACTACATAGAATCCTTTTGGTCTAATTAGAACATCTTCCAACTCCTTAAAAACCTGCAAGACCACATGTACCAATGTTTAAAGGAATGAATCCCCTCTTTATAAATATATTTTTTCATTATCCAATAGCACATTAAACTTCCCAAAACTCCTTTAGACCAAAACATTTATAACTATCAAAATTGCCAAAAAATATCTTGGTTGAAATCACTTTTCTCTCTCCACCACATATGTATGAAAAAACTGACTCCTACCCATTTACGATCTGTCTATTAATTTTCCATAAAGGTTTAATGATTATTTTATTGTTTAAAATTAGTATATGAAAATCTAATTAGACCATCACTAGGTAGTTATGAAATTATAACTGATTTAACACTCATAATCAACATTAAGTGTTATATACTTAACACTTTATCAACCACCTCAAGAATGATATAATCAATGTATTAGTATATTAATAACATGATTTTAACCACCTCTTGATCACTTTAATCAGCTTCCATAAGATCACTAAATTTACATCTTGTGTACCATTATTAGAACTGTACCTTGTGTACCACCATAACTGACTGAGAGATCTGAGATGTCTTACATCAATGACAAAACCAAAGACCAAATTACCAAAATTTCAATAGTCCCACTCCCATTTATTGATTGAAAATATCTTGAGCCATTGTTTCCACACTACTAGAGGATAATCATCATGTACTTTCAGAAGGATGAGCCATTCTTTGGTGCAGGGGCATTCATTTTTTACCATCTTCCTATCACTTCTAGGTTCATTACTTATAGAGATCGGATTGTTTTTTGATATGTTTCTCTTTTGTAACTCAACCCCGAGTCAAGGTTTGAACTCTAGTGTTTGATCAGACTTATGCCTAAAATCTTTAAAAGGAAATCTTGTACATTCTTTTGAGGATCATCTCTCTATGTTCTTTTGCATAATTCTTCTCTTTAACTATAACTTTCCTTGCCTAATTCAACAATTTTTTTTACCCATTCTTGAATCCAAACATCTTGTGCAATATTTTCCTTCTTATTTGGATGTATTTCATCATCTGAAGCATAGTATGATTATGTTAATTTTTGGTTGGTCAATCCTATTTAGTGAATATTTATAATCCTAGTAGGTTTGTATTGATTTTTTTAACCTTCATACTAAGAAAAGTTAGATAAGTATAGGGAGTAGTGTGTTATTAACCTTATGTGTGCATAGTGTATTAACCTTTCCCTTTACAAGGTGACTCGATAATTTCCTTTCTCTTACTAAGCTATGAGGTGGGATTTATTTCTAAAGTTGACCAAATAGAGCCTTACTACCATCCTATGATCCTTAACCTCAACAAGGATATCACTTTGACATCAACAAACATTTCTATACTTCTAGTCAGACATACATAGCCCTAGTAGACTTTCTTGTGTCACCTAAATTTGCATACTTATTGTATTTAAATTTTTTTATTTTTCTTTCTTTTATCTCTGCATTTCATCTTCAAATATCTTGTAAATTTGAAAATGAAGTTATTTCCCCAAGTTAGATGCCAAAGTGGTAGAAAACAATCCTTGATTTTTTACTTAGAAAACAATCATAAATACATCATGTCAACTTTCTCTAGGTAATTAATGTGAGTCTTGTGATAATATTTCACCAGATGATATGATTTAACATGAAATGAAAAATATTCATGGAACCTATTTCAAAAATAGAGTCAATAAGATGAGGATATAAAAAAATGATTTTGCATTTTAAGTTAGAAATAAATGCATTTACTCTTCTATAGAAATTGAGGAGTACAAAACCTGCTTCAACCATAGTATTAAGTAGCAAAAATGGGAAAACCAATCAAGAAAAAGGAAAATAACTTCTATTTGGAAAATAATTCCTCTACTTTAGGATAGTATATAAATACAACCTCACCAAAGAAAAGTAAAGGCTCAGGAAATGTGGAATGGCCACCACTTCTATAAGAAGAGACATTATTGTCATAAGTTGGCACACTTTTATGGTAATTATTGTAAGTCTTAGGTGTGGGTCATGGGTATCACTAGTTAGAGAATCATGGACATACCTATTAGAATTACCACCACTAGGCCCTAGAATCTCTTTCTAGGTCAAATTACTAACAGTAGGTTGATACATATGATAGGTACTAACATTGAGCAAGTTCTTTCCATAGTAAAATGAGTGTTGGGAAAGGATTTTATAGATAGAAAATATTTCTATAGGGTCATTGTTGATATTTCCTCTAGGTTTGTTGGGTCTCTATTGGATTTAGGTGACCTTAGGGAGACTATTTAACATCTCGCCCATGGGATATTTGGAAGAGATTACTACAAGGGTTTAGAAGATGCTCTAGGAGCTATACGTTATGGGGTTGGGTTGTCACTAGAAATATACTTAAGGAATTTTATTGAAAGGGGAACTGAGGTTCCATGGGTGCAATTGGTTTCTTATTTTTGCACTAGAATGCTCATAGTGTATAGGTTCTATGCTTGACATGGAGCTTATTTTCTAAAGAAAATTGCCAACTTTGATGCTAACATTGAACAAGAGTGGTTGGAATAATTTCATCTCTAGGTTATTTATGTTAGGAATAGTCCCAAGAGATAACTGAGAGGGGGGGTGAATCAGTTATCTACAAGATTCAATTCTTTATCCAATAAAGTATAAAAGAACATTAAGCATAAACACAATATGAGAACACTTAAAAAAACACCACAATTTTGGTTATGGGGAAACCCAAATAGGTAAAAACCCCAGTGGGAATTAGCACCCACTATAAACTGCACTAGAGTATAATGATCCCTATTAGAAGATCTTACAACCTTGTTAGGAGTTGATCTTTATGATATATTAAGTATAGTGACCTGGTCAAAGGTCAGACCCTGTTATGAGTCCTTTACAATTAACCTTGTTAGGGGTGAGGACACACTGTGAGGGAGCACACTGCTCAAAGGGGTGAAGGCTCTAACCTTTTGCTTAATAGATACACACTATATTTGGATCTTGGTGAACTGTGAGTTATACTTGCTATCTGGATTAGTTCCAATGAATAGCATAGACTCTCTTCTTTGTCACATAGACCTTCTACTTATGGATTAATACTTCACACCTTCTGCTCTGCTCTTTTCTTTCAACTATCTACCATACTTAGCAATCACAACTGACCGACTATAAGTATCTTTCTCCAAATGATATAATCAAGTAGGCCTATTAGAACTTCCTTGAAATCATATTAGAGAAACAATATAATTCTCCAACAATATTTCCAATGGCTATATTAAGCACGCAACACTAATTAGGACCGTGCAACTCCATATGAGTAGACATGTCACTTCACATAGTCGACTTCACCAAATTAACGGATACTTTTCATGCTGAAATATGTTACATGATCTTAACCAAACATTCTTAACTCTTCTCCAAACATGAATCCAAACATGCATATCAAAATGATAGGCTCAACTACTACAACAATATAAACAATGTCAGCTCCATTAGATAAACTCAGGAAACTGTAACTAGCAATTGGAAACAACATAACTCAACCTGTACTACACAAATGACTCTACGTCCATGAACATAGCTTTAATAACATGTCTACAACATAAATATAAACACACAAGGCTCCATCACAACCATACTAAAAATCACATACAGAACTCTTCGTGGGACCTGTTAAGAACACTATTGATATAAATAATTATATTACTATCTTCACTCAGAATCAACCTTTGCATCTATGATATCATGTTGATAATATATCTATACAACATATGCTCAAGGCTCTCTCCGTCGGTCTTTCAATGAAAAACATATAGTCAACACTGGCTTGCTGGCAAATCTCCACCAATCTTCCCCTTTGGCATTGATCGAAACATATGGAATAAAAAAAACCACCAATCCAAATGTACAATTATTTTATAACACTCTCCATTTCCTCAAAAAAACTCCCCCAAGGATGAATTCTCCATCTACTACTGAATGCTCTAAATATCAACTGCTATATCTCCTTATTGTATACTCCCCCTTACTTCATGTTCATCAACTGTATATACACCCCCTAACTATTTTGTTTTTCATGACTATATACTCACTCCCCCTTTGACATAAATGGAAAAGGGCTCCAAAATAAATAAGCACCAGTACTACTCCTAAAGTAGAGTAGTCAACTTGATGTAGGAGCATCTCGGGTCCTTGGCAATCCTATATCACCAAAAACATATTTGAGTTTATTTGTGTTTCTTGGTTCCTGCTTTGACTGAGTTAGTTCAGTGTTGCTCAGTTTTCCTTTGTTTTCTATTTTTGGTTGGTTATCTCTCTCATGCTTAGTAATTTCCCTGGTGCTCCGTGATGCTTGCCTGGCACTCGGTTGGCTTTGGTTACTAACAGGTTTCTTTTGAGTTTCTCTTGAGGCTGACTTGTGCTTTAATTATGGGTCATAGATTTATTGCTAGCATCCATCATTGGGAAGTGTGTGGTCCCAGATCTGACCATTCCTTCCATTGATTATGGATCTGAAGGCTGACTCAATTCAGTAGCCTCTTGTATAAATGTAGTTGTTTGGTTAGAGTTTAGGGAGTCAGTTTGAGAGGAAGTTTGGTAGAAGATAGAAGATAGAAGATAGAAGATAGAATATTAGAGATTATTTTCATATCCTCGCATGTTTGAGGACTTCTATATTTCATTATAATACCTAGCTGAAACCATGAAAGCCTTACAACCTGACATGTATGAATCAATTTGAAGATAATATATATAAACGATCTTGCTTTCTCTCTCTCTCCACTGTGTTGTTTCTTTCACATGTTGTTGAGCAAGGTGGTTTAGGTTAGGGTGTTCCATTTCTTGGCCCCTCCTACCCTCTCTAGCATCACAACCATTCATTAGTCATCGAGGACTGATGCACTCTTGCAAACTCTAATCAGATCCAAGGAAGGGAATTACTCCTAGCTTCTCCCTGAGATAATCAAATGTATCCTTTGGTAAAGGCTTTGTGAATATTTTTTCTAGCTATTCTTTTGTGCTCACATAATCCAATTTTACTTCTTTCTCTACAACTTTCTCACTTAGGAAGTGATATTTTATCTCAATTAGTTTTTTCTTTGCATGCATCATAGGGTTCTTTGACATATTGTGCTAGAAAGTAAAGTCCACCAAGATAACTGAGAGGGGGGGGGGGTGAATCAGTTATCAAATAATTATAACTTTTATCATCTTCAACAACATTAAACCATATAAGAAATATAATTACAAACCATAGAAAGATATTCATACACAATAACACAATGACACAAGATATGTTGAAGACAGAAGGACCCACTACCCAAACAACTTCAGGGTAAGATCACTAAACACACTGTCCAAATAATCTTTGCATTACTCAATAGAATAATATGTTACCTCTTCTCTAACTATGCCAAACTACACTCACTATTACATCAGATATCAATTTTAGATCTTTGTACTTCACATGTCTTCCTTCACAAATTCTCTTTCTTACTTAGCTCTTTTCTTCACTTCATGCATACAGCATCACAACCGCTGCTACCATATCATAATTACAAAATTTCTCATTACAACCACATGCTACTTCTCAATAACAAGGAAATACATTCCTTCCTTTATACCACGCAAATAATTACAAATGAGTTGGCATACAATTACAAAATAAAAGTTTCCACACGCTACACCAAAATTACACAAAATTGTTAGCTTCCAAATACAATAAATCTTCACTCGTGTGAACTCAAAGTCTATGCTATCATCCACATCACTATCAATGTGTCTCCAACTTCCCTTTAACTACACAAAACTAGATTTCATCCTGATTAGGAGATATCATCCGATTTCCACAAACCGCTACTTAGGATCACTTCCTGAACATTGCTTCCACCAAAATGATCATAACTTCCATGAATCAATGAATTACTATCTGTACTCTTAACCATAGACATATAACATATCAAAGATTATAACCTCAACATTGCATAGCTCCAATTGCAATAACCCATGTGTGCTAATCCAAACTCTATCTGCTTCTCTGTAAGTCTTCAGTAAATTAATGTGTTGACATCAATGAAAATCATAGTCATGAATGTAACAACAGCTGCTATAGAATATCTACCAAACATTTAGCATTCATTCCTAACAATCTCCCCCATTGGCATTGATGGAAACATAGATGAAAAATATCCAATGTTCCAAAAATCCAATACTGCAACACTGCTTCTTCAAATCCTCTTCATTAATCAAATCTTGCTTCGTTATCCTATTTAGTTCTCTCCAACAGATGTCTCATATTGTTTTTCATGCATACTTCTCCCCCATTGACATCAATGATAGAAATTCCCTCACTAAGTCAACAACAACTCAATGTCAAAAGACACTTTTTAGAAAATAAATTTACTAGAGTCCTCATGACTCAGCTCAGATACACATACTCCCCCATAGAGGAAGTACCAACATCTATTCTAGAAGAAAGATAAGGTTCATATACCACTGGACGGATGCAACCAACTACATCACTTCTCAAAAGTAGGTTGGGGCATAACCCCAAGCATACCTCTCAGATAATCAAATGTATCCTTAGGCAAAGGCTTTGTGAATATATCTGCTATCTGCTCCTTTGTACTCATGTACTCAAGCTTGACTTCTTTTTCAGAAAATTTCTCTCTTACAACATGATACTTAATCTCTATATGCTTTGTCTTAGAATGTAATGCAAGATTCTTAGACATACTAACTGTACTAGTGTTATCACAATGTATAAAAATAGGTTGAAATAATCAGTATAGCCACATAAAGTAAAATCATCAGAATTCTCATACCATAATCCATAATCCATTGTTCCTTTCAGATATCTCAGTATCCTCTTTACTGCTGCATAATGTGATTCTCTAGGTTCTGCTTGAAATCTTGCTACAATCCCCACTGAATGTGCTATATCAGGTCTTGTATGTGTCAAGTACTGCAATCCTCCAATCATAGATCTGTACTTTTTCTGCTCAACTGTTGGTGTCTCATCTTTGCTAGATAACTTATGTCTGGTTACCATAGGTGTTCCAATAGGTTTAGAATCTTCCATTCCAAATCTTTTCAATATGTCATTCAAATACTTAGTCAGACTTACAAATATACCTTCCTTTCTTTGTGTTATCTGTAATCCCAAAAAATATTTCATTTCTCCAATCATGCTCATCTCAAATTCAGTCTTCATTTCATCTGCAAATTTGTCACTAGCTTCATCTTCTCCTCCAAAGATAATATCATCAACAAATATAACTATAACCAACAAACCATTCTCAATTTCTTTTGTGTATAAGTTACTATCTTTTGTTCCTTTTATAAATCCCAATTTAAATAAATACTTATCCAATCTTGCATACCAGGTTCTAGGTGCTTGTTTTAATCCATATAAAGCTTTCTTTAACTTACATACCATATCTCCTTCTTGTGTCAAAGGAAAACCTTCAGGCTGCTCAATGTAGACTTCTTCTTCCAATTCACCATTCAAAAATGCTGACTTCACATCCATCTGATACACTCTAAATTTCTTGTAAGTTGCATGTGCTAGAAACATTCTTACTACTTCAAGTCTGGCCACAGGTGCAAAATTTTCTTCATAGTCAATTCCTTCTTGTTGTGAATATCCTTTACATACCAATCTTCCTTTGTTTCTTATCACTTCTCCTTGTTCATTCATCTTGTTTCTAAATACCCACTTTGGTCCAATCACATTCTTGTCTTTAGGTCTAGGGACCAATTCCCATGTCTTATTTTTTTCAATCTGCTCTAGTTCTTCTTTCATAGCATTAATCCAATGTTCATCTTCACAAGCTTCATTAGTAGTCTTAGGTTCAATTTGAGAAATCAAACATAAGTGTACCTTATTTCAAGTCAAAACTCCTCTATCTTAACTTCCAATAACTTGCTCAACAGGGTGATGTCTTGAAGTATACCTATTAGGTGTCATAGTTACTAATCTTGTTCCGACTGTAGATTCTTCTCTGCTTTCTTCTCTATTTTCTTCTCTATTTTCTTCAGTATGACTTTCATTTAGCAAATCACTGTTAGTTTCAAAAAATAATTCTGCATTTTCAATGTTAGGTTGAGGGTGTGCTTCTCCATTAGATTCATAATCAAGCATTCTTTCCTGAATTTTAAACTTCTCATCAACTTTTACATTTGCACTTTCAACAATAGTCTTAGTTCTTTTGTTATAACATCTATATGCTTTGCTTTTTAAAGAATATCTAAGAAAAATTCCTTCATCACTTCTAGGATCAAACTTTCCTATATCATCATCTCTCTTTATATAACATTTACTTCCAAAAATTCTAAAATACTTAACTAAGGGTGTATGTCCAAACCATAATTCATAAGGTGTCTTCTTTGTATCTACTCTGATTTGTACTCTGTTCATAGTGTATACTGTTGTGTTCACTGCTTCTCTCCAAAAAGTCTTAGCCAAATCATTTTCAAACAACATAGCTCTTACTGCTTCAGTTATTGACCTGTTCCTTCTTTCTACAATACCATTTTGTTCTGGTGTTCTAGGGGCTAAAAGTTGTCTCTTAATACCATTCATTTCACAAAAGGTGTTAAACTCTCTAGATGTAAATTCACCACCTCTATCAGATCTTAGACACTTAATCTTCATTCCAGATTCATTCTCAATTTTTCTTTTCATGATCTTAAATTTATCAAATGCTTCAGATTTTTCTTTCAAAAATGCAATCCACATCATTCTTGTAAAATCATCAACAAGAATCATAAAATACCTTTCTCCATAGAATCCTCTAGTCCTAGTAGGACCACTCAAGTCTGTATGAACAATCTCTAGCTTCTCTGTCGATGTGAACCTCTTGTTGGGAAATGAACTCCTTTTCTACTTTGCCATCATACATTCTTTGCAAATCATGTTAGTAGGTTTCATAATTCTAGGTAAATCTCTTACCGCAAGTGTAGTGCTCACCTTGACAATATTATCAAAGTTTATATGACAAAACCTTTTATGCCATAACCAACTATCATCAATCCTAGTTATCAAACATGTCATCTCAGTAGGATTCAACTGAAATACATTACCTCTGGTTCTAGATCCTTTTCCAATCAGATTTCCATCTTTATCTTTTATCACACAAGTTTTTTCATAAAACCAAACTTGATAACCCTTATCAGCCAATTGTCCAACGCTTAGTAGATTATGTCTCAGTCCATCAACAAAGTAAACATCATCAGTGTTAGTCTTTCCATCAAGAGTAATAGATCCTATACCCTTAATCAAACAAGGTGCATTATTACCAACCCTAACAATTCCTCCATCATAATTATCTAACTTAACAAACTTTCTTTTATCTCCAGTCATATGATGTGAATAACCACTATCTATAATCCAATCAGATTTCTTTTCAACTTGTGAAACTAATGCTTTTTCTTCGCTTTTACCAGATTCAGAACTTTCTTCTTTAATTGCTACAAATCTAATTTCCTCAAAGTTATCATTATCACTGTCACTTGAATGTTTTTCAATTCCTGCTTCAAGATCTTCATCATTTGTATAATAACATTGTTTAGATCTTTTAGGCTTAAAGTTGCTTCTATACTTCTTAACTTTTTTAGGACATTTAGATGCAAAATGACCATATTCTTGACAAGTCCAACATTTAAATATTTTCTTACCATCTGGTTCTCTTTTTACAAGTAATGCAATACCTTCTTTAATCTTCTTATCTTCCTCAGATCTGCTACTGCTGGCATAATCTCCATTCACATTAGTACTTCTTGTAGGTCTAATGTTAAGAGCACTCAATGCTATTTCCATTCTAGGTAGCTCTCCTGATAATCTCAAGTTCATCTCTACTATTTCTAATCTTCCAAGAAGAGTCTCTCTTGAAAAGTTCGATGTACAAGGTATCACTTGTTCAATCATCTACGTTGTCTACTTGAATACTGGTGTCAAAGTTCTCTGAATTTTCCATATCACTTCATTCTCTATCTTATCACCTCCACAAGACTTTATTCCTATTACAATCTCAGACATCCTACCAATATAGCTTCTAATAGATTCATCTTCCATCATTCTGATATCTTCAAATGCACAAATCCAATTATGTAATCTAGCCTTCTTTGCATGTTCATCACCTTCAAAAGTAGAATGTAAAGCTTTCCAAATTGCATGAGATGTTTTCAAACATCTTACTTGACTATATTCATTCTCCAATAGTGCTGAAAAAAGTGCTTCTCTTGAAAGTATGTTACACATGAATAGATCTAGTTCATCTTTAGTTCCTACCTCTAGATTGTCTTCCTCAATGATAGTCTTCTCATTCTTTGTAATCAACCAATAACTTGGTCCTAAACACAATAGATGTGTCTTCATATTTTATTTCTAGCTATCAAAATTTACTCCATCAAACTTAGGGCTTTCTTTTCTGAAATTCACCATGGATCTCCTTAAGTTGTTAAACTTTTCTTTCAAGGACCTGCTGCTTTGATACCAATTGTTAGAAAGTAAAGATCCCCAAGATAACTAAGAGGGGGGGGGGGGGGGGGGGGGGGGGGTGAATCGGTTATCAGATAATTTATCCATTCAATTGCTTTAAACAATTTAATCAATGTACTGATCAACCATAGAAAGATAATCATACACAATTGCACAATAACACAAGATATGTTGACTAGGGAACCTCTTGAAAAGAGTAAACCCTAGTGGGAGTGATGCCCACAAAATGATGCACTAATATGAAAGTTCCTTGTTAGAGGATGGACCCTGTTAGGAGTCTTATGAAATACATTCAGTACATATAAATCCCTGTTAGGAGATTTTGAATCCCTGTTAAAAGATTCTAACCCAGTTAAGAGTTTATGGAAGACAGAAGGACCCACTGCCCAAACAGCTTCAAGGCAAGATCTCTGAACCCACTGTCCAAAAGATCTTAGAATTATTCAATAGAATAATATGAAATATATTACCTCCTTCACACTATGCCAAAACTGCACTCTCTGTTACATAAGATCACATTTCTAGATCTCTGTACTCACAAATCTTCCTTCATCACTGAATTAGCTCTTTTCTTCACTTCATGCATATATTTGCATCTCAATCTTCATAGTACACATTACAAAAAGGAAAAAATTCTTTCTTATATACCAAACTCAAATAATTACAAATGAGTCGGTCCTTAATTACAAAATAATAAATTCTACACGCTACACACAGAATTCACATAAAACTGTCAACTTCCAGATACTGTAACTTTCTCCAAACATATCCTCAAAGTTTGCACTATGAACCACATAATCATTAATGAGTCTCCAACATCCCTTTAATTGTGCAAAATTAGATTCCATCCTAGCTAAGAGATATCCTCTAATTTCTGAACATCGCTTCACAGAGACACTGTCTAAACATTGCTTTCTCCAAAATGCTCATAACTCTCACAAATGAATGAATTTATTTTTGCACTGTTAACCATAGGTTAATAACACACCAAAGAACATGCCATCAACTACACAAAATCCAATCTACAATACAACATGTGCACAAAAGAAAACTGTACCTACTTTCCTGCTAATATCCAGAATATCACTGTGTTGACATCAATGACAATCCAAGTCATGAATGCAACAAAAAATACTACAAAATGACTGCCAAAATACTTTGCATTCATTCCTAACAAATCTATCCTGGTTAAAGGACTTTAGGCCTTGTTAGAAGCCTTAACCCTGTTAGGAGTTAGATTACAAAACCTGATCACCAGCTGAGCTCACTGCCCAAATAGGTAATACAAAATGTTTCTAACTATAGTATGGTACTACTTACAACTTTGCATCAATAGCCTTTTCTACTATCACAATATACAACTATCACAAGTTATCTTTTCTTTCTTTTTACACATCACATATATATTTTCATTACATTTCAAGTATGCCTAATATATGAGTTATTAGAGCTAATAAATTTACATGGTCGGCTTCCAAAATATTTATCCAAGAGTAAACATCTAGGATTTCATCCCTTCATAATGTTAAGTCATTATTTTGACAAGCAAAAATAATCCCTTAACTCTTTCGCTAATACTGTCTCCAAAACTGTTTTGTCTGCAAAAACTATCTTCGGTAAACTTTGAATAACTTTGTCCGTACTGCTCCAAACTTTATGCACACTAAGATGGGGTATCCTCATACTCTATAGAAGCTTTAGTTAACTATGCAAACAAAAATATTTCTCCAGTGGACGTCGCCAACTAAATCTTCATCGGGTGCTCTGTCAGGATCACTATATCCATACTTAGACAATTTCTTCCTTCAACTTGCCATACTTGCATTCCAGATTCTGTGCTCTCAATAGAGATCATATGTTTCCATAATGATAACATCTATGCATCCACATTAGCCAAATTTCCAACAATCTCCCCCTTTGTCATTGGTGGAAAACTATGGGAAAATTGGCTAAGTGTGCAAACAAAACTTCAAAGTATTTACACAAAATTGTGGCCAAAAGTTATACAACACATATACAATATTTTAATCCATAGAATAGCTCCCCCTATGAGTATCCTTCCTCAACATATATTCAATTTTCTGTTATCTCTCCCCCTTTGACAACAATGACAAAGATAGGGTGTACAAAAATTTCAAAAAAAAACTTAATACTTTGTTATCAGCTATTGCAAAGTCGGTAGGCTTACAACACAGTCACCAAACTCTGACTTCCATGATTCAAAATATTTCTCCCATATCTTCCTGATGGATTCAACAACATTGAGTAGAGTACTCAATCTGTATGGTGCTGTCTGACAAGCTTGCAGGCAATTGAAGCTAAACTTCTGAAAAGATGTCTTTGTTGAAAGATACTGCTCAATTTGGTCTTCAACAATTGAGGTCTTGATTGAGATATGCTCTCTCAAGATGTTAATCCTAATAATCTTTCTATTCTTCTCCTCTGCTAACATTTTGATTTCATCATTTAACTTCCTTATGTTCTTCTCTACAGAACTTATCTGTACATTTGGGCTTGACAAGGTGTTTGTTTCAGCTGTAATTGCATCTATCTTCTCTCTAATCTTCTTATCTTCTTCAACTATTAGGATTTCTAATTTTGTGCATTGTATATACAAACTCTTTCCAGTCTCAAAATGTTTCCTCAAATTCTTTATGCATACATCCAAATTACCAATATCATTTCGAATATTTACACTTAAATTTTGTTGCATTTCTGCTTCAAAGTCTTCCTGAACTTTTATTCTAGCAACATCCTTTAAGTTAGAAAATTCAGAGTCAAAAGAGTTTATTACTATTTTAGCTTTCTCAAGTGGATCCGATTCAAATACCTTAGTGCTGATCACACTCTCAAGTTTCTCTGTCAAAACTCTAACTTTGCCTTCAAGGTCCTTCACCTTCTTATTCTTTCCAATAATTTTATTAAGAGATGTGATGAACTCAAGCTGATCATCATCTTCAACTTCTTTTCCAAGGTTTTCAAATATTGAACCAATTTGTCTCTTCTTACTGTCAGGTGCACTAGGGGTAGTGACCTCTGTCAAAATTTGTTTACCTTTAATTGTCTGTTCTGCTAGAACTGATTCTGATACTGCTGGTGCTTCCACTGCCTCTGTATCCTTTTCTGATTCTGTAATCTTCTCTTGCTCTTCTAAAGCCAAATTGTCAACAATGTTTCCTAGATCATGAAATACTGCATCATCTGACTCTAGTGTCACTTTGGTTCCTTTAATGTCCATTGATTCTTTGCCAATATTGATATGTGAAGAAGATGGGACTTCTTCAATACCAACTTCCTCTACATGCGGTTCCTCTGATTGCTTCTGCTGAGGGTCTGATTCAACATGCTTTCCTGCAACTATATCTACAATAACTTGCATTACTTGTTCCTCTATCTCTTTATGTACTTCCTCCTTTTTGCCTCCCATTATAAGGATTGTTCTTCTCTTAGTTCTCAATAAAGTTCCAAGAGACTTCAAGAATTTCTTCAAATGATCTTCATCCTCAACTTCACAGAACTGTCTGATTACATGTTCTCTCATCTTTATGTCCTCTTCTTGTGCTCTCTATTTTCTATTCACAAGTCTGTTATACAAATCTTCTGGGATCTTACCATGAATAGTGCTAAGTTTCTTATCTATCACAATCATATGTGTAATCATTGCATTTTCAAAATTCAATCTGTCAAATGATCCATATAGATCATAGAATTTATTTAGCTTAGTGAAGTCTCCATGCTTCAATATATCTTCATTAACTCTTTCAATTCTTGGTTTCCAAGTTTTCTTCTTGATTGAAACTTCATCATCATCTTTAATTGCTACTACATTTCTAGGTACAGGTGGTACAATCACTTTCTGTCTCTTGTCGGGTCTTGTTGCACTCACTTTTACTCTTTTGCTAGGAATAGGAGAAAAAGATTTATCTCCTTCATCTTTCTCAAGTACTTCAACTTTTACCTTTACTACAATAGGATCAACAGGATCTGCACTAGATGCCTCAGGTGGAATTACAAGATTTTCACTTTGCTTCAAGCCTTCTGTTGTCTTCTTAGCTATGTCAAACTCATGACTTGACATACCTGATTCTTTCAGTATTTTCTTCATAGTAGATTCAACTCTCTTACTAGATTTCTTCTTTTCTCTCAAACTTATTTTAGAGTTGAAATTCTCTTCATAGGTTCCAAACCTATTTGCATGACCATCCAACTCACACTTTAACATTCTATTCACATATCCTACTATTTCTACTTCAGATACTTCATAGCCAAGAGGGTCTATGAATTCCATTCTAGGCTCAACTGCTTCAATGTAGGTGAAATCAGTGTCTACCATAAAACAAATGTCATCTTTATGCTTTTCAACTAAGGATTGAGGAATCCTTGATTTGTTCTTAACAATATTCTGAAAAGTCTTCAATACAAGCTTAACACCATCATTGACTTTATCAAAAAGGTGCTTCATGTAGATTGAGTTTATTCTTTCCATTGTGTTCACATTGTCACTCCAATCAACTGTGTAAGGAAATCTTCTCAAAATATGGAAAAACATATAGGTTATCAGAGATGAAAACCTAAACTGTGTGTACTTAGCCTTCTTAATCTTTTCTAAGTTCTCAAATAACTGAATTTTCAAAATTTCACATAGGTCTACTTGTTTCTTCTCAATACACATAAGATAAGCTACATGAACCATTCCTACAGCCATGTCATCTTCCCTTAAACTACCATAGAATTTAGTTGTTAGGATCTTGCAAAGGTACCTAACATCATTTTGCTTAATCTTACTTATCACAATTCCTCTACCATTATAACTAGATCTAGTGTTGTCTAAAACAATCTTTCTCATGTTCTTTTCATTTAGTGGAATCTCTCCAACTTTTGATAATCCAGTAACATCATAATTAGGTTGGCAATTATATCAATAACTCTATCCTCCATCCAGAATTTCCCATTGTGGATTCTACTTAAAATGATCTTGGTACATTCCTCATCATTAAATTCATACTTCATGGAATATTTGATAATTTCATTGTTCTCTAGGTGCCCATAAGCTGGTTTAACTGACATGTCTTGATTATACAATTTCTTGTAATCATCACTAAAATCTACATCTCCCAAAGTTTCAATCTTGCAACCTAAATATCCTTTAACATTCTCAATGTGCAATACTCTGTCTGGTACGGATGATAGTGCTAGTCTGTTATCAATTTTAGCTAGTTCTACTAGTTCTTTCTTAATCTTAGGTCTATTCTTATCCTTAACATTATGAACCATAGAAATATCCATCTTATCAACTGATTAAAGATTAAAAAATACCTCAACTTTGCAAATCTAGGGTTTCGGTATGATCGACGCTGCAAACTGCTTCCAAACTTCTTCAAATCATCCTCAACTCACTTTTTCTTCTTTCAAATCTCTTTTCAATCACTTTGTAATTGTGATAACTTTGATTTTGACCTTATAACACTTCACATTAACTCGATCTGACATCGCATTCATTCATTTTGCTGCTAAAACTTTAAAAAGCTGATTCTGCAAATCTGCAACCATAAAACTTTTTGTAACCTCGCAAAACACAATATTTTCTTTTGTGCACTTAACCATAGCATTAGTACAATATAATAAACCTATATCTAACTGTGCAAAACTTAACTCATTCAAATTCCTAATCTACACTAATCCTAAGTCCTAAACTATAGAAACTTACATAATTTAAGTACTTAAGGAAGGGTCAGGTAAAGATTCATCCTTACCATTAGTTACATTACCTTCCTAACTGATTTCAATGCTGAATATACCTCCTTGATCTGTGCCCTTATCAAATTTTACTTCATCTTTATTGCTACAACAACCTTTCTCTTTGTTTCCTGCATTTTCATTCCTTCTTGCATTGTTCCTAGGGTTAGGGTTATGATGATAACCTCCATTGTTCATTCTGCAAACTCTTGCTGAGTGTCCAAACTTGTTGCATATCTGACAAATGATTCCATTGTTTCCAAATCTCTGTCCTTGCTGGTTAATCTATGACCTGCAATTTCTAGCAATATGTCCTACTTTGTTGCATCTAAAACATACTACTACTTTTCTTTGATTCATTTCTTCAATAGATTTCTTATTTGCATTGTTAGTATTCCCAATCATTCTATCATAATTATTCAAAATTACTTTAGGTCTTCTACATTCGTTAGCTCTATGTCCAAAACTATGACAATTATAACAATGTCCATTAAGAGGTTTAAATTGCTTACCTGTGCAATCTCTCTTCATGTGTCCAATAGTATTACAAGAAAAACATCTACCTTTGAATTCTCTTTGCATACCTTTAGATGATTCTTCCTATTTTGATTCTTCTTGCTTTGATTCTTCTTTCTCTCTAGGTGGTTCTTCTTTAGGTGGATCTTCCAATGTGTTCTCATCTAGCTTTATTTCCTCCACACTTTTAGATGTCTTCAGATCTGGCTTCTTACTTTCAAGGATTGTTCTAAACATACTAAATCCAAATCCAGTCCTATCAAAGAATGGTTCTTCAAAAGAAATTTATTTTCCAGTCTTATCACTATTTGAATATAGCCTTTCAAGTTGTTGTTTAGATTGAGTTAATTCACCTTTCACAATTTTATTATACTTCTCAAGTTCCACATATTGCACTTTTACTTTTTCAGATTCAGATGTTTCCTTTTCAAGTCTTGATCTCAGATCTTCATTCTCAATTTTCAATTTTTCATTATCAGATCTCAAATTTCCATCTTTCATACTAAGTTTCAGATTTACTATCTTCAGTTCATGCTTAAGGATCTCATTTTCTTTTTCTAATTCATCACAATCTTCAACAAGAATATCAGATTTCTTTTCAGATTTTAGACCTTCAATCTTACCTTTTAATTTGTCAATAGCATTCTTTACATCCTCATATTTTCTTCTTAAGGATTTTCTTTCATCAGTAAGCATATCAATCTATTCAAGAGCTTCTTCAAGATTCTTCTAAAGTTGATCCATATCCATAGAGATCTTACTCAAGCTGCTAAGTTTTCCTTGAATGTTCCTTCTCTGAGTAACTGTGCTCTGATACCAATTGTTAGAAATAGGAAATACTGAGAGGGGGGGGTGAATCAGTATTTCACAAAATTTTTATTTTTCCCACTTATGGATATAACAGATTACTTTAGTGCATACAAAGATTATCAAGTTGATTAACAAACATAGCAGTAAATAGAAAGAACTCATAACACATGATATGTTCTCAAGGAAAGCCTGGCCAAGGGAAAACCCCAGTGGGGATGGTACCCACAAAGATCACTAATCAAAAGTATCTTGTTAGGGATATTGGACCCTATTAGGATTCAATTTACAATATATAGTAGATCTATCCTGGTTAAAGGACTTTAGGCCTTGTTAGATGCCTTAACCCTGTTAGGAGTTAGATTACAAAACCTGATCACCAGTTGAGCTCACTGCCCAAATAGGTAATGCAAAATGTTTCTGACTATAGTATGGTACTACTTACAACTTTGCATCAATAGCCTTTTCTGCTATCACAATATACAACTATCACATGTTATCTTTTCTTTCTTTTTACACATCACATATATATTTTCATTACATTTCAAGTATGCCTAATATATGAGTTATTAGAGCTAATAACTTTACATGGTCAGCTTCCAAAATATTTATCCAAGAGTAAACATCTAGGATGTCATCCCTTCATAATGTTAAGTCATTATTTTGACAAGCAAAAATAATCCCTTAACTCTTTCGCTAATACTGTCTCCAAAACTGTTCTGTTTGCAAAAACTGTCTTTGGTAAACTTTGAATAACTTTGTCCGTACTGCTCCAAACTTTATGTGCACTAAGATGGGGTATCCTCATACTCTGTAGAAGCTTTAGTTAACTATGAAAACAAAAATATTTCTCTAGTGGACGTCGCCAACTAAATCTTCATCGGGTGCTCTGTCAGGATCACTGTATCCATACTTGCATTCTAGATTTTGTGCTCTCAATAGAGATCATATGTTTCCATAATGAAAACATCTATGTATCTACATTAGCCAAATTGCCAACAAGGTTTAGGATGAGCTTCTTCGTCAGATTCATAATCAAGCATTCTTTCCTAAATTTTGAACTTTTCATCAACTTTAACATTTGCGCTTTCAACAATAGTCTTAGTTCTTTTATTGAAACATCTATATGCTTTTCTTTTCAAAGAATATCCAAGAAATATACCTTCATCACTCCTAGGATCAAACTTTCCAATATCATGATTTCTCCTTATATAACATTTGCTTCCAAAAATTCTATAATACTTAACTGAGGGTGCATGTCCAAACCATAATTCATAAGGTGTCTTGTCTGTGTCTGCTTTGATTTGTACTCTATTCATTGTATATACTGCTATGTTCACTACTTCTCTCCAGAATGTCTTTGCCAAATTATTTTCAAACAACATAGCTCTTGTTGCTTCAATCACTGATCTGTTCCTTCTTTCTACAATGCCATTTTGTTCAGGTGTTCTAGGGGCTGAATACTATCTTTTAATGCCATTTTCTTCACAAAAGGTGTTAAACTCTCTACAAGTAAATTCTCCACCTCTATTAGATCTTAAACATTTAATCTTCATTCGAGATTCATTCTCAACTTTATTCTGAACAAGCACTATCTATAATCCAATCAGCTTTCTTTTCAACTTGAGAAACTAAGTCTTTTTCTTCCTTAACATCAGATTCAAGATTTTCTTCTTTTATTGCTACAAATCCTATGTCATCATTATTTTTAGTATCACTTTCACTTAAAGTTCTTTCTATACTAGCTACAATATCTTCATCGTTAGCATAATAACATTCCTTAGATCTTCTAGGTTTGAAATTTCTTCTATACTTTTTAACTCTCTTAGGAAATTTAGATACAAAATGACCATATTCTTGACAAGTCCAACATTTAAATATTTTCTTGTTGTCTGGTTCTCTTTTCACAAGCAAGGAAATACCTTCTTCAATCTTCTTGTCTTCTTCATTTCTAGATCTATTGTTGCTAGCATAATCTCCACTCACACTGATGCTTCTTGACAAACTAGGGTGAACACTAAGAGCACTGAATGCTATCTCCAGTCTAGGTAAGTCCCCTGATAATCTTAGGTTCATTTCTGTTGCTTCCAATCTTCCAACAAGAGTCTCTCTTGTAAATTTTGTTGTACAAGGTATCACTTTTTCAATCATCTGTGTTGTCTGCTTAAATACAGGAGTCAATGTCCTCAGAATTTTCCATATCACTTCATTCTCTATCTTTGTTCCTCCATAAGATTGTATACCTGTAATGATCTCTGACATTCTACCAATATAACTTCTAATAGATTCTGTAGACACCTAAAAATCCTTTAGAAAATAAAGTATTTTTATTTTTTGAAAAATCCTTGATGACATCATCATTTATTAATTAATTATTTAATTAATTTATTTATTTATTTTTATGCCATTAAATCCTTTTATCTTAATTAAAAATATTTAATTAAGAAATCCCTCCCAAAAATGTTTAAATCTTATTTAAACATTATCTCCTTATTTATTAATTATTTAATTAATAAATTGACCAAAAATCCCAAAATAAATTATTTATTTATTTTTTGCCCAAAACCTTGCCAATTTCCTAAAGACCACTAACCTCTTCCAAAATCTTATAATCCTTCTTTAATTTTGATTAAAGGCTAATCCCATCCTTTCTAACCCTAATCTCAACTCAAAATATTTAATTAAGATTAAATATTTAATTTTCATATTTATTAAATATATTTTAATAAATATTCCCAAAACCAAAAGCCTTTGGAATGAATAAACATTTATTCCATAAAACCTAAGAAAACTCTAGACTCTTCTAGAAACTTCTCAACCCAACCTCTTCACCCATCCTAATCCTAATCCTACCCCTAAACATTTGCACAATCCTAACCAAGCTTAAGACTTTCCTAAACCAACGCAAAGTCTCCCCTTCCAAATATCTCAACCACAAAACATTCAATGCATCCACAAAGTCATCAAAGTCCCTTAAAGGATCATTCAATGCTCTTACAAGCACTTATGAGGGGAGTTATGAGCTTTGAGCCCCCTTTGTTGACTCATCTTTACCCTTCCCTTCATCCACTCACCTTGTGACATGTGTCACCTCCTGATTGGTTGTAGACTAGCACAATCCATGTGCTCCCCTTTGAATGAATCTTGGCCTCTCTTAAGGATTTCAATCTTGGCCACTCATTATTCCTTCCCAAATCCTATAAATACCCCTCCTTTCAAGAGCAAATCAATTAGCTTAACTTTCATTCTCATGCATTGTTATCATGCCCTTTTATTTCTAGACTAGCACAAATCATTCTAATTTAGTTTACTTTCAAGCATTTTAGCTCATCATAGCTTAGTAATAATGGATTAACATAGTTTTTATTGTTGTTTTGCATAGCATAGCATCATATCACATCTCTATTTGGTCTAAAATCAATCTTACCATAATCACACTTGCATTGAATCTCCATTTCAGCATCATTTGGATCCTTGAGGCCTTAGGGGAAAATCAGGTGTTCTATACCTATTTTGTGCCATTTATGAGGTTTTCATGGATCTCAATCCATCTTAAAATGCATTAGAGTATGCTCCAAGTGCCTAGAGAGCACACCCACATCCCTCTTATCAGAGAAAATCAAACAGTGCTTGGGTGCAACTGTTTAGGCTCAATCTGAGGTGGCTAGCTTAGAGTTTCCTTGTTTTTGTTTTGATTGTATGCTAGATTAAACTCTTAACGTTTGATTGATTTGAGCCTTTCAAAATAGATAACAGGATCCTCAAAAGCCTAGTCTACATTCTGGCACGCCCGGTGGGACTCAAACCACAATCAGCTTGATCAAATCACACTTTTTCACTCTCGGTGTAACAGAAAATGAAAGAAATGTCACCTGCAAGAAATGAATTCATGCCTCCAGCTACTTCAGTCACACCTACAAGCAGTCAAATCACACCTATGAGCTCTGAAACGACACCTACAAACTGACAATTTTTCACCATCAGCAATTTCTTTTCTATCTTATTTCTTATTCTGTCGCCTTCGCATAAAGAAATTATGCCTCTGTATAAAGAAATCATGCCTCTGTATAAAGAAATCACGCCTTTGCAAAAAGAAATCATGTGTATGAAAAGAGAAATCACGTGTTTGCAAAAAGAAATCACACGTTTGCATAAAGAAATCATGCGTTTGCATAAAGAAATCACGCATTTGTAGAAAGAAATCATGCATTTATAGAAAGAAATCACGCATTTGCAAAAAGAAATCACACGTATGAAAAAAGAAATCACGCGTTTGCAAAAAGAAATTATGCATATGCATAAAAAGATCACGCGTATGCATATTTTGGTCATGTTTAGGCATATTTAAATGCCGCCTGTCAGTTTTTTGGTGTCACTTCTGCATTTTCCAGTGTCACGTATAAGCTGGACAATGTCTCTATGACTGTGTTTTTTCTCTTAATTTATTCTCAGATTCATAACAGCAAAGGTCAAACAAATCTTGAATGAAATTAAGGGAAAAGAACTTAGGTCCTAAAAGTCATTTTCATTTTGAAAATCAAACGCAATCTTGAATGATCTAAATTGGAAAGAATAAGCATCCCTATTCCTTCTTTGAATTTCAGTTCAAACAAAATCTTGAATGATCTAAGGATAAAACAAAGCTCTTTTCAAAGTTCTTAAATTAACTCGCAAATCTCAATCTTGAATGCCCAAAAGGAAAGAACTTGCAAGCGCTCAAATCATTTACCTTTTGGAGAAAGAACAAATCAAACCTTAAGCACTTGTGTCTTCAAATTCAAAGTTCAAACAAACTTGATCAATTCGGGAAAAAGAACAACTTTCTTGATGTGCATCTAGGAGCTTTACATTTTTTGTATAACCTTGTTAAAGTAAGCAACATAGAACATTTGGACTCGGACAAGTTCACTTGTTCTACTTTTAGTGAGGCCTATCCAGGGAGAAAAGTGCTTCCTCCTTAGAGAATGACCTCAAACTGGTATCCCCCCTGGCCGGTATATAAATAAAGTGAAGGCAAAAAGTACTCACTTATATCTCCTAATCCACAGGCATCTTGTGCCAAATGCAAATGTCTGCGGAAAGGTAAATATTCCTCCCCCAGCATTGTTGGCTAGGCTCTTAAGTGAGTCACAGGCGTTTAGCATAACCAGGTATGGAGACTCCATGGAACTATTAAAAACCTAATAAAATAGAGGCTACCCTATCTACATCAGAAAGTATCAAAATCCTTGTGCAAGGACCGATCTAAGGGGTTTACCGGATCACCTCAAGATTACTCACTATTTGTATTCCCTTTTAGGGGGTACCAAGTTGTGGGCAAGCGATTTTGATACTCACCTTCCTTAGGTAGATCTACTTGAAGTGCATGATAGTCAAATACTCTGTGAAAACACTTGTTGGAACATACACTTTCAAAAGCTTTATCAGAGTCAGTCATCCTGCTTGTATCCCGCAAGGTTGCTTTGTCCCTTGCAAAGATTGATTTTTCAAAAATCTTTGTTGAAATCTATCCTTTGCCATTGGAAAACATCAAACTGATTTACAACTTGGTTCACGATACTCAGAACAGCCATGTCAGTCCAAATCCTCCCAAAATCCAAAAAATGTCCAAAACTTGCAGAATCTCAAATCATGGTCTTCCAATCATATCCAATCCAATCTTGTCATCCTTTCATCCTATCTTAGGTTAGCAGAGTCATCTTGGTCATCCCCCATCCCCTTGTATGTCTTCCTCTAGAGTTAGTCTTCTTCCAATCTTAAGCCAAATCCAATCCTAGTATGATCCTATCAGTCATCCCAATGTGAGTCTTAGTCTTCCAATCCATCTTCGTCCTTATCCAACTCATCCTCAAGTCAGCATGTCTCAAAACTATTATGATGAGTTTGGTTATTATGTCTCTCCCCTCAATCCATCCTATCCCAAAGACGATGAAAGCCTTGTAGATCACGATACATATTTTGAAAATCTTAGCAAGTTTTCTCCAAACATTCCCCAGCATCCAATCATTCCTCCAAAATATCCTATCATGCCTTCATGCTTATCCACTAGTACTCCCTTTCATGTCCTCAGCAAGGCAAATCCATTAGCTTATCCATCCACAACTTATCCCTATCTTAAACCTACACATCCTCCATATGCATCCTTCATACCTCCATCTCCTACTATGGTCATATCCCAATCACCACCATCCCCTCGAAACACTTTACGCTACTTCCCTTATCTAAAACCTCCATCCACTTATCCTCCAAAACCCTTTCAAAACCAAACACCAAGTCTTCCAATCCTTTTCCCCAATCCTCCATCCTATCTCAATCCACCATCTTCTATTCCAAACCACATTTCTATAAATCCCCTCCCACAAGTAGAGTGCATCCTTCAAATTGCTTCATATCCCATACCTCGATCCATCACCTCTACCTCTTTAGCACCATCATCCCCTCAAGAAAATTCAAAATCTTCCACCCCACCTTCATGTGAGGACCATCCAAGTCCCCCATCTTCTACACATTCTAATCCTTCACCTCCTCCAATCTGAAAGTCTCCAAGGAGTTTCACAAGGAAGCCAAAAACAAATCCCACTCCTAAAGTTGAAGAGCCAAGCCATCTCAAACCTTTACGTGAAACCATAATTGATGAGGCCCATCCATCACTCCCATCTGTTATCTATCTTCCATACATCCCACTCATTGATCCTCTTCCATCTCCTAGCATCATTGAGTCCCTTCCATCTGAAGTCTCCATCCAATGCCTACCAACATTACCTCTTCCTAGTATTATCCAAAGCATATCTAATGAGCCCCATGAGTTCACCCTTCTTCCTACCATCACAGCTGTAGAATCTTCCATCCTTTCATCCACCCCATCTAAAGAGTCCATCCATGCATCCCCCATCACTCTATCCGCACAAGTCCTACCATGTCAAGATCTTGTCCAAAAGCATGTTCAATTACTCGTAGAAGAAAATCAAGATCCAATCCCTTCACTTCCCCCATCACATTTTCTATTGCTTCCATCACCCCCAATCCAAAATCCTACAATCCCAATTCCTCCAATCCAAGATCCTATCATCCCAGATCCTCCATCTCAAGATCCGTTACTATCCCCCAATCCCAGTCAAAATCCCACCATCCTATCCTCTCCTCTTGAGGATCTTCCAATCCAAACTGCCCCACAACCATCACTCTATCCTCTTGGATCACTTACATTTGTCAAAGGCAGTCCTCTTGAAGCAGAAGCAATAAGTTCTATATCTTCCATCAGGGAAATAGAAACTAGATGTTTATCATATTCCCCAAGTCAGAAATATCCTTATTTGGATAAAATGCTCAAAAAATGGAATTATCAAGGCAAAGGCCTAGGCTCTCATGAACAAGGAAATTTGGAGCCTATCCAAGACAAGAAACATCCAAAGTTATGTGGAATTGGTCACACATCAGAAGAAGGCACTTCCTCCAAAAATGTTGGTACAACTAAAGCTAAATTCAAGCATCCTTCTAAACCCACCATCATATCTCCCAAAACATGCAATGCCATTCCTCCTCCTCCATCGTTACAACCAAAGACAACCTATCACATTCCTCCTTCATCCTCCAAATCCATTTTGGGTCCCTATGTCCCAAAATCTTCCAGCACATATCCTCTACATACCAAATCCTTTTTGGGACCTTACATCCCAAAATATCATCCCCCATCTTATCCTACTCAGACCTTCATCCAAAATCCAAGCATCCCTAGTCAAGATCAACAAAGGCACATTCCCACATATCCTATCTACCAATCTCCTTCCATCTCTCCATCTATATTTCCTCCATCCCGCACATCTCCTCATATTCACTCCAATGCTCCCCGCAATTTGGATGCCATATCCAATATGAATAAAGGGAAATATCCACACAAATTCAAAGATTGCCATGTCCAGTCTAAATGACATGCTCAAATAAAGCAAAATCCAATCAAGAAATCCAATGCATCCCAATGGCCACAAAGGCCCAGCAAAGCAAAAGCAAAATCTGATGCATACCAATGGCCACAAAGGCCCACCAAAGCTAAAGCAAAAATGATGTGGATCCCAAAGCAAAAAGATGTAATGCATCTACAAGAAACATCTGCAATGGCATCCAAAGTTGCTAATCCCCTAGCTACTCAGTCTTCTCCTCCATCTCCTAAATCTATTTTGGGTCCCAAAGATTTGAAATCTCCTAGCGTAAATCCTCCATCACATCCACCTCTATCTTCCATGTCCTATCCACTTCATCCACCTTCCCCACAACATGTGCCAATGTTGATCCTGACAACATCCCCCTATCATGATCACTTTCCATCCTTCCATCCAAACACTTTATACAACCATATTTCCCATCTCCCCCATCTCATCCATGCCTTTGCATAATCCATCCATCCTAGCGAAGTTGTACCAACATCTAGAGAAATCAGAAAGATAGCAACAAATTAGCAGGTTAGCAAAATCAGAAAGTCAACATCAAATCAGAAGGTAGTACCAAATCAGAGAATCAACAACAAGTTAGAAATCAATTAGTATATTAGTGAAAGATCAACACAAAGTCAGCAAAAAAATTAGAAAATCCATAAAAATTGGAAAAATCAAGAGAAAAGTATCCAAAAAAGAAAAGAGAAAAACATTCATCCTATGGTGAAAACTTGGCAATTCAAGCACCTTGGATAAGTACCATGATGAAAACCTGGCAAACAGGCATCATGCGTAGTTCCCCCCAATTCCTTTCTGTAGTTGGGGGCCATTCCCTTCTATCACCTCTTATCCAACATCTCCTCCATCCCATTTGTCTCTCACCTCCTTCATCCTCCTTTGGATCTTGATGACAAAACAAAGACTACCAGGTATACATGCTTTTGGGCACCTTCTTGGCATCCATCACACCTTTCGGCTACATATCCTCTATCTAATGCATTCATCCTAGCTTCCATATACCTTATCCTCTTGTTAGCATATCTTCCATCCAAGCATACCCCATGTCTCTGAAATACATAAACTATCCTAAGCAGGGGGCATCTTATTCCTTGGTAACATATTCCTTGGAGACTATCTTTCATCCAAAATCTTCCATCTCCCAAATCCTTAAGAAAATCCACCTTCCAATCTCACCAAGCATTCCTCTATCCAGATCCCTCAGTAGTTCCTCCAGCATTCCATCTTCCAATCCTCAAGCATTCTTCCATCCAAATCCAAATCTTCCTCCATCCAAATCTCCTATCAGTTCCATCATCCTCATCCTAAGCATTTCCTCCATCTTTCCATCACCTAGTATCTTCCCTTGTCATTGGTATCTAGCTATAGGCTAACCTCATTGTAATCCGATGCCATTCATCCCTATCCAAACATTCCTAGCAATCTTCTAGCTATCTTCCAATCCTATCCACATCCTCTAGCTATCCAACATCCAAGATCAAGCCAACCAATCCAATCACATCCTTAGTCTTGTAGCAGGCCTTGATCTCAATCCAATCATCATCATTGGGATATGTCTTTCCCAAATCCGTGTCATTTCAAGACACATCATCCATCACCAGTCCATCTTGGCCTTCTAGCCCAACTAGGGCATCATCTTGCATATCTTTGGAGTTTTAGCTTCATCCCTAGGTTCTTTGTACATCCTAATCTTGAGCTTCTATACATAGCCATTGTAAATGTCCTCGTGTCATGTTGTACATATCCTTGTCAGTCCTGCATCAGTAGCATTTGATTAGAACACTTTGTCCTACCCAGCCTCGCACTTCAGCAACATCAATTGTTGACTATCCTTGATCATCATGACCATCTTTGAACTGCATCATTTGCCAATTAGCAACACAACATTCTCCCCATCAGCATCGGGTCCGCACAAATGTAAGCATCTGTTCTATCTGACCTAAGCCTAATCACGGGTCCCCTCAGTTGTATCCTTCCTATCTGACCTAATCTTCCACCAAGCACACTAGGTCCATGTCGATGTATCCTTCCACACATTTAGACCAATCTTCCCACCATCAATCAAATCAAATCTCTCTCCCTGGCAAAGGTTGTCTTTTGGAGTTATCATTTTGACCTTGGATTTTGTCCTTTGGGTCTTGTTAATCTTTTATAGCTTCTCGTTGTTCTCTACTCAAAGTCACCACGATACTTTATATCATGGTGCGCTACGAATAAGGACAATCTGGGGCAAGGTCTTTTGATTTTTTGCTTCTGCCTGTGAGTCACTCGTGTGTTTGTGGTTTCTTCAGTATCATTTCCACCATGCCTCCTTTGGGTTTCATGTGTGATGCTGGGGCAACCCTGCATGTTTTTTTAGCGTCAGTCCTATGCAATGCTGGTGACAAGGCCTCGTGATCCCAGTATCCTTGGCAGGTCTCTAGCATTGCTATATTAAACTAGGTTGTGCTCTCCACATTTGCACTTGGAGCTTCCCCCAATCCCCTGCATCCTGCATCATATAGATTAATCTTGCATCTTGCATCTCTCATGTACCTGCATTTTTCATTCCATCTCATCTTACATTCACCCATCTTTTCTCTTGGAAGCTTGGTTATTTATCTCCCCTGCTTCCTTAGTCCTTCCTTCTTTGTTTCCTTTCGAGAAAATTCCACAACGTTTACTCCTTGCGTTATTTTCTCAAGGGGGCACAACCCCTTATTCCTCCAAATTCTAGCCTTGGGCATCTTATTTTCTTGTCTTTGAAGCCATGCCACTTGCGGCATCGCATCAAAGAGGGGCAAAATGTAGACACCTAAAAATCTTTTAGAAAATAAAGTATTTTTATTTTTTGAAAAATCCTTGATGACATCATCATTAATTAATTAATTAATTATTTAATTAATTTATTTATTTTTATGCCATTAAATCCTTTTATCTTAATTAAAAATATTTAATTAAGAAATCCCTCCCAAAAATGTTTAAATCTTATTTAAACATTATTTCCTTATTTATTAATTATTTAATTAATAAATTGACCAAAAATCCCAAAATAAATTATTTATTTATTTTTTGCCCAAAACCTTGCCAATTTCCTAAAGACCACTAACCTCTTCCAAAATCTTATAATCCTTCTTTAATTTTGATTAAAGGCTAATCCCATCCTTTCTAACCCTAATCTCAACTCAAAATATTTAATTAAGATTAAATATTTAATTTTCATATTTATTAAATATATTTTAATAAATATTCCCAAAACCAAAAGCCTTTGGAATGAATAAACATTTATTCCATAAAACCTAAGAAAACTCTAGACTCTTCTAGAAACTTCTCAACCCAACCTCTTCACCCATCCTAATCCTAATCCTACCCCTAAACATTTGCACAATCCTAACCAAGCTTAAGACTTTCCTAAACCAACGCAAAGTCTCCCCTTCCAAATATCTCAACCACAAAACATTCAATGCATCCACAAAGTCATCAAAGTCCATTAAAGGCTCATTCAATGCTCTTACAAGCACTTATGAGGGGAGTTATGAGCTTTGAGCCCCCTTTGTTGACTCATCTTTACCCTTCCCTTCATCCACTCACCTTGTGACATGTGTCACCTCCTGATTGGCTGTAGACTAGCACAATCCATGTGCTCCCCTTTGAATGAATCTTGGCCTCTCTTAAGGATTTCAATCCTGGCCACTCATTCTTCCTTCCCAAATCCTATAAATACCCCTCCTTTCAAGAGCAAATCAATTAGCTTAACTTTCATTCTCATGCATTATTATCATGCCCTTTTATTTCTAGACTTAGCACAAATCATTCTAATTTAGTTTACTTTCAAGCATTTTAGCTCATCATAGCTTAGTAATAATGGATTAACATAGTTTTTATTGTTGTTTTGCATAGCATAGCATCATATCACATCTCTATTTGGTCTAAAATCAATCTTACCATAATCACACTTGCATTGAATCTCCATTTCAACATCATTTGGATCCTTGAGGCCTTAGGGGAAAATCAGGTGTTCTATACCTATTTTGTGCCATTTATGAGGTTTTCATGGATCTCAATCCATCCTAAAATGCATTAGAGTATGCTCCAAGTGCTTAGAGAGCACACCCACATCCCTCTTATCAGAGCAAATCAAACAGTGCTTGGGTGCACCTGTTTAGGCTCAATCTGAGGTGGCTAGCTTAGAGTTTCCTTATTTTTGTTTTGATTGTATGCTAGATTAATCTCTTAACGTTTGATTGATTTGAGCCTTTCAAAATAGATAACAGGATCCTCAAAAGCCTAGTCTATAGATTCATCTTCCAACATTCTTATATCTTCAAATGCACATATCCAATTATGTAATCTAACTCTTTTTGTATGTTCATCACCTTCAAAAGTACAGTGTAAAGCATTCCAAATTTCATGAGATTTTTTCAAATATTTTACCTAACTGTACTCATTCTCTGGAAGTGCTATCAAAAGTGTTTCTCTTGCAAGTATGTTACACATGAGTAGATCTCTCTCTTCCGTAGTGCATGTTTCAAGATTGTCCTCTTCAATGATATTCTTATTATTCTTTGTAATCAACCAATAACCTGGTCCTAAACATAATAGGTGCGTCTTCATCTTTCCTTTACAACTATCAAAATTTACTCCATCAAACTTAGGGCTTTCTTTCCTAAAATTCACCATGGATTTCTTTAAGTTGTTAAACTTCTTTTTCAAGGACCTATTGCTCAGATACCAATTGTTAGAAAGTAAAGTCCACCAAGATAACTGAGAGGAGGGGGGGGGTGAATCAATTATAAGATAATTATAAGTTTTATCATCTTCAACAACATTAAACCATATAAGCAATATAATTACCAACCATAGAAAGATATTCATACACAATAACACAAGATATGTTGACTAGGGAACCTCTTGATCAAAGAGTAAACCCTGGTGGGAATGATGCCCACAAAAGATGCACTAATATGAATATTCCTTGTGAGAGGATGGACTCTGTTAGGAGTCTTATGAAATATATTCAGTACATATGAATCCCTATTAGGAGATTTTGAATCCCTTTTAAAAGATTCTAACCCTGTTAAGAGTTATGGAAGACAGAAGGACCCACTGCCCAAACAGCTTTAGGGTAAGATCACTGAACACACTATCCAAATAATCTTTTCATTACTCAATAGAATAATATGTTACCTCTTCTTTGACTATACCAAACCGCACTCACTATTACATCAGATCTCAATTTCAAATCTCTTTACTTCGCATGTCTTCCTTCACAAATTCGCTTTCATACTTAGCTCTTTTCTTCACTTCATGCATATAGCATCACAAATGCTGCTATCATATCATAATTACACACTTTCACACTACAACCACATGCTACTTCTCAATAACAAGGAAATACATTCCTTCCTTTATACCACACTCAAATAATTACAAATGAGTCGGCATACAATTACAAAATAAAAATTTCCACATGCTACACCAAAATTACACAAAACTGTCAGCTTCCAAATACAATAAATCTTCACTTGTGTGACCTCAAAGTCTATGCTATCATCCACATCACTATCAATGTGTTTCCAACTTCCCTTTAACTACACAAAACTAGATTCCATCCCGATTAGGAAATATCATCCGATTTCCACAACCCGCTACTCAGGATCACTACCTGAACACTGCTTCCACCAAAATGATAATAACTTCCATGAATCAATGAATTACTATCTGTTCTCTTAACCATAGACATATGACATATCGAAGAGTATAACCTCAATATCACATAGCTTCAACTACAATAATCGACATGGGCTAATCCAAACTCTGTTTGCTTCTCTGCAAGTCTTTGATAAATCACTGTGTTGACATCAATGACAATCATAGTCATGAATACAACAAAAACTACTATAGAATTTCTGCCAAACATTTAGCATTCATTCCTAACATATTGATAGTGCTAGTGTTATCACAATGAATAACAATAGGATAATCAATCTAAATTGCAAAATCTTTTATCATCTGCTTGATCCAAACAATTGTAGAACAATTTAATGTTGTTGCTACATACTCTACTTCTATTGTGGATTGAGAAATACAATTTTCCTTCTTTCTTGTCCAAGTAATAATTCTATCTTTAAGAAATATAGCTCCTCCTGAGATACTCTTTCTATCATCCATGCAACCTGCCTAATCTGCATTTGTATACACATGAAGTTCTACATTTTCTAAATTAGGATACCATAAACCATAGTCTATAGTTCCTTTCAAATATATGAATATCCTCTATAGTTTCAATGAATATCCTCCTTACTTCCATAAGAGGATATTTCAATAGAGAGAGGGTTGTATACTTTTAAGATAAACTTGGTATGATGGAGAATGAAGTCTTAGATGAAAAGGAGTTTCAATATCTATGATCTATTATCTTGTATGTTATTGCATTCTTCTCCTTGAGAGAGAAGTCTAAGGTGAAAGCCCTTGTTTCCACCCTTTGGGATGATCCGTGATGGATCTACCCTCTTAGATGAGTCAAGGTGGATTTCATTTGTGTAACTTCAGGACTTATGGGCCCTCTTGTGAACATTGGAGAAAGGTGATGAATTTTTGATAATGAACACTTGTATTTGATGTTACAAGGTGACGATCTTGTAATGGAGATTCCTTATGATAGACTTTTGATATGTCTGTGCACATACCATAATAGGGTTATATGTAAGAGGAATGTAATGTTCTAAAATTTACTATATCCTTATATCATGATCTAAAGTGATATGAAAATCAGGTATCATGATCTAAGGTGATCCCTCATATTATGATCTAAGGTAATATGTAAAATTAGGTATCACGTGTTACATGTTAGGTGATATGTAAAACTAGGTATCACATGTCAGGTGATTCCTCATATTTCATGTTAGGTAATATGTAAAATTGGGTATCACATGTTAGGTGATTCCTCGTATCACATGTTAGGTGATATGTAAAACTGGGTATCACATGTTAGGTGATTCCTCATATCACATGTTAGGTGATATGTAAAACTAGGTATCACATGTCAGGTGATTCCTCATATCACATGTTAGGTGATATGTAAAACTGGGTATCACATGTCAGGTGATTCCTCATATCACATGTTCAGTGATATGTAAAACTAGGTATCACATGTTAGATGATATATATAAAGATGGGTATCATGTATTAGGTGATTCCTCATCTCATGAGTTATGTGATACTTATCATCATGTGTTATTTGATATCTTCTTTCACGAGATATGTGAGATTTCTTATCACAAGAAATGTGATATATGATTTTATCTTCCCTAGCTAAGAGAGAGTGTTGATGTATGTAGCATCAGTGAGATAAACAAAATTGATTATATAATTATTATGAGAATAGATTTATTATATATACATATATATATTAATATATTTAATAATTTATATTATATTATATTATATATATATATATATATATATATATATATATATATATATATGAAGTTAATCTTTTGTTTATTATAATGGTTATATAGTTAAATTAATAAATTAGATTAATGAATAGACATGTCCCATGAAGGGACATGTCTCTTCTTGTCTTTACCATGTATATATTCAAGAGATCGATGCATTTGGAAAACACATACTTTTATGGCAGTGCTATTACATTTGCAGCAATCTTAAACTTAACATGCATCTTAATCTTTCTTTGCATGCATCATAGGGTTCTTTGACATATTGATAGTGCTAGTGTTATCACAATGAATAACAATAGGATAATCAATCTGAATTCCAAAATCTTTTATCATCTGCTTGATCTAAACAATTGTAGAACAATTTAATGCTGTTGCTACATACTCTACTTCTGTTGTGGACTGAGAAATACAATTTTTCTTCTTTCTTGTCCAAGTAACAAGTCTATCTCCAAGAAATACTGCTCCTCCTGAGGTACTCTTTCTATCATCCATGCAACTTGCCCAATCTACATCTATATACACATGAAGTTCTACATTTTCTAAATTAGGATACCATAAACCATAGTCTATAGTTCCTTTCAAATATCTAAATATCCTCTTTACTGCCATAAGATGACTTTGTTGCAATAGAGAGAAGGTTCTTTACCAAGAATATCCTCTTTGCTGCAAATCTTACAACTATACCAACTACATTAGAAATATTAGGTCTAGATTGAGTAAGATATATGAGTTTACCAATCATAGACTTATATAAGGTTATGTCTACTACTATAGAATCATCTTCTTTTGAAAGCTTTCATCCTATTATCATAGGGGTACTTACTAGCTTGCAATCATCCATCCTGAACTTCTTCAATATCTCTTTCACATACTTAGACTGATTAATGAAAATACCTTTGTCTATCTGTTGCACATGTAGTCCCAAAAAGTACTTGTGTAATGTCCCTACCAAGGAACCCATAAGGAATCAGGTCTATGACCTAAAATTACAACTAAAATTTTTATTTTCTAACATTCTAACTTATAATCATTACCATTTACAAGTACATTCCTTAAGGTTCCCTTAATGAATTCATTTACCATTATCAAGCAATGCATTTTATTACTTAATCTAATGCAATTCTATTTTCATTTCAACTTCAATTTACATTGATATATTGCTTTCATTTCTCATCAAAACCAATAACATTAATGAGATAATTGCATTCATTTTCTTTACCTAATTTGCATAAATATTCACTTTTAGAAATGAATCAAAAGCCCATCATTTATCTAATACACTAGATACATATTTCTTTCCTCTTTCATTTGTTTTCTCCTTAACCTTATCTATACACTATCATCACATTAACTTTCTATTAAAAGTCCTTACTTTCCATTTTCATTTCAAGGATCCAAATAGAAAGAGTGTAAAGTACTTAACCATCTATTTCTAACCAATATAACCCATTCACTGAATCATCTTTATCACAAGTTTAACTATCACAAATTATCATCTATAACCTTGCATATAACTAGTTAAGAATTGAGATTAAAACCTAGTTTAAATAACCTTACATCATACACATTGAACTTAGACATTTAATAACATTAGGAAAGAATTACATCATAATACTACTTTCAAGAACATACATGTTTCCTTTCCCTTATTATTTCACCTGGAGATACCCTTCAACCCTTAGCATATATTTTCACTATTCCACATATCAAAATGAGTTTCCTTTCAGAAGTTTTCATCTATAAGTTCTTTGCAAAAGCTTACATAGAATAATTACTTTTAATTCCATTTAAAAACTCAAGAGAGATAGGGTAGGAATTACTTAAACATAATCCATGCCTAATTTACCAATATTGAATCCCCTTTTAAAATTCCTAAAACTACCCTTCCCAAATACATAAATTCTTTCTTACAACTTCAACATAATTACAATTACAGTTGTTGCACATGGCCTGAAGGCATACAAAAAGATAATTACATCAAGTTTCCCAAAGGCTTACATTACATCTTTACACCTTGATTTCAAAAGATAGAGATACATGATACAAGATAGGATAACTTCATCACTGCACAAATTAGAATCCAGGCCATGACACGAACCATGAACAATACCTTGAAAGAGATTTGCCACCCAACCATGTGAAACTGGTAAAGTTCCACCCCCTGTGCTAGAAGATAGAACCAAGGTACTCTCAAGACCCTAAGGAAATCTAAGTCTCAAGAACCAATAAATCCAAGACTCAAAAGAACAAGAACAAAGCACATAAAATATCATCATACTATAACACCGAGGTGAAGGTTCTAGGAGACCACCTAAGTGAGTGTCATCACACAACCTATGTATTGGGATCCACCCTAGCAACCATGTAACCCTGGTCCCCCCTTTATGAATAGGGATCCACCCTGACAATTATCCTTGGTCCCAGTACTCCAATTAGGTCTGTGTGGCTATTATTATGTTTTCTTTCATTATCTTTTGAATCCCCCCTTCCCAGGTTAATTTTTAAGGTTATCACTTTTTAAAAACCCACCCATAGGATCATCTAGAAACCACTTTAGGGTTCCAACACCTATGGTGAGCCACTCACTTAAGGTTCCTAGTCCCTTACCCCATCACAAGCTAAAGATACAAGATAACATTTCCAAGTCCTGATTCTTAGGTTTAGGAAACTCCCCTACGCACTCAAGCCCTCAGAGCGAGTCCTAACCTTAACCATATACATAATAGGAACCATTGGAAGAATTTTTATCACAAGACACCTTAAATAATATCATATGACTTTCCACATTCATAAATACAACTTTCCATGACTTATTTGTAGGTCTAGGGAACCCTCTCGTGCACATAGGCCATCGAGACGAGTACTAGCCTCATAAACTAAGCTCAAGTATATGCCAAGTGCAGAAACACCACATGTAACACCATATAACATATAAAACACAAATAATGGACATGCATAGGTGATACAAATTTCCACATGCGTTAACACATCATTATCATAAACTTAAAGCAATAAAATAAACATTAAGAAAGGTACAAAGATGCAGACATAGACCAGGATCAAGGTTGGAAGATACAGACCAAACCCCAAGATAAAAAGGTACCCAACATTGAAATCCATGACTCCAAAGTTTACAAAATAGGTCCAAATAGAACATAAAATTAATATAAATTATAAACTAGTAAAGATTGATGGGGAAATGACTAATTCTAGAAACATATATATGACTGTCATAAAAATATAGTCTTGGTGTGGTAAGCATAACTTTTTTTTGAACTGTTGGATTTTCCTAATTTTCACATATGTTAGATAAAACCTAATTGCACACATTTTCACCAGAGATATTTTCATAATAATGTCCAATTCAAAATTTATTCACAACGCAATATGGGTATAGGAAAATAAACCAGAATACTTTGTCTATTTCCAGTTAACATATTACAAATCATTTCACAAAATAGAATTTGCAGACCATATGAACAATATAAATATTTAATAACACACACATATACATAGATAAATATGCCAAATCATAATTATATAATCAATCATAGACTTTTAGGAAAGATTTTTCCATTAAAACTATACAAACATTTATAGAATTACTTCGTGGAAACACAATAGAAATACACAGAAGATAAGACATTTATATTTTCTTTTTAATACACAGTAAAAAATCGCATGCCAATATAATATCATATCCTACACAAACACATTCATACACACATAGGAAGAATGAATATTCTTCCCAGTTTAGACCCTACCTGGGTCCTACGGAGAATCCTCTTCCCTTGGCTGGAGACTCTCTACAAGCCTTCAAGCCTTGAGTAGATAGTCTCCTAGAAAGCTTCCTCTATAAATCAAACTCTAGCAATGCACACATACTTGTCTTCACCAAACAAAGAATCTCAAACTCACATAAAAAATCCAATAAATTTCTGGCAAAATCAATGCAGAATAATTCAAAAATCTTCCCAAAAACTCCCCTTCTAAATCACAAAAATGCAAATATTTATCCTCCAACTATGTGGTTGGAGGAGTTGCTTTACGGGAAGCAACTTCTCCAACTTCCATAGTTGGTTGAAAAATCAAACTAATTATTCCTGTAAGCACTTAACAAAATTTTTAATAAATTTAATTAAAATAGCTTAAAAAGAAAACCATAACAAGAAAGTCAAACAAACAAATTTCAAGGAAAACACATAGCACACATGGAAACCAACTAGCCTAACTTCTAGGAGGTCTCGAGTTCAATTCCCTCCTAGATAGCTATTTTTACTACAAAGAGCATTTCTTATTATTATTATTTTTACTTTTTATTTAACACACTTTATTTAATTCACTTTATTTAATTATTATAAATAACATACCATTTACACAATCAATAAAACATACAAATATTATTATTTATATAAGCATGGGTATATGCATGTGCACCCACATATACACATACCTATTTAACATACAATCAATTATAGCATAATTATAGAATAAATACTATATATATAAATAAGGTTAATTCTAAATCCTAACATAATCTCAAAAAAACATCAAATCAAAAAACCACAACATAAAGTGCATTTCAAATCCCCCAACTTGGGTAAGGTCCTAAACGGAAATCTAGGTCCACAAGGTAACCTTGAGAGTAATCATGGTAATATCTCCACACAACAACAGTTTGAGGATTTTGAAGGCATGCTCAGACCTGTGTAGCTAGGTGGAGTCAATGTCTGGTACTTGTATCCTGCAACACCAACCGACATGCATACATATATATATATATATATATATATATATATATATATATATATATATATATATATATATATATATATATATATATATATATATATATATATATATATATATATATATATAGACAGTGGAAAACAAGGAAGGAGAGTGTGACATCATGTGGACCTCTTATAGGAGTAACTATGAATGCCTCCCCTCATCCTACACTCACATCAGATAGTGACATCAAAAAAGCATAAATGGATTAGTGTGATTAGTACCAGAATAATCTGTATCCCAAATTAATGTAAATCATCTATTGACTTTCACAACCTAGTTTAACCATAAGGCATGTACTCATAATGTCCATTACAAAATCAAGATAAACAAATCATACAATTCTCAATATAGAAATCATGTATAATCTCGAGTATAACAAGTAACATCATTAGAGTAAGTAACACATCTAACCTTTTAATCAATCACACTAAGATAAACATAAACATTAATAATGAGTATATCACAAAGAATCATATAGATCTATTAGGTGATCCATAGTATTAAGGTCCTAACATATCACTAACACATAGGAAGATAAAAAGGAACATACTTATGCAATATTATTAAAATATGAAGTTATAGTGACTAGGAAGCAACCATCTCAAGAAAGATTATTCTCTTATAAAATAACCATGGAAACACATATAATGCTTTCTAATTTCTAGTGAACATAACCAAAACTTGATAGGGTTGGAGGGGCATTACAACTTGATAGGTACACTCATGCTCATTTCAAATTTGCTCTGCATCTCTTTAGAAAATTCTGCATTAAGCTTGTCATTACCACCAAAAATTATGTCATCAACAAAAATAGAAACTAATAATAATCCATCAAGTGTCTCTCTTATGAATAAGTTACAATCCATTGCTCCTTTGTTGAATCCAATCTTTGTTAAGTAACCATCTAGCCTTTCATACCATGCTCTAGGGGCTTGCTTAAGTCCATAGAGGGCTTTCTTTAGTCTGCATACCATATCAGGTTTATCTGATAAAGTAAATCCTTCAGACTACTCTATATATACTTCTTCCTTCAACTCTCCATTCAGGAATGCTGACTTGACATCCATTTGATATACTTTAAAGTATTTGAATGTTGCATAGGCTAGAAATAACTTTATGGCTTCCAATCTTCTTGCAAGGGAAAATGTATTAGAATAATCAATTCCTTCTCTTTGCGCATATCCTTTTCATAATATAGACACCTAAATTTGATTACATCATTTAGTAATTTTATTTAGTCTTCTCCTAGGCATTTTATTAATTAAATATTATTATTTAATTAATTTATGTCATCCCCTAGTTAATTAATTTAATTAATTGACTATAGTCCAATTAATTATCTAAATGACAAACCTATAGTTTGATAATTAATTAAATCCCTATTCTTCTATTAATTTAAATGGATACACTTATCTAAATAAATTAATTCATAAACCCCTTTTTCCTCCCATTTGGAATTAAATAAAATATTTAATTCTAAATCCTATTTAATTAGCTAAAAACCCATGCTTAGCTAATCTAACCCTCCACTCATTCTCTCTCCTCCCATCACATCCTCCTAATCCTCCATTGACCCTATAATCCAAGCCTAATCACCCCTCAAACATTTGAACAATCTTAATCCAAGATTAAGAAATGCTAAACCATCTCAAGTCAATTGTCATGTCAACATCACCACATCCTCCAATGCTAAATCATAAAGCCTCTTACACATCGCTTACACACTTGTCCCTCTTCACACCTTCCAAAGAGGTCACATTCCTCAAGGATTTAGCCTCTCCTCTCATCCTCCCCCATTGTGACACTTTTCACAATGCTATGCATTTGAGAAAGCACAATCCATGTGCTCTCTCTTGGATGCATCTCCACCCTTCCTCAAGTTTGCATCTTGACTATCCATTTATCCTCCATTTTCCTTTATATTGAGCCTCTTCCTCCTTTATTTTCATCCACCATTGAAGAAAAGTTATTATGCCCATTTCTCTCTTGAAGCTTGAAGCATAGTTTATGAGCACACATCCAATCTTTGGACAAATCCTCTACATCTTGGAGGTTTTTCTTGAAAGTTTTGCATTTCTTTTGAGTATTTTGCTTTCATTTTGTAGGTCTAATCTTAAAGGTTCTCTTTTCTTTGTTTTGTTGAATGCTAGCTTAGTTTGGTATTCTTAGTCATTACATTTTAGGTCTTACATTTTGGGACGCCTAGTGGGACCCACTTCAAGGGTCATTTCTCTTCATCTTTCTTATTTTTCTTTGCAAAACTAACCCAAATAATAAGGTTTTTTGTTGTTTGAGTGTGCTGCAAGGGCTTTTTGGGTATTTTTTAGGTTCAAGGCCAAAGAAGACACATTGTGTAGACATTCCTACCTTCAGATTTTACACAACATCAACATCTAAAAAATCCTCAGTTTTGTAGGAATGCTTGTACGGATGTGGGAACATTGATTTAGCCATGAGAATGCTTGTATGGCTTGTGGGAATGCACTCCTACAATTTAAAATTCTATTTTTCCTATCTTTTTCTGCTATTTGTTCTGACTTTACCAGTGACTGACTATACCCCTTTTGCAAGATCACATTCCCGCAACGCAGGAATGCACATTGACCAGGTGGGATTGCCTGTGTACTTTTTGTAAGCCGTATGACATTTTCTATTTTTTTTTTTAATTTTCTATCTTCATTCCTGCAACACAAGATCTCTATTTGATTGTTGCAGGAATGTTGTTTGACCTGGTGGGATTAACTGTTAACCCTTTTTAAGTCATATGACCCTATCATTTTTCTGAGGTTTCTACCTTCATTCCCGCAATGTGGGATCGACTGTTTACTTGCGGTAATGCTTGTTTGATTGAGGGAACACATCTACAGGTATCAAACCCTATTTCCATTTATGATTCTATCATTTTGATTTTTTTGACAGTTTGTGGGAATGCCTGTATGACTTTGCAGGAATGCAGTTTTTCTGCTGCAGGTTTGCAGGTCTTTGTGGGAATGCTGGTTAAATCTTTTAAAACAAAATTTACTCATTTTGTTTTGGTGCATTAAAAAGAATAGTGTATGCTCAAACAACACTTCATCATTTTGATTTGGGTTTAAAATCAACAAGGGTTAAAATTGAACAAGGCAAACATCACACTTCATTTTGTTGTTTAAAATCAATAAAACTCAATCTTGAATGCATAAGGGACAAAGAATCAATGCGATGAACACTTCATTTGGTGCCTAAAATTGATCAAACAAAGTCTTGAATGCTAAGAGGAGTGAAACTTTCCTTTTTTTTGCAAAGTAATCTCTATTTTCCAAGCATTGTCATTTACCTTTCAAAAAAGAACCTTGCATGCTAAACATGAGTGTTTGATGTTCTAGAATAGAAAACACTTAGTCTAAACTAGGTTCAATTTAGAATGAATACTTCTTGGCATGTTTGAAGGAGTGTTTTTCAACACTTAGAGATTTTCATTTTTGCATAAACCTTGTTAAAGTAAGTGACATGGAAGCAATCCACTTGTATCTGTATCCTCTCCCCTTGCCTTCATAGATCTTGGGTGAAGAGAAAGATCAAGTCCGATTGACAACACTTCTAGCGAGGCCTGTTTAGAGAGAAGCACTTCCTCTTTAGAGAATGACCTCAAACTGGTAATTCCTCGACCGGTATATAAATAAGGTGCTAAGAAAACTCTCACCTTATCCCCATAAGCTCAAGAAAGGCATGTTGATGGTAGCCCAAGGTAGGTGAATATCCCTATGATTTCAGCATGGTCAACTAGGCTCTTAGGTGAGTCACAAGCATACAAACTGATTAGGGGGACAACAAAAACCTTACTAGAAGTTGTTAATCAGAAGCCTACCTGATCTATTCCTAAAAGTATCATAATCTTTGTGCAAGGACCAACCCAAGTGGTTTCCTGGGTTGCCTGAAGATTACTCACCATATGTATTCCTCTTTTGGGATATCAAGCTGTGGGCAAAGGTTGTGATACTAGCCTGTCTTATAGGTAGGAATTGCTTGTATGTGTTCTCGAAAGTGATCAGACCTAGTGAAAACATCTGTTGAACATACACAAAATTGAAATTACAAAGTTCTTTTGCCAAGAGAGATCATCTGCCTATTTCCCACAAGATTGCCTTGTCTCTTGTGAGGACTATTTGTCAAGATAATACTCTGAAAGAAAAACCAATTTTGTTTGAAACCAAGCTAAGGTATACTTATCGTAGTCACTTCCTAGCTTGATCTGATCTAGTGTCATAAGAACAACTACCATTTTTATGAAGTATGACCAAGACTGTGAAACACAAGAAAGCTAAGTTACCCATCCCACATGCATATTGAGAGAAGAAAGTTGCAAAAAGAAAGCTCAAAGATCATCAACATATTGTCACTGCAGCCTGTGAAGAATAAAAGTACCAAAACCGATTGGATAACATACAATACAACACAAGAATTAAATAGTTTTCCTTTTGGATCCAAGTTGATTGCCTCTTTGTCAGATTAGAGAGTGAAGACTAGTAGGCACAATCTCCTCCTTTTTCAAAACTACGAAGTTGTCTCAGCATCCTTTCATTTTAGATAGTCCCATAGGAACATTTGCATCATCCTTTAGGTAGTCTCACCTAGAATCACCTCCTATCAAAATCCTAGAACCATCATCCAAAATCCCTAGCACATCCAAGGACTCACCTTGAGTTTTCCCAACCTAATCCTTAGAATCAAAATCTTAGCCACACCCTTTGACTAAGTATTGTCTGGGCTAGCTAGTACTTTCTCTTATGGACCTCATCATCTTGATCCAAAGAGTGGTTCACATTAGTAAGGATCTTGTCATCTAAAGATCACAAGTCTATCCAAGGATGACAAGCCCACATATTTTGATCCCACATCAGGAAAGGTAGCTCATCATGATCCCTTAGAGAAATCCACCATCAAAATCCTTCATCATCCACCATCCTACATCTAGGTTATCATCAACCTCATCCTGATCTAAAAATACCCATCCCTAGCATTGTTCTGATACATCTGCATTCTCCCTCATCTTAGGACTTTGCATTTTCATGCCTATTATGACATGATCAAAGAAAAGAAAAGGGATGGATTCCAACCAGGCCACTACTTCAGTAGACCCAAATGATTCCACAGGTGAAAAGGTGATGTATGACCCCTAGAAAAAAACAATTTAGAATGTATGGGAAGATCCTAGTGAGACACGTACCACCAACTCCATGGAGGCTTTCATGTACCTTCCAGGACATGTGCAAATGGTAAGTGTGATCATTGCAAAAAATTATCTTGCCATCTTGGCAAACTATGTGTAGGAGGGTACTCCCATTCCACCATAATTACATACCTTTGACCCCACAAAACCCCTCCACATCTCCACCAATGCTGATCCCTTTGTCATCCAACAAGTCCATGATCCAACCATGTAAGTATCCCACATAGCCTCAATGATCTCCCATCTCTTGCAACCTGGTGTAACCACCTAAAGTACACCCCAAAATGCACCTTTCTCCATTCTGGGTGCAACACCCCTGCCTACTTCCACACAAACACCACCCCCCATGCAGGCCACTACATAGACAATCCCTCCACCCTTCATAAGCCAAAACCCCACTTCAACACCCCTTCCATAAGGAGCAACACAAGCCACCACATCTACTTAATCCACACAAGTTCCTCCTCTCACATTTGTTTCCAGCATGTAGGCCCAACAATTCACCTTCACCATAGGAATGCCATCCATGATGTCCCAGAATCCTTCCCTTACCTCAAAAAATCCCATGTTTGTAGCAACCTCTACATCACATCACCCAGCAGGGTTTGACGCCACTTGGAGCCTTAGTCAAGTGCAAATGAATGCCATGGGCATACCTACACATGGCCAACTATAACAAACAACTTCTCAACAACAAACCCTCCCAAAGTAGTGCAACAACCACCTCCACCTTCTTTCGCTATCTTTTCCCACACTTACCAATTAGTTGTCTATGCCATCAATCACTTAGCAAACCATTCCTCCACAATCGTAGAAAATTGGCGCTACCCATCCCACTAACTCCCATATGCAACCACCCATAGTGCACACCCAAGCCACTATTCCCCCTCTCAACAATGCGGGTATGCACCCATCTTATATTGGCCAAGCTCATCACCAATCCCAACTGCAACCATTCTATAAAACTCCCACATAGAAGCAATAATTCCTAGCATCGTAGCCCAATCCACTCATCTAGCAGTAGAAAGCCATGCCCCAACATGCACCCACCTTACACCAGAAATACATCTCTCAATAGGCTAGCCATAACCCATTCCAGATGGCCTTTTTAGCTGGGAAATCCCTGTACCCTAGCTCACCATATCCTCCACATATCCCTCCATATTCACCTGCACCATCTAATCCATTCTCAATGGGAGTACCCACTCTAGCACCTACCAAATTAGAATGGGAAGAAATGAGGAATGCCATCAAAGATCTCAAGACTAGTACTGAGGCTAAGACATTCAAGTTTGAGGAGGTCTGTTCATATCTATTCGATAGATCAATCATAGTGATCCCCTTCCCTAAGCATTTTGAGACACCAAAGTTTGACAAGTATCAAGGGAATGGTGATCCAGTTAGCCATGTCAAGGAGTTCTATATGGCATGCCAAGAGGTAGCATTCAACAACATATACCTCATGCACCTCTTCCCCAAGAGTTTAGGAGGACCCACCCTCAAATGGTTCTACAAAATAATGTACAGGTCTATTTCCACATTCCCAGAACTTTCAAAAAAAATTGTAGCCCAATATGCACACAATGTTGAGAATGAGCTCACCTTATTGGACCTATGCAATACCAAGAAAAAGGGGGGAGAAACTCTAGTTGACTACCTTCAATGATGGAAAAATATCACCATGAGATTGTCATATGAACTGTTAGAAAAACACCTTGCCAAGATCTGCATTGATAATCTGCATCTGAAGTTATCCCAATTTATGAAGATGAATTGCATTCAAACATACCAAGATATCAAGGGCAAAGGCATGAATATTGAGTGAGCTCTTTTGGATGATGGTAGCATAAAAAATTACAAGGAAAGCTCTTAGGATAGACCTAACAATGACCATTCTCGATACTAGAATAAGAATAAGAATGTGGTCACATATGGAGCCACAGACACTAGGAATGTCCAAGTTGTGGTCATAGGTCCTAATCTCCCTCCTCTAGCATACCAACCATAAGCACCCATGTATCAACAGCAAGCACCTGCCTACCAAAAACCACCCTATCAGCCTCCTACTAATCAAACCAATGCTATATTTGCTACTCAAGGATGAAATAAGTCCCATGTCTAGGATGACCCAAAGCACACTTTTACACCCCTTGGAGAACCCTTGGATGCTATCTTCCATTGTATGGTCAGTGCCAACCTGGTTGTATATCCATAGATATAGCCCTTTGATGATTCGACGCCCAAGCTATCCTGGTACAAGGACAATGAGTACTGTGAATATCACTATGTTAAGGGACACACTACCATGAAATGTATGAAACTCAAGAACTATGTCCAAGACCTCATAGATAAAAAGGAGATCATAGTTGACACCTTTCCCCAGATGTCACCTAATGCCAACTTGCAAATCTATCAAAATGTCTTTCCTAAACACAATGCTGGAAAGAACCCAATCAATGCTAACCCTCCCACAGACCAAGGTAAAGGTAAACAAGGTGACCATGGTGATGGAAAAGATTATACCACTGCCTAAATAAACTATGATAAATTTTTTGGTTGTATCTCCTAGGTCAAGCCTACTGTGAACATGATCCATGTCAGAGGTGATGAAAATCAATGTGTCATTACTACCCATATAGGCTGGATATCTATTGCCCGTGCTAATACCATGACTGTCCCTAGTGCTCAATATAACCTCCTAGAACACCTTGGGAATACACTAGCATAAATCTCCATCCTTGACCTCCTTTTCACCTCATCCCTCCATTAGGAAGTCCTCAATAAATCCCTCCAAGAAGCCCATGTCCTTGGAGATATCAATGTCATTCAATTCAAGAACCTTCTAGGGCACTTGTCCACACCATCCACCCTCTCTTTCCAGCCATCCAACATGCCATCTATTGAACCAGATCATAATCTCCCACTCCAAATTTCCATCATGATCAATGACTTTGCCATCAAATGGGTCATGATAGATAATGGTTCGACCCTTAATCTTTGTAGATTAAAATTTGTTCAGTAGATTGGCCTCACAGAAGCAAACATCTCCCATGAGGTGATCACTATCAAGGCCTATGATAATCTAGAGCATACCTCTAAAGGTACTATTTTTTTGCCAATCAAGATTGGTCCTATCACTCAGGACACAATATGCCATGTTGTTGATCTTGACCTCCCTTACAACATCCTCCTGGGTCATCCATGGATCCACTCCATCCAAGTGGTCCCCTCCAGCTATCATCAGTGCATCAAATTTATATACCAAGGCACTAAGATCACCATCCATGCAGATCCCCAACCTTTCACATACTATCATGCGATTGAAGCCTCATTTCCTCACTCCACTCACTGTCCCAAAATTGACATTGGCACATCTATCACCAACTCTTCCTAATCCCATTGTGATCCAGAAACAATCCTCACCTCCACCCTTTCCTTCATAAAGATCAATAACAAAGGCTGCGGAGAATACAACCTTACTAATGCCTTTGCAGTAGGGGCTCTCCTCCTAGACCTACACACACAAGGATGGCCCTATCACTAGACTAAATCCCCTGAAGAAGGTCCGAAAATCAAAACCATGGTCTCATCTTCCTTTGTCTCCAATGAAATTTTGAATGGCCAAGAGTTGGCACCCACTATCAATCAATGGTTGTACAAGGATCCTCCACCTCCTGATACTGAGTTCCTTAGGTACTTCAAAGAAAAATATCCTATACCACATAAATGGGCCACTGAACAATGGGATTATCAAGGAGGTGGTCTAGGACCCAATGAAGCTAGAATGAAAGATCCCATGGAGGCCTCTAAAAATCCACAAAATTGAGGCCTTGACTTTGATCCCCCTCACCTGCATGTGTGAGGACCTGATGTCATGACTGGGAGCACCAATTCACCCAATGTGATCCTTTTGAATATCCAAGAAGAAATTATGGAAGTCAAAGACATACCAGAAGATGAAGAAAAATGGTCCTACGATGATATCTTTGATGATGAAACCTTCCTGGGAAATTTTATCCCTCACCAACTCACCATCAACCTCATTGACATCCCACTCATTCATCCTGACCTAATAGACTAGGACCAACCAAGCATAGTACATATCAATGAGTTTTGAAGTGAGGAAATGCTCCTAAGATTCATGGGCACCACAAATCAACAACCATAATGGGGGCAGGAATCAACCGAAGTATATTAGCTCAACCCAAAAGGATACTTTGGGGAAGAGGAAGTTTCTAGCCAAAAAAATAAAGATAAAAAAGAAAATAAAGAATCCTCATGTGAAAACCCCTTTGGGGTGCATCCTAATTCAAAAATAGTAAAAACAAAGGGCGTATCCAATAGTGAAAACCTCTCTAAGGTGCTGGAGGATGGAGACTTGCCTCTTCCTCCTATCCAAGATTACCGGTCAGAACAATCATCCATAATCATTAAAGAGACCAAGCTAGTCAACTTGGACAGAAAAGGAATCCCAAGGATCACCTATATCACAACATCTCTCACTGAGGTAGGAGAGTTGGCCCTCATGACTCTTCCTCGAGAATCAATCATAAATTTTGCATGGTCATATGAAGACATGCCTGGACTCAATCCAAATCTCATTGTCCATCATCTAGCGATCAATCCTGATGCTAAACTAGTCAAGAAAAAGCTAAGAAGAATGCACCCAAAAGTGGCCTTGTTAATAAAAGCAGAACTCATGAAGCTTCTCCAAGCTAAGATCATTAGAGCCATTGATTATTCAGACTGGATCTCTAAGATGGTACCCATCTTCAAACCTTCAAGTGACATATGAATCTACACTAACTTCTGAGATCTTAACAAGGCATGTCCTAAAGATGATTTTCCACTGCCCAACATAGACATGATTGTAGATCTCACTGCTGGTCACAAGAGGTTGTCACTGATGGACAACTTCTCAGGCTATAATTAGATCAGAATAGCTGAAGCAGACCAACACAAGCCAATGTTCACTATGCCTTGGGGCACATTCTATTATAACATGATGTCATTTGGGCTTAAAAATGCGGGAGCTACCTATCAAAGAGCAATGACCACAATCTTCCATGACATGATCCATGACATTCTGGAAGACTATGTAGATAACATCTTGGAAAAATCTAGAATAGCATCCGGACACCTTGATGTCCTTGAAGATATGTTCGATCATTTGCACAAGTACAACTTAAAACTAAATCCAAAGAAATGTGTCTTCAATGTTACATCTAGGAAGCTATTAGGGTTCATTGCCTCCTGATGAGGCATCAAGATTGATCCCAAAAAGGTAAAATCCATCATGGAAATGCCTCCTCCTAGAATTCTTAGACAGTTGAGGAGCTTGCAAGGAAAACTACAATCAGTCTAGAGGTTCATCTCCCAACTAGCAGATAAATTCTAGTCATTCACACACCTGTTGAGAAAGGATACTTCCTTCAAGTGGGACCCTATCTACCAATGCAACTTCAAGAATCTTAAATAGTACCTGGCTAACACACCTATCCTTGTGCTACCGACACTAGGTGAGCCCCTGATTTTGTATATATTTGCCACTACTACAACATTATGGGCACTCCTAGCCCATCTTGATGACAATGGAAAAGAGAGGGCTATTTACTACATCAGTCATACATTTGTTGGCTATGAATTGAACTATTCTCCAATGGAAAAGGCTTGCCTAGAAGTGGTCTTTGCCACCCAGGAGCTTCGTCACTACATGCTCGATCAAATAGTAAAGCTAATCTCCAAGGTCGACCCACTCAAATGCTTACTCTCAAAGACCACACTCGTAGGGTGAATGGCAAAGTGGGTAATGCTACTTAGCAAATTTGGCATCTAGTATGTCGATCAAAAAGCCATCAAGGGAAAGTTATTACTGATCAGCTTGCAGAAGCTCCCTTAGTCGATGCATACCCTCTAGTGATGGAATTCACAGATGAACACCTTTGTATGGTCAAAGAACAGCTTGAGTGGAAGTTATATTTTGATGGCTCATATACATGAAATGGATCAGAGGCAGGGATACTTTTTTTAACTCCTCAAGGTGACTACATCCCAAAGTCCTTCAAGTTAGGATTCATGTGCACAAACAACATTTCAGAATATGAAGCCCTTGTCATTGGTCTTAGAATAGCTATCCAGTGGAATATCACATCACTTCAAGTATTCAAGGATTCTTAGTTAATCATCAAATAGGCCCTCGAAAAATATCAAATAGAGGACAATAAGCTATTACCCTACAAAGAGCTTGTAGATAAAATCAAAGAACACTTTGTCAGCATATAGTTCACACAAGTGCCAAGATTTCAAAACAAGGTAGTAGACACTATGGCAACCATCGACTCACTATTGGAAATCCCCTATGACACTATGCAATATGAGTTTCTAGTTGAGCAGCTACACATGCCTGCTTATGAGAATGCTAATGCTGATATGGTATGCATCTTTGTTGGTCCCTAGTCCCCATGGTACCATGACATTCATGCTTATCTAAAGAATGGTATCATATCCCATCACCTCACAAACACCCAATGCCAGAACCTCATTCGCAAAGCATCTTGGTACACTCTTGTAGCCAACACCCTATATCATTGTGGGCATCATAATGTCCTCTCTTGATGTCTAGACTTGAATGAGGTCATCGTGGCTTTACAAGAGGTTCACGCAAGTATTTGCAGTGCTCACATGAGCGACATCATCCTTGCAAAGTAGTTGCTCAGAGTTGGGTATTATTGGCCGACCATGGAGCATGATGCCTACGAGTTCGTAAAGAATTTCCAACAATGTCAACAACATTCCAATTTGATCCATGCACCAATGCAAGACCTACAACCCATTACACCTTCATGGCCCTTCTCATGTTGGGGTTTTGACCTTGTTGGCATGATTCTGTTGGAAATATTCAAGACTAGCCAAGTTACTGAGAGGGGAGGGGTGAATCAATAATTTCAAAACTTTTATATCAATTTCAGATCTTAACCATATTCCAAATAACATTTAGATCAATAAGCTAACTGCATGCATGAGTAATAGAAAGAATAAAACATTCATAACACTTTGAACACAGAGATTTGGTGACCCAGAAACCTTCCAAATAGAAAGTAAAACTGGGGTGGGGATGATACCTACAAAACTTCAATACTATAGTATAAAGTTGGCTGGTTAAGGCTTACAATGATCACTTCTGATGATCTGCCCTGTTAGGAGCAATTAGGACTGCTAGGTCCACCTTGTTAGAGGATTTACAAACATACAATGAAGTATGCACTCGGTTAAGAGATTTTACAAAAGACTATTAAGTCTACCCTGTTAAAGGATTTCAAGTTGATTCACCTGTTAGGATGAAATAGTAGATCTCTTACTTGCAATTGTACTTTCTGATTGAGATTCTTTGATGTAATAATCACCTTCTATGATAGATATGTCTCTGCTGCTCCTTATACTATTGTAGCCCTTTTTAATTCACCTATCTCTACCTTTCTTCTCTTTTTCACACTTCTCACTTTTTCACACCTTGGATATGATACAAAACATTGCTTATATATCAATCCAAAATAATTACAAAGTCAACTCTTAAACAAGCTAACACAATTATTACTGAGTCGGCCCAAATATAGTTACAAAGTTCCTGCAAACTAACTTGGTGACTTTCTGATACTCGGCATCCACTGCAATACTCGACATCATCATGCTCTCGGTAGGAGTAGAGGCTTGGTCCATACTAACCACTTGGTCATAGTTTCAAACTTAGTATACACTAGAGACTCAGTAGATACAGTGTCACTCAGTAGAAACTAAATTCCCTATTTACCGTGCTAGCACTTGGTAAACACTACTCATCTCATCACTCAGTAATGATAACTTGGTAAGTACTATGAAGCTCGGTCTACTTGGTAAGCACTATTCTACTTGGATTTCTTGGTAAACACTATTCTACTTGGTGAGCTCAGTAAGCACACATAGTCTAAATAAGTGTTATCACTAATGACAAATATACTTAATGCCAACAATCTCCCCCTTTGGCATTAGTGACAAAAACAATTATTGCCCAAAACTTATATACAAAAATCATGCTGAATCTATTTTTGATTTTTCAAAATTGGTCTTTGCCAATCTATTGTATATACATTTCATGTCTCCCCCATATAGTATACATATATATAAGTATCTTATATCTCCTATATCTCCTGTTCTCATATCTCCCCCATTCATCACACACTCTCCCCCTTTTTGACAATAATGCCAAAGGTGTATATACAAATATTTTACATTAAGATGCCAAAATGTGAGAGAAAATCAGAATGTACCTTGCCAATCAGTGCTAGAGTTCTATCCCAATTCTCTTGCAAAATTTTTCATGTATGGAGTGCAACTTGGACTTCTATAGAGAGTTCAATCATGTGATTTGCAATTGAAAATTGATTTTCATGGATCAATGTTTTTGAGTGTGCAATATGCTTCTGCATTGTATCCATGATGGGAAGGATCATGTTCTGAATATCTATTAATGTTGATCTGATCCTTGCATCTTCTCTCAATAACTCTGACTGCTTATCAGATAGGAATCTGACTGTCATATGATGTGCAGAGCTTGAACTAGGTTCGAGTTGCAACTTCTATGCACTAATCTTCAGATCCTCATCAATCTTTTTTTTTTTGTCTTTAATCTCCTTTGAGAACTTGACAACATTACATACTTTGACAAAAAATGATGTTACATTGGAATAGGAGGATTCAATGTTAGTCAAAATTGAAGATAACTTTGCCTGATTGATAGCTATTCACTGAGCAATACGCTCAAGAACTTTATTATCAAACTTCTTCTCAACTTTCTCAAGAAACTTTTCTTGACCAAAAGAGTCCTCATTAAACTTGTTTACTACTTCTACCAACTACAACAAAATTTGTTGAGAGGAATCAACTTCAACACCTATTGCTTCTGTCAAAATATTCTTGGCATCCTCAATAATCTTATATTCCTTATCTCTTTCTTCTTTTAGTTTCTTCTACTTTGCTTTCTTCTAGAGGAGTTCACCAACCAATTGTATTTGGTCTACTAAAAGATTTGCAAAATCTAATTGTGGAATTTCTATCTACTCATCCAAATCTATATCTTCTTCTATGTCTTTACTCCTGCTCAAAAATCTTGTACTCGGTAGAGCCTTAGGTTCAACTGTCATTGTACTTAATGCCTTTGTAGTAGAAATTATTGTAGACATAGTAGGACTTGCAGTGAAAAAGATAAACTTCCAACTGATGGAATGCTAACTAGAATACTTGATAAACCCAAAACTAAAGTATTTACAATTGTAGAATCTGAAGTACTTATTGAGGTATCCAAAACTGAAGTACTTGCTGCTGAAAAACTCAAAACTGAAGAAGGTACTAAAGATGATGCTAGAGACTACAACTCAGTGGAAGGAGGCTGAAGCTCAATGGATGAAGTGGTAGCCACTTCTGTCATTGATACATTGAGCTGTGCTAGTGATGATTGGACATTTGATGCATCTGTAGGTGTTGTCACAATCACACTTGAAGTTATCTCCAGGCTAGATGTAGCAAATTTTTCTAGAGAGTGAGGAAGTGAGGCAATTACTTCTGTAGCTATCCAAACAAGATCATCTTCCTCAAAATTTTGCTTAGCTTCCTCGGTAGCTTCTTCCTCTGCTACTTCTTCAACTTTAATACTATCTAGTTGAACTCCTTCTTCTTCTTCTCCATCACTGTCATCTTCAATATCTTTTATTATCATGGTTTCAACACTCATTTTGTGAAGATGATAGATGTTTCTCCATGTAGTAGTGGCACTCTTCACAACCAACTCTATATCCTTGATCAAAATCAAAAAACTACTGAATTTTAGTGTCATCTTACACTCATTTTCTATCAATGCCTTATTGATTTCAGCATTTTTCAAACTGGGCATCAACTGTCTTAAGGTTTGAGCATATATGTCCTTGATAGTTTGCCTTGCATTAGACCATCTCATCTTAACTTTATCTAATAGAACACCTAGAATTTGAGAAGCCAAATCATCAGGTGAGTACTTCCATTTTCCCATTTTCTCAATAACAACATCTTCAATTTCTTGTTGCTCTGCCTCTGATCTAATTTCATATTTGAGATATTTGAAATTTGAAATTCCAAATCCTTCTCTCAAATCCTTAATCTTTTCTTCTAATGAGGGAGGAGGCCTTTTGAGTACTATATCATCACTGACTTTACCTACCTTGCCCCTTATTTTTCTTATGAAGACTGCAGAAGATTGTTTTGGTGCCTTAGTGATGGTCGCTTTCCCTTTCTTCTTCACAGGTACTTGTTCTTCTTCACTCTCATTATTTTCTTCTTCTTCTTCTTCAATGTCCTCTCCTTTTCCCTCAGTTAACATTAGAGGTGTGCTAGATTGCATCTTGGCCATCCTCTTTCTACCTTTGTTAACCGCTTGTGGGAGCTTTATACTTAGCTAAATTCTTACCTTAGCTTCATCATGTGTTCCAAAGTATGGAGCCTTTGGATCAACAGGTTGATTTACTAGGGCTTCAATTATATCCTTTGTCTCATCTATGTTTACCTCATAAGGAAGAGGTTTCACCCATACAATCCTAGGCCTTACTGCCTGAATGTATACTCTATCACAATCAACCATGAAACAAATATCATCTTTATAATCTTCCACCAACTTTTGTGGAATCTAAAATCTATTATTCATCTTTTCCTTAAAAGATTCAAAATAGTTATCCATTATGTTTACAAAATTCTCACCCATTTCTACAATGTACTCATTTATCTGATAAAGAACATGCACATCCTTTCTCCATATTACTGTGCCTTTTGATGGGAAAAAATTTTGAGCATAGAAAAATAAACAAACCAACAGTGAGCCAAACTTACATGGATTGTTTTTTGAAGTTTGAATGCTCTCCATATTCTTGTGGAACTGCTTCAACAAAAAATCTCCTAGGTCAAATGACAAGTTGTTCTTCACAATTTTATAAGCTAGGTCAACTGCTTCACATGGAACACTATTCTGTCGACTTGAACTATATATCTTGTGAGCTATGACATATGTGCCAAATTTTAGTTCTACATTGGTAATACTATTTATTCTCATACCTCTACCATCCCATTCGGCTAGGGTTTTCTTTTCCAGCTCTACCCGACCTAGGGTTTTTGTAGATTTTGCCTTGGCAAGCATGGGAAGACTAGTGATTCAGTGAATCATCTTCTCTATTATTTCCACTGGTTGCTCAAGCAAAATTTTACCTTCATGTACTCAGCTTAGGATATATCTGATCCATTTTATCTGGAAACTCTGAGGCAAGTGGGCGATATGTGTCAAACCCTTATCTTCCAAATGTTTATGTTTTGGTTTGAGAACACCATCAACACACAGTTCATTTCGGGCAACATCTATCTCTAGGGTTCCAAGCTCTTGATTTGTACCTTTAAAATGACTGTGAATGTCATTTACAAGAAGTACCTTTGGAGGAATCTGTGATTGAGCTCCACTCAAGTCTAGGGTTTCTGCAATCACAGGCACAAGTTTGAAATCCAGTGCTTTCCATTCTCCTTGAACTAACATTTTCAAACCTTTCTTCACTTTAGTGTTGGATGATGCCATGGTAGCTCGGTAGAAAATTCTTCAAAAAATTTCTACTACAAATTTTGCTTCAAATCAATTGATCGCACTAGGAAATTTCTCTACTCAATATGTTGATATTCGTAGTGAAGAATGAACTTGATTTCATGCTTTTTGTTAAAAAAAATTTCATTAATGCTCCGTAGGAATTAGGGCATTGAACTAGAAAGACTGTCATCCACTATGCATTAATTGCTCGGTGAAGATTCTATAACTTGGTGAACATACAAATTCATACTGCTCTGACTATACTCGATAACCACATGAAATTAGGTTACTCCCAACCTTGCTTAATGGTAACTGATACCGACCTTCCTGTGATCCTGCTGTATCTTGCATACTGATTTGGATCTTTCTTCCTTTCAATTCTGGAACTATTTTGGAATATGTCTATGAAGATACAATTCCAGTGCTTTCTTGGAGACTTAGTTAGAATTGATAGAGCCACCCACTTCATGAGTGAATTCATTACTTTAACTGGTTTGTTTGGTAGGTTTAGGAATCCACTATTGTCTCATCAACTTCTTGATTCTATTTTCTTTTGCTTTCTTTTCATCTGCAACTCTGCCTGTATTCATGCAGTTTTTAGCTATATGACCAAGTTCAGTGCATGTATAACATCTTATGGTAGTATCCCTTTTTCTCAAGTGATGCCTTACACAATTCATGCCAATGTGTCCATATTCTCCATAGTAATGACACCTACACCAAGTTTTATAATCCCAACCAAATATTGCTTTCACAATTTGTTCTACTGGATTGGGTGTTTTAGATCTACATTTTGATGCCTTGTGACCTTTTTTGTTACATTTGTGACATTTTCCTTAAAATCTTGGTTTCTCCTTGCATTCATTTTCTTTATGACCATGCTGATTACAATTGTAGCATTTTCCATTGAATATTTCTTTTCCATTGCTCCAACATTTGTTTGAAGTATAACCAAATTTACCATAGTGATTACAAGTGGGTTTCTGATTCTTTTGAGTACCTTGTTTGGAGGATTCACCTTCCTCTTTGTATCCAAGTCCTGATTTTCCTTTTTGCTTATGAAGGTTTTGTTCATACAGCTAATTCATATCTTCTTGAGATTTCAACATTCTCTCATTGATTTGTCTTTCAGTGTCTAGGTCATTCACCAATCTTAAATTGATTTGCTTTTCAGATCTCAGCTCCTCTCTTATATTTTCATTTTCTAATCTCAGAGTTGAGATTTCTTCATTTGCATTGGAGACTTGATCAATAAGGTTTTCTAGCTGAAGAGTTTGATTCTGGATTTCATTGTTATTTCCTTCTATTTCATCTTTTATCTTGTTTCTTTGTTCCAAGATTTCACAAAATCTTGTTGACTAAATTTCCTGTTCTCTTTTCATTTTTCTTACTTCTTCTTGCAAGTTTCTTACTGGTGGTCATTCATCTGATTTGCAAGTTCCTTCCTTCTTTTTAGGGATTGGGAAAGATGCTCTTTTGCTTCCTTGAGTTGAGCTATGGCCATATCCAGATCTAGCTTTTCATTTTCAATTACTTTGTTAAGTCTGAATATCTCCATTATCCTAGATCTTTACTCAAGTTGTCAAACTTTATCTTGAGAACCACAAAGCTCTAATACCAATTGTTGGAAATATTCAAGACTAGCCAAGTTATTAAGAGGGGAGGGGTGAATCAGTAACTTCAAAACTTTTATATCAATTTCAGATCTTAACCATATTCCAAATAACATTTAGATCAATAAGCTAACTACATGCATGAGTAACAGAAAGAATAAAAAATTCATAACACTTTGAACACAGAGATTTGGTGACCTAGAAACCTTCCAAATAGAAAGTAAAATTGGGGTGGGGATGATACCCACAAAACTTCAATACTGCATTATAAAGTTGGCTGGTTAAGGCTTACAATGATCACTTCTGATGATCTACCCTATTCGGAGCAATTAGGATTGCTAGGTCCACCTTGTTAGAGGATTTACAAACATACAATGAAGTATGCACTCGGTTAAGAGATTTTACAAAAGACTGTTAAGTCTACCCTATTAAAGGATTTCAAGTTGATTCACCTATTAGGATGAAACAGTAGATCTCTTACTTGCAACTATACTTGTTGATTGAGATTCTTTGATGTACTGATCACCTTCTATGATAGATATGTCTCTACTACTCCTTATACTATTGTAGCCCTTTGTAATTCACCTATCTCTACCTTTCTTCTCTTTTTCACACTTCTCACTTTTTCACACCTTGGATATGATACAAAACATTGCTTATATATCAATCCAAAATAATTAGAAAGTTGGCTCTTAAACAAGCTAACACAAATATTACTAAGTCGGCCCAAATATAGTTACAAAGTTCTTGCAAACTAACTCGGTGACTTTTTGATACTCGGCATCCATTACAATACTCAGGATCATCATGCTCTTGATAGGAGTGGAGGCTTGGTCCATACTAACCACTCGGTCATAGTTTCAAACTTGGTATACACTGGAGACTCAGTAGATATAGTGTCACTTGGTAGAAACTGAATTCCTTGTTTACCATGCTGGCACTCGGTAAACACTACTCATCTCATCACTCGGTAATGATAACTCAGTAAGCACTATGAAGCTTGATCTGCTCGGTAAGCACTGTTCTGCTTGGATTGCTCGGTAAACACTATTCTACTTGGTGAGCTTGGTAAGCACACAGAGTCTGAATAAGTGTTGTCACTAATGACAAATATACTTAATGCTAATATATTCACCCTCATTCCTCTGATGGACACAAGTACATCATAACAACCACTAAATACTTTACAAATTGGGTAGAATCAATTCCACTCAACTTAACTACTGGTGTCTAGATCTCCAAATTCATCCTTTACCACATCATTTTATGCTTCAGAATTCCCTCCACCATCTTCACAGACCATGGTTCACCATTTGAAAACTAGCATGTCAAAGGACTCTGTGACCAGTTCCACATCCACCAATGCTTTTCTAGCCCATATTTTCCATAAGGGAACGGTCAAGCTGAGGCAACTAACAAAACCATCCTAAAAATGATACAGAAAGTTGTTAATGATTATGGTCATGACTAGCATCTAAAAATCAATCCTACCCTTTGGGCCTGTCTCACCTCATTCCATACCCCCACAGGCACCACCCCATACTCCCTAGTATATGGTGTTGAAGTTGTTCTACCAATCGAGGTTGAAATCCCTTCACTGGATGTCCATAAAGAACTACATGATAGATGAAGACTATTATGTGGCATGCCTTACCCAGCTGGACTTGCTAGATGAAAAGAGGCAATAGGCCAATGATCACCCGATTGTGTACCAAAACCATCTCAAGAGGAGCTTCAATAAAAAGGTGCATCCCTGATAGTTCCAAGTGGGAGACCTAGTCCTGAAAGAGAACCAGAAAGTACAAGCAAATCATGAAAAGAAAGGGAAGTTTGAGCCAGCCTGGTTAGATCCCTATGTGGTGACAACTTGCTTTAGTTCTGGAGCTTATCAGCTATCTTCACCTGAAGGGGAGCCTCTTAATGATCCCATTAATATCATACATCTAAAGCGGTTCTATGCTTGAACCATGAAATGATCCTGAAAAAATCCTAAAAATTAGAAAAAGTCCTTAAAAAATTCTAAAAAAATTAGAAAGAATCTTGAAAAAATCTTTAAAATTGAAAAACGTCCTTAAAAAAATCATCATCCTAGTGCAACCTAGCAAACAGGCACCTTGATGAAACAAACAAATTTAAAAAAATTAAAAAAGTAAAGAGAAATCATCATCCAATGGTGAAAACTTGGCAATTCAAGCACCTTGGACAACTATGTTGGTGAAAACCTAGCAACATGCACCATACATAGTGGACCGTATCATTATCTATCAAACTCCCATTCCCTCCATCCAAATCCACTCACTATCACTTGCCATCCTGTTTCACTCATCTCTTGTTCCCAAGGTGTTATTCCCATTGCACCAACATGTGATACTTACTATCCTACTTCCTACAAATGTTATACATACCTATTGTATATAGTGTCTCCATCTTGTACATATCATCTTGGTCTCTCCTAGCAGTACCTTTTGATCGCAAAGCACATGACCCACAATGATCACAATATCAACAATGTTCCCACAACAAGTATCCTGCATCACTATGGCTCTCCAAAGGTTGTCCATTTTCCCATCAACAGTTCCCAATGCAAACAATACCCATCAACCAAGTCCTTTTAGGATGCATCCTTCCTCCATCTGTGAACTAATCTCAACATCCACAGTTAGTTGATATCTTTTGGAAAAGGACATATTTTGGTAGATTATCATTTGGTTTCTTTTTTCTTGCTTCATCTTTTTAGTTGATTTTGTGATCTTAGTTGACTACTCCCCTTAAGGCTACCACAATCATTTATATCATGGTGTGCTGTGATAGGAGGCATTATTTTGGGGCAAGGTCTTTTTGTGATCTTTTGTTTCTACTTGTGAGTTAGTCGGACATGACCCTTGCACATTTCACTTGTGATCTTTTGGGTTACTTGGTGCACTTGGGAAATGTTGTTTGCTTGTGGGTTCCCTCACATCGTTTCCACCATGCATCCTTCAGGGTGCATGCATGATGCTAGGGCAACCCTTGCGTGTCTTTTTTGCATCAGTCCTATGCAACACTAGTGACATGACCTCAAGTTCCTAGTAACTATCGTTAGTCCCTTCTATTTCTATATCAAAATAAGTGCTCAAACTACATGGTGATGTTCCCCTTTGGAATACCCCATGCTCAAGATTCACTAATCATCCTCTGACCTATCAACATCCAAACAAAGCTCCCATCATCCCTATCTAGTATCAAAGCATCATCCTAAAAAGTAAATCCCTCAAAAGCATCTCTCTCACATTTCCCTCACATCCCATTTTTCACCCATCTTCCCCCCATGAACACCTCATCATGATGAAAACTTCCCTACTTCCCTAACCTCACATTCTTGACCTTTGGATTGTGAGTGTGAAAATATCCCCCTACACCCATCATCCCTTGCCTCCCTTAGTGAGGGTGCAGTCAGGCAGTGATATGTTGTGCCACCTCTTACACCTCACCCTTGACCTCCCATCTACATTCATGTTTTCCCATTCACCTTCCTACCATGCATCCATTTCATTCCCCACCCCTACCCTAGATTGCATTACCTCATCTCATCCTATGTTCATTCATTATCTTGCATTCATTAAATTCATTTAGATCCATTTCATATCATCCATTTTCATATTGCATTCATTTGATTCCTTAGATTCATTTCATATCATCCATTTTCATCTCACATAGTTATGTCATGTCATATCATTTATCATCTTGCATCATTGTACATATCATTTTAATCTTGCATAGTTAGAATTCCTTTTAGGTTCATTTATTTCATCTCATGTTAGATCTTGCATTATTACAAGTACATTTTAGGTTCATATCTTTTCTTCTCATTTCTAGGTTCATTTTAATCTTGCATTGTTAGGGTTCATTTTAGGTTCATTCATATATTTTCATCTCATGTTAGATTCATTTAAATCTTGCATTGTTAGGGTTCATTTTAGGTTCATTTCTTATCTTTCATTAAGTTATCTTAGATTTTTAGGTTCATTTGTTATCTTGCCTTGTTAAGTCACTTTTATCTTGCATTGTTAACAGCATATTACATATCCATAAACCACTACATTTCATCATAACATACATGCATCATACATCAAAAGCATATACATCACATCATGCATCCACAAAGTCATCAGAACATGCATCTCATATATAACACATATCATCTCACACACCATGCATCCTGCATCATACACATGTCAATCTCACAGCATATGGAAAACATATCACATCCTACATCATCCATGTCAGTACATCATATGCATCCATACATCCATACATTACACATCATATCCCACCCAGCTCATCATATATATATCCAAAATCATCGCAAAGGATAAAGTACATGTCCCAACCCAAAGTATGAAAGAATAGAAGTCTATCTAAGTCCATGACCAAATCAAAAGTACAGATATATATACAATAGGAACTATGCCCTCCATCAATAAATAAATCATCAGTACATGATCAAAATCACAATATATCACTACCTATCTGCATCTCCTAATGGAGGCTGCATATCAAGATCCCCATCCAAGGGGTCTGCCTTTTGTGGTACTTGTAAGACTAGTGACCTACCCACCATTCCCTATACACCTATAATCCATACCTCTCCAAATACCCAGACAACCCCTATGTCCATCTCCATCCCTGTACCTATCTCTGATCCCTCAGCCTCTGTCATCTATTCCAAACCGCTAGCTAAGTGCTGCTCACTTTGTGAGTGGCTCGACCAATGTCTCCCCTACCCTATCCTATGGCTACTGCTAGCCCCTGTCCTCCTACTCCCACTAGATCTTGATCCTATGATCAATGGCCAGCTTGGATCCCTGTAATGTTGTACCTGATCTGGTGGCACCGCTACATAATACAACCCTCGATAGAATCCAATCTGCTTCCCCAGTCTCACCAGCTATCACTGGAGGTGAGATACCTCCCTTGATCACTCATGGGACCCTTGTGTGGTGGTGTCCCTCTCTCCTAGTAGCTGATCCTACTCCAACCACAGACCATCTCTCTTAGCTCACAAGCTATCCCTCTCTGCCACTACAACATCCCTCTCTCACTGGAGCTACTCTCTCTCCTCCAGTATCATCAATCCATCTGATATGGATTGTGCTAAGTGTGCAATTAGGCTATCTCACTCCTAAATCAAACCATCCCTCTCTCTCGCTAGACCATCCCTCTCAGCTCTCAAAGTATCCCTCTCCCCCTATACATCATGGAGCATCTGGGTGGTCCTATCATGTGTAGCCTATAGTGAGGCTAGGCACCTTGATGTATCATCCCCTCTACCTCTTGATGAACATTCCCCTACTACTGGTGGTGGCCTTGCCGGTGGTGGTAGCCCCACTGGTGGTGGATATCCTAGTGGTGGTGGCCCTATAGGTATCTATCCTCCTCCTCCATCTACATCCATCCCATCCCCATCTCCATCTTCATCTCTATCTCCTCCTCAACCTCATCTATCCCTCCCTCCAATCCTCACCCTATCACCCCCTCCAATGATCCCTCCTCCCCTCCCCCCCTCTCCCTACCCAGCCCCTATACATAGGTGGTGCGGCTCCCTTTCCATCTGGTAATCCTAACCTCCCTACATCCCTAGGTGGCTGAAACCACATATCATATGCTGGTGTAGTCCCTAGATCTACCACCCTTCTAACCCAATCCCACTGAAATGGCTACATGGCCTAATATGTGGCTAGCAACCCCCTTATCTAGTGGTGGCCCAAACTCTGATATCCTCTCATGGGTGGCCTGATGATGCCACTGCTCTACATATGGTATATCTTGCCTAAACCCAAACTGGCATGAGGTCCTATTAGGCCTATACTACTCAACAATGTAATCCCACTACCCTGTGAGATGCGTCGACATCATGGTGTAAGGTAGCTCCCATGCATCCTCCACCCATGGCACCTATCTAAGGTATGGACACCATGTGATCCTATCCCATATGCCATCTAGCATCTTTCACTAGAAGTCAGTGTCCCTACTCTCCTGGTACATAACTAGATCTCCCTAGCTATATGTTGTAGGTTCATCAGCCTGCCTATCCACTCAGCCTAAGGGCCATAGCACTATTATGTGCTCCCATGCCCAAACCTATAAGAGGGAGGCAAAACCAAAGCTCCTCCCCATCATCCCTATTTCATGGTAGACTATCTAATGCAAGTCCTGATACATCTCTACACGCATCAGAGTCCCCCATGTTGCTGGTACCCCTGTATCCATAATCAGGAAAATCATAGGAATCAGTGCTAATGTCACACTCTTCCTACCTGTGTGTGGGGAAAGATACCCCAACACCAGTCCTAGCACACAAAAGTGCACCTGTCAGACTGCTGGCACCACTACCGCATGTTGTGCTAATGCCAGCTTCCCGTGGACAAAATCGGCACTACCCCTGGCCCTAATAGTGGGGACACTACCTATGCTTGTGTTTATACCCCTACTACCATAGGTGTACCTCACACCAATAACCAAAAGATGTGATATACCTCCTCCAAAGTCACGGTCATCTCCCCAGTGGGAAAATGAAATGTCCCTGTCTCCGAGTGCCAATGCTCACACAGTGTTGTCACCAAAGCCATGAAAGTCTATCTCTGTGACATCCGCACTAAATATCCTAGTCCCAACATGTCCACCTAAGCCCAATTTGCTACAATAAACTACTTTGAGATAATCAAAACTATCGTTAGTCAATCAACCAACCACTGCATCCAAGCCAAGCCAATATGTTAGTTTTTTGCTATACCAAAAACCTCTTTCTTCTTCCCGCATTCTTGTGACTAACCTTTTTTTCCACATGTTCCCATAGAGATCCTTGTGCCCAAGTTCTAGCAGGGGACACTCTTCTCCCATTCCTACAAACCCCCTAGCAACACGGGAACGCATTCCTGTGCCACTTGCAATTTCCCCCCCCCCCTTTCACGGGATTGCCATTTTTTGCAACCTGCTACCCTTGCCCACAAGAATGTGATCCCACAAGACATCCTTGTGAGATCATGGTTTTGCAAAAGCTCATGGAATTTTTTGCGTTCCCACAAAAATCCCTAATCTACCCATTTTTCCCAACCCCTTGCATGCTTTGTGGGAACACGATCCCTCCAACATGGGTGCATTCTTGCCAAGCACGTGCTCCATGCGAATGTCATTTTTCAAACTAAAAAGAGCATTAAATGCATGAAAAACTTGATGAAAAGTTGGGTTTTTCGATCCTACCTGTCGGTCAGGCCCTCTACTCTGTAGCATGTGTCTCACAATGTTTGATCGATGATTCGGTCACCCTCTTTGTGTCATCTCATCCTCGCTTATCAGAGCTCCAAAATCACAATTTCTAGGCTCTCGATGTGCAAATGACTTCATTTTGACCACTTCGGCCCTTATAAAAGCCCTCTCGAGCCCTCATTTTTGCTCCTGAACACCTTTTCAGCTCCCGTTTCTTCCCCTCATGCCCACTCTCGCCCCTCATTGCCTTTTTCACCTCTCTTTTCCTCATTCATCCCCCTTCTTAGCCTATAGCACACCTTTTTTTTATTTTCCATCTTTTTTCCTTTCAAGCCACCGCCTGGGCCCCTTTTCCTTTCCCTGTCGTCCTCTTGAGGGGGCATCACCCAGTCTAACCATCTTGACCCATAAATGGGGCAATTCTGCTACCAAGTCCATTCTTCATGTCATTTATTTATTGCTAAAAACATCTTCGAAATAGTGTTATCTTAACACTACATCGAAGAGGGGCAAATTGCAAACACCTAAATTTGATTACATCATTTAGTAATTTTATTTAGTCTTCTCCTAGACATTTTATTAATTAAATATTATTATTTAATTAATTTATGTCATCCCCTAGCTAATTAATTTAATTAATTAACTATAGTCTAATTAAATAATCTAGATGACAAACCTATAGTCTGATAATTAAGTAAATCCCTATTCTTCTATTAATTTAAATGGATACACTTATCTAAATAAATTAATTCATAAACCCCTTTTTCCTCCCACTTGGAATTAAATAAAATATTTAATTCTAAATCCTATTTAATTAGCTAAAAACCCATGCTTGGCTAATCTAACCCTCCACTCATTCTCTCTCCTCCCATCACATCCTCCTAATCCTTCGCTTACCCTATAATCCAAGCCTAATCACCCCTTAAACATTTGCACAATCATAATCCAAGATTAAGAAATGCTAAACCATCTCAAGTCAACTATCATGTCAACATCACCACATCCTCCAATGCCAAATCATAAATCCTCTTACACATCTCTTACACACTTTTCCCCCTTCACACCTTCCAAAGAGGTCACATTCCTCAAGGATTTGGCCTTTCCTCTCATCCTCCCCCATTATGACACTTGTCACAATGCTATGCATTTGAGAAAGCACAATCCATGTGCTCTATCTTAGATGCATCTCCACCCTTCCTCAAGTTTGCATCTTGACTGTCCATTCATCCTCCATTTTCCTTTATATTGAGCCTTTTCCTCCTTCATTTTTATCCACCATTGAAGAAAAGTTATTATGCTCATTTCTCTCTTGAAACTTGAAGCATAGTTTATGAGCACACATCTAATCTTTGGACAAATCCTCTACATCTTGGAGGTTTTGCTTGAAGGTTTTGCATTACTTTTGAGTATTTTGCTTTCATTTTGTAGGTCTAATCTTAAAGGTTCTACTTGCTTTGTTTTGTTGAATGCCAGCTTAATTTGGTATTCTTAGACATTACATTTTAGGTATTACACATACTAGTCTTGCTTTGTTCCTTACTACTATACCATCTTCATTCATCTTATTTCTGAATATCCACTTGGTTCCAATCACATTCTTGTCACTAGGTCTAGGGACCAATTCCCATGTGTCATTCTTAATTATCTCATCTAGCTCTTCTTGTTAATATTATTTAAAACAACAAAGAGGGGGGTGAATCAGTTGTTCTCAAGTCGAGATGTATAGAAAAAACTCCAAAAACTTTTCCTTAAATCAGATCTAACAACCAAAACTAACTCGATCATCATTGATTCAATTATAGAAACATATAACATTGCAGTCCACTACCTAGCTGTATCTAACTTGTAAAACATAGAAATGTCTAAACCAAAACATTCACACAAGCATTGACAGTAGGATTTATAGTGGAAACCCAATATGGGAAAAATTACTTTGTAACATGCTACTATTATTTTCACTCTTCTGAAGTGAGCTCAGTTAAAAGCCAACCCTGTTATACACTATTAGGTGTGACTTGGTTAAAGGATTTCAATCACTCTATTAGAAGTGAGCCTTGTTATAGGACTTACATACATTCCATTAGAATGCAACCTTGTTCAAAGGATTTAAACATTTGACTGTTAGGTCAACCTCTGTTAAAAGGATTTTGACTGTTACAATGGTTAGAAAGTAGTAGTAGTATTGATCTGAAAAACATACAACTCACTTTGCAAATATCAGATCCAATTCTGTACACAAATGTTGGTTTACCGACTTTGAAACTTTTCCATCTCCATCTCCATCTCTGATCTACTCAGAACTTTTCTTCAAGCAATCACCACACTTCCCCTTTAGCCTTTTCTGTTCATATAATCAATAACATCTACTGATCTTCCAGCATCCTCTATTCACCCATGCACACACATACCTAATGCTTAGGTTCCCTTAATACTTCCTCAATTAGGTTAACTCATCTTTTGCTGCTCAATCTTCTTCATAGATCTTAGGGTTAGGTCAGATTCATTGAATCTACCCACTTTATGTTCTTCAACTCCTTTTTCTAGAAACATCTCAAATCTCTTAAAGATTTACAAAAAAATATTTTTTAGTGCATTCAATGCTTTCAAACAATCAATAAATAAAGTCAACATGTTTTACATAATCCAAGAATTCAACAATGTTGACTCCAAATCTGAATTATCTTCAAATATAAAAATACTAATGCTTGGTCAATACTGTGATCAACTACTCGGTCTTCATGTAGAAAGCTCGATCATTACTAAAAATGTTTCCTGGGCTTAAATGGTCTTCCTCGGCAATTAATTGATGTTTGGTCAACACTAGAATTTTTCTTAGCATGCACTAACTCGATCGACACTAACATCACTTGACTTAAACATGATTTCTCCATTTTTGCTCGGTCAAGCCTACTAGTTTACTCTTCAATCTTACTAAGATAAATAATACATTGTCTCATCATTGTACAACATATTCAAGTACACTTTGTAGTATCAAGATAACTCAACCTTTCCTTAGGTGCTATTGTTACCAACCTTTCCTATCCCCTTAGCAACAGTCTTACCAGTTAAGGTTTTGACATCAGTGACAACACAATAATTGCTTCAATTACAGTTTCCAACAATCTCACTCTTTGGCATTGATGACGACACCATATGAGATCACCTGAATAACACATGGATTACCAACCAATCCAAAAACTTATCTGTCCATCAGAATTTTTTTTTTAATATCCTTAGCTTCATTCTAATTCATAATCTATAAGCCTCACTTCTATGACCGTCAGAAATATCCATATCTCCCTCTATCCTAATCCTTCATTTCAGTTCATCATCTCCTTACTTTTCCTTTTCAGTGTCATGTGTTATTATATCATCTCAGTTTATTTCCCTCTTTGACAAAAATGCCAAAACAACAACTAAAACATACATCCATCAGATGTAGATATTATCTATGCAGCTTAGTGTTTCTCCCTCTGTCATCTTACTTATGACTGATTTCTTGTCTTTTCTCTTCTTCACAACTCTAGGCCAGTCCTAAAGTGTGACAATCTTTTGCATCAATCTGTCAGATATTTTTCTATAGCATATTTGATGCAGTGCTCCTAGCTTAACTAGGCAACCTCAATTAGGGGAAGGACCCCTAATTGAATTCTCAAATACTCATGTGCTTCTTTAGTTAAAGGTTAGGTGAATATGTCTACTAATTGTTCCCTTGTATTCACATATTCCATTTGGACTTCCTTATCTTGTACCAATTCTCTCAAGTAGTGATACTTGATTGCTATGTGCTTGGTCTTAGTATGCATCACTAGATTCTTAGAAATGTTGATAGCACTTGTGTTGTCACAAAAAATAACAAGTTCAGTGATCTCTTCTTTCATGCATACCAACAATTGTTTTATCCATACCAAATTTGAACAGTTTACTGCAACAACAACATACTCGACTTTAGTAGTAGATTGGGAAATGCAATTTTGTTTATTTCTCATCTAGGAGACTAATCTCTGTCCAAGAAAGCTCCACCACTAGTACTCTTTCTATCATCTACATTTCCTTCCTAATCAACATCTTATATACTCTTAGTTCAAATATTTCATCCTTCTTGTAATATAGCCCATAGTCAGTAGTCCCTTTCAAGTATCTCATAATTATTTTCATAGCCATCATGTGTGTTTCCTTAGGATTGGCAGAGAATCTTGCCACAATCCCAACAACTAGTGCAATATCTGGTCTACTATGTACAACATACTGTAATTTTCCAATCATGGATCTATACAAAGTCTGGTTCACTTTTGTAGCATCATCATTCTTAGATAACTTTTGTCCAGTAGCCATAGGAGTACTCACTGGTCTAGAATCTTCCATCCCAAAAGTTTTTTAGTATTTCATTAACATACTTAGACTATGTAATGAAAATTCCTTTCTTCATCTGATATACTTGTAAACCAACAAAGAATTTGATCTCACCAAACATGCTCATTTCAAATTCAGTTTGCATTTCATTTGAAAATATTTTACACAAAGCATCTTGTCCACCAAAAATAATATCATCCACAAATTTTTTTTCCAACAAGATACCTTAACCTTCTTCATCTTTCATGTACAGATTGCTTGTGTCATTTGTTGTTGAAAATCTAATCTGTATCAAGTAGTTATGAAATCTCTCATACCATGCTTTGGAAGCTTGTTATAATCCATATAGTACTTTGTTCAGTTTGCATACCATGTGTCTTCTATTTGGATCAATAAAACCTTCTGGCTGTTCTATGTAAACTTCTTCTTCAATATACCATTTAAGAATGCAGACTTGACATCCATTTGATAAACCTTGAAATGTTTATAAGTAGCATATGCAAGTAGAGTTATTACTCCTTCCAATCTAGCTATAGGGGAAAATGTCTCCCCATAATCTATTCCTTCTTCTTGTGCATAGCCTTTGCATACCAGCCTAGCTTTGTTCCTAGTTATTTCACCTTTTTCATTCAACTTATTCCAGAACACCCACTTTATTCCTATAACATTTTTGTTTTCAGGTCTCGACACCAGAGTCCAAGTATCATTCTTCTCTATCTGGTCTATTTCTTCATTCATTTCTTGTATCCAGTCTTCATTTTCTAATGCCTCTCTAGTTGACTTAGGTTCAAATTCACACAATAAACATGTTGGATCCTTTGTCTTACTTCTGGTCAGAATTGTAGTATGTTTGTCTCTAATTATCTATTCAAGCTTGTGATGTCTTCTTACATATTTTTCCAAAATAGGTTCATCTCTTCTCTCCTCTATTTCATCAGGTTCCTCAACAAGATTTTCAGATCCATCTTTTGAATACTCGGTAACCTCTTCCTGATACTCGACAACATTATCTTGTTGCTCGACATGTTCTTGTTCTCTTTTGGCATTGTTTTCTTGATGCTCAGCAACCTCTTCCTGTTGCTCGGCATTGCTTACCCGAGACTCAGCATCAGGTGAAAGTCTATTACTTGCCTCTTCTTCTTCTTCAATATACACAAAAGATCTATAATCTTCTAGTTCTCTTTTTCTATCAACTTCATTTCTTTCTGCATACTCATCAACTTTGACATTCACACTTTCCACAATTTTTTTAGTGCTAGAGTTCAAACACTTATAAGCTTTAATTTTTGTGGAATACCCTAGGAATATGCCTTCATCACTTTTAGCATCAAACTTTCCATTCCTATTATCCTTTAATATGAAGCACTTGCTTCCAAAGATTCTAAAGTATTTAACACTTGGTGCATGCCCATACCATAATTCATGGGGTGTTAGATTTGTATCTTTCTTGATTTATACCTAGTTAAGAGTGTACACAACTATACTTATAGCTTCTTTCCAATATTTTTGTGCCACATTCTTTTCAATCAATAATGTCCTTGCACAATCCAAGATAGATATGTTTCTTCTCTCTGCTATACCATTTTGTGGAGGTGTTCTAGGTGTAGACATCTGTCTTTTGATTTCTCTTTCATTGCAAAATAGATTGAATTCATTTGATGTAAATTCTCCACCTCTGTCAAATCTAAGACATTTTAGGTTCCTACCTATCTCCTTCTCAAACTTAGCCAAATACCACTTAAAGAATTGAAAAGCATCAAATTTTTCTTTTAGAAACATTACATGCATCATCCTTGTATGATCATCAACAAACAAGATAAAATATCTAGCACCATAGTAACTTTGTACACCCATAGGTCCACAAAGGTTAGTATGAACCAAATCTAAAATGTTATCAGAAGTAAAGGATTTGATCTTAAAACTTGACTTTGTCATTTTTCCTAAGTGGCATTCCTTGCACATCACATTCTCAAGTTTCTTCAATCTAGGTAGACCTCTTACTTTCTTCTTCTTACTTATTTCTACTAGATTATCAAAGTTAACATGACATAGCCTCTTATGCCATAACCAAATGTCATCAAGTTGTGCAACCATACATGTTTCTTTAGATAGGTCAAGATAGAACAAATTACGTCCAGTTTGTTCTCCACTTCCAATCAGTTCACCAGTAGCATCAAATATTTTAGCTTTCTTGTGATGAAATTCCACTCAGTAACCAGTGTTGTTGAGCTGTGTAACACTTAGTAGATAATTTAGACCTTCAACCCAATATGCATTTTCACAAGAGATCTTATCATTCAATTTAATCAAACCTTTTCCTCCAATAGGACATGGCGCATCATTACCAAATTTTACACTTTTACTTCTATAATGATGTAAGGTCTCAAACTTACTCTTCTCACCAGTCACGTGATGTGAACAACTACTATCAATAATCCATTTTTCATTCTTGTTCACATAGGAGATCAATGCAATTTTCTCAGCTATATCTAACTTGTAAAACATAGAAATGTCTAAACCAAAACATTCACACAAGCATTGACACTAGGATTTATAGTGGAAACCCAATCTGGGAAAAACCACTTTGTAACATGCTACTACTCTTCTAAAGTGAGCTCAGTTAAAATCAAACCCTATCAAAGGTTACAATACACACTGTTAAGTGTGACCCGGTTAAAAGATTTCAATCACTCTGTTAGAAGTGAGCCTTGTTATAGGACTTACATACATTCCATTAGAATGCAACCTTGTTCAAAGGATTTAAACATATGACTGTTAGGTCAACCTCTGTTAAAAGGATTTTGACTATTACAATGGTTAGAAAGTAGCAACAGTATTGATCTAAAAAACATACAACTCACTTTGCAAATATAAGATCCAATTCCATACACAAATGCTGGTTTACTGACTTTGAAACTTTTCCATCTCCATCTCTGATCTTCTTGGAACTTTTCTTCAAGCAATCGCCACACTTCTCTTTCAGCCTTTTCTTCTTATACAGCCAATAACATCTACTGATCTTCTAGCATCCTCTGTTCACCCATGCACACACATACCTAATGCTTAGGTTCCCTTAATACTTCCTTAATTAGGTTAGCTCATCTTTTTTTGCTCAATCTCCTTCATAGATCTTAGGGTTAGGTCACATTCATTAAATCTACCTGCTTTATGTTCTTCAGCTCCTTTTCTAGAAACATCTCAAATCTCTTAAAGATTTACAAAAAAATGGTTTTCAGTGCATTCAATGCTTTCAAACAATCAATAAATAAAGTCAACATGTTTTACATAATCCAAGAATTCAACAATGTCAGCTCCAAATCTGAATTCTCTTCAAATATAAAAATACTGATGCTCGGTCAATACTGTGATGAACTACTCGGTCTTCATGTAGAAAGCTCGATCATTACTAAAAATGTTTCCTCAGCTTAAATGGTCTTCCTCGGCAATTAACTGATGTTCGATCGACACTAGAATTTTCCTTGGCATACACTGACTCGGTCGACACTAACATCACTCGGTTTAAACATGATTTCTCCATTTTTGCTTAGTCAAGCCTACCAGTTTAGTCTTCAATCTTACTAAGATAAAAAATACATTGTCTCATCATTGTACAACATAGAAAGTACACTTTGTAGTATCAAGATAACTCAACCTTTCCTTAGGTGCTATTGTTACCAACCTTGCCTATCCCCTTAGCAACACTCAAATAGATATAGTACTTTCCTAAGTAGCAACAATCTTACTAGTTAAAGTTTTGACATCAATGAAAATGCAACAATTGCTTTAATTTTAGTTTCCAACACTTCTTTCATTGCTTCATGCTAATCTAAATCATTACATGCATCTTCAACACTTAAAGGTTCAATTTGTGAAAGTAAACATACCTCTTCATCAGTTGTGGAACTTTTTTCTTTTCATCTTGTCATGAATTTTTTGTTCTAATCTCCACTGATATCTTCCTTTGTGTGGTATCTAGATGTGAATTTAGGAACATTAGGTGCGACTCTCTCATCTATCTTATGTGATTCTTCTTCACTTGTTTTAAGGTCATTGAATAATACATCAATGCTGTCAAATATTTCTTCAACAACCATTTCTCTACTGGTAGGTCTAGGTTCCTCTTCAATCATAGGTGCATAATCATGATATATTTCTTGAATCATAAACTTCTCATCAATCTTTACATGTGCACTTTCAATAATCTTCTTCAATCTTAAGTTGAAACATCTATAAGTTTTTCTTTTAGTAGAGTAACCAAGAAAAATACCTTCACCACTTCTTTCATCAAACTTGCCAATAGCTTCATCTATCTTGATGTAGCACTTGCTTCCAAAGATTCTAAAGTAGAGTATTGTAGGTACATTCCCAAACCATAGCTCATAAGGTGTCTTATTTGCACCTGGCCTTAATTGAATTCTATTGATAGTATAGACTGTAATATGTTAGGAATAGTCCCAAGAGATAATTGAGAGAGGGGGGGGGTGAATCAGTTATCTACAAGATTCAATTCTTTATCCAATTAAGTATACTTAAACATTAACCATAAACATAATGAAAGAACACATGAACACAACACCAATATTTTGGTTACTAAGAAACCCAAATAGGTAAAAACCTCGGTGGGAATTGACACCCACTAATATTCTACACTAGAGTACTATGATCCTTGTTAGAAGATCCTTAACCTTGTTAAAATTTTCTTTATAATATATTTAGTATAATAGACTTGGTCAAGGGTCGGACCCTATTAGGAGTCTTTTAAAATTGTCCCTGTTAGGGGAGAGGACGCATTGTCCAAGAGCTCACTACTCAAATGGGCGAACGCTACAAACTTCTGAATAATAGATACACACTATATCTGGATCTTGATGAACTATGGTTTGACCTACTATTTGGATTAGTTCCAATGAATAGCACAAGTACTTTACTTGGTCACATAGACCTTCTTCTGATGGCTCAACACTTCGCACACTCTACTCTGCTCTGCTCAATCAACTATGAACCACACTCAAGCAATCACAAATGACTACCTATAAATATCTTTCCTCCAAATGATATAATCAAGTTGGCCTATTATAACCACCTTGAAATCATATTAGAGAAGCCACAAAAAACTCTGACAATCATTCTGTCAGCTCTACTATGCACGCAACTCAATCTGGGACCTATCTAATAAGATAAATGTAGATGCATGCTACACACTGTCATCTCTACCAAAGCAACTGGATCTTTCTCCTAAAGTTGAATTAACTCATGTTCTCTTAACCAAACATTAATAACTCTCCTCTAAGCTTAAATCCAAGGGTTCATACCCATAAGATAGGTGCAACTACATAACCAATAAAATCTTTGTCGGCTCTTCTGAATAAACACAAGAAACTGCTGCTGGAAAATAGTGACTGCATAACTTCACTTCTACTCATCAAAAGACTATACATCCATAACTAAAACATCACTAACATGTCTTCAACATATATCCAAGTGCACAAGGCTTCATGACAACTATACAGACAACCATACATAGACCATTGCATGTTACTCTATCAGGAACACTGCTAACACCAGCTGCTATATAACTGTATGTACTAATAGTTAACCTCTGTGCCCATGATATCATGCTGATATCATGTCCATGCTTCATATACATAAAGCTTACTACATAAGACTTTCACACATGTTACTTTCCATATGTTGTCATCAATGAGAAACATACAGTCAGTATTGGCCTACTAGCAAATCTCCAACAATCTCCCCCTTTGGCATTGGTGGCAACATATGGAATGAAAAACCACCACCAACCCAAATGAGCATTTCTTTTATAAAATTCTCCATTTCCTCTTCAAAACTCCCCCAAAGATGAATCCTTCATCTACTGCAATATTTTCTAATATTCTCCATTTCCTAAACTATACTGCTCTCATAACTGAATGTTGCTCCCCCTTAATATATTACTCCTCTTTTTGCTTTTGTTTTTCATGACTCTATATATTACTCCCCCTTTGACATCAATGGAAAAGGGTGCCATTCATTTTAAGCACCAGTACTACTCCTGAGGTAGAGTAGTCAACCTTCCAATAGTCCCTAAGGAATGATGCCTTTCCTTCTTTCTTCTAAGCAGGATCAAGGAAGGGAATAAATCCCAACTTCTCCTTGAGATACTCAAAAGTATCCTTAGGCAAGGGCTTTGTGAATATATCTGCCAACTGATCTTTAGTACTCACATAGTCAAACTTGACTTCTTTCTCTGCCACTTTCTCTCTTAGGAAGTGATACTTGATCTCAATGTGCTTTGTCTTTGCATGCATCACAAGGCTCTTTGACATATTGATAGTGCTAGTGTTATCACAGTGAATAACAATAGGATAATCAATCTGAATTCCAAAATCCTTTATCATCTATTTGATCCAAAAAATTGTAGAAAAATTCAAGTCTACTGCAACATACTCTATTTCTATTGTTGATTAAGAAATACAATTTTATTTCTTGCTTGTCCAAGTGATAAGTCTATCACCAAGAAACACTGCTCCACCTAATGTACTCTTTATGTCATCAACACATCCTACCCAATCTGCATCAGTGTACACATGAATCTCAACATTTTTTTAATTAGGATACCATAGACCATAATCGATAGTGCCCTGTAATTATCTGAATATTCTTTTAATTTCCATGAGGTGACTTTTTTTAAGCTCTACTGCAAATCTTCCAACTATACCAATCACATTGGAAATATCAGGTCTAGTTTGAGTAAGATATATGAGTTTACCAATCATAAACTTATACAATGTTATATCTACTATTGGTGAGTCATCTTATTTTTTAAGCTTGCATCCAGTGATCATAGGAGTTCCTACTAGCTTGCAATCATCCATCTTGAATTTCTTCAGTATCTCTTTCACATATTTTGACTGATTAATAAAAATTCATTTTTCTATCTGCTGCACATTTAGTCCCAAAAAGTACTTGATAGGACTAATCATGCTCATCTCAAACTAATTTTGCATTTCTTTGGCAAATTCAGCACTGAGTTTGTCATTACTTCTAAAGATAATGTCATCAACAAATATAGCTACAAGTAGTAAACTTTCAAATGTCTCTCTAATGAATAGATTACGATCTGTTGCTCCTTTCTTGAATCCAATCTTTGTTAAGTACCATCTAGTCTCTCATACCATGCTCTAGGGTCTTGCTTAAGTCCATACAGGGCCTTCTTCAATCTACACATGATATCAGGTCTATCTGATAAGGTGAATCCTTCCAGCTGCTCAATATATACTTCTTCTTTCAAGTCCCTTTTTAGGAATGTTGACTTGACATCCATCTGATAAAATTTGAAGTTTTTGACTGTTGCATAAGCTAGAAACAACTTAATAGCTTCTAATCTACTCATAGGTGCAAATGTGTTAGAATAATCAATGCCTTCTCTTTGCACATATCTTTTACATACTAATCTTGCTTTATTTCTTACTACTATACCATCTTCATTCATCTTATTTCTAAATATCCACTTTGTTCCAATCACATTCTTATCACTAGGTCTTGGGACCAATTCCCAAGTGTCATTCTTAATAGTCTAATCAATTTCTTCTTTCATAGCATCATGCCAATCTAAATCATTACAAGCATCTTCAACACTTAAAGGTTCAATCTGAGATAGTAAACATACCACTTCACTGCTAGTTGAGTTATTTACTTGTGACCTTGTTAAGCCTTTGGCACTCTGATCTCCAATGATGTCATTCTTGGAATGATTTCTTGATGTAAACTTTGGAACTTTAGGTGACACTAACTTATCAACCTTAGGATTTTCTTCTTCACTTGTCTCAGGGTCATTGAATAACACATCAATACTATCAAACATTTCTTCAATAACTATCTCACTAGTGGAGGGTCTAGGTTCTTCTTCAATCATGGGTGAGTAATCATGATATCTTTCTTGAATCATAAATTTTTCATCAACCTTTACATGAGCACTTTCAATGATCTTTTTCAATCTTAAATTGAAACATCTATAAGCTTTACTTTTAGTAGAGTAAACAAGAAAAACACCTTTATCACTTCTTACATCAAACTTGCCTATTGCTTCATCCCTCTTGATGTAGCACTTGCTTCCAAATATTTTGAAGTATTTTACTATGGGAACATTACCAAACCATAGCTCATATGGTTTTTTGTCAGTGCCTAGCCTTAATTGAATTCTATTGATGGTATAGAGTACTGTTTTGACCCCATCTCTCCAATAGGTGTGTGCAACTTTTCCTTCTATCATAATGGTGTGCACTGTATCAAGAGTGATCCTATTCCTTCTCTTTGCAATTCCATTCTATTGAGGGGTTCTAGGTGAACTTAACTGTCTCTTTATGCCATGTTCTTTGTAGTACTCATAGAATCTATTAGAGGTGAATTCTCCTCCTCTATCTGATCTCAAACATTTTATCTTTAGTCCAGATTCATTCTCAACCTTGGCTTTGAATATTTTGAACTTCTCAAAAGCTTCTGACTTATCTTTCAAGAACATAACCCACATCATTCTAGTATAATCATCAACAAACAAAATGAAATACCTTTCACCATAGTATGATCTTGTTTGAGTTGGACCACATAGGTCTGTATGAATCAGAACCAACTTGTTCTCTGCTAAATTCTGCTTGCTCCTGAATGAATTTCTCACATGCTTCCCCATCACAGATTCCCTGCATATAGTATCAATTAGTTTTTCTATGCTAGGTAGATCTCTTACTGCCTTAACATTTCGTATCTTTACTATGTTATCAAAATTGATATGACATAGTCTTTTATGCCACAACCAACTGTCATCAACTTTAGCAACAAAACAACTTGCTTCTGAATTGAGTTAAAAAATATTAACTCTTATCTTTGAGCTTGATGCAATCATAATACCATCCTTGTTGTTAATGATGCATTTGTCATCTTTAAACTCCAACTGATAGCCTTTTCCAAGTAACTATCCAACACTGAGAAGGTTATGTTTTAAATGATCAACATAAAGAACATCATCAATACTATTCTTTCCATCCAAAGTGATGGCTCCTCTACCAACTATAGGTTTTGGAGTGTTGTCTCCAAATCTGACCATACTGCCATTGTATTTGTCCAAATGAAAAAACCTACCTTTATCACCTGTCATGTGATATGAACAACCACTATCTATAATCTAGTTTGTCCTTATGTCAGCTTGTGAAATCAATGCTAGTTCTTGATTCTCTTTCTTATCTTCATGAACTATCTTATTATTCAGTTTATCTATAATAGAAATGAATCCAATTTCTTCTTCACCAAATTCTTCATATGAAACTCCATCTCCAGCATAGTAGCATTCCTTAGAATACTTAGGCTTGTAATCCTTTTTGAACTTTCTAGCTCTAGTGGGATACTTAGATGCAAAGTGACCGATCTTATTACATGAAAAACACTTAAATGGTAATTGAACTTCATATTTTCCTTTTCCTTTCTTTCCTCTTTTAGCAATCATGGAAATGAAATCATCTAATGTTTTCTCTTCATCATCATCATAAAAATTTCTAGAAGTTTTTGCAGATTTCTTACCATGAACGGTTGCTTTGAAAGCTGTCTCACTCTTTGGTTCTGTCTTCAATTTTGAAATCTCAAAAGCTGAGATTTTGCTGATCAAGATCTCTCTCTTGAAATTAGTTGTAAGCTGCATGGTCTCATCAAGAATATTAATCTTGCTTTCATATTCAAGAGTGAGAGTAGTCATCAACTTGTCCATAATGTCCTCCTCTGAAATCTCTCCACCATTGTTCCTGATTCCAGCAACTGCTTCATTGATTATTTGATTATAACCTCTAATATTTTCCTCAGGAAGAATCTCTAATGCATTGTATCTTTTCTTCCATGTCTTTATGCATGCATCCTTTTCTTGTTTGTCTCCTTCAAATATGTCTTCTAGGTGCTTCCATATCTTGTGGGATGTATCCACCTTTTTTACTTCTGAAAATTCACCATCAGATAGGGCACTAATAAGGGCTTCTTTAGTAATAGCATTATGATGAAACAATTCCTTTTGTGTGTCAGTAGCATCATCTTTTGCAAGGTATTCTAAGGTAGGAATCTTGGCTACTTTGATAGTTACATTAAAAAATTCAAAAGCAATGCACTGCAAATGAGTCACCATCTTGTTCTTCCAATCAAGATAATTCTCTCCATCGAACATAGGACTTTCTTTCCTGAAGTATGCCATCTGATCAACCTCAAGTTGTTAAACTTTCTCTCTGAGGCACTTGGCTCTGATACCAATTGTTAGGAATAGTCCCAAGAGATAACTGAGAGGGGGGGGGGTGAATCAGTTATTTGCAAGATTCAATTCTTTATCCAATTAAGTATACTTAAACATTAACCAAAACACAAGGAAAGAACACATGAACAAAACACCAATATTTTGGTTTTTGGGAAATCCAAATAGGTAAAAACCCTGGTGGGAATTGACACCCACTAATATTTTGCACTAGAGTATTATGATCCTTGTTAGAAGATCCTTAACCCTGTTAGGAGTTGCTTTATAATATATTTAGTATAGGAGTCTTATACAATTGTCCTTGTTAGGGGAGAGGACGCACTATCCAAGAGCTCACTGCTGAAATCAGCGAAGGGTACAACCTTCTGAATAACAAATACACACTATATCTAGATATTGGTGACCTGTGCTTTGACCTACTATCTAGATCAATTCCAATGAATAGTACAAGTACTTTACTTGGTCACATAGACCTTCTTCTGATGGCTCAACACTTCGCACACTCTGCTCTGCTCTGCTTAATCAACTATGAACCACACTCAAGCAATCACAAATGACTGCCTATAAATATCTTTCCTCCAAATGATATAATCAAGTCAGCCTATTAGAACCACCTTGAAATCATATTAGAGAAGCCAAAAAAAACTCTAACAAGCATTCTTTTAGCTCTACTATGCACACAACTCAATATGGGACTTGTCCAATAAGATAAATGTAGATGCACGCTACACATTGTCAGCTCTACAAAAACAACTGAATCTTTCTCCTCAAGCTGAATTAACTCATGAAATCTTAACCAAACATTAATAAATCTCCTCTAAGCTTAAATCCAAGGGCACATACCCATAGGATAGGCACAACTACATAACCAATAAAATATTTGTCGGCTCTTTTGAATAAACACAGGAAACCATTGTTGGCGAATAGCGACTGCATAACTTCACTTCTACTCATCAACAGGCTATGTGTTCATAACTAAAACATCACTAACATGTCTTAAACATATATCCAAGCACGCAAGGCTTCATGACAACTATACAGACAACCATACATAGAACACTGCTTTTTACTCTATCAAGAACACTGTTGACACCAACTACTATATAACTATATGTACTAACAGTTAACCTCTGTGCCCATGATATCATGCTGATATCATGTCCATGCTTCATATATAGAAATCTTACTACATAAGACTTCCACGCATGCTACTTTCCATATGTTGTGATCAATGACAAACATATAGTCAATACTGGCCTGCTGGAAAATCTCCAACACAGTATTGATTGCATCTCTCCAATAGGTTTGTGCAAATTTTCCTTCAATCACAATGGTGTGCACTATGTCAAGTATGATCCTATTTCTTCTTTCTAAAATTCCATTCTACTAAGGGGTTTCTAGGTGCACTTAGTTGTCTCTTTATCCCATTTTCTTTACATTACTCATAAAATCTGTCAAAGGTGAATTCTCCTCCTCTATCTAATCTCAGACATTTGATCTTTAATACAAACTCATTTTTAACTTTAGCTTTGAATATTTTTAACTTCTCAAATGCTTCTTGTTGGTTCCTTTTTTCCACACTGTCAGATTTACAATTCAATTGACAAACAAATGTCACTGACTCTCAATAACCACTCTAAATCTAATAAGAAAAAGGGCCAATTAACAAGGACCAAGAGAATGATCCTCCTACAATTTGAGCTCCACATCACTCAGGTGGGTATACTTCATCTTTCCATACATAACTTCTTATGAAAAACAACAAGCATGTAGATATATGACTATGGAATAGCTTTCAGACTCCTATAGGTATCTTGTACCTCAATGTTCACCTAGTCTTATGCAATATCCTACTTGCATACAATGAATCTAAAAACTAGAATGGACCTCCTACTCCTCCTATCAACATGAAAGGGAAAATGATTTAATTTGATTGAGTTTTTTGGGTTGAATGGACCATTGAAATACACCAAATCTCTCATAGACCAATGCCTTATCCAATGGGCAACTTAGTCAAATAAATCACTGCAATAGAGAGCTATGAATAGAGAAGACAATACATTCTAGTATGTTGATGCCTTACATAAATCATACACCATTGATTAGATCCTACTTAGCAATCCACCTACGTACTCAGAGATGCAATCACCTATTCAAAGGACTTTAACCCTACCCTTAGAAGAGACCTAGGAACAAGTAATACATTGATTAACATCCACTGAAAGACAAGTATGAGATACCCTTGATATCCCAACTCATACACATATGAAAACCAATCCTAAACTTAGTTATTTCTATGAAAACAACTCTATTGTAGACATCTTCAGACATACAATAGAGTGACTAAAACACCCTTGATGCTCTAATCAACAAATTCAAGAATCAAATGGAGACAATATGATAGTAGTATGAAAATATTGAGATCTTATTCATAAGACAAAATGTTACAACTTATATTATATTCTCCCATATAGAAAGGAAAGAGGGAACACCCTATATGCAGAGAAGAAGGAAATATATTTACAGGAAGAATACCATTCATGGAATCAAGGAAATTGGAACCCCTTAGATTACCAAAATTTGTAACCCTTCTAAATGATCTTGGAAATCCTTATAAAGGATTGTAACAAGATATAGATCATTTAGGGAAAAAATAGGTCTACAACCACCAAAAAAACTAGACTTATAAAGAAATGAAAGAATGTAGAAAAAACCTAGAAATCTAGGAGAATCAAATCAAATCTAATGTACAACTATTTAGGCTTCATCACCAAGGCTTACTGCAAATACAAAACACTAAGTTATTGTTGTATGCAAAAGAAAAATAAATGACAGGACCATCGAAAGAGAGCTTGCATGTATAGGGCATGTAATTCTTTGACATCCAAAAAACCCTAGCCATCCATATCAAAACACCAGTCCTTTGCATTAAGTCAGCATGGCACCCTAGGAAACAAAATCAGATGAAGACGACCACCAATATCTTCTTCATCATTTCTCACCTACAACTGTCTTGGAAAAAAAATCAAATCTACACTGGCCTTGTCATATCTATTTCAACGTTCAAAAACCTTGGAAAAAACCCTTTAATCAGTTTAAAATTATGGCTCAATGGCTAACTGATCAGGTTTAAAACATGATCGTTGATCTCTCTCTTTACCAGCACATCAAGTGGCTCTCGCTAATTGAAACAACAATCAATTGAGACTTTTAAAAATACCCAGCCACATCATCCTTTCCTGGAAACTAATCATAATTGAGCACCTCAATGACACCTAACAAATGGACCCACTATATTATCAACCTTTATCTCTTGGAAGATTGGATGACTGTCGCAATCTCGTGATCATTATTTATATTGCACTTTTCCTTAGCGGCACCATGACTTCTATTCACTCAACCTTAACCTACAAATCCTTTATCTTTTCCTCAACTAGCTTCCCTTAACCCATGCTAGATATGGTGAACATGTGACCAAAGGCATTCGCTAGGTCACCAAGAGAAAACCTTAACCATGGTCCAGTCAGGAGATCACATGAACAAATCATTCATGTGATCATTGAGTCTTTTCTTAACCCTATGTTCCACCTAGCAAACAAGTGACCACCACCAGATCTATTTTCATTAATAGTCTAGATTCTATCTCCAAGCCCTTAAACTTTAACTCAACCTAGATCACAAGATCACATGAATGAGGAAACTTCTAGATCTTGAAACATATCTCTTAACCCTAGTTACATTTGAAGAACACTAGATAACCTTTATTCACTAAGTCACTGTTAGAAAGTAAAGTCCACCAAGATAACTAAGAGGGGGGGTGAATCAGTTATTAGATAATTATAAATTTTATCATCTTCAACAACATTAAACCATATAAGAAATATAATTACCAACCATGGAAAGATATTCATACACAATAACACAATGACACAAGATATGTTGACTACAGAACCTCTTGATCAAAGAGTACACCCTAGTGGGAATGATGCCCACAAAAGATGCACTAATATGAATATTCCTTGTGAAAGGATGGAATCTGTTAGGAGTCTTATGAAATACATTTAGTACATATGAATCCCTGTTAGGAGATTTTGAATCCCTGTTAAAAGATTCTAACCCGATTAAGAGTTATGGAAGACAAAAGGACCCACTGCCCAAACAGCTTCAGGATAAGATCACTGAACACACTATCCAAATAATCTTTGCATTACTCAATAGAATAATATGTTACCTCTTCTTTGATTGTTCCAAACCGCACTCATTGTTACATCAGATCTATGTACTTCGCATGTCTTCCTTCACAAATTTGCTTTCATACTTAGCTCTTTTCTTCACTTCATGCATATAGCATCACAACCGCTGCTACCATATCATAATTACACACTTTTCACATTAAAAATACATTAAAAAAAGGAAATACATTCCTTCCTTTATACCACACTCAAATAATTACAAATGAGTTGGCATAAAATTACAAAATAAAAGTTTCCACATGCTACACCAAAATTACACAAAACTGTCAGCTTCCAAATACAATAAATCTTCACTCGTGCAACCTCAAAGTCTAAACTATCATCCACATCACTATCAGTGTGTCTTCAATTTCCATTTAATTGTGAAAAACCATATTCCATCCTGATTAGGAGATATAATCCGATTTCCACAAACCGCTACTCAGGAACACTGCCTGAATACTGCTTCCACCAAAATGATCATAACTTCCATGAATTAATGAATTACTATCTATGCTCTTAACCATAGACATATGAAATATCAAAGATTATAACCTCAATATCACATAGCTCCAACTACAATAACCCATGTGTACTAATCCAAACTCTATCTGCTTCTCTACAAGTCTTCAGTAAATCATTGTGTTGACATCAATGACAATCATAGTCATGAATGCAACAACAACTATTATAGAATGTCTACCAAAAATTTAGCATTCATTCCTAATAGTTTCCAAATAGAAACCTTAACCTGAGTCATATCTTGGGATCAATCGCCAGCCCTTGGTCTTGTCCTCATCCTATGGCTATTGCTGAATCGCCAAGACCATGACTTAACTCACATTGGATCTGGAGATCATGCGACTGAGGGCATTCGCTAGATTTCTCAATCCTTATCTTGACCAGGGTTATATTTGGAGAACACATGAATGTATTGTTTTCTTGATTGTTGGATGCCCTGCTTAACCCTAATTCCATCTCAAGAACATGCTTCAGCCATTGATCAAGATCAACATCAACGGTCCTCACTTAATCTTTGAATGCTAAGTGCCTTAGCCATTTCATCTGGAGAATCAATGACTGAAGGAAAATTTAACCACCTGTCAGGTTGCTAGATGTTAAGCCATTGAGCACCAGGATTAGGAGACAACACAAATGCCACAATTGCCAGATCATTGAATAAAAAGATAACTTCCCAGGCTAGGAAATAAAACATGTGGATAAAGGAAATCCAAGTGGCCCAAAAAAGGTAACAAAGAAATAGAAAAGGCTAGGATTTTTTTGGATTTAGACAAATTTTGAAACCCTTATTCATGGAAAAGACCTATTTCTCAGATCTTCAAACTATAATATATTTTTGGTTTCTGCACAAAAATGCATGCAATCTGAACTGGAGCTTGGAAACACCATAAACTATCCCTGTCTAAGCTCACAAGCTATGAAACCTGATAGATCTTCTTCACTGATAAAAATAAGTTGCATCCATGGAAAGACAATTTTCCAGGGTTTTAACAAGAATAGACCATTTCATTGGATTTTGGCTATGATAGGAAAATGGCCTAATAGGGGCTTTGTCTGGGGATGCATGCCTCTTGTAGGCATGATAAGGATTCAAAATATCTAGATGAAGTAGACCACCCATAAGATAAAAAAATGACAGGGGACCCTCTCAAAAAATGGCAAACGAACCAGGGAAATAGGAAGGGAAACACACAATAGAAAAGGAAAATATTTACAAAAATTTACAAGATTAAAACTTTACTTGGTGGCCCCGGGCCACCCAAAAGAAAATTAAAACCCTCCTGAATCAAAGATTTGATTTTCATCCACATATGTATCCTACCACCTGAAAGTGTCATGATCATTTTTCTACCAACATATGTGGATACTCACGGGCTAAAGAATAAAAATGTATTGATCACTACCCATGCTCTTCCAGTTACAACCATCATCATACTCATACTCCAAGAAGTATGGGACATCACTTATTTCTTCTTGATGACTAGAAATATAAATCTCATCTAGTAATGCATCATAAAATAAAGCATAGTAATCATCATGCATTACTATAAAATTACCTGGCTGCAAAGGACTTGGATCCTCAGATTTACCTTCATACATTTCTCCAACCACTGAAAAACTTGGTTCCTCCCTGATGTCTTCAAGAGCTGGATCATGAACCAAGTGAAGGTCCCTTTCACAAATTCTGTGACAGTGGGACAACAGATCTACATCATTGTTTTCATCATAATATTTTCTATCACAATCATTGAAGACTAAGTCTTCAATACTGTCACACTCATTATCATATTTGGAAAAAGAAGGAAAAGGATATGAATGAGAAACTTTCTCATAATTGGAATCTTTATGATAGGAAAACACACTTTCATGGCCTTCAACCTCTTCTTTTTTAGAGTCACTACATGAGGGGAACTCTGGTAAACATGGATCATCTATATCACTTTGAACACCCACCTCATTATTAGTGTCAAAGGATATGTCAAAGGGGAGCTCAAAATCAAAGTCCATATTAGGTGCATACCTCTAAAATTCATCAACCAAAAGTGTTGAGATCTTTTCACTGCTCACTGGACTTTGGACCTTAGTTTCATCTTCATTAGCCTCACCCCTAGTGCTGCAAACATCATCCCTATTTGAAACAAGGACTGACATCTCTGGCCTCAAATCATCTTGTGTAAAGAAAACACTACAGGAATCATCATCTGCATCATATTCATTATCTTGCCTTTGACACAAAACATCCTCAAACTAGGACAAGAAGACTATCTTCTCATGCTGATAAGAAGAAAAATCTACAGACAAATTAGAAATATTGTCAACCTCAGACTCATCTTCATCATCCTCATGTGCATTGACCTCAAATTTAGCATCATAACCAACACTTTCTCCACAATGAGAATCAACATCAGAACAACTGGCCTCTTCATGATCAACATAAAGAACCACCAGTTCCCTCAATCTCTTGTCCTCCTCTAACAGCCAGATCTTAGCATTTATCTTTGCAATTTTCTTCTTGAGAGTAGCAATCTTGATGAGAATATTTTCATAATCAATATCACTCATGATGGGATCAATAGAGACACTAATATCTTGTATCTAATTTTCACTTTTGTCATGCCCCGCAAGGGAACCGGGGAAGAGAACAAAGATTCTCTTTATAAAAGAAAAACCCAAGTAATGATTTATGAAATTTTTTTAATTTTTAAAACAATTATATGAATAAAACTTAAACTTATTTTCCTCCCAAGGTTCCCTTCTATCTAATGCATGATTCATTTAAGTCCATTAAGTAAACTAACAACAAGATATACTTCTCAAAGCAAATTACATCATATCACTATAAGATTCTTTATTAAGAACTACATAGTACTTTCATTTCAATTTTCCATTTAAAATCATCTATATTCCTAAGTATTCTTTATGAACAATATAACCATTAAATCAAATAGAACCATCTAAATCATTTGATACATTGCAAATAATACATTTTTTCTTCAATGGCCTTTCCTTGAATCATCACTAATTAAAATCATACTACTTAACTAAAAATCATTTTATTTTCCAACATACATCTTATACATAAAGTTCACATCCCATTTTTCCCTTTTTCCTAAGTCTACCCATTTCAAATACATCATTTTGAATTAAATCAATGATTACATTACATTCATCTCCGCTTGGGAGGTAAAAATAACTTTACATCATGAAAGATAATTACAAAGCCTTTATTCTTCAAAAACTGGTACATAAGAAAGCATGAATCTTCAACACTGCATCCGCAAAAGATACCTCGATAAAATATTTACCACCCAACCATGTGGACACCCAAAGACCCACTCCCCCATGCTAGGAGATAAACACTAGGGTCCACAAAGAAGGAATAGCTAGGCCAAACCTAGGGTCGGGTTACCTTTCCCAAATAACAAATGAAAAGAAAGCCCAAGTATAAATCTTTCCCCAAATAGGTTCTAAGGCTTGGTAGAAACTCTAAGCAACAACCTAAGTGAGTGTCATCACATAGCCCTCACCCCTTGGGTTGTCCTGGTACTAGCCACTCTAGGCCCTGGCCCCCAAGTAGGCACATGCGGAATTGAATGCCTTTCATACAGACAAGCACCATTCGATCGTACCTATGCATAGGCACCTTCTCCCACTTCCATCCATAGCCTTTAATAGCACTAATGGCATGGTGAGGCACATTTAATATTTTTACATGTTTGAACCCATTCCCATAAGTTTTAATTAAATTATCACTTGTTAAAATAACTCTTCAGTCGGTTATCCTGGTACTAGCCACTTAGGGCCCCAACCCCGCACTGAGAGCCACTCACTAGGTGTCGTTAGGTTTTCTACCCTTAACCCACATGTCTCAACCACATCATACACATAGTAAAAACATATCATAACCACTTTTGTAAGACTGGATCAAAGAGTAGAAAATAATAAGATAATTTATGGATGTTTTAGGGGAAATTAGGAATGTTTAAGGATGTTTAGAATGGTCCTAATCTTCTTAGACAACCCTAAACCCTAAACTACTTCCTACACACATCCTAACCCTATTAAGGCATCCAAACGCACTAAACATAACCTCTACCAAACAAGGAATGAACACATTTATGATTTACTCAAAGTTCTATATACCAAAAGATAATGTTCCATGAACTTCATTCTAAGCCTGATATTTGACTAAGCCTGAAATTTGACTAAGTCTGATTTTATTAAAAATCTAAAAATTAAAAGTTACAACTTAACTCCTAGGAAGTTGAGACCTATCCCAATCAATTCAAAAGGTACCTAAACCCTTTATACAAGTATAACTTATACTTAAATGTTTTAATTGTATAAAGCCTGAATCCTATTTTCATCGGTTAACACTAATCTACTTGGTTCACACTGCTTGCTCAGTCACCACTAACTTACTCGGTCACCACTACCTTACTCGGTCACCACTAACTTACTCAGTCATCACTCACTTACTCGGTCACCACTGACTTACACGGTCATCACTAACTTACTCGGTCATCACTGACTTACTCGGTCACCACTTATGTGCTAAAATGTTGTCACACTTTTATGAATCCTTACATGCAAGAAAACTCAAGAATGAGCCCTCACAAATTGATCCATAGCTCCCTAGGCATGGAGTGCAAGGGTTTTTAAGAATGCTCTCAGCTAGAGCTATTAAGCCTATAACCTTGCTAGTAAACCATGCAATGGGAGATTCAAGGAAGACAAGGGCAAGAATGCCAATATCTCCAATGAAGCCAAATGTATGCAATGCAAAGAAAATCTATATGACAATGCAAGTTAATCTATTACATAAAAGGAAATCTAAGCTAAGAATGAAGCTATGAAAATGCAAATACTATGCATGAAAATGAAATCTAACTATGAAGCAAGAAAGCCATGATGATGCAAGAATGAAGATAAGAAGATAGAGTGTTGATGAAGATCCAAGATGAATGCCAACAATGCTCCAAATCTTCAAACCCTAGATGCAAGAATATCTCCAAAAGCTCCAAGATGACCTAGAAAACCTATAGCATAACAATAGCATTAAAATTTGTGTGTGCAAATGAGGAAGAGAGCTCTTCTTTTATAGGAGGTGAAAAATCAATGGACCATGGAGATTAAGAGGCAAAAGATTTAATCAACGGTGGAGAAAAAAAGAAGCTTGATCCTTGTGCACAAATATCCTCCAATAGGAAAATTAGAAGTATTTACTTTATGTCCATGTGAGACAAAAAGTGCTTTTCTTTTATTTTTTATTTTATTTTTCTTTATAAATAAGAATTAAATGCTTTATTTGTGCAACTTAGGATAAGAAGAAAAGTGGGGCTTTTTATTTAATAAAAGGGGAGGAAATATTCCTTTTAATAAATAAAGACTTAGGATAAGATGGTTAGCCCATAAAAAATAATCAAATAAATGACAGGACTAGGATTTGATCAGGAACAAGTAATTGATGATTTTAACAAAAGGGACTAATAGTCTAGATGACCATTTTTAGGTGTATACATTTGCCCCTCTTTGACTAATGTGTGATCGATTTGGGAACACATTACGTCAAAAATAGATCAGCCAAGAAGGCAAGAGATAGCCAACAAGGCAAGCAGATAGTGATTTTGACAGATGTGAGATCGATTTGGGATCACATGTAGTCAAATAATAAAATAGCCAAGAAGGTGAGCAATAATGTTCTGACTCCAAAGTCATGAAGTGCAAAAAAGATAGCAAATCCTACATGGTTAGCCTGGTAGCGACAGTACTAAACACTTAGGAAAGAGATAACCAATAAGATATGATGTGTCTGCCCCCTTGGGATCGAAAGTGAACTCTAGGTGGAGGGAATGCAGAAGCAAGAGCAACATGATCAAATCACTAGAAATCATAATCAAAGATAGAGAATAGAATAACCATCAAGCAGTGAGGGTATGCCCCGCACATGAGACACGGGGCACGAACCTATCGGTCCCTCAACTCGTAAACACCACGGAGGGGGATTTGAACTTGGGATTTGAAAGTGAATGAAAGACTGGAAGTTGAGAGAGATGGGGATGAAGAGGTGAAGAATGCCCCAATCAAGATCAAAGGATCAGGCCTCAAAAGGTTAACCAACTACATGGAAGAAGGAAAAAGATGAGTTGGGTGATCAAGGTGAGCTCGGATTTTGGTTTGGATCCTGAAATGAAAGGAAAATGATGTGATATGGAAGACAAGAAGTGAAAGACATGATCGGGAAGAAGCAAAAAGTGAGCATAGTTGATTAAAAAGTCCATGAAAGATAAAGGAGAGCTCTCTCCATATGCAAGATGCAAAACTAACGAACATGAACTTAAGAATGCAAGCTACATGAAAAGTGGTTTACTTGCAAGGTTACAAAGCTAATAGACATCTATTTATTATCATCGAGTGTTATTGGTAGTGTTAGCAGATCATACAATGCACACTAGCATAACTATGTGAATATGAATATGATCTATATCAGATAAAAATGTGGGAATCCCACCTAGGCATCAAAGACATGTAGGTCAAGATGACTAGTGTAGTGAGATTACCTAAGTTTGATATAGCAAGATTATGCTCACATCGAGACACAAGAAAGTCAAGATGACTATAAGCATGCACTTGCAAAATAGTCAAGGATAATACCTTGTAGGTCCATAGTGTCAAGTAAGACCAGCATAAATGCTCATGACAGTGAGGACCAACAAAATATACCCACAAGCAGATAAAGAAATAAAACATGTTCTCATACCCTCAGTCTTCTAGCTATGCATCATCAAAAACTTCTTAGGGAGAGACCACTGAGCAAAGAAATCATCATAGACAACATGCAAAGAAATAAAGTCAAACAAATCTCAGCAAGTCAAGTGCGTGTGTGTAGGTCATAGAGTCAAACTTTGAGTATCACATCTACCAGTGAGAAATATTGCATCATCTAAGACGGCAGGAAGGATATTTGATAAGTGTTAAGAAACACTTGATGCTAGGGTAGTGTTGAAAAACATAGTTGAGGTGGTGTTGAAAAACACCATTGACAAGGTGCCTAAGAAACCCAGACGCACAAAGAGACCCAAGATAAGCTGAAAAAAACGGGTGCCCCCTAGACTAAGACAAGATTCAATTCCAGGCTAAGAGAGGCAAAGAGAGAAGTGGAGCGAAGGAGCACCATGCAAGACTAATAGACATAGGTGCAGAGGGTCTCAAGTAGCATCTTTTTCTAGGTTTTCACCACTTGATAGATTTTTTTGCAATTTTTTCAAGACTTTTTATAATTTTTTTTGTATTTTTTGCTACCAAGGAGCTTGTTTCGAGGTTTTCACCAAGGCACTTTTTCAATTTTTTTTTTGATGTTTTGAATTTTTTGATTTTTTTGGTGAGACATCAAAGCACCTATTGCTAGGTTTTCACTAGGATGCTCATTTTTTCAGTACTTTTTATGATTTTTAGGATTTTTTCAGCATCATATATGAATTTTTTTGGTATTTTTTTAGGATCATAAAATATGTACAAAGGATGCCCCAGACAGAAATGGGCATCAAGAATCTACTTCCTCTGATGTAGAGAACTGATAGGCCCCATGCCCAAATGCTACAACTATGATGATAGGAGGTCTCAACCAGTTTGACCAATAATAACTAGCCCTAAGCAATGTCTGAGCTAGCGAAGGATCGTTAGAATGTGATCCACATATGCCATTGTGGATTTCAGTTAGCACTTTTTCTGACTCCTCTATTTCTAGACACTTAAGGAGAGTTCCATCTAGACCCTTCCTATACAAGTCACCAGAGACAAAGGAAAAGTGTAAGGGATAGTAGAAGGAATGGCGTGGTGGATTTGCAAGAGGAATATGAGGTGGAAGATATGAAAAGATGGTAGGATTGTAAGATTTGTGAGCAGGATAGCGTAATTCATCCACCAGGAACTTGAAGCAAAATTTATGCTTCTTCATTTGTAAGATGGATGTTGAAGTAACCAAGGCATTACCAAATTTGTTCTTAGCTCTAGGAATGGGTTCAAGTGTAACAGATATGAGATCATGCTTGAAGTAGTGCATCATTTTTTTGTAGAGAATCAGCTTGTCATCTTTTATTTGATAATCAATATTTTTGAGCAGATTTTTATTTTTACTTTTCTTAGGTTCAGATACCACCACAATGTGGTTTTTTCCATCTAACCATTTCTCTTTTCTTTTGACTTGATGACTATGATGTTTGATTGCTAAGTCAATCTTTTTTGTGGCTAGTTTGCTGGTGGAAGAAGTAACAGGTGTTGATGCAAGATGAAATGAAGTGACCGATTCAATAGCATTTATGTGAGGGGTGTCATCTCTAGTAACAAGAGAGGTTGAGCCTATAGGGTAAGCTCCAAAAGTAGCTAGATCTAGACTTGTCATAGAAGAACCAGTGTGGTCCACTAAGGCAATACGAGAAACAAACTCATCAGACCCCACACAAGACCCATCAACCACGTCGGGATGGTTACTACAAGAATGAACCATATCAACATCCATATCATTAGTAGATATACATTTTTCTCCCCAAAGAAGTGAAGTAGAGGGAAGATCATCTCCCATGTGAGCCATAGTGTGTATTGGTGACTCATCTGTATCTGTGTCTGAATTACTGAGCATGGGAGTATTTTGGGCATCTTCTCTATAGATCCACTTGTGAACAACTTGTTCTTCTCTTTTGGCTTCAAGGATCACCATAGTAGAAGTGGAAGGTTTCCCATATGACCTAGGAGAAATAGGTATAGAAGCAAAGGAATCTAGTTTATATTCACCCATACCAAGGCTCATCATCTTAAATGATTTCTCAGTAGCAACTAGAGACGTACTAGGATCATCAGTAGGTTCATTGTGAGGAAAAAAATTTTTAGTAGTAGCAAGAGCATTAATAGAAATAGTATGGTCTCTAGGAATCACAATTTTAGTGCCATTTTATGGAAATTTGATGCATTGATGATAAGTGGAAGGAACATCTTGCATGTCATGGATCCAAGGATGACCCAAAAGAATGTTATATGTGAGTGGAATGTCCAATACTTGGAAGTTAATATCTTTTGTGATAGGGCCCACTCAGACAGGCAACGTGATAAGACCTTTGGAAGATCTTTCCACTTCATCATAAGCTTTTATAGTAATCTTCTTCTTAGAATCCACATCAAATTCTGACAAACCCAACTGTTGTATGACATTGAAAGAAACAATATTTAACCCTACACCATTGTCTATCAGGACTCAACGGATGCGGGTGTGGTAGACTAGAACTTCAATGTGTAAAGCTAGATTATGTGGGTGAGAAATAGATATGTCATCTTCTGTAGAAAAGGAGAGAGATAGCGGAGATGAAATGTGGTTGACCATAGCCTGAAATTCATCTGGATCAATGTCATTGGGAACACATGTTGTACGTAGAGCCTCATCAAGAATTTCTCTATGCGAAGGGGATAACTGAAGCAACTCAAGGATTGATATCTAAGCCGGTGTCTTGTGCAAATGTTGGACAAGATCATAGCTAGGGGTGGCTGAAGGAGCCACTTGTTTGGAAGGTAAAGCTTGTTTGGGATTTTGCATAGTTTTAAGGACAATCTTGGCTTGCCCCCTAGTAATAGCATTCAGTGTCTCACTTTGGGAAGATGAACTATCATGTGTTTGCAAGATCAACTTTGGCTTACCATGATTGGCTTTATTATCATCTTGAGACCTCATCATTATAATGCTCTCAACGGGCTCTACCATGTTGATCATAGGTGTATTAGAAGGATACGTGTAATTGATCTTAGCATCATGATTCTTCTTATATGCTTGAGAGGTTTCCCCCTTATCATGCTTAGGTAGAGGATCTTTGAAAGCTGTGTGATTAGAATTTTTAGTTAAGCCATCAGTGGAGATAGTGCCATTCTTAATAAGATCCTGAATATCATCCTTAAGCCTAAAACAATTGTCTGTTGGATGTCCCTTGTTTCTGTGATAATGGTAGTAATGATCCTCTCTCCACCAATCAGGCTTATTTATTGGATCCCAGTTACTAGGTTTATCAGGAAGCGTAAGATATCCATTGTCAACTAAAGTCTTGAGGATTACATCATAAGGTTCTGCCAACTTGGTATAGACTCGCTTTTGAAATGACTTCTTAGACTTATCTGCATATTGAGGTTTAGGAGCACTGTGAGCGTTGGCAGCTTCTTGTTGTTTTGCTGCATAGATAGCATTGGAAAGATTGAAAGCAGGCTCTTTAACTTTAGGAGTGAAAAACAACCCCATCATTAACAACATACTTGTTCTTATTCCAAGGTTTGTTCTTTTCTTTACCATTTCCTTTAGCATCTTTATTAATAACAATATCCCCTTTTCTTATAGCTACATCCTCAATCCGATATGCACTTTCAACCATGTCATGGAAGGAGGAGAACAATTGCTTCCTTAGATCATAAAATAGCTCAGGCACAAGTGTGTTGATGAAAATGTCAATCTTTTCTCTTTTGGGTAGCTGACAAGGATATCGAGAATACAATGACCTCCAATGTTGTAAGTAAGTTGCAAATGGCTCACCTTGATGTTATCTTAGCACACCAAGATCTATCACAGTGACAGGTTGTTGGATGTTGTAAGAGTACTGCTGGGTAAATCGCTGAGCCAACTCATCAAAAGTCTTAAGAGGTGGTGTCAATTTCGCAAACCATTCTAAAGCTTGGCCTCTTAAGCTTCGAGCGAATAAGTGTAGAAGATATGTGTCTTCATGAAGAAAGTCCATACTAAGAGCATAAAAATGACACACATGGTCATGAGGGTCACCATTTCCATCATACTTGTCATATTTAGGAACCTCAATATCCTTAGGAAACGGGACCATGTATAGATCTTTATCAAAAGGAAGAGCACAAATTGATTCTACAAAAGAGACCTTTGGAGGCTCTCTTTCTAATGCCATTTGGGTAAGGTGTTGATTTGTCCAACGTAATTCTTCTTGAAGAACTTCCAACTCAGTTGGTACTCTTTGTTGGAGAATTTGTCTGACATCATAGCCAGGAGGAATCTTGTATCCTCTAGAAGTCATATATTGAAAGTACTGATCACCGTTATGCTCTAAAAGCTTATGCATCATTTGTTGAGAGACCACATCTTGTTCAAATCTCATAAGTTCCTCACTAGAAATCTCATCATTAGCCTCTGCCTCATGTTGAGAGGGAGGAGGTCTAGGAGGTGAAGAAGGCATACCAAAAGTGGGTCTTGGAGGAGATCTTGGTGGCATATTGTTGCCATTGTTGCCATTGAAAAGAGATCCATGCTCATGATTACTAGTCTCAGGTTGCTCATGAAATGTCCCTCTATAAGCCATGCGCCTAGCAGCATCCATCCTTTGTTGATTGTGTTCTTTTTCTAAGCGTGCTTGGTTATCCTTATGCTCAAAGTGTTTTTGTAAGAGTTGAAATTTTTCTTGTTCCGTCAAAGTGAGTTAGACACTATCTGTGTTTTTGGGGGTCTTGAATGCGGAAAAGAGGAAACCTCCTTTGTACCACGGGGTAGCCTTAGAATCCTCAGATTTGGTAGAACTAGAACTATTGTTGCTAATGGGCACTCGTGAGCATCTAGTTGGAGAAGGTAACTATGTATAATTGAATGGAGGATGACTCTCCTGCTCAAATTGAGATCGAGTTGTAATCGGCATGAAAAGAGATGTTGGTTGACTAATAGAATGAGACAAAGTTTCTCAGATTTGAGATAAGAAAAGCTAATAAAGATCACTTGTCAAAGTAGAAAAATAGAGAGATGGCTCGTCAAAAGTGCTCAAGCACTTACAACAATCAATTGACTAAAGCCCAGCAGTGAGCAAGAAGCTCAATAAGCAAGTAGCTAGAGAGGTAATCGTGATGTGACAAGTGATCAAGAGTAGCATTCGTTAAGCTCAAATCTAATAGTTTTAGCTCATTTGTTTTAGTCTAGAACAAGTCTAAGCATATAGATAATAGACTAGCTTTAGGTAAGAATAGAAAAAGACACTCTACGACCGATTAAAATGCAAGTTTAGCAGCTCCAGATTGCAACAACAGCAAGACAGCAAAAAGGTTTTGGGTGACATTGTTGCAGAGTCATACGACTCTATGACCAATGAACATAAAAATCTTAGTTTTGAAGCATTTTAAAAGATCAAGTAAGTATATCAATAGATTTTTCTCATGGATCAAGCACATAAGACAGCAATCAAGGAGTTCAAGCAAGCAGTTGTATTCAAACAATGAGCAAGGGGCAAAGCAACCTTGCACATGAACAAGAATAGTGACTTAGTATATCTACTCCTTAAAGATTCTACTTGTGTATGTTCTTGAAAATATTTTAGTAGGCACTTAGAACACAACAATACCTTATCAAGCTGTCTACAAGGATATACATAGCTTTTCTAAAGGGAGCCCTCGATATACGTAAGGTACGTGAGGCCCAAATCTGTAGATGAGAAGAATCCAAAATCACACAGCCGGGGGGAGACGGTAACCCAAATCTCCTCCTTCACTTCTAAAAGGTATAAAGTTCTTTGAGGCTTAGCCAAGAGTGATATCAAACTCAATTCCCAAGAGAGGTGTCTTTCGATTCACCACTCGCTATTTATACTCCACCGAAACAAAAGAGTTAAGGTCATCCCTTGAGGTGGTGTGTCCCCAAGCAGGCCTTCTAAAATAAAAGCTAAGTAATTCACTATCAAAAGTATTTAGAGCACTAAAGGTGGAACACTTAACTCTTCAAGTAAATGCAAAGTGAGTCCAAAAGTGGGACACTTAACCCTTCAAGTGAATGTGAAGTGAGTCCAAAAGTGGAACATTTAACCCTTCAAGAAAATGTGAAGCGAGTCCAAAAGTGGAACATTTAACTCTTCACACCAACTCAAAGTGAGTCCAAAAGTGGAACATTTAACTCCTCACATCAACTTAAAGTGAGCCAAAAAGTGGAACATTTAACTCCTCACATCAGCTCAAAGTGAGCCCAAAAGTGGAACATTTAACTCCTCACATCAACTCAAAGTGAGTCCACACCTTAGAAAACAAGTGAGTTCTAAAAAGCACAAAAGGGTTGACTAGTGGAGCAATTAACGCTTCTTTCCTGTAGACCCCTCCCCTTTAATGTAGCACTGATCTTGCAACTACGGGGCAGAAATGAGGGGCCGGTGGATTAGCGAGTCCAATAACCCAAGATAGAAATCTAGATCAATCACAAGTAATCTAAATTTTCTTATCAATACTACTCACAAATGACAAAGGGTTGAATCAATGGAATATTTAACTTTCCAAGCAAACATAGAGTGAGTCCACAAAGTGGTGCATTTAACTCCCTATGTAAACAAAGAATGAATCCATGCCCTCAATCACTCAATGAGATATTTGATATTGAAACCAAGAATTACTTAAGGTTTAAACACAAACATTCACTTACACAAACTTGTATGAAAGCAAATCTATGTTCATTCATTTCCCATTAAGAGCATCAATTGAAATGTGTTCTATGAAAGCATGTAAACACTCAAGCCAAACATATGAGAGATTCAATTTTAATCCCAAGATCCAAATTTTTTAGAGTTTTAAAAAAATACCTCAAGTCCAACGCAATGCGCTTAGTAGATTTCACCCATTTTTTGTTTGTTTTAAGCATTTTTCATGAAAGCAAGTCATGCACCTTCAAATGAACAAGACAAGAAAATAAGCAAACAAGATATGCAATGTATATCCAACTTATGCAAACCCTAGGGTTAGATCTGAAAATCAATTGTTAAGAGAAATGAAAATGAGCAAATAATCCAAATGATAACTCATATCATGCAATGAACAATGAAAAATAAGTGCATTCCCATCACAAAATTTTTTATTTTTTTTGCATTTGACCTAGTCAACAAGATCTGATTTTTACCACATGAATTCAAACCCTAAACCCAAAATGAAAAAAAAAGACCTCTATCAAAAAATAGAGAGCTTTCCAAAAATGTAAAAATTTCAAAAAAATCTCTTCATTTGTGCCCTAGAAACCCATTTTACCAAAATAGACCATTTTTAATAAATTGACCAAATGAGCTATGATATGATTTCTAAATTAAAAACATAGTGAATGGACCCCTTGTAGAATTCCAAGACCTTTCCAGAAATATAAAAATTTCTGAAAAATATGCTGATTTGCGCCAAAAATTGATTTTTTATGAAAAATAAAGAAAAAATTATAAAAAATACAAATCACCTCCAAAAATTTTGAAATTTTTTTTGGAGCTTTTGTAATATTTTTTAAACCTATAAAAAAATTTTCAGACCAAAATACTAAGCCTTTTGGGAGATATGATCAAATCTTTCAAATCTAGGATTTTTCCATCTCCAAACAAATCTGCATAAGGGTTAGCTTCAAAAAATAATAAAAAATTAGCATGTAAAAGTGGGTTACCCCATGGTGGGTGGAAAAAATGTGTACTAATATGTTGTCACACTTCTATGAATCCTTACATGCAAGAAAACTCAAGAATGAGCCCTCACAAATCGATCCATAGCTCCCTAGGCATGGAGTGCAAGGGTTTTTAAGAATGCTCTCAGCTAGAGCTATTAAGCCTATAACCTTGCTAATAAACCATGCAATGGGAGATTCAAGGAAGACAAGGGCAAGAATGCCAATATCTCCAATGAAGCCAAATGTATGCAATGCAAAGCAAATCTATATGACAATGCAAGTTAATCTATTGCATAAAAGGAAATCTAAGCTAAGAATGAAGCTATGAAAATGCAAATACTATGCATGAAAATGAAATCTAACTATGAAGCAAGAAAGCCATGATGATGCAAGAATGAAGATAAGAAGATAGAGTGTTGATGAAGATCCAAGATGAATGCCAACAATGCTCCAAATCTTCAAACCCTAGATGCAAGAATATCTCCAAAAGCTCCAAGATGACCTAGAAAACCTGTAGCATAACAATAGCATAAAAATTTGTGTGTGCAAATGACAAAAAGAGCTCTTCTTTTATAGGAGGTGAAAAATCAATGGACCATGGAGATTAAGAGACAAAAGATTTAATCAACGGTGGAGAAAAAAAGAACCTTGATCCTTGTGCACAAATATCCTCCAATAGGAAAATTAGAAGCATTTACTTTATGTCCATGTGAGACAAAAAGTGCTTTTCTTTTATTTTTTATTTTATTTTTCTTTATAAATAAGAATTAAATGCTTTATTTGTGCAACTTAGGATAAGAAGAAAAGTGGGGCTTTTTATTTAATAAAAGGGGAGGAAATATTCCTTTTAATAAATAAAGACTTAGGATAAGATGGTTAGCCCATAGAAAATAATCAAATAAATGATAGGACTAGGATTTGATCAAGAACAAGCAATTGATGATTTTAACAAAAGGGACTAATAGTCTAGATGACCATTTTTAGGTGTATACACCACTGAGTTACTCAGTCATCACTAACTTAATCGGTCATCACTGATTTACTCTGTCACCACTGACTTACTCAGTCATCACTAACTTACTTGGTCATCACTGACTTACTCGGTCATCACTAACTGATTGCACAGAAACTACAAAATACGACTGTCAACTTTGGCTTGCGGGTAAAACTGGGCATTATGGGAACTAGGGTTGCCTAATTTGAGCATGACCCATTTGAGATCTCCTAGTTTCCCTTCAGAAATGGCCCATCAATCCATCCTATCTATCCAACATATCTGTTCTAGATCTGGGCAAAGAAAAGTGGTGCAAAGAAAAATATGAAACTATAGGTTTGAAACAGAAGTTCTAAAGCCTCAAAGAACTCATGGACATTCTGGATAAGAGAGGAATACAAGGAGAATGCTAAGAACCCTAAAACCTCCTATAATTTCATAAATATTTGTTTATACTCAATACAGGAAATAAATCCATTCAACATGTTCCTACTCTTCAAATCACTAATACAGGGACAATGATATATATGAAACACAACATTCTGTAATTTATATCAACAACAAACATACAGAGAAACATTTAACTAGATTATCATCTTTTCATATCACAAAGGAGAGATAACTCTTAGGATGAATTCCAACCTGGAGTCCTGCGGAGATTTGGTTGATGAAGACCAGTCCAATCCTCTCCACCCTTTCAGCACTCCTTCAAATCCTCCTGGGTGCAATCTCCAACCTCTTACGGGAATAACCAAATGCCACTCTTAGAGAATGATGAATTTCTCTCCTCACAAATACAATATTCCTACCATCATAATACTAATCTTGTTATCTTCTTCTTGAAACAACTCTCCTCCAACTCTCTCTCACACAAGAAGTCTTTCCTGTATATAGATTGGGGAGTAGTTGCACAGGTACTCCAACCGATGCAACTATCCACCGGTTATCCGTTAACAATACAGTTTGTAAAACCATTCCCGTAAAGGGATAAATAATTTTTTTTAATAAAACTATAATCTATTACCGTAATCAAATTTATGTTTCCTTTACTTTAGGGAAGTTAATAATAATTATTATTATTTACAACCATATCATTAACTAATCTAATTATTCATTAATAGAATGTAATAATTACTTACTCACCAATAATTATATAAATATATGTATGCATATGCATATGTGTGCACCCATATGCCTGTGTGTACATATATTATTATTATTATTATAAATATTATTGCAAACATAATATTATTATTATGAAGCATATTATTATTTACACACTTAATTCATATTCTTTACAAAATGCAGTAGTGATATATATACAAGGTGAAACATACCACTATTATTAAAATATTTATTATTATTTTTATTTTATTTTTATTTCCATAGACATTTTGTTATTATGGATATTATAAAGATAATACCATAAAATTCTTTATTATTATTGATATTAAAATCACATATTTCAATCACATACTAACTCGTTCCTAACAAGAGCTGCTAGTACATAAGTAGCTAATAATAAAGATAAATTACTAAATCATACCCTCAAATTCACATCAATAATCTACTAATAGAATTGAACATACCATAAAGACAACTAGAACCACTATACTCAAAACTTCATTCACAATGAATACAAAAGATAAGAAACTAACTACAAGACCCACAAAACCATTAAACCGAGAGATCACATAATATATCCACACAAGGGACTGACTCGACACTTCCCACCTAAGGATAAAAGGATTAAAGGTGAAGTTTCTTCCTGTGGAACCTGGTGATATCTCTGTAACAACAACAATGATCGAGGATTTTGAGGGATCACTTAGACCTGTGAAGCCAAGTGGAGATGATACTCGATACCTGCAATCCTGCATCACCAAGAAGAGATACATATATATACATATGGATATACAAATTAGATATATGCAAGTAGATGACTAGGATCGATACATCATGTGGACCTCAACTAAGTGAGTAACTACGACTTCATCCTGAGTCATGAAAACACATCCAACACATATCCATGAAACATAAAACATCATGATAATGGTTAGATTCAAATCATTGGGTTAGATCCATAAAACATATAAAAATAGATGGTTTTCTAATCTCATAAACATATAAATGATAACCATAAATGAGCATATCCATCATATCATCATTCACAAAATATAAATGTAAATGTATAGTCCTAACCATCATAATAAAAATGTCCAAATCAACAAAGTCTAAGTATCACCATAGGAGAGGTATTACAACTTTTTTCTTCATACTAATCCACACCAACTCCTTCATCAAATTTTTTTATAAATGTTGCTCTTAATACATCCCAAGAAGGGATTGAACATGAAGGAAGGGATACAAACCAATCCCTTGCACTATGTGAAAGAGACTACACAAGAAATCTCATGGAAACATCTTCATGCTCAACATCCATCTCACCAAATAGACCCATGAGATCATATACATGTTGGCTTGTCAAAATTGATCCATCAGCCATGAATCTTGGCAAGCCTTCCCCATCCTCAGTAGAAAACTCATTTACGGGTGCCTTCAATTCCATCAAAACAAAAGGGCCTGTATTCCTCCATAAGGAACTTCCCACTAGTACTCATTCTTTTATACTAGTGTTGAACACTTGATAGGGAAATATTTTTTACACTTGATTTTCATAAAAGAAAAGCACATGAAAATCAAAATACCTAGGAACTACAATTGAAACTTAACTTGTTGACTGGGAAGCAAGGTAGATCTAGAGCCTTCTTTGTAGTGCCATTAGGTTCTTTGCTTTGTAGAGTCACCACCTCCTTGAAGAGGAAAATATTGTACTTTTTTTTGTATCTTCTTCCAATCAACTCAAAACTTCACCAGGATTTACATACTATTTATCAGGGACTAATGATCAAACAAAGAACTCAGAGTCACCATTCATACTTGGTGAGAAGATATAAATTTTTCGAATCTGACTCTATTCCTTCAACCAGAGTCTGGGGTGATCCATCAAATCAAGTAAAAAACCATCTTAATTTTTTTTTTCATTTACTCCTTCCTAGTAGAGTGACCATTTTGTTGGTTCCTTTTTCCCACACTGTCAGATTTACAATTCAATTGACAAAAAAATGTCATTGACTCTCAATAACCACTCCAAATCTGACAAGAAAAATAGCCAATTAACAAGGACCAAGAGAATGATCCTCCTATAGTTTGAGCTCCACATCACTCGGGTGGGTATACCTCATCTGCACATACATAAATTCTTATGACAAATAAGAGGCCTATAGATATATGACTATGGAATAGCTTTCAGACTCCTATAGGTATCCTATACTTCAATGTTCACCTAGTCTTATGCAATATCCTACTTGCATAAAATGAATCTAAAAACTAGAATGGACCACCCACTCCTCCTATCAACATGAAAGGGAAAATGATTTTATTTAATTGAGTTTTTTTGGGTTGAATGGACCCCTAAAATACATCAAGTCTCTCATAGATCAGTTCCTTGTCCAATGGGTAAGAGAGAGCTATGAATAGATAAGACAATACATTCTAGTATGTTGATACCTTAAATCAATCATACACCATTGATCGGATCCTACTTAGCAATCCACCTATGTACTCAAATATGCAATCACCTATTCAAAGGACTTTAACCCTCCCCTTAAAAGAGACCTAAGAACAAGAAATACATTGATCAACATCCACCAAAAGACAAGTATGAGATACCCTTGATATCCCAACTCATACAGATATGAAAACTAATCCTAAACTTAGTTATTTCTATGAAAACATTTCTATTGCAGACATCTTTAGACATACAATAGAAAGACTAAAACACCGTTGATTCTCTAATCAATTAGTTCAAGAATCAAATGGAGATAATCTGATAGTAGTATGAAAATATTGAGATCTTATTCATATGACAGACTGTTATAACTTATATTATATTCTTCCATCTAGAAAGGAAAGAGGGAACAACCTATATGCAGAGAAAAGAAGAATACCATTCATGGAACTAGGGAAATTAGAACCCCTTAGATTACCAAAATTTGGAACCCTTCTAAATGATCTTGGAAATCCTTATAAATGATTGCAACAAGCTATGGATCATTTAGGGAAAAATAGGTCTACAACCACCACAACAACCAAACTCAACAAGAAATGAAAGAATGTAGAAAAAACATGGAAACATATGAGAATCAGATCAAATCTGATGTACAATTATTTAGGCTTCATCACCAAGTCTTACTACAAATAAAAATCACCGATTTCTTGTTGCAGGAAAAACAAAAATAAAGGCTAGGACCACCGAAAGAGAGCTTTCATGTACAGGGCATGGAATTCTCTAACATCCAACAACCCCTAGCCACCCATATCAAAACATCAATCCTTTTCATTAACTTGTCATGGTACCCTAGGAAACAAAATCAAATCAGGACAACCTCCAATATATTCTTCATCATTTCTCATCTACAACCGTCCTGAAAAAAAATTTGCACTACACTGGCCTTGTCATATCTAGTTCAGCTTTCAAAAACCCTGGAAGAAACCCTTTAATTAGTTTAAAATTATGGCTCAACGACTAACTGATCAGGTTTAAAACATGATCTTTGATCAATCTCTTTCTTGGCACATCAGGTGGGTCCCATTAATTGACACAATAGTCAATTGAGCCTTTCAAAACTACCTAGCCATATCATCCTTTCCTAGAAAGCAATCAGAATTGATCACCTCAGTGACACCTAGTAAATGGACCCACTATCTTATCAACCTTTATCTCTTGGAAGATCAGACGACTGTCATAATCTCATGATTATTATTTATCTTGCACCTTTCCTTAGTGGCACCATGACCTCTATTCGATCAACCTTGACATGAAAAGCCTTTATCTTTATCTCAGCTAGCTTCCCTTAACCCATGCTGGATCTAGTGAACATGTGACCAAAGGCATTCACTTGGTCACTAAAAGAAAACCTTAACCATGGTTTGGTTAGGAGATCACATGAACAAAGAATTCACACGATTGCTAAGTCTTTTCTTAACCTTGTGTTCCATCTAGTGAACAAATGATCACTACCTGATCTATTTTCATCAACAGTCCAGATTCTATCTCCAAGCCCTTGAACTTTAACTCAACCTGGATCATGAGATCATGTGACTGAGGTAATTGCTAGATCTTAGAATATATCTCTTAACCTTGGTTACATCTGAAGAACATAAGATAACCTTTATTCACCAAGTCACTAGATAGAAACCTTAACCTGAGTAATATCTCGAGATCAAGTGCCAGCCATTGATCTTGTCCTCATCCTGTGGTTATCACTGAATCACCAAGACCTTGACTTAACTCACCTTGGATCTGGAGATCATGTGACTAAGGGAATTTTCTAGATTACTCAATCCTTATCTTGACTAGGGTTATATTTGGATAACATGCGAATGCAGTGTTCACTTGATTGCTGGATGCCCTACTTAACCTTGATTCCATCTCAAGAACATGCACCAACCATTGATCAAGATCAACATCGATGGTCCTCACTTAATCTTTGAATGCTAAGTGCCTTGGCCATTTCATCTAGAGAATTAGCAACTGAAGGAAAAGTTAACCTCCTACCAGGTTGCTAGATGTTAAGTCGTTGACCGCTAAGATCAGGAGACCATGCGAACACCACAATTGCCAGATCACTGAATAAAAAGATAACTGCCCGAGCTGGGAAATAAAACATGTGCATAAAGGGAATCCTAGTGGCTAAAAAAGGTAATGGATAAATAGAAAAGGATAGGGTTTTTCTGGACTTAGATAAATTTTGAAACCCTCATTCATGGAAAAGACCTATTTCTTAGACTTTCAAATTGTAATATATTTTTGGTCTTTGCACCAAAATGCATGTGATCTAAACTAGAGCTTGGACACACCATAAACTATCCCTGGCTAAGCTCGCAAGCTATCAAACCTGATATATCTTCTTCACTGATAAAAAAAAGTTGCAACCAAGGCAAGATAGTTTTCCAAGGTTTTAGCAAGAATAGACCATTTTCATTGGATTTTGGCTAGATAGGAAAATGGCCTAACACTTTTGATTTTTCTTTTAAGAATGCAACCCACATCATTCTAGAATAATCATCAATAAAAAAAAATAAAGTACCTTTCACCATAGTATGTCTTGTTTGAGTTGGTCCACATAGGTCTATATGCACTAGATCCAATTTATTCTCTGCCAAATTATGCTTGCTTTTGAATGAATTCCTCACATGTTTTCCCATCACACATTCCCTACATATTGTATCAACTAGTTTTTCAATGCTAGGAAGGTCTCTTACTACCTTTACATTGCTTATCTTTACTATGTTGTCAAAATTGATGTGACATAGTCTTTTGTGCCATAACCAACTATCATCTACTTTAGCAACAAAATAAATTGCTTCTGAATTAAGATGAAAAACATTACCTTTTGTCTTTAAGCCTGATGCAATCATTTCTCCTTCCTTTTTATTAATGATGCACTTATTGTCTTTGAATTCCAACTGATATCATTTGTCAAGCAACTGTCCAACACTTATTAGGTTATGTTGCAAACTATCAACATAAAGAACATCATCAGTGTTGTTCTTTCCATCCAAGGTGATAGATCCTCTACCTATGATAGGTTTAGGAGTGTTATCTCCAAATATAAACATGCCTCCTTTATACTTATCTAGATGTAAAAATCTATCTTTGTCTCCTGTCATGTGATGTGAATAACCGTTGTCAATAATCCAGTCTGTTCTAATGTCTGCTTGTGAAATCAATGCTAGCTCTTGTGCTTTCTTTTCATCTTCAAGATCCATCTCATCAAACCTCTTTTCCATATCTTCAATAGAAATAAATCCAATTTCATCTTCTATGGAATCTTCATCTGATACTCCATCTCTAGCATAGTAACATTCTTTTGTATACTTAGGCTTGTAATTAGTTTTGAACTTCTTGAGTCTTGTAAGACAGAAACAAAGTGACCAATCTTGTTACATGAAAAGCATTTGAATGGTAACTGACCTTCATATTTTCCTTTTCCTTTTCCTTTTCCTTTTCTTTCTTTCTTAGCTATCATATAAATGAAATCATCTATTTCTTTATCTTCATCATCATCATCAAAGTTACCAGAAGTGTCCAAGGACTTCTTACCATGGACTAAAGATTTGAAGGTTGTTTCACTTTTAGGCTCTATCTTCAAACTTGATATCTCGAATGCTGAAATATTTCTTATCAAGGTCTCTCTTTTGAAGTCTTTTGAAAATTGCATAGTCTCATCTAGGATGTTTATCTTGCTCTCATATTCTAGTGTTAGTGTATTCATCAACTTATCCATTATGTCTTCTTCCAAAATTTCTCCACCATTGTTCCTGATTCCTGCAACTGCTTCATTAATTCTTTGATTGTAGGCTCTGATGTTATCTTTAGGTAGTATATCCAATGTATTATACTTTTTCTTCAATGTATTTCTATGTGCATTCTTATCTTGGACATCACCTTCAAACATGTCTTCTAGATACTTCCATATCTTGTAGGCTTTATCTACTTTCTTGATCTCTAAAAACTCACTATTAGACAAGGTGTTGATAAAGGCTTCTTTGGCAATATCATTTTGAGTGAACATCTTCTTCTTCTTAAGAGTTGCATCTTCCTTTGCAAGATCTGATAAAGAGGGAATCTGACCTTCTTTAGTAGCTACTTCAAAAATCTCAAAAGAAATGCACTGCAAATGTGTCATCATTTTGTTCTTCCAATCTAGATAGTTCTATCCATCAAACTTAGGACTTTCTTTTCTAAAGAATGCCATCCGATCAACCTCAAGTTGTTAAAATTTCTCTCTGAGGCACTTGGCTCTGATACTAATTGTTAGGAATAGTCCCAAGAGATAACTAAGAGGGGGGGTGGGGGGGGGGGGGTGAATCAATTATCTAAAAGATTCAATTATTTATCCAATTAAGTATAGACAAACATTAAGCATAAACAAAATATGAGAACACTTAACACAACACCAAAATTTTGGTTACGGGGAAACCCAAATAGGTAAAAACCCCAGTGGGAATTAACACCCACTATAAACTAAACTAGAGTATAATGATCCCTATTAGAAGATCTTACAATCCTATTAGGAATTGATATTTATAATGCATTAAGTATAGTTACCTGGTCAAAGGTTGGAACCCATTAGGATTCTTTTACAATTAACCCTGTTAGGGGTGAGGACACACTATCCCAGAGCACACTTCTCAAAGGGGTGAACGCTGAAACCTTCTACTTAACAGATACACACTATATCTGGATCTTGGTGAGCTGTGAGTTAGACCTATTGTCTGGATCATTTCCAATGAATATCATACACTCTCTTCTTTGTCACATAGACCTTCTACTGATGGCTTAATACTTCACACCTTCTTCTCTTCTCTTTTCTTTCAACTATCTACTATACTTAGCGATCACAACTAACCGGCTATAAGTATCTTTCTCCAAATGATATAATCAAGTCAGCCTATTAGAAATTCCTTGAAATCATATTAGAGAAACAATATAATTCTCCAAAAACATTTCCAATAGCTATACTAAGCATGCAACACTAATTAGGACCACGCAACTCCATATGAGTAGATGTGTTGATTCACACAGTAGGCTTCACCAAATTAACTGATACTTTCTTCTCATGCTAAAATAAATTATGCACTCTTAACCAAACATTCTTAACTCTTCTCCAAACATTAATCCAAACACGCATATCAAAATGGTAGGCACAACTACTACAACAATATAAACAATGTCATCTCCATCAGATAAACTTAGGAAACTGTAACTAGCAACTGGAAATATCATAAGTCAACCTTTACTACATAACTAACTCTACTTCCATGAACACAGCTTCAATAACATGTCTACAACATAAATATAAACACGCAAGGCTCCATCACAACCATATTGCAAATCACATACATAACTTTTCTTGGGACCTGTCAGGAACACTACTGATATAAACAATTTTATTACTATCTTCACTCAGAATCAATGTTTGCATCTATGATATCATGCTGATAATATATCCATACAACATATGCTCAAGGCTCTCTCCATCAAGCTTCCATGCATGCTTCTTACCATATTTTGTCATCAATGACAAACATACAGTCAACACTGGCTTGCTTGCAAATATCCAATAATTTATGAATAGGGATGGGAATCTATAGATAGCAATTCATAAGACGGGGAAGTCTATGACTCAAAGAATGAGTCAAAGGCTATTGGAGGAAATATGGATGACTCTATTGGAAATGGTCTTTCCTTTGAAAATTTGTGACCTACATATATAAAAGAAGTGGAACATGACCCTTTTATAAATTTGGCAATGAGAAGTTCATAAAATATGAGACATAATCTATAATGTTTATACTTTTTTAAATACATATTCATTAATATAAATATACATGTTTAGTATATTTTCTTGTTTTCAAATCTATTAATTTGTTGATCATCTTTTTTTAATTTAAAGAGCGTGTCATATTAAATGAAATTTACATGTTTTTTCAAAATATGTAAAATGGGTATCATATCAATAGGATTTATTACTGCATACAAAATTAGTAACAATATAGAAATTACCTATCTCTAGAATATGCATGCAAAATTTACTTTAACTCAAGCACTTGCATGTTTTATTTTAACAAGGAACGAACTAGCTTATAAAGGGTTCAATTTTTCTCACCTTGAATGATTATTATTTTTACTTATGTGATGACATAAATTATGTAATAACCACCTCTATATGTTAGTCTTACAAAAATAGAATGAGTGTGTGGGAAGAACTTAAGAAAAATGACTATATATGGGCCACCTGACATGTGGCACATACACTATATTTCTTTGAAAATTAAAACCTAACTACCTATGCTAATAGACAATAAAAACACTATAATGACCCATTTATAGGAATTCAAAAGTAGCTACCCTTTTGATCTAACTTTTTATATTTTATAAATATTTTTATAAACTTTAGACCAAATTGAGGATCAATTTGGGGAATACTTATGTTTTTTTGTGCCACATCAAAGAAAAATACATAAATATACATGCTAGGAATATTCCTTGATGTCACACATGACATCATATGAAATTGATGCAGGAGCATCCTGGGGTAGTTGGAAATCCTATATGTTGGTGTGTTACTTAGTTGCATCTTTAACTAAGGGGCTCGATCATTAAAGGGCCCAGTCACTGAAGGGAACTCAGTAAAACTTGTGGCACTCAACAAAACCTATGCTCGATGATGCATGTAGTGCTTGATCGACATGCTTAGTCAATGATGCCTAGCTAGCTCAGTTGTTTTCACTGATGCTTGGTAGTATGTCTTACTGAATGGAGGTCTTGGAGATTCAGCTAGCCAACTTGATATATTTAATGCTGCTAAATTTTTTTGTATTCTCGTAGGTAGATCTAGAGGCTGACAAGGAGAAATAATTAATTTTAAGGCTATTTGAGAGCTGACTTGTATTGCATTTAATATTTTTTTGATTTAGGAGCTGACTTTGGCTTACAATTATTTATTTCTTCCAGCTGACTTGTGGCTAAAGAAGTGTATTTAAGAAAGGTTTGGGTAGTTGTTTGAGGGGGAGTCAAGAAGAAAAGAGTGATTGGATCATGCGAGATCTTGTAGATTAGATTATTTGTTTGATATTTGTGATAGCAGAGCTAGTGGTTTGCATGCTTGGAGACAAGGAGATTTCTTGGTGGCTTGCAAGCTCAATTTCAGATTTGCCTTTGTGTTTTACCAATTTGCTATTGTGTTACAGAGCTGGTGGTGCAGGAGCACCTAGGCTAGCCTCCTAATTCTATGTAATTTTGGCTTGTATATAACATTAGCCAAGTCATAGATGTGAGTTGATTTTTGAGTTTTCTTTGAGACCTTATAAGGTCATGTGGACTAGGTGAGTTAGTGTTAGAACTAAGTTCACCAATTAGTCATTGTTTGTTGTTTTGTTTAGCTTCGTCTTAGAAGTCTAAAGTTAGGATTTTAATTATTAATGTGTTATAAATATATTAGGGATGTAAGAAAGATGATTTGAGGTCATAAATGGGGTTATTTATTCAAACCACATAGCATAGAGGCCCTATATTCTAGTTGACCTAATGAATGTAAAAGATGCCAAAAGTTGCTATGACAACATTGGCAATTTATTGCAAATGTTGCATGCAACTCGGTAGCATTGGATTCCCTAAAAGATAGGAGTGGGGATGAACTAACATGACCTAAAAACATGGATAATGACATCTAAGACTCTCTTAGGGTTGAATCCTGAGGTAGAGAGTAATGTAATCAAGTTTGGAGAATAGTGAACCAGCTCTACAATTCTATTTTGTGTGAACACCGAGCATTATAGTGTGACAATGCTATTATATGGATTGAACACTTTGAAATAGTTTTGGATTTGTGTTTATAGGATAGTTTCAAGATTTTTTCATTCTATAAGAAAGTATATTAGAGTTGTTTTAGTGCTTTGAATAAATAGTTTAGAGTCTAGAGGGTTTGCTGGTCTTGTCCTAACTAGTTTGTCTTTCTGTGGTTCCCCCATGAAATCTAGCCATAGGTTCTTCTTAAGGGTGGATGAATTTTTTAGGGGAGCCATTTTTATATATATATTTAGTGTTAGGAGGTTGGAAGAATTGAGAAAAAATTATTAATGTCAAGCCCTAGGCGAGCCTAGAGTGCCTGATTAGAGGTTTGACAGTGAAGATTTGAAGATTACTTACAGGAGAATGAAGTAAAGTATAGAAAAACCATGGTTCCAAAAGGAATATGATGATATAATGTCATTTTAAGAGGATTGAGAACTTAACAATCCATTTGGTTGAGATTTGAGCAAGAAATCAGTCTAGTCCTATAATTTAGGCCTCTTAGCCCTAGTTGACCTAGATAATAGGAAGCCTCTGTACAGATGACCTATGAGCCCAAAACATTTTAAATCCTTCATAAAATCCAAAATGGTACTTGAATGTTGAATTGGTTTTGTAATTCTTTTGAGAAGTTTTGGCAGGAAGTTGAAAAAGGACCCTGTCAAGGGCTATAAGGCATTAAGCCTAATTAGCACTCCTCAAGACTAGGTCTTGGAGATCCTTCAAGATGGATCCAAATGGGAGTCATATGAATTTTATTGAGGCATTTGAAACCCTTTCAATGAAGTGGCTAGTTTTTGTGAAGAAGACACTTAGAGCCTTCTAAGTGTAGGAGAAAGCATTGGAGTAACAACAAGGTGATTTTCCTTCAAGGTTAAGCACAAAGGGTTTAACTCTTAGAGAAGATTTTGTAAAGGTCTTATTTAATCACCTAAGACTATTGAGATCCTAGAGGATATTAGGGTCCTTGAAGAAGAAAAGCAAGGTCTTCTTAGCACTTGTGCAAGCACACCTAGAAGAGCATACACCATATTGGTATCAGAGCTAGTTTTGATCAACCTTGAGGTTAATGTTGCAACCTATTGAATTAGTAGGAGAGAATACATATTTTGAGTTAGTAGAAGATAAATAAATGGTGACTAACACTGAGTTAGCCAAGAAGGTGGAAGACAAGGAAGAGGGCAATATATTGCTAAGAGAAAGATTGGCTCAAATGGAACAACTCTTGGGTGAAGTCCAAGACAAGGTAGATAAGGTGAAGGATAAAATAGATCAAAAGGAAGAGAAAGAAGAAAAGGAAAAGGAATTGGAATTAGAAGAGGAAGCTCCAACTCCTGACCTTGTTATTCCTAAAGAACCCTTCTTGAAGGCACTAAAGGCCTTAAGTGGAAAACCTTTGGAGGGTGTACCACTTTTTAGTGGATAAATGGATCTAGATTTAGTCATGGACTAGATTGACAGTATAGAAAACCATTTTGAATGTGATGGTATATCAGAGGCCCAAAAAGTGATGGTGACCAAATCTAGGTAGAGAGGTTCAACACTCACCTGGCAGAAGTTTGTTCAAATTGAAAGAGAGAAAGAGGGAAAGAGTCCTATAGCTTCATGGAAAGGCATGGTGACTAAGGTGAAGTAGACCTACTTACCTGATGAATATGAGGTTTAGTTACATAGAAGGAGGCATAATCTTAGACAAAAATATTTGGATGTCCAAGCATACACCGAAGAGTTCCAACAATTGTGTTTAAGATCAAAAGTGGTAGAGGATGAAAGTATCAAATTAGCTAGGTATTTGAATGGTCTCAAGTGGTCTATACAAGAAGACATGAGTCTTTTTAACTTCAAGACTATACACCAATGTTATCATATGGCCTTGAAGATTGAGGAGAAAGGAAAAAAAAAGCAAGAACAAACCTCCAAGGGAAGAGGTAGAGGAAGAGATAGTAGAGGGAAAAGAGGTGGATATGGTGGAAGGAGTTCAGAGCCAAGGACTCAAGGAGAATTAAAATACACTGAGAAGAATGAGGGAAGCTCTAGTAGAGGAAGTAGAGGAAGGAGCTCTAACTTTAGAGGAAGAAGTGGTGGACAAGGAAGAGGCAATTATTTTGCCAATATGAAATGCTATCATTGTAACCAAATGGGACACCCTACCTATAGGTGTCCAAGGAAGGGTAGTAGTTCACAAGGAGGTGATAAGAGAACTAATTTGGTTCATGAGGAGAAAAATGTAGGAGAGAAACACCCTAAGGTACCATTGACATCAGAGGAAGGAGAGAACCTCATGATGAGGAGAATATTGATCAAGGAGCTAGTTAAAGAAGAGCCAAGCCAAAGGTCCCTGTTTAGGATAAAGTGTAAGATGATGAGAAAAATGTGTAGAGTCATCATTGGCTCAGTGTCTACTAAAAAAATTGTGTTAGAGGAAGCATTCAACAAGTTAAACATGACAAGGATACCCCACGCTAGTCCTTACAAGGTCACATGGCTAAATAATGGCCAACATGTCTTAGTAAATGAGCAGGCTTGGGTCAAGTTCTCAATTGGAAGGTATAAGGACAAGGTCTTGTGTGATGTGTTACCTATGGATGGATGTCACTTTCTCCTAGGTAGACCATGGAAATTTGATCGAAAAGCTATGCATGATGGAGTGAAGAACTCATAAAATTTTAAGAAGGATAATGTGACTTTCAAAATTTAGTGACTGTTAGAGGATGTAGAGGTGAAGAAAATAGGTCCTAATTTCCTTATGGTTGATGAAAAAGAGTTCTTAGAAGCCTTGGAAGAAGGAGAAGGATTTGGCTTTGCATTGGAGTTAAGGCTAAGAGAGGTAGATTAAGGTAAGGAAACCAAGAAGACAGAGCTACCTAAGGAGATACAAAGCATGTTGCAGACTTATGAAGGAATAGTAAGTGATGAACAACCATACACATTACCCCCTAAAAGAGCCATAAGCCATAGGCTATGCTTCATACTAGGAGCTACCCTTCCCAATAAGGCAGCCTACAAGATGACCCCTCAACAAAATGAGGAAATTTCTAGACAAATATAAGAACTCCTAAACCAAGGTCTCATTAGAAAGAGCATTAGCCCATGTGTCATACCCACTATCCTAGCACCTAAAAAGGGAGGAACTTGGAGGCTTTGTACTGATTCAAGGGCCATAAATAGGATAACCATTAGATATAGGTTCCCTATTCCTAGGATTGAAGACCTAATCGATTGTCTAGGTGAAGACAAGTACTTTACCAAGATAGACTTAAAGAGTGGTTATCACCAAATTAGGATACACGAAGGAGATGAGTGTAAAATAGCCTTCAAAACCAATGAAGGTTTGTATGAATGGCTTGTTATGGCATTTGGACTATCTAATTCCCCCTCCACATTCATGAGGCTCATGAATGAAGTCCTCAAAGACTACATTGGCAAATTTTTAGTGATGTATCTTGATGATATACTAATTTATAGAAAGACAATGGGTGAGCATCTCCAACACCTAGAGACTATTATCAAGAAGCTGGATGATGAAAGTTGATGATCAACTTAGAGAAGTGTGAGTTCAACAAGATAGAGCTGGCATACCTTGGATTTTTTCTAACCTTGGATTTCTTCTATCTCATGGAAATATGAAAATGGACACTAGCAAAGTGGACTCGATCCTTAATTGGCCCACTCCAAGGACAGCAACAGAGGTAAGAAGTTTTCATGGCCTTTCTCAATACTATAGGAAGTTTATAAGGCAATTCAGTGCTATTTGTGCTCCTATGTTGGACACCATTAAAGGAGGCATGAAGACTAAGTTTGTATGGAAAGAACAAGCTAACAAGAGTTTTGATTTGTTGAAGGAAAACATTTCTACACAATCTATTTTAGTTTTGCCAAGCTCAGAGAAGCTATTCACCATAGAGTGTCATGCAAGAAATGTGGCTATTGGAGCTATTTTAAGCTAAGAGGGTAGACCACTGGCTTTCCATTCAGAGAAGCATGCATTAGTTTAGGCCTTAAGGAAATAGAGGCATTATTTTCTTCCCAAGGAGTTCATAGTCTATTCAAACAATCAAGCACTAAGTTTCTTGAACTCTCAAGAGAAACTAAGTCATAAGCACATGAATTGGGTTTAATACCTACAAGCATACACATTTAATATCAAGCACAAGAAGGGAGTGCTAAACAATGTGGAAGATGCCTTGAGTAGAAGAGATCTCACTATCCAAGAGATCCAATTGAAATGCATGGGAATAGATCACTTCAAAGATCTATATGTTGATGATGAAGACTTTACAAATATTTACAAGGTATGTGTTGAACATAATAATCATTTCCATAGTAAATATGTTGAATATACTTTTCAAAGTAACCTTTTGTTTAAAGGAAGTCAGCTATGTGTTCCTAGAGGGTCCATTAGAGAAAATTTGATTCAGGAAAATTACAATGGTGCATTGAGTGGTCACTTTGGGATCACTAAGAAACAAGAACTTGTTCAAAGGTTTTACTTTTGGCCAAGAATGAACATTGATATAAGGAACTATGTTGAGAGTTGTATTGTGTGTCAAAAGGCCAAAGGTAATTCTTCAAATGTAGGCCTATATCAACCACTACCTATTCCCACTAGGCCATGGGAATGCTTGAGCATGGATTTTGTAGTTGGGTTATCCAAGACAAGACAAGGCATGGATAGTGTTTATGTAGTTGTGGAAAGATTCAAAAAGATGGCTCACTTTGTGCCATGTAAGACAACTAATGGTTCCATCCAAATACTATCTCTCTTCATCAAAGAGATAGTAAGAATACAAGGGTTACCTTTGAGCATAGTGTCAAATAGAGACACCAAGTTTATGAGTCATTTTTGGAAGTCTCTTTGGAAAAGATTAGGCACAAATTTGTCCTTTAGATCTACATACTATCCTCAAACAAATGGTCAAACTGAGGTGGTAAATAGGAGTCTTGGAAATCTTTTAAGGTGCTTGACCAAAGAATATGGTCAACAATGGGATCAATTGATTAGATAGGATGAGTATGCATATATTGAAACTATGAACATGTCCATAGGGAAGAGCCCCTTTGAAATTGTATATGGTCTACATCCTAGAGGATTCTATGAACTAAGAGACTTAAAGGATGGAGTTAAGGGGAGTGGATATGCTGATGATTTTGCTTATGCAATGCAGAAGGTTCATGACATAGTCAAGAAAACATTGACTAAGAACACTATGAAGCATAAGACTAAAGTTGATGATGGTAGTAGAGAAATCTAATTCAATGTTGGAGACTTAGTGATGGTGCATCTAAATAAGTCCAAATTGTAGAAGGGAGTCCCTCACAAGTTGCAAATGAGAAGGATAGGTCCCTATCCTATCTTAGAAAAATATGGAGACTGCTTATAAAGTTGAGTTGCCAAAGGATAGTGGACTGTCCCCTATTTTCAATGTTGCAAACTTGGTTCCTTACAAAGGACCCACACCTGATCTGGATCAAAGCTTGATTGAAGTTATCCAAGATGTGGATGAACTCCAATTACCTTCTACCACAATCAAGAAGGGTGATAGTATATTGGATTCAAGCATCTACAAAAAGATTAGGAAGAAGGACTACAAAGAAAATTTAATCAAATGGCATGGTCAATCTGATGCTAATGCAGTATGGATCAAATAATCAAAGTTCAAGAAGTTGGGCATTGTCCTCAACTTAATCAATCCAAGGGTGGATTGAAAGCTTTCACTTGGGGAGAATGGTGCAGGAGCAATTAGGCTAGCCTCCTAATTGTATGTCATTTTGGCTTGTATCTAACATTAGCCAAGTCAAAGATGTGAGTTGAGTTGTGAGTTTTATTTGAGACCTTAGAAGGTCATGTGGACTAGGTGAGTTAGTGTTAGAACTAAGGTCACCAATTATTCATTGTTTGTTGTTTTGTTTAGCTTAGGCTTAGAAGTCTAAAGTTGGGATTTCAATTATTAACGTGTTCTAAACATATGAGGGATGTAAGAAAGATACTTTGAGGTCATAAATGGGGTTAGTTCTTTGAACCTCATAGCATAGAGGTCCTATATTCTAGTTGGCCTAATGAATGTAAAAGATGCCAAAAGTTGTCATGACAACATTGGTAATTTATTGTAAATGTTGCATACAACTTGGCAACATTGGATTCCCTAAAGGATAGGAGTGGGGATGAAATAACATGGCCTAAAAAAATGGAGAATTACATCTAAGACTCTCTCAAGCTTGAGTCTTGAGGTAGAGATTAATGTAATCAAGTTTGTAGAATCGTGAAGCAACTCTACAATTCTTTTTTGTGTGAACACCGAGCATTATAGTGTGACAGTGCTATCATATGGATTTAATGCTTTGAACTAGTGTTGGATTTGTGTTTATAGGATATTTTCAAGACTTTTTCATTCTGTAATCAAGTAGATTAGAGTTGGTTTAGTGCTTTGAATAAATAGTTTATAGTCCAGAGGGTTTCTTGGTCTTGTCCTGATCAGTTTGTCTTTCTATGGCTCCCCCATGAAATCTAGCCACAGGATCTTCCTAAGGGTAGATAAATGTTTTAGGGGAGCCATTGGTCTATATATATTTAGTGTTAGCAGGTTGGAAGAGTCGAGCATCTATTATTAATGTCAATCCCTAGGCAATCATAGAGTGCATGGTTAGAGGTTTGACAGTGAAGATTTGAAGATTACTTATAGGGGAATGAAGTAAAGTATGGAAAAATCATGGTTCCAGAAGGCATATGATGATATCATGTCATGTTGGGAGGATTTAGAACTTACCAATCCATTTGGTTGAGATTTGAGCAAGAAATCAGTCTAGTCCTATAAATTAGGCCGATTAGCCCAAGTTGACCTAGATAATAGGAAGCCTGTGTACAGATGACCCGTGAGCCCAAAACCTTTTGAATCCTTCATTAAATCCAAAAGGGTACTCAAATGTGGGATTGGTTTTGTAAGTCTTTTGAGAATTTTTGGCAGGAAGTTGAAAAAGGACCTTGTTAAGGGCTACAAGGAATTAAGCCTCATTAGGCCTCCTCAAGACTAGTTCTTGAACCTGATAGAAAAGGGCTTGGAGATCCTTTAAGATCGATCCAAATGGGAGTAATATGAATTTTATTGAGGAATTTGACACCCCTACAATTAATTGGCTAGTTTGTGTGAAGAAGACACTTAGAGCCTTCTAAGTGTAGGAGAAAGCATTGGAGTAACAACAAGGTGATTGTCCTTCAAGGTTAAGCACAAAGGGTTTAACTCATAGAGAAGAGTTTATAAAGGTCTTATTTAATCATCTAAGACTATTGAGATCCTAGAGGAGATTAGGGTCCTTGAAGAAGACAAGAAAGGTCTTCTTAGCACTTGTGCAAGCACACATAGAAGAGCATACACCATATTGGTATAAGAGCTAGTTTTGATCAGGCCTTTGGTTAATGTTGCAACCTACTAAATCAGTAGGAGGGAATACATCTTTTGAGTCAGTAGAAGATAAAGAAATGGTGACTAATGCTGACTTAGCCAAGAAGGTGGAAGACCAAGAAGAGGACAATAGATTGCTAAGAGAATGATTGGCTCAAATGGAACAACTCTTGGATGAAGTCCAAGATAAGGAAGATAAGGTGAAGGATAAAATAGATCAGAAGGAAGAGAAGGAAGCTAGGGAAAAGGAATTGGAATTGGAGGAGGAATCTCCAACTTCTATCCATGTTATTCATGAAGAACCCTTCTTAAAGGCACTAAAGGCCCTAAGTGGCAAAGCTTTGGAGGGTGTACCACTTTTTAGTGGACAAATGGATCCAGATTTAGTCATGGAATGGATTGAAAGTATAGAAAGCCATTTTAAATGTGATGGTATATCAGAGGCCCAAAAAGTGATGGTGGCCAAATCTAGGTTGAGAGGTTCAGCACTCACCTAGTGGAAATTTGTTCAAACTGAAAGAGAGAAAGAGGGAAAGAGTTTTATAGCTTCATGGAAAGGCATGGTGACTAAGGTGAAGTAGACCTACTTACCTGATGACTATGAGGTTTAGTTACATAGAAGGAGGCATAATATTAGACAAAAATATTTAGATGTCCAAGCATACATCGAAGAGTTCCAAAAGTTATGTTTAAGATCAAAAGTGGTAGAGGATGAAAGTATCAAATTAGCTAGGTATTTGAATGGTCTCAAGTGGTCTATACAAGAAGACATGAGTCTTGTTAACTTCAAGAATATATGCCAATGTTATCAGATGGCCTTGAAGATTGAGGATAAAGGAAAAAGAAAGCAAGAACAAACCTCCAAGGGAAGAGGTAGAGGAAGAGATAGTAGAGGGAAAAGAGGTGGATATGGTGGAAGGAGTTCAGAGCCAAGGACTCAAGGAGAAGTCAAATACACTTAGTAGCAAGAGGGAAGCTCTAGTAGAGGAAGTACAGGAAGGAGATCTAACTTTAGAGGAAGAAGTGGTGGACAAGGAAGAGGTAATTATTTTGCAAATATGAAATGATATTATTGTAACCAAATGGGACACCTTGCCTATAGGTGTCCAGAGAAGGGTAGTACTTCTCAAGGAGTGAACAGAGAACTAATTTGGTTCATGAGGAGAAAAATTCAGTAGAGAAACACCCTGAGGTACAACTAACATTAGAGGAAGGAGAGAACCTCATGATGAGGAAAATATTGATCAAGGAGCTGATTAAATAAGAGCCAAGAAAAAGAAGGTCCCTATTTAGGATAAAGTGTAAGATGTGTTGGCAATTTTTCTGAGGTATGTACTTAAATGTTGTCATTATGGTAACATATGTTCCCTATGAAGAGTGCATAAGCTGGAAAGTAAGTATGGAAGGTTGCCGACTAAAATTGTCTAAGTATGAAATAGTGATTTTGACAGAGCACCCGATACAGTTTGTTTTGGTGATGTTCATTGGAGCATGATCAGAGTTTGCATAGTTGAAGATAGACTCTATGGTGTCCAAGGATAGCCCATCTTAGTGTGCAAAAGAGTACAGACATTACAGACAAAGTTATGACTATTTTACCGATGACAGAGTATAGCTGATAGTGTAGTTTTGAAGATAGAACTAGTAAATGAGTTAAGGGATTATTTTGCTTGTCCAAATAATGACTTAATATTATAAAGAGATGACATCCTAGATTTTTACTCTTGGATAAAGATATGCAAGCTAACAAGAGAAAGATATTATGTTTGTATCTTGTATAAATGAAGATGTACCGAGCATACTTGAAATGTAACATGTAATATATGGAAATTGTGATAGAAACGAAAGTTTTTGATGCGAAGTTGTAAGAAGTACCATATTGTAATCAGTAAACATTTGTATTACTTGTTTGGGAAGTGAGCTCATCTGGTAATCAAGTTTTGTATCTACAACTCCTAACAGGGTTGAGGCTTCTAACAAGGCCTATAGTCCCTTAACCAGGACTAATACACTATATGATTGTAACAAGCTCTTAATAGGGTTAACATCCTTAACCGTATATCTTTTGATTAGTGGATCTTTGTGGGTACCATCCCCACCAAGGTTTTCCCTTGGCTAGGGTTTCCTTGAGAACATATCATGCGTTATGAGTTCTTTACATTTATTGTTATGTATGCTATTTAATTTCTTATGCTTTGCATGCATTAAAGTAATCTGTTATATCCATAAGTGGGCAAAAGTAAAAGTTTGTGAAATACTGATTCACCCCCCCTCTCAGTATTTCCTATTTCTAACAATTGGTATCAGGGCATAGTTACTTGAAGAAGAAACATTCAAGGAAAGCCTAGCAGCTTGAGTAAGATCTCTATGGATATGGATCAATTGCAAAAGAATCTTGAAGAAGCTCTTGAGCAAATTGATATGCTTACTGATGAAAGAAACACTTTGAAAAGGAAGGATGATGATGCAAAGAATCTTATTGACAAATTAAAAAGGTAAGATAGAAGATCTAAAATCTGAGAAGGAATCTGAAATTCTTGTTGAAGATTGTGATGATTTAGAAAAAAAAAATGTAATCCTTAAACATGAATTGAAGATAGAAAATCTGAAGCTTAGCTTGAAAGATGGAAATGACAATTTGAGATCTGAAAATGAAAGTTTAAAGAATGAAAATGAAGATCTGAAATCTAAGCTTGGCAAGGTAACATCTGAATTTGATAAAGTCAAACTGCAGTATGATGAACTTGAGAAATACAACAAAATTGTGAAAGGTGAATTGACTCAATCTAAACAACAACTTGAATGGCTATATTCCAATAGTGAAAAGATTGATAAGCAAGTATCTTATGGAAAACCATTCTATGACAAAACTGGTCTTGGATTTAACATATTGAAGATAGTTAGTGAAAGCAAGAAACCAGATTTGAATGAATGTGAAAGCAGTGAAGAAAAGAAGTTAGATGAGAACAAATCAAAAGATGCACCAAAGCAAGAAGATGCACCAAAGAAAGAAGAATCACTGAAGCAAGAAGATGCACCAAAGAAAGAAGAATCACTAAAGCAAGACAATGCACCTAAGCAAGAAGAACCACCAAAGCAAGAAGAATCATCCAAAGGTATGCAAAGAGAATTCAAAGGTAGATGTTTTATTTGTAATACTATTGGTCATATGAAGAGAGATTGTATAGGTAAACAATTCAAACCTCTTAATGGTTATTGCTCTAATTTTCATGGTTTTGGACATAGAGCTATTGAATGTAGAAGAACTAAAGTTATTGAGAATAATTACAACAGAAGAATGCCTAGAAATACTAACAATGCAGACCAAAGATCAACTGAAGACATGAAAAGAGGAAATGGAATAGTATGTTTCAGATGCGACAAAATTGGACATATTGCTAGAAATTGTAGTACACAAATCAATCAGAAAATACCTAGATATGGAACCAATGGAATCACTTGTCAGATATGTAACAAGATTGGACACACAACAAGATTTTGTAGAATGAACAATGGAGGTTATCATCATAACCCTAACCCTAGAAACTATGCAAGAAGGATTGAAAATGTAGGAAACAAAGAGAAAGGTTGTTGTAGCAATGAAGATGAAGTGAAATTTGTTAAAGGCACAGATCAAGGAGGTATATTCAGCATTGAAGGTAATCAGGAAGGTAATGTATCTGATGGTAAGAATGATTCTTTACCTAACCCTTCTTTAAGCACTTAAATTATGAAAATTTATGTAGTTTAGGAGCTTAGAATTAGTATAAAGTTAGATTTTGAATGATTTAAGTTTTGTGCAGTTAGATAAAGGTTTTTTATGTTATACTGATGCTATGGTTAAGTGTACAAAAAGAAATATTGTGTTTTGCAAGGTCGCAAAAAGATTTATGGTTGTAGGTTTACAGAATCAACTTTTTGGCATTCTGGTGGCAAAATTATTGAATGCAATGTCAGATTGAGTAAATACTAAGTGTTAAAAGATTGAAATTGAAGTTATTATGACTATCAAGTGATTAGAAGTGATTTGGAAGTGAAGAAATAAGTTTGGAAGTGATTTGTAGAAGTTTGAAGCGCCGATCTAGCGAAAGCCCTAATTTTGTGAATTTAAGGTATTTATCTGACTATGATCTTGAATCAGCTTAAGAAATCAAATATAATCATGGATGTGTCATTGATTCACAACATTAAGGATAAGAATAGACCTAGAAATAAGAAAGATCTAGTTGAACCCTCAGAAAGAGATGCTAGTTTAGCCTTATCAATCATACCAGACGGAGTTCTTTATTTAGAAAATGTTAAAGGTTATCTTGGATGCAAGTACAAAACCCTAAGGGAGTATGATTTTAATGGTGAATATAAGAAGTTGTACAACTTAGATATGTTAGTACTCTATGAAATATGAATTTGATGATGAGTGTACTAAGATCATTTTGAGTAGGATTCATAATGGAAAATTTTGGTTAGAAGATAGAGTTATAGACATAACTGCAAACCTAATTCATGATGTGACTGGATTATCAAAAGTTGGTGCAATTCCACTGAATGAGAAAAACTTGAGAAAGATTGTGATTGAAACCACCAGTTCAGTATACAATGGCAGAGGTATAGTCATTAGTAAGATTAAGCAAGATGATGTAAAATACTTGTGTAAGATTTTGACAACAAAGTTCTGTGGAAGATCTAGAGAAGATGATATGCTAGTAGGTATGGTACACATTGCTTATTTGATGTGTGTGGAGAAGAAGCCTGTGGATTCGTGTGAAATTCTGAGAATACAGTTGTTTGAGAATTTGGAGAAGATAAAGAAAGCTAAATACACTCACTTTAGATTTTCCTCATTGGTTACTTACATGTTCTTCCACTTGTTAAGAATATTTCCTTACACTATTGAATGGAATGATGGTGAGAATACTATGGCAAGAATCAATAAAGTCTACATGAAACATCTTATTGAGAAGGTTAATGATAGTGTAAAGTTAGTATTGAAATTTTTTTTCAACACATTGTGGTAAACAAATCAGGAATTCCTCCATCCCTAGTTGAGAAATACAAAGATGATATATGTTTTATGGTTGATACTGATTTCACTTACATTGAGGTAGTAGAACCTAGACATGAATTCATAGACCCTCCTGGCTATGAGATCTCTGAAGTTGAAATAGAAGGTTATGTTAGTAGATTATTGAAAATTAAAATTGATGCTCATGGCAATAGATTTGGAACATATGATGAAAACTTTGGTTCAGCAAAGTCACTTAAGGAAGAGAAACAATCAAAGAAGAGAGTGGAGCCTACAATAAAGAAAATTCTAAAAGAATCAGGTATGAGTGAGCAAGAATTTGATATTGCAAAGAAGATTGTAGAAGCAATAAGGCAAAGTGAGATATTATCAGTCCCACCTTTGGCATCAAGTGCAGAACCTATTCAAGTAAAGGTAAAGGTTGAAGAACCTGAGAAGGAACAAGGAATCAGTCAGACAGAGAAACCCTTTTCTTCAACATCAAGAAAAAGAATGAAGGCAAGTGCTTCAGGACTGGGTAAAAGATAGAAAACAATTGTTCCACCAATACCTAGAAGAATTGTAGAAATAAAAGATGATGAAGTGACAACAAAGAAGAAATCATGGAAACCAAGGATAGAAAGAGTTAATGAAGATATAATGTAGTATGGAGACTTTACCAAAATGAATAAATACTATGATTTATATGGATCCTCTAACAGATTGAATCTTGAGAATGCAATGGTTACACATATGATTTTGACAAACAAGAAATTTGATACTATTCATGGAAAGATACCAGAAGATTTATACAATAGACTTGTGAGAAGAAAGATGAGAGCACAAGAAGAAGATACCAAAATGAGAGAGAATGTGATTAGATAATTCTGTGAGATAAGAGATGATGACCATCTTAAACAGATCCTCAAGCCACTTGAGACCCTATTGAGAACCAAAAGAAGAATTATACAAATAATGGGAGGACTATATGAGAAAGTAAAGACTGAAACTAAATAGGCAGTTGTGCAAGTGCTAGCTAACTTGGTTACAGGAAAAGATAGCAAAGATCAATCAGTTGCAAAACCAGTAGAGAAACAGAGTTCAGAACAAGCAGAGCTAGCAGTAGAGGTAGTTGAAGTTGAAGATATTCCCTCTTCTTCCATAAACATTGGAACAGAATCTATGGACATTGAAGGAACTAAAGTTACTTTAGATTCTGATGATGCGGTACTCAATAGCATGGATAACATTGTTGACAATTTGGATTTGGGAGAGCAAGAAAAGACTATTGAAACAAAGACTACACATACTGAAGTGCTAATGGAAACAGAGGCCCATACATCTACTGAAACACAAGAAGACATCAGTATTACTCCTAAGAATAGAAAGGAGAAAGGAATAGGAACATTGATTGAAGATTTGAGCAAGGAAGTTGATGATGATGATCAAATAGAGTTGATCACCTCTTTAAATAAAATTATTGGAAAGAATAAGAAAGTTAAGAATTTGGAAGGTAGTCTAAAAGACTTGACTGAGAAGCTACAAAGTGTCATTCTACAAAAGTCTTTGATTCAGATCCACTTGAAAGAGCAAAGATGGTAATTAAATCTTTTGATGTTGAATTCACTAATTTAACTGATATTGCTAAGGTTAAGGCTCAGGCAGCTTATGAAGCTAAGATGTTGCAGAACATAAGTCTGAATATCAAGAATGAAATTAATAGCCTTGATAGACACATTAAGGACTTAAGAAAACATCTTGAGACTAGAAAGTGTTTGTACATTCAGTGTACAAAATCTGAAAATATTTTAATTGAGGAAGAAAAGAAGATAAAAGAGAAGCAAGATGAGATTGCAGCAGAGAAAAAATCTTTGGCTAGCCTAAACATAAAGATTAGAATAGTTGAGAATAAGATCAGAAAATTATGTGATGAAATAACGACTTTAAATGATGAGAAAAAAAATAAATCTATCAGAATAAACATCTTGAGAGAGCATGTCTCAATCAAGTTGACCATAATCAAAGAGTAGCTAGATGAATGTCTTACTACTAAGACAACATTTCAAAAATTCAATTTTGAGTCCCTCCAAGCTTGTCAGATTGCAGCATATAGATTGAGTACTTTACTCAATGTAGCAGAATCAATAGAGAAGGCATGGGAGAAAGATTTTGAGACTTGGAAGACAGATTTTGCAGATTGTGTTGCAAGCCTACCAGCTTTGCAATAAGATAGAAAGGTAAAAAGTTTTGACACAATTTTTTGTATATCCCTTTCCACCCTTTATTTTGTCATTTTTGTCAAAGGGGGAGAGATACTTAGAAAATTGTCTATATATGATAAGGAAGGATACTCATAAAGGGAGTTCTATGGAGTATTATGAAGTGTTATAGATTTTTGTATATATTTTGAGGAGATATAAGGATAGTATACTTATTTTATACTATGGCCACAATTTTGATACAAATTTTGATATTTTGACTTGTACACTTAGCCAATTTTCTCATATGTTGCCACCAATGACAAAGGGGGAGATTGTTGGAAATTTGGCTGAGGTATGTACTTAAATGTTGTCATTATGGCAACATATGTTCCCTATGAAGAGCACATAAGCTGGAAAGTAAGTATGGAAGGTCGCAGACTAAAATTGTCTAAGTATGAAATAGTGATTGTGATAGAGCACCCGATACAGTTTGTTTTGGCGACATACACTAGAGCATGGTCAGAGTTTTCATAGTTGAAAATAGACTCTATGATGTCAAGGGATACCCCATCTCAATGTGCAAAAGAGTATAGATAGTACAGACAAAGTTATGACTATTTTACTGATGACAGAGTACAACTGATAGTCCAGTTTTGAAGACAGAACTAGTAAATGAATTAAGGGATTATTTTGCTTGTCAAAATAATGACTTAATATTATAAAGAGGCAACATCCTAGATGTTTACTCTTGGATAAAGATATGCAAGATGACAAGAGAAAGATATTATGTTTGTATCTTGTATAAATGAAGATGTATCGATCATACTTGAAATGTAACATGTAATATATGTAAATTGTGATAGCAGTGAAAGTTGTTGATGCGAAGTTGTAAGCAGTACCATATTGTAATCAGTAAACATTTTTATTATTTGTTTGGGAAATGAGCTCATCAGGTAATTAGGTTTTGTATCTACAACTCCTAATAGGGTTGAGGCTTCTAACAAGGCCTATAGTCCCTTAACCAGGACTGATACACTATATGATTGTAACATGCTCTTAATAGGGTCAACATCCTTAACCAGATATCTTTTGATTAGTGGATCTTTGTGGGTACCATCCCCATTGGCATTTTCCCTTGGCTAGGGTTTCCTCGAGAACATATCATGTGTTATGAGTTCTTTACATTTACTGTTATGTATGCTATTTAGTTTCTTATGCTTTGCATGCATTAAAGTAATATGTTATATCCATAAGTGGGCAAAAGTAAAAGTTTGTGAAATACTGATTCACCCCCCACCTCTCAGTATTTCCTATTTCTAACAAGATGATGGGAAAAGTGTGTAGATTCATCATTGAATCAGGGTCTACTAACAAAATTGTGTCAAAGGAAGTAGTCAACAAGTTAAACATGACAAGGATACCTCATAGTAGCCCTTACAAGGTCACATGGTTGAATAAAGGCCATCATGTCTTATTAAATGAGCAGGCTTGGGTGGAGTTCTCAATTGGAAGGTACAAGGACAAGGTCTTGTGTGATGTGTTACCTATGGATGCATGTCACTTTCTCCTAGGTAGACCATGGAAATTTGACTGACAAGCTATGCATGATGGAGTGAAGAAATCATACACTTTCAAGAAGGATAATCTGACTTTCAAAATTTAGTCACTGTTAGAGGATGCAGAGGTGAAGACAAGTCCTAATGTCCTCATGGTTGGTGAAAAAGAGTTCTTAGAAGCCTTGGAAGAAGGAGAAGGAGTTGGATTTTCATTGGTGTTAAGGCCAAGAGAGATAGATGAAGGTAAGGAAACCAAGAAGCAGGAGCTACCTAAGGAGATACAAATCATGTTGTAGACTTATGAAGGCATAGTAAGTGATGTAAAACCATACACATTACCCCCTAAAAGAACCATAAGTCATAGGATAGAATTCATACTAGGATCTAACCTTTCCAATAAGGCAGCCTACAAAATGACCCCTCAACAAAATGAGGAAATTGCTAGACAAATACAAGGACTCCTAAACCAAGGTCTCATTAGAAAGAGCATTAGCCCATGTGTCATACCCAGTGTCTTAGCACCTAAAAAGGGAGGAACTTGGAGGCTTTGTACTAAGTCAAGGGCCATAAATAGGATAACCATTAGATATAGGTTCTATATTCCTAGGATTGAAGACCTAATGGATTGTCTAGGTGAAGCCAAGTACTTTACCAAGATAGACTTAAAGAGTGGTTATCACCAAATTAGGATACATGAAGGAGATGAGTGGAAAATAGCCTTCAAAACTAATGAAGGTTTGTATGAATGGCTTGTTATGCCATTTGGACTTTCTAATTCCCCCTCCACATTCATGAGGCTCATGAATGAAGTCCTCAAAGGTTACATTGGAAAATTTGTAGTGGTATATCTTCATGATATACTAATTTATAGCAAGACAATGGGTGAGCATCTCCAACACCTAGAGACTATTATCAAGAAGCTGCATGATGAGAAGTTGATGATCAACTTAGAGAAGTGTGAGTTCATCAAGATAGAGCTGGTGTACCTTAGATTTGTTCTATCTCATGGAAACCTGAAAATGGACACTAGCAAAGTGGGAGCCATCCTTAATTGGCCCACTCCAAGGACAACAACAAAGGTAAGAAGTTTTCATGGCCTTGCTCAATACTATAGGAAGTTTATAAGGAAATTCAATGCTATTTGTACTCCTATGTTGGACACCATTAAAGGAGGCATGAAGACTAAGGTTTTATGGAATGACCAAGATAACAAGAGTTTTGATTTGTTGAAGGAAAAGATTGCTACACAAACTATTTTAGTTTTTCCAAGCTTTGAGAAGCTATTCACTATAGAGTGTGATGCAAGCAATGTGGCTATTGGAGGTATTTTAAGCCAAGAGGGTAGACCACTGGCTTTCCATTCAGAGAAGTTGAGTGAAGATAAGAAGAAGTATTCTTCTTTTGACCTTGAGATTCATGCATTAGTTCAGGCCTTAAGGAAGTGGAGGCATTATTTTCTTCCCAAGGAGTTCATAGTCTATTCAAACAATCAAGCACTAAGTTTCTTGAACTCTCAAGAGAAACTATGTCATATGCACATGAAGTGGGTTGAATACCTGCAAGCATACACATTTAATATCAAGCACAAGAAGGGAGTGCTAAACAAGGTGGTAGATGCCTTGAGTAGGAGAGCTCTTACTATCCAAGAGATCCAATTGAAGAGCATGGGAATAGATCACTTCAAAGATCTATATGTTGATGATGAAGACTTTGCAGACATTTACAAGGTATGTGTTGAGCATAAGAATCATTTCCATAGAAAATATGTTGAATATACTTTGAAAAGTCACCTTTTGTTTAAAGGAAGTCAACTATGTGTTCCTAGCAGGTCCATTAGAGAGAATTTGATTCATGAAAAGCACAATGGTGCATTGAGTGGTCACTTTGGGATCACTAAGAAATAAGAACTTGTTCAAAGGTTTTACTTTTGGCCAAGAATGAACATTGATATAAGGAACTATGTTGAGAGTTGTATTGTGTGTCAAAAGGCCAAAGGTAATTCTTCAAATGTAGGCCTATAGCAACCACTACCTATTCCCACTAGGCCATGGGAATGCTTGAGCATGGATTTTGTAGTTGGGTTACCTAAGAAAAGATGAGGCATGGATAGTGTTTATGCAGTTGTAGATAGATTTAGCAAGATGGCTCACTTTGTTCCATGTAAGACAACTAATGATGCTAGCCAAATAGTCTCTCTCTTCTTCAAAGAGATAATAAGAATACATGGGTTACCTTTAAGCATAGTTTCAGATAGAGACACCAAGTTTATGAGTCACTTTTGCAAGACTCTTTAGCAAAGATTGGGAAAAAATTTATCCTTTGGATCTGCATACCATCCTCAAACAGATGGTCAAACCGAGGTGGTAAATAGGAGCCTTGGAAATATTTTAAGGTGCTTGACCAAAGAATATGGTTAACAATGGGATCAATTTATTGGATAGGCTGATTATGCATATAATGACACTATGAACAGGTCCATAGGGAAGAGCCCCTTTGAAATTGTATATGGTCTACATCCTAAAGGAGTATACGAACTAAGAGACCTAAAGGATGGAGTTAAGGGGAGTGGATATGCTAATGATTTTTCTTATGAATTGTAGGAGATTCATGACACAATCAAGAAGACATTGACTGAGAACACTATGAAGCATAAGACTAAAGTTGATGAGGGTAGAAGAGAAATCCAATTCAATATTGGTGACTTAGTGATGGTGCATCTAAAAAGCTCTAGATTATAGAAGGGAGTCCCTCACAAGTTGCAAATGAGAAGGATAGGTCCCTATCCTATCTTAGCAAAATATGAAGATGATGCTTATAAAGTTGAGCTGTTGAAGGATAGTGGTGTTGGAGATTTGCCAGCAGGCCAGTATGGATTATATGTTTGTCATTGATGACAACATATGGAAAGTAGCATGCATGGAAGTCTTATGTAGTAAGCTTTCAGTATATGTAGCATGGACATGATATCATGGGCACAGAGGTTAACTATTAGTACAGACAGTTATATAGTAGCTGGTGTTAGTAGTGTTCTTAACAGAGTAAAAGATAGTGTTCTGTGTATGGTTGTCCGTAAATTTATCATGGAGCCTTGTGCACTTGGATATATGTTGAAGACATGTTAGTGATGTTTTAGTTATGGATACATAGTTTTTTGATGAGTAGAAGTGAAGTTATTCAGTCACTATTCGCCAGCAGCAGTTTCCTGTGTTTATTCAAAAGAGCAGACAAAGATTTTATTGGTTCTTGAGTTGCACCTATCTTTAGGGTATGTGCCCTTGGAGTTAAGCTTGGAAGAGAGTTATTGATGTTTGGTTAAGAGTGCATGAGTTAATTCAGCTTAAAGAGAAAGTTCTAATTATTTTGGTAGAGCCGATAGTGTGTAGTGTGCATCTACAATTATCTTGTTAGACAGGTCCAAGATTGTGTTGCATGCATAGTAGTGATGACATAATGTTTATTTGAGTTTGTTATGGTTTCTCTAATATGATTTCAAGGTGGTTCTAATAGGCTGACTTGATTATATCATTTGTAGAAAAGATATTTATAGGTAGTCATTTGTGATTCCTTGAGTGTGGTTCATGGTTGATTAAGCAGAGCAGAGTAGAGTGTGTGAAGTGTTGAGCCATCAGAAGAAGGTCTATGTGACCAAGTAAAGTACTTGTGCTAGTCATTTGAATTGATCCAGATAGTAGGTCAAAGCATAGTTCACCAAGATCTAGATATAGTGTGTATTTGTTATTCAGAAGTTTTTAGCCTTCACCCATTTGAGCAGTGAGCTCTCAGATAGTGCATCCTCTCCCCTAACAGGGAGAATTGTAAAAGAATCCTAACAGGGTACAACCCTTGACCAGGTCTACTATACTTAATATATTGTAAAGCTACTCATAATAGGGTAAAGGATCTTCTAAACATGATCATTATACACTAGTATAAAATATTAGTGGCTATTAAGTCCCACCAGGGTTTTTACCTATTTGGGTTTCCCCGTAACCAAAATATTGGTGTTGTGTTCATGTGTTCTTTCAATGTGTTTATGCTTTATGTTTAAGTATACTTAATTGGATAAAGAATTGAATCTTGTAGATAACTGATTCACCCCCCCCTCCCCTCTCTGTTATCTATTAGGACTATTCCTAACAATTGGTATCAGAGCCAAGTGCCTCGGAGAGAAATTTTAATAGCTTGAGGTTGATTAGATGGCATACTTCAAGAAATAAAGTCCTAGGTTCGATGGAGAGGATTATCTTGATTGGAAGAACAAGATAGTGACCCATTTGTAGTGCATTGCTTTTGAAGTTTTTAATGTAACTATCAAAGCAGCCAAGATTCCTACTTTAGAAGACCTTGCAAAAGATGATCCTACTAACACACAAAAGGAATTTTTTCATCAGAATTCTATGGCTAAAGAAGCCCTTATCAGCGCCCTATCTGATGGTGAATTTTCAGAAGTAAAAAAGGTAGATACAACCCATAAAATAGGGAAGCACCTAGAAGACATATTTGAAGGAGACAAACAAGAAAAGGATGTGCATAGAAAAACATGGAAGAAAAGATATAATGAATTAGAGATGTTGCTTGAGGAAAATATCAGAGCTTATAATCAAAGAATCAATGAAGCAATTGCTGGAATCAGGAACAATGGTGGAGAGATCTCAGAGGAGGACATTATGGATAAATTTATGACTACTCTTACTCTAGACTATGAAAGCAAGATCAAAATCCTTGATGAGACCATGTAGCTTACATCAAATTTCAAGAGAGAGACCTTGATCAGAAAAATCTCAACTTTTGAGATTTCAAGATTGAAGATAGAACCGAAGAGTGAGACAACTTTCAAAGCAACAGTTCAAGGTAGGAAATCTACAAACACTTCTGGTAATTTTGATGATGATGAAGAGGAGAAAACATTAGATGATTTTATTGCTATGATTTCCAAAAGAGAAAAGAAAGGAAAAGGAAAATATGAAGGTCAATTACCATTTAAGTGCTTTTTATGTAATAAGATCGGTCACTTTGCATCTAAGTGTCCTACTAGAGCTAGAAAGTTCAAAAAGGATTACAAGCCTAAGTATTCTAAGGAATACTACTATGTTGGAGATGGAGTTTCAAATGAAGAATCTGGTGAAGAAGAAATTGGATTCATTGCTATTATAGATAAAATGAATAATAAGATAGTTCATGAAGATAAGAAAGAGAATCAAGAACTAACATTGATTTCAAAAGCTGACATAAGGACAGACTGGATTATAGACAGTGGTTGTTCACATCACATGACATGTGATAAAGGTAGGTTTGTTCATTTGGACAAATACAATGGCGGTATGGTCAGATTTGGAGACAACACTCCTAAACCAATAGTTGGTAGAGGAGCCATCACTTTGGATGGAAAGAACGGTACTGATGATGTTCTTTATGTTGATGGTTTGAAACATAACCTTCTCAGTGTTGGACAGTTACTTGGAAAAGGATATCAGTTGGAGTTCAAAGATGACAAATGCATCATTAACAACAAATATGGTGTTATGATTGCATCAGGCTCAAAGACAAGAGGTAATGTCTTTCAACTCAATTCAGAAGCAAGTTTTTTTGTTGCTAAAATTAATGACAATTGGTTGTGGCACAAAAAACTATGTCATATCAATTTTGATAACATAGTAAAGATAAGAAATGTTAAGGTAGTAAGAGATCTACCTAGCATAGAAAAGCCAATTGATACTAAATGCAGGGAATGTATGATGGTGAAGCATGTGAAAAATTCACTCAAGAGCAAGCAGAATTCAATAGAGAATAAGTTGGATCTGATTCATATAGACCTATGTGGACCAACTCAAACAAGATCATACTATGGTGAAAGGTATTTCATTTTTTTTGTTGATGATTATACTAGGATGATGTGGGTTGCATTCTTAAAAGATAAGTTAGAAGATTTTGAGAAGTTCAAAATATTCAAAGCTAAGGTTGAGAATGAATCTAGACTAAATATAAAATGTTTGAGAGTGGATAGAGGAGGAGAATTCACCTTTGACAGATTCTATGAGTACTGCAAAGAACATGGAATAAAGAGATAGTTAAGTGCACCTAGAACCCCTTAGTAGAATGGAATTGCAGAGAGAAGGAAAAGGATCATTCTTGATACAACAAACACCATTATGATAGAAGGAAAATTTGCACACACCTATTGGAGAGATGTGGTCAATACAATAGTCTATACCATCAATAGAATTCAATTGAGGTCAGGTGCTGACAAAACACCATATGAGCTATGGTTTGGTAATGTTCCCACAGTAAACAACTTCAAAATCTTTGGAAGCAAGTGCTACATCAAGAGGGATGAAGCAATAGGAAAGTTTGATGCAAGAAGTGATGAAGGTATTTTCCTTGGTTACTCTACTAAAATTAAAGCTTATAGATGTTTCAATTTAAGATTGAAAAAGATCATTGAATGTAAAGATTTATGAAAAGTTTATGATTCAAGAAAGATTATATGATTACTCACCCATGATTGAAGAAGAACCTAGACCCTCCACTAGTGAGATAGTTATTGAGGAAATGTTTGACAGTATTGATGTGTTATTCAATGACCTTGAGACAAGTGAAGAAAATAATCCTAAGACTGATGAGTCAGCATCACCTAAACTTCCAAAGTTTACATCAAGAAATCATTCCAAGGAAGACATCATTGGAGATCAGAGTGAAAATGTCTTAACAAGATCACAAGCAAAGAACTCAGCTAGCAGTGAAGTGGTACGTTTACTATCTCAAATTGAACCTTTAAGTGTTGAAGATGCTTGTAATGATTCAGATTGGTATGATGCTATGAAAGAAGAACTTGCTCAGATTATTAAGAATGACACTTGGGAATTGGTCCCAAGACCTAGTGATAAGAATGTGATTGGAACAAAGTGGATATTCAAAAATAAGATGAATGAAGATGGTATAGTAGTAAGAAATAAAGCAATATTAGTATGTAAGGGATGTGCACAAAGAGAAGGCATTGATTATTCAGACACATTTGCACCTGTGAGAAGATTAGAAGCTATTAAGTTATTTTTAGCCTATGCTATAGTAAAAAACTTCAAAGTTTATCAAATGAATGTCAAGTCAGCATTCCTGAATGGAGACTTGAAAGAAGAAGTATACATTGAGAAGCCGAAAGGATTCACCTTATCAGACAGACCTGATATGGTATGCAGATTGAAGAAGGTCCTCTATTAAGAAAGGCCCTAAAGCATGGTATGAGAGACTAGATGGATACTTAACAAAGATTGGATTCAAGAAAGGAGCAACAGATTGTAATCTATTCATTAGAGAGACATCTGAAGGTTTACTACTTGTAGCTATATTTGTTGATGGCATTACCTTTGGAGGTAATGACAAAATCAGTGCTGAATTTTCCAAAGAAATGTAGAATGAGTTTGAGATGAGTATGATTGGTCCTATCAAGTACTTTTTGGGACTAAATGTGCAGCAGATAGAAATATGAATTTTCATTAATCAATCAAACTATGTGAAAGAGATACTGAAGAAATTCAAGATGGATGATTGCAAGCCAGTAGGAACCCCTATGATCATTGGATGCAAGCTTACAAAAGAAGATGACTCACCAATAGTAGATATAACATTGTATAAGTCTATGATTAGTAAACTCATATATCTTACTCAGACTGGACTTGATATTTCCAATGTAGTTGGCATAGGTGGAATATTTATAGCAGAACCTAAACAAAGTCACCTCATGGCAGTAAAAAGAACATTCAAATACTTGTAGGGCACTATAGATTATGTTCTATGGTATCCTAATTTAGAAAATGTTGAGCTTTATGTGTACACTGATGCAAATTGGGTAGGATGTGTTGATGACTAAAAGAGTACATTAGGTGGAGCAGTGTTTCTTGATGATAGACTTGTCACTTGGACAACCAAGAAACAAAATTGTATTTCTCAATCAATGATAGAAGTAGAGTATGTTGCAGTAGCCTTGAATTTTTCTACAATTGTTTGGATAAAGTAGATGATAAAGGATTTTGGAATTCAGATTGATTACCCTATTTTTATTCACTATGATAACACTAGCACTATCAATATGTCAAAGAACCCTGTGATGCATGCAAAGACAAAGCACATTGAGATCAAGTATCATTTCATAAGAGAGAAAGTGGCAAAGAAAGAAGTCAAGTTGGACTATGTGAGTACTGAAGATCAGTTGGTAGATATATTCACAAAGCCCTTGCCTAAGGATACTTTTGAGTATCTTAGGGAGAAGTTGGGAGTTATTCCCTTCCCCGATTTTGCTTAGAAGAAAGAAGGAAAGGCATCAGTCCTTAGGGACTGGTGGAAGGTTGACTACTCTACCTCACGAGTAGTACTAGTGCTTAAAATGAATGGAACCCTTTTCCATTGATGTCAAAGGGGGAGTATATATAGAGTCATGAAAAATAGAAGTAAAAAGAGGAGTAATATATTAAGGGGAAGAAACATTTAGTTATGATAGCAGTACAGTTGAGGAAATGGAGAATATTAGAAAGTATTGCAGCAGATGGAGGATTCATCTTTGGGGGAGTTTTGATGAGGAAATGGATAATGTTATAAAATAAATGTTCATTTGGGTTGGTGGTGGTTTTTCATTCCACATGTTTCCATCAATGCCAAAGGGGGAGATTGTTGGAGATTTTCCAGTAGGACAGTACCGACTGTATGTTTGTCATTGATGACAACATATGGAAAGTAGCATGTGTGGAAGTCTTATGCAGTAAGATTTCAATATATGTAGCATGAACATGATATCAACATGATATCATGGGCACAAAGGTTAATTGTTAGTACATACAGTTATATAGCAGCTGGTGTCAGCAGTGTTGCTGACAGAGTAACAGACAGTATTCTGTGTATGGTTTTCCATATAGTTATCACAAAGCCTTTCTCTCTTGGATATATGTTGAAGACATGTTAGTGATGTTTTAGTTATAAACGCATAGCCTGTTGATGAGTAGAAGTGAAGTTATTCAGTCGCTATTCGCTAGCAGTAGTTTCCTATGTTTATTCAGAAGAGCAGCCATAGATTTTATTGGTTCTTGAGTTTTGCCTATCTTTAGGGTATGCACCCTTGGAGTTAAGCTTGGAAGAGAGTTATTGATGTTTGGTTAAGAGTGCATGAGTTAATATAGCTTACAAAGAAAGTTCTAGTTGTTTTGGTAGAGCTGACAATGTGTAGCATGCATCTACAATTATCTTGTTAGACAAGTCCCAGATTATGTTGCGTGCATAGTAGAGCTGACATAATGTTTATTGGAGTTTGTTATGGTTTCTCTAATATGATTTCAAGGTGGTTCTAATAGGCTGACTTGATTATATCATTTGGAGAAAAGATATCTATAGGCAATCATTTGTGATTGCTTGAGTGTGGTTCATGGTTGATTAAGCAGAACAGAGCAGAGTGTGTGAAGTGTTGAGCCATCAAAAGAAGGTCTATGTGACCAAGTAAAGTACTTGTGCTATTCATTGGAACTGATCTAGATAGAAATTCAAAGCGTAGTTTGCCAAGATTCAGATATAGTGTGTATCTATTATTCAGAAGGTTGTAGCCTTTGCCCATTTGAGCAGTGAGCTCTCGGACAGTGTGTCCTCTCCCCTAACAAGGACAATTGTAAAAGAATCCTAGCAGGGTCCAACCCTTGACCAGGTCTACTATACTTAATATATTATAAATCTACTCCTAACAGGGTAAAGGATCATTATACACTAGTACAGAATATTAGTGGGTATCAAGTCCCACCGGGGTTTTTACCTATTTGGTTTTCCCTGTAACCAAAATATTGGTGTTATGTTCATGTGTTCTTTCAATGTGTTTATGCTTTATGTTTAAGTATACTTAATTGGATAAAGAATTGAATCTTGTAGATAACTGATTCACCCCTACCCCCTCTCAGTTATCTCTTGGGACTATTCTTAACAAGTGAACTATCCCCTATTTTCAATGTTGCAAACCTAGTTCCTTACAAAGGACCCACACTTGATCTGGATCAAAGCTTGATTGAAGTTATCTAGGATGTGGATGAACACCAATTACCTTCTACCATAGATAGTATACTGGATTCAAGAATCTACAAAAAGACTAGGAAGAAGGACTACAAAGAACATTTGATCAAATGGCATGGTCAATCTAATGCTGATGTAGTATGGATCAAAGAATCAGAGTTCAAGAAGTTGGCAATTGACCTCAACTTACTCAATCCAAGGGTGGATTGAAAGCTTTCACTTGGTCAGGATGGTGCAAGAGCACCTAGGATAGCCTCCTAATTCTATGTCATTTTGGCTTGTATATGACATTAACCAATTCAGAGATGTGATTTTTGTTGTAAGTTTTCTTTGAGACCTTAGAAGGTCATGTGGACTAGGTGAGTTAGTGTTAGAACTAAGGTCACCAATTAGTCATTGTTTGTTGTTTTGTTTAGCTTAGGATTAGAAGTCTAAAGTTGGGATTTGAATTATTAATGTGTTCTAAACATATGAGGGATGTAATAAAGATTATTTGAGGTCATAAATGGGGTTAGTTCTTTGAACCACATAGCATAGAGACCCTATATTCTAGTTGGCCTAATGAACGTAAAAGATGCCAAAAGTTATCGTGACAACATTGACAATTTATTACAAATGTTGCATGCAACTCAGTAGCATTGGATTCCCTAAAAGATAGGAGTAAGGATGAACTAACATGGCCTAAAAACATGGAGAATGACATCTAAGACTCTCTCAAGCTTGAATCTTGAGGTAGAGAGTAATGTAATCAAGTTTGGAGGATGGTGAAGCAGCTCTGCAATTTTGTTTTGTGTGAACACCGAGCATTATAGTGTGACAGTGCTATTATATGGATTGAATTATTTGAAAAAGTTTTGGATTTGTGTTTATAGGATAGTTTCAAGAATTTTTCATTTTTTAAGAAAGTAGATTAGAGTTGGTTTAGTGCTTTGAATAAATAGTTTAGAGTCTAGAGGGTTTCCTGGTCCTGTCCTAACCTGTTTGTCTTTCTGTGGCTCCCCCATGAAATCTAGACACAATATCTTCCTAAGGGTAGATGAATGTATTAGGGGAGGGATTGGTCTATATATATTTCATGTTAGGAGGTTGGAAGAGTCGAGCATATATTATTAATGTCAAGCCCTAGGTGAGCTTAGAGTGCTCGGTTAGAGGTTTGACAATGAAGATTTGAAGATTACTTGCAGGGGAATGAAGTAACGTATGGAAAAATCATGGTTCCAGAAGGAATATGATGATATCATGTAATTTTATGAGGATTTAGAACTTACCAATCCATTTGGTTGAGATTTGAGCAAGAAATCAGTCTAGTCCTATAAATTAGGCCTATTAGCCCTAGTTGACCTAGATAATAGGAAGCCTTTGTATGGATGACCTATGAGCCAAAAAAAATTTGAATCCTTCATAAAATCCAAAAGTGTACTTGAATGTGGGATTGGTTTTGTAAGTCTTTTGATAATTTTTGGCAGGAAGTTTAAAGAGGACCCTATCAAGGGCTACAAGGAATTAAGCCTAATTAGGCCTCCTCAAGACTAGTTCTTGAACCCGATAGAAAAGGGCTTGGAGATCCTTCAAGATGGTTCCAAATGGGAGTAATATGAATTTTATTGAGTCATTTGACACCCCTATAATGAATTGTCTAGTTTTTGTGAAGAAGACACTTAGAGCCTTCTAAGTGTAGGAGAAAGCATTGGAGTAACAACAAGGTGATTGTCCTTCAAGGTTAAGCACAAAGGGTTTAACTCTTAGGGAAGAGTTTTTAAAGGTCTTAGTTAATCATATAAGCCTATTGAGATCCTAAAGGAGATTAGGGTCCTTGAAGAAGACAAGCAAGGTATTCTTAGTACTTGTGCAAGCACACCTAGAAGAGAATACTCTAGCTGGACTAGCTAGAGGATTGTAGAATTACTATTGCAATTGATTGTATTTGGCCCTATCCCAAAAAGGCTTACAGTTGGGCATGTTGAATGAAAATTATATTTGAGTATTCTCTTGTTATGTTTCCATTGTATTGTTGTTTCTAGTGTAGATCTAGACTATCCATTTTGAGATTTTCCATCTTGCACTGCGTCAAGTGGTATCCGAGCTTGAAGTTCTTGAGTGTGTAAACAGATCACCGAATGGAGGTAGTTTGCACCAGGACCTTGGGTTGATAATTTATTGCCTTGAGTTTACAAAGATCTTGAAGGATACCTCTGAGAATATTGGACCCTAGGGGGATTGAAAATATCTATGATATTGTAGAGTTGAAGATTATAGAGAAGGTTAAAGTAGGTTTCAAATCTAAGATGGAATTGATGAAGAATGACATGATTGCTGAGATCATGAGGGCTATTTCTTATATGTCAATGAATTTGGTACTGATGATGGCTATGCGGAAGTTGCTAAAGACTTTGAAGCTACTTGATCTAGTGGGAATGATAGAACTAATAGAAGGGCCAGATCTAGTGATGACAGAAGTGGTCGGTTGCAGAGATCTGGAGCTCAGTTGAGTACTAGTTACCGATTCAAAGTTTCTAACTTCTTTGGTACTTTGAGACCTAAGAACTTGATTGATTGGATTGGTGAGTTAGAAGACTTCTTTGAGCTTGAATAAATTGAAGATCCTCTTAGAGTTTGATTGGTAGAGATTAAGTTGAAAGATCATACTTCTCTTTGGTGGAAAGAATTGCAAAGATAAAGAGAAGATGAAGGTGAAAGGAAGATCAATTGGTGGAGGTTTATGGTGGCTAAATTGAAAGCTAAGTTCATGCCTACCGACTATGAGCTTGAGTTTTTTAATAAGTTGTAGAACTTGAAGCAGAAATAGATGACTATGGAAGACTATACCAAGGATTTCTATAAGTTGACTATTCAGTCTGTGATTTGGAAACAAAGAACTTGATAAGGAAAAGGCAGCTTCATATGTGAATGGTTTGAGATTCAATATTCAGGATGAGCTTGGTATGCTGAAGATTGATTTGTTTGAGGATTCTTATAAGTATGCTTTGAAGGAAAAAGATAAGTTAAAGAGGAAACAACATGGTAATTCCCGAGGGAAGGAGAAATAGGATCACTCAATGAAGGATAAACTGACTGCTGAAGATGAAACAAAACATGTTGAGCTGAGGAAGAGGATATGTAAGGTTGTATTTAAGGGTACTTGTTTTCATTGTGGTGAAGAAGGACATCAATCATTTGAATGTTCCCAGAAGGCTGGTGATCAAAGAGCTACTATGGTAAATGAGAACATACTGAATGAACTTGAGGTAGAGGCATAAAACTTAATGGTTTGAAGAAAATTTCTCGGTACTAAGGTGGAACCTTGTTAGAGGAGTAATTTTTTCAAAACTCGATGCAAGTCAGGAGGTAAAATTTATAATGTGTTTGTGGATAGTGGTATTATTGATAACCTTGTAGCTGAGGAGATGGTTAAAAAACTTGGTTTGAAGATAGTGAGACATCCTTATCCTTATAGGATTGGTTGGTTGCAAGACGTTCATGCTTTGGAAGTGAAGGAGCAATGTCTTGTTGATTTTCAGATTGACTCGTATAAGGATCAAGTATTGTGTGATATTGTGGACATGAGTAGTTGCCACATATTGCTTGGTAGACCTTGGAAATATGATTGCAAGGTTGTGCATGAATGTGTCAAGAATGTATTTTCTATTCAGAAGAGTGGCAAGAACTTTTCCTTGATCCCTTTGTTGGATACAACACTTGGTAGGAGGAACTTGAGTTTTGGGAGCCGAGTTGAGTTGAAGGATCCTGAAAGGATTGGAGATCAGTGTGGAGAACATATGTATAGATTTTCAAGGAAAGACTTGAAAAGACAAAGAAAGAAGAAATGGAAGAGTGTGCAAGTTGAAGACTTGGAGGACATGTATGTGAAGAACCAGTTCGGGGTTTATGTGTTGAATCATGAAAGATGTTTTTCCCACCATTGAAAACATCTTTTCACACCTGGGGTTTCTGATGTAGGAGAATCCTAGGGTAGTTGGCAATCCTATATGTTGGTGTGTTACTTGGTTGCAGCTTTGACCAAGGGCTCAGTCATTGAAGGGCTCGGTCACTGAATGGAACTTGGTAGAACTTTTGGCACTTGATAGAACCTATGCTCAGTGATGCATGTGGTGCTCAGTTGATATGCTTACTCGATGATGCCTAGCTAGCTTGGTTGTTTTTACTAACGCTTAGTATTTTGGCTTACCGACTAGAGTTCTTAGAGATTTGGTTGGCCAACTTGATGCTGTCAATGTTGGTAACTTGTGTTGTATTCTCCTAGGTAGATCTAGAGGCCGACATGGAGAATTAATTAATTGTAAGGCTATTTGAGAGCCAACTTGTATTGTATCTAATATTTGTTTGTTTTAGGAGCTGACTTGGGCTTAGAATTATTTCTTTCTTCTAGCTGACTTGTGGTTGAAGAAGTTTATTTAAGAAAGGTTTGGGTACTTGTTTGAGGGGGAGTCAAGAAGAAAAGAGTGATTGGATCTTGCGAGATCCTGCAAATCAGATTATTTATCTGATATTTGTGATAGAAAATCTAGTGGTTTTCATGCTTGGAGACAAGGATATTTCTTGGTGGCTTGTGAGCTCAAGTTTAGATCTTCCTTTGTGTTCTACCAGTTTGCTATTCTATTACAGATTTGGACTAGCTAGAGGATTGCAGAATTACTGTTGCAATTGATTGTATTTGGCCCTAACCCAGAAGGCCTTAACAGCCAAGCATGTTGAATGAAAATTCTATTTTAGTATTCTCTTGTTGTGTTTTTGTTGTATTGTTGTTGCTAGTGTAGTTTTGGACTATCCATTCTGGGATTTTCCATCCTGGACTACATCATAAATTTAAGTGAACTTTCCTCATGATCTTACATAAGCATGACAAGAATTAACTAGTGAGCTATGGATCTTGATAAATACTTGATTGGGCACCATCGAGTATACCTTGGACCATTGGTGGAGGAGACAAAATTAATTATTTGTCATTCACAACTAGGTGTTTCTAGATTCATAACCTCAAGTTGCAAGGTGTATTCGGGTTTGGTTGTCAAGATGGTCTTTTATTGAATGACATGTAGAAAAGTTTGAGGTCATCCCAAAAAGCATGCTCTCATCCTATATTTCTACACACTTTGAGGTCATGGGCGGGTCTATTATTTCTTCACCTTTAAGTCATCTTCTTTACCAAGGATAAGTTTGTGGGAGGATTTAGGCTCTTCTTAAGAATAAAAAACCTCCTATCTCTAATCAAGGGAAGCCTCTTCCTTATTTTCTAGGAAATAAGGGAGCTACAAAATAAAATAATTTTGGTCTTCAACCTTTGTATGCTCCTTCTGAGCATACTTATCCATGTTGGGTGGATCTAGCCATGCACATTGATTATTCTATAGATATTGAGATGCCTCAAAGGTGTGTGAACTCTCTCAATGAACTCAGGGCTGAGGTAGCTCCCTCGATCTTTTTGAGTGTGAAACAAAATATTCCCTTTTGAATAATGAGACAGTATTTAGCATTAGGTCCTAGGGGGAGAAAATAGAAAAACCTTCTAGATTGTACACATCCTCCTCTTGATGAGGCTCTTCTAAAATGTATGTATACATGTATCTTTGATCTCAAGAATTATTATCTAGGTGAAAAAAACTTCCTCATGGCATGTTGTGGGTGCATACAATGGAAATAGGGGAGAATTCCTCTATCTTTTCCACTAAATTATCTACATCTTGTGTTAGAATTTCTATAGTGTCTCTTGGAGATCTAAAGCTATATGTTCTTGAAAAGACTAAGAAGTATTCCAAGTTGGGGAAACATGACTATTCCAATCTATGTTTGACCAAATTAGGTATGTATCTTACCAAGTGCACTTGAAAAATTTATTCAATCTCAAAGAGCTAAATTATGCACTAACTTTGGAGACAATGTTTCGATTGGTCTCATATAGTGTGGAAAAAAATATTATTGATCTCTAAGAGAATCATACCCAAATAAGGGAATTCAAGAAGCTTTAAACAAGAGTGGGACAATATGCACCATGTAAAACAACCATTGGGATCTTAGAATATGATTATTCATACTATATTTTGAGGAAAGGGGAGAGGAAAATCTTTCATAAATAACCTAAGCTAAGGGAGGAAATTTTCCATAAATTTTTTTTTATGACATAGTTAGGAATGTGTAAGATTAAATTCATGTTTGACCCTTCCCCATTGAAGAATCACATCTTCATCTAGCAGACATGATGTACCACATACCCTTCATTGTTGGTTAAGAGAAAAAAATTCATAAAGTCTACATGACATAGAATGTAATGTTAAGATATTAATCTTAGAAAGCACCTATTGGGGTCTGAATAAAGACTCAAATATGTCAAGGGATGTGTACTTCCTTACACCCCCTAAAAAAATACAAGAATAATACTTCTAAATAAAAAATTAACAAGATACACAAAGCATGGGCTCTTTCTTCTAGATAGAAATAGTTTGTAGAAGGGTCAAGTAAAAGAAAAAAAAAACCCCCAAAATAAATATTCTTCACGAGTAGGTTGTAAATGCTACAATTAATCCTCTATTATAGATGCATTATGAGGAGTAAGAAACATTCATGATTGTACAAATACATCAAACTAAACATAAAAAAATTATACCAACAAAATTTTTTTTGGATCAAATGTAGAGGAAATTAGCACAAGATACTATAATTAACAAAAAGAGAAAGGATACAAAGGCACTATCCCCAAATTTAATTTAGAAGAAACATGCCAAGGCTAGGGAGTAAGTTCCAGAATATTGATACTACAACATACGTCTCTGGTCCAAAATCCATGGAGTCTCTTTGAATAGAAATTAAAAATTCTATGAATTTACAAGTATTTCATAATAGGTAAAACCAACCAAAATTCCTCATTATAATGTAGGCCCTTGGGTTTTATAGAAACAACCTCTAGGCTTTATAAATCAAGCTTGATCACTTTCTATTACAATTTTCATGCTAAATAATTTTGCATGATATATTGTTATTCGCTCAGCATGAGAAACAACCATGTCCTCTTGATTGGCTAGGTCTAGCATGTCTGCCACCTATGGATGAAAATGGCCATCATTTTAGGGACTAAACTAAAAATTCATGATGTCTTTAGATAACACATCGATCTCCTTGGCACTTGTCAAAAAAAACTATTTTAAATATTTTGTTACATGACACATTATGTAAATATTCTACTATTGGGCCCTCCACAATAGGAGAATGAATATGGGTTCCATGTGTCAAGACAATAGGTGCTAAAAATGAGAGGCTTGAAGCATAGTTGTAGGAATCCCTCCTGACTAACATGTGTTAACTTCACAAGACTTGAACTTGAAATGGGGCACACACTCTTGAAAAGAATTCGTGGGTGCTTGATGCTAATGTGGTTGAGAATCGACTGATGTAGATGATGTCTACATTCATCAAGTTATTATTAATGGATTTCAAAGATGGCTCATAAACTAGTTCAAATGGGAACATATCTTAGGCTAAACCTTTAAATCAAAATATACTTTTTAAAGATAAAAAATAATTTGAATACGTGTGGTGGCCACACTATTATACTAGGAATATATGGAATTGGTAGTTGTGACAACACTTCAAATTGATTTTAAAGAAACTTATTTCAGTTCTTTAAAAATGATATAGAGACAAAGATCTCTTAAAGAATCTATAGTATTATTGCAATATTTTTCGCATGTTCATCCATTGATTATGCATTGAAATATTCTTATATATGCATGACTTTTTGGGAAAATGGGTGGATTATTTTGGAAAACTATATGCAATATTGAAAATGATGTTTTTGAGAAGCATTTACTAGACATTGAAAGTTTTGAACTTTCATTGTGTTGGTTTAGAGATATTACTGGATGAGAGATCTATACTTTATGATTTTATATGATTTTAGATCTTTATTTTTTAGTGTTTATTTTTAAAAATGTTCATTAAGTGTTCACTTATTTATTATTTATATCAAATTTATTTTAAAAAGAGTTTTCTATAAATTTAAATTCTAAATTAAAAATATACATTTTATGTTTTATAATATTAAATCTAAAAATTCCTTAAAAGTGACGAGTTTTGAATTTTTGATTAAATTTGAAAATGATCATAAAGTGTTACCGATTTAATATTATATTAGTTTGGTTATAACCATCAAATCATCTACGTCCTAACTACTTACCTTAATGTTATTGTGAGGATAGGAAGGAAACTTATTATACCTTCTTGAAAACCTTAAAACTTTAATAACTATGTGGTTTTGATTAATTTTTTTTTCTATTGAGTATAAATAGAAAACATCTATATTTACATCATATAATATGTGCCCATAATCACAAAAATAGCTCCAATTAAGGAGACTTTGCGACAAAGTGTTTTACCCCTTTAAGTATCATAACTAGATATTTACGTGGATATTACATATAGCATTCCTTAAGTAAGAACATTCCTATGATCTACCAACAAATTCCAACCAAGTGGACCAATTATACAAAAATCTTATCATTTCGCACATCAACTCTAGGTGGAGGAGGGACAAGTGCAGGAGGTAGAGTTGCCATATGATTGGCTTGAACAGAAGGTCCATGTTCTAGAGAAGCCTTCTCCAAGGGATCATGTAATTGTTTCTTCATCTTTCTCAAAACCTGTTCAAAAGGAGGAGGCTCTATTGGTTGCTGGGTTGAGGTATATTCATAGGTAATCTCTTTTCTCAACACTTGTATAAATCCATCATTTAGCAGGTCAAGAAATTTATTTTCTTCAAGATTCAAGATAGTTGCAACCTAAAAAGAGATGTTACGATATATGAGACACTGAAGAGACTCAGTAAGGTTTCTAATTTTACCATTAAATATTTCTTCATTCCTTAATTTCCAAATAGAATACATAATCTCAACAAAGAGGATAGACTAAAATAAAATACAACTATTTCTAAGTCCCAGGAACTTACCAAAAAGAATGTTTAAATGACTAAAGTTATGGTGCAACTGAAGGCCAAATATACCCCATACCACACGAGAAAAATAATAATAAAAGAAAATGTGAAATATAGTTTCGTAATTCCTACACAAAGAATAAATATTGATATCTCCATCCGGATTCTTAATAGGAAGTTTGTGTAGAAAGAGGTGCCATAAGAAGCATATCTTTTTAGGATCTGCAGGTCTGTGCCAAAGGTCAAATAAGATCTTGCTCCAATCTGAAGGTTCAAGGTTGAGGTTCCATTTGGAATTAAGATGCTCATAGATTTCATGGGTAGAGGTCAAGATTTTGTAAATAAATTTGGCTTTAGTGTTAGGAAAATAGGTACCATCAGACCATTTTAGGATTGAGATTATATCATCAAGAGTGATATAATTTCTAGGAAGATGTAGATTACCATAGGCTTCTCTCAACATATCATAAGTTCTCCACTGCTTATGCGGAATATCAAATCTAGTTTGTAGGTCTTCCCAACTAATATATTACCATCAAAAAATATGTCCTAGAAATATTAAATCCCTTAGCAGCCCATTTCCTAGTAGAACAACCTTGAATGAGGGCCAAAGGCTTCTCCCCATGTATAAGATTCCACCATATGGATTTTTCACCACAAATATTATTGCCCTCATCAATATAATTGTTATTTTTTACCAACCTCCTGACATGTTCCTAGCTCTTCCATATAGACTTAAACACATTAGATCAAAAAAAATTGATAGAAAAGTCTCTAGATAGAAAGTCATTAATATGAAGCCCCTTCCATGATGATGCTTTAGTGGGGAGAGCCCTAGAAATATTATTCCTCACAAGTATTTTATAGGGCTCCTCCCCTAGAGTATACTTAGCAATCTAGTTTAAATGCAAGTGCAAGCCCCTGAGTTCTGAGATATTTCAACCCAAGACCTCCATATTCTTTTCTTAATGAGCACCACATCCACTTCACATCTTTCCATCTGACCATAAGAAATTCCTTAAAAAATTTTGAATGTAGTTAATTTGGCCTTGGTTAAACAACTAGGCTGAGGCATAGTATATTGTGTATAAAGAAAGAAGATTTTTTCAGACTTGAATTCTCCCTACTAGAGAAAAGTATCTAACATTCTAATAACTGAATTTCTTGCTAATATTATCTTTCACCCAGCTTCACATCTCCAGGAAGGACGATGCTCACTGCAACCCAAAATAATGTATTTAGGGAGGGATGCCTTACTCCCTAAAGCATTACAAAATAAATCAAGTTTGATCATTAGGTTGCTAACATTTTCTTCAATTAGTTCAATAGTAATAGCAATGTCATCAAAAAATTGCATATTAGATATCTCTTCACCACTAGGGAGCTCATTTTGATTAACTTTTTAAACAGTCTCATAACTTTTTTAATCTATGACTATATGTTAAGGAAGCTATAATTATTGTATTGTATATGCGACAAACTTAGAAATCTAACTTTGATCTCTTGTTGTTAATCTATCTTTTCTCTTTTGACCATAAACATGTAAATTAGTCTTCAGTTGACATGTGGCCTTCATGGAGTGATATATTTATGTTATTTTTTTTATGAATAATTAAGCCCAGTTTGAAAAAATTATCATCGTGTATTAAAAAAAAAACATTTTTAAAATTGAAATTACTTTAAACATGTGTCTAGTGTGCACTTGTAGTTGATTTTATTCAAATC